>JAVDOI010000011.1:17180116-18480027 GCA_032191485.1 Leptoclinus maculatus | reverse complement strand
GAGGTGCCTTTTTTCTTTCGCGGTTGCAGCTGCTGTCAGTCAGTGGGAGGACATACCTTCATAGGTGGGGGTTGCTGTCTGAAGGTGGCCGTCTGACGTGCATCTTGCTTCCTGGAAACCTGAAGCTGCTGTGCTGCGGCTGCAGCGGCAGCGAGGGATTCTGGAATGGCGGGCTCATGCGGCTCCTTCTGCCACTCGGCTTTCTGCTTCTCAAAGTAGCTGTTTCGAAGAAGAAGAAGAAGAAAAAGATAAACCTAGCTAGCTGCAATGCTTACTTTAGAGCTTATGAATCATTATCACCAGTTGAGATTATCCCATCTACTCTGTGTATCAAGACAAGAGGAAGTGGCAAAACCAGATATAAAAGGAGGCTAAATCAAGTCAATCTCACACATCCTCCTTTGTGCGATCGACTCGGAGCAAAAGTACTTTTATTGTGACGGTGCTTGTCTGCTTGTCTGCTTGTCTGCTTGCATGCGAGCTTGTCCCGTGAGTGCAGAGGGCTGGGAAAGAAATGTGGCCTTGGATTTATGCCTCACTGGCCCATTTTCAAAATAAAAAAAAAGTGATATCCCATTTCTTTAGGCTCTCTGGTTTCTCTCAAAATAGGTCTGCGATAGAGGAGAGCGTTAACAGAACACATGTAATGGGTATCTTGTAAGCATGATCCACCAAAGCCCCAACAAACAGAACATTAATTAACAGTGATGACAGCTTGAATCACACACACACCCCCCAGGCCTGTGGTCTCTCTCTCTCTCTCTCTCTCTCTCTCTCTCTCTCTCTCTCCTCTCTCTCTCTCTCTTCTCTCTCTCTCTCTCTCTCTCTCTCTCTCTCTCTCTCTCTCTCTCTCTCTCTCTCTCTCTCTCTCTCTCTCTCTCTCTCTCTCTCTCTCTCTCTCTCTCTCTCCTCTCTCTCTCTCCTCATCTCTCTCTCTCTCTCTCTCTCTCTCTCTCTCTCTCTCTCTCTCTCTCTCTCTCTCTCTCTCTCTCTCTCTCTCTCTCTCCTCTCTCTCTCTCTCTCTCTCTCTCTCTCTGCGGAGCAGTCCAAGCAAACCTTCTCACAACGTGGGCGTTTCATTTGTAAAGACAATTTCACTTTACAGTACATGAAATGTCCCCGCTAACCAAAAGCAGAAATAACAACACATGTTGAAACTCCCAGTAGTACCGTGAGTAAGGGACCTAATCAACCTAATCATTACAGGGAAACCGGGTCTATGTTTCCGTCTGGTGATGGATGTCCGACTCCTCTTTGTGCAGCTGGGAGTCTGTCTGTCCCCATAGCTTGTGGACAACAGCGATATCAGCCGACCCTAACCCAAACACAAGTACAATACCTTTGTTCAAAGCACCTGAGATCAAATGAATGTCTGACTAGGTTGAGATAATCAAAGGATCTAACTGTCAATAGTTTACACTGGGGCTACGAAAGCAAAATATTAAAATCTGTGAAAATCAGAACCCCAAAATCACATTTGGGTTCCTCCAGACCACTGATGACCAGAAGATCAAGTCCCACTCAAAAATAATATTTCCTTTAAAGGCGTTTTCATTTTAGGTGCGATGGATTCGTACCGTGCCCGAGTACGACCCCCCCCTTCACATTACAGCTGTTGTTCCGTACCCCGAGTACACCTCATCATCTATGCCACATCTGTCTGAATGCTATTTCATAAGCACCTTTGTAATTGCAAAAGATGTAATCCGCCTCAAATTTAAAATCACATTCATCTCAATATCACATCACACCTGTCTCACCATAACGTTCACCTCCTCGTGGGGAGCTCCGTCTGTACCGACACTCACAACAGAGCGCCAGTAGCTCTGCTCACATCCCGCCACAGTTCCACAACGAACAGAAAATATGTGTATTTCAATCTCAGCGTTCTACGCAGACTGGATGGCATGCGGCGGATGACAGACCATTCATCACAACAATAGGAGACTTGACCTGGACTCGTTACTAGACTTGAACTTTCAAATAGATGCATCTCTGTCCCTCACCACCCAACAGAACTGTCTGTAAAACACTTTGTTTGGGATTACGTGTGTTCTATTGCACAATGTTGGACTTGTTACTTGCTACTGTGGTCAAAGTGCATTTTTATCTGCTGTTTACTAATTCAGGCTGGAAAAAAAGGGACAAATTTGTCTCATGCACTGAACTACGAGTCATGGTAATATTAACGATGATGCGTCAAATGATGTTGCTACTGACGTGTAAATGTTATTGAGATTATACTCTGGATTAAGTTCATTTTTGAGTAACTGTCAACATAAATTAATCTGTAAAAATCAAGTTTTGAAGAATTCACAAAACACTAGTAATGTAGTGTTCACACTCACATGATCAACGGTCAATTATTGCATTTTCTTTGGTTATGAACCAATCCTAATGTAATACTGATGCCTCTATGGGACCTTGGTGTACTACAAGGCTCCATTCTGGGACCATTGTTCTTTGTGTAACACAATATACTCTAATGTGATAAAGACAGTATTTAAAATTGACTGGAATTTGTGTTTGTGAATTATGTGATTTTGACTGTTCATATGTGAAAAAGCACAATGGAAATTGAGTTAAAAAATAAACCTGTTCCTCTTATGCCTACGTGTTTCATACACATGTTGAATAGTGTGGTCCTTCGTGAGGGGTACATTTTCGAATTCATTTATTTTAAGCTCCAACCCCCGGAAGTCGTTGTAATAGTCGAGAAAACTCTCCTGGTGAATTTCTTTCAAATTCCAATAACATTTACCCCTCCCTCATCGACCTTGAAGTTTAGCCTCAGTTTCTCGGGGCGGCTGACATTAGAACGACGACATAGCCTGTGCTAAACTTCGAAACACTCCTGTAATGTCCAATCATCTCTTTTGATGTGATACGTCGATCTGTGGGTTTTTTCCAGGTTGAGTCATCACTCATCAATCTATCATGGCAGCAGTGAACTGTCGCTATTTGATTGCTCCGTTGCAAAACATTGCCGGGTCTCAACTTCCCTCGGAAGAAGAAGTGCTGGGACTGTTGAAATACCGAATCGAGGTCGAGAAGAAGTCTGTGCGGGAGGTGGCCAACGATGTCATGAAAATTGTCATTGAGCTCTGGTTGAAGGCCAGGATCCCATTCCAGCGAAAGGATACCATCCTGGCAAAGATTGAAAAACTCCATAAGGAGTTTGGAAACGTCAAGCGGAACAAGGGGCGAGCTGGCTCTCAAGCGGTGCATGAGGAAGCTTTCAAGAAGCGGATGAAGAATCTCTTCGATGTCGCCGCCACCAATGCCCTGGACGTCCTCACGAATGAGGAGGATAAGGCATTTCTGCTAGCGCAGCGCGAACCCGGTTGCCGTGGAGAGCTGGGATTGGTCGACACGCGGTTATCTGCCGTGGAGGCCCGCGGCGCTCAACGCTGTCAGCTGCAGGAGCGACATAGGCAGCGCGCGGAGGATGAAGCTAGCACGTCCATGACCACAGTGGAATTGGAATCGTCAGAGTTGCCCTCATCCAGGAGTACGAACGAAGGCTAACTCAGGATGAGGAGCAACTGCAATTTCTCCTCCAAGTTGTCTCTCGTCATCGCGCGGAGTTCCCAGACTCCAGAAAGAAGACCGTGGCTGCTGGTGTGGCGGCCCAGCAGGAGCACTAAGTCGGACGGGCCTAGGACTCCCTAGGAGCCTTGTGGATCCTTGAGGGGCGCAGAATCGTGGAGTATGTTAGAGTCTTCTAAAGAGACTCAGATTGTGTTCATGGAACCAAAATGATACTTCCATGTTGTGTTAAAATGTACTGCAGTTACACTTGATTTACGTTGGGCTACAGCCGCTACAAACTATGTATTTGAGGTAGAAAGACATTTTGCTTAAGATTTTTGTTATAGTTTAATACATTTAACTGTGTAATGAGGTAACCATTTATAATGAAGTTGTTTTTATTCATTTTTATTTGTATTCTCATTTTAATCCTTATACGCTCTATTTATTCCCAGATAAAAAGTGTCTCTCGGGCATCCTCAGGGTGAAACTTCAAGGTTGATGAGGGAGGGGTAAATGTTGTCGGATTGAGAAAAAAATTCACCAGGAGAGTTTTCTCGACTATTACAATGAATTCCGGGGGTTGGAGCTTAGACTTTCAGACTTTCAATTTTAAGGACCACCCTAATGTTGAAAGCACATGTCTGACGGGGCAAATAATCAGCTGTAAATCCACTATGTCAACAGGGAAATGTTATGAGACCTAACACATAGTTGTAAATGCGCTGTAAACACTATTAAGCAAATTTTTTTCAAAATAATTCCACTGTACCTTGCATGCATTTTAGTGTATGTGTGTGTTTCTTTGTGTGTGAATACTGACTCCAGGGAGAGCTTCTCCTCTTCTTCGTTCAGGTTGGGGAGTCTGTGGAGGCCTAAAGTCATCCTGAGGGCATCAACGTGCTCCTTCAGAGGTTTGTACTCATCATGCAGGCGCCGAGTAGTTTCTAGCAGCTTATTCAGGTCATTCTCCGACTGCTTGATGGTGCTCTCCATCTGAGGACAGGAGTGGGTATTTCAGAAAGACACAAGTAATACGCTCTGTATGAGATATTCGTGGTCGTACCCGGTCATTACACGTTTCTTACTGAAAATAACAACAGGGACTGAAAGTGCATTCACTATATCTTTACCATGCGTTGTCGATCTAGCATTGCTATTTGCAGGGCTGTTGCTAACTTGTACTCGTCTGAGAGCTGAACTGAGATCTCAGTCGCACTACTCCCACAGAACGCGTTCATCTCTGAATGTAGGACTCGCTCACCACATTGATGTCGGCGTGGATGAGCCGCAGCTCCTCCACGTGTGCCATTTTCTCTTGCAGAAGAAGATCCATCTCTTGCTTGTACTCTTTCAGGTGCTTCTCCTCAGACTCCAGAGCATCAAACTCGGTCTTGAGACGAGACTTGATCTTCTGCATCTGGACCGTCTTGTTCCTGCAGACAGTGGCACAGATAACAGAGAGCAGCTGTTAGGCCCTTTCCCTCACAGACACAAACAAAAACAGAAAGATCTAATTCCCCCATCTGCCATGCAGTGCTTTTAATTTGTACACAATCATGAATCACTTCACAGACGTTATTTATGCATTGATATTAAGCAGAATTACCTCATGTATTATCTGCGTGGATTATTGTTACTTGTTATGCACATCTGCTGCGCAGTTACTAAGAAGACATCGGGGCAGACAAACACCATTCTGCCACCGGTGTTTATAGAAATAATGACAGACCGATAAGCCTGCTAGCTAAGCTGCTAGCTTAGCCAAAGAAATAATTAGCACCGCACATCTGGCATTTTGTTGATACACATCTGGAATGTTGACACATGTTTGGGCCAAATATGCACTTTAGCTCCAGCTTATTTGTGTCCATGTTCCGTATTAAGCCTGTGGTGATTGTTTCCCCAACACCCGGTCGGAGACGAGCTACAGCTAGAATAGCAAAAGCCCATTAAAGTCAGGGGTTCGCAGCAGACTGGCTAATATTAGCTAGCTCAGTAACAAAAGCCAAGTCAAGGGGGCTCACCGTTGGCCCGGCTAACGTTAGCCAAGATAACGTTTATCAATGCGAGTCAAACCTCTGACAACGGCTGGTTTTATTCCACAGTCTCACCGTATTTCCAGGATGTTTTCCAACTTGCACATTATTTCTTGTTCGTCCGACATGGTTCCGCGCAGTCAATTGTCTGTCGTTCAAGCTGGCCAGTTCAGTTTACCCGTAAGGCCACGGTGGTCTCCTTGTTGATAAAAACACAATGGACGGTGTGAGCGCGCAAACGAGCACGCGCCCGCAAACGTGAAACAGTGGCTACGTGTGATGAGTGGGCGCCGCACGAGCTCTCTGTCTAAAGTGAAGTACTAAGTAAGGGGTCATCCAAAGTGATCAACATTTTCACAGTAGTACAAAGAGTACTACTTTTCCAGACGCCCCCCCCAAAGTAGTACATATCAACATTTTTATCACATTACATGACAGTGGTCTAGATTTTAGGAGTCCCAACTATAGACACAAACACAATAATATGTATATAGAAGATATGTATCCAACAATTTATTATTAAAACCACTTTAAAAGTGCAACCCACACTCTACAACAGACCTGGAAAAAAGTATTCAATATATATGTCGCCAACCATAAACAAATTATGATGTTTTAATATTGTTCATGGTACTTCAAGTCACAAAGACAATTATTGTCCTATTGTTCATTGTAGTTCAAGTCACAACCTTTAATAGTTGATAATGTTCACAGCTTTGAAGGTCTTCCTTTTTTTAGTTTGTGCTGAGTCAGTTTCTGATGTTTCAGAAGTTGATAGCGAGTCAGGAACAGCTCACTGCACACCGGGCACTGGTGCAATTTTCCCCCAATGTTGTTGTTATCGTCCTTGCCTCGCTTTCCTCCATGCACAAGCAAGGTGTGGCGGTCCTGGTCGGCTTTGGACGTGAACATATACCGGCATTTATGGCAAGAGCCATTTCGCGATGCTGTGAAGTGCTGCTCTGGGCTGTCAAATTTCAAACGAATCGACCAACAATTGGCACGCCATCCTTGCTTCGTTGTCTGCGTGTCAACATGCGGCATGTATGCCACAAAGGATGTTGGGATATGGTGTTGGCGCTAAAACGCGGCGCTGTTCGCTTGAGCCCGAGATCTTCAATTATAAAAATTAAATTCAAGTTCCGTTCACCGAAAAATATCGACATTTTACGAAACTTTAAAGTCGTACATGACTGACACCCCCCTCCCCCCGTCGTACGCTTTGTACGACCGTGAAAATGTTGAAAACTCTGGACGGCCCTTAACTTATTCTTCCCTCATTCAACCGTCTCATACGCGGCGGCGACTCCACATGATCATGAACTGTTACATTTACAGCAGATTTCTGAATAGTTGGAGGGACAGGAAAACAATTAAATAAAATGATCCATTTTAAATACATTTATATCGTAGAACTATTTAAAAGTGCAGCCCTGGTAGCTATCACACGCTGTTGTTGAGCAGTTAGCAACAGGCCTACAAACCGCAACACACCACCACACTAACCCTAAAAATCACTGTATGCCAGTGGTGGGCCGTCAGGGCCTGCAAGGCCTTCTCTGCTGGCCTAAACAGAATCACAAAGTTATAGCTATTTTATAATTTAATAATTTTTCATAAATACACTACATGTATTATCATTTATAAAAATATTGTTCCCATTATCTTATTTTCTCATTGCACAGCTACTGTCTTCCTCAGTTGCTCTGCTTCCAGTGCAGCTTGTTTTAAGTAGAGCTTTTATCCAATCAGATTTCACCTCTGTGTCTCTAGGCAAGGACAGAGGCCCGAGGCCTGCAGACTCACAAGTGAATCCCTGTGCAGTTTAAGTGAATGGGGACGATATTGTTGATTGTCATAGTCTTCAACCAATCAGATCTTTAGTTTGACATGTTGGGCGTATTCTTTGACGTGCCAGAGCCTGCTAGCTGGCCTACAACTACGTCAGCATTAACACAGACTGAGCAGCTCTGC
The DNA here is from genome assembly GCA_032191485.1 of Leptoclinus maculatus. Lineage (NCBI taxonomy): Eukaryota > Metazoa > Chordata > Actinopteri > Perciformes > Stichaeidae > Leptoclinus > Leptoclinus maculatus. The sequence goes on along the minus strand of JAVDOI010000011.1, from coordinate 18,472,483 downwards.
AGTGAGGTGCAGCGTGTGCTGTGATTGGTCAGTGGGCGAGCACGTGACTATTGTGAAACGAAACTCAAGGAGCTTAGTTGGAGGAGTAAGAGTTCAAATTGAAAGATATGGAAGAAATTATGACATTTTATTATGACAGCTTTGTTTTTTTAACACTCAATGGCTGAATAAGGAGGAGAAACGGATTTAGTGGCGCAGTTACTGACAACGCCTTTCTCAAGAAGGACATTTCAGGAAAAGCTGGACATTGTAAGAAATTGTCAGTCAATGCCACAGCTAGCAGCCCTGACTCAGCCAGGAAAAGGATTTGTATGCAGCGTCGGAGAAGCGTTGCACATGTTATGGCTGGGAATGTGTTTCATTTTAACTGAGCGTCGGTACTTTTGGAGAGACTCGAGTGGATCTACAACTCAACGACCACGTTCGCAGGGAAACAGCTCCACAACCGCGGCCCGCCCGTCGCCGGTCCGCGGCCGGTCCGCGGCCGAAGACGGACGACCGATCAACCGGCCGAAGACGGACGACCGATCAACCGGCCGAAGACGGACGACCGATCAACCGGCCGAAGACGGACGACCGTCCGACCGACCGACCGGCGGCCGAAGACGTGCGGCGAAATACAACTGGGGAGGCTCGACTGTCATCACTGGCGTCCATGAATCGAGAAGGACTTCTTACTGGAATTGAAACGATGTACTGGGATTAAACTCTTTGTCAACAAAGAAAGGAGGATGAACAGCATTTGGTAAGTGAAGTTTGTTTGTTTAGCTCTACAGTTACTACTGTTCATTTGTCTATCGTGGCGTTTTTATGAATAATATTTGAATGGCTCGTGCTCTTTTGTGTGGTGGAACGCGTGGATCCGCTGCAGGTTTGCTGGCTTGATTTGTCATGCTTTGTTGTCATATGAATATATGTGACTGATCTTGTGAGTTTGTCATTGTGTTAATTACATTGATTTGGACTATATTTTTTTACACGAAACAAATAATAACCCGTAGCTGTGACGTCATAATGAGGTTATTAGAAGTGTAGTAGAACAGCACTGAAGGCCCAGGTATAAAATCCACGGCCCGCCACTGCTGTACGCCATAACTTGCGCTTAAAACATTAACTCAACCGATTATTAGATTAGGAGACTGTGCTGAAGCCTTCACTGCCACTGGAACACCAGGTGCTACTGAGTTACGCCTACTCCTAATTTGTGTACCTCTATAAATGGGTTTGGGAGACGAAGATCGTGTCCTGGTTGTACATGATACTCAGTCAAAACCCAATCAATTCAGAGGAAAAGTCTCCAAAGTAGATGAAGGCTGCCTCTCTAAAAACATGTGGGCCCCAGGCTGCTATTGGATTAACTCGGAGAGAAGCAGCCTACTTGGGAGCAATACAATGGGCCATTCTCATTCCGTAATAATCCTTGTAGGTATTGCAAGCAGTTTCATATGACTCCGCAGAGAAAAGGCTACTACAAGCACCTCTCTGAAGAAGGGTTTCAGCTACAGATTAAAAAAAAGTACAAATGTCAACGGTAAGTCCCTTCATTTTATATTAACTTCATTTTCACCGTGTTCTGTATGTGCAGTAGTTGTATTGCAACCGTATAGTGGTTTGACTGGAGTTTGTGAAGCTGCTGTGGTATTTGAAAGGCTTCCAGGAGGCATCGGCGCGTAGCTCTTAACCTTAAGAGAGAATTCATAGTGGAAAACGTGTGACGATATCATGCCCAGCTGCCAGATGTTTCTAATTGGTTGTTTGTTGTTCCTGGATTTATTGTGTTTTGTCACATTATCTAGATAAACCAAAGCTGAGAAATTCTCTTCTTGTTTTCATGAATATTCATTGACGCAGTCAGTCTCCAGAGGATGATCAGCAAGGCTTACAACAGTTGTACATTATTGTTGTTACTATTATTGTTATCGTTATTAGGGGCACTAATGAAAGCCTGCCTTGTTTTACTAATCTCAGCACAGTTTATGAGTAATGAAGCCATCCACTTCTCTATTCTGCTTCCTTTTTCCCCCCCCTATTGTACAAATCAGTCTCAACAACTGCAGATATGTGTATGTGGTTTGATACTAACGCACAAGATTGGCCCTAAATGTGTGTCATTGCTTTTGACCCAGACGTTAATACTTATGCATCATGGACTGAACCCCCCATGTTCTCAGTTAAGTCTAAAACATACTGTGGGCTTCATTTTGTGATTGTAGTCCCCACCAACCTCTTGCGATTGGATGCTCCTGGTTGAACAGAAGAATGTAAGGAACACTCTTTTTGGTCATTTTTCTGTCAAACAACCAAGAAATGTAGCATTGTTTCAAAGAACACAGAATTGGTAGTGGCTTTTTTTTTTTTTTTATATACCCAGCTGATGTTCTGCATGCTCCTTGATGCTTCTCCCGTGACACAGATGAAAGAGCAGCATGGATCTTTATCCTCCTGTGGCATAGTGTGACATAGTTTTTCTCCGGCAGATAAATGTCAGAGTTACAACCATGGACGCTGAGCTGGAGTTTGCCATCCTGCCCAGCACAACTGGCAAACAGCTCTTCGACCAGGTACACTGTGCATTACAATCAAACAGGTGCTTTGACAGGCAGGTGTGTGATTGTGCTACTTATTGGTACGTTTAGATAGTGAAGACGATCGGGCTGAGGGAGACCTGGTTCTTTGGCCTCCAGTATCAGGACAGCAAAGGCTTCTCCACCTGGCTCAAGCTCAACAAGAGGGTGAGGAGAATGTCTGTGTTTGAACTTTACATCCCTAGATGGCATAGCTCGACTCCCCGACAAATGTAATCGTGCTTATGGTTATGCTACCCCATCGAGGCTAATTAGTACGTATTACTTCATTCCGGCATCCCTCTGCTGTGGGATGCCGATCCCCCAGGTGACGGCTCAAGATGTGAAGAGAGACAACCCTTTGTTGATTAAGTTCAGGGCCAAGTTTTACCCTGAGGACGTCACGGATGAACTGATCCAGGAGGCAACGCAGCGCCTCTTCTTTCTGCAGGTTGGAGACGAGCACAAGCACATTGCTTTTATGAGGAAAATTTGCGACCCTGAAACATGGGATGGAAAAGGTGGACTGTCCTAATCACTGTAATTCATTTCATGATTCAAATTGTATTTGTATGGATAGAGAAGGATCAAGACCCACTCATTTACTCTTGATGTATGCTAAAAGGAGCGCACGATTCATATTAACAGAACAATAGGAATCAGTTGAAAGCGCATTACGAATCTGGAAAAAGTGGATATCACAATGTAATGAAGGCTGTCTCACGCAAGTGCACCCAGCAGATGCATCAGACAAATGAGGAATCTCAATCAAAACAAAACACTAAACCTACATGAGTCATCGATGACTCATGTAGGTTTTTGATTGAGATTCCTTATTTGTTAATAAGACAATAATAAGATAATTAACACCAGAACACACAGGGTACGTACAGCATCATAAACCATTCGGGATTCGTGTGTTGAAGCAGATCTTTCAGTCTTTTTCTGTGTTTTAGGTAAAAGAATGCATCCTAAATGATGACATCTACTGTCCACCCGAGACTGCGGTGCTCTTGGCCTCGTATGCGGTTCAGGTCAAACAAGGAGACTACAGGAAAGACTATCACGTATCGGGATACCTCGCAAGAGAGAAGCTGCTGCCACAGAGGCACTGAGTCCTACGGTTATGAGTGTTAAGCAAAGTTCAACTTAATTCTAGTTTCAGCCATCTGAATTCTAACCGGTGTGTCCTCTTTACTGATGAAACCAGGGTGTTGGAGCAGCACAAGCTGAATATAAATCAGTGGGAGGAAAGAATCCAGGTGTGGCATCAAGAACACAAGGGACTGCTGAGGTACTGCAAGTCTTCCTTCATCAAAAGCCATTCATGCATTATTATTGTTTTGTAAGCAGGTGTTCTGTAGCTCATTAAATGACTCCACACCACAGAGAAGACGCCATGGTGGAGTACCTCAAGATAGCCCAGGATCTGGAGATGTACGGGGTCAACTACTTCAACATCAAGAACAAGAAAGGATCAGAGCTGTGGTTGGGAGTGGACTCACTGGGGCTGCACATCTACGACAAGAAGGACAAGTAGGCTGCAGTTTCAAAATGCCTCTGACAAGCTTGTTGTGAATCAATACATGCTACTTCATTCATGGTCCCCAGAGGATAACTACTACCGACTTTGTTGGTCCCCTGACCTTCCATCTAGCATCACAATGAGGCTGACTTTTCCCTCTCTTTTTTTTCTATTTATTTTAAATATCGCAACGAATTATTGAATGGATTGGGACAAAATGCAATACAGATATCCATGGTCCCCAGAGGATGAACCCTAAGGACTTTGGTGATCCCTTAAAGATCCCCTACAGACTGAAAAGCACATCTACGTTTTGCATGCTAACATACCAAACTAAGATTGTGAACATGCATAGATTCCGCTAATGTGCGTCGTCACTGTGAGCACGTTGAAGTTAGCATTCAGCACAGAGCACCACTGTGCCAAAAGTACAGCCTCCAAGAACTGACCTTTTTTTTTCTTTTTTTTCCCCAGAGTGTCGTAATTATGTTTTGGACTGTGTGTAAAAAAGCACGATAGGCTCTGTTAACTAATGTGGTAAAACATGCCAATATTTTACAGGATGACCCCAAAGATTGGTTTCCCCTGGAGTGAGATCAGAAACATTTCCTTCAATGACAAGAAGTTTCTCATCAAACCAATCGACAAGAAAGCTCCGGTATGCAAAGAAAACCAACAATATTATTGATAGTGATTCATCTGCAGCAGCTACAAATTCTTTGAGGCATGTCATTACATGAAATGCAGCACAGGCCACACTGACGGGAAGTTTAATTAGCGGGAAACTTTTTTTCTGCATACCAAGAGTCAGACTTTGTGCAGGTATGTTGATCTGTGAGCTTATTTGAGCCGAACTCAATTCATGGGTATTTGTGGATGGGATTAAATAGCTGCTCCTTTCGCCAGTGCTTAGGGTTTAACACATAGTACTCATTTTTTTAGCATTAGCAATTTTTATGAAACAGTTTTCCCAACTATCCTACAAGAACTTCTTCAGAGATATGCCTATTCATATTGATTTTGCTGTGACTATGAACAGGAGATGGGAGAGAACGTCATATCCTTGTTACTGGGGAAATTACCAATTTTGCAAATGCATAAATTACAAGTAGTTTAATGACAGCAGCTGCTGCTTGATCTCACTCACAAACATGAATTTAGCCTCGCACTTCAAATTTGCCTGCGTGCGCAGACTTCAGGAAAGCCAATCGTTTAGAAAAATGTACTTAATTCTCCCAAACAAAAAGCAACTCCTTCAGGACATAAACCCATTCTTAACTGTAAAACAGCTCTGATGATGCGTCATAAATCACTGAATGCTGATTTTTTTTTGTGTTAAAAAGGACTTTGTTTTCTACGTACCCCGTCTTCGCATCAACAAACGAATCCTGGCATTGTGTATGGGGAATCACGACCTGTACATGCGCAGACGTAAACCTGACACCATCGAGGTGCAGCAGATGAAGGCCCAGGCCAGGGAGGAGAAGAACAAGAGGCAGATGGAGAGGTGAGGAAGGAGGACATAAAGAAGGCTTATTTAAAAAAACAGTTTACGATGTGTTCTCTCTGCTTTAAGAAAGAACTGTTAGGGGATCGAGGTTTTTTTTCTCAGATGTGTATTTATGCACAATTCTCCTGTCAGGGCTCTGCTCGAGAGTGAGAAAAAAAAGCGAGAAAATGCTGAAAAGGAAACGGAGAAGATTGCTCGTGAGACCATGGAGCTGATGCAGAGATTGAGACAGATTGAAGAGCAGACAAAGAGAGCTCAAGATGGTCTGACAACTTTCTAAATACAAATGTTTCTCAAACTTGAGTTTTATTTTTTTCCTGTTTAAGAACATCAAAAGAAGCATGCAGTGCATTGAAATATTTGTGATTTTAGGATCTCTATGAAGCATATACTATGTGGGCCTATCTGGGTATACGTGTAGGATGATTTTTTTTTTTTTTTTTGCGCACGGGTGCATTTGTGTTTCAGAGCTGGAGGAGCAGACTCGCAGGGCTCTTGAGTTAGAGAAGGAGAGGACAATTGCTCAGGAGGAGGCTGAGCAGCTGGACAAAGACCGCAGAGCTGCAGTGGAAGCGAAAGCAGCCCTGCTGTACCAGTCTGAAAGCCAGATCAAGAGCCAGGAAAGTCTGGTAAAAAATTTAAAAAAACACACACCTGCATACTGGGTTTAATTAAATTCCACTTGAATCGATTCCATTATAAAGTGGATTCCTTCCAAACCTTAAAAGTGAAAAAAAACAAACAGCTGGAAACGGATCATTCCAATTTACTTTATTCCCATGATCAAGAACTCATTATGGTATATTTACATATATTGATCAAGTCCACCTTTAAGCTAGAAACTAAGGTATTGATTCACAAATTCAGCTTGATAGTATACTTCAAATCATTCCTATTTCTAGCTGACTGAAAAGCAAGGCCATTTACCGCACAACACCTAAGTGCAGGCACAGACACGCACACACATGTTCCTCTCTAGCACACACCGACACACACAGGCGGAGCACAATGACCTCAGATCAGGAGCACTCTCAACTCTCTTCCCATTTGTGTGCGTGTGTATAGGCCACTGAGCTGGCAGAGCTTACCTCAAAGATCTCCCAGCTGGAAGACGCCAAGATGAAAAAGGACGAGGAGGCGAATAGATGGCAGGAAAGGGTGAGAATTAATGAAAGAACCACGAGAGAGAGAGAGAGAGAGAGATAAAGGATGAATCAAACATGAGCAAAAAGGGATGTCTGACACGTCTTAGCTTTAGGCCCGGGCGAAGCAGACGCAAGGCGTCGATCCACATCAGTAGACTTTCAAATTGTGATTGTATGAACTTTATGGGTGTCAGTCACTTCATTGTCACAGGTAGCAAGCCTCAGCCCTGTGATGCCATAGTTGGTTAAAACAAACCATTAAATGTACATACAAATTTCACAAAAAGATTTACCAAAAGTATATGCAAATCACCTTATTTTGTAATGACCAACGGAGACTGATGCACGCAATGCTAAGAAACCCCTTAAGTCACAGAGGACCACATATTTGGGAAATGTTTCCTTCATTAGTGAGCGCTGTACGAAAATATCTTCACCTGGGATTCAACTGGTGGTGGCCAGGTTACCCAAAACTAAATATGTCATCGTAGTTTATGTGTTATAAATATATTTGTCAAAGTTACTACGAGGAGTTTTTAATCCGATTATGAATCAGTCTCAATTTAATACCGATTCTTCTATATGATCTATATAAGCAAATGGGACCACCATTGAGAAGACAGGCTATTTCCATATAGTTATTCTTAAGACCGATCGCTAAACTACAAATCCTCCTCTGGCAAAGGCATGACCAGCTCTACTCTAGATTGGCACGGTAAGAATACCAGGGTAAGTCAATGAAAAGGCAGAGTAGGGCGGGTCCACCATAGTAGGAAAAAAGGATCGCCGCCGGGTCCGATTCCCCGCAACAATGAAAGGCTTCCTGTGTTTACATTTCCAAAGGCAAAGTTTGACAGGGAGTTGTACGTCAGCCAATTAAAAGGGATTATGTTGTAATTTGTAGGTATTGAGAATACTGGGGCAGTATCACCAAAGAAAAAAGGATTAACCGAAGAACAAAAAATAAATAAAAAGGATCTAAGGGGCGGTGTCAGAGCACGCGCTAAAGAAAAGGGATTCACCCTGGAGGAAAGCTAGTAGGCTCCTTGCACTTGAATATCCATCCACAGCAACAGCGATTCGTGTGTGTTGACAGGCGACGGTGGTAGAAGCTGATTTGGAGCGAACCAAAGAGGAGCTGAAGACTAAACTCATGGGCGTCAACATCCAGGACTCGGCCCACCCTCATATGCACGAGCACGACGAGACGGATGAGAGCAGTGCCGAGGCGAGCGCCGAGCTGACTTCTCCGGGCATGGTCCGAGATCGCAGTGAGGAGGAAAGAGTAACGGAGGCCCAGAAGAACCAGCGGCTGCAGAAAAACCTCAAGGTAAAGTTAAGTGAACGCTATCAAATTCCATATTTTTTTGCTGTTCTCTCGTTCACCGTCGGGTCAGAGGTCATGGTTTAGATAGACATTAGCAGTCCCTGGGCTGTCCTGGAGCTTTTCAGAGTGTGTAGAAATGTCGTAAAGGCATTCATGGTCCCCAGAGGATGAGCCCCACTGGCTTTGGTGAGCACCTGGCTTTTTTGTATATATTTTTTTTTCCTAGTGCCACCAGGAGGTTGACATATTTGATTTTGAGTCAAATATATCTTGACAAATATTAGATAGATGCTTTAATCCTCATCAGCTCGAAATTCTAATTCTTTGGGATACAAATAAATACAGACAGACAAAAATAATGGAATTCCCCTGTCCGCGGGCGCACATTGTGTTTAGTCCTATTTTCCAAATGTTAGCATGCTAACCGGCTAAATTAACCTGATAAATATTAACTGCTAAACATCAGTATGACTGCGTCGTCATACAGCTTCAGAGCCGCTAGCTGAAGACTCTCGGCCTTGTTTACGGAGAAAATCTTGATCACTGACATCGATTCTTCAGAACAGTTTTTTGAAAGTAATTTTGAAAGTAACTTTCATGTAGAACTTGTGTGGATCGACGTGTGCTTTAAGCTTAATATTACCGCGTGGTGGATCCCACTTGCTTTTCCCACGTCTCTGAGTTTGTGGTTTGGAAATCACATTTTTGTTGCTGCTGTGAGATTTTGAAAGTGTTTTAGTACATTCTCTGTGCTGCCTGTACACACAGTCATTGAGAGGTTTTGACTCTCCTCTTAATATGGCAGCTTAATTGCTACCACAGAATGTGTTTCACCCAGAACTAAGTGCACTCTGCATAATAAAACATCGTCATTCTATTGGTTTCATTCAATTCGCAAATCTCATCCAGACCCAGGGCTGTAACAAATGAAATAACATTGGTCTCTATCTCTCACAGCCCAAACAAGATATGGTACTGCGTAGAGGACTCAACACAAAACTGGACTTAATAACTATGCACAATAGCGTGTTTTCAGATGCGGATTGTGTGGAGTACAGGGTTCCCGGGAGAGGGGCAGGGCTTCTGAATGGTCTCCTAAAGATTTTGAGGAAAGGGGATCTTATTCACTGTGTGTTTGTGTTTTCTCTTTCAGTTCCTGAGCATTGAGCTGTCTGGAGCTGTAGACGAGAGCAAAAAGACCCCCAATGACCTGATCCACGCCGAGAATGTGAAGGCGGGCCGTGACAAATACAAGACCCTGCGTCAGATTCGTCAGGGCAACACCAAACAACGCATTGATGAATTTGAGTCCATGTGAGAGGGGCTGCTATAAAGGCCCACTCAGACTGAAGGATAGATGATGAAATATTACACATCGAGAGATTTTAGAAGCATGTAGGTGCAGATTATTGCATAGGTGGAAAATTAACCATAAAGGGCTGAATATGACGGCAAATTATACTGTTGCCGCTTTTAATGTCCATGATTTTAATGTCATTTCATCAGGAAACAAGTCACAACTTTAAAAAAAATACATAAACAAAAAAACAAAACATTCACGGTCCACTTGAACCATCATCTATGCTGTCATTTATGAAAAGGTTTGCTGTTGTCCTTCGTATTATCGTATTACAATTCCAATCATGCCAACTGATGAAAATGTTAGACGTTGATTAATGAGAGAGATGACATTTAAGATACTTCCATCGAAATGTTTTTTCTCATCGCAGAAATAAAAAAATACACTGTGCTTGTTTGTCCATGTGAAGGAGGACCCGCCCCCTTAACTATGGCCTGATAAGGCAAACCGTTCAAAGGCTGCCATCAAATAGAATTAATTATCAACCTCAATGTCCAATCCAATACAAATACACAGGAAATGAAAACATTACATTGCCACTGATGTCGCTTGCATAACCCCCACCCCCAGCTCCCATCACTGCCCGTTACTACATAACAGAAGACATAATGCCGAAATTAATAGAACATGGATTTCTCTCAAATGTCAGTTATTGTGTGGGACAATATGTATTTTATCCAACAACAATTACTACCATGTTTTGTGAATTCAGCCACCGGATACAAACAAGCCTAGATAGCCGAACAAAAGGATTGTTTAAATCCCAAATTAACTGGAATAGTCATATTCTGAACGGATGTGTCAGTTTTCAGTGAGTGTGTTGCCGAGAGCAGTGGCCTGTCACGTTTTTAATCCAGCTGGCTGCTCTCGCGAGACTTGTCAACACGAGTACAAAATCAAGTTACAGAGTTCAACTCGTTACTCACAAGTTGTTCGTTGGCGCTACAGGCGATGAAACCGGTTATTTTGTGTCTAAAGTAAAAAAAAAAAAAAAAGAGAGAGAGAGAAAGAAAGCAAAAGTTAACCGGTCCTTCATTCGCGGAGCAGAGTCGGGCGGGACGTCCCTACGTCGTCGACAGCTCGGAATTTCATATCAAACCGAAGCATATGACGGGAGTCTCTCAGAGTGGAGTGTTGTTTAACTTGTTCACCGTGCGACCAGCGCACTGCTTCGAACCAGTCGCGAGCCGGGGATGGCCTTTCGCCTTTTGAGCTTGTCCGACTTGGAGGAGAGCACTTTAATAATGAATCACTGGGATCGGCTGAACACCGCGGACACCTGTGCGTGCGCCACCACGGCAGAGCTCAGCAAAGCCGTGTCAGTGTCATTGGGTTTGGATTCGGTGTATTCTCCGCCCAACAGCATGCACCCGTGCTCCGGCGGCTCCTTCGACCCGGCCGCGGAGAACGGTTCCCGGAGGAGGGCGCCGGAGTTAGGACCCCGAATTGTGGACCCGGAGGGCAGCCGGCTCCTGCTGAGCGGCGCCGACCCGAGGGACGACGACGACGTTGGAGAAGTGTGCCACGGCGTTGCGCAAGTGAGCTGCATGGATCTGCTCCGGTCAAGCGACGCGGGCAGCGCGCAAAGCGAGGCGCGCGACTCGGCGATATCCAGATATGTCTGCAAGGAATCCAACTTCTTCATGAGCCCGACGGCGGAGCTGCCCGGACCCTCTCAGGTGGACAGACCATACTCTGTGTACTCCGCCGGTCCAAACCTACACAGGAACACGCCGGGTGTGTGGCGCGCGTACAGCAGCCGATCCGAGACGGAGAGAGGCGGATCTGGCGGACACGATGTGTTGTGTAAATACTGTAATTGCGGGCAAGCCTCTCTCGGATCCAGACAGGAATGTCACTGCATCTGGTTCAACAAGGGTGAGCAGGGTGGCAGAGGTGGCAGAGGTGGCGTGGGATCGGCGATGGCCCAAGGGTACGGCCAAGTGGAAAGTTACCAGAGTGCGATTCCTCCAGAGCAGCTCACTTCGTCCGCCATCAAGACCGAACCTTCAATTTGGATGGATTGCTCGGATCGCAGTTTCAGGTATAAAATAAAATAAAGGAAAAACAGATTTGAATGATTTGCTCTGACTTGGTTTACATTGGCATCAAGTCAGGAGGGCCGCCATGATTAGAGCTACATTATTTCCGTCCACTTAATTTAGTCTCATATTTATTTAATTAGTAATACAAATGCAGAGTCTGGCCTTGTTGGATTTGGTCCTTTTTTAAATTTATTTCTTTAAAGTGTTAATGCTTTATTAAATCCATTATATTACTTTAACGCTGCACTGTCCTTCTGTGCTTCTTCTAATATCTGGATATTACCCTAAAGGGATTATTGCACTTCCTACAAGGCAAATAAAACAAATGCAGTAAACATGATATTCTGTATCACCATTTTCGACGTCGAAACCTAGTCCAGCTACGCCTCGCCATTCAATTGCATTCAACAGCCGCATGTCCTCGGTCAAGTTTGTGTTTCAGCATCAAAGTTCACCCTATCCCTAACTTCCCACTAATACCACGTAATATATCAGTGTCACTATAAACAAGAGATACAGCACCTGCTCTCTGCTTCGGATGGAGGACACTGTCCTGTTTCCACTTCTTTTGATGGAACGGCCAACTTCATTTGTTGTTGTATTGTCAGTCCTGGAACAGGGAAATCTCCTACTGCAATTGGAATTAGATTTAGGGATTTAGAAACCGAAATGTCATAACACCCTCTGAGGACATAGTGACATCAAATCTTTTTACTATGCCCGTGTTCCTTATTGTTGCCGTCTGAGATGAAAATCTATAACGGTGTCGTATCGGTGCCCGCTTTGGAAGCCTTTAAAAATAGCCCAATTCATTTATATTTCTGTGTGCGTACGTGTGTGTGTGTGTGTGTGTGCGTCCAGGCATGACAATTTTTTTCCAGGTGTGTACCTGTCAGACAGGAGAGTGTGCCAGGTGTGCGCCGATGATGCCTCCGGCTGTCACTATGGAGCCGTCACCTGTGGGAGCTGCAAAGTATTCTTCAAGAGGGCTGCCGCAGGTGGGTGTGACACACAAACAGACTCAACTGCTGATTTAATTTCTTTCACCCACTCGTTCACGCAAAGCAGGACACAGTGACCTGACATTATGAGGTTGACTTGCTTGTTATCAGTAAACACCCACATATCTTTGCCTTGAGCGGGAAGCCTTGGACAATGTTGAGCTCGCTGCCCTAAACCCCCACCTCCCCCACACTTTTTCCCTGTACCACCAGGTAAGCAGAATCACCTGTGTGCCAGCCGGAACGACTGCACCATCGACAAGCTGAGGAGGAAAAACTGCGCCTCGTGCCGCTTGAAGAGATGCTTCATGTCGGGCATGAGCCTTAAAGGTGAGGGACTAACGAGAACATCGGAGCGAGAGAGGAAAGTATGCGTGGTGTGTATTTGGAAAAATGGGGTCAGGGCGGTTAGAAAAACGTACACGCATTGGATCAGAACATACTAATCAAATGTTCTAGCTTAACTGCAGTGGAACAAATCCATTTCTGCAAAAGCCAAAATAGCACTTTCTTGGCCAGTGGCCTCGTGGTTATGATAAGGAACGGCTCCAGTGGCTGACAGTCATTTAAGTATTAGCCCCGTTTATACCATTTTGTTGCAGTTCTTTTCCAGATTCTTTTTCCCATCTATCTGTTGTGTAATAAATCAGACAAAACAACTAGGAATGGAAGCTTGTTATCTCCTTTTTTTTGCCCTCATGCGTTCTGCTCGTCTGTGGTGGGTTCTAGGTCGCAGGCTGAAGGGAACTGGGCAGGCGAGGAGCGGAGAGGAGGAGCTAGGGCCCGGTGAAAGGGCCGGCAGGAGAGACCTAATCTTGGAGCCAGGATGTGCAGCTGTCAGGGCTCAAAGTGAGGATCGGTGTGCCATAAGCTCCAGTGTCACGCCAACTCAATGCCAAACATAGTCCGTAAACTATGTAGCAATATTTTGTTTTTAAACTATTCGTGTGTGTGTGTGTGTGTGTGTGTGTGTGTCTCAAGCAGCATCCCAGGCCCTGGCTCTAGGCATCCCCCCGACCCCGCACTCACGCCCCTCCCTGCTCAGCATCCTGCAGGCCATCGAGCCGGCCGTGGTCAACGCGGGACACGACCACGCGCAGCCAGACAGCCCCGTGTCCTTGCTCACCAGCCTCAATGAGCTGGGGGAGAGACAGCTGGTAACCGTGGTGCGTTGGGCCAAGGCGATACCAGGTAAACTCAGTCCGGGCCAAGGTGCGTGCTGCATGCGGGTGATTTCCGCCGAGGCTGCACGTGATGAATTGTTTTGGGTTCGGCGTAATGCCAGACAAACCATGTGCTTTGTGTGAGGCCAAGCAAAAAAAAACACACTACAAGGTCAGCCGTGTCCTGTTGAGCTAGAGATTGGATAGTCGCTCAGTCGCTTAATGGCGGCTGTGGCTCAGATCGATCGTCCTTTAATCATGAGGTTGGCGGTTTTGATCCCAGGCTCCCCCTCTCCGCACATCGAAGCGTCCTTGAGCCGAGACACACCGGACCCCATGTTGCTCCCCAGGTGCTTCACATCAGACCACTGTTCCTAGATTCTTCGCATTGGTTAAACACAGTGGTCAGGTTTCATGTATGTAAACAAGTGAAATTAAGTACACAGTAATTACACAGACGAGCTCAACAGCCACCGGGGAAAAGTCTAGTGTCTGATGTAATATCTGTCGTCATTGTGCAAGGGCCTCGTCCACTTGCTCTAGAGATAACGGGCAGTGCCAGGAGTATTATGCCAGTTGAATGTCCCCAGTTTGATTGGCCAATCCCTGTTCGTATATTAGCCACTAGAGGGGGATATGTTCACATTCAAGCAAAGAGTGGCAGGCTGGAAAAAAACCAACAATGTATCCACACTGTGGTATTCCTGTTATTAGCCTTCACATCTGTTGTACCCACTTGTGTTATGAAGTGTTATTTAAACGTGTTTTTAAACAGGTTTCCGTGACATGCACGTGGACGACCAGATGTCAGTGATTCAGTTGTCATGGATGGGGGTGATGGTGTTCGCTTTGGGCTGGAGGTCCTACACTCTCACCAACAGCTCCCTGCTCTACTTCGCTCCAGACCTGGTTTTCAATGAGTAAGTAACGGAAGGCACTCACTTTACACTCCAAACCAAGAGTTCTAATATTGGGTTTGAATTAAAAAAAAGGGGGAAGAAGTTCCCCCCCGTTTCTCAAACAAAGGAGGTTTGTTCGGGTCTGAACAGCCGAGATAATCATAGTGACATTTGGTTTGTTGGAATATGATGAGATCTCGCCTGTCACCGCGACTGGAAGTAAAGGCCCAGTGTAATACGAGCTTCAGAGGAAGACTTCTGGTTTTATTTCTTTATAATCACACGATGACGGTAAACAACTTTGTTCTGCTTTCACCATTTCTTTTTGCGTCTGCTGTACGTGGCCGCAGCGGGATCACCTCAGATGAAGAACCGCATCGAGTCATTTCTTTTTTTTTTCCCTTCAACTTTGACAAGTTTCGATTCTCACCTCATCCTCCTCCAGCCTCTTTGAAAAAAAAAAAAAAACCCGTTTCTGCCACCTCAACTTCCTGTCTTTTATTTGTACTTAAAACTTAACGCAGAGTTCGTGAAGCAAATCCACCGCCTCTTATCAGTAAATTGTTTTCGTTGTTGAAGGAGGGTTGCCGCTCTGAATGCTAAAGCCAGCCACTGGCCTTCAGAGTCGCTTTCACTCGGCTGGAGTTTCGCGCGACATTAGCAAAAACACTCATTCCGTCTGCATTAGACCTCTGTCACTCTGTCGGGCTGCCTCTGACCTGCATGGTAATGGTTACGCCTGCCCTCGTTGCTGACCCTCATTTTTCTCTGCCTCCCTGTCGTTCTCTTTTTCCATTACCCAGCTCACTCATTTCTTCTAACCTCTGCTGCTTTTTTTCCCCCCTCTTTTTCACGTCTGCCTCCATTAATTGTCTTCGTTCTTTCTCTATCTCTCTCTCTGCCTGACCCTCTCTTTCCTTGAAACTCCTCCTTATGTCGTACCCGGTGCTCCTACTTCTCCTCTCACAGTGTTTTTTTCCCCCCCCCCTCTTTATTTTTTCCCCTCCTCCTCACAGCCAACGGATGGAAGTGTCCAGTATGTATGAACACTGTGTGAGGATGAAGCTGCTCTCCCAAAGGTTCTGCATGCTGAAGGTCACTCAGGAGGAGTTCCTCTGCATGAAGGCCCTGGTCCTCTTCAGCATCAGTGAGTCCACCCGGAGGGGGGGGTGTGTGTGGGGGGGGATACGCGTCTGAAGTAATAAGTTGAATGTCAACTCTGCAAGTGAAATATGACCATAATAGAGTTCAGACGTACTTCAGAGAATTGATGGGATGGATAAAGTCTGGGAGAGTTATTGTCGTGTGCCGGCTCTTTGTGCTCACAGTGCCAGTGGAGGGCCTGAAGAACCAGCGTCGTTTTGATGAACTGCGGACCTCCTACATCAACGAGCTGGACCGCTTGGCCAGCCACAGCGGAGAGACCACCCGCACGCAGCGACTGTTTCAGCTCACGCAGCTGCTGGACTCTCTCCAGTCGGTAATGGACACAATTCGCCTTCATATATATATATATGAAAGAACAACACACACCATGCTGTGACTTTGTGAACTATTACATAAATGCAAATTTAGTTGGCGTCTGAGAACTACCGCTCGAGCAGAAAGTAGTGCAAAGTGCACCGAATGTGAATTTGACTTAAAACAATACCGTGCTAACTTCTGAACTAACTAGGCCACATGGAGATTTGTTTCTCATTTCATGGCTGGCCGACTCTGAATCGAGGCGATCAGTTATTGCATTTAAAATCACAGTAGCCGTCTCTTTCAGTTACAGACAGACTTACACAGACTGTGATATCATACCGAGGGCGGTAATTCCTTCTCAACCTGGGGTACATCTCCAGTTTGTGCACAAATCCCCAGCAATCCACCAGGGTTACATGCATACCAAAGGGTCATGTGACTTGCTTTGGCTTCTCTCCACTGGTTGCACATCAGCAGGGGAAAATGATGAGTCACCCTCTAGTGGTAGCATTGCCACATCAATAATAACCACCGAGCCCCGTAAGGAATTGACACAAATAATCTGGCGTCCTAAATGTAGTCCCAGTCAACATCATTTAGTACAGGCGGAGTGCTCTCACACACACCAACCTGCGTGCTGTATTGACAGGAAGCATAGCAGCAGCAAAGCAGGTCATGTCTGCAGATGCAAATGTGCTGACGTGAAAATGCTGCTTTAAAACTTTTTTCTTTTTTTAAATTGTTGTGGTACAAACTGTTCAAGAGTGCTCCGAGTGATCTCTGAACCGATTACTTTGAAGAGGGAAGGACGGAATTTTAATTTGTCCAAATAAAAATCCAGAGCAAAAACTAAATCAATGACAGAAAAGGAGAAAGATTAACCGAGCGTCGTCTTTGAGAACGAGAGTTAATCATTTACTCATCTGTTATTCAGCTGCTGGAGACAAGTAACACTTTACAAACTCGTGTGTCTGAAGTGCTTTAAAAAGCCTAAAGTCATGAAGACTTTATGACATTTTGTACATAGATAAACATGTTCACACCTCTATCTATATATATATATAACTATTACTATTCCTAAATTTGATGCAGTATAGCTTTAAGCTAGTTTGCACCTGTACCCAGGAAAGACGCACACGCCAACCTACTAACCAAAAATGAGGAAAGTACTTGAGAAAAAGCAGTATGTCTGTTATTTTGGAAGGTTTTCAATATCATGACCTATTTGTTTTGTTTTTTTTAAACAAAACAAACTACGCCCGGGGAAGGTCAAAACAAGGAAAGCACAACAACAAACAGTACGTGGGGAAAGACACAATACACAATAGCACATCATAAATGTAGGTTTGTCAGATAAAAGCAAGTCATAAAGACCATAAGATTCAAGGTCAGTGACTACAGAGCGGTTGGTTTTGAAAGTGCTGATAGAGCGGCAGCTCCTCACATCGTCAGGCAGGGTGTTCCACTGATTTGTGGCTTTTACAGAGAAAGCTGACTGCTCAAATGCAGTGCGGCACCACCCTGCTTCATGCACAGATGTAGCCAAAGACAAAGTCAGTAAAAACCTGAAAGAAAGCATCATTTGAGACACATTTGTTATTCCCAAAACTGTGCTTCCATGGATTTGAACTACTTTTTTGAAACATTGTTAAATGGAGCTCTGAACAAAGACTCTTGGTGGGGATGCGACCACTAGAGGGTGTAGATCGACTGCTTTGGCTCCTTAGTGCTACTAGAACTTTTAATACTAATTGGGTAAGAATTATGCAAGTTAAAAAAAAAAAAAACTCCTCGGTGACATCATTGGTTGGGGCGTGACCAGAGGAGCTGGAAAGTTTTCCTCCCAAAGAGAGCCGAGCTGCAGCCGTCTCAGCAGCACGTCTTTCACTGTGGAGTTTGACTCTTAAAGGCTCAGCTTTGTCAGTGTCCCACTCGCATCTCACATCTGCTAACGCCGCACAAGCTCGAGGGCAGCCAGGAATCATCTAGCGGGGGCCCTTTAGGCAGGAAAGCGGAGTTGATCAAGACTTTACCTCTCGGCTTTGCCCTGCCTTGCGGGGCTTAGAGCGTCGCAATGAGTGTCATCTTTTTAAATTGCCTCCTAAAGCTCGTGTCAAAAGACGGGCTTCAATGTCCTTTGCCGTTTCCTCTTGAATCCGCAGGCTTTGTCCCCCCCCCCACACAAACGTCTGCATTACATCTTTGTCGCTAATAACCTCCATCTTTCTCCTTTCTGCTGCTGTTTCTCAGATCGTGAGGAAGTTGCACCAGTTCACCTACGATCTGTTCCTCCGAGCTCAGTCCCTCCAGACGCGCGTCAACTTCCCGGAGATGATCTCCGAGATTGTCAGCGTCCATGTGCCCAAGATCCTGTCGGGCATGGTCAAGCCCATCCTTTTCCACAACACCGCCTAAAAAAGGGAGCGCCTCTGTGTTTGTCCTAATGTGCCGCTCGAGCGCCGGCATCTTTGGTGAGCTAGAGAGGGTTTGAGATTTTCAAGAGGAGGGGGGGGGGGAGTGAAACAGTGGAGCACAGTGAAAGCTACAAAAGGGCATAAAGCACATTCTTCCAATCTAACTGCATCCACTTTGTTCTTCTTACTGCCTGCTATCTGTATCACACACACACACACACACACACACACACACACACACAACACATGTTTTCTGGAGCCGATTTAAAAAAGAACGCAGCATGCATTCCTACACACAGGCTCGTGAACCGCCTGGCATGTAGTCGTCTTCATATTTAACTCACAACGGGCTAGATTTTATTTCAGGAGGCGGAGCCGGTAGTGAGAGAGTTTGCAGAGTTCACATTGCCGTAGCGTGTGTGAGTGGGCGCAGTGGTGTGACATTTGCACTAGCTTCTTAACAATGAACGTTATTGTGTGCACCTGAGGAGGAGCGCAGTTGATTGACAGCTAATAAAACGGTTGCGGGGCGTGCATGCTAAGACACAAAGCTGTCTCGCCCGAATACGAAGACGTCACTCTCATTCTAATCGATAGGAATAATAGCCGACTAATCGTTTTAGGGGTCCACAAAAACAAAAAACACACTTTTAAACTGCAAGTGACTGCATCAATGCCAATTCCAAAATGTATATTTATGAGTGAATCAAAGAGGTCACACTGAAGAAAATGATTGTCCGAAATACTTGTATGACTCATCAGTCCACTAATTATTGGCAAATTCTTTTAGTTTTTGCTTGTTTTTGAATGCTAAATATTAGTCAAGTGCAATTTCTTTTCCAGAAGGAACGTTTCATACTGTTGTGACTTTTCTACAGTTTCTTAAAAAGTGTCCTTCGCAAGTGCTTTGTTGTGTTGTGTGTCATCACGCACTGATTGTAGCTTCTGGCATTTTTCGCTAAAAAAAAAAAAAAAAAAGGTCCAGCCAAGAATCCGCTCACTTTGTTGCTACGAGTGACAGCTTATCATGTAATAAAAAGAAAAGTGACGCATGAGTGTGTATCTGTTTGTTTGAAACAACAATGGAGGGGGCAGAGTTGCCGGGGGAATGCACGCGCTCGTATTGCAGCATGCTTCGGGTGGTACAAATGTTTCTCCGCCTGGTAAGATTTATTTCAGTCGGCTATGCAGCCAAGTGTACAGCCGGGGCCCTTTTTAGAAAACATCTGACAGACAAGTCTTTTCCACCCTCAGGATTATCCCAGTGTCCACCCAGCCAGGTAATAGATCACAGCGGGAATCCGGAGAGCATGTCACAGTCAAACGAGGAGGCCCCGGCTGATTTATTTCCTCCCATGTATCCTGCAGGAATCGGCTTAATGTCTGCAGCCCTGACACCCAGAAACCCGCCGCCTGTGTTTTACTGCCATCTAGTGGCCGCTGTCGGGTCTGCATCAGCGGTAGAGATGCACAACATCTGTTGGATCCATTGACGTTTGCTTCGTAATGTTATTGGACACGGATCCACGCAATGTTGGAACGGGGGTTGCCGTTAAATGGTCACGAGGGTGGAGGTCAGAGCATGGAAGGGGACAAGTCAATAAAGGGTGTGTTGTAATCAGAGGCATAGTTAGGGACTATATAGTGAAACTCTTAATAGATCAACATTTTTTTAAATCTTATTTATAGAACAATATCACATCTGTACAGTAGGGCTTAAGAGGAAACGGCCTATCTTTTTGAGAGCCGGTTTATTTTTACATGGTGCATTTAAAAGCCCCCAACTGTAAAGAGCCAGCCTGTCTGTCTGGGTAACCTCTGCCGCCATTTTAACTCCCATTTCCTGAACAACCTCTTTCAACAAGTATTTGTCCCCTCTCATAAATGAATTGGAGCCGAACGACGTTGGGTTTTGAAGGACACGCTGAAATATCACTTATTTCTAAATATATTCCCCCCCGCTACACACATGCCCCCGTGGCCTCCCCTTAAAAAGGAACGGTCGTCTCGTTCGGTTTGCAATGATCAAAAATGTATGCGTTGATGTCGACATTTGAACTTGGTTTGGATTCCATTTGATATCCGTGTTTTCTCCGAGTCTGCTCTGCATCAATATTACATGCCTACTCTAGCAGAAGAGGGATTGTTCCCCTGTTGGGTAACGGTGACCGCAGAAAGCACAAACACACGGACCACAAACAACAAAAGTTGAAACTATTTCCTCATGTGGAGATTAAGGAAAGACTTGACGGGAGACGGTTCCAACGTGACTCTGGACGTGCGAGAATGAGACGCACAAAGGAAAACAAAAACTCGACGCCGAAGTAACCGAACACGCGCAAATATTCCCGCTCCCGTGGAATTGTGGTTGGCAACACGGCTCAATACTTCTTGCAGGACCCCGACATAAAACCCCGGCGATGATGTCTTTAACACCAGGTTACCGCAACTCGCGGCTACAGTGACCGGAAAACAATTAAGAGCGCAAAGAGGTGGTAAGATGACACCCCTGAATGGGCCGTTTCTGTGGCCCTTCTAATGGAGGGCCATTCCTACCCAAGCACCAGTCCATTAACAACCAATTAACTTCCTATTAATATTTTACCAGACAGGGCCTCTCTTCCTGACGTGTTTTTAAGGAGCTTTTCCCAGGAGTGTTTGAACATGAGCAGCTTTTAGCAGCAGCATAAAGAGGCCTGTGTAATGGGCTGAAGGAGGAGGAGAGGCAACCTGATAGCACTGAGAGGCTGAGGAGGGGAGAGAGAGAGGAGAGAGAGGAGAGAGGAAGACAGACTCCTGCAGCTGGCCTGCCCCGAGCCGGGACACAAACACAGACACACAAAACAGGGCTAAGGTCCATGGTTTTATGGCCACCACACCAGATCAGACACGAGTAACGGCCTTGTGCCATTAGTGCGATCGCGGGGGTTTATTTGCCTTTATTTGAAAGATGACAGTAAAAGAAGTGGGGGGAGACAGAGAGAGGGGTACGACATGCAACAAAAAGGTCCAAAGACCGTAATCGAACCCGGGATGTTGCCGTTATATGGCCTGCCGCGTGTAACCTTTTCGGCTACCGAAGCGCTCCGGGCCCGATCGTGTTTTGATAGCCGAAGATGATTCCCGATTAGTTTTCTCTCGTTTGCTTAAAATTGCAGCCGAGTAGCAGTTTTTTTTGCCTGCAGGTTCACCGCAAAAATAAAGTCTTAAAACGGAAACATCCACCTTGCTCCTGCTCTGCCCCCGAGCTGTAGCGTTGTGCTGCGGTGGGGCTGGTTTGGCTGGACATTTAGAACTCGATTAGGGAAACTCCCTGCCTTGAGACAAAAAGAAAAAGAGAGAGAGAGGGGGAGGCAGAAAGAAAAAGAGAGAGAGACCATTATGACTATAGCCTGAGGCTACTCCCTACGGATAAGGCATTTGTCTTCACTTGAAAGTATGATTTATTTTTCCACCAGTCAGAAGGGTTATGTTTGTCACCGCACACTGAAAAGGACTTTTTGAAATAGCAGCAGAGGCAGAAATGGAAAAAAAGAATAAAAATAAAGCTCCACTGCTTCCCTAATGCTCTCTGGACGGCTTCAAAAGACTTCGCTTCTATGGTTACCTTGTTTGAGATCACTTTCGGTCTTCATTAACTTTAGTTAATCATACTGAACCGTGCGTCTAACTCATCAGCAGGAGGAGCATTTGTGTGTGTTGATGATTAAGAGAAAGAGGGGAATGTGGGAAGAGGGGGGGGGGGGGTGGAGATGTGGTTGTATCAGGTTCCCTCCACTGGGTGTAGATGTGGTCTTAGATTTCTCTCTGGGCTGCTGATTAACTGTGCGAGTGTGTGTGTGAGGGAGCTGGGAGAGCACTGAGGAGGAGAGGAACTTCAGCTTTAATTTCCCCCAGCTCCAGATATTACACCCCCGCGCTCTCTGTTTTTATTGGAACGGAGACCAGAAAACACCAAGTGTTTATGAAGCATTAAAACAAGGTGGGGAACTCGAGGGTGGAACTGTAAATCTATACATTTGGCTCCGTCTCTCCCAAGCAGGATTAATCCTTTTACGGAGGATTTCGGGTGTTTTACCAAAGGCCGACGATTTCTTGCGAGAAATCATGTTTATCATCTCGCCATGGACGACAGAAGGCTGGAGAAAATACTAGGGGGGGGGGGAGTGACAAATGGAGGCAGGACTTTGGAGAGAAGGGGGCACATGCGTGGTGGGGAGAGGAGTCATTTCGGGGTTGAAGGCACAGGAGGAAGGAATTATTGTGCATTACCCTAATGGCCGTTTGAACAAACGGATGGGCGAGGAGACCGCGTTACATTCTATTAACTCGGCTTTTGTTGTCCGTGAACTGTTAATGATGTACGAGGGAGAGAGCTGCGAGCGCCGCTCTCCAGGACAATACATGCTCTGTGCTTCTAATTATTCTCAGGGAAGTGCCGACGCTCTTCGTACCTGGAGACACATTAGCTGGCTCTAATTAGAGTAAATATTCTTCTGGTGCAACACCGGCGCTGCCTGGCCGACAGCGAGCAGCGTCGTGTGTTTTTTTTCTTGCGGGGATGTTCGTGCATCTCCTGGCCCTTCTTCTGTGCCTCATTCTCCTTCTGTTATTCCCATCTCGATCGTTGCCTTTGCCTCTTCCTCGCTCTTCCTCGCTCTTCCCATGCACTCAATTCACTCTCCTCTCCTCTCGGGTTTTGTTGCGGCAGCAGTAGAACACCACGAGCTGTGGGACACAATCACAGTGTCTGCCCATGCTCCAGCCATCTCCCGAGTTCATTATATCTGTAAACAGTATCCGTGCCCTCCGCCCCTCGCCGCTCCAGCCAAACTCAATGTGACAGCGCCGCCACAGCCCTCATTTACAGCCATCACAGGACAGATTTCCTCCTTCCCCGGCTCCCGTCTGCAGCCTGATAGATGGCACCCCTGTTTTTTTTGTGTTGGTCCCCCCCCCCTATACATGTGCTGGTGACCGTGTTCGCGGCCCTCCATTCATCTAAGCCTGCATGCGTCTGTGTGTCGGAGCAGGCGGAAGTTGGAAAGGAAACATTTTGCTCTGTCAGTACCGATCCTGAAAACAATGTGTTATGATTATTACTGGCTTTGTGTCCAACCCGCTCACACACACACACACATTATATTCGGTGCGCTCTGCTCTGCATACATCCCCTCCGACACTCTGCTCGTACTTCCAGAGCGCTGCTCAGTTTTAAGTGCGTCGTTTTGAGTAAGGCCTTCCATTTCTGCGGCCGCGCTTATTTGGAGCACCCTTGGGGGGCAGGAACACACACACACACACACACACACACACACACACACACACACACACACACACACACACACACACACACACACACACACACACACACACACACACACACACACACACACACACACACACACACACACACACACACACACACACACACACACACACACACACACACACACACACACACACACACACACACACACTTTATGATATCTCGTCTCCACTTCTCTCCTCTAAATATTGTACTTCTAGTTGTAGCCTCAGGCATCAGTTCTGTCTCATACTGGGAAGGTCAAAACACACACACACACCCATAGATTTCAAATATCTCTATCGGACCCTCAGAGGATCAGATTGTTTTACGGGAAATCATGTCACGGGTCAAATGATTGAATTATTAATGGGAGCGGCGCAATAACAATCGTCCATTGTCTGTGGTGATTCCGACGTGATATTCACAGGCCCTTTCTCCACCTAACTTGATACTACCGTGTTACGATCCAAATCCAATAATGCAGACTCTGCAAAAGAAAGACAGCCCCCCCCCCCTCTACTGTTTTATCAGTGGAAGAGAGCGTCTTCAGTCTGCAGCCTTCACAGCAGAGAGTCTCACAGAGTCTATAGAACCATATCGACATGCTGCGCCTTGTTTCCAAGGACGAGGCAACACATTTCCATCAAACCGGTCATGGTAAAGTAATTCACAATCATAGTGACTCCTTCACTACACACTGGTCTATGAAAAGTGTGTGTGTTTCTTGTGCATACATCCAGTATGTGTGTGTGTGCGTAATCTGTCAATCCTGACAAAAACTCTAATCTTTTTTTTCCGCTTTTCACCGCGCCAAATATGGATTTTTACCGGCACAACTGCAAATCAACCGAGCAAATCTAAAAGCGCATTCATTGGCCTCGCGTTATGGATATGAAAGCGGACAATCCCGTACTCCCACATTTGCATGTGTGAAGAGCCACACTCGGAGCGCCGCGAGTGTTTTAACCGCGTTAGATTTCGGTTGAAAGAGACGTGTAAGCTTTTGTGATGTTTTGAGAGGGGTTCTCTCCGCGACCAGAGGCGGTTCTCCTTCATTCCCTCGGGCACGTTTCTCACAGAGCCAGCGTGGAAATGCGTGTTGTTGTAAAGGAAAAAGAAGGATTTTTGAGCCGAGTATTTCGGGGTCTGTTTTGAGAATGACCGTAGAGCAACACAGGGGGGGGGGGGGTGGGGGGGGGTGCATAAGGTCAAGCCTCTTTGGCGTTTCTTCAGCATTACCAGTGCCAGAGAACACAACTCTTTTTAGCCATCCTAAACACAGCGCGCCGGACACATGGGCTGACAACTTCACTTAGGAGACGGAAATCAAACGGGCTTGTTAATGCAGCTGCTGAAAACAGGCCCATTAGGAGCAGTCACTCCTATTCTTTGTTTTTCCATCATTTGTACTTTTCATCGTCCCTCCTTGTTGGGCCCCGGCTTTTGAAAAAACGAAAAAGAAATGAAACATGTTCGCTTTAACATTTAATGAAGACATTTCTCTTGCACTTAGCTCAGAATGGATATCATAGAGAATATAAAGAACGAATAAAAGAAAGGTTGAAATAGTTTTTTTTTTAGGGGGGGGGGGGTTGTGTTCCTGAATGAAGGCGCTGCCATGTCTAGCTCCATCGACCTTGTTTTGAGTCACCATTATGCAATTCTCATTACAGCGCAACAGAAGTTTCCCATCTGGAGAAGAGAAGTCCCTCTTAACGGTCCACTCTCCTACCAGAGACATCCTGCGAGGCCTCAATGAGCTGGAAGACAAAAAGCTCCGTGTAGTACGCTTGTTCTTCTTTCTTTTTTTTTCCTTGACTTGCCTTTTTCCCTCATTATGTTCCCCCCACTTTATGGGAAATAGAAAACAAAAGACGACATGTGTAATTACGGCATGACTAAAGCGTAAACATGCCTCGTAGGACGAGGCTACGCTCTCGGCGGCGGGTTAATTGTAACTTTCCCCTGCTCCTTTCAGTGCCTGAGTTATACGATATAGCTCACAGTCAGACACGTGAACATGCATGTGTGCTTCACATGAACGCACCCACCCACCCACACGGATGCACCCGTGCTGTGCGTGTGCATCCAGTTAATTTCCACTTTCTGTTTCTCAGAAACGGGATGTTTCTCAACGCCGTTTATGGCCTTTTATAGAGTTTTATAGAGATACGTCAAGTGATATTGCTGCTATTCTCTCAAGCATATCACTGCCATATAGTTATACTCTCTGTACTTTGTTCAGTTAAGAAACAAATAAAAAAAAAAGGAAAAATAGACCGACGCAAATCTTTTTTTTTCTTAATCCATAAACAGCCCTTTGAGATTGCAGCAGGCTGTGTGTTAACACTACCGTCGACTACAGAACTTGCCAGCCACAGCCTTCGAGCCTCCTCCGGCAGTTAAAACCACAACACTGCAACCATGAATGGCATCCCGGCCTTGGTCTACACACACATCATTCCACACATTACTCCCCTCAGCTCCGCTTCTGATGTGTCAGAGAGAGAACTAGCCACTGTTCCAATGTTTTTTTTATTGCTCACACAGCAATGTGTGAGTATATATATATATATATATATATATGTGTGTATGTATGTATGTATGCAAGTATGTGTGTGTGTGTGTGTGTGTGTGTGTGTGCAGGCGAGAGTGTTTGCTCTTCAAAGGCAGCAAAAGGGGGTGCACTACTTAAGGCCTATTAAACCTGGAGCTCTGTTCATTGTGGCCGGGAGAGAGAGCGCTGCGTGCTGAGGCAGACAAAACGGTGAAGGCATACCTTTGAACTGGAATCATGTGGGAGCTCACATTTTCACAAGTGCTGCAGAACTGAGAACAATGTTTTGGTGAGTCCCCCGATATATATGTGTGTGTGTGGTTTTTTTGTTTTTTTTTCCTCTTCTGCTAAGGGCCAGCTAACAGAGAATCTGTTAGGGCTTTGCCCCGACGGTGTGATATTACAAGCCCACAGTACATAATCCAACATACTGTGAGTTATTAAAATATGGCCATAGCAGCTCCCCGGGGCTATATAACTCTCACACATATCTCTCTCCCTCCCCCTCTCTCTCCCTCTCTCTCTCTCTCTCTCTTTCTCTCACGCACACACACACTCTGGTGCACATTCCTGTGGCACACACGCATGCACACTGTCCAATCCTCTCCCTCTCTCTCTCTCTCTCTCTCTGCCTCTCTAATGCCCAGACATGAACACGCAGTTTTATTTAAAGCTCGCGCCCAAGCTCGTATCCCACAGTCGAAGAGGTAAACTTCACCCACAAATCAATACTTTAATGGAGTTTCAAACCTTCATTACACACAGCCGGCTGCAGTGCGAGGTGAAGGAAAGCATGTCTCAGGGGGGAAAGGCTGCCAGCGCCCACGTTACTGTACATCATCCAGGTACAGCGGACTGCGTTTTCTCTCTCAGGTAGCAGGAAGGAAGCGACTAAATCCCCCCGATCAATGCCAAGGACTGCAGTTTATGTATAAGAAGAGGGGGGGGGGGGGAGGGGTCTGAAAACAGAGAGGAATTATCATACCTGCAGGGGGTTGGTTTGTGCCTGGATTGATTTCCAAAATTCTTTCTGCCGATAAGAAGAAGCAAGCTGAGTGCATGTCCTGTGGTAATGATAGATATGCCGGCATTGGATTCATTTATAGAGCGGGAGTGGAACACTATTGTTAGATCATAATTCAAACAACCTGCTTCTTTCAGCTATGGTAGATGAGACTCCCAGGAGGATGCTGCTACAGTCATCTGCATTATGTGTGTGTGTGTGTGTGTGTGTGTGTGTAGGTGTGTGTGTAGGTGTGTGTGTGTTGGCCCGCCTTCTGCAGATTCACGCACACAACTCTGGAGCTCGTGCAGTCCCCGGGGCGCGGTGCAGGACAGGAGATTTATGTCCTCTGTCGTCCAGACACAGTTCTCCCGGCTCGCTCCCCCGCTCATTAGGGCTCCTACATGGTCATACGTGTGACTCTAACAAGCTGTACAGAGCCCCCCTCTAAAGCCTGATGGATTCGAGAGGCGGAGTGTGTTCTCCTCCCCCCCACCCCCCTTGCAAGAACCCGAAAGCGTCACAGGAACAACTTATCTCCAACGAGGCAGGAAGAGGGCCACGGAGTCGCTCGGCCATCCATCATGGTTAGCCGCGTTTATTAGGCCTCGGTTTAATGATCCTCGCATGGACGGCGAGACGCGCCGCGATTGAAATGTTTTGGTTTGCGTGGAAGTGAGGCACGGGGAGCGGTGTTTATCAGCGCCTTCGATGGCCATCGAAGCGAGAAAGGGTATGTTTGCTAATCTCTCCGGTTTACCTGATATGAGAATGGGATGTCGTTCTCCGCCCTGGTTACAGGGACCGGAGCAAATACGAGGGCCAAATGAACAAACAGACGAGTTGTTTGTGAGCGCGCTCCACTCGCAGCGTTTTTTTTTTATCAGCGGTGCTCCTAATCCGCTTGATGATGCACCCGGAGTCTGTTTGGCGGCTCGTGTCCGACTGATGGTGGCGTGCGTCCGTGCGTTTTCTTTAGGCGTGCGTTTGTTTACAGCTCCGTGCTTGTGCGTGAAGAAAAAAAAAAGGCAGCGATGGGGGGGGGGGAAAGGAGCTTCACTTTGTTAGACTACCACTGCTTGTGAGAGCTCAAGAAATGGCAACATCGCTGCCAATGAAGCTCATTTCATCCAAGTCTGCGCTTTGGGGTTTAATACAAACAAAAATTGCTGTTCACTTAAAACCGGTGCGGCCGCGCTCTCCACTACTGAGGAATACATTATAATGATTTCTGTAATGAAGACATATTGCACATCGTCAGACTAACCGTCAAGCCGCTGATCAGAGGAATAACTGACCTAACCACAGCTAATGATCTCCCATTGGCCTCGTTCGATTCTCTTCAGGGCGAGAAAGAAAAGGCGACACAGTTGCACACGGGTGAAGGGTTGTAATGAACCGGCCCAAAGCGGCGAGCGAGGAGAAGGCGGGAGACGAGCGTTATTTACGACCTGGCGAACGTAAAGATAAGCTCGCGCTGGAGGGGGGCGAGACAGATGCACCCGCGTCGCCCCCCCCCCCCCCACGCCGCCCATATTTCGTAGCCATCGAGAAGTGGCAAATAAAACGTCTGCAGTCAAATTTTACAGACCAGTAAAGTGTAACTTAATAAAGGCAGTGGAATGCCTGCTGTATTGACTGCTCGTGCAACAACAGATCCCAGAATGATGGAGGACGCCATTACCGGCACCATTAATGAGCCAGCTCGATGCCTTTGTGATCAAACGGTTTCCGTTCGTCGGTCTAACTTATTCCAGCACACAGTGGGAAGTGAAAACAGTGGTGATAGCGACGAGCACAGAGCAGCAGCAGCACCAGCAGCAGCACCAGCGGCGCTGCTCTGAAAAGCCTCTCCTGATTAATCGCGCTGCAATTTCCGCGCGCTAGGTCACTCACCTCGGCAGCTCTGGCAACGGCGAGGACTTTGATGGTTCTTGGAAAGTGTCGTTTTATCGTCGCACAGAGTACAGGCGTTTAAAAAAAAAAAAAAAACGCAGGACAGGTCAATTCATTCAGTGTAAAGCTGTTTGAGTTGGCGTGCTGTATGGGGGTTTTAAAAAGATATTTGGGGGGCGATCTGGAGAGAGTTTCACTTTTCTAACACAACATCCAAAGTAAACCGTTTCATTTCCAATGATGCATAACCAGGCCGGCTGAGACACAGAGCGCTGCCATTGCAAATTAATCAGCCTTGTGGAGGAGAAACAGGGGAGAGAAGAAGGAAAAAATAAAAAGCATTCCTCAAATTAGACAAAACCCCAGCCCCAGCTTGACGCGGGCGAGCCCTGGCTGTGATATGGCACAGCCTCCACGCTTCATACAGGGCCAAGGCAAATGTAGGGCCGATACAGCCAGGTCTGTTGCAGTTCACCTCCGTGTTATCACGTGTTATCACGTGTTATCCGCGGCCAATTATCTTCTCAGAAGCCTCCACTTGTGCGTTTTCCCATCACTGCAATGCACAGACAAGTACTGTTCATTTAGGGAAATAACAACAAAGTCAAGCTGTGTCTTTGGGTTTTTATCCAGACACATTTCCACTGCTGAGTCGGGGTTTGTGCCTTTTTTTTCCCTGTGATCCGGGAACACAGTGAGGGGGGGGAGAGAGACTGCGGTGTAGTCGGTCCCAGTCCGAGCTGCTCGGTCTCGGGGACACCAGACCGGCCGGGCTCGGCGGGCCCCTTTCGTGGAGACAGTGCTGGGTTTAATTATCCCCAGCTGTGCTTCATCTCCCTCCCCAGCTGGGCTCTGTGTCCCCGTGTCCTCTGCTTTCACACCGAAGTCAAGGTGACACACACACACACACACACACACACACGCACACACACACACGCACACACACACACACACACACACACACACACACACACACACACACACACACACACACACACACACACACACACACACACACACACACACACACACACACACACACACACACACACACACACACACACACACACACACACACACACACACACACACACACACACACACACACACACACACACACACACACACACACACACACACACACACACACACACTGAGGCTGCAGAGAGAGTGAGCATGCGTAGATGAATACAGGCAGTGGAAACAATAATATGAACACCTGTGCAATACAGCAGTTTAAAGCTGGTAATTTAATTATTTCTATGCTTTCCGTTTTGGTGCAGTTAAATTGGATTGCATTATAGTATAAATATACACACACACACACATACACACACACACATATACACAGGGAACAAAATACTATGAACACCTTCCAGGATATTTAACAGTCAATGCTACCCCGGCCAATCAAGAGTAAATGTCTTCGTTTCCTGCTTTTTGTCGGAGAAATCATTTCACTTTGTAGCAGCCAGACTCATATAAATTGTCTCGTTCAAAAAACAACTGTGTCAGGTTTTTTTTTTTATTGATGTGTGTGTTGCATTATACCTATAAACAATATAAACCTTCCAACACAATCCTCATAAAGGGGTAAATGGATGGTAATGGTAAATGGTAAACTCACTTTCATGTAGCGCCTTTCAGGTCTTCCGACCACTCAAAGCGCTTTACACCACATTTCATCGTTTACACGTCCACGCGCATTCGTACACTGATGGCCCGGCCTACGGGAGCAATTTTGGGTTCAGTGTCTAACCCGAGGACACTTCAACATGCGGACTGGAGGACGATCGAACTGCTCATCTTCAGATTGGAAAATAACGACCCACTCTTCCCCTTAGCCACAGCCGCCCTAATCAGCAGGGCTGTAGCTGCCATTGGGGACAATGAGGTGATGTTGACATTTTTTCTGCACGCATTAGCGTCCAAGTGGACATTGCGATGAAAACTGGCAGTGTGGCAAACGCTTTCATCTTCTTTGGAGGGAGGCGGATTCCTTTGACTCTCGAGCCCAGTGCTGCCAACATCCTGGCTACTCAACAGACGCGATCAAATACTTGGTTTCTGTACAAGCGGTTGTGCTCATTGCCCGTATGCATGCATAGTCACACACTCATTTACAGTTGCTTAAAACAGATGTTGACTGTTGAGATAACGGTCCACCACTGCGCCCCATGCTGCTCTCGGAATGAGACAAATGCCTATGAAAGCCGTCCCGGCGGGACGCTTCTTGCACGACCGCCGCTCTGGCAGTTTTGATTGAATCCTGATCTGACTGGGTTTGACTCGGTCCATCTGTGCGACTGTCCTTGGCCTCGGTTTAGGGTCTGGGGGCTGGCGGGGGCCGCGGAGTTATCACACTGAGAGGCTGTTAGGGTCATTACAAACCCTCTGCTCCGATATTTCCACTTTTCTTTTTTTTTTTTTGATGGGAGCCAAATGTTGTGCTGGAATCCCTGTGTCTGTCCGTCTTTGTTCCCGTCTCTCACCATCCTGTCCGGGCCTATGCCAGCACAGCTGTGAGCGGCAGCGTGTAATAAAAGTCTAATGCGAGCAGCTGCTGGGGGTTTAAACTGTAATGAGATGGTGTGTGAGATTACCACACTTCGCTAGTCGCTGAGAGAAAGCTTGGCACCCCAACAACACCGCACCCCCCCCCCCCCCCCCGCACCCCACCCCAACGGTACAATTACACTTTAGATATGGCTAATAGAATATCCACACAATGCCTGTAAGCAAGAAGCATAATGAGCTTTAGCTTTAGCCTCTTCCTCCTCTTCTCCTCGGTCTTTCCCGTCTCCCTCTCGCACGCCCACAGCTGCACGGAGCCTCCACCCCCAAGGAGTTGCTGTAAACTGCGAGGAGCTGATGTAGGAAACAGAGACAGTGCTTTCTGAAATCAAAGGCACGCCTAGTCAGAAGATTCCCACAGAGGGGGAAGCTCTTTTTCTTTCCCCCCTCTTTCAGGGGCCTGATCGCTGGAAACACAACAGTTCGCCTGCTTACATCAGCCCGGCAAATAATTCAGTCCTCGAGTCATGAATAGTTGAAAAGCCCTGTGTCAACTTCATTAGTCATCATGGGGGAGTTTGTGGTACAGGATGTATACCTACCCACATGGTGCCCATGCGTTCAATGGCAGGGTTACAATGGAAAGGGGGCTCGCTATGGAGTGGCTTTAGGCCTGCTGGGGAGTCTTTGTTAAGCGCCACTTTATCATGCAAAATCTTTCACTTTTCACCCCTCCCCTTTCTCATTATCTTGCTTATTCTCCATTATCATCTCTTTTTGTGTTTGAGTTTCATTTGTTTTACTCCTTCTCCTTCTACTTCTTTGCTTCCTCCCCCCCATGTTTCTGTCCTGTGCTATTATTGGAGCTCGGCCATGATCGGATGGATGAAGGAGTGCAAAAAGTCCTTGTTATGATTGCAGCGTCTCCTCCTCCTCCTCCTCGGAGGTGCTCCGTAATGAAAGTTCGGGGTCTTCGGGGCGCGAGGTGTCTGTACCTGTCGTAGATAATGGGCCCAAAAGGTGCCACCGGCTCATCGCGGTGGAGGAGGAATTCTCCTGAATGCTTGCGGCTCTTCATTACCTCATGCAGAGGGGGGGGAGGGGACAGGGGGGGGGGAGGGGACTCTAGATTCACAGCTCTGTGGAGCTGGATATTGTGAATGTGACCCCGGGGAGCACAGCGGTGGAATTTCAATACGCCACCCGGGTCAGTATTATTCCACACCTGAATGCAGAGCCTTGCAGACAATTAGAGGATAATTATAGAAGGCGAGGCGTTGGGCAATTTGCAGAGTCCTTCTCGCCTCAGCCTCAGCCCTAGCCTTGGCCTTGCCAGCCTGAAGGGATAGTTCACATTCTCACAGCAGGGGGGGTCGAGGGGGTGGGGGGTTGTGATGCCACTGGCAGGGAGAAAGAAAACGGACGCTCTCACAGAACTTAAATGGGAGCAAACTCAATTTCTTCAGGTATTTAGGAGATGTCGAGTGGGGCGGCTCAGGCCATTCAATTTATAAACGTTACTGCTAAGTGTCTCCGTGTCAGGCCGACGTCTGCCTCCGCGGCCGCATTTGCATTCGCAGGGCGTCCGTTATTTCGGCGCCGGACGATTTTTGTGTTTCACAAATGGCCTGTCACTGTCGCACAGTGTAGCCGTTTCATCAACGCTGCCGCAGACAAGCCCCCCCCCCCCCCCCCCCCCCTGCCGCCGCATTATGAATGCAAAGGACGATCAAGTCATTAAAGTAATATTTGAAGTCTGGATCGTGGCTCGGCAGCCTTTTTCAGTGCACTCCGCCGTCCCTTTCATTAGCCCACCTCATCTTGTTATCATCATCTGCAGCAGATAGAGTCTGCTGCAGATAACAGTTGTCATTTAGCCACACCACAGCCCCCTAGATTAAAGTGCTCCATTAAGGGACACCCCCGTTATTACTCCGCCGCAGGTCCATCCATCCGTCGCCACAGAAGTTCGGGCCGATTAGCCGATTACCAGACGACGTGAAAAGTAAGGGAAAGTTGAGCGGGAGTTTGACGACACCGAATTACATAACATCTAAACAAATGACTCTGCTAATGCATCCGTCAGCTCGCTCCTGTTCCCCTTGTCATCTGCTTGTCATGCGATGCCGCGGCGCCGCTCAACGTGGAATGCCGATCGCCACACGAGATCTCGGCAGTACCCCATCTCTCTCTCTCTCTCTCTCTCTCTCTCTCTTTCTCTCTCTCTCTCTCCATCTGAAACGTGCGTTCCAGCTGTTACCACTCTATAGAGTTGTGAGGTTATAATGAGCATGGAAGCAGCTGCTTCCTCCTACAGTAGAGGCCCCAGCCTCTCTAATCCTGATCATTAAGAAAGGGAAGGGTGTGGGGAGCGGCAGTGCACAGACTTGTGGGCCTCAGCACCCCGGGACACGCCGCGGAGACTTGGGTTACCCGACCGTTTTATTAGTTGGACCAGCAGGTATGGAGCCTTATTGATCTGCCTGAAGTGGTAAAAAGGGGATTAATTTATGCGAGACAGCTGGAGCAGAGACTACAAAGAAGTGCGGCGGTTCCGTTTTTTAATCCGTCATTGTCCAAACTTGTCAAAAGAGTTTGGACATTCAGCAAAAAAAAAATCTAAGTGTGAACCGGCACGGCTTCGATGAAGACACGGCGGTCTGGTATTTCTGTATTCTCGCGGCCTTAACGTCACCGTGCACAAACTCAATCCAACATAGAAAATAGCAGATTATTAAATATTTATGTTCTGACCTTTTCTCAGTAATGATTTCATGATTTAATTTTCCCCAGCTTTACCTTAAAGTGCTGGGAGAATACATAGCAGACCCAAGCACCGGGCACGAGGGGGGGGGGGGGGGGGGGGGGGGAAGACAGAAGAAAAAAAAAGATGATCTATGGAGACGATGACATTTGCATTCAGCTTGTAAATATCAACAACGCTCAGGCAGATTATTCATAGGGCTGGGCTCGCCCGCTCCACCACCGTCTCTCAATAAGCCCTCAGACGTTGGCACAGACACATCTCCCTGTCTTTCAATTTCACTCTTTTAATACTTTGAGCCGAAACAGTTGAGTGAGTGAAGTTTAAAATGGACTGATATCCAATACAAAGAGCTGTAACTCACGGACCATGAACGCAGCGTCATTTAAAGAAAAGATATGCACGCACATAGCGTGGAAGGTACCCGTGTAAAGTTAATAGCGTTACATTTAGAATAACAAGCCCGCTCAACCTTGTCACGGTTTCGACGACGTGAAACTGCAGCCAGAGCTGCGACTCTTAAACAAGACGACGTCTTTGGAGCAATTTAATGTAGATTAGTAATATGCTAATTTCAGGCATGACCTCGCTGTTTGCCAGGGAAAATCTGTCTCCTTTTTGATCTGCATATTAATGCCCAAAGAATAGATGGAAGTTGAGACATGAAAAGGTTTAATAAAAGCAGCAGGTAAAAAAAAAAGGCAGGCTCATAATTAATCCGGCAAAGAGGGAAGGCTTCCACAGACAATGGCCAAACCTTAAATTCATAATTGGGCCCTTTATTGATATTCCGCAGCCTCCCCAGCGTGACTCATCTTTCACAGTCATGAAAATAAAAATAAAAAAAGCGGTGGGACGTGTTTAACTTCCTCCTGTGTATCGTCCACAAGTGGCTTAGACAATACAAGCACAGAATTATCTCAGCCAGAACCCCTGCCCCCTCACGCCCCCTCCCCACCCCCCACGGTGATAAACACACAAACTAGCAAAATTGCTAACCAAACTCATTTTTCAACAAGAAACACAAAGTTCAGGGGACAGGCCGCGGCTTTATGTGTGATGGTCTGTCATTGCGTTTGCTCTACCTAACCTCTCCTGACACCTGGAGTCAGGGACCCCCCTCTAAATGTGTAATATTCAATCTTCCTGACAGCTCTGCTAATGACCAGGAGGAACCAAAACAGAGGTAATAGGTGAGCCTCAAAATTGCTTTCAAATTATCCCCGATAATGATTCCCTTCCAAGTAATAAACTCTGTGGTGTGTGTGTGTGTGTGTGTGTGTGTGTGTGTGTGTGTGTGTGTGTGTGTGTGTGTGTGTGTGTGTGTGAGAGAGTGGCAGTGTGTTTACGTCGGGTGAATGTAGAATGGCAGGGCTAATTATCAGCACTATTAAAGGTAAGTACATCCAGCTGCATCCCGGACAAGTCCTAATGAAGGACAGCAGACAGCCTGGACTCTTTCATCTGTGGTCTGTTGTTGGTCAATATCCAGAGGTGGAAGGAGTACTACAATATTGTACTCAAGTAAACGTACTGTTACTTTAAAAAGACATGTTACTCAGCTGTAGCAAGTAAAAAGAGAAGAAAAAAAGTAGGTCAGTTAAATTTTAAATGTACTCTGAGTAACTTTGATTGCAACCAACAGACGGGCACTCTGAAGTCTGTACAACTGATTATCAATATTTAATATACAACAGCCTTCCTCAGTTGCAGCTTCACAAGAATTAACCAGAAAAGAGACAAAACTGAACAAGAATGATCGACAATAAACAAAACGAGCTGTGGACACAAAGGCGTCTGAACGTCTCTTAGAATCAACAGCAGAATAAAACATCAGGGCCCTATTCCTCGTACGTCGCTAACTGAGTAAGCCGGATAAGGATGAGATCACATACGTCAGGCTTTTCGGTTCCACGAAGCAAGTTTGGCAAAATCACCATAGCAACACATCAATAAGCGTGAACCTGCTCCAGAGCAGGCTCACTGAAGGAAGCTGGATAAGTTTGCCACTCCCCCGGGAAAAAACGTCAGCTCCCTTCCTCATCCCATTGATGAAGGAGCGATATTAGTTAGATTAACGTATTATAGGGAGAGAGTTCTTCGAGATCGGTCCGTGTACGTTTTGATCATCTGTTTTACCGTTCATTCGATGAAACGAACGGTAAAACAGACGACTAAAACGTACACGGACCGAGATCGCCAAGATCCGTTATCACATCACGATGACTTCCTATATGAGCGCTATCGATTCTGCCGACAAGGAATCATTTATTTACAAGACCTTCTCGAGTCATACATTGCGAACACCACACGAGCATTGACAGTCTCACAGACTGGATCATAGCCTTTTTTGCGAGTGGTACATTATTGTACAGTGTGGGCGATGCCGCTGCATGCCGTGCTGTTCGTAAAGTTTATTTGGTGCTTGATTTATCTACTTATTCTGAAAGAGTTGAGATCATTATTTTCGATATAAGATCTCATTCGATGATGCATTCCATTAAGCCTACTGCCGCACATTTAAAGAAATATAATCTGATTGATTGATGTGATGAGGCACTTAAAATTAGCCGATACATTTTCCTAACACTTACGGATTTAATTTGTACTTAGGTAAAGTTGGAAAGATATTCAAAGATTCGGACTTCCCGGTTCAATAAATTGTTAGTGAAACGTTGCTAAAATACAAACGATACCTCCCTGTAACCGTAGTGAGGTAGA
Source organism: Leptoclinus maculatus (assembly GCA_032191485.1). Taxonomy (NCBI): domain Eukaryota; kingdom Metazoa; phylum Chordata; class Actinopteri; order Perciformes; family Stichaeidae; genus Leptoclinus; species Leptoclinus maculatus. The sequence continues at coordinate 18,435,297 of JAVDOI010000011.1, read as the reverse complement.
CAACAAGCTACAACCGTAATTTAATTAAAACGAGGTATCGTTTGTATTTTAGCAACGTTTCGTTAACGATTTATTGAACCGGGAAGTCTGAATCTTTCAATATCTTTCCAACTTTACCTAGCCTTAACTTGTCTGAGATATTTTATATTATATATATATATTTCGCAGCGGTGGCGGTGTTAGATTTAGCCATGATTATGGTCTTTACTTCCTCATAAGCTGTCATGATCATCTCCTGCTCGCCAGCAGAGAAAAAAGACGCTCTTTCTTTTACTTTATTCGCTATTGTACTGTTAGAAAATCATGGTTTCGGTGATCGACACTTCCCCCCCTTTGACGTAAAACGGGCACGCCCACTTATCCTGATGACTGAGGTCTTGTTCGACTTAACGAGACTGTTTGAGCGCTGATCAGCCTTTGAGGAACCGAGATAGCCTGCCTTCAATCATCTCGGTAATTTAAACTGGATAAGTGGACATTTGATCGACTTAGTTGAGCGACGTACGAGGAATAGGGCCCTGGAGGCAGACAACATGTAAACAACATGAACTCCACAGCGGCCTCTCACACACGTCTGAGCGCAAAGGAGAGACTGCGCAGCTTTTAACGCGCAACGCAGCGCGCACACGCAGCCTCTCATCGGCAGCGTGTTGTTGTGCTCACCTGTCTGACCGGAACCGGAACTCCTCCACAGTCTGCTGCTGGTTCGACTCCACTCGTTCATTCTCAAAGCACGCCACACATCTAACTGGAGGTAGAAGTTCTTCAGTAAAGCAGAAAGTCACCGCTAGAGGATCCACGAGCATGATAGCATGTTAGCATGTTAGCCAGGCCCAGCAGGCCTCTACAGGGTGTGTCACTTAGCGTGCTCCAGGTGATGCAGTCATTTACTAGACAGTCTTTAACTAAGATAGATGCAACCTTTTTTTTTTTCAACCATGCCGAGGTACAATAATGCTAATTATAACAACACCCACTGTGATATCGTTAATTACATTGTGCTTGAAGTGGCACCGGCCCGTGAATTCCCCGATCCTGAACCCAAACATTTATAAGGTATCATTTCCGGGATGTCACCTCTCTGCACGTGGAGCTCCGCCCCCATGCGGCAGCAGAAACACCTGCAGCTTCTTCTCTGCTGCAGCAGCTGATTTAAATATTTTCTTCTGATCCATTATCTCACAGGTTATCAGGACTTTTTCAGGTGAATTTTCTTTTTACTCTGTAGCAGACGCAATTTGAAATGTTGCAAAGTACAATATACAAATTGTACAAATAGTAGCCTGCTTAGGTAAATGTCAAATTACGATTTTTAAAAATACTCCAAAAAGTAAAAACGACATTGTTCTAGTGATTAGATCAAATGTAATTCGTTATTTCTACCCCGGTTAATATCCACGCCTGTGGACGGCCTCTCCGGTGGCGTGTTCTCACAGCCGGTTTGGTATTATTATTCAGGCGCTGAGAGTAAACCAACCAAAACCAGCTTTACCCACCTTTCCATTTGTGGGAACAAACATGCCTCGGGCTGATATGAATCTTAATGATGAACTTTCACACTGTAAACAGTACTTAAGTATGATTAAATCTTTAATTTATTTTCTTACCCAAGATGAATATCCTTGTCAAGCACCATTTGCAGTGAGTTATGAACATAACAGAACTGGTCTTAATCTGTTTTAGTGAGATGTGCGATCCACTGTTCAGCTGGAGCTGTCAAGAAACAAGTCTTAAAAAAAAAAGTTCCTTGCATGGTTGTCACATTGATATCTCAAACATCTGTTACTGTAAGAGAAAACTAGATGGCTTTGCCTCATTTAGCCCATTTAATCCACGCTTCTTTTCCTCTCTCGAATGTGTACACATAAATCATACTGCTTGGGCAGTCCCATGCAGGAATATCTCCCTTTGAAGAAATAAATGGAAACATGTTTAATGTTAGGTCACAATTGGAATGTACGTTGTACCAACATAACAATATAGAATATACCAAATATATATGTGGCATACTGTAAACTTACAGCATACATACAGTGTTGTGTTTTATAACGGGAGTTTTTGTAGTTTTTCAGCATTGTTGGGGTGGATTGTGCAGACGTTTAACTGTTCAACATGTCCTTCAACCTGAATCAGGTCTTGATGAGTGTTCTCTGATCTAGTGTCCCCGTCGACATTGTTTGTCTGTGTCTTTCAGAACCGTAACAAATGACTGTTACAAAAATCCGAGTGTTTTCTGATTTGTCACCTCCACGGTTGAGATTTGGTTTGGTTGGCAAACAAAACGAGGTCATCGTTAAAAAGGCAACGGCATTGACTCCTGGTAGGAGACCTTCAGTGCACAGTAAGATGATTTTGAATATAAATTGCATTTTAACAAACCAATGCGTACTAGTATTTTTACTTTTTGTTCAACAAGTGGAATCAGGACCTGGGTGACCCCCGATGTGCCATACCAAAGAAAAGAACCAGAGAAAAACAAGGCATGGCTTTGCGGGTCACTAGTAGTCTAAAACAGAACACATCCACTTTTATGTCCCATTGCAAATAGTTTTGTTTGAAATATGCCATATTAAGCCTGTAGAAGGAGATTTTGTGGGAGGTCAGTGTTTACCACATACCAGAAATGTACCACTGTGGAAAGACTGCAGAAACTTCCCCTCGATCTTTTTATACAGTCTGTTGAATGCCAAACACTGCGAACATTGGCTAATTTGATAGAGGCCACACTCCTGGATTACAGTTCAATGTATTCCAACACTTCAGTGCTCTGTGCTCGATGCCAACGTGCAATATATCAGTCTCTATTTCTCCCCTAATGCATGTAACGCAGCAAATTTGTACATTTCTAATCAGTGCTGCTTAAATACATCACTGCCACCGTGCAGCACGCCACCGACTTCTTTCTTCCCTCAAATTGCAACCATTGTAAGTGCTCTTAATTTTCCCGTGCTGCTGAATTATGAATGATATGAAATATTTAAAAACCGGCGTGGAGCAACAGCAGAGAGAGTTTTCATAATCAGGCTAAGTACGTGCTGGTCCGTACTTAACTAAATGAGCCCAGAGCTGTGCACTGCGTAGCGGTTTGACCTCTGCGCGGCACATTCATTTTCCGAACATATGTTGGCTATTTCGGCAGCTCTGGACTGTGAAACTGAGACACGGGAGGAGAGAAGGCTCTGTCGTGCATGTGAGCATGATCTAACTGACTGTGGATATAGAGAGGGGGGGGACAGATCAGCGGTTAGCGGTTGGAGAGGAAAAGTCAGCAAACGGAATGACATGTTTGTGTGATCTGATGCAGATTTTTCTGAGGCGCTCTGAAGGAATAGAAGACCTCTGGGCTATGAACTTCAAATCATTTCCACACATGCGTTTTTGCACACACACACACACACCGAGCCATACCACCAATCCCCACCAGCATAAACACTGGTAAGGTATAGCTGTTCTAGTGTGTCTGATATGAAACGACAAGGTGACTTGGTGTCCTGTAGGCCACCTGAGAGGTAGACCTCGGCACGGGGACACAGCAATCTATTCTCCTCAGTGCAGAGAGGAACTTATTCAAGCAGAGCAGCAGTTATTTCCCCGCTCTGCTCTGCTCCCGTTCCCTCCCCGTTTGCCTCCAAGTCAGCACCAGTTAGCAGTTCCTTCTGTGTGTGCATGTGTGGCAGTGTGTGTGCATGTGTGGCAGTGTGTGTGTGTGTGTGTGTGTGTGTGTGTCTGCGAGAATGCACGCCAGGCTAATTTCCACTGCGATGCACTGCGGTGCGCCACGAGCGTTCTCCGGGATATTGATGCGCTGCACATTAGGCAGCAGAGTGAATCAGCTCTGTGTGCTGTAAATATTCTATTGTCACTTTTATGCGTCTGTCAATGGCTTTGTCCGGGGTAATTCGGTCCGCTGGTGTTTCTGTCCCCGGTAGCTTTCCCCCGGCGAAGCGTCTCGACGCACATCCGCACACACTTCATGCACACACATGCAGATACGACAGAGATGGAAACGGAGAAAATGAGAGGAGAGGGGAGGGAAAGATAGGGAGGACACACACACACACACACACACACACACACTTTGCCTCTGGTTTCTCTTGCCGTCACAGATGATCAGGCCCAGTTTTGGCTTTAGCTTAGCTTTGACCAACCCCTGGTCCTGGAGCCAAACTGTTAAAAGACATTAAGTCAGCACAGAGACGCGCCACTGCCTCCTCTCTCTGCTAACCACATGACACTAAAAGTGTGTGCGTGTGATGGAAACAGGGTGACTGTGGGCTAAGATCTGCACACATGTGTATAGTAATGAGTCTTTGCATGTGTAACCTTCTCCTTGGTGAGGTCAGGTAGAGGGGGGGGGGGCAGAGTATTCGGAGCAGCCCTTCCGGTCTCTCTGGGTGCACCACATGCCTGTCGCAGCTCAGTGAGCAGACTGTGAAAAGCTTATGTAAATGACGAGCCGCTCAGATGTGAAATCAGCCCTGTATTAAATTGTTTTGTTCCACTTGTCAGAGCTGATTAGTCCAAAATCCCTCCAAAAGCAGCACAGGTATTGTGTTGATTGTATTCATATATGGCGGGAAAAACAGAATCCATATATCACCTCGGGGGAAGAGCATCTGTGTAGGTAGCCCGGTGCAATTAGTCAGTGGTTTTTTTTTGAAGATGCTGGATGGCCCTTCACGGACGCACACTGATTGCCGTCCCCCCCCCCGTCCCCCCCCCCCCCATATGTGTGCAGAAGCCTCTTCAAAGGAGGCCGTTCTCGCTCCATCACAAAGGACAGATCACAGGTCCCATTTGTCTAACCTTAGTCCACTTTCTGTCTGACTGTCATAGACCAGGAACTGCATGCCTTCCTCCCTCTACTCTCACGCGCACGTACACCTCCGGGACGCAGCACAGGTGGCACGGTGTCTTCTGTGATGAGATAGTGGGAGGTGGAGGGAGGGGGGGCGGAGGGATGTCAGAGACAGGGTGAGGGAGGGGGGGAGCAAGGAAGCAAGTTTGGGAGATGTGTGGGCAGAGAGAGAGAGAGAGAGAGAGAGAGGGGCAGTGAGGAGATTGCAGCACGGCGGCTGGAGGGCTCCCAGCATAAAGCAGGTCTTTGAAAAGGCCAGACAAAGAGAAAAGGTCTCGGCCAAAATACCTGAAAGAATGTTGAGAGGAAAGAGGAGCGCGGCCAGAGGGAGATAAGGCAGTTAGCCGCACACTGAGGCAGCTCCTGTGTCATTGGATCAGGTTACTTCTGTGTGCATGTGTGTGTGTGTGTGTGTGTGTGCGTGTTTGCATGCGCTCATCTGTGCCCCCTCGTCCATTTTGAGCGCCGAGGTCGATACCGGCCCCGCCGACATTCCGGAGTGGTCTGTCTGCGTTCACGGTCCAGTGAGGTCGCTGACAAAGCCGTGATGGGGCGAGGCAGCGTGTGGCGCCTCCAGGGCGAGCCCAGGTATGGTGCGACAAGACCGGGGACCACAGACCTGAGCCGCAGCATCAGGCCAGAGTACAGGATGAAAGAGTGATAACAAAGTCTCAATATTTCGGATAGACTCAAGAGAATTCTGGTTCCCATGCGTGGCTTTTTCCAAACTCTTCTCCTGGGCTTCAAAGCATCTGAGAGAGGAGGGCTTTGAAAGTGATTTTCAAGTCTGGGCTTTATCTGTGTGTGGGAAATCACCCTCTAGCTATTTTGTAAGCTTAGCTACCTTTGAATGGACTAACAGAGCCTTAGGATAAAGGGATCTACTGAGCTACCGTAGCAACACACCAGAATGAGGCGCAAACCAGCTTCTCCCTGCGCTGGCGTGGAAACGACAACAACTCTGTCAGGATATTAGAAGTGGATAATACGAGTATCGAAACAAATCTAAGCAGTTATTAGTTGTGATTGAGGTCTGATAGCAATTAGTCCCACTCCGGCACACAGACCGACTCCTGTCTAATGATGTCATTGACCTTGTCCCCCCCCCCCCCCTCCCCCCAGAGGTCAAAGTGTCCATGTTAAACCATGCGTAATGGTTCCGTGTTTAGACTACAAGGGCCTGTCCGGCTAAATGGTGATGGATCGCTTCTTTCTGCTGCCGGTGGTGTGCGTTGCATCAGATGATACGGGTCTCAACATGATACGCAGTTGATTAAATCAATACTCCGAGGAAATGTGCGGTGGTCTCCATTTCAATCCAATAACACAGGGGCTTAAGTCGTGCGTGTGCGCACGCTGCCGCAACAAGATCGTGCCTGCGCGTACCCTTGAGGGGCGTTTGCACGGTACACAAAATAAAAAGGACAAGGACGACGTGTTTGTTTGCGATATATGCTTCTGAAATGAGGTCATCAACAGCAAATGCAGGCCTTTAAAGAGGCATCATGATCGTCTGACACACGAGAAAGCAGAAATCCACCCCCCCCCCCCCCCTATCGACGATGACAGACTAGACGATGGAGGTAATTTACTGCCCCGGGTTCCTAAATCATAAGGGAGGGATGGGGAAAAGCCGAGTGTCGTTTTTCTATTTTCTCCGGCTTGTTTATTAGATTTGTTTGTCGAGAGGAGGCCAGCTGCTGCTGGTGGAGAGGCGGCGGATCTGGATGTAGAATGGTGGATATGAAGGAATTTCCAGCCATATGGCCACTGCCGTACGCGTTATGTCAGGGATTGTTAGCAGGACAGGTGCTGCCCTAAGGCTGTTTCGCATTAACAAATGCATGCACGCTGTTCATCACACTGTTTCGCACGCAAGCACAAACGCAGCACAGCGACACGGAGCTCAGGACAGGGGAAATTATTTGTGCTATTTTACTGCCTATACCTGCTTTCTCTCCTTCTCCCTGTTTTTCTCCCCCCTTTTTTTTTTCTTTCTGCCTCACCCCAGCGGTGACCCGTAGCAACCCCCAGTCTAATGACCGCAGCAGTTTGACACTCATTAAAGGGTGGCCAATTAACCAGAGGGCCCAGAGTCACTTTCATTAGGCGACTTGTGAAGGTCTATTTTAGTCTGGCTTTAAACAAAAGTGTGTGTGTGGGGGGGTGTGTGTGTGGGGGGGGGGGGGTACCTGGAGGTGGTTGTAGTTGTAGACGCAGCGGAGGGGGGGAGGTCTTAAAACCTGCGAGAGGAAGAGAAAAGCACCTCTTGAGAGTCATTTGTTTTGTTTGTTATTTGTTTTGTTGAACTGGATTCTGTTGGTGTTTTATGGAAACAAACTCAAATGGTGAAAAACAGCGAAATTGCTGAACAGAGCACAGAAAATGAGATCTCATGAGAGGGAAGATGAAAAACAGAGCCATCTGCTCTGAGGGCTGGCTCTCTAAAGACGATCTGGTCTCATTTCAGTCCTTTGTATCACTCTTTTACTGTAAATCAAGGGAGAGTTTTTTTATTTTCTTCCTATGATTTAAGATTTAAGCCTGTGTGTGTGTGTGTGTGTGTGTGTGAATATACTTAAGGCAGCATGTGTGCAAATATAGCTGCGAGTGCACCGAGGGGAATGTTTTTCCCATTGTGCATTGCTTCCTGCTGCAACATATCTTAGTAAGTGTGTATCTGGTTTTAGGCAGAAAGCGTCTCCCGGTCCCAGGCCTCCAGAGTCATCGGCCTGTGAAGGTCAAGTCTGATTCAGAAAGAGACAAGGCAGATTGGCATGGAAATGGAATCTGCTGTCTCTGTGCCAAACGTCCAGACTGACTGACTGCCCTCAGCCTCTCATCACATCCAAGTCTATCCTCTCATCGCACCGTCCACTCCTCCTCCTCCTCCTCTCGCCGCCGCCTCTGCATACCAATATCAGAATAACACAAAGGAGGAGCAGCACTGAAATGGGCCTGTTTAATAATCGTGATGTCAAACAATGTCTGCATGGACGGGAAACATGAATCCAGCTGTTAGTTGCAGCTAGGAACCATCTGCTTAAAGCAGAGCTGTCTCTTCTCATTGATTTTTATTTTTTATTTATTTTTTGCATATGGCAGCTGTAGCCTGAAGCCATTTTTAAGCAGTTATTTTATAATGAAACAAGAATTGCACTTACTGAGCTTGTGAATTCATAAGCAGCCGCTGCTAAGAGATATTGCTCAAATGTTTATTATATCTTTATGAGAGAAGTCAAGTTAGATGAGTTGCATGAGGCCTAAATGTGCGTGTGTGTGTGTGTGTGTGTGTGTGTGTATGTGTGTTTGTTCTGCTGTTGTATGTAATGAGCATGCGCTTTTGATATGAATGAGTGCAGTGAGGCGTGAGATGAGTATGTGCCTGCTGGTATGGAACAAGTCCTTGCACTTCTTGTGTGTGTATGATTTTGTGACTGGAGTGAGTGAGAGAGAGTGTGTGTGCGTGTGTGCGTGTGTGCATGTGCAAGTGTGTTAGAGCAAGAGAGAGGGAGGGAGTGTTCATTGGGCTGAAATGGGTCCCTGCCCTTCATGAATATTCAGTTACCCCCCGAGTTCCCCTGATGTCTCACTGATGTCAGCTTGCGTGTGGGAAAAGTAGTTTCCCCGGTTACCATACTCCCCCAAAGCTGTTCTTACTGCTGCAAAAAAATATATATTTTTATTTGAGGACGCATAGTGTAGTTCATCCATAAAATGCAAAGCGTGCTGGTCTGGAGCCAGTAATAAAAATACAGCTGAAGGAAATCTTCTTGATCTCATGTGGCACCCTGAAAACTAGGGCAGCACTTAGGTCACATGTTTAGGTCAGTCACCCTTCACTGGGGGATTCTCTAATGCATCCTGTCAACCGCTGTGCAGCCGCAGCATCGCAGGGGACACAAAGGCATGTCTGCGCCCGCTCATGATGCCTCCTGACTGCTCCACTCACTTTTAATTTCTCAGCTGGGTGTTTGCCGTGAATTTGCCTGCTAAGCTGAAAAGCTCCGATATAAAAGGTCTGTTTTGCTCTCTTCACGCCGAGTGACATTGAGAGCTCCTTCAGTGCTGCACTGAATGCGAGATATTATTATTCTGACACTGTCATTGTCAAACAGGCTTGCAGACAGACACACAGGCATGCACACACACACACACACACACACACACACACACACACACACACACACACACACACACACACACACACACACACACACACACACACACACACACACACACACACACACAGAGACAATCTCTCTATCCGTCAGCATCCACCATCTCTGCCCCCACAGATGTTGCCTAGTATTTAGGTCAGTTAGTTTGCAGATGGGTGGTCAGCGACGCTTGTATTAGCTTGGGTTTCAAGGGATTGATACAATAGACCAGTCAGCTCTAAGCGGCCACCCTGGAGAAGCCAGAAGCTCTTTATAATCATAACGGACAGAGTTCGCTTATGGATACTAAACAGCTTTAAGGTCCGACTAATGATCGTAGTTACAAGATTAAGGCTGTACTGATGAATGCTTCTACTGCTATGGAAATAAGATTTCTCATGTGACTCTGTACCACTTAGCCTACTGTGTACTAACCACTGAGAATATTATGATCAAGCACTTCACCATGAAATGTTTTTTGCACATTATATATTTTGAGATTACTGTCCACTAGTCAGCTATTTTATCAATACTTAAAGGGCACATATCATGCTCATTTTCAAGTTCATACATGTATTTGGGCTTTCTACTGGAACATTTTTACGTGCTTTAATGTTCAAAAAACACTTTATTTTTCTCATACCATCTGTCTGAATATACCTGTGGACACCCTCTGTCTGAAATGCTCCGTTTTAAGCGCCTGTCTCTTTAAGGCCCCTTTACGAAAAAGCCCAGTCTGGCACATTCTAATATATTCTAATGAGCCTGCATGTGACATAAAGGGAAATCAAACCTGATTGATTGGCTTGTTGAGGTCTTCTGATCCCACAAAAAGTGACTGGGTTGTCTTATTTCACAGTGTGTGGGTTGGTACTCCAGATACCTAAATGTATGTGCACAAGCACTGAAGAAGTGCTTGTGCACATAGAGAAAAGTTCATGAAAATGTCTCCTTTAACGTTACTGAATATCTACTCACTCATTGACGCAAAGTTTATGCTAAAACTGTATTACAGTACATAACAGAAACAGCATTATGTCAACATCATTCATGGTATGTATATACTGTATTTCATTTCATATTCTCCACCTTTTACTTCATGTTTTTAGGCTTTTGTTCATTCCCGTCAGGTTTTAGTTCAATATTTCCATATTCTGATTCAATATTCTTTGGTATTAATATATTTTTCTTTAAATATTTATAAGAAATGTCTTTCTATATCCTCAGGATTATGTTCGATATTCACAGACTTTCATTTTATATTCACAAGTTTATATTCAATAACCTCAGGTTTCACCTCAATATGTTTCAGTTATACAAAGTTTTCATCAAATAGTTTCAAGTTTTAATTAATTAACAGTATAGTCTCAGGTTCTCAGACAGTGTTCACAGCTTTTTTAATTTAAATTCTGTCGGATATTCAGTCGGCAATTCCATGTAGTAGTTGCTGAATGGTATGCCAGTGACTGAGACAGTTTAGTTTGTTGTATTTTGAAATACATTTAAGACTTTAATTTACTCCTTGGGCTTTGCCAGACATACCTCCATCATCTCTTCGTCCTTCCCCCACCAATCAGTGAGCCAAGGCCAGGCCACACGTCCTTGATATATACCATAGCTTTAAAACAGGTAGAAAATAAACACCAACAATGCACAAAGACAAGTGAGGCCATTACTCCAAAGTATACCAACGTGTCTGTATTTGTCGGGGTGATTCTTTTGTAGTGTTAAACATCAAGAGCAGTTTGAGTGAACGGGGGAAATGAGAGAGACAGAAGGAACCAAAGCTTCAAGGCATAATACTGTAATTGGAAAATTGTGCAAATGCGTTTTGGAGTCATGTTATATAAATGGCCAGGAGAGATAATGCCTGAGATTCGAGGCATGGCCTAATTGAGAGTATAGGAGATGGAGGAGGAGAGGGGTGGTGATGCAGAGGGGGCGAATGAAGTGTGGGTTTTAAATTGGGTGAAGGAAATGTGGATGGAAATGGGATGTTTTCAAAGACGTGGGAGGGAGGGCGAGCGAGCTGTTTCTCTTTAAAGGGGAGGAGGGAAAGAAAGAAAAGGGAATCATTCCCACTTTCTTCCTTGGTCTCCCACACCTGTGACCCGGCAGCCAGTCGCAACAGCTATTTCTCCCCATGCGTGCGCTCGTGTGTGCGTTTCTTCCACGTGCGCAAGTCTCTCAGGTTCTCTCGCTCTCTGTATGATTGATGAGCCTTGTTCAGACCTGGATCCCTGGCATAGCCCAGGTCTGATCAGGCATGTTCTGGTCATAACAATGCCATCAATATGTGGCTGACGGCCGTGTGTGCGTGCGTGTTGTGCGCGTGTGTGTGTGTAATGACACATAAAGATGAAGCATATACCATAAACCCAAGAGAACCAAGATGTTTCGGTGGAATTTCCATTTCCTGCCCCTCTGAGGGATGAAAGAGGAACGTTGTTTAGATATAGTCCCCCACACAATTGATTGGGACTTGAATCACATTAATTAACCCTTTAATTATCCACATGTAGCTCTTTGACTAATGAACTCTCCTTTCATGGTTTTTCTTCCTCCAGTTTCCGCTTCTTTGCTCCGTCTCATGTTGCGTCCTTATAGCTCTGAGACTGACCAACAAAAAAAAGAAGAGAAAAAAATCTGCTTGATATTTGATGAGCAGCATTTGATGAAAGGCATTAGTGGGCCTGCATTATTTATGACTGTCTGAGTGATGCATTAACTCATTAAATATGCATAGGTACATTACATGAGAAAGAACATGTCCCATAGCATGTCATATTGATTCTGGTGTGAGTTACGAGTCGCCTGCACGATCCATATGAGGGGGGAGGGGGGGGGAGAAAAAAAACATTAGGAGAGACGGCACACCGAATCGTTTAAGAGCTTATATTGACGGACTCTCCCCACGGATGCATTGTCACAGTCGAGAAGTTGCGGAGTTTTGAACTTGCTCGCTTCGACAGATCAAGGGGTATAGTGTCTGCACATGCAGCAGATTTTGTGTGGGAGCCGAGAGTGTGAAATGACGTGAGAGGAAAACTAAAGATGTGGCGCCAACTTCCACCGTCAGAGGAATCCTACCAGTGTTTGTTGAAGACTTGCCCTCATCTGGTTGGATATCGCTTCACATTTCCCGCTGACAACTTCATCCATCCATGCATGGCTTCTCTGCGGATGTGAAAACGACTCACCTCGCAGGCAGTGATGTAGCAGCAAACCAGATGATAAGTAAACCATGCTAACGCGCGTTGGTGATCATCTGAGGCACAAACAAAAAAAAGAATAAAGAAAAGCACCAGTGCAATTTAAAATGAATTACTCAGCTCAAAAGAACACGAATCTATGATTTGCTCACCTTAAAAGACCCGGTGCTCGTTTAGTTTACATCCGTTTGATAGTAATTACGAGGGCGGCCACACGCTATGATTGTATACTATGCAATGTTTGTGTCAGCCCGAGAGGAAAGTTCATTTCACACTTAAAAGTGCAAGTTCGCTCCGCTTGTAGGTCTCAACGCCTCAAAGGTGATGCTATGATAATCTCCAGTGATTTACTTATTTTCCACATTACAAACTGTTAGAAAAACCAAACTGGGGGGAAAAAAAACAAGTCTTTCTCGGATGTTCTTTTTTTCTCAATTAGTATTCACGGCCATGGAGGAAAACGAGTTGTAAGTTAAATTGTTCCCAAGCCACCTCAAACTGCTGGCAGCTGTTGCTTTCCCAGGTGACTTGTTTCATCTATAAAGACATGCCAGCCACCATGTTACACAACCCCCCCCCCCCCCCCCCCCCCCCCAAAAAAAACAGGTGAGGGATGACACAATGACACAATCTCACACTAGGGTGTTTTAGCTGCACTTTAAAAATGCACTGGTGCTTAAATATGCAATTGAAGAAGAGTCTCAGAGCGCAAAAGCCTAAATACTGACAGTTAAAGAGATCAACCATTGATACAAGTTGGAAGCTGCTGAAGAGGATGCAGCACTATGCATATTTATATATACAGTATATATATCCACTGGACAACTGTTACTCCAATATTGATTTTAATAAGGATCTAGAGGATGCATTTCCCCCCCAAAAAATGAAGCGTAAGAATGCTGCAGTGCGTGCTGTAACAGTAATATTTCCTGTTTTTGTGATGTTGATTCAGTTGTAGAACAACAGAAGAGCCCTTTGGCAAATGCAAATGCAAATGCACACACACACACACACACAGTAAAAAACCTGCAGTCACACACAGTGGCTCAGTGGGGGGGAAGGTTTTAATAAACCCACAGTAACGTGGATCTATGGGGGCGTCTCGGGACGGAGCCAGGAAACCAGATGAACGTACCTGCCCCAGGGCGCAGAGAAACAGCGAGGATGGGGGTGGGAGCCAGTGAAGCCACAGGCACATTATGTCTCTCATTGCCCTGACTTTCCCTCTGTCTCTTCACTCGCCCACTCCCGTCTCCGCCAACATCGTCAGCCACACGAAAGCCATGCCCACAAAACACTGATGTGTTTGTCGGAGAAAAATGCCCAATCACTTTAATAGCATTTCATGCCATCTCCACTTTCACAGAGGGGACTCAGGAGGAGTTTGTTCCTCAGTTTGGTTAAATGCGGACTGTAATTTCAGACGGAACGCAGTGGAAATGCAGAGTGCAGCCAATCAGATTTAATCATGTATGAAGAGATGTAATTTTGGAGGACACCAGGGCAGAGCGGGTTGATACGGGTATTAGTTACTATGCAGAAAGGCGTGTCCGTACTCCCCGAATATGAATTCATGAAGCCTGCTTGTGATTTCAATCTGACTAATGTATCAGAACAAACCCATCTGTGCAGCACTGACCCCTGAGGTGAGGGTTTTAAGGGGAGGGGGGGGGGGGGTGGGAGGGAGGTGCAGTGAGCGTGGGCGGCTGGTTTATGCTCCCACCGTGAACCAAGGTGGTCAGTGAGAAGGCGAATGAAATGTTTTGTCCACATTTTGTAGAGGCTTGATGGAAGAAAAAATAAACAGAACAAGAAAGAACATCTCTCCAGAACAAGTTCCATGGGAAAAAATTTATTTATCAATATGCGGTAGTTTCCAAACTGGTGGAACGTTATTTACCATTGTAGCTGGTGCCAATAGGTTACGCTGAGAAGCGGCGAAAGAAGTGAATGGCAAAAAAAAAAAAGAACTAAAAAAAAAAAAAAAGAAGAAAGAAAGAAAATAACAACTTATTTGACAGTTATGATTCAAACAAAGGGAAACAAATTCAACAGGTTTTTTGCTTACACATGCACATTGAAAAATAATACTGTGGCTTTTGAACAATAGCAGAAATCAACCTACAGTGAGGCTCATACCGTGAGCGACCAACATCTTTGTGCTGATTTAGGGGAGGGGGGGGAGAGAGCAACTTTAAAACAAAGACCGCCTGGGAGATAATGAGTGGTGTAAACCGGATGATTTATGGCGAGCGCAGAACGGTCACACTCTCATTCGTGGCCCCCTTTTTCTCCTCCGTCTCCCCCTCCGTCTAGCCCGATGGTCTTATTAAAACTGAGAAAAGATTAATCTCCCTGGACCAAAATGTTTTTGTTACATCTAATAATGGAGTGGAAGGTGTGGGTAACTCAAAGGCAGTGGAATTACACAGTCTTCATATGCAGAGTTAAGTGCCGTCTCCAACAGGGATGGGTGCCTTATCATTCATAGTGTCAACGATCTGTCCATTGCAAAGCTTCGCTCGGTGGCAAAGCTTCAGTCCTGAACAGTTTTATGAGCAACTAGAATCCTGTTGAATGGCGATGTAAAAACTCTGAACCCCAGTTGTTGTTGTTGTTGTTGTTGTTTAAACACGTGTGGTAACAAAGACTTTATGACAATACTGGATGCTGCAAAAAAAAAAAAAGACAGCTCATGTGTCTGTTGCAATATTCAGTTTAACTCTAAAAGAAACATAAAATAAAAACATATTGCAAACAGAGACAAAACAAAAAATGCAAGGATTCATACAAAACACACTTTGAAAAAGACAGCTATTTACAAACATCCTCCATTACAAAAATCTAATCTTAAATTCTTCTTATGAGCAGTGTTCAGGTGAAATTACATCTTAAATTGGGTTCTATCCATATATTTACATTACTCTGTTTTCTCCTTTTAATTTTAATTATTTTTTTCTCTCACAAAAAAAAACAAACCCAAAACATTTAAAGTGGTCACTAGAATGAATAAAAATGAGATATGGTGGGTGGTAATTTGATAATGACTCCCTTGGCTGGCGTAGGTGAATGGATGCGCACCGATCCGAAACAAAAATATTTGATTTAAATGTGTTTCACAGAGGGCCACTGAGGGCTGCATGCTGAGCTAAAACACAGGGCCGCAAAAGTACGAGCAGCTGTTTAGGTTGTTAACTCTGAGGTTAACGACACGCAAACGCCACTGGAGTCCCCCCCCCCCCCCCACCACCGAGTCTCCAAGCTGGGGCTGCCTTTTAACTCAGCGGTGTGTGTGTGTGTGTGGATGGCAATAGTATGTGGCAGCAGATGATGGGTGTCTCTGCTGGTGAATAAACATTCACCAGGCGGCCTGACCCTTTTTCGACTGGAGAGATAAACCTGGACCCGTCAGTCTCGGTGTGTCTGTGCGCACGAGCGTGCCGAAACGTCAGCTCGCCTGCTGAGGGAATAGCTGTCCTTATCTGCTCCCCCCCCTCTCCTCTCACACATCATTAACTGGGACTGCGTCGCTCTGTACTTTTTTGGCAGCCGCACCGTTTGGGAGCACCTAGTTCCAGTTCCTCGAAAAACAAGTCAGCTGATCGACCACGGAGAGCATTCATACACGTGGAGGGGGAAAAGAAGAAAAAACTGCAAATATAAGCACAAATAAGCACTCGCACTTAGAAGCACCTGCATGTGCACACAGAGAGCTTATCCCCCCCCCCCCCCCTCCCCCGCCCTCACCTAAAAGCGAGCGTCAGTGTGCACACATCCGGCTGCAGTAAATCCTGTCTCGGTGCCTGCTGCCCTGGGCTGTGTGATAGCTGAGCTGCAGTGTCCTCGCTGGCTGAACACCTTGACTGAGGAATATTCTGCACAGCATTTTTTATTCACAGCACAACTGGCGAGAGGATGGGAAAATGAATGCTTAAACTACCCCCAGCCCCCACCCGCCTCACCCACCACCACCATCCGCCATCCGCCATCTTCCTCTAAGGTAAAAAGCCAAGTCACAGGAACATTTTCTCCCTCATCCTCCCTCTCTCTCTCTCTCTCTCCTCCCCGGCTGGCGAGTGTGGGCACAGAGATGGCACATAGATTAGTCACATGCTGGCGACACCACTCACTGCGCACTCCACTGACTCATCCACAGATGGCGGCCAATTGGCGTCAGGCGATACTGTATATCCCGACGTTGAGCCGCGGCCCGCCATCCAACTCATATATGGGGCATCCTACCTATGTAGGCCAGCCAATCGGTGGCGGCCGCCTCAAACCCACGCCCACCTCGCCCAGGCGGCAGGCACCACACGAACCGCTTGATGCTTACACGAGAGCACCAGAAGCCAGAACAAACAAATATCAACCTGCCTGCTGTCTAAAAAAAAAACATCCCTCCCCCCCCCCCCCCCCCCAAAAGCTCATCAGAGACAATAAAACCTTCAGTCGGTGCCAACAGGAGCAATGAGAGGGTTTTTCTAAGATCTTGGGCTTGTCTGTCTGTCGGTGCGTCAGTCAGTCTGTCTGTCTGTCTTGTTCTTGAACCTTACTATAAAGTAACTTAGTGTTCTACCCCTAAGCCAGTAAGTCTGCCCAGATACGGGACTGGTCCGGACATGCCCAGACACACACACACACACACACACACACACACACCCTCAAATACAAATAAGTAGGTCATAAATACCAGAGTAATGGTAAAGCTCATATCAGACCAGTAGAGAAGGGAGTTTTCCAAGACACACACACACCTCAACGTCAAGAGTCCGGGTCAAGGTACTTTCTCAGGTTAAAAAAAAAAAAGAAAGAAAAAAGGACAAAATGAACGTGATGGATGACATGGGTGGTGAGAAGAACACGGAGTGATAATGATGATCTATTCAACTCTATACATTGTGCACTTGTAGGAAAAGTCTAACAAAATACAACTGCTTTGTGAACTGAATCAGGGTTTGAGGAAATCCTCCATCAAAAATAGTAAGTAAGGCAAACATCAGAGGTGCGAAAGGGAGAGGAACACGTTATTTTTCACACGCTGTGTCTGATACCTGAGCTACCTGGAGAGTTTCTTGGCTCAGCGCGGAGCCCTGACTAACACACACAGACACACACACACACACACACACACACACACACACACATCCACACGTGTAATGCTTGCACACAAACTGCAGGCTGAGTGGCGTCCGGGGCCTGTGTCTGCCTGTTCCTGGCCTGTGTGCTGGGATGGTGTGTTTAATTGGGTGCAGCACAGACTGTACTTCAGGGAACTGAGATAAGTTATATCCTGCCCGTTAAAGGGGACAGCAAAACCAGGAAGCTGGAGTTCCATCTGTTGGTTCACTCCCCCCCCCCCCCCCCCCCCCCCCCCTCCTGTCGGAGCACAGTGGGGAGATGTAGCAGGTGTGGAGGTGAGGGGGAGAGGGAGGGGGGGGGGGGGGGGGGGGAGGAGGGGCGGGGGGGGATTGTCAGACAACCCAAACAAACAGAATAAACTTCTCCCATCAGTCAGCTCACAAACCCCCGCTGGTTACAGGTCAGTGCTCGTCTCTCCAGATTTATGCAACAGGTGGTAGAAATAATACTGGGCTCGAAGACGCACCAAGTCCCCCCAAAATTCAAAGGAAAGTGTTCTTCCCAAGGACATAAATCAAGCGCTCCTCTCTTTCTCCCTCCCGACCGTGTCGCTGGCTGTGCGCTGGCCGAGCGCGTCAGACTTTGTAGTAGATGTTGGCGGGGCTCTGCGGGGGCATCTCCTGGACAATGTAGACGGGGTGGCCATAGTCGCCGCTCACCTTCTCATAGTGAGGGCAGTAGTTGTTCTCTGTCCGCAGCGGAATGATGATGTCACTGGGCTCCGTCCCAGCCGTGCCCCCGGGCATCTTGGGATTGGACAGCGTGCTGAGAGACAGCCCCGAGGGGCGAGGCTGCGAGTGGACGTTTTTCCTGGTGCGCTTGCGCATCTTGATGAGCAGGATGACGAGGAGGAGGATGAGCACGAGGAAGATGATGCAGCCGGCCCCGATGGCGGAGAACACGGCCACCTTGGAGCCCAGGATGCCGTCCGAGTTTCCAGAGTTTCCAGACTGGTCCTGATTCATGGGGTCTACAGAGAGGAATAAAAAAAAGAGAGGGCTTTAGGGACTGTGCATGAATCATTCAAAGATGGCTTTCATGTGAGCCATAAAGGTCCGTTTTGCCATATGCAGAGGATACGGGGTGGGGTGCAAATATCGCAGTGCACAAGCCCTTCGGCACAGAGCTGTTGCCTGTTCCTGGTTCACACATTTGGTGGCTAGGATAACAGTTTATTTAGAGGCTCTTTATTCCAAAACAGAGAGTGGCTGTGTTTCCACTATTTTGATAAGTTGGCAATAAACAGTGCCCGTTTAAAACAAGGCTGAACGAGCTGAACGCTTGGTCGGCAACCTGAGCCTGTTGGGCCCCAAATCAAAAGGGTCCCAAACAGCTGTGGATTTATTATGATGTTTAGATATGAAAAATATTGAATTGTGTTATTATTCAAACTCATTGTACCCAGAAATAACTTACAAACCACAAAAGGGACCCAAAGCACTTACAAATATGCAACTCAACTGAATACTATAAATGATTCAGATTCGGCTCACAAAATTTAACAACTCAAATGCGTGTAGTGTTCATTAAACTATCCGGCATCGCATTAGAATTAAAAGCTCCACCTTGAACAGATGTCACATGTAAGCACATTGTGCTTTCACTCTTCACTTGAAGAGAACGTTTGAATGCAGGACTTTGACTGTGCAGTATTCACCGGTGAAATACACTCTGCTTCGATTCTACTTCCTGTTTGCTATCTGCTCATGATTCCGGTTGTAACGCTTCATCCAGCGCCCATGTGACATCAGCAGGCTTTGTCCAGCGTCCAGCAGCAAAAGAAACAGCAGTGAATTTAAGTCAGGCCCGCTGCGGACGAAAGAGCCCTTAATCTCCGCCCCCGCTGCTACACAGAGGGCCGTGTGCTTGTTTTATTTAAATAATGAACGTGTCGCGTGTCCAAGTTGCACCAAATTTGACAGTGCGCTCCCTTGGGTCCCCAGCAATACGCCTGCACAAGTGTGCGGTAGATCGGATGAACGGTTGTCCAGATATGCGAAGAACACACCGACAGACAGAGATCCCTCGCTTTATAGTTGGATCCATTATTTAGAGATTTCTTTCTTTCTAACAGAAGGCGAGGTTAAGAGTCAGCGCCCCCTTCCCAACTAAATCATTTTCATACAGTCCCTCAGAGGCCGCGGAACAATCCGAGGATCATATCGTTTACAGGAAGCCGCCCCCGTCACGTGCAGACCTTACTGCTCGGTGCCTAAATCAACTGCGATCACATCCCTGTTTGTTGTTCGCTCTACATGACTAACGGCCCCGCTGATGTGATTTAATTGAATTAGCTCATTCAAAATAGACTCCTAATGAAATCTGCAGACATCACTCCACATAACAGAGATTCCCGCTCTGATAAGGCTGAGCCCCGGCAACTGGTGCGGCATGTCGGGGCCACGTTTGTATGGCAAAGGCCAAGCGAGATGTGGAAAAAAATAAAAAAATAAATTGACGAGGGCATATCTGAACATCTGATTTTATTTTGTCCTTTTGTCCCTGGGGTTCTGAGTGGGGGACGGGGGACGGGGGGGGGGGACGGACGGCTGTGACTGGCTCCTCTAGTGACTGAAATCTGAGAAGGACCAAATCTGTTTTCCATGTATGCATGCAGCTGCTGCCAAAGAGCAGCACTCACCTCCTCCCACCACCACCTCTTTACTGTCCATGACCCCCCCACACACACACACACACACACACACACACACACACACACACACACACACACACACACACACACACACACACACACACACACACACACACACACACACGCACACACACGCACACACGCACGCACACACGCCTTGTACCTCTGGAGACTGCCATCCCTGCTAATGACTGTGTCTCCGCACTCGGCTGACCACTCCGCACTTAACCATTTACCGAGGGGGGGGGAGGGGGGGGAGATAACTGAGCCTTGCGCCTTATCACGGCTAAATGACATCACTGAAAGCTACCGATTCTCGGACTTATCTGTGAAATCAGAGGCGCGAGGAATTTTTCATACATTCTGGGCGCTGGAAGGGGAGCCGGAGAGGCTGTCAGGCATTTCATTCCTGGAATATCAGCCCCTCTCAAACCGCGGCGACGCGTCCTTCAATCCGCCCTCCACTTCCTTACTTGACATAATCACTGATCTAACAATGGTAGACGGGTAAAAGCCCCGGTGTAGTGAAAAGTGACTTTAAGGAAATCTTTTTATAGAGCAACTAATGTCAAATAAGCAATTATTACACAAGGGCAGCTTATCACGTTGGGACAGGCAGAGCGGTTTGTACTTGGGGGGAAGTTTGTGGCGTACAAAGTTGTGGAGTAAGTCAAAAAAAAAAAGGTTGAGAAGTGGTCCCTTCTGTGGGAAGGAAGTTACGAAAAGGTGCTGGTGAAAACAGGAAAGGAGGAGGGGCCCCCGGAGCCTCCGCGGACGGCTCGAGTGACTCCTTCAATTATCTCTGCTTTTAATCTCCATTTATCTGCAATTCAAATGAGGTTTAAAACGAAATATGATAAAGAGGAATGTCTTTGAGTCTCCTTGGGTGCAGCACACACTTTGTGTACAGTATGAATATAAGAACGTGACTCAGGGTGAGCCCTGTTTGTTTTGGGCGCGGCTTCTTATTGTTTTATTGCCAGCTGCGTTTTGGCGAGTGCTATTCTACTCTGTACAACATTTGGTTTGACATCTTTTTTTGCCTGTTGACCCCGCAGATATCAAAGGAAAAAGCCTGCGGCATGAAAAAGCCATATGAGAGAATACTTACTTTGGGAGACTCAACTATGATTTTTATTTTCTCTTTTCAGGCTAAATGTGATTAATTATTAGAGGAAGCCTTGAGGCTGTGAATATTCCCTTTTTACACTTCAAAAACCTTTATTTGACTCAAATATTTGCACTCCAAAAACGAGAAAGCATTCTGTAAAGAGTCTGAAGCTGCAGTTTTCTGGGTAGAGTGTTGGTCTGTCAATCTGCTCACCAGGGTTTCTTGGCACCTCGGGCCCGACCCAACCCGGCCCAGGCGGACTGGGACTGGACTCCGGTATGGCGTTGTTCTCTGTAGCGTCCGGCGCCACGGGGTTCGCGTTTGGGACTGTGGGAAAACACAAAAACACACAGAAACTCAGCCTTGGCAAGCGGCATGCGCTGAATTACAATGACTCGTTCTCCCCCCCCCCCCTGCGTCGGCAAAGGATTATTTATTATTATCTTCTGATATCTCTTTTATACACAGAGAAGGTTATCTTTGCATGTGTTGAAAGCGACTAAGAAGTGAAGATGAAAGCAGGAAAAAAAAGAGGAAGGACAAGTTAGCGAACGTCTGCAAAACACGCAAGTATCCCTGTCCTGTCGTAAAAAATGAGCTCACATCTACATCAGCAGCTCCTTCAGCAAACACTCAGACAGGCATTCCCAACACTGACACATTCATGAGAGGGGCAGGCACACACACACACACAAACACACACACCTAGAATATACTTACAATACACTTAGGCATGGCAGAATGAGGGTAAAGTAGTTATATATTAACTTTTTATTGTTGTACATTATTCATCACGTTAAAAGGCCATAATATGTCTTATTTATTGCTCTGGATTTAACTCTGCCTGAAAGAGGCACACTTCTGAAGAGGAGAGAATGGGAGGACGGGAAGAGAAGCGGGGGGGGGGGGGGGGGGGGGGGGTTGTATAAGCTCTGAGGGGAACGCAAAGGAAACAGACGGTTTATCTGTCCGTCTGTTGTGATTTTCAGAGCACGCACTTTGAAGTCTTTGCGCGGTAAACACCGGTGCGCAAGCGGCGCGGCTTTAACGAGGACAGGGCCGGCAGACAAGCTATAAACTATTACCGAAGCCGGCCCGATGGATTCCACAGAACACTATCAGATGCAACTGCCCCCAAGGCCTGCCCAAAGGGACGGGTGTGAGAAACTGAGAGGAGGGCCTACAGGGAGGCAATTTACATTTAAAAGTCCCTCGTGGCAAGTTTGCGTGGCATGTGTGTGGCCGTGCATATATATGTGTGTGTGTGTGTGTGTGTGTGTGAATAGGGCCTGACAGTCTAGCAGTCTATTTTCTATTTCCACCTCAGTTTGTCCGAGACTCGAGAACGGAAATGATTCGGGTGTGGGATGTCTGGAAGATATAAACGAGAGAAAGGAGAGGGAGAAAAATGAAGAGCGAGGACATTTGGAAAGAGGAAAGACAAAGATAAAATCATGGGCAATAGTGTTTTTTCTTTTTTCTTTCGGCAAACACAACATAACTATGAACAACATTGATCTCCTCTTTTGTCTTGTCCGTGTCCAGACCACCGCATTGCTCCGCACCGACTGCAGCAGTGGTGAACCCAGCCGTGAGCTGTTGTGCTCCGTCAATAATTGATGAGAAAAGACAGGAGTGAGAAGTGGGGAACATTGGCGTACGGCAGGCGATACGAGAGGACACGGTGATCCGATTCACTCGCATAGCCCCGACGCCGAGCTACCAGTCTACCACTGAGCATGTGCGGGGAGCGTTCTAATGTTCTGACCCATTTTTCTGTGTGTGTGTGTGTGTGTGTGTGTGTGTGTGTACTGCTGACATTTCCCTTAGCTATGCAGACAGCAACTACCTCAGAACTGCCAAAAACCCGCCAGAAGGAAGGAGAAGGCAGGGAGGGGAGGAGGAGTGAGAGTGAGGGAGACAATGATTGAGAGACGAAGGAGAGGGAGAGAGAGAGAGAGAGAGAGAGAGAGAGAGAGAGAGAGAGAGAGAGAGAGATAGAGGGGGAGAGGTGCGTGCGAGGCGGTGAGTCAACATATTTTCTAATGAGCGCGGTGACATGATGTGGTGGAGGAGAAAGAGAGCGCCGAATGCATAAAATATGGGCCGCCCGTATTTCTCCTGCAATCAACTGCGCTTCCTCTTCACTTCATATTTTATATAGAGACAAAAGGCGGAACACGAGGCGTTTAAAGCACAATTAGGTATTGGCGTGTCAGGGCGCATATTTTCCCACAAAGCGATGATTCAACGCGATTAGGCACGGGAGTGTCTCCACAGGAAAATACACTACGGAGCAATGTGCGCACTGGCGTGAGTCACCGAGAGGTAATCCATAGTGCAAAGTGCAAAGGGGGCGTGGAGTGGACGTATGGGAAGAACTCGGGGACTTGGCTTGCAGGAAGCGTTGGCATTCGGCTGCAGACGCGAAGGAAACGTAGCTTTAACACAATAGCGCGTGGGGTCAGAGCCAAGCTGAACCCGGGATTGTTTTGTGTTAATTGAAACAACATCCAGCGTGGCCACAGAGGGTTAGAGTCTATTGGGCTGCAGAATAACGATTGGTTCTTTATCTTCAAAAGACTTTGGTTTGTCTGACCGACAGGTCACAAGACAAATATATTCAATTTGTGTTGTTTCGTTTACTTTCAGCACCAACAGAGTCAGTGAAAAGTATAATTTTTCAGTTATATTGCTTTTTTTATGGTCCCTACAGCTGGAGTGACTGGTTGGTTAATGAGGAACTGATGCTGTTCTTTGACATGTATGATGGTCAACACAATGTCATCCAACGGTGCTGGAGGAAGTATTCAGATCCTTATGAGCAAAAGTACCAATACCATATTGTCAAAATACTTCATTACAAGTAAAAGTCCTGCATTCAAAACGCTGAATGGGTAAAACTATGCAAGTAAAATATATGGAGAGTAAACATCCTCAATGTAGGAAAACGGCCCCTCTAAGGGTTACTATATCTTTGTATTATTACGATTGGTGCATTAATGTATTGACCGAAGTAGCATTTTATCTTTGTAGCTGCTCAAGTTTGAACTACTTTGAACTATTTTCCATAATGTTGAGTTATCTATAACAATGCATCAGAATTCATAAGAGCATCGTGTTTTTATGGCACACAACACTTCCCAATACTAGTGAAATATAGCAAAAAAATAGATCGCCTAACCACCTAAATATTACATCTTATTTCAATAAATCTTTATTACCTCTTTATTACAACACCTTGTATTCATTATTTCTTTCACTTATTTTTGTACCGGTGACTTCCTCAGAAGTTGTAAGCAGCTAAATCAAAGTTTCAGTCGACGCTCTAATCTCCCTTCCTCTGATGGTTACTGGGTTGGATGGGCACAAAATGTGCATCAAATATTCTGCTCACAGAAATAGATTTAAAAGTAGTTTTTCAAACAAGGTTTTTAGGGCACATGGATTGTTGATTGACAGCTCGCTTCGGACCGTTTTGGGAAATGTGCGCACGGCCCTGGTGAAGTTGAGGACCAGCCGGCAGAAACAGACTCGAGCCGAGGGGACGGGGGGGGGGGAACGGGGGGGGGGGGACTTTCCTGGACGTTTCCTCGAATAACACATTTTCCTTTTCAACTTCCATTAACGTGAGCTCAGGGATTTGTTTTTTTCTCCCGGTTAATAGTTTAGTGTAAAAAGCCCGTGCTGCCCTGCGTTCATGCAGCCATGTTGTCACTTGGCGATGGCGTTGCAATCCCCGGCCTGTCGGATGCTCAGATCGACCTACATGGGGAACAGAATGCGACGCCTGTCCGCTCTGCGAGACTGTTGCGGGTATTTTTCACTGTTTCTGCTGAATTTGTTTTCCGACGCGGACCTTGCTAGCATCAGCAGATTGTTAGCTTTCTATTCTCCCACAGACTGCCAGGATACGCTGCTGTCATCCCACTGGCCAACATTCAAATATCTGCACACAAATTTGCAGACACACACACACACACATAAACACACACACACATAAACACACTCTGCAGATTTCTCAGTTTATTCTCGACATGTTGAGAACGAGCTCTTAAGCCCCAATCAGTTCATCGTGGCGGGCAGATGTTCCTCTCATATGGCGGTTAGTGTCTGTTTGGGTCAAAACAACCTCGCTGAGGACGGGGGGGTGTGGGGGGGGGGATGTTTAGACAGTAACACATCTGTGTACTGTGCGCTGTCGCATTCAGGATATAGACGTCCACATATTGAGTAAAACTGCGTCTAAAAGTGAAAAGTGTGATGCGAACCAAATGTTGTGTCCAAGGATATCTAAACAAAGCTGGCTTGTTTACGCCCAGAAATTCTGAGATGACTTACCCCGACCGTGCACTTACATATGGATTTCAAACACATTTTCATTCTGTGATTAGTTCAGAAGAATCTTGAGGGATGTCGGAGGCCTTTCTTACGTTCCCTTTCTATCGTTCCTATCGTTTCTTATTCCCTTGTTCTTTTCTCAGGGATCTCACAATTTGAACAAACTAATTTACGTGTATCACAAGAATTGTTCAAACACTCGCGCGTATCATCGTTATTACTACGTGTTGAACTGAGACGCAGCTCGTAGACGAAGTGACCAGGTGGCAGACGTATACCTAACGAATGCCTAACCTAATCAGTGCACTTCATCACACTGAAGGGAAAATCCTGCGAATCCAATACCGCAGTCTATAAAGCAGTCCTGCTTATTGATTTGCAACATTGACTTCAATGGTCCGATACAAGCAGCGATATCAAAGCATTGGTTACCTCAGTGTGACACAGTGTATGGCACAATCTTAAAACCATATTACTTAAAGACTAACGAAATAGCTGCTGATTTGAACGTGATTTAAAGCTGGAACACTTAGTTATAATTAGTTTTATCCTCCTCCTTTTTAGCATCAATGAACTGTGTAAAATCAATATTTAATGGTTTATATAACAAACTATAAAACAAATTGATGTATTTGTACACTTATAATGTAATAATTATGTATTTTTTAACAACTTAACTCCTGGTGATTAGACAGATAATATTACTAACAATATAATCATAATCACCCCCTATTTCATAATTCATTAATTACATAAACTGAGGCAATATCGCATACGTTTCTTTGAATGAAGTCCTTAATAAATACGACATATTTATGGTATTCATTATATTCAACAACTTCAAAGAAACTCCAAGAAGGCCACAGGGGTGTGTTTTTGTGTTTAATCATATATTATTAAATACGATTGTTCTGTGTTATCAATCATTCATTAACTATTCATAAACCAGTTATGGATGGTTTGTAGGGGAGATTATAACTGTTTAAAAATACATACATTCAGACAAAGCAGCAAAAGATGACTCGACTAATTTCTGAATGTATCCATATTGTGTTGTGACCTGTTTTGCATGCGTTAATATTTGAACTACTATTATATCTCACAATGGTTGTTAATGGCGAGGCTGGGTAATATGACTGGAATGTTTATCAACAAGAATATTTTTCTATTTCGATATATCAAACGCAAATGTTATAAAACCGTTAAATATGAATAAATCATATTTAATAATACAAACTGCGTGCCATTGTTATGCATTTAACAAAACTCCTCAAAAGTAGCAAACTAAATGTTATATTTTGCTTGGAATCATACATTTGGACACTAGAATTTGATAAAATGATTGCTATGATATGATCATATCACCCAGATGTGACACCACCAGTCAATACGTTGTTATATATCGAATAGTAACCAAAACCCAAGTAACGCCTTTAAAGACGGCGTACAAACAGTATTTCTAAAACCTCTACAGTTCTCAAAAAGCAGGTGCTGTCGGAGGCCGGCGGCAGACAGAGTCACGCTCGGCACACATGGCGACAAATGTAAAATGTCACACCAGAAGTGAAACACGGCTTCGAGGCGGCAGCGCTGTGTTGTGTTCCTAAATGTGAGGTGAGCGCACGTTTACCTTGCCCGACTTTCATGATGACTTTCATGGCTCGGCTCTTGCACACGCCTCCCTCCCGGTTCTCCAGGCCCTCGACGGTACCGTTGGAGGTTGCTGGAGAGGGGAGAGAAGGAGATGAGGTGTGAGGAGAAAGGAGAGGAGGACAAGGAGAGGGGGAGGGGGGAGGGGGGGGATGTGACGGAGGGTGAAGAGAAGAGAAGCAGGAGGAGAGTAGAGAAGATGACACACTGGTTAATGAGCACGTCCATAACGCACAGAACCAATCAATATTTACGACAAGCACTGATTAGCTGTTCCAGTGATTAGCCGTTCTCACCCTCAATCAACCGCCAGCTCCTCTCAACGGTATCTCTCATTAACGCAATAAAGTGAAGTCAAATGAATGGAACAACATTAGAGCTTACTGAGGGGCGGAGCGTGGTCCAGAGCTGTGTGTGTCTGTGTGTGTGTGTGTGTTTTCTGTCTGTGCATAGTTGAACAGTGAGACATGCCAGCCAGAGTTCCAGCTGCTTGCCAAGTCCTCGAGCTGCTTACTCCCTCTGAGCCACATGTGTCATTACTTGCTGGTAGCGCCGAGAGCTAAAGGCCTCCCTTAATGTTTGTGTGTGTGTGTGTGTGTGTCGGCCTCCCTCCATTTGTTTTAAAGTGCACGTTCTGCTCGGACTTGAGCGAGGCTGTTTATTCAATGTCACATTCACTTCAGACACCGTGACACAATTGGCTGTCTATTTCAGGGCCCATGATAATGACCTAGGGAGACAGAGTGTGACTCTGACCTTAACACTGAGCGGCCAGCGCAAGGCGGTTGTGTGTGTGTGTGTGTGTGTGTTTGCGCGTGCATGCATGTGTGTGTGTGCGTGTGTGTGTGTGGCCGTGCGCCTGTGTGGGCGCATGCGATGGCAGCTCTAATTTTGGAATTCCCCGAACGATCTCCATCTCCGCTTAGTCTGCTGTTTTAACTTACTCCCTTCCTCTGAAATGCTTTTGTTTCTCTTCCTCGCATTATCCGCCTTGGTCTCTCTCTCAGTCTCTCTCTCTCTCTCTGCTTTTTCGCTCACTTCATTCCCTTTTTTTATCTGCCCTATCTGACTCTACCCCCCCCCTCCCCTCCCTCTTAACTCAATGACCATCTCCCCGGGTGATTGCTTCAGATGGCACCCTCATTATGACGAGATAGTCTTGGAGAGGGTGCTTATCTAATGATGACACAAAGAGAGGCAGACTCAGACGTGGCGGGGTGGGGGGGGTGGGGGGGGCATGGAGGGTAAATACTTACCCTCCATGTGTGTCAATGCTGCTGCATGCATTTCCCTGCCTTAAACTGAAGTTGCATCCAGCGGTGCTGCAATCCGGCTCTGTTGCTACGGAAAAAAGCTGGTCTGGTTGATTCATGCCTTGTCATTCCTAAGTATTATTAACGTTGACATTTTGTTGCCCTCTGGGAGTTCAGCTTTGTGCTCCGGCGAAATTGGAGAAAACTAAATAATGAATCGGGCTAATATTATGTTACATTATCAGATCACACTCTCTAGATGACGAGGGGGGGGGGGGGGAACCACAACATTTTGTTAGCCTGGCC
Organism: Leptoclinus maculatus; assembly: GCA_032191485.1. Classification (NCBI taxonomy): domain Eukaryota; kingdom Metazoa; phylum Chordata; class Actinopteri; order Perciformes; family Stichaeidae; genus Leptoclinus; species Leptoclinus maculatus. The sequence goes on along the minus strand of JAVDOI010000011.1, from coordinate 18,406,614 downwards.
GCGAGTGCGTGATAATTTGCGAGGAATGATTGCGATAACATTGTGACAGCACAGCTTTCTTCGGGCAAATTCCCCCAGCTGTAGACTCAACACGGCTGGAGTGAGCCGGACACTGAAATATAGATACGAGGGGGCCGGGGCCCTGCCGAGTGCGGCGCAGGAACAGAAAGATTTTTTGGAGAAATTTACGTGGGACATTAATGTGAATGAACACTCAAGGCTAAGTGAGTCTTATGGTTTATGTAAAGCCGAGGCAGGGAGCATGTCTCTTTGTAAAGGGAGCATTCAAAGACAGTGAGGTGAACAGGCCTGCTTCCAGTCTTAAAGGCGCACCGTCTCGCAGCCCCCCCAAATGGCCCAGACGCTGCCACGATTGCTGACCTCATCTTGCCATTTTCCGCCCAATTTCTCCCCTTCTTTCAAATTTTTTAAATTTCCAGGGCAAGGTGATGCGAGAAAGAAAAAAAGAAAAAAGAATTGAGCTCTTTGAAGATCGAGCTCAAAAGGCGCTGGAATAATCTGAGTAAGAGTGAGCGTCATGCTATGACTTTTATATCCACTCAGGGGGAGCAAATCTTCTCAGCGTTAACTTACTTCTGTCATCTAAATAAGCTATTTCCTTCAGGCTGGCTGAACAGGCTCCCCAGCTGATGTGGCATAATGATAAATTGGCCCTTCGAGGCCTCCGTTTGGACAAGCGACTGAAAGAGGGCCGGGGTTTTTATGAAGGGATGATCACTTTATACGTTGTTTGTGCTCAGGCCGGTTAAAACGTCAAATAATTCAAAGGCTTTTACTGTACCGATGGAAAGTCATAATCCGATTAACCGTGACCAATTCCAACCACATTTCCTTATGTCCTTACATCCTTTAAGCGCTATTCAAGATGGGGATTGACTCCAGAAACAACTGTTGAGTCCATTAACAAATGTGCGGTAAAAAAAAAATGAAACGAAAACTTGCAGCACGCACTCCTGTGTTTATCGTTTCATCCCGTGCGTGATATCGCCGTAGTTACATTTATCATGTCGGTGTTCACTCGAAAAAAACAGATAACTGCCAGACACGTTAGTCAAACTCCCTAACCGTCCACAACAAGGACACACTGCCGGCTCGGCTTTAATCTGAAAGCTGCCCTCTCTCTCTCTGTCCTCTACTGACGTTAATCCAAATCTGGATTTCCAGATATTAAAAGGCCGACGGTCATGTCGTGTTTTGCAAAGAGGAAACTGGGGAATTGGGTCTTCCTGTGTGTCTCGGCGGAGATAAAAACACAAGGGGGATAAAGCGAACCGTAGGGCGGAGAACAAAGAAAGTCCCTCTCTGCTGCTAATGATTTAGTGGAACAAACCGGTTTCGGCGCGAGGAGTCCAGAATACCGACAGAGCTGGTCATCGCATCAAGGAATGTTGCTCTTTTTTTTTTTTTTAATAAAGCGGTCAGGCTCCAAAGCTGTTTTTTTTTTGTTTTTTTGTACGATTTAAGGCCCTCTTTGTGGGTGTGGATCACTGGCCGCAGAGTGGCTAGTGGGAGAACAAAAGATCTACAGCTGCTGAAGTCATAAGAGAAACCAGGTGCCAAATGTTGATGTTGGGAAATATCTACAGCACAAAATGTGTCAGCCAAGAGAAAGAGCTGGCCCGCAACAAAGGCTCCCGTTCCAATAGTACACATGCATACCGCTGCCGCGGAATGCATGTGAATGCACACACACTTGCCTGTGTGTGCATTCACATGCACACACAGGCTTTGGATGGAGCGGAGGGACGGGGGAGACGTGTGAGAGACGCGGCGCTGACTGGCTGAGACGACACAAGCCAAAGGCTAAAGTGTGACGCGACGGTCTATATTTATTCTCAGGTCTGCTAAATGAGGTCACTCAGGTGGTCCTGCTGAATACATTCCCCCCCCCCCCCCCCCCTCCATCTCCATCATGAATCATCTGCTGCTTATTATTCCTGTCCAGCCCAGGAGGGGATGCTGGCTTTCATACAGTGTGTACGTGTGTGTGTGTGTGTGTGTGTGTGTGTGTGTGTGTGTGTGTAGCTGTGTGTAGGTGTGTGTGTGTGTGTGCAACATCTACCCCAAAGCACCAAACGATGGGGAAAAGATAGATACAGCCAATGTGACAGACACAGAGCAGGTTGTTTAATGAGAAAGTGGATGAGAGGTGACATTCATTGGCTACCTTTCACACACACCGCCCGCAACCCCCCCCCCCCCCCCCCCCCCCCTCATTCTCCACAGCATTCAGACTTCCACTTAGACGAGCCGAGCCTAGCCGGGGCCGGGTAGTCACAGTAACCACCGCCAGTAATAATGCCTATTTTCAGAAAACAAAACAAAAAAATAGAAAAAAAAGGAGCTCAACACATAAGCATAACCACGATCCGATCACTCACACTTAGCATCAAGAAGAAGAAGGGAAAAAAAAAACACACACACACACCGGCAAACAGAGCCGGTTTCCTTCCATTCCAGGCAAAAGCAAGGGAGCTAGACACGGGGCGTGCGAGTCTGTATCAAACAACAGTGTCACAACAGAGCCGGGGCCATTTCTCATACCTGCCTTATTCCTATCTCGGCTTTTGTTCACATTAGGGCACCGGAGTCGAAGTGGGGGAGAAGGAGGCTATTTGAACAAAATATTTCACTCCTGAACGAGCGAGGAGAGGGTTAGATTAGGTTTATGGGCCTGATTCCAGAGATAACCCTCCACAGCAGATCTGGCACGCATGCAAGCTTGCACGTGCACACACACACACACACACACACACACACACACACACACACACACACACACACACACACACACACACACACACACACACACACACACACACACACACACACACACACACACACACACACACACACACACACACACACACACACACACACACACACACACACACACACACACACACACACACACACACACACACACACACACACACACACACACACACACACACACACACACACACACACACACACACACACACACACACACACACACACACACACACACACACACACACACACACACACACACACACACACAGAGTGAGATGTTGGCAGACTGGAATAATACTGGGGGATCTAGATGTTTGCACTTTGAACCATTTTCTAATCCCGAGTATTAGGCCATGGCTAAAGCCTGATTACGGCAGAATGAAATGGATCTAAATAGACGTCCTCGCCCATCAGCCCTCCGTTTCTTTGTCCCAGGAATAGCAATGGAAATTAGTAATCAACCTCCAGCCCCTCTCTCGTAGCCTCCTGCGTGTGTTTGGCCCCGGCAAAGAAAACTCATGACTTTTCATATCATCTCGGACGAATCGGGAGCACTCGGCTCGGCCAGCGGTTTCTTCTCGTCACCTTCTCAATAATAAAACCTGGCGGACAACATAAAACAGTGCTGCACATTTTCCAGGCTATTTTATTATTTATTTTTTGCAAATCCAATATTGAACTTGGGTCAGAATAAATGTGGTGCGCGGACACGGCTGATTTTCTCATCTACGTGTTTTTTTTTCCACCGCTATTTCAGGTTTTGCCAAGCATCGCCATGTAGCAGCTCCGAGATGAGCGCGTGCTGCCTGTTCCCGGGAGCCGCTTCGCTACGCGTACGGTGAGCAGGTAGCAGCATTGGTGTCAAGGTTTGAGGTGGTTAGCGGCCCAGTGCACACAACTGTTGCTCAGCTTACTGCTTCGGTATACAGCCAGAAGGGGAGCTCCTCTCTTGTGTCCTGATTAGACTGCTCTCTCTCTCTCACACAAACACACACACACACACACACACATACACGCACACACTGACTGCCTGTGTAGCCAGAAGATCAGGCAGGACTTAAGAGCTCCTCCGGCACCAAAATTACAGGGTACCTCTAAATCCTTCCAGCAGAGAGCACTATGGGATAGTACGGGGTGTGGGGGTGTGGGGGGAGGTGAAGTGGAGAGAGAGAGGTGTGTGTGTGTGTGTGTGTGTGTGTGTGTGTGTGTGTGTGTGCGCGTGTGTGGGGGTGAGGTGTTTAGAGAGGGGATGGAAAGAGGAGTGCGGGGTGAGGAGGGGCAGGAGAGGAAGCGGGAGATTCCTTTTTTTGAAGATGAGGGAGCGTACGAGCCGGGGAGGAGGTGAGACTTGATCTCTCTGAAGTGTGCTTGCGTGCGAGCGTGTGTGTGTGTGTGTGTGTGTGTGTGCGCGTCAGTGCGTGCATATGTCGGTGAGGGAATATGGAAGGAGGTGATGAAGTGAGGAGTTGAGAGGAGGAGGAGGAGAGCTCAGTTTGGAAAGAAGAAGAAGTGGGAGGTGATCTCTCTCTGTGAAGCGGAGGAAGCATATGCGAGTGTTGGATTGTGTGCATGTGTCTGTGTGTGTGTGTGCATGTGTCTGTGTGTGCATGTGTGTGTGTGTGTGTGTCTGCCAGCCTGCTTCTCTCTTACTCACATTCACCATTACTTACACGCTCCCCTGACTCTCTCGTTGTGTGTGCAACTGTGTGCATTAGAGTACGTATATGTGTATGAGTGTGTCTACATTCATGTGTATTATAGTGTGCGTGCATGCTTGGATGGATCTGTGACTTTGTACTCCAGCATGTATATTTACAAATGTTTGGGAACATGTGAATTTTCCTTGATGATCTTGGTGATTTTTTTTCATTTTGTGTGTCTGTGTGTGTCTGTGTGTGTGTGTGTGTGTGTGTGTGTGTGTGTGTGGTCCCTGTACATCAGTCAAGACAGTCACAGATTACCGAGCCAAAGGTTGGGCATTATGGACTTCCATAGCCGGCACCACTGGGCTCGTGCTTCAAGACTACTTATGACAGCTTTTAACCTCTGCAGAGGACCTGTCAGCAGCTCCCAAAGTGTCTGTGCGTGTGCGTGTGTATACGCGAGTGTGCGTGTCTCTACAAGACTCACAGCCTGCAGACACAGAGAGCCTCTGCAACATTTAGCTGAGGGTGTCTGTGTGTCCCCTCTCTCCGGCGAAGAACAGAGCTATTACACTTTTTTTTCCTCCATTTCCCAACTCGGCAAACCCAGAGCACCCGTACGCGACATTAAAAACTTTCCCCCGCGTATACCGCGCACGCAAAAAAGACGGAGCACGACACTGTCCCATGTGCACGCAAAAGGAAGCACATGAGACGGGGGCGTGCACATGCAGAATTTTCACACGCACACACCCACGCAGAAACAAACAAAGGTGCACACGCGGTGCAGGCCGTCTGTCGGATCAGTAGGAGATAAAGGACACAGAATAACAGGAGGACCTCTGGGAGCGGAGCAAGTCATCTGTCTCAAACACGAACAGACTGAGCACACTCCAACATGACAGATGCAGACAGACTCATCTTAGAGTACATCGCATCCTGAACCTCTCTCCTGCACTCCTGCCCCCCCCCCCCCCCCACCACCCACTCGCCTCTTCCCTCAACAAACACACACACACACACACACACAAAATAAAGACCCGCTCACAATGTGCACACACGCTTCTAAGCCGAAACCCACTTAATCTGACAGGTGGGGACTTCAGATCATACAATTGTTGAATGCGGTCGATTGGCACAATAACACAGTGTGACCTGAGGGATGGGGACTTATAACGCTATAAGCTGCTGCATATAGCATTAAAGTTATGAGAAGACAGCAGCCGCGGCATCCAATATTAATTTCATACGCACGCTGACTGCAAAAAGCCCGCCCACCGCGGCTCTGTTGTTGCTAATGTGGAACATTTTTAGATATTAGCCATTCCAACTTTAGCAGCTATTCCAGCTATAATGTATTCGGTTGAGTGCAGAAGTTGCCAGTAGCCCACACAACCCTCCCTAATGACAGAGTAGCTAATTGGCTGTAATGGCTCTTTTCACCGATAGCTTCGAGCTGCAGCCGCAGAAAACCTCAGCAGTTTTAAACAAATCATGTGCAGGGGGAAAAACATGGGGGGGGGGGCCTGAAGAAGCGGCCCGCAGCAGCTCGTTTTGCTTCATGTGACGGGCGGTCGTGTTCATCTAAAAGCACGGACTCGGCCATAGAAGGGAAAATAACATTTCAGGTGGTCGAGGCCCTTTTCTGTTCTTTGTTTGCGGTATATTATCGCTGTTCAATTATAAGATTATTACCGTTTTTAAACTGGCACAGCCCTTGTGGACACACACACACACACATTAACACCCTTGAATACACAATAACTAACAGGTGAACAAACACGGCCTTAAGGGCGACACACAAACCACACACACAGCCAGTGCGCACACGCTTGCCTCTGCCGTCTCAGACAGTGCATCATTTCACTAATAGTAGCTGAAATGTTGCGTGTTCAGGGAAATAAGCAGAGGGGAAAGTGGGTCAGAGAGAAAAAAAATGGCATTGCACCTTCCTATTGGCCCGAGGGAAAGGTTAGAAGAGATGCAACACACACACACACACACACACACACACACACACACACACGCACGCACAAGAGCTAAAGGTTAATATTGTTCATGTGGCCGAGTTACTGTTTATCTCGTGCTTAGTTAATGTGTGTGTGTTTGTGTGCATAAGGCTCATTTGTGCGGCCGTGTGTGTAACTAGCAATGAGCACACAGAGTGTATTCCTTGTTAAAGACAGAGGGAAGTTCCACATTAATGTTTCATGAATCCCATCGTGGGCCCGGTGTTACCCTCACCCCATAAATCACCGGGCTCTCTTCTCAACCCGCACGACTTCCTTTCAATCCTGGATTTGTGTCCCTGATTTAATCCGTCGCAGCAACTCGTCTGCTCCGCCATCGTTTGCCACGTTATTGGAGCTTCGGACCACTTCCTGCTGCCATTTCAAATTAAAAGCAGCGCGCCGCGGTTCATATCCCAGGAATTCCAGGAAGTCATACACAAAGAAATGGGCCGAATTATTCAATGTTCACTCACCATTAACCGTCCTTTGTACTGGGGAGGGTGGGGGAGAATGCCATGACAAATGGTGGTGTGGGGGGGGGGGGGGAGACAACATTAACAGTAACTGCCCTAAAATGTACTAAGAATTGGCTGAACAAAATATGTATATAACATAATGCAGGGGTGTCAAAACTCATTTGAGTTCGTGGTAAAACCATCGCATAGTAACCTATATAGTCAGTATCATTACATGTGCGTTACAATTTACAGATCACAGTGGATCTACAAAGCACAATACCTCAAGTCACAAGGATTTTAGAACTGAACAACAATGTAGTATTTCACTTATTATGACTCGACTTGTCCAACTTCGTGAAAGATTCTTTTAATTTTCCATATGTTACCACTGCTGTGTGGAAGGGCTAGCATCACCGCACCAACTGAAGTGGAAGCTATTGAGGGAGCACCGATATGGTTTAAGGATAGAAGTCTGATACGGACTCGTATTCAGCACAATGTTGAATATCTTTAAATATGACCACAATAAGTATCATTGTTGTTTTTAGGGAACTGTCTGCCGGTCAGGATGGAAAAGACACCTCTTAGCCTCTTGGCCTCAATGTTTTGTGTGTTGGAATAGCAGTGCTATAAAAATGGAATCCATGACTTCTCTGCAATTTCCACACTTTGCAAAGTCATCCAATGGGCCGGATTGGACTCTTTTGGAGGGACGGTTCTGGTCCACAGGCCATATGTTTGACACCCCTGATGTAATGGGTCTTACAGGTTTGTTAGGGCACTCAACAGCAACCCAAAGATATTTTTTAAATGTTTACTTTTGGCTTGATGATAAGGATAGCTTAAATAACATCGGATTACCTCATTATTGAGTCCATTACAATGCCTTTGCATTGATCCTACAGCCCATTACAAATCACAGCAGGTATTTCCTCCAAACAGCAACACCCGCATTAGTGGGTGGTATTGCTTTTGTCAGGTTACACGTGTGTAATCAGCTGACAGATGCCCACACGAGGTCTTAAAGAGCCTGTTCCTCAGCAGGAGGCTCATTGAAGTCTCCGTCCTGCTTCATTTGCACTGATAATCACACGAGGTGAACCACGGTTCACTCGCTAAACCCCAGCAGATGATAAAACTGATCCTCTCCGGCTTCCCCCCCCTCTGGCCTTTGTGGTCGTCTACAAAGGTCGTGTGGGACTGTGGACGCCGGTGGAGGAGTCGCCCTGAACGATCTAAAAAAGCCCCACGAGACACAAATCAGCCCGCGCTGCCTGATAAAAGAAGCGCTGGGATGGATCGGAATGTGGCGAGTGATAGCGGTGGCAATGTCAAAGGCCACGAGACTTCCAAAAAAAATCTAGACCAACTAAAGAGCTAATCTGCGAGCAAACTCCCCTCTGAGGGAAACCAGAGGCGGCGAAGCCCTGGAACACGTTAGCGAACACCAAAGGAAGGAGGATGAAACGTCCTCGGAGAACCCGCACGGTTGTGCTGGTGCATGTTAATAAAATGTGCTCGCAGTGCTTTTCTGTCTGCATGAAAATGCATGGAGAGGTCTCAGCGTGTCTACATGTGTGTGTGTGTGTGTGTGTGTGTGTGTGTGTGGCTCCTACACTGTGTCCATTCATCCTTTTGTGGAGAGAGGAGCTTCGATTCGCTGACCTTTTCAATCTGGCCTCCAGAAGAGAGTTATGACAACTGAAGCAGCCTTGTGTTCCTCGGCACAATAACACTCATCAAAGACGTGGGGCGCAAGCAAACAAACAAACAATAACTCGCGCCTTCCAAATCGCAAATAGGCAACGCGAGACAAACCCCAATGAGGTAGTCTAAGTAAGAGGGACAGGCTCGGCGATGCAGTGCGTCAGGAGGGACGAGAGTGCTGTGGCTCAGGTGAGAAAACTGGTCTCGGGGTAATGAAGCTGACAAGGGTGACGAGCAGGTCAGAGGAACGCAGAAAGGAGTCTGGGCTTCAACTAATGATTCTCGCCACGTACATTTTTTTTATTTTTATGGATCGATTCTTTAGTCCGTCACATGCCGCAGTGGAAAACGGCCATCACGATCACACGGCGATGCTTCCAAATGTGTCGTTCTGTCCGAGCGACGCCCCAAAACCCAAAGATATCCAATTTTAGAATTGTGTGACAGAGAGAAAAGCAGCAAATCTTCACATTAGAAGAGGCTGTAATGAGTTCATGTTTGGGATTGTTGCTCGACAAACGAGCAAAACGTGTAACTGGCGAATGCGCGGCGCGCGCGAGAGAGAGAGAGAGAGAGAGATAGAGAGAGAGAGATGTCAGAGACAGAGTGTGTACTTGTTATTTAGCAGAGAGTCGATGTCAGCCCATCTGTTGTCCGCAAAAAACAAAATCTGCAAGCGGCAGAACAAAGACCGAGATAGAGGACAGCTCATAAGTGTGTGGGCGACTGTGTGTCCCTGCGACCGTGCACGGGTGTTGGTGCGTGTTTGAGCCTGAAGCCCCAAGGGGGGAGGGGGGGGGGGGAGGGGGGGGGGAGAGAGAGAGAGAACTCCTGTACCTGCTAACATGGAGGCAACCGAGCAAAGCTGACTGCAGCCAACGCGGGACCAGTGTCAGGAGCAGCTAAGACATTGGGATGCGCGAGGTGGCGGGCAGACAGACACATATATATATAATGGATGGATCTGATGTAGCTGGTGTGTAAAGAGCTGCGAGGCTCCTCCAGCTCTGAGGCCGGGCTGCAACACAAGACGCAAGGAAAGAAAGACACTCCCCCCCCCCCCCCCCCCCCCCCTTCTCCTGTTATTCGCCAAAACCCCAATCAGAGAGCACAGCAGACCACAGAGAAAACGCTGCTGATTACATCCTAATACACACAAAGCCGGCAGCCGACGCACACATACAAACACACGCACGCACGCGCACTGATTACATCCTCTCTGGTGCTCCTCTCTCCGCATCCCCCCGGTATCGGTTACACGGTAAAGCCACGCTGATCGAGGATCAGTGTATTTTTTGGCGCAGGGCGGTGGAAGAGTTCGGAGGCTTAACCTCTAGTCCGAGGGCGGGCGGGCAGTGGGGGGGGGGGGGGGGAGAGAAACCGCCCCCCCCGGTGCCCCCAGCACAAATAAACAGCTCCAACACAAAAAATAAGAAAAATGTCTGGCAGACTCAAAACAATTTCCTGAAGGATCTGTCACTGTGCAGGAGGGATGGGGAGAGGAGGAAGAGGGGGGGGGGGGGGGGCAGCGGTGGGAGGTGAGATCTAAGGAGGAGAGAAAATAGGTGGAATGGCAAGGCAGAGGGAGAGACAGATTAAGTTGCAGAAGCAAACGGGAGAGAGAGGAACAGAAAGAGAGACACAGAAATTGAACCGCCGTCTACGAAATAACCCGAGAGAGGCGGCGCGGCCTGGAACGCAAACACACATCACGTATTTATTTGAAGACGCTTTCTTTTCCGGCGTACCATCCATCCATCGCGATACGCAAGCACAAACTCACAAACACGCGCCTTACACCCCCCCCCCCCCCCCACGGGACGGCTGCCCGGGAATATCTTGCGCTCAGCTAAACTAAATTCTCTTGAATGTGCATTAACAAATACACAACGCATACAGCAGCTTCTATGACGCAAGCAAATCTGGGCAGAGAGAGCGTCGTGCATTTTTTTGTGTGTGTGTGTGTGAGCGTCTATTTGCATGCAAGAGCGAGCATATGTGTATATATATGTATATGTATATATACATGTATATATATATATACATATACACAAATACGCATATACACTCACACACAGAGTCTTTGAATTTGCTTATGTGGCTTTGTGCTTATGTATGCCCATGTTTGTGCGCACACACACACACACACACACACACTCCTGTGTGTTTGTCTGCTCCTGTTACTGAGTTTGTGTGCCTGCGGTCGTGCTGGAATGGAACACGGACATTTTGCCACCGAGCTGAATTCACAGAAACGGGCTTGGTCCCGGCCCGCGGGGCAGTATTTAGACTCTGTATTTATGCGTTGGACGACCACAGCAAACTCCATCACCGCCACGTAATTCATGTCTTGTTTGCTTTGCTCGGCGCTGATTCCATTCCATCAAGAAGCTCCTTTTTTTTTTCTCTCCTTGCCCTTGCCCCCCCCCCCCCCCCAAAAAAAACCCTGCTCTCCGCAGAAATGTTCACGCCATCCCCGGTCAGAGTTTCATCAGCCGCCTCGCTCATCGTAGCTGACCAAGCATGCAGTGGTTTCCATAGCGAGGATGCGACATTAAAACTAACAGCCTCTATAATTACACATCCATATTTCTCCGATTGAGTTTGTGTAAACAGGCCCGGGCTCCAGCTCGGGGAGGCGGACTTCTTGGCAGGCCCTCGGCCGAGGGTGCCACTGAACGGGCTGTCGGAAAACAAAGCCATTTCGGAGTGCGCCTCGGAAAAGAGAAACCACTGTTCTGGGGATGGTGGAGAGGGAGATCGAGCTCCGTCTGACAGACACAGAGAGCTGTGATTTGAGCTTAGCCGTTGGCCTGAGAAGAAAGACACAGAGAATATGTGTTGTTGGCAAAGCAGAGGGCGAGCAACCTCAGACATCTCTGACGGAGAGGCAAATATGCAATTCCAGAGTGTTTTAGATTACGGGCTGTCATTGTTTTCTCCCTGCTCTTATGCTTTCTTAAGAAGCGATACTCCATTGTCCCGTGCAATTTGCCTTTTGGACAACGGCGCTAATGTTCTCGCGTCCTGCGTTCACTTTTCCTAATCGCCACGGACTCCAAACATGCATCTTTCCAGCTGTCTTGAGTTGTCTCTTCTCCCTTTTGCCTGCAGCTATTTTCGGGGTTGCAAAAAAAAAAACCCAAAAAAAACCAACAACCACAGAGATGGTTTCTGCGTAGCGGACGGAATTAAAGAAAACAAGGAAGCTGCTCTCAAACAGCTGAAAGACGTTCGCAGAAGAAAAATAGTCATTCTGCAAATGAGTTTGTGTTGAGCTGAGGGGATAGAAGAAGAAGGGGGAAACAAAAACCCAAACAGTGTTGTTGTTTCACAGAGTTAGCTATGTGGTCTCTTGTGGTCTGTGTGTTGAAAGGAGATCTAAGCTATCAGTTAACAAAAATGACTTGAACACAGACTTCAGTACCTACAGACACACACACACAACCTCCATACGTGAGGGCAGGATAATGGAAGGATGGAGCGAGGGAGGACGTAGAGGGAGAGAAGGGAGAGAAGGGAGGAACTCACACGCAGGATGAAATATTCTAATAAGATAAGCATGGAGCGCTGCCGAGGAGGGATGAGTGTCTGCATTTGAAGATGCACGGAGCGGACTAATTGAGATGAATACATGAATATATCAGCTTCATCTAGCAGCGACGGGTTCAGGCGTAACCAATGGTTACCATTCACTTGTACCGCCACGTGAGCAGCCCTCCCTCTCAAAGAAAGTCCTCGTGTGTCAACCCCCCCGCCCCCCTCCCACCGCCGCCTCCCAACAACACAACCACCCCCCCCCCCCCCCCCCCCCCGCCCCCTCTCCCTCTAAACAAACTCCTCTGTAATAAACGAAAGGCAATAACCAGCGACAATAACGCTGTGCCTGCTAACCCTCTCTGAATGAAATATCCAAAGGAGAGGGAGCAGAGGCAGCCTGGATAGATTTGCAAAGCAAGCAGAAAGTCATATATTACACTGGCACTCTAATAAACACCGGGCTATATTCACTCACAAGGGATGGGGGGGGGGGGGGGGGGGCGGTTAAACCTCCTTATCCCAGGCCATGCTGCTTCACCAATGCTAACCCGAACTGTTAGCAGGGTTTACTTTGAAAATGAAATCCGTTAAGGCTCACTGATTAGCTGCTTAGGACTCTAATCGGCAACATCAATGACAGCTACTCCAAGTCGATTCCACAAGCGACAAACGATGATCTACCGATTCAAAAACAAAATGGTCGACAACACCGCGTTCGCACAATTAAAACGGCGTGATATGAGGCCAGTATGATCTGCAAGAATTATAAAACTGATTCTTTTCAACCAGTTTTTCCAGCTTTTTTCGATTTCTTGATCCCAAGAAGTACATACCGTCGCATTTAAAATGGGACCGATGGAACAACCCGAATCGTTTCAAGTTCCCGGAGCGAAGGTGCTAAAATATGCAACAACGAAGTCTTTTGTTCCGACTCCAGCACCGGTGCAAAAAGTAAATCCTGCACCGTGTCTCTTGCTGGTAATTAAAATATTTCAGTGGGATTTTACAGAAGCAGGTTACCAGATGTTAACAGTTATCGCTTCACTGAGAAATGAGAATCATATGACTGCGAGTTATTTGCATCTCTATAATCTGACAATCAAAATGCTTTTGTCTTGTTAAAACGCGCCGCTGACAAATGCAATTGTTTTTGGGCTTTCTTTTTTTTTTTTTATGAGTGGCTGTGATTTGATTATGGTAATTTTATGTTAGCTCTAAAAGATGACATTTAACACTTCTTTTTTTTTTCTAATCAGATCACAGTTATTGCAGTGCAACAAATTGAGCCATAAGCCTGGCGGTGTTTATATATATTTGTCTGTGCACAAGCCTTCGTTTGTGTGGGCGTGACCCACCGAGCTCACTTGCATTACTGCGGCGAGAACCTCGGTGGGAGCGCGCATGTGCACATATGTCGGAGCGTTGACATGCTCGCGAATGTAGGGCAGGGGAGGATCTTGTGATCCGCTGCAGCCGGGCCAGGGATTTCAACCTTCACCCTCGACTCTCCCAAGGGCAAACGCACTGTAAAGCAAAAGAAGCCAAAGGGCCCAGTGGTGTACAACCTACAATGTGTAGGTTGTTGAGCAAAAAAAACCAACAGAGATACAAAGTCAAAGAAACGCAGCGACGAGAACGGAAACAACTTTGCCGTTGGCTGGTGGCGGCCATTATGCGTTTCGCCGAGGCAATCTTCTGGAGATGCGATAGCGTGTGCTCCACTGCGGCAGCGTTCTGGTGGGGAAGCCGGAGTGTTTCAGACTCCACGATGGTACACCGAGATGGAGAGTGACAGCTGTCAAGAGGGATCAGGCTTAACCGGCCCGCTGCGCTGGAAATCAGGGGGGGGGGGGGGGGGGGGGGGGAGAGGAGTGCACGACGACAGGCTGCCTCGGTTTACTGCCTCGTGGCCTTACCCTTATATAGAACAACAGAGACTCACCGGCCCAGCTCCCGACTGAAAACAGATCACAGAGCAGTCATGGTACATTATGTCAATGAGGAACGAATGGGAAAGAAAATGGAGAAATATATTTTTTTCTCTGTATATACATATATATACAAATATATACCTGCATGTGTGTGTGCAGGTACGTATGCTTGTCCCTCTTCTCTCGTTCCTGCTCCGTTGCTCATTTTCTCCATTACATTTCCTCCTCCTTAAAAGCCTCCTGTCTAAAATCACTTCTTTCCTGACTCCAACCCCTAAACACAGCACGGCCATTTTACTCACAAACAGCTCATTCCATATCCTGTGTTTAGACAACGCAGTGAAATACAACCAGTTTGTGCACTCATACACCAGAGGGGTGGGAAGGTGTATATGTGTGTGTGTGTGTGCGTGTGTGTGTGTGTGTTCGTGAGTGTGTACATAGGGGGTGGCGGGTGCTGACGGAGAGCACAGGCTGGTGCTGGTCTGGGGTTTAGATCAGTCCAGGGTTATCATTACTGAACCCCCTGCTGTGTTTCCGCGACCCCTTGTCCGTGAGTTTTGACCTTTCAACCCCCTCACGACTCCTGTCAGAGCTGTGCTGGGATAGACGGGACCGGGTGGACGTGGATCCCCTGCGGTGACACCAAGGCACGGGACACACACGCAAAAAAAATATACACACACACACACACACAGACGCCATTTGTTGCTTACTTTACCCCACACCCTTTGTTGCTTATTCTACCTCATGGAAGGAGCAGAAGTGGGGGCAGGGATGATCAAGGACAAGACAAACGGAGCCGTGGAGTCAGAGTGGAGCCCGGTGGGGGGGGGGGGGGGGGGGGATTTAGTGGAATGTCCACTCCCCGTGCGTCTTCTTCTTGTCTCAAACGGTGTCTGCCCCGTTTGACCGTTAATCAGGCCAGATAAGCCGGGTCTTTATAGGCCGAGCAGATTTACGTCGCTCTGCTGGCCGGCTGGGCCGCATTCCCAGCAGAGACGGTGGGATAACGCACCCACATCCTCTAGGTGGGGATAAGCTGGCCTAAAGAGGCCTAAAGCAAACACACCAGCACAAGTCGACTGTACAGGAAAAGCAGGAAAGGCGCGTTAAGCGCAGGTGCTCGCTGTCCCTCTCACGCGCTTTACACACGTTGTCTAAATGATAGATGAAGTGTGTCGCGGTGAATGCACCGGCCTCAGCGGAATGGATAAAGGGAGCTCTCCGTGTTGCAAAGGACAACAACATTACCATAATACCAAGGCAAATACCTCATCCGATTACCGCCGGCGCGAGAATGTTACAGTATACGAGCCTAATGATGATCCACCATCATGCTGGATCCTGCACGGCCAGCCTCCCTTGTGACGGATTTAAAAACCGGCTCTAGTTATGAGTTCACAGTCTGAAACACCGAGGAGCGGGAGTTAAGTATTCTTAACTCTCAGCAAGACGGGTGCTACGCGGCAGAGAGTTGTTGTACGAAAGCAAATTCGACCGCAAGTAAAGTTAAAGTTTTCCCTCTGATGTCGGATCATACTGTAGCCCCGCGCACATGTCACTAATAGAGTTGGTTAAAATATTTATGATGTAATCAGGAGACAATATGTGGAGCAGCAGCCCCGCTAACGGCCCGGCTAGGAAAACTTTTGAGCAGACGGCGAAAAAAGTGCCCAAGGTGTATTCCGAAGACATGTGGGTGTAATAAAGCTCAAAGAAGTATTTCTTTAAAGTCCACATGATGTGTTGCCACAGGAGCGGCCCCCCCAAAAAAAAACTGTCGCTTGATAACATCACAGGCTTCATGCTTCCCCGCGCTCTGGCTTTGAGGGCGAGTTCGCAAATATCGACTGAACTGCTCCAGATCAAAGGGATCACATATTTAGTTTAGCATGGATTCTTTTCGTCCTTTAGAGGGAGATGACATAAAGAAGCTATTCTTTTAAGAATAAAGCATAAAGTAGCTTGTTTTTATTTTCTTAACATAGGACAAAATAAAAAACTTTCTACCTTCTGAAGCATTTAAACACTTCGATAAGATAAAATATAAACATAAATCATTCATATTCAGGGTGGGGGGGGGGGGGGGGGAGAAATGCAAGGAGTTGAATATTTTTTAAGTTTTATGGGTATTTCAAAATAATGTCACTGTATATTAACGGCGTTAGGCTTCATGAGACTATAGATATGTTGTGGATCAGTATATTTCTTATGGCCCGAAGACATCGAAACGCTGATCATTTCATTGATACGGAGGAGAATCAATTACAGATGTGGAAGAACCCCCAACTGATGGTATCCTCAGACCAGATCAACCCCACCGCATGGAATTAAGTCATTCCAGGAAATGTAGGAAATGAAGGACTGAAGTAATAATTAGATAGATCTAAAATAACACTGTCGTTGGCATTATGAACTGAGCCCCAGCGTGTATGTTTCTGCAGCTACTGAGCTAACACGATGGGGAAAGAGTGTCTAGGTTGTCGTCGTACCCCTCGGATGAACTGTAGCTCATGTCTCTCAATACTCCCCGACTTCACCGAGGCAGCTTTAAGCTCTTTTTTCCCTACTGAAGACGTAAATCTTTAAAAACTGGTCAGATAATATATTACTTCATTAAAAAAAAACTATAAAAAAACACAGTAATTTCCCGTAAAAAGCTGGGCACTGTAGTTTTTCGCAAACGTTGCTCAAACAGAAGAAGTAGTGCATCCTTTTGGGACTATTTTCAGTTGCGGATTCATACACGTTTGGTGCTCTAAGTGAGTTTACAGCACCAGGACAATATGATAGAAAAGCGTGATTGACTTGGTAATATAAGATACAGATCCATGGTAATTAAATAACATGTCACCCAGTGTGGCTCATCGGTCGTTTTTTAATAGTTTTTGGACAACAATGGAGCTCTTTGGCTCAAAGGTATCAGCTATCTATTATATATTTTGGCAAAAGTGTGTTAGTAGGATAAATTCATTGTTGTTTTTGACCTTTTCGTGGGATTTACTGACAATTAGAAAATATAGACTATCACCAGCCCTAACCTTTGGAGCGGAATATCCCGGAGGGTTTCACTGGGTGTCAGCATGTAATCAATGTTTGACTGGTGTTGTCATGACCGCATTGTTTGATACATTATGTATGAATCCATTGACGGTAGTGTATATTAAAGACTTTCTTTAACAACAGGATACTTGTTTTTAAAAAAAACACGCAAGTCAGTTCCATTCTAGAATCCTGATGATTCTACTCCAGAACTTCTATGACTTGACCCAGAACACACTCTGCTCACTTGTGCCAGAAAGCTCGACCGTGATTATCCAGTCTCTCCTTGAACTTACACTTGTGATGATGTCATTCAAATACACAATGATGTTCACCATTACTGTGACATTATTTTCAAAAAGATGAGAATATCTCCATTGTCTGGGGAGAGGGTAGACCTTTCTGTGGTGACTGTTACTATTGGGCCTGTCTAGCTTCACTCTGATGCTTCTGTCAGCACCTGCCCCAGGTGTGTGTCTGTGTGACTCTCACAGAGGGGGCGTGTCTACAGCTCCTGTCTGTGTGACTCACAGAGGGGGCGTGTCTACAGCTCCGGACTATGAATCACTCCGCCGTGGTGAAAGCGGTCACAGTCTTTTCCTTGTCGTATGTCTTTCTTTTTAAATAACGCCTACATACCGTAACGGTTTTGTCCACCACCCTTATCCGTCATTATACTTTACAGGGAAGACAAAATGATCCCAAACTTGTGACTTAAATGACCCGGGGGCTTCTGGAGTTCCTCCGCTCGCCGTGACTTTCGCCGTTAAATGCTTCTAACCTGCTCCGTTCACGTGAACACATGCTTTATATCTGTTCACTGACACTCTGCATTGATATTCGGGGACTTGTTACTTGAAAAGGAACAGCAGCAGTAAAACTGTATTACACACTATGAGGATTACACTGTAAAAAAAAAAGAAGAAAAAATACTCAATTGATCCGCGGTTCACGAGTGATCCGAACCGTGAGGGGTGATCCGAACCGTGAGGGGTGATCCGAACCGTGAGGGGTGATCCGAACCGTGAGGGGTGATCCGAACGGATCACGGATCGACCCGTGATCCGTTACACCACTAATATTTAGTGACATTACATTCAAGCTAGCTACATTTAAACTGTTGCTTTCAAGTATTATCAGCAGAATGTACATCAGTATCAATAAGTAAAAGTACTCATTGTGCAGAATAGCCTCTTTTATAATCATCCACCTCATTCTACAGGTCTGCAATGTATTTGTACATTTCTTGGAAGTTTAGTTAATAGTTTGGGACTAACTGAAAAAAACTAAAACTATTCATTTATTATTAAAAACTTAAGTCTCCATTAATGTTGAACTGTTTGCGTTCACATTTTTGCATGCCGACGTCTGTGCAGTGAGGACCAGACACTCTGGGTTACTCCAGCAGTTAGTTGGAATTCATTAAATGATGGTGGCCCAACTAAACAACGTCTCTGTTCTCCAAAAACAGAAGACCTAATTACGTGGTTGTTTTTCTTGGGACATTATAGGGAAATGATTCTGAAAGTAGAGTCTTGTAAAGCAACGGTTTCGATGATCTTATAATAATATAGAATTTTCCATTTTGTAGAAGTGAAAATGGAGAAACAAGCACCTCAAAACTGCACTTAAGTAAAGTAGTATACTTGAGGAAATGTCAGTCAAGATTGTAGGTTTGCATCCTGAACTCTACCTCCCTAAACGCCAATAACCACCGTGTGATGCAGCGAGGCACGTCGGCCCCCCAGTTGTCGCTGTGGAGCCGCTGCGGCGGCCATTAACATGCAGCGTTACCAGGAAACTCCCAGGTGTGACTGTGTGTAACCGAGTGTGAAGCAGATTATTACTCTCCGCTTCTCTGCTTAAATGGGAGGTTGATAAAGCTAAACATCAACAACAAATCATCTCGGGAGACGAACTCACAGGTGATGTAGTAGTTGACGTTCCTCTTGAACTCCAGGCCCATGTAGTTGGGGCTGAACTCCTGGAATTTGATGGTGAACTTGATGTCCTTCTCGGGCTTGTTACAGTTGACCAGGACGTTGGGATCGAGGACTGTGCTGCAGCTCTCCGCCTGCTCCCTCTTCACCAGGTACAGCTTGTAGAACTCGTACTCTCGGGCTTGGTCCCCTTTGGGACAGATGATGTCCAGCTTGTCCCCGATGTCTGGGTAGATCACGAGGCCCTGTCCAGCCACAAACCTGGCAGGGGCGAGAAAAAAAAACGGTGGAGACAAATTATCACCAACACATCATAAAAGTAGTCTGGAAACGCAGCCACATAACTCAACAACAGTTTATACAATCTTAATACTTTGAGCTAAGGGAGTTATGGGTTTAGATTTGTCTGGTGTGGGCCTTTAGGCAGAGCGTGGTTAATTCACCCCCCTCCCCCCCCCCCCACACACACACACACACACACACACACACACACACACACACACAAAAACACTACATGTAGCAACTTGACATTGTTCAGCCGTCGGGCCGACAGAGCGTTTGACACAAATCCTCTGAAGTTTCTTTTTCATACTTGGATCCGAATCAAAGCATACCGAAAGTTTAGCGAGGAGGGGAAACAAGATGGCCAAACACAAAATGGCTGCCGCAGAAACGGCTGCAGATGGGATTACAGCCAAAGAATGCAGCGGATTGTTGTTTTTCTTCATATTTGCGGACTTCCACGTAAAGACCCGTGCTTCGGCATAATATCTACGCTGCCTCTACTTCAGAGGTCAGAGTTTTCTGGAGGAAAACAGGGCGCTGGGGGTCAGCCGGAAAGGTCCAGGCTTCCTAGTTCATCTTCCCTCTGCCGTGATCATCGACTGGAGGATTAAGATAATCCATCTGGCCTTACTGTACCTCTCCACCTCGCTCTCTGCTGCCAACTCAATCAGATCAGCTCTTGTTCTCCTTTATTCACTAAAGGTGGGGAACAGGAGGAGACCCAGTGTGTGTGTGTGTGTGTGTGTGTGTGTGTGTGTGTGTGTGTAAGTGTGTGTGAAGAGAGCAGGCGGGGCGGTGGGTACACAGAGTACTTGCAGTGTGTTTGGGCAGTGGTGTGTATGTTTTTGCACGCCTGCATATGTGTGTGTGTGTGTGTGTCGGTCAGCAAAATGGGCTGAGTTTGCGGTCTGATGGGGGGGG
This sequence comes from Leptoclinus maculatus, assembly GCA_032191485.1. Classification (NCBI taxonomy): domain Eukaryota; kingdom Metazoa; phylum Chordata; class Actinopteri; order Perciformes; family Stichaeidae; genus Leptoclinus; species Leptoclinus maculatus. The sequence continues at coordinate 18,386,336 of JAVDOI010000011.1, read as the reverse complement.
GGGGGGGGGGGGGGCGGGCTGAATCATTGTTCTGGACTTGTTTGAGGCTTAAAATGTCAACATGGTTCAGCTCTGCTGTCCCAGTTAGCCAAGCATTAACCTAGACAGCCGGACTGACCACGGGTGTGTGTGTGTGTGTGTGTGTGTGTGTGTGTGTGTGTGTGTGTGTGTGTGTGTGTGTGTGTGTGTGTGTGTGTGTTGTGGTCGCAGACAGCGAGCACAGCAGCGGGGCTATCTGCTAGATCTGCCCATGCCAGCGGATTTAAGCAGGATTTAGCGGCGCGCAATGCATTTGTTGTTCTTTCTGATCCCTCACGTTTTAACAAGACATCAGGGGCTGGGCCTCCCTCTCAATCTCCCTCTCTGTGTCGCTCCCTTCTTTTTCTCTCAGAGTGTAATCTCACTTTATCTACAGCCTCTCATTTCATCATCACACACATCATTTCACCACTAAACAACTGACTCTTCAGACAGGCCCAGGGTAGGGGAGGACTCCTGTAAGAGACTGATAGAGGGGTGTGTAAGTGCAGGCAGTTGGTGAGGGGGGGGGGGGGGACGACGACTTACGATCACCATCTCTCCTCCTCTGGTGTTAAACACAGGCAAACGTACAGCCATTGTAAGTTACGATCGTTTTCGTTGTTTTTTAAAGTCCAATTTCCTGAAGAAATAACCCCCCATGAATTATTGGATTAAAGCCTATTCCACATTCATGGCCATTGTTCTCGGACAGGCGCATTACCAAATAAATTACTTCATTCACAAAAGACTTAAACGCAACCAGAAATTTGCAAAACGGTCAAAATCCTGCCCCATTGACCCCCACTTTCTTTTCTCTTTGGGCTGCACATGATGTCATGAAAGCATGCGCGGGTAGGACCTCTCGTACGAGGCTTGGGAGCGGGTGAGACGTTATTTCCACGCTATTGTCTGGTGCTTATGGGGTTGGGGGTGTGGGGGGGGGGGGGGGGTCGCACTAATTCAAGGGCCGATAAGAGAGAGAGAGAGAACGCGGGGTGTGCTTTGTCCTACCTCCCCTAACAATTTGCTGGTTTTCAGCAGCAACACCCTGCATGTGCCCGTGTGTGTGTGTGTGTGTGTGTGTGTGTGTGTGTGTGTGAATGAATGTACATATGTTTTCATGCATGCATGTGTGTGTGTGTGTGTGTGTGTGTGGGGGGGGGGGGGGGGGGGGGGTACACGTGCGTGTGTCTATGAAGACACGGACACAATCAGCCTCTAATTGGATCTACAAGATGCATCAGTGAGGCATAAACAAGTTTCCATGGCAACATTAGTCTTTGTTGCTGACCCCCCCCCCCCCCGCCCCTCCCCTCCCCACATCTCAGCCCCCTCTATTTCTGCTCCCCAATCTCATTCCCTCTCGCTTTATCCTTCCCTCTCATTCACCTCCTCAACATTTCCCTCACTCTGTTTTCTCTCATCTCGCTCTCCATCCTCCCCCCCTCTCTCCATCCTCCCCCCCTCTCTCTCTCTCTCTCGCTCACAAAAAACACACCTACAGAAAAACAAGTGAGAAACCAGGGGGGGGGGGGGAGTAAAACCAGGCAAACATCACAATTAGACCTTGATTTGTTCCACTCAACAAGTAGGTATTTTCTATTTGGAGGGAAATTGCTGGCAGCTTTTTTTTTGTCTTTTCTTTTTCCTCAAAATGATCAGTTTCAAAAGAATTAAAATGATTTAAATGAAACAATGGGCCTCACACCCCGCTTCTCCGTTTCACAACCCATTTATTCCATTATCAAAGCGAGCGGCAACAATTTAGATGAATAATTAAGATTCCCAAAATCGTAATATCTTAATATCCCTGAAGGATTTAATCACAAGCCGGCCCCTGTCATTGATTCAATTTTCCGAGCAGGCCTCCTGGTTGGCGGTTAGATAGCTATCCTAAGTGAATTCTCCGCTTCTGTTTCCCAGCCTTTGTTAACTGTCTGCTATAATGAGGCTCTGGCTGCTGTGGAGGTCTGGAAGCGCCATCGCAGATGGGAAAGAAGCAACATAAAAGAAATAGGGCAGCAATTAGTGTTTAGCCCAGTTTAAAAGCCCTCCACTTGGCAAGCTGCGGCCCAGCTCCAGTCCAGGATGTGAAACTAAACTGGTGGGCTGGGACTTTGTCTCCCGTTTGTCTCTCTGTTGGCTTAATCAGCGCCACTCCGGTGCTACACACAGCCACACGCAATGGAGAGGAGGAGACGAGTGACTGAAGATTATTGTACTTTTGAGGAGGTCGAAAGGGAAAAAAAGGGGGGGGGAGGGGAGGTTGAATTGCATCTTCCATTCATGTTGTCTGGAGACTTTCTAGAAGAACCTGTTGATGAAAGCGGCTCGAGTGCACAGAGGAAGGACACAAACGATGTTTCTGGGAAATGACCCCGAAACGCGAGGGAACCTTTATCCCCCTCATGTCAAACGAGGTGGATCTGCCTGAAACCAAGCACAATAAAGAGAATCATTTTCAAAACAGCCAAATGCGATTGGTTTTGTTTCATCTGGATGGCTCCGCGGCGCTCTGAATCCTGTAAAGAGCTTATACAAACAGGCCGGCGCTACAGCACAGCGGAGGGAGAACAGAAAACAACTAGGCGGAGGGAAAAGAGAGGAGGGGAGAACCCCCCCCCCTCCTCTCTTTTTACATTCCACTGGTGAATATGAGCACATGATCTCACATATGCTACAGCGCCCCCCCCCCCCTCTACCACCACCCTCCCCCCCACACACACACACACACACACACACACGGCTGTGAGAGCACACAAAAGCACTGTGGGGTGCATCCTGGACCTTCCCAGCCCAACTTCCCAGCCACCCCTATTCAAGCGCCCTGCCCTCACCGACTTTCATATAAAACGCCGCCTACACTAAGGCCCACTCAAAGCCCCTCACAGAGCCTCAAAACCAGCCCTCGCCCCCCTCCTCCACCACCACCACACCCCCCACGCTCTCCACCCCCGTCCAGTCAGCTCAAGCCTCGGCCCCGAGCATAGCACTGGCAGGCAGCCTCGGCCCCGCTGAATGAAAAGGACCCGAGACACAGGAACTGCGAGAGAAAGGAGGCAGGAACGGCTCATATCAACAGAATGGTTTTTCAAATTGATTTGTTCCTCCTGAGCGGCGGCGGTGCGAACACGCCTTACATATCAATTTTAAATCCGGTACTCTCGACTACATACACGGGGCGATCCATCTCCACCGGGGGGGGGACACACCGACGGACCGGATGCAGGTACCACCTCGTTTCCTGCAGTCTCTCTCTCTCCCGTCACGCAAAAAAACAAACACAATCATCGCAACAACAGGTTGGTAATCTATTCCCCTCGCCATCAGCGTGGTAATTATCACGGCAGGAGAAGTGTTCCCTCTCCAATTATCGTCTCTCTCTTACATTATCCACAGAATCAGCGTGGCTGCTTCCTCACCATTATTACAGATGACACTTTCCACCCAGGCGCCATATTTACAGCCGATTCAATCAATATCCCGTATAGGCTCGACTCTCTGGCTTCTCGTGAAACATCGCAGTAAATTCACCCACATGACAGGTTAAGGTCCGCAAAGAACACAAAGCGGCGTTGTGCAAAGAGCATTTGTAGCCCAGCTCTAGTGTAGCGACGTAGCGGATTCACTTGCCCAAGGCGGTCTACGTTTTGTGTAATCACAGGGTGCAGATCCATCCCGTTCTCGTTCAAGTCAATCAATATCAAATTATTGTCTGCTAGCGGGGACCGTTTTCTAAACCGCTTTCAGATCCATCAAGATAGAGTGTTGGCTCGGCCTCACAATGGAAACATTTGCGTGGCAGCTTCTGAAATGGGCTTTGCCGTTGATGTGTGGTTAAGATCCACTGAGCGCTGTTGACACAGTGTGATCACTTCATACTCGGGAGAGGAAGGCACGAAACCGCCAAACTGTCAGTATGCGTGTGTGCAAATAAAAAAAAAAAAAGCTCCAGAGGATTTTTTCGCCACATCCGTCGAGTCGCACGAGCTGCCGGCTGTGTGACAAAACGGATCTGGAGCCGGTTTTTGAAGCGCCTCCCTGCTGGCTGTCGACGCCGTGGGAAGAGGTGAGCTGGTCATGGGTCTGTGGCCGTATAGCCGGCGGCTCGACCCGAGCGCTTGTCTACATAGCTGGCTTCTGTCAGGCCGTCGCGGGGGCAGATGTTCTTAAGGAGGCCCATCTATAAACACACACACATAAACACACGCCCCGCAGTGTACACACACCGATTTTCCTCATGTCAAACACGGTAAACAAGTCGCCCCAATGCCGGTGGAGGCCACACACACACACACACACACACACACGGAGCAAAGACACACGAACAAACACAAGGATCCTGAAATTAAGGAAAACAAGGCCCATCTGGCTCCAGAATTGTTTAGCAAAGCAGGAAGGATTTGACCCTTATTATAGAGAAGCAGGACAAACTTCGCCCAACGGGTGGTGGTATTTGATAAACTATAAACTCGGTCCAAGTTGCATTTACACTCCAGTGGGCCAGACTTGGCAACTGTGACTTGCTGAATAGCAGGAAAGCTGAGTATTTTTCCCCCTCTGTGCCGTCCCCATTAGAGGGACATAAATGAAGATGTCAGAGGCAAAAGAGAGAGACAGAATATCCTGAATTCTACCCTGCAGAGAGCTGCTTTGTACGTGTGAACACAGACACTCTCTCTCTCTCACACACTCACACACACACACACACACACACAGACAGACAGACAAACACGCACTAGCTTTGGTTAGCTCAGTCAACAGGCTGGCATGCAGAGCAAATCAGATTCAGCGTGACTCATAACAGTTGCACACTGGCGAGTTACACAACACAAACATACACAGACACACACACACACACACACACACACACACACACACACACACACACACAGACAGACACACACAGGGATAAGACACACCGCTCATGTTCACCGAACGAACTCAGTGCGCTCGCCCTCCATCACCGTCACGTGAGCGGCTAGCATCACACCATCGGCGGGACGCGATGAGCTAACAAGATGGCGCCCAGATGGCCCTTGCCACGAGGTGGGGGGGGGGGGGGGGCAGAAGTGGATGTTGACGGGAGACGAACTGGCTGCAGAGGACTGACTGAGCGAGCGAGAGGAGTGTCAGAAGTCATTAGGGAGGAGAGAGAGAGAGCATAATCTGTTTCTTCTTATGGCCTCTGTGGTTTCCGTCAACGCCGAGCCCATCCCTCTCTAAGAGCAGGGGAGTTCAGCGAGCGCGGGTGTATGCGGTCGTGATTGAACGTCATCCACGGTATCGCTGACAGCGAGAGAAGGCCCAGGCTGTTGCTCTCTGCCTCGCCACTTATTCATCCCGGATCCCAGGGACTGAGCTCTTCCAGCTGGAGGGCTTGGGTGGTGGTGGTGGTGGTGGTGGGGGGAGGGGGGGGGGGCGTGAGGAGAAGAGAGGAGGAGAGAAGATTTGGCTCGGCTAGACGAGAGCGCTTGGGTCAGTTTCAGCCGGAGTTTAGCTCTCATTCTGGGTGTGCTCTGTGACCCACACACACACACACACACACACACACACACACACACACCTTTTTCCTGGTTCCTTTCCTGGCCTCGACACACACACAGCCAGCTGCCTCCCATCGCTGAGGAGCCGCCACAGATGGGCTCTGCATGCTCCGTAAAGATCTCTCCACAGGCCCAGTCTACTGGCCGCTGCCAAAACCCGGCTGGCCCGAGCCCACTGCATGCGTGAGCGTGTTTGTGTGACCGAGTGTGCATATATATATACGTGTGTACACATGCTTGAGTGGGTGCGTTTGTGTGGTGGTGGTGGTGATGGGGGGGCTGGACAGTCGTATAGAGAGAGAGAGAGAGAGAGAGAGAGAGAGAGAGAGAGAGAGAGAGAGAGAGAGAGAGAGAGAGAGAGAGAGAGGGAGGAGTCCCCCAGGACCAAGAGCTGCAGAGCAGAGAGTCGAGAGCTGGACCAGGATGCGAGGCTGTAATCAGCGGCGAGCAGAGCAGGAGGGGGAGAGAGCAGGAGAACCTCCCAGACGAACAATAGCATCTCTCACACTCGCCCGATTGTGCTTCACTCCCGTTCTGGGGGGAGAGCGGAGGAGAAAAACGAGAGAGAGAGAGGGGAGCGGAATCACCGCCGCTATCAAACCCGAGCAGCTTGCCTCGGTTCGTTACCCAGCAGCCATTTTCTGCCCGGTATCTGTGACCCCATCGATTATAAAAAGGCCCTCAGCAAGCATTTCTCAGAAAAGCCCTTTAATGCTGCTACTCAATCAGCACGTCACATGTGCTAATAAACACACACAAACATGCACACACAGCTCAACTTCTTCTTTAATTCTGCCTGGCTTAGATAGAGCCAGTCATGGTTAAATTCAATTTTCAACAATTGGCCTCCTATCACGGCGCGGTTCAAAATGACTCGAGGGATCACAGTTTTTAAACTGCATAATGAAGCAAAGTGAAACGCTCATTGAGGATGAGAGGCTACGGTTTTGCAGCTAAACTTGGCTAATTTTTTTCCAACTCGTGCTCGGCCAAGTCGCCCCGCTCAGCTCGGCGGTATTTTTGGCACCCGCCGCGTCTGGGAATCGAATCAGCGGGTGATCGGCCACGAGACGTCTCCCAAACAGACCCGACATCCATTGCTAATGAGGTTTTCCCTATTTGACATTCTGTGAAATGCACTTATTCGCTTTCTTGCCGCGAGTTCGATGAGAAGATTGATGGCCAGCAGCCGGTTAGTTTAGCTTCGAGACTGACAAAAACACAAACACGAGGGGAAACGACTCGCCTGGCTCTGCAGGAAGGTAAATAAATCTGACCAGCACCACCCAGTTACACTGCTACGTGTCCGTGTTACACTTTGTACAGATTAAATAAACGGGATATAACATTGGAGGTGCTGGGAGGCAGAATTTGTTACTTTTGGACAGAGCTTACTGTATTTTCTCCCTTTAAGCTAAGCTAAGCTAAGCTAAGCTAACTGACGGCTGGCTGTAGCTTCAAATTCAGCGCACAGACATGAAAATGGTTTCTTAATAGAAATAATACGATACTGAGCCTATCTTCTTGCCCAGAGAAAGATGTAGGGTTGGTCTCTCTCAGAATATAGAATGAACTGCTTCCAGTGTTAAACATAGCGACACTTTCTGATGAAAGCGGGTGCTGAATCTGTACGTTTGTTAACAGGTGTTAATGTGACACAGCTACAGAGAGTCTGGGATGCTGGAGGGAAACCAAAGCCTTCCTGCGAGAACAAAAAGGGGCGACGCGGCGCACAGAAAGCAAATCAATCAATATCTGCCGGAACGCGTCTGGCTTTGACAGCGCGGTTCTGAACCCAGAAGTGAAAAGATAGCACGCAGCAAAGTTCAATACTTTCATTGTTCATCTGTCAGCGGGAGAGACAATCGCAGCGGAGGAGGGAGGGGGAAAATACTAACACAATATTTATCTTGCGTCCCCTTCCCTCCTGACTCATTTTTTTTTCAATGTATTCCTGCCATTGTGAGCGGTGCCGGGAGATGGATGGGTAGAGGAGTCCGGTAGGTGATATGTGTCTACAAGCACAGTGCAGTCACTCACACCCCCCCCCCCCCTCGTCTCCAATCTCAAGCAATAATTCAGGCACCAACAAACAGCACCGGGTTTTTTCAATTGTCGGCAGTTGGTGGTTTTTCTTCGGCATTGTTCTTGAATACTGCATCCCTGGGAAAGTCAAACAGCTGACGAGATGTCACCTCATGAACTCTCTCCTCGGTTTCACACACACTCACAAACAGCCACGTCGGCGACCTGACACACACTTTTTCTCCTTTACACACACACACACACACACACACACACACACTTCTAAGGATCTCTCATCAACTGCTTGTCAAGCTCAACAACACACGGCGTTGTATAAACAGGACCGTGATCCGCAGCGCCCTCGCATGCAACCGACTCGGTTGTTTTTCCGAGGCCGGTGACATTTGATCGTGTCGCATCCCGACACGTGAGCCTCACGGCGGCGTCTGGCCTTCCCCTCCGTTCGCACGTGGCGGTTAAAAAAACTCACAGTAAATCACAGGGACTTCTGTCGAGCGCGAACGCATTCCTTTTTTAACCTTTTTTTTTCTCCCTCTTCTTCATTTAGCCCACAGCGACGACAGCTTGAGAAATAGAACGTGTGTGTGGCGCAGTAAAACTTCCACAGTCGTCTCCCTGTGGCGATACCTGTTCCCTGGTGCATGTCCGTACCTGGGCCTCACACATGCCTGTCGTGACTGGTCATGCGGTGCTATAAGGGGAGCGCGTATGACCTGAGGACTTATCCTCTGTTCCGACAGGGACGTACGCATGCATGAGCGCACATTCTCGCATGTGCCTGTACATTACACACACCGAGACATTCTTTAAAAGCCAACAGTAGCGAAACGAGAGAAGATAGGCCTCTCTGTGTGCGACTGACAGAGTGAATTACACGGTGAGCTAAAACACTAGCTTCCTGTCTCACACAACAGCGCTGGATGGCTTTCAGATGGATTTGGCCGAATCTTGTACAAACAGTGAGTCAATAATGGGGTAATGGCCAATCGTTTGGGGGGGAGAACAATTCGCGGGTGATTTGCGGCGAAAGTGTGTGAGTGTGTTTAAGGCACTTTGCGCCGCAATCTGTCACCCAGCCATAACAAGGGCGCGCTGCCAGCGGGCTCCATTCTCAGGGGCGTGACAGCTTCTCTGCATGCAGATATCTGAAGATTCCTAAACCCTCGATATGTGACGGACAGGTGGGGGGGGAGAAGAAATTCCGCTAATGAAAAGCTACTAATTCTGTCTCCAGCGATTCAGGAAGCCATGAAATCAAAAGATAAATTTGCGTTATGAGCAAACGTACAGGACATTTTCACCCTTCAGCACTTTATGCCTCCGATATTTATGTCTGTTGGCCGCTCTGTCATTACCATAAAGCGTGTTTAATATTTCTCAGCTGCGCGAGGACCGCCACACTACAGATGATCGAGTGCACTGGATTTAGTGGCTCTTTCTGTCGTCCTCCCCCCCCTTTTCTCTTTCCTCCAGCTGTGTCCACGTACTTCAGGACGTACACACACACACACACACACACACACACACACACACAGAGTCGACAAGGAGAGCGAGTGCAACAGAGAGAAGAAGAAGAGAGTGTGCGAGTGTGAGTGTGTGTGTGTGTGTGGGGGGGGGGGCACTGTGCAAGCACCGAGGACACGGTGCCAACACGAGAGGCCCACCGTGCCTCGGCCCCATCTCTCCAGCTGAGGGCTTTGATTCGCCTGATTGTCTCCAATATTGAGACACACAATAAACACAACACTTGGCGGCCATTTGCAATTCTAATCAGCCCCTTCTCGACAGGCCCGGACAACCCAGCTACGGCCCTCTGGGATATCACTCACCGGCCCGCAAAATAATGACACAATCATCGCCATGGCTACGCTCCGAACGGCGGCCCCCCATGAGCGGCAGCACGGAGAGGATAGCAACACACAGGAGCGCTCGAAAAAGGACTAAATGCATTAGCTCGGAGATTAGCTGGATGCCAGGTTAATGAGTGTGCCACGAATGCAACTTCTCCCTGTCCAGCATTCGGGGAGTGTTCAACCCCCCCCTCTCCAAATAACTAGCGGCAAGAAGGCAAGCCAGCAGGTTCACACCTGCTTCTGCAGGGCGTGCTGCAACAGGATCTCAATAAACCATCTTCTTTCAACAGGAAATTCTGACTATGTAAACTTAGGGTTGATCGTTTCTTGATAAGGCAGGAAGTTGCAACTTTCCCCCCATCTGATTTCGAAACGCTGTTGAGTGACGGCCAACCAGCACCGAAGGCTATATGATCGTTATCCGCCCCCCCTAAAAAAAGAGTCTGTTTATGTTACACTACGCGAACCAAGTTTGTTTTCCGGATGTTAAAGAAGCGTAAATCGGTGTAATTCAAGACATTCAGGATCCGTCTTCAGCTTTACCTTCAACAAACTGTCCCAAAATCATACATCTGTGAACAATCAAAAGCCCATCTGTCGGCTGCTCCTGTGCCGTTTTCACTGACTTGACAACATGATGGTAATAGATGCTCGCAGATAAATGAGAGCAAAGTGACACGCAATCATCCACGTTTTAGTGGCCTCGACGCATCTGCTTTAACGGTCGCCCCGCAAGACGAGAAACACAAAATGTGTTTCAGGAAACAACAGGCGCATCTCGTGAAACGGAGATATTTGACTTGCAAATCGCTCGTGTGATTCATAACGGCTGACGTGCCCGCGCACGTGCGTCTAAACGTGTGTGTGTGTGTGTGTCAGCGCCCGCAGACACACACACACAAACAAACACAGTGAATGACAGCCTGTCAGTGAAAGAGATGTCATTATCTGGCTGATGGCTGTGTGAGCTGTGACCGGGGGGGCAGGGTCACATCACTAGCGGGGAGCCGACACTCCGGACAGGAAACATTACTTTCTGATTTCCCACTAGAGGGGAAACACTCTTGTCACAATCTGCCCTGCCACTGTTCGACCTCCTGCAGAGGTTATTGCAATACGTGCGACGTAGCGAGTGTGTGTGTGTGTGTGTGTGTGTGTGTGTGTGTGTGTGTGTGTGTGAGAGCGCAGCACACTCACGACTATAGCACGAAAGATACTTATCTCCAAAAACTTTTTTTTTCTTTCTTTCTTTAAAACATAGCAGGGATTTTTTCCTCTTTGTTCAAAAGGCCTTGAAGAGAAGAGCAAACGTCCATCCCTCCCTCCCTCCCTCCCTGTCCTTAGCCTTTGACTTTTTCTGTGTAACAACAATACGGGGGTTTTAGTTCGGTGTCCTGCAGTCGATCTGTTAGGGAGCTGATAAGAGGAGCTGATGGATAGGTTTAATCAGCCGAGCTCAGGGATCAAGACCAGGACAGATCAATCAAATGCCGTGTGGTTTATAAAAGAAACGGCTTTTATCCGAGTCACAGGGGTCTCTGCCTGCACTTTCTTTTTCTCCCCCCAGTAGGATCTGAGGTACATGTGTTGAAAAGCTGCACTAATGTGACAAAAAAATAAATGCAGCGGGGGAAAAAAAAAAAAAAAGAAAGAAAGAAGGTGCGGTTGAAAAGGAGAAAGGCACATCTGTAATCACCGCACAGAGACTGTTAAACTCCACAAAACGCATAAAGCTGAATGTGCCCGGTCTCTAACATAGCAAACAACCTCCTGACATAAACCCAAATAAAACTTCAACTAAACACCTTCTGGAACGTAAAAAACTCAACTGAAAATAAACCCAAAAGGAAACAACAGAAAGACGACAAAGAGGTGAAAACTATCGACACCGAACAAACAATAGAGCTCCATGTAAGACGGCGTCGGGCGCTTTTGTAACTGGGACGCGGCTGTTTTTTTTTTAAACACGCAGCTGCCTTCCGAGTCTTAAAAGCGGCTTCTTATCACAGAATTTGACTGACAAGTCTATTCTCCGCTTACAATCTCGGCTCATGATTGATAAAGACAGCTAACACGTGTCCCATCCGATCCGAGACAAATTAGTTGCTCTTTCTTCCCTCCCTTTGGATGGGAGATCTTATCCAGGCGGGCATGCTTAAGTTGTCAGTGGGTTTCTAAAACCCATATTGAACAGCATATTGACTGATGCAATCGCCGAGACACACATCATTAGGCTCATTAACAGCAAATGTAAAAAAAAAAAAAAAAAAAGGGGGAAGGACGGCCTAACTGGTGTATCGGGAGTCTGTGTCTCCTCTGATAACGCTCGTCTTTAACAAGCAGAGCGCAGGCGAGACGCAGCCGCTCGGTATTAAAATGAATTGTGTGTGTGTGTGTGTGTGTGTGTGCGATATGCGCGCTAATAAATAGCTTGTTTGACAGGATGCTATTCTCATTCACACAGTTCGCTCTGTGATAACCGGGCGGATTGTGGCCTCGTAAAGGCGCTCCATGTGTTGTTTTAGGAAGCCATTACAAACTGGGCCGTCTCCATTACAAGAGCTATCTGATCATTATTACCGCCATCTGTAAGGCACACTCAAACCGTAGCCTGCCAACCACAGCTGCACACACACATCCACACCACCTTCCGCTGCAATATACTGTGTATATATATATATATATATATATATATGTGTATGTGTGTGTGTACACATCCAAAACGTGACACGACGGCTGTTCCCTCGTCACATTGAGCCTTTCGGGGTCAACGCGCTTGAGTCCGAGCCGAAGCGCCCGCGGGGAAAAAAAAGAGAGGCACCCCATGCAGTGCGATCCCAAACCTCTCCAGCCAGAACTGCACCCGCGCCCTTCAAAGGCTCATCACGGGACGCACATCTAATGCAGAGAGAAGGCCGATTAAAGCCTCAGCCAGACACGGCGCTTTGAAGCGACTGCTGCAGCCCCCTTTCCAATAGGAGCCTTCCAATCACTTCCCCTTCCCTCGGCCACTCCATTGTGCGAGAGAAAGAGGTGCACCGGGCCGGCTCCGTTCGGCGGGGCCGCATGTGGTATCACGCCACTCCATTCCAGAGCAGGGCCACGACAGGAAATGAGACTCTCTCTCCCCCCCCCCCCCCCCCCCCCGATGCACAAGGGGCTTCTCGTGCAATAAATATATTCATGCATTCGTGTAGATTTCAAATAAGAATTTGACTCGGCCCGTGTGATGCACATGCAAGGCTTCCGACTTTTCAAATCCTCGACGTGCGCGAGGTGCAACAATCAGAAGTGTATAAATAAATCAGAAAGTGCAGCAAACGGAGCTACTAAAAGCAGCAACACAGGCCCGGGCCCCGGTGCGCCAAACAAAACAAAAGGCCTCGCAGAAGCTTTTTTCTGCAGAAGAAGAAGCTTTCATCTCGGAGACAGGAGAAGGAGAAGAGAGGAGTGATGTGGCGGAGGTTTTGGGGCTGTCATGTTTCACGATGGGGGACTTGAGAGACAGACGACGGGAGTAGCTAAAAGTAGCTGAAAGTTTTTGCAGGGGGGAGGGTGGGGGGGGGGGGAGATTGGAAGACGAGACGGCCGAGCAATAGAGCGCCACACATTAAGATCAGCGAGTTAAAATCACAGTGTGAGATATTATATTACAGAGCCTTAAGAGGGAGAAGCGACCGCGGCTCCTCATTAAACCGAGTCAACGCAACGCCTTTTCGGCCTTACTCTCTGCATAGTTCATAAAGCGAGCGCGGAGAGGTTTTCGAGGATATTGTGTTTGCTTTAGCGGGACCTTCGCTCCCCACTTCCAATATCGGAGAGATGAGAGGCTTCCACGGCCGAGCCCATCATGGGGGAGAATAAACACACATCTGATGAGAAACATGTGTGTGGGAGATGAAACGGCCTCCCCTCATATGAATGGGATGAAATATAGACCTGTGTCCTGCCGCGCTCGGCGTGGAGGGGAAACGGCAGACCCCCGACAGACACACACACACACACACACACACACACACACACACACACACACACACACAAGCTGCCAATATGGCCATTCTGGAGCGGATTCATGCGGAGGCCTGCGTCTGACAGTGACATCTCCATTCACTCTTGAATTCTTTTTCTCTTCCCAACATGCATGGACACACACATGCGTGCACACACACACACACACACACACACACATACAAACACACACACACACACACACAGAGAGCCAGAGGCCATGGGAGGAGCCTTTCTCTCCGCAGTGGGTCTCCGTGGGGTTTAGCGTGGCATTATGGGAAGATTAGACTTTAGAGTGCCCTACTATCTGATGTCATTGTCGGGTTTTTCATAGTCAGGGTCTGCATGACTTGTGGAACTCGGACCTTGACGGCACATTTCTCTCCCAACCAAGCGCTCGGTTGTGATTGATTGCAGGTTCCTATTGTATCGGTCTGGTACGGCTCTATTGGAAGAGGAATTAGTCGGACAAAAAGACTCACGGAAAACGCTCCGCATCTGACTCCATCAATCAAGTCGGCAATCAAAATAATTCAATTAAGAGACTTAAATCCCGCTGGCTTACGAGTCCCCTGCTCCAATGGCCCAGAGACAAACTCAATTTACTGACAATCCATACATGATAGCATTAACTCCACTTTAAGGCTCAAATCTTTTTCCGTTACTTACATTTTCTGAATATCAAGGGAAATAGCAAAAGGCAATAGCAGAGTTCTGCTGTTTACTTAGGGAGAGGACTACTCGGAAAAAAGATTAAATAAACAAAGAGCAACTTCAGATACAGAATAAAATTGCAGACAGGCCCGTCCAGACAGCTAAACTAATTTGCAAGTTTGTTTAGAAGAGCCCATTTGCAAAACACAGAAACTTTAGAAATGTTTTTTTTTCATAGATCTGGTCAATGGGCGTGCATCAGAGACGCAGGACTGTGGAGAGACTGGGAGAGGGAGGTTGGCTGAATATGTGTGTAATTGTCTTTTTCCCCTCCGTTTCCGAGGTGTGAAAGGGAATGCAGGGCTGCGCTGGGGTGTCCCAGGGAGAGGCGATTGAAGCGTCAGTCACAGCTGCCACACAGAGCCCCGGCGCGCAGCAAATCCCAGGACCGGCCCTTCGTGGGCGGAGGGGCCGGGGCCCGGGCCTGGGAGCAGCGGGAGTCCCACAGGCCTTTTCTTCCAGCTCCTCTCACCAGCACAAGGGGGACCGGGACCATGCTGGGAGTTTGCTTAGAAAAGGCTGAGCCAAGACTTGGCAGAATGGGTTAACGGGAGGCGTGCACACACACACACACACACACACACACACACACACACACACAACCACCAATGCTTTTTGGGGGCTGTCCGTCTTGCCTGTGGGCATGGTGGGAAAAAAAGATAAAGTAGGGGGGGAACATTTTAAAAAAAAATCTGAGATAAATCAAACTTCCAGTTAACATTTGAAAATGTGGGACACACGTTTAAAGAGACACACACGTAGTGTAAGAAAGGGACTTCTCAAACCAGAGTACAGCAGAAATGAGTGTTTTTTTGCTTTAGGATTACACACTGTGCCATTTCCATGCTGGCCCTAATAGTCTCCATGTCCTGCCCCTGTATGCCGTAGATGGATTATGATGCTTTATAATTAATGTGGGGGAGGGGGGGGGGGACGTTACAGACCGCCCATCTGCCACACTGACACACTTACAGGGGGTCATCCCTTGGGGAATGGGGGGCCGCTACCACACTATTCCATTACTTTATCATTCTATTATCCTACCACTCCATTCAATTACAGTGTCACTCCATTAGTGTACTCATAACAGTGAACAAAGCGCTCCATGATGGTCATTAATGATATGTTCAGAGCTGCTTGGGTATGGTCATGCCTCATCCAGGCTCCACTTGTAAGATATTATCTGTTACAAAAGTAAAGTTCCACTTCAGGAGTCAATCGGGTTAGTGGTTCAACAACAATTAAGTTATATTATATTAAGTTATATTATATTAAGTTATATTATATTATATTCATCTTGAGTGACATAACATTATTTTTGGAACAGAAAAGAATATTTCTTGTGGCATGCAAAAGTTCATAATTTACTTTCGAAGGGTCGACTCGAGTTTGACAAAAAGAAGTTGACCTCACGTCACGGTCTTCAGGAGAGGACCCAAGAAAAGCTGCTAATATTACTCTCAAGGTTACTGAATTAATCAAAAGGAAGGATTTGGTTGTTGTTTTTTCTGTTTTTTTTTGGTTTACCATACTTTGTCATTTTGTAGATGTGGTTTAAACGTTTAAAATGAATTAAGTACATTTACTAGTAAAGCTTGTAAGTGGACCTTGAGTCAAGATTTTTTTTTTTGTCAAATATATTTATTGTAATTTTGTATATGTGGTTAAAAGCTCCAGAAAAGTAATATTAACTAGAAAAAGGTAGTAAGTGGCCCTTGAGTTGAGATTATTTTTGACTTAATAACGTGTGTGTTGAATGGTCCTAGTAAGCTAGTCAGTGAACCGTGAGTTTCTTTTACAAAGTCTTCTGTGCTTTTTGTAATTTAGATACAGTTGAAAGCTCCAGAAAAAAAGCTCGAATTGAAAAGTAGAATTTTTTTGGGGGGGGGGGTGGAATTTTGTTCTTCAACACTTAAGAAATGAAGAAAACATCGTCTACAATTACATCATCATTTTATAACCCTTTTTTGGGGTAATAAACATGCACTCCCAGTCCCACCACGTTGTTTGTTGGGTAACCCTCGTCCCCTTCCCGGCACATTAAATCCAACCCTTCCCACAGAAGTCTTTGGAGTGCCACAAACCGGGGGTGAAACAGATCCCTCGCTGCCTGTATGCCGGTGACAACTCATGACGTCTCGGGGTAGTGCAGCTGGCTGTTAAAGTTTTTGCCTGCCCGCTGGTTTTGAGGGGCCTGGCGTCTTGATGAGCTCTGCCTCCACAGCACAGAGGGGCTCTCTGAGAAGGAGTTAAGTCTATGAGGTCAGTCCAGAGGAGGAGGTTACGAGTTCCCGAGTCGGAGCCGCAAGGGGTAATGGTTTTAGAGATGGCTGTCACACAGATCCGTTCCACTGTCCCACACCGCCGCTGATCTCCAACCGATTCAAGTCCGCTCGCTTTTCAAATCGCTCCACTTTCTCTCCCCCGTCCACCCTTTCTTCTCTTCTCCCTCTCTTTCCCCCCCCCCCCTCGCACTGACACATGGAAGTAATCTGGGAGCTCTACGCTGGACTGAAAGGATGTGCGGTTGAGCCCAGGGCTGCATTTCAACGCTCGACATTAGCTTCCTTTCCTCCCCCTGTTTAATCCCCTTATTTTTCAAACTGCTCTTATGCAAAAAGAACTAAGATGGCAAACAAAAGGCAGACTTTTCCCCGCTTTTGCCCAACTTCCCCTCCCTCCCCCCCACTTCCTGTAACTCCGCATCCCCGACACCTTCGCTCGATAGCAGCCGAAACGCGCAGAGAAGCAGAAATCTTAAGGGAAGCCTTCCAGCGCCCCTTGTGCCTCCCGCTTGGCAGAGCCGGAGCCGATGGGAACTTCCTGGTTGCTGCCAGCCAGCCAGGCCTCCGTCTAATGAAGCCGGGTCGCTATGCTGCCTGTGAGGCAGCCACTGTTCAGCCACTCCACACTCGTCCACCGCTCGGCCCTCAGCACTCTCACAGGGGGCACACTGGCACGCTTCTAACACTTCCTTAATGCTCCTCTGTGGCTGGACAAAGAACAATGGCACACCGACGTGCACTCTCAAGCACTCATTCACCACCATAAGCTCATACTTGTCCCTTTCATACCAGACGCCGTGTCCTTTAAATTGTACGAGCAAAGAAATTGGGTAAAAATGGAACAGAACTCCAAAATAATTGCACTTGTATCGCACCACATAAAGACCACATATTAATTTACGTGTGTTTGTTTTGGCCCACGTCACTTAATGCGGTTTTATTACCAAAACTATTATGTCGAGAAGCCCGCAAAGTTTCAACAAGTTTGTAATAGTTTTGTGTGACTCACAGCAGACAACCTAAGCCTAATGTCTGTCACACCCACATGAGAGTTTCAAGTCTCTGGTGCTCAAGATTAAGACACATCTAGGATAATTGTCTGTTCTATGGCGGCAACGGACAATTATTTCCATTATCGATGTATTTGCCTGTTGCTTTACTGGTTAACCCATTCATTTCAGAAAATGTGGAGAGTTCTCAAGAGTGTGTGGGCGATACACACCATGAGACCGTTTACATGTGTGAGATCTTTCTATTGTGGCATCTGACTGTATCAACAGGATCGTTTAATCCACGTGATGAAGTATCTCCACCTGTCAGGTTCTTAATTCCCGGCATAAACCTTCAAAAAAAAAAAAACTCAGACATTCCTGTCTGGCTAGTTTAGCCACAAACTGTTTCACAACAGAGTTTTGAGAAGTTATAATACATCACAATGTATTAATATTGTGATACAGCAAGAAAATATTTGGATCAATATTGCCTTTCCCCCCCCGTGGTCGATTATCAAATTTGGTGGTTTTTGATCAGCTAACTGATAAATTGAATTATATAAATAAATATATAAATTAGTTTCAGCTCTTGTTGCCAACTGACTCATTACATTCAGCTGCTGCCCCGGTTGTGAATCAGTCCCTATGATAAGTTTCGAATGAAAACCAACTGGAACTCCGGGTCGTGCGGGACAGTTGCGATCACATACATGCACACCAGAATCTTTTTCTTTTTTCTTTTTTTAAACGCGAACAAATAAAATTAGTTGCAAATGCTCGCAAATCCGGGGGAAGGAAAGCGGGTTTTTCATGTGCCCGACTGCCCGAATATAAAGAAATGAACGCATCAATAACGCACAAAAAGCACAATGATCAGTTTTCAGTGATGTGGCAGCCAAAACCACCGGCAGTATAAAGTGAGTCCATCTGGAGCAAAAAAAAATGATGGAAAAAAAAAAAAAAACTGCATTTTTCCCCCTGAAATAATCTAAACCCCCTTCGCTGAGCCCAGGTTCCTCGCGACGCTACAACCAAACGAAGAATCCGCCGCTGAAACAACAGACATGTCGACGCAGGAGTGCACACACACACGTGAAGGCAAACGCAGCTGTCCTCGGCAGCGAGAGACACACAGGGTGCCTTCACAGCACCGCGGGCCAGTTGCTCTCCAGAAGTATTTCTTATTGGTCGGCCCCCTCGCTCTTTCTCTCTGAGTGGGGCTCAGGCTCTGAGTCCTCTCTGTGTGTAATGAGATCTTTATCAGAGGGAAACACGATCAGAGGGGGGGGAGATGGGGGGGACGGGGGGGGACTCTGGGAAGCAGGGGAGAGAGAGAAGGTGTATCGCTAGGGGTAAAAGGGGGCAGCAGGCAGCGTGGGGGGAAGAAGAAACCCCAAAACAGGCCTCCGACCCTCGACGCCTTCACCGGACTCTCTGCGACGAAGCTAAATCCTGTTCCTAGTTCCCAAAGTTCAGTTCAGTCAGAGTCTCGCTCGACAGGTTGCGGCAGTTTCTAGTGTTGTTGCAGTTGTTTTGTTTAAAAAGCTCCGACCGAAATCCTGGTTACAGATTCAGATGTGAGCTCGGGGAAGCGTTTCTGAACACCACTTTGCAGGAGTTAAAGGTTTCTCCGTGTTCCAGAAAAACAAATGTTGCTTTGATTGGATCTGGTTGTAAAAACAAAAGATAAGGGAGACGTTTGTTTTTTCTCCTAATTACCTCGTAGGGAAAAACGTTTTTTTTTGTTTTTTTGTAGCCCCAATTATCTGAACGGAAAAAGCTAATTGTGAAAACAAAACTTGAACTTTAATTAGGCCTTCTGTGCACCTATTCTCCTAATAGCAGCCAACTCTAATTACGGCTGGTTTGAAAATGTCTTGTACTTGCCACCTCATCATTTCCCCCCCCCCCCTCTTAAGAAATGTTCTCTTTCGAGAGAGACTAAATAAACATGTTTGTTAAATATCGCAGTGGTATTCAAATCAAACTTAATCATCGTCAAACTCCCCAAACCTTTAAGGCGTGCAGGCAACATTATAAACCAAGCCAGCCGAGTGTTAAACTGAGAGCCAGGCAGCTGAGGTCAGCGGACAGCAAAATAAGATGAGTAAGTAAAGACCCGCGGCACAGCGAGGCTTGAGCTGACTTTCATCAACATAAACGCCCCCCCCCCACCCCCCCTGTTATGCTATTTTGTGGGATTCAAAACCCAACGCAGGGGCCAAGAAATGTCTGCAAAACTGTTTCCATGCCTCTGCGAAACGCGAGGAGTTCAAAACCAGTGCAGCAGACTCCCGGCCAGACCCGCAGGGCCTGTGTGTTTTTTAGAGGTGTGCGAGCGTGTTTTTTTTTTATTTGGGTGGGGGGGGGGGGGGGGTTTCGCCCTCCTTCCATAATTTTTTGTTTGTCTCCTGAGCTGCTGCAAACAAGGCCGCAGGGGGCTACAGGTCACGAGCTAAATATTAGCTAAGGAGGGTTAGAGGACGTGCAGGAACCACTCAAGGCAACCTTGTCAGATTATCATTAAATTGGCGTCACTGCAGAATTCCTTAGCATGCTGTGTGTGTGTGTGTGTGTGTGTGTGTGTGTGTGTTGTATAAGGTGCTCGCCTCAGCCATACCGATGGGACGTGATCAGTCATAACAAAGTGACATTTTCGGGCGTAATCCCACTCAGCTAAATGAGAACTAATCCGATTTGCTCTGATCAAATGTTCGACGCTTCTTCAACCGGCCGAGGACGTTGACACATCCGGCCTCCTTCTGCTCTCGGCTGCTCCTCCACCCTGAATTACCCCCCCCCCCCCTTTCGCCATTTCACTCATCCGGCCTCAAATTAAATATTTTTAAAAAAAAGGTCAGATACATCCTGCAGCAGAAAACGTAAAACTCCGGGATGTTTCTTCTTCTTCCTCTTCTCTCTAGACGGCCATGATATATGTTGCCTGTTCAAGCACGCTGGGAGGAAATCAATTAAGCAAACCCCGGTTATTGATAATGGAGGAGCGGGAGTGATGGCATCCTCACATGGAAATCCATAACAACAGGGACGCTCTGAGGGACCCGCACATAAAGCTGCACACACACACATATTTATATAAAGAAAGAAAACACACACACACACACACACACACCGTAGTGGTCCAAGCCTGCTGGTTTCCTACACTTTGTCTCATAACTCACGGCCTGTAGGGAGGTACTGGTATTGTTATATTTGGTGTGTATGTGGTACAGTGTGCAAGCAGAGGGCCAGATTAATTTATTAGCTGAGGCAGCAGTGCTCCCCAAAGTGAGAACAGGAAGTAAGACATCGTAAATCTAGATAAGTCACCAGATAGTGTACTGTACATTTCTATAGGCCTCTCTCTCTCTCTCTCTCTCTCTCTCTCTGTGTTATCACTACGCAGTAATATAGGAGGAGGCAGAGAGATGGAGTTTAAAACAACAAACAGTGAAGACAGATGCTGATTGCTGCACAAGTATTCCCCCTTTTCTTTTTTTTTTTATTGCCTCTCAGACGCCGCTGCTGACAGATACATTTCAGGAGAAAAACAGGTTTGTCTTTTGTTATTGCGAAAGCCTGCACACGGCACGATAATTGTCTTTTGTTTTCTAAGCGCGGAGCAGCAGGATAATTAGGTTGCGAGGAACACTTTGCAGAGTGCATTATTGTTCCACTGTGAACTTTATGAAATATCGGGCCTGGCGGAGGAGGCGGCGGCGGTGGTGGTGGTGGGTTTAACAAGGAGCGGAGTGGAGGAACACATGGAGAAATGATCTCCCCAGTCCCTAAACCGGCATGGCAACCTTCTAAGACATTCCCAGCAGGTGACATTATCAATCAATAAATGTCTCCGCTCTTTCTTTTTTCTTTTTTTCCCCATTTGTCTGCCCATGACTGACACAGAGTGTGGGTTTTTCTTTTTTTCTTTTAATGCACGTGTGTCAGATCTGTGTCTGATAAGGCTCGTTGTTCCACTACCTCTGCAGCCATATATTCAAATAAAAGCTGATGGGCCGTAGTAGTCTCACCATTAGGACCAGGCCACACTCACACACACACACACACACTCACACACACACACACACTCCAGTGAACATGGCAGCAATATTCGTACTGCACAACGAGCTCCTGTGACACCTGACATTTGGGGGATGAATCATGGATTCACTTGAATGAGTAAATTCTAGTTATAAGCTGGTTGAGCTACTCTCCATATCCCCTCGGTGCAGTGAGCTCAAATGAAGGTCAGGTCCTCGGCTCGGCACCGTACAGAAATACAGGAGAGAGAGAGAGAGAGAGAGGGTTTTATTTCTTCTCTCTCTCCCCCTTTTAGTTTATTTTCCCCTTATGAATGCTTTCCAACACCATGCAAATGTGGGAGTCAAGTCTAAGTGGGTGATAATTGTTACCAGAGCGCATTTTATTATCAGCACGTCTGGGCTCACTTTTATACTTGTTTTGATGGGAATAAAATGAATCTTTAGGAGAAGAAAAAATGTGTCTGGCTTCAGCTGCTCGCTTTTGAGAAAACTTGCACCCAAAAATTAGACTGGAACCGAGCCAGAGAGACAAATAGAGAACATTTTCAAGCATTTCCTCCTCTTGATATGTGAAAACCACTTCATCCCACACGAACTCAAAGTCAAACTTGGGGAGAGTTGGGACTCAGCGTGGCCCTCACAGGGAGCCAGGGAGCCCATGTTCACCCCCCCCCCCCCCCCCCCCCTCCCACCGAGAGGTCGCGGATCCAGTGAACTGGACCACACCTTGCCACACTTGGCAACGCTTTTCATGACTTGTGTCATCCACTCATGTAATGTCACCAATTACAAGAAACTGAAGGGAAGAAGTGGACTAACTCACTCCGAGATAGGCCGAAGCAGACTTTGCCCCCCCCTATCTGGTAATAAACAGGGGCGTGTAATATAGCCATAAATTACAACAATTAACAATATATTACAGCGAGGCCTAATGTATATTGTCGAAGCCTGCGCCTACTGGGATTCTATAGTGTTGGGAAATCCCCCCCCCCGCTGAGAAATAAATCAACACGAAACTGTGCGGCGCAGGATTGACAATTACAACAAAATGCATTTATGTTCCCTTTCTTTCCAAGTGCCACATTTAACAGAACATTTAACGCAGCTTGCACACAATGGCAACTTTTTTTTTCCAGTAATGTCAGCCCTCCGTTACGCGCACACACACACACACACACACACACACACACACAGTGAGTTTTTTGGCGTGCCGGTACAAAATGAAATACGACTTACCTGGAATTCTGCGAGCCCCAGATTATAGTATCCAGCGACTTGGCCGAGGTTAACGCAGACCTGCACGTTAAAATAAAGATCCAGAGGTAATACTTCCAACAACCGAGTCCCGCCATTCTGATCGGTGTGTGTGTGTGTGTGTGTACGCGGACAAGCGAGCCGAGGATCTCAGAGCGTCGGACGGCGGTGCGCCTTTGGCAGCCTTTTCTATCTGTGGTTCGCCCGGTGGGAAGGTGAGCAGCGATCAGTCGGGAGCATGTGAGGTCGTTATCAGATACATGTCCTTCTGTCCGACCTTTTTAATTCTCCTTTTTTATTTATTTATTCGTTTTAAATCTGCTCCAGATCCCCTCCCGGATGTCCTTGTCCGAACTGACCGCAGGGACGTGCGACGGAGCTTTCCCCCCCCACCCCCGGGTTCTCGATCGGATCTGGGAGGCGAGCAGTCCGCTTAGTGTCCTGGTTGACCTGTGGCTGAGGCACAAATCACAAAAACAGCTCTTCGCGACCTTCTTACGCGTCGAGACAAGTAGTCAACGATGCGATCTCATGTGCGATGAGACAGATCCAATCAATCGCACAGTTTTTTTTATTTATTTATGTGGAGATACGGTTTAGCGATGCGGCTGCCGATGAAGCGCTGCGCCGCGTCTTTGTCAGAGCTTCTCCCCTCCCGATGGTGTCTGTACCTGTCGCCGTATTTAGCCTACAGATGGCCACATTCATCCATCAGTCACAACTCCGCAGCACGCCGGGAATCCCGAGGTCCACTTCATTCCACAGTGTTATCTTTCGCTCCTCCTCCTCCTCCTCTCCAACCTTTGCTATTCTTCTTCACAAGCGAACTGAGTTTCCTATTGTAAATATTCCTAGCGGGGCTCTCAGCGCCGTTCCGCGTGCGCGTTGCGCTCCAGCAGGGTCGCCTCTCGCTGTGTCTCTCTAGTCCGCCCGGGACATGCTGCGTTGGTCGGTGCGTAAATAAACTGCACGTCTTCCCTCGTGTTTCGGCGCTGCTCGGTGGATAAAAAAAAATAAAGTGTCGAGGGGAGGTCAGACGTGTCTACCGGTCCGCTCGGTGGCTCTGAATCCGCTCGCCAACATCTCCACGCCGGTGTATTTTTCTTCTTCTTCTTTTAAAACCGTGTCACACACTCTCCGCGATCCGGTGAGTGCAGCAGCTCGAGCTCAACTGTAACCCGAGCCGAAGAGGAGAGCGATGTGGGGGGACGGCCCACAGTGCGGGCCGCGGCCAATCACAGCGCTCTGTCCGACTTTGGATGCAGGAAGCGAAAAGGCATTTGTGGGGACGTGGATGGGGTTTGGGGAGGGAGGCAGGGAAAGGGGGTGAGGAGGCAGCTATAGGGGAGGGAGTCTGTTATTGGGTTGACCCTCGCATCTCCACCCCCACCGCCACCTCGGACCGAGCCATCGACCCAAATTGAATTGGACTTTGGAGTTATTCGTCATACTGAAAGCTGTGGAGGCCGAGGAAACGAGCGTGATAGGCTGCTGGAGCGTGTGCGTAAAAGTGCCTAGTGGAGAGAAAGAAGAAAAAAAACTTTGTCCCCTTTATTAAGCCCAGGACCTGCTAGTCCCTGGAGATCCTGTACTAAACATGCATGCCATAACATTCATGTAATATAAGCCACGGGGAATTATAATTATGTCTGTGGTAGGTAGGATGAGTGCATTTGTAATATTTTCTCTCTATAAATATACTTACAGGTTAAAACCCTCTCTTTGTTGACATAATCTTTAGAACGTACTGTATAGGATTACAGTATCTGTTATTTCGGTCCTTTCCTTGTCTCCTCTGTGAAAGGAATGATGATTAATGGTCTCTTTGGATCTCTTTCTAGTTGTCCCCTTTAGGGATAATGAACTGCATGAGAACTTAGTCTCCAGTGTCAATAGACAATAGACGGTCGGTAGCCTATAGTCATTGGGCCATTCATTCATTGAGGAAGAAATGCTTGACACATAATTGATCATGTCCATGTCTGTGCCCCCTTTGTGTGTCTATATGTGTGTGTGTGTGTGTGTGTGTGTGTGTGAGAGAGAGAGAGAGAGATACAGAGAGATGGAGGGGGGGACAAGGAGAGTTTCTCTTAATTTTGGTGCATTTATTCAATCAATGCCGCCCCCTAATGGTTGTGATGAAATCGATTCATGGAATACAGGAGTTTGGACTCAATATAATTGCAGAGGAGCGATAGGAGGCATTAAGACATGTCTTATGGTTCCTGAATTGTTTTTTTTTTATTACATCCCTTGTCAGCCCATAAATCTTTTACGGAAACAATGAGCTCAATATCAGCGTCAAACCCAAATGGGTGTGCACTCTAATTATCTGAATGTATTTATACGTGTGTGTGTGTGTGTGTGTGTGTGTGCCGCAGAGGTTGGAGTGTCAAGGCTGCGTCAGAGTGGTGATTTTTCTGGCTCAGCTTCACCTATTTGCATGGAGAAGGGAAAAGGTCTGCAGAGGTCAAATAGTTGTTCTTTATGCTTCAAGTGCTGGAGTTTTGCCACTGCTGCATCCTCAGAAGCCTGGCTAAAAGCCGGCTGACTGTTGTCATAGTAACAGCAAACACAGGCCAGTTGCCACAGAGCTGGCATGTGTACCCGTCTGACGGCAGGGACGTCTGGGATACCTGATACCTCGGTGGCCAATCAGATGGTCACAGATAGACCCCCACGATCGGCTGCGGGCCAACGAGACGCCTCCCTGTGTACAACTTTGACGAGTGCCACAGCTGAGGGGCCGAAGCCGAGCGGTCAATAGGAACATGGCCCCATGATGATGATGATGATGGTGGTGGTGGACATACCGTGCTGTTGTTGTAAGAGTTTCATCAAACCACAGCCTGGGAAGCATGCGGACTCCAAAACACACTATTAGCCAAGCACAACACACCACACAGACGTTTGCCTTGAGAAGCAAAGTCAAAACTAATCTTTTACAAGAGTACACGTGGCAGAGGACGAACACATCATCATATACAGCACAAGAGGATTATGGAGATATTGGACCGTCTGTGTTATTCTACACAGACATAAAAGCCCTACAAAGTGCAGTACATGTAAGGACAAAGGAGAGTATTGAGCGTAGCTTTCATGTTCTGTCACACATACACGGAAAGGCAATTTGATTTATTCCCCACTCCTCAGACGGCCACCTATGAGATAGTGGCATTTCCAAGGAATGAGGTCATCATGTTAATGTGTATAGGTGGCTGTGATTAGTTCCTCTATAAATAGCCTGAATGTACTTTGATACCACAGAAGCTCATACACTGACGCTCTTCAGACACAAAATGGAGTCAGGCAGCAAGTAAAGATTATTCTCATTAATGATAATCACCAAAGTTTTTTGGCAGTTCATCCTGAGGGGGACATGAATGCGTGCATCCAATGTTATGGCCCATAGCTGTTGAGACGTTTCCCTTCACATTTGAACATAAAATAACAATAGTTGTAAAGATTGATCCTCTGGGAACCACGAATATCTGTACAAAATGTTGTGCCAATCCATCTACTTTAGTAGATGTTGAGATATTTCACCAAACAAGTGAACACTTTGACCTGCCTGTGGCACACCAGGACATGTTAGAGAATCAGCAAAGTCAGGACGATTCATCCTCTGGGGACCACGAATAGCTATGCTAAATAGAGAAAATGTAATGGCAATCCATCCAATAATTGTCCAGAGATTTCACCAAAAAACAGAAATGTCAACCTCATGGGGGCGCTAGTGGAGAGAACAGGGCATCACCAAAAGTCAGGCGGATTCATCCTCTGGGGACCACAAATGTCTGCACCAAATTTCAATGCTATCCAACAGTTGAGAGTTTATAATGATATAAAAGAGAAGCAAGCAGGAAATACTCTCATTTAGAGAGAATGACTGACTAAAAAGATCATCAATTATAGTAAAGATGGTTGCAGATGAATACTTTCTTAATTGTCCACTGATTTGTTTCAGCTCTAAACTGGAGAGGCAGTTACTCTCTGTGGGTTTTGTTTTCCGCTCTGTGATACTCCAAGATGAACCCTGCTGCCGAGGACACGGTTCCTTCCCAATCTGCTATTTACACTTCGCAAACACTGAAGCCATGACATCATCATTCCGGGATGAAGCCGCTGCGGTCCTGCAGTCGACCCAGCAACCTCAAAGTGAAAATAAATCACAGTTAAAGTGGCCTCCCCTTTTGCTTTTAATCTATCCGTAATGAAGTCTGGCGCGTTTCCCTCTGGTGCGGCTCAAGGACACGGCCGTGATCTACGGGACAGGCCCGGAGACCAGAGGGCTGCGGCCCTCCGTGGAGCTGCGGGAACATGTGGCTTCGGCACTGGGCTATGGATCCGGGTATGAGCGGAGCCCCTTTGGCATGCACGGGGTCAAGTGGTTAACCCTCGTTATCTGGAGAGGACGAGGAACATGTGACTCGGATGTCTCCAGCTGTAATCAATATCGAACAGCCATTAACCACTGAGACAACACGTCCTCACAAAGGCAGACACACACCCACACCACACACACACACACACACACACACACACACACACACACACACACAAGCACTAAGCAGCATGTTTCCCGTCCGTCTCACGCACAGTAAAATGTCCACTAAAGGAAACAGAGAGACAAACAACATGGATTCACTCCAAACACTGGGCCGGTTTGAAACAGTGGGAAAGCTCTGTTAATGTAAACGGACTATTTTCGTGGGCCTGCCACTTGAAAAGTTGTCGTATGAGCCGTTCCTGCTGCTTTGATTTTTGACTGTAACGGCAGCGAGGCCAAACACAACAGCTGGGGCGTCCGCAAACTTACATTTCCTGTTTGTGGTACGCCTTGATTGCTGTCCAGACGTCTTCCTCCTCTCTCGTCTCCTTCTCTTGCTTCACTCCACCTCCTCTCATTTACTCATCTCAACCCATCATGACTGACAGGAAGGCGCTGATTACAGACAAATAACAATCTGCGCTAAACATATCCTCCTCGATTTAACATCCCAGCAGGGGACGTAAGCAAAGCCTCTTCTCTCCTCTCCTCGTCTCTCGTCTCCTCGTCTCTCACATCAGTAATTAGGTCTGATAACAAGCCACGACAATAGATGTTTCGTGTAACCATCTTTGTCTACATATAAACATCTGGGGATCTTGATAACAATCCTGATTAGTGGCTGGTTATGATCCTCCTATCTTAACTCGCCACAGTTCCCTGAATCAGACCTTCTTTTTTTCTTCAGCCTCTCGGATGAGATTAGAATTTGAAAAGAGAAATTGTACTTTGATGCTTAATATCAAAGTGCTCAACAGTTCCCCACGAAGAAAAAAAGATCGGTAGAAAGTTAGGTCACACAGGCACCCAGACACAGAAACACACACACACACACACACACACACACACACACACACACACACACGTTATCAACTCGCTGTGATTATTTGTTGGCGTAAACTGCATTTAGTAGGCTGGTCGCCCGGAGGGTTTAGAGAAGAGCTAAATTGATGGAGAGAATATGCCAAATGCTGGCCTGAGGGGGGGGGGGGCTGTCTATTCTAATAGAATTACAAGCCTCTGATAGATGAGTCTTTTCTCCAAGGCTACTTGTCTGTCAAACATTAGGTCACACTCAGCTTCCAGACTGGGTTCGGGAGGAAGGAGCAGCAAGAGAGAGAGAAGAAGAAGAAGAGGGGGGGGGGGTATAAAGGGGCTCAAGGCATAGAGGAGAGGACGTCTGAAGAGGTGCCTCGATCCCTGCCAAGAAAATGAGGGCAACAAAAGTGAAAAAAAAGGGTTAGGGGAGAGAAGGGAGAAATGGGAGAAAAAGAGAGGGTGGGAGCCGGTGAAAAGAGAGTGAAATGAGTAAGGGTGTGCGGGGAGGAGGGGGGGAGGTTAAAGAAAGAGGGAGCGAGAGTGAGGAGGGCACAAAAGGGGGCATTCGAATCCCCTCTAATTAAGGCCCGCGTGATGGACAGGACCTGCGGACGTGCCGTCTTTTCTTTCTGAGTGTGTGAGGGGACGGTGTGGCGGTGGGAGGGGCCAGGCCTCTAGTAGAGATGTCTACTGCCAGCAGCCTGAATGGGACAAAGACCTGAATAGAAACTTCAAAGCGACCTCTGTGAGCTCAGCGCCCCCCGCCCCCCACCCCCCCCCTCTTCTTCACAGTCCGTGGCTGTGTGATGGTCAACAAGCTCCTGTTCAAGTGGTGTGTGTGTGTGTGTGTGTGTTTGCGCGGCATGTGTGATTCTGTTTTCCAGCCTGTTATTTTCTGACTGCTACATGCATTTCGTGGCAGCTATGTGTGCGGTGTGGATTTCAAAGTGTGTCTTTCTGCCCGCGTGTGTTTTTGTCTCGTGTGAAGATATGTGTGTGTGTGTGTGTGTGTGTGTGTGTTTGCTTTTAAGAGCAGACTGCAGGATGCAGATATAATTGGAACAGGGGATCTGACTCATTGCTCTCCCCCTCTGAACCGAGCGCTGGCGCTCTCCTGGCGGGATTGGAACCGAAAGGAGTAGTCCACCAGAGCTGACACAGTGAGGGAAATTATTGTTCCGCTAAATGATACAGAGGGATCTCGTGTCTCATTTGATCCCGAAGTCCTTACAGATTTTTGGCCAGCGTCATGATCTTGTGGTGTGCGCCATTTAATTCTATTTGGCTCCGGCTCAGGGCCTCTAATGATCTTCCACTTATCACCCCTCTCCCTACAGTAGATACTCCTCAAAGTGGCTCTCCAGGCACAGCTAATAGCCTCGCACGACTCCACTGAGTTGGAATCCTTCATGGGCCCCCTGAGAAAAACAGGAAGGCCTAGGGTGACGGCCAGGGCAGGCAGAAAGATAAGATTTGTGTGTGTGTGTGTGTGTGTGTGTGTGTGTGTGTGTGTGTGTGTGTGTGTGTGTGTGTGTGTGTGTGTGTGTGTTTTGGCATGTGTGTAATCCTGAGTGTGTGTGTGTGTGTTTGCATGCCTCACAAAGTTATCTCTCCTATCTGAGCCTACTTGCATCAGTCAAGAGCCGGGTCAGGCTGCAAAGCCCCCTGGGATCAACATGTCACTGTTGCCGCCTGGTGTCACTGACATGTCCTCAGTGACATCATCACTCGGGGACACTGGACAGATGATTCACTTCTCTTCGAAGCTCAGCCGTTAAGAGCCGTTAAGAGTCCGGAGAGCTGATCAGAGCACAGAATAAGGTAGCCCCAACTACCTCAGCAGCGTTGAGGTAGTTGGGGCTACCAATCCCCCCCCCTCCTCGAGCAGGTGCGGCGTAACGGCGGCTTTAACCGTAGATTTATATTTTAAGAAGAAGCACAGAGGCCATGCATGCAGTTCCAGTCCTCATAACAACTGTAGAGAAACATCCTCTGAATGAGGCGTTTAATTCAAATCCAGCAGCTGCTGTGATCTGTTCCTGGGAAAATATACACATTTGAACCATAGAAAATCACATTGAGATAACCTTATCTGCAGATAGAATGTTATCTGTCATCCTGATTATGTCATATGTTCTCAGCTGAGCGTGAGTCTCTGCAGCTATAAATAAAGGGACCATAAAAATTCCCGGAGGAGGCCTGTAGTGTGTAATGCCCTCTCACTCACACACACACAGAGAGAGACACATAAAGCTGTAATTGTGACACGCCTTTAAAACAATAGACGCAAGAATATTCAAAGCTAATGTACACACAGAGCAGAAAAGCAGAAGAGGAAGCGTTGCACCCCAGGGAGCACTGTTGGACCTATGGCAACATGAGATGTACACCAAGAAAAAACACACACACACACACACACACACACACACTCTTTAAACCCAGGGAGACATACTGCTCAATCCGAGGATGTCCTTGTTAGTAAGAAGCCGAGGGTACACGAGTGCTCTCAGCCGCATCATCAAAGCCTCAGCAATTACTCCCATGCTCCCTCACTCCGGCATAAATCTGCTCTTATCTCGGCTCGCTGCAGGATCAGGGAATATCAGCTCCAGCATCTGCTCCATCTACAAACCCAGCCACTAAAAGCACAACAAAGTAAATCTGCAGGCATAAATAAAGGAAGGAGGGGCACCGGAAGAAGCAAGGGGGCACGGAGAGAATCGAAAGATAGGACGACGGGAGAGGTGTGTGTGTGTGTGTGTGTGTGTGTGTGTGTGTGTGTGTGTGTGTGTGTGTCCCGGCGTGTCTTATTTGCCTTGAGCATCTCGGGCTCGCTCGATCTGTCAATCAGCCAGTCAAAAGAAAAGTTTACTCAAAGCAGCTCTGCTGCGGCTCAGGGGAAATTCTTCACGGGATATGAAGACATATGGAGTGAGGGAAGGTCACCAGCTCGGGTCGGGGGAAAAGGTCAGAGTTGAAGGTTTAGTGGTCAGGGGCAGATATGAAGTTAAATGCGGCATGTCATATTTATTGGAGGGGTTAAGATAGTCACTGACTGTTTGTCAAAGGGCCTATGAAGTTAGGATTAACCCCCCCTCCCCCCCCCCCCCAGACACTTTTTTTTTTCTCCTCTACATTATTAACCCAGTTTGCGGCGGAGAAGTCAGCAGATTCCAGGTCTGTTATCGAGAGCAAAGTCGCTCACACACCTGTACGAGGCTACCGCGATGACCGATGAACAGGTCTGCCAACTATTTTTAGGAGGATGTTTGTTTTCCACCAACGACCGGACTGAAGCAACATCTTTCATCCTGACCTCTTTATCGCAGCTGTGACCCTGACCTTCCTTGCATTTCCTCCTTTCCTCCTTTTCCTCTCTGTGCCTTCCACTCCCATTCCGTCCCCGGGTCAACCACTCCCTGCTCTACAAATACTGGCTGGTACATTTTTAATGTTCCTGCGATGTGCAGTATAGATACTGCTCAAATTTACAACCATTGGATGCTACTCCAGCTCAACGCCCTCAGCCTGCCGGCCGTGAATCAGAGACCCAATGTTGCAAGGAAATGTTATAAGGAAATACCTCGGCTCCAGGTGCTGGCTGGGGTTCAGGGGGTGAGAGGTGAGGGGGGGGTCACACGCCACCCCTCAGGGTTCCCTGACCTCACATGACTGATGAATAGTGCGCTAACGAGGACCAGCTCTCTCTCAGTGCGTCTGCACTCTCTCTCCTCGTCTTTGACTATACCCCTTAATTCCCCCCCCCCCCTCTCCCCCACCCCCACACCCCCACCACCACTCACTTTCCTGGGGAATGATCTGGCAGCACAAGAGCAGTAACAGTTCTACCTGCTCAACCTTTTAAAGTACGCCGCCATCTGTCGTCTCCCTCGGATTTATAATGATCATCATATCGCATTCAAACTAGGCACTGTCGCACTCTTACATAACCTAACCCCTATCTGCCAGCGCATGCAATACTTAAGAATAGATTGAATAAATTATTATTGGGTGAGGTGTTAAGTCCTGGCCGGCTGTAGCGGTGCTCTCTTTCTAATGAGGCTGCGCTTCGTCATCGCTGGCTTGTATCCACGCAGAAGGGAGGTGAGAGAAGCTAATCTCAGACACATGCACGACATATACATTGAAACCCCCCCCCCCCCCATCCTCCCCAACATCCCCTCCAGCATGCACGCACAAATGGACATGGCGCGGACATACATCCGATCCGCACACCGTGGGCCCATTTGCACGGTCATATCGTAGAGCCAATTAAAGAGATGAGTCTTATTAGCAGAGGTGCCCCGGCCCTCGTTAATCACCGGGGTTTCCTGGCAGGGACCGGTGACATGCAGGACTCTCTGTCATCTTTATTAGACCTGTCTCATCACGCCCTTATAAGACACTCGTCCAAACTTTACAGAGAGTCGTGATTTAGCAGAGCTGGCTTGGCCCAGAAATGTGTTCAGTCATCTGCGGGTCACCTTTGAATGAGCTTCAAGGGATGTTTTGGGAAAAGAAGTGGGAGAAATGTAGGCCTTGTTTTGTTTTTTTCCCACAGTTTTCCTCCTAATTGAAAAAGCATAATTTAGTTTCTAGTTTCCTTCAGGGGAGGAGGAGGAGGAGGGGGAGGGGGGGGCATTGTTATGCTTGCAGCAGTGCTCAGGCCCCGCTGGGACGAGGAGAAAGGAGCTCCACAACAGTGAGGTGAGGAGAGAAGGTGTGTAGAGAATCAGATTCCAGGGTCACCCGGGGTAAATGTCACCCGGGTCCCGGCTGAAAACATCGCCTTGTTTTCTCGCCGCGTGGGGCATTCGACCCCTCCGGACCACCTGCAGCTCTGCCGACGACAGATTTCCTCGACACGTTGGACCATCTCAGGCCTCGGTGTTAAAAGGGAGAACTAATCCTCCTGCTCCTGTCCTCTTAAGTACAATGGCCCTGTCACTCGTTCACTCGTTCTGCATACCTTTAGCCGCTCTGCCCGTGTGTGTGTGTGTGTGTGTGTCAATACGAAGAGAACCGACAGGAGGCAGACATCAGGTTCCCACACTCTATTCATAGCTTTCCACTGGAATCTCAGACCTGTCCTGGCCTGTCTGGTGAAACCTGCTCCTCATAATGAAGGGCATTGATCCTTCTGCTCATTTCACATTCACCTTGACGTCTCCGTTACGGCCCACAGAGCGTCTCCTCTTAATCCGGGAGAGATTCTTTTCCCCTTTCATTGGTTACCGGATATTTCAACCGGGCGCACTGCGCATTGTTGGGAGATGGCACAGAAATGTCAAGGATGGGGTGCACTGCAGCGGACCACGAGGCACCAGGAGATGAGCCTATGGGGCGGTTTTGAGCGTCCAGTGGCCTGGAAGTTGGCGTGTCTGCATGCGCGCGTCCGCGTCCCTAATACGACGCCTGGTGAAAGATTTTCTCAGGGTCAGCCGCTTTCCTCTGCCCGTCCAAACTGAGGAGATTACGACCAATGCTCTCATTGATGATTAATCCGTGGAAATAAAATTCTAGGAGTTTATCCTCTTGCAGAGTACTGGAGAAAGAAAAAAAAAAAAGTCTCATCATCCGTGTACAGCGGCTCTTCTGATAGTTAATCAATTATACGAAAGAGTTGAAAATAGAGCACACACATGCACAGCGTATTTGAAAAGTTTCTGTGAAATACTTTTCAGATCCTGCTAGATTAGTTCCCCCCCCCCCACAATGTGAATCAGGACTCCCAGTCCTCCTTGACCCTCTTTGGAGGTCTCAGCACCAGCCTAACTGATAGGGGCCTGTGGAGGCCTTCGGGTTATCAGGAGTAAACACAAGCTGAAAGCCCCGCGGCTCTGATTTAAACTGAGCAACCCCGACCTCAGAAACACAACTTAAAACTCGGCCCAAGCACGCGCACCGCTGTGGGAACGCATCGCAGAGAGAGGAATCGTTTCGCCACAGAAGTAAAAACATTTCAAGTCGGCTAAACTTGCAAATGAAAGTTCACCTGCTGCCTGGAAAATGCAAAGTTAACGCGACTTAAAGACTGCCTTTGATTCAACGCAGAAAGTAAAGTTCATTAAAGTTGATTTAACTGCAATGTTCTAGTTGTCTCCACATTATTTTTTTAAGTTGTCAGAGTTGATTGAACTTTCGGTCACTTGTTTAAACTTGATACAGTGAGTAAAAACAAACTATTGTTTTGGAATTATCATTATCAGCGTGGGATGTTGACATGAAAGCACCTCGTCAGAAAACTGGTTAGACAACAAAATACACCAAATGTGTTTTCTGGTCTCTTCTTCAGCCTCTAACAGCGCGTTACGTAAACGGGTACAGCTCATGAAGACAGTGCTGCCGAGGTAAGTGCTTCATGCACATCGCCCCGGCAGCCGGCATGTGACGAGCCGACTGGACATGAAGGCCGAGCTCTCATTGTAATAGGGCCGCATTGATCCGATGCTACCCTTTTAGTAATCACGCACTTAACACAGAAGGCTGTGCTGCTTTCATCCTTTCTTCCGCAAAACCTCTGCTCCCCACTTTTATCATTACGGCAGCTACTCTTTTGTCTCAGCAGAACAGGGCTCGACTCCCGCTACGCCTGGGGCCCCTTTTTGATAGTCGACGCACATGCGGAGGGCCCCGTCACACGCAGCGAGATGTGTGCACTAAGGATGAAGAGCGCCTGAGAATACATATTCATAGCCTTAGACACAAGTATTATAAAAAGAGTGCAGTAAGAGCACCGCTATTGTGGGGCTGATCAGAAGTCTGCTTTAGACTGTACTGCCCCCTTGTGTTAGTGGAGTGAATAATATTAAAGTGCCGTCGCAGTTAAACTATATTTACCCCCAAACTGCATACATGTGCAAAGGAAAAAAGAACTAGAGAGGAATGTGATTATCCCCAGTGTTCGCTGTAATACGGTCATTGTGGTGAAAAGTAAAAAAAAGTACCAGCGATGAAATGTGTTGATTTTTATTCAAAAGTTACTGTCTCCAGACAAGTACAAATCAGAAAACAGAGTGACTGAAAGAGGATGGGATAATAGACAACAACTTAGAGTGTAGGCAAGAGTGCAGAAAAAATAAAAACAAAAACACAAATGGCCAAAAAAAAAAGGAAGGAAAAAAAAATTAACTTTTGTATATATACACATGATCTAATAAGAATTTATACCAATGTAGTGGTAAGTAACAAACAATAAACAGTACTTTTTCCTTAAAAGAATTTTCTTTTTTACTTACATAAAATAATTAGGCAAAACACATATAGGCTGTTCATCTACTTTATCACATTACATCTGACCACCTCATGTTTCATGTTCTAAGAAGCCAATTATCCACCGTTAAACATGACTGATCCTCTGACATGGAAGATTACTGTGAGAGAAGGTGGCCTTCACGAGCATGTTTAAGGCTTAAGCATGGAATGACTACAAAATAAAAACCTCAGTAGACAAAACATTTCATTAAAACTTGTGTGTGACAAATATATGTCAAAATCTAAGCTTTGTCTAGCTGCCACAGCGCTGCTGAATAACGTTCATGTTCAGTATCGTCTGAATGACTACCTTTCACTTTTAACATTTGAAATCTTTTAAGTATTTTGTGAGAGGACTATTTAATGTTGAGAAAACCTTAAAGCTGAATTTCACAAGTCTTTTTCATTAGTTTTATCCAAACTAATTTACATGTAGGAAAAAAGGTAGAAACCCGAAGACATTATCAAGACAAAAAAAAAAAACGAAAAAAAAAAAAAACCAAACATAAAAATACAAATTTAAAAATCTTCCTTGATGCATGGCTTTGCATGCTTTCATCTTCTTTTTTTTTTTCCTTTTTTTTTTTGTAGTTTTACTTACATTTCTCAAACTTTTGTGACTGAAGGTTGAAAAGTCAAAAATAAGAAAACCAAAAGCACATATATAAAATCAGCACCGATTCATATATAACTTTTATTTAAAATGTAGAGGTACCCATTTCAACATTATGCTGCTGGATTTTAAAAGAGAAAAAGATGTGTAATTCTTTGACTGAGCTGCTGTCTGCCAGAGCCCACACAGTGGCACTACTGGGAGAAAAATCTGCTCATTGTTGGAGAAAGGGGAGGAGGGGGGGGGGGGGGTTGTACACATTTCTCGAGTAGATGGTGCTTAGGGAGTGGTCCAAATCTTGGGGTAAGCTCTAGGACTTACTGCTTAACAGTGTGGAGCGCTCAGTGGACTCTGGGAATCTTCACAGCATAAAGGGGATCATGACTGATTTCTACGCGACACCTCGACATCTTAACCACCAGTGGTTATCAGGACCTCCAATCAGGCCCAACAACAGGGAGGAGGAACTAAAGAGATAGAGGGGGGGGAAAAAAGAGAGAGAGAGAGAGAGAGCACAGAAACAAAGACCTCCATCCACTTGGCTAACACAGTACAAGCAAGCTACTACAGTCTGTTTATAAATTACTACTTCACACCTGGTAACTTACTACAATTGTAAAAAGGGTTAGACATAAACAAAAAAAAAATGTATCTTAAGTTAAACACACCAATTCATCCCCGTTTAAAAAAAGAAAGAAGAAAAAAAAAAAAGGAAAGAGGAAAAAATAATAAAAAGCTATCATGGATTTTTCTTCACACGTCTCATTTCTAATAGGTTTGGAAGTGGCCTGTTACACTATCTCAGAACAGGAAGAGCTTACCCAAGATTATAAAAGTAAATATTTGAAACAATGTCCTCTCTGAGCAAGCAACACTGAGTGTGGGTTGTCATTGGTCCACGTGGAGTACAAGCCAGACTTTTTCTTTTTTTTGTTGGTTTTTGTTTGCTTTTTCTTACAGAAAACACTTCTGTTTTCGCATCTAAAATTCTCTTTAAATACAAAGCGCCTCTTCTTTTATCCCAGCGTCAAAATCATCTGGATATTAGCTTAAAACATGGACACCCCAAGGACCTAGAGGAAACCAAAACAGGGGGGGGGGGGGGGGGGGGGGGGAAAGAAACATTAATAACCAGTTATTAAGTCTGAAATAAAAAGGAACGGGTAGGCTTGACATGCCGGTATTAAAAAAAAAGACAACATAAATAGAACCACTCCGGCCTGTAGTAGGAAAATCACATGAATAATGAGCCTAGTGTTTGATAATCGGTCATATAAAATCAGACAGAATGAAATGCAGCCTGAAGCCAGCTCACAGCTAAAGGTGGTGGAACAAAATGCTGGCTGTCGTCAACATTTTATTATTGTTTTTTTATCTCAAACTACAGCGACTCCCTTTGACTTTCTGTTTGAAAAG
Source organism: Leptoclinus maculatus (assembly GCA_032191485.1). Taxonomy (NCBI): domain Eukaryota; kingdom Metazoa; phylum Chordata; class Actinopteri; order Perciformes; family Stichaeidae; genus Leptoclinus; species Leptoclinus maculatus. Next base: position 18,348,923 of record JAVDOI010000011.1, on the reverse strand, counting down.
TAAAATCTCCTCGACAGCCACATCATCTGACATCGAGTAGAAGTAAGGCGGAGGCAGACCGGTTGTGTCAAGAGCCAGAAGCCGAGCAGCTGAGAGCGCCGCATTCTGTTACTTTGTTCAGGATAAAGCGAGACGGAACAAGACGCTACGTGTTCGGCGAGCAGAAAAGCCTGCTGTGATATATATATATATTTTTTTGGTGACGATGAAATTGTTCAAAGTTGACATAAGAAAAACACCCACACATTTATTTCCTCTGCTCTGTAGCTGAGGCAGTGTCTGAGAAACGCTGCGTGTCAAAGCCCAGAGCAGGAAACAAGCCCGAAGGCAAATCCACGGGCTTTCTGAAGGTGGGAAACAGGAATTTAAGGTCGGCGGTGCGTTCTGAAATAAATCAAATTTGGCTTGTTTACACAGTTAGAAGCGGTGGCTTTGCAACCAATAGGAAACGGTGTTTGGCTGCAGAGCACACAGGCCGGTCAGCTGAACTCGTCTTAATGTTTCTCACAGCCCCAAATACAACACGCCTCCATTTACCTCTGCAGAGTTCTACTAACTTCTTCTGAGGAAACCACCGTTCTCAGTGGGCCTCACAAGCTCCTCCGGCCATCACACAAAACACACCTGGACATCTTCTATAAGCGACAGGAGGCAGATGCTGCTTACCGATTCGTCCATGATAGAAGCGGGGTCGAAGTAGTCCGGCTTTAGCTCAGACCTCTCACGACGGTTCTTTGAGGGCGGCTGGAAGAGAAAGGCTGCGTTTAGACAACTGTACCCGCAGCAACAGCTGCATCGGCAGACAACTGTTGGATATTTCAACAATCTTTGCTCGTACTTAAAAATACTGGAAACAAAAAACAATGTTGTGATATTATGGCATTTTGCAATATGAGTTACAATTAAAAAAAAATACCATCAGCAATGATTTAACGCCTACGGCTCAATTTCAGGCACGGGATTGGAAAATATACCAAACATCCATCCGCACCCCCATCATCTGTTTAACAGGTGGAACTGTCCAGAAGCAATAACTCTACCTCTGACACACACACACACACACACACACACACACACACACACACACACACACACACACACACACACACACACACACACACACACACACACACACACACACACACACACACACACACACACACACACACACACACACACACACACACACACACACACACACACACACACACACACACACACACACACACACACACACACACACACACACACACACACACACACACACACACACACACACACACACACACACACACACACACACACACACACACACACACACACACACACACACACACACACACACACACACACACACACACACACACGCACACACGCACGCACGCAAGCGCACACAACTTAAAACGATGCAATTTCATTATTTTAGATCAATATTATAGATAAAGGCCTAAAGACAGAAACTTGTTAAATAGTGAAAGTAGATTAATTATTCTATTATTAACTCATATCACAGTCTTTGTCTGAAGAAAAAATCTAATTATGTAAATCAAAAGAGCAGAAAACTAAATTATGTTTCTTTAATTATATTTACTTAAAGTTCACTTCAAATATTTTACAAAAAGGAGCCTGCTAGTAGTAATAATAAGTTCTCTCTGGTCTGGCACATGTGACCCGGCTGACAGCGAGTCGTATAGAACGTAATGAGTACGTTACTTATTTGAATCTGCTCGGGGCCGTTAAACCGATGAGGACAGCCGAGTGTACGGCAGATCGTCATCGTTCACTCAGAAAAATTAAACCTGAAGAGGAACGACTGTCCACAGTGTTTTGATATCCCAGTGTTCAGTTAGTCTACAGAATAGACTATGTATGTGTGTGTAGGTGTATATATATATATATATATATATATATATATATATATATACACATATATTTTAATAATTGGATCCGTGTTTTCGATTAAGTAGAATCTCATCCCTGAACTGATCATAGATGCAACAAATGGAGTGAATTTAGAAAAACTAGGTCGATATTCTGGCTGATTGATTCAATGTGACATCTGAGTCCCAGCACTAGCGTAAGCAACCGAAATAGACTTTTGTGTTTCTGGATTTACACTCCTCGTATATGGTTCTGTGGTGTTCGGCTAAAATGGTCAAATGAATTAGTAATGTTGCCTCGTGGTGTGGCGACAGTTGCTAGGCACCGCAGAGAGAGTCTTTCATTATCTTTTCAAAAACAAAAAAAACAGACGCATCCTTCCCCCCGCAGTCAACAACTCTCTCTTGTCTTCTTTGCTCATTTTGATGTTGCGTGCAAAGATCAACACGAGCGGCTTGTTATTGATTTTTGCATGCTAAACAAAATCTCAGTCTTTTCTGAGAATAACAGACTGCTTATTCCCCGGAGTGTGTGTGTGCATGTATGTATGCAAAACCAGCAACCCAAATGTAATGAGCGCTTGACGTGCAGTCAGGGTCTCCGAGGCTCCGGTTCTCAGCTGGCGCCGGGGATGACACGCGATGAAACAACAAGGCCCACTGACAAGTTCAAGGTTTTTGAGGTTCTTAAATGTTTGTTCTCCAAGTATCTCAGGATGACAGTGTATCCAGCATTGTGACCGTGAAATAATCAGACCACGATGCAACATCTGGCCTTAATGTCCTACGACCAGATGTTACATGTTGCCTCCCCTTGGTAGTTTTACGAGGTGTCTAAGTTTTGTTTTTAAAAGCTCGTTTTGTTGTGTGATTTGACCTTGAGGCTTGTTGTTCAGTGACGATGTGTGTGAGGGAGTCCCAAGCAGGACACTGAAGGTGTTCAGGATGAAACGGATAAGTTTGGAAGACGGCAACAAAGTACAAGAAGATTTAATCCGTCAATCACAGCGACAAAGACTGCAACGTGTTAAATGATCACAACTAGCATAGAGGGATTCATAAACACCATTGTTGGGCTTCACAGCGTGAAACTCAGTTAAATGTGGCTCTTACCAGATCAATGTCCATGGTGTCAAAGTCCATGCCTTCATTGAGGTCGTCTATACGACCCTCGGATGACATCATCACATCCTCCACGATTGGCTCTTCGTCTTCCTCCATGAGCCCAGTGCCGCGACGACTGCAAACGCAAAGCATTAAACAATTATGGAATCGTGCGTTTGATGAGATTTTCCAAAAAGGCAGCTCGACGCACACAAAGCGTGCGAGTGCGTGTCTTACATGGCCTGCTGCAGATTGGTCCTGAGCTTGGCGTAGTTCATGGCTCTTTCCTGCTGCTGGCGCGCCTCCTCCTGCTGTCTCTGAGCCAGCATCCACGTCACCTGGGAACTAGAAACGCACAAGGGAAGCAGCAATTAGCACATTTCTAATGCAGGTATTTAGTGATTTAACTGGGAGGTATCACAAGCACGTCAGATACAACTGGATGGACGGCCCGCTGGCCAGGCGCCTATGCACAGTCAGGTTGGATAAGTAAACTAATCAGCCACCGTCCCAGCAGGGCCAACACTTGGCAGGCTGCGAAGCACACGCATCTTTACAGCGTTTACCCTGAAAATTAACAGCACGCAAATGGGAGATTTCATTGAACTCTTTCCTAATGCGCTTTGGCTCGTGTTCTCGTCCTCTGATCCCATTCTAAAGAGAATAAGTGATCCACTGGACTGTACGATGGGCCTGGATGCATTTATTTATCCAGGATAGTTAAATAAAAGAAAATGATCATGAGAGTTTCTGAAATGGCGAAGCAGCACAAAATGTTGCATTTAAACTGGTTTCATTTTAAAGAATATCTTGTAAAGTGTGTCGTGCTGAACTGTCTGCATCGTTGTGGGAGTGCGACAGTGAGGCATACGTACTTGTAGTCCAAGGGTGTTTGATGGTGCTGCGGCGTCTGTTGATGGTGTTGTGGGAGTTGGTGGGGTTGCTGCTGGTCGTGGGGAAGCGGATAGACCCCCATGAAGCTGTCGTCGCGCCCCCTCTTCGGGTCTCGCATGGCGGTGGAGGTGAGGTGGGGCGACGGCAACATGACCGGGGTCTGCATGCTCTGCTGCCACACCTCGCTGCTGCTGCTCTCCTCTGGAAAGGAGGAAACAATCCAGTGAGTATGGGTCGAAGGTCAACGTTATTAGCATGTGTTCAAATGTAATCGTGATCGAGATAATAATATAATCTCGACAGTGAAATCCAAAAGCAACACAAACCTAATTAAATTAGGGGCCAAGAAAATAACTGATAAATGATGACAACACTAATCTAATTTTGACCGTATTACAACATCAGCCTTTATCAACCCTAAACAGATGTTTTCACCACCGAACGCTGCAATTTAATGCCTTAGAAATGAAATGAATGTTTATCTTGAGCAGGTCTTCAGCTAAATGACTCTGTGTGATTGATAAGGAGCAGTTTGACTCTTCTGACTCTCTCCCACCAGCTGCTGTTTATAATCTCCCTGCCCATCAGCTGATGGTAGAAATGCATTTGGGTTAATCTGGGCTTGAAACTCTGCTTCTGTAACATCATTGCAGGGCTATAATGCGTGGTGGCTCTTATGGAGACCTATTTTCAGTGTGTTTGTGCGTTGGTCGGCGTCAGAACGCGACACAATATTCACGGTGCTGTTTTCAGCCTAATAACAAATACACTCGTTTACATTTATTTAAAAAAATGTAAACGTTCAATAATCAAGTAAATGCCTATTTTTTCCCCCCCAAAGTGAAAAAAGCTCTAGAAAATAAAAACAGCTTAATTAATCCCATTATCGATGACTTTGCCGATTCCCGAGTGTGCCGTACCCTCTGGCAGCTTCCTCTTGGCCGCCGACGTTCCAGCTGTAGCGGCGGGAGGCTTGATCTTCTTGGAGCGGATGGACGAGCCTCTGCTGGAGTAGCCGCTCATCACCGACATGGTGTCGTCATCGCCGCCGGCCTGCAGGGAGTTCCTGTAGGAGATGAGGGGGAGCCAGCAGTCCTCTCGCTGCAGGGCCATCTGGAACGTCATGAAGCGCTCCAGGTACATGTGGCTGAGGAGAAGCACGGGGGTTACACGCAGACAAAGATGAACAAAAACTCATGCATTTACAGACACGAACAGGTGCAACTGGAGGGTAGGGAAAAAAAATAAATCAACCATGCGTCTGAGACACCAGTTGCACCAGTTGTCGCAAACACCTGTTGCACTGAAGCCTCCCACCCGTCGACTGAGCAGAAAAAAAACAACTTACACAGTCCTCTTGTCTTGTTTCATAAGCTTCGAGGAGAACTCGCTGAGGATGTCCAAGAAAGCCAGGTTGAGGGGAGGGCCTCCTTCTCCCTGGGTACTCGGATCCTTAAATGCAAACTCGATACCGTCCCTGACAGATGCAACGAGACGGGAGAGGAAGAATAATAAGAATGGGGTTCATGCACACAAAACATGAAATAGTTGATCCGTACGGTTCACTCGAAAGGACAGAGATGCATTTATTCATTTGAACCAGGGACTCTGGTCATGTGGTCCATGTTTTAAACCACTAGACCACCAGCAGGCCTGACTTAACTACATCTTAACTTTGAGACTATTTTTCCAACATCAGTGTGTCTTCCTTAGCATGTTTGGTTTTTTTAAGCAGCAATGATTGCTTTGGAAGCTTTAACATTTTAAATACTAGATGGAAAGAGAGCAGAATCTTCAGCCTGTCTTTTATTACTCAAACTCCTGTCGCACATCTGGCATATCCCATTACATGGTGCACCCAGATGTTGGGATATCCAAGCTAGCATAGCGAATGTGCATACATCGGATTTACTGGAACCGTCCTGAGATTATAATATAATAATCCACATGAGAAAAGTACAATGTGATGGGAAGTGGGGCATTTACAAATGTGGAGGATTGTGTGCCGCTGAAAAGAAGCATTTAAAAATATTTCCTTATTTAAGAATAACAACGTTGACATACGCTGGTGGGTAATACTTCACGTAGCGACAGACATTAAAGTTACAGATTTAGGATCACGACATAAGTCCACACGGAGCTCCTCTGATAAGTGCTTACATGCAACAGACCAGCTTTGTGTTTACAGCACTGTTGCTCTTCTGTGTGTTTGAACAGCCTGATGGGTTTATTTTATACTAAGAATAACATTAGTGCATGGGAACAGGGCAAGACTGCAACATCTTTGCACTTAAACCGCTCCAGAATAGCACGAAAACATAACACGGCAAGAAGAAACGCAGTGTTCAGGGAGTGATTTGTCTAACATGACAGCTCCCAGATGCAACGAGAGCAGAACGAAGCCTTACTTGTGCAGCATGGCGATAGCATCCCTGGTTTTGACTTGGTCCAGACCGAAGGTGAGAGAGAATCGACGGGCCAACTCTTTGATGCCACAGAACGAGGAGGCCGAGCGGTCGAACCCGTGACCCAGATCAGACAGCATTTCATTGAAGAGCTAGCAGGAAGAGAAACGCAAAACATCAACAACCTCTTCAAAATGCGACAAACGAACCGACGGTCAGAATTACTGAGTGAGTGTGTACACTGACCTGCTGCAGACTGAGGATGAGTGTCTTGGCACATTGAATCTTGTCGATTTGCCGAGTCTTACTCATCGTCTCCTTGATGATGTCACCATAATCGTTGTAATACTGCAAAGAAAGCGGTACAGGGACGTTAAGGATCATCTCCGCACACACGAGCGGGTGTACATGTCTAACAGTGAGACAGACGATGCATTAACTCCTGAGATGTGTTGCTGCTGCACAGCCCGGCTTACCCTCATGTACTGTTTAAAGATGTCCGCTCCAGTCTTCATGTCCACCACGCAGTAGATGATCAGTTTAGAGTAGGCAGCGAGGAGGTTTCTCCTCTTGTGCAGAGCTTCAATCTTTACTGCCTCATCGTCCTGTTGACCATCTGAGATGATGGGAGAAAAAAAAACAAAGATGGCAGTTTCACAAGCTGCACATTGGCCAATTTGAAAAAGCATCTTTTTACTTGACCTCGCAGGAAGTAAATGAGCGGCTCCAATGGAACATTTGCATTTGTACCTGTGCTATTCGTGTCGTCGTCCTGGTCTATGAAGACGTGGTTCAAGATAAAGGCGAGCAGCTCGGACGTCAGCGAGTCCTCCGGGGAATAGACCAGAGGCTCCAGGTGTTCCCTCCCTCCGGACACCATCTGATGGCTGAAGATGAGCAGGAGATCACACAGGATGGTGAATGCCTGGAGGAAGAGGGGGAAAAAAAGGACAAAAAGTTCAAACTCAGTGTGCTTAAGTGCCATATTTAACAAGGTTTCTGAGTGAGTATTTAACAAGGTTTCTGAGTTTAACCAAACATTTGTGGCCAAAAGCAGCAACAATGAACGGAGACCAAACCACCTCTGAAGAGTTGTTGATGAGCCAGTTTACTCTCTCTGTCTTTCTTTGCTTTTAACTAGATGCTACTACCACTGCTGCTGCTACACATGTACATTTGTTGTGCACGTATCTGTGTCACCTGTTCTTTGACGGCCGTGTTGACGTTGGTGAGGTAGCGCTGACACATCATACAGAATGCCCTCATCTGCTTCCTCAGGGTCACCATGTCATCCTGATTAGAGGAAAACAAGCAGATTTTTTTTTAAGCATCACACGTACACCTATCTAATTGAGAATAGGGAAGGTAGAGTTGTCTTTAGGAGAGCTCACCTTCCTGGAGCTGCCCTCGGATGTCTTGGCCAGGTGCCACAGGATCACATAGTGGGTACACTGCAGCGAGTGGATGACTATCTGCTCACCAGAAGAAGAAAACAACAATCCCAGACAGGTTAATATACATTACTACTCCCCAAAATGACAACTTGTGGAGTATATAGAACTTCACTTGTGTGTGTGTGTGTGTATTTAATAACCTGCTCAGGCATGTCTCCGTTCTCTATGCCGGTGTTGAGCAGCTTGAAGTTGCTGGTAAACAGGTCCCACCCCGACAGGTCGTGTGCACTGCAACAGATTTGAGAAAGTGTCAGACACAAGGACACAGAATCACGGGGGAATTATTGTAGCACAGGAGGAGAATGAATTTCATACTTGTGAAAAGCTGTGATCCTCTTTAGAGTTGACAAAACCTGATAAGCATCATCTTCATCAGCCTCTTCACCCTGGAAAGAGAAATGTTGCAGCCATGTTGAATTTTAGCGATCAAGACGTTTATTCATCCGTTCGGGACGGAGCCGTCGAGAACGGATACAAGTTTCCAGATTCTTCTGATAAAACCTTTTGAAATGAAATCAATTCATCACAGTTTGAGACTTCAAGTCTAATTTTTCAGGTGAATCAAAGTCTGAATTTACAGCTCGAGAGCTTATGTGAGGAGGCAGCCGCAAGACGGGTCTCGGCAACAATACACAACAGAAGACAAACGTGGCGGTGATAATAACGAGCGGTAGAGTTGGTGGGTGTAGGAGAATAAAAGGCCCACTTTAACTAAAGAGCAACGGGTGAAAACATGTTGACGAGGGCCGCCGCGTGTCGTCCTGTCGCTCCTACCTCTTGTAGAAAATCCTCCAGTAGTCTGTTGAACTTGTCCACCAGCTCATCCAGCAGCTGGGAGCGGGCAATGTCCACCCTGTTAAAGATTGTGAACTCCTCGTTGCAGAGGGAGTGGTAAGTCTTGGAGCAGACCTCCAAAACCTCAGTGTCCGTGTGCTTCTCCACAATTTCCCTGATCTGACGCAGCAGGGACTCCAGGTGCTGGATTAGAGAGAGAGAGAGAGAGAGAGAGAGTCAGTGAGGAAGGTAAATTATCATCATGTTAAATGAACCGTTTCCAAGCTTTGCTAATTTGATTGGTGTCTGATCAGCGTCTTACCTTCTCTAGACGTCCTGTGGTATAAATCTCCAGGTCAAAATACTGAGGCAGCTGCAACAAGTTAGTCACCTTCTCTGCATCCACAGCGTACTGTAGAACAAACATGAAACACAATAGTTGTGTGACTTTATGAATACACAGCTGGAGCGAACAGTCCTACAGATGAGTGCTTGTAGAGAACATAGAAAGGATTGTGACAAACCTTGGCCAGTAGAGGGGGCAAAGCCACAGCAAACAGCTCCGTCATTCGGGTTTTGTCATCCAGCTGAGTCTTCCTCTCTTTTGCCGTCATCACCTGATCACAGATGCATTAAGTTAGAGGCTCGTCCTCGCAGCTAGTTGGGATTCATGTAAACAAAAAAGGTCTACTCTTGGAAAGGTTACTTTTCCACCGGGCATCTAATGTTAATTTCAAGTTAATGCCAGGTTTCGTCACTTTTCTAGAGATGCATGTAGCTCCAGGTTACCAGTAACCGGAGCAAAGTAACGCTGCATCCAGTCTGTGACTGTAAGACACGACTCAGACGTGTGACATTGCAACACACGGCTCAAGAAGCGGACGTGCGAGTGAATATATGAAATAAATATATGATAACAGGGATTTTTCTGTTTTGTTTTGCAGCTGAAAGAATAAGGTTAAAATATGGTCATGCACGCCATAAGAATACATCTGCAACACGTTCATTTAACAGAATACACATTCATATAGTCAGACATCGTGCTCCAGGTGAAGCACAGTCAGCAATTTATTGCCAGCTGTCTTTTTTTTTGCATGCGTCTGTTTAAACTGTGTTGCTTTTGGATTATGACTTTAACTTCTTCGTATTATTGTAATATTATCTAAGTTACCATGGCAATCTAACCTAAAGTGAACCTCCACCGTGGAAATGAAAACGCAGAGTTAACCCTGAAGCTACCTCGCTAACCCCAAAGTAGCACAGGCCTTATGTCTTTGAAAGTTATTCAAACTTATCCTGTCATTTCAATAAACCGTATTCTTGAAACGGGCCCCTTTAGCGCAGCTTTCAAAGATACATCCAACGCCAACGCTCCAACATTAAAAGTGTCTGTTCAGCACTATTACATCTGGCTTGTATGGTCTACAACATTATGAGATGAATTCTGGATTAATGTTAATGTTTAGTTGTTATGTGGGGGAAATAGCTTCTACTGGTAATAACCAGCAGAATATCTGGAAATATTTAGCAGGTACTGTTATCTCAAACCAGAAATCAAATGTGTCAACGCAAGCACACAACATTGCAGTAGATTCAACACCATCAAAAATCAAACAATCGTAAAAAAAACACAGCTGTCAGACAGTACAATGAAGAAAGCAAAGGTTGAACCTGAATACATTACTAACATTTATAATGGTTGGATGAGTTATTTAAAGACATCAACTGTGCGGTTCAAAAAGGGACTTGTTTGAACACGTCTTTGGGCTCAGCTTGCACTGACCCAGCTCTGAAGTTAAGTGATCCGCGTTCAAGAGAATTATCATCATGGCGAACCCGGGACAGTCGGGCCCATGTTAGAAGAATACAAATAAAAACTCTCACCCTCTTCCCTGTGCCTCTTCCAACAGGTGGGTGGCATTCAGCAGCCTGGCGTACAGTGCACAGCATGATTTCAATCAAGGCCGTCTCTTGTCTGTCTGTAAGAGCTGCAAAAAAACACACACAAACAATCAGCATGATCTGGATCACACGTGTGCCCTGAACCAGAACGATGAGTGAACACGGTTTGCCGTACCTTCCTCTCCCGGCAATGGGTCATCTAGCAGTAGGCTGATCATACACTCCCAGTCCTTCAGTAGCTCTGGACCGCATTCCCAGAGGGAGTCCACGAGGTAGGCCGCATGCTCATGGAGCTGAGGAGAGAAGTGTTCACACACACACAAACGTGAATGATGGTTTAATTGCTTACATACTTTAAATAAAAGACAGAAACTGAAGCCCTGCGTGTGACAGTAAAAGTGAAGAGGTAACATACCTCACTCTCCAGGAAGAAGAAGACAGTGGTCTTGATGAGGTTGGCGTTGGCACTTTGTCTGCCTCTCCTCTTCGGGGCTCCTTCCTCCTCTGGTTCCCGGTGGCTGAACAATCTGTGAGAGCATTAAATATTAGTTTGGTATCACACGAAAGCAACCACCGCATAATCCTCCAACTGCATTTCTAAAAGGAGCGGCAAGACACAAGAGAACTGACTGAAAGCGGTCATTGAGAAACTTGATCTTCACAATTACAGTTAGATGTTAGCGGTTTTTCCCTCTTTAGTTAAAAGTTTTACCCGTCAACAGAGTCCACCTGCAGTTCACTGCAGCAAGGTGAAAAATAAAACCACTGGCAGTCAGCAAAGACTAGATTTTCAAGAGGTGAGTTACTCCTTAAATTCCCACTAAACAGTCTTAAATCCCTTTCTCCTTCTCCTCCGTCCCCAACCTGCCTCCACATAAATTTTCCTGAACTCATTCTATGCTTCTCTGTTCAGCCATGAACACAGATTTGACTCCTGCTCAGTGAGACATTTGTCCGACATACTTCTTGAAGAGGAATTCTCCGGCTGCAATGGCGACAGGCCTGTGTGCCGAGTAGACCAAGTGATAGACGCTCTCACAGTCCTCGGGGGTCAACACCTCGTCCGTACTACTGCAGAGACAAAGAGACAAAAACACAAAGAGTCAGTCAACGAAAGCGCCAAAGTAGTGCACACACACACACACGCACACGCACACACACAGTAACTCTTGAAAAGGGCTTGGCCTTGACGTATAGACTACTTCTAACTGATATCTGGTGAAATGGGACCACAACACATCAAACACAATCAAGAAGAAAAGCACGGCCACTTACTTCAACACTAGAGTGAGAAGTTTAATCGCTTGCACTGCAACATCGTACTCTTTGTCAAGAGTCATGGAGACAATACGGTCCTATGGAAAGACACAGATGACAGGTTTAATGAGCCATTTGAATAAACAGATTCATTTTGATTAGCGAGTGAAATGATGTCAGGTCAATCCCAAATATATATACAGTATATCCAGAGAGCATGAGCCCAGTGTTTGTTGATGTGTGAGGAACAATAAAGCTGGAGGTGTTGTGTTGACGTTGTCCAGCAGGTGGTGCTGACCTTGAAGCGGCTGGTGAACAGCTCCAGTCTCGCATTGAGCTCTCTGTTGTAGTAGAGACCCTGCAGCGCTGTCAGACACTTCAGACGCACCTCGCCTTGCTGGAATAGAGAATTAGAAAAGCATGGAGCAGTTCTTCTTCTGTGTTTACAAACCTAAACTGAAATACACAACATCAAAGCACTGGCGGACATTAATAACCAAGACTCGCCTGTTTTTCTATTTGATTGCCTATTAGACCCGTAAAAATCAATGCTGGAAAAACAGCAGGCTTCAATCCTGTCTTCTGAATTGTTTACAATCGACTTATTGATTGTGCCTTTTTACAGCCCTGCACAGCCATACAGGTGTTTTCACTTAGTCCGGCTGTCGGCTGTTGTGCACAGCTATATGGAGAATTATGTGGCGTCCCCAACCGTCACGTAATAACAACAGAATAAAGAAAAGTGATGCTATAATAACAACAGGTGCAAGCAAACTAACAGGAGAGCGGAGGAGGTGTCTGTGTACGTCCACACGCGCCTGAGAAGAGGTCTGATGAGGAAAAGTAAAGAAACGCTCCTGTGACCCACCTTATCGTGCATCGTCCAGCCCACGTACTTCAGATAGCTGTCGTTGAGGAAGGCGTCGCTATAGAGTTTCATCCACACTCCAATCTCTTCAATACAGATCGCCCTGATTTCTGCTATCGCATCCCTGTTAGAACATAACATCGTTGTTTTTTATTAAAGTTTTCCATAACAGCATCAACAACCAGTGTCAAAGTGACACTTGTAGGTGATGTGTATGAATGGATGTGCGTTATCAGGTGGAGCCATACCGATATCGATGAACAAACACTCCTTTGAATATTGCATTCATCATATTTTCAATCTCGTCCTGATTTTCTTGGAGCTGAAAGGAGGAGCAGAACAAAAACTCGTGAGCTCGTTCGTTTGGTCAAACATAAATCCCGACTGAGTAGAATGCTACATTAAGCGGTGACCAGGGGGCGTCGTTACCATAACAGGACGAGTGACAGCCGACTAAGTCACCGTGTGGTGGAGCTGCTCACTGAACTAACAGATGGATGCCCGGTGGGACCTGCTGTTGTGCAAAGTTATTAAAAACGGACTATCCCAGCTGACTAACACAGTCACTGCAGGCCCATCACCTACGGAGGCGTTTCAGTTCTGAAGATGGAACAGCTTCACGGTCACAAGCCAGAGTAATTCAGAATCATTTACTTTTACACGTATCACTGTGACTGGTTCGCTTGGCTGCAGGGTTTGTGGATTGGCCTGATAAAATGTCATGTAGGGACGTGTAACCTGCACAGTGTTATTAATATTGTGTAGGACGCTGTTCAGGCTTTTAGAAAATTAGATTGTGACTGCTGACACTTAATTCTAACCACAATTATAAAGCTGCAGACGATGAACTATGTCACGCTTGCCGGTTACTTTGTCTGGCAGGAAGGGAGGGGGGGGGGGGGGGGGAGGGGGTGTTCCTGCAGATCATTAGAACTATTAAACTGTTATTGGGCTCAGTAGCAGATTGTAAAAACTCACACTTCATACACAGACATTCCAGCTTGTTATGAGTTGTCCAGTAAAATCATGAATGAAACTCCTATCTTCTTCTTACAGACACTTTTCTTCCCAACGACGGCATTGAAAAGTGGTTGAAAGAAAACAACTGGCTTTATAAAATAGGCAATTGTGTGAATACGTTTTCTGCCTACATAACAATAATAGAGCCCTCTGCTGTGTTGTTAGTAACGCTCTGTACTCGGCAATGAAGAACACCGTCTCCGCTTCAACGCTAGTGCCGGTGAAACTAATTGTTTTCCACAACTCTGTACGGGCTTTTATATCACATAAACAAAGAGCAGCGCATACATATCACAGTGAGTGCACACTACATAAATAAGGGTCTGTCGTTGCGACTTTCTGACAAAGTTACCACTAAACCACCCGCATCTGGATGGAATCGGCTGATCCAGAGAGAATCTGAATCATCCAATGGGCATGTCTAAATGTTTTTATTTTTTTTAAACAATAGGCAGTAAATGGCCAAGTTGGCCCCTCTTACCTCTTTGCGTTTCTGCAGAAGCAACTCCAGCCTGTCATTGGCCCGTTTGGCCAAGATCTTATTCCTCTCTGCCTCATACTGGCGCTGAGTGTTGTCCATGTTGATGCTCAGGTTTAGAGCTACATTCACCAGGGCTGTCATCAGCTTCATGGCTGCCAAAAAACACAAGTCGCATCAAGAAATGAGAAGAATCCACACGCAACACAAACTATTTCATGAAGTAATTAATAACTGTCTTAAAAGCACAAGTGTGTGACTCGACCTGACTTGACCTTTCGTTACGGTCTATAGTGTCGTGGATGTGCAACATAAACTAACCCCTGGATAAATCAAGGCGCCCTAATATTAAAGGTGGGGGACATAAAGGAAATTAGAAATGATTTGTATTCATTACCCTTTCATATAACAAACAAAACCTTGTATAATCTGTAGCTGCATCCATTATTGTATTGCCACTGCACAGTAAGAAATGATTATAACACACATTACAACCATCTGAAATAGCTCTGTGGAACGGACCCTCTCTGACGAAACAGAAACGCAACAAAAGCACTTTGCAGTTGCACACCGACAGGTGAGGACAAAGATGGGTTTCCTCGACAGAACATTACATGAATGTTTTGTGGCCCCACCGCCCACCCGCTCAATTACATCTGTTGATGAAAAATGTATAATGCCGCTGCATAAATTATATATATTCTGCATGCCTCCGGCGATTGTAGAGCACCTGATCTGCTCCACCGGGAGCCTTTGACACTTAATTTCAGCGGGTAAATCGGCTTTGTTATTTGTACACAGGCACAGCCAATGATAAACGGTGTAGGTTATTCCACTTTTACACGGTCTGAATAAGAAAAAACACCTGTGTGTGTCAAGTGTTGTGACTTTATCAGTAGTTATATTCATTATATCCATAAATTACAACACTACAGCCAAAAGTACGCTACTATGGCCCCAGAGCCCTCCTAACTGCTACTTATCCCACACAGATATCGACCCTGTGTGCTTAAAGAATACTCCAATTACTGACATCCAAATGCGTCTCTCACACACACACACACACACACACACACACACACACACACACACACACACACACACACACACACACACACACACACACACACACACACACACACACACACACACACACACACACACACACACACACACACACACACACACACACACACACACACACACACACACACACACACACACACACACACACACACACACACACACACACACACACACACACACACACACATGGTTCATCTTACCTGCCAGTGTTGAGGTGTGTCTGAAGGCTCGGACTTGAGAGTCTGATAGTCCGGTGAGAAGGGAGATGACTGTGTCCATCATGTACTCATCATAGATGATACTGTATTGACACTGGCGCACGAGCACCGAAATGAATTCACAAAAGCTTGATTTGAACTTTTTCCACTGGGGTCCTGCTATGGTTAGAGGGTAGTCACCGCTGTCCTACAGAGGCCACAGAGGGAAGAACGTCAGTAAACACAATGACTCCACACAGCTGCTGTATATGTTGCTATCTCTTGTCTTGCCTTTGGCAAATAAAATAAGACAAAATGTGATGTTCAATCTTAGGTTACACATTAGAGATTCATGACTATTGCAGTGGTTATACTGGAAAACATGAAGTTACCTCATCGAATTCCTCTGTCATTCGCCGGATGATCTCAGAGTTCTGCATGTTTCGAAACATTTCTCCACTGACCACACCTGATACACAGAGAGGGGTTAGACAGAAGACAACTTACTCACCGCTCAAGTAGACCAACGCGGGGAGAAGAGAGTACCAAACACAGATTCAAATGGTTTCCTCAATGCATTTAAAGAACGAGTAAGATACCTAAAACAGACACGCATACCTTTACACCCCGAGCACTGGATGAAGAAATTGATGAGATCTAGTAGCGCAACGTCTCTGTCGTGTTTGTAAGACTCAATCCAGTCATCGACGACAGACTGCAGGAAACGAGGGACAGACGAGAACCATTCGTTATTTTATTTAACTAAAGAAACAGATGTTTTACAGTGTGGCAATCTCAAATATCTTGCCGTTCATACCTGCATTGCACTCTTGCCCAGCTTCACCACCTCAAACAGCATCATGTTCTCCATGCCGTTCTCTTGGTGGTGGCCATTTAGCCGGCCCGCTCCCTTTCCTCCTTTGCCTTTCTCCCCTGCTGCCTTCTTCCCCTTCTTTCCACCCTGGAACAGAATAAAAGAGCATAACGCATTGTTAAGAGTGAGAATCGTTGCAGGGAAGACAACGCTAATTTAATGTGCTTGTCACAAATATCTATAACTAATAGACGTTATACTGTGTTATTTGACCAGGGTGTCCTGATCCAGGCACAGAGACATTTGTGCTTTCAATACCTTTCCTTTCGCTGAGGTTGTACTCCTTCCATCGAGATCCTCAGAGAAGTCTGTGTCTGAAGAGAATCGGGTGTCTGTATCCCTGGGGGACACAAGCAAATATTAGAATGAAAATTCATATCAACCTCAACCTTTAGAGAAAATGTAAAAGTGGAAGAAAGCACTTACTGAGTAAAGGAGAACTCTGATGGTATTTCTGGTGCTGCTATCATTTCTGTAACATCTTCTGGATAACTTCAATTTATGACTGGCTTGAGATCCTCAGAAATTACAAGACAGGATAGGTGGCATGTGACCTAGAATACATATATATGACACAAGAGTCATTTATAGAGATACACACATGCATACTTATTCCAACACAGCAGAAACAATAAATGCTACAATAAGCAAACATGTACACGTTAGCAGATATCACATCCTCTGTAGTGAGCAAATGTTTCTTTGATGCCTTTGAGAGAAAAAAAAGAAAAACGGTTTCACATGGTAACAGTGGGCGTGCACTAATGCTCCTGTCACGCTCAGCTGTGCGGCCATTGGCTCCCTCTCTTTCCCTGCTCCCCTTGGCTTGCAGACGTCACGCGAGGACCATTGGAGTGTCTTCCTCAATGGCCCAAATATGGCACTGCCCTATCCGCCCCATACATATCTCAACCAATCAAAAGACAGTATCAACATCAACAAGATACTGCAGGCCACAGAAAAAAAAACTATTGCATGGTTGTGATGTGTAAATCGGTGGCACATACATCAAAAAAGAGAGCAGAGGTAACATTCAAAACTAGGATTCTGACATTGTCCATAATTCAGAAACATGTAAAAGCCTTTTTTGGGGAGTCAAGGAAGACAATAAAAGCACCTCAGAGACATCTACTTAGTCCTGAAAAGCTCAACTTTACCTCTACCCATCATATACCCACTCTGTGTGCGTCTTTCTGTCCTCGCACACTCAGTGATGACATACCAAGTGTGTCAATCTTATTCTTAAATAATAACAGCGTTAAAGTGGCGTCTATGAGTAGTGAGAAGACTTTCAATGAGATTGTCAGATATGAATCAGATGTAATATCAGTCACGGGATTCCCTCTCACAACATCATGCACATGATGGCCCACATATGCCACATTTTATGTATATACGATGATCGAAGTAAACCCCCCCCACACAGTCAACGTAGACGCATGAAACAGCACTATGTGTGATGAAGCTACGACTTTGTGAGTTTTAACTGCGATATTTATTGATTTACGAACGTGTGGAAGCGCTTATTTCCTTGATAGTGAGAGGAGATACTGCGTACCATCACGACGGGATTATATGGGTGTAGACTGAAAAAGTGGCGCCAAATTGGTCAGTGTATCTCATAAACGTGTTACTGCGAAGCGAGACTAGACGATCTGAGATAAAAAACGGAACTGTGAAACCCAACAGTGCACGTTTCTGCAATTCAGCGATGCACAAACTACCCGCTCAGTTCCCTCCAACCACGCCGACGCTGCTGCGTTCTTCGTCGGCTCCTGTCAAAATTGACACCGGTGCGTTGCTAGTTGCTAGCGCCGCTAGCTGAGCAGCTAAGAGGGTTTTGCCGTTATTTTCACGAGCGTCGGCTAGTTGAAATGTGATCGAGTAAGCGTGCTGTGCTCATTGCGAACAAGCTGTGATTTACCGATAGACGTGTGCCGTGCATTTTCGTTGAATATCGACAACATTCAAGCGTTTTCCAGCGCTATCGTACTTAGACCATAATAACAAAACAACGCAAGCCCTACTGTACTAGCGCATGCTAACATAGGCTAGTACACAATGACGCTAGTCTGCAATGTTTCCGAGGACAATGACCTCTTTCTGACAACAAACCAGTCGAACCCAGTGCTTGTCCGAAGATAAAGCGAATAATCCTAACATATAACGCTATGCTGCAATCAAGGAGCTGATAATAACTACGACTGGTTAGCTATGCTAACAGCTACGGCTAACGTTACCTAAAAAAACATCACGTCCTTGCGTCCTCCATCTTGCCTCGGGAGTTACAGTGCCGTATTGCATAAGCAACAAACACTTTGTTTACAAATATATAAAGTGCAAATAAGTTGCTTGAAACAATGAAACGCTTCCTTGGCCTACGAACTAAATATTTTTGCGTTACTGTGCCAAAAAACCCAGGTCGTTAGCTTGCTAACAACTGAAGTAGCCATGTACCGCGAGCTAGCGAAGCGACTTGGTTCAGGCAGGCATCCGCGCGCAGGGCTCCTCGAGAGCTAGCCTGAGCTAGCGAGACGGCTAGCAAAATACAAATCAACTAACTTCCAGATAGCTCTCCGCCATTTTACAGCTAACTTACCTTGTTGTAAAATGTAGTCCCGGCAGAACCGTAACTTTTACTATTCTTATACAGCTTCCGTCTGAATCCCACTACAATTCTGTAAAAAAGAGTTTAAAAGTCGCGGTCAGAGGCGGTTTCGGACGTTCTCTCACCCCGCTTGCTCCGTAGTTCGGTTTGTTGTTTCGACGACCTGGGAGGAGGAAATCCTGGTGCAGAGCTACCACCTAGCGGCCACAATGCCCGCATTAGATACACAGTTGATGGGCTGCCATCTAGTGGTCACTGACGAACACTACACCTTAAAAATGGCGCTTCTGAACTGTGTTTCGTCTCCTCTTCTCTCTTTTACAAGCTCCAAGTCTGAACTATTTTTGGTAAAATACTGACTTAAATCTCTCTCGATCCCATTCAAGTTGAAGGGGAAAAATAAAAGATAATTTCTATTGTGAGATAACCTCACTAATATGAATTAATTAATCCCTTTTGTGACACAGGGAGTTTGATTTATCCTTGTATATTTTGATTTGGCCCCCTTAGACCATATCTATCTACGGTGAAATATGCAGAGAATTCATCTAGATATTGCTGTTCCCAAAGTAACACAGCAGAGGAAAGTGTTTCTAGTTGATACAATGTTATATAGTCAGTAAAACTGAACTAACTCTTAAAGTTATGTAAACCCTTTGTAAGTGAGGCACAAGGTTGATCTGGTCTCCTTTTTATAGTTAGACTTTGCAGTGTAGTAATAATCAAAGAAAAAATTGTTTCCACATCCAAAAGTTACAATTTATTCACTCTTGATGACACAACAGATTGCATGATGGAATGGTAAAATAATGTCACACATTGATTAACTGCAGGCTATGATTGTCAGCCCTACATTAGAGCTGATTTAGTAAGTTATAAAGAATTATTAATGGGTTAATGATCTACGTTTACACATCGCAATAAGGAGCAGCACACGTTGAGAAAATTGAGTCCATAAGTACGCCATACTAAATACATGAGACACATAAGTGTATGAAACCAACTGATATCACATCCCATGTCAAGATCAGTTGCCACTGCCGAAAATGTTCAAAATAAAACAAAATGAGACACAAGTACATGAACCAGGAACAAGGCACCTCTGGCAGGAAAGTGTTGCAAAATTAATTAATCTTAAATGTGAATTTACAACTTCCAGTACCCATTAAAAGGCCAATAAAAACCAACATCAGCTATTTATAATATCATCCCATCTTATATTAACACCTATTTACCACCTCAGTGATTGTGAAAATATTGTTGTCTTGTGACGATTACTCATTCTTTCACGCTCATTCACATACAAACATTATCCTTAAATATATCACAGGCTATCTACATTTTTATATTAAAATACAATATTATAAACACGGTGAGAAAGCAGCATTGACGTTTGGCCAGAGTCTGAGATTCCCTTAGGCGATGTAGGTCTGGATCTTCTGCGTGATGGCTCCGCAGCAGATTGGACACTTGACGAGCGACTCTGAACACTTCTTACAGGTGACCAGATGTCCACACGGGATGAAGACGATAACAATATCTCTGTCCATACATATTTTGCACTGTTTCTCCCTCTGCAGCTCCCGCAGTTTCTCCAGCGGGTCCACATCTGTAAGAAAAAAAAAAGATTAAAATGTGTTAACTCATATTTAAATCACTGCTGCTGTTTATGTCGTCAATAACACCATGAACCTGGTTCAGCATACAGCGGGTACAGTACCTTGGTCCTGGGAGTTGGCAGCGTCACGTTGTAGTGTGTTGTTAAGACAATCCTCTATAAGTTCTTCCACGGTGGAGTAGCCTGAGCCCGTCTCACCGATTTTCTCCAAGATGGTCTTTTCCACCACACCGGGCTCCAGACCCATCCCAATGGCCGCCTGAGCCACGGCAGACTGCAGCACCTCTGAACACAAAGAGGAAACTTCATCGGACACAGCTACTGGTTTTATGAGTTACCCGGAATAACCAAATGTATACAGTACGTCTCATCTTTTTCTTGGAGTACAGTAGATGTTTTGAATTATTCCTAAATTCTTCAAAAAAGGGGAGTCAAATAAAATACAAATAAAAAAGTTGATGTTTACCATTCCCATGTCCAGAAAATCCATTCTGATGCCTTGAAGCCTGAAAACAAACATGCTAAAAGTTATTCTTGGAATAATGCGAGTAAAAGAAAAGCCTCAGTGACAACATCTTTGATTACAAACTGTCCACATTGCCAAAGCTCGTGTACTTGTCCAGAGAACAACAAACATTACAGTACTAAGTATCATTTAAATATCGTAAGCATGCATTCTTTTTCAATTTGTTCAACCCCCCCCCCAAAAAAAACATTTCTAAAGTGTGCCTTAAAACAACGTCTACACTTCCATATGTAGGTGGACTTATTGGTTGTCCATACTGGCTGCAAAGAAATCCCCTCTTAAAGAGATATTAATGTAAGAGATTGGGGTTCAAAAAAATGCATTCAAAAGCTCAACTGAAGCCGACACGTGGGTATCTTTGAGTTACTTTCTTTGAGTTACTTTCTTTTTTAGTACAGAACTCGCTCCTCTGTGCTCCGACGGACAATGTGTCCTTGCTGAGCAGAGGGACAGTAACACATAAACATTTGGCAGCACCATTCTGAGTAGTGATATTTCCTTTTATCCTAACACACTGCTGTCACAGCAATAGTTTCGCTGTGCAGGGTCGTTATCGTGCACATGTGCACAAATAGTTGGCGGTCCGGTTAAGCATATCATTGGCCAGGAAGTTAGGCGTTCACCAGGTTTCTCCAAGTCCTGATCCTGATTAAGGAAACGCAGTCTCTTGTTTACATTACAAAATCTAATTATTTGGCAAACTCAACAGCAACCCCGTTACTTAAATGCACGTAAAAGCACCGGATGCTTACAGCTCTATTTCGTCGTGGGTCTTGTAGCTGAATACTGTTGACAAATTCTTGTCCTTTTTCTGCTAACAGGAAGCTGCATCTGATAAAAAAACAACAACAAAACATTCAATTATATTATAACACAATCAAATGCCGCAGCAAAATAATAACAAATGTGTGTGTATATATATATATATATATATATATATATATATATATGTATGTTAAGAAAGGGGACCATCATGGCTGTTCTCACCCAGGGTAGTGTTTGGCATGTTCCTCCCAAGGGTCTTCTTCAGGCTGCCAGCCTTTCAGGCCTCCGCCACAGCGGAAACACAACACCTTGTCTCCTCCGGTTCCTGCATGGACACACACACACAATTCAATCTTGATTGCACTCATAGCTTTGAGAAAACATTTAATCACTCAAAGGCGTCTGTGCTGTACCTGCGCTGTAGAAGCCAGCTCTGGCGAGCCTCTCGTGGTCAACGGGATGCAAGACGCCCGCTAAACTGCCAAGCCTCTCCTCCAAACTCCCCATAGGGACACGAGCGTTTGCATGCTGTCTGCTGCCGCTCTCCTCCTCCTCCTCCTCCGTGCCCCCCTGGGATGGGATGTTGCCCACATCGTGACCGAGGATGAAGAAGCAGTTGGGGTAATGTTTGGTGTGCTCTTCCCAGGCGGTGTCCCCTGCTTCCCAACCAGCCAGCATCCCCCCACAGCAGAAACACTGCACCCGGTCGCCCACGCCGAGGTAGTAGAGGCCGGCTTGGGCCAGATCTCGGGCTCTCACAGGAGCACCAGAAGGCCAAGTAGAGAGGGTCTGAAGCCGGGCCTCCTCACTCTTCATGTGTGGGGCCATTGGGTAGGTGGACTCATCGACCACCTCTCCTCTTCTCAAACGATATTGCATGTCTTCTGCTTCTTCGTTGCATGGGGAACCGTTGGTCAGTCTGTTTTCACAACTCGGGTTGAAATGGGTGCGGTGGGTGCAGCTCAGAAACCTGCATGATGGGGAAACCTGTAATAAAGGGAAGGGAAGTCCAATTTAACAACTTAGAACAGGAAGAAATTAAGAAAAAAGTTGATCCTGTGTGACTTTCATTTTTATTCCAACTACCTCTTTATGCCTCTCCACCGGCGTGTCTCCCCTGCACCAGTTTTCCACAGTCTCCCGGCAGCTGAAACAGCGGACACGATCGGCATGGCCGGTGAAGTAGAAGCCGGCCCGGGCCAAGTGTTCGGCTGGTACCTGCTGGGCCAGACCGGAGCCACGGAATGAGTCCAGGCGACTGTTCATCTCGGAAAAATCAATCATGTGATCCGACTCCAAATTGTCTTCTTGCCTGAGATCACACATGACGGAACCAGGCAGGAAACTGCTGAGTGGAACTTGATGGACAGAATGACTGCAGACAAAACAGAAAAAAACAAAATATGCTGTATGAATTAGGAGTATATACATTTTGAAGTAAAGCACCTGTTGCTCGTTGGAAAAAGTAAACAAAGCAGCTAACGGCCTATGATACACATGCATTACATTTTTTCCCCCACAAGGCTGAAAAGTAGTCAGACAATTCTGAGGTCGAAGAGATTTCTGTCTCGCACTGGAAAGCCGATCGGCACATTTAGGCTCTCTCAGGGTCACTGTGCCTTTAAGAGAAGCAGCCAGCCTGGAATCACATGGAGGCGTTGGATATTCCATGTGAGGGATGGGCACCACAGAGTCAGGGCTGTCTACTGGCTCAGTGCACTGCAATACACGAGTACTGCAAAAGGTGTATCCCTGCGCGGCCCAACAACTAGCACTAGTTGGCCGTAGGACAACCAGAAATAACTCCACTTTAAGTATGATATCGGACAGTCTGTATGTAAGAAATACAATTAAAAAGATCATCTTTATGGAGGAGTGGCATCGTAAGCAAAGGTACACGGTGTGCGTTAGTCATAAGTCAAATTATGTTGCAACACATCCTAGGAAGCATACCACACCCCCACTTATACATATTTATGTAATGTTGTCACCACTGCTTTGCTGTCACATAGCCTTTTGATTTTCTCTTTATTTGGAAGTAAATGTGTAGCATTCTCAACTGTATATTGTACTGAACATCTGCAATAAGCAGACTCAAGCCCAAGTAACGCGAGCACTGTAATGTACTGTCAAATATGCATTTGTTTTCCCAGCAGCTGTATTTGAAGCCATTTACTTTACATTTAAATCCCAGTGCAGAAAGTAACTTACATTGTGACCACACTATCAGTACTGATGGAGCAGCTATTGATCTACTCAATCTAAGATTGGATATCTGCTTATTTAGGTTGAGCTGCTTCTGAACTTTGAACTTCGTTCCGTGTCGACATCCTTTCAAGACAAATAGTCACCAGATCAACAGCAAGGTTGATCTGGTGACTATTACGTTATAAATGAGTGTTTTATGCACAAACGCAACAGGCAACAGAGTAGCCACCTAGCTCCTATTTTAACATATATTATTGCTTAGACCGTAACGAGTGGCCCCGCAACTGCCAGAAAGGCCTCGCAGCTTTGCGTTAGACAATAAGCAGCGCAGCAGTCCCATAGTCTCTGTAGGTAAACACAGAATAAAGCTGCTGCTTGCATCTGACAGCTGACACCTCGCTCAGCAGACAAACACACACACACACTGCATTAGCTCAACTAAAGCAATACAATGCGCTAACAGCACGCTAATCGGTAGTGTGTAGAAATAGTCGGTAAGGACTTTGACCAGCGCTCTTGAAATACAGTGTTCGGTTAGTACACGGGATTAATAAAACGTAATCTAACCCTAACGCTAGCTAGCTACGTTAGCTTGGCTATTCTACATGACGTAAGGTCAAAAAGTTACTCGATAAACTATCATGGCAAAACTTTCAAAATTACCTTACAGCCCACTCTTCGGTCTCTATTTTCAGTCAGTCTTTGGTGCGAACACCGCCTACGGGAGAGTGCAGCGGTTAAAGAGAACTGTTGTATTTAACGCGACCTCGCTTCCAGGAAGTGAAATCAACGCGGTGTGCGCACCTCGTTGTGCGCATTCCAGCTGACCAATGACGTGACGTACGGAAAGTTGTGAATTCGTGGGAAATCGCTCAAGCTTGTTGAATGCGGGTTTCCCAACAAAAGCCCAAGTTTAAAACTTCAACAATTAATAAAACATATTTTCTTTTAATTCTATATTTATCATTAACACAGCCTGTTGTAGGATAGGTGTATGTGTTGCTTGTGTGACACATTTATTAAATAGAAAATGCTTTTCCTGCAAAAAATGCGTTGGAATGCTGAAAGCTGAAATCAATCTCCAAGACCTGAGTGCCTGTATGTGTGTGAGAGAGACGGACAGATAAAGAGAGAAA
Organism: Leptoclinus maculatus; assembly: GCA_032191485.1. Taxonomy (NCBI): domain Eukaryota; kingdom Metazoa; phylum Chordata; class Actinopteri; order Perciformes; family Stichaeidae; genus Leptoclinus; species Leptoclinus maculatus. The sequence continues at coordinate 18,323,869 of JAVDOI010000011.1, read as the reverse complement.
GAGGGAGAGACAGACACACACAGAGAGAGTGAGACAGAGAGAGAGAGAGAGTGAGACAGAGAAACAGAGAGAGACAGACAGACATACAGAGAGAGAGATAAAGACAGACAGAGAGAGAGAGAGAGACAGACATACAGAGAGAGAGATAAAGAGAGGGAGACAGACAGAGAGAAAGAGACAGACATACAGAGAGAGAGATAAAGAGAGAGGGAGACATACAGAGAGAGAGAGAGAGATAAAGAGAGAGGGAGACATACAGAGAGAGAGAGAGACAGACAGAGAGAAAGAGAGATTTTAGAGTTTAAGAGGATTTTCTCCATAGAGAATCTTTGTAAAGAAAAATATGAATATTGCTTAATATTTTAAAAAGCATGAGAGGTAGAAACAAGAAAAGTCATGTCATCCCTGTCCTGAAAGAGCTGAATACTTAGATAGCCGAACGGTTTCTGTAGATGAAAGTATGCAGAAGTAATAAAGGAAGAAGCAGCGGAATAAATGCTGCTGAATCAGCATTCCAACAACTAAAGTTTCCATCCAGTACTTTCCTAAAACAGTATTTTGACAATTTTACACTTCTAAATAAATTCGGCTTAAGTAACAATTCAAGCCAATAGTATACAATATAATAATTCCATCAGAGATCATTTAGCTGACAGAAGACTTTTTACTTGTGTACATGAAAGTACTTGTTCCACCACCGTTTATAGTGAGCGCGTTTTAACACTAATAAAAGGCACACATTATTTTAATCTTAGGCTAAATAAAGCAGGTCTAGGTTAAACTGAGACAGGCTTTAAATCTTACAATCAGCTACATAATGAATTCCCCAAAAAACGCAAAAGGAGTAACAGGGTACTGATCATTCATGTAAGGAAGCATCAACAATGTATCAAATTCCATCATGAAAACAATGCGGAAGGGGTCACTTGTGTGAAAATGATCGCCCGTAAGTCCGGTATCAGAGATATATGGTGAGCTCTGTTTAGCTGTCTGGCCTGCAACAACATTATGGTTCACTCTCAATTCATTTTCAGCCGTGTAAGGCAGGTGTTATCAGCAAAAACGCTCCTAAAACTCCCTGTAAACATCCTGCTCAGCACCAGACAGCAGATGGACTTCTAGCTGGAGCATTTAGCAGCTTAAGAGCCGGCCATCTCCCTCAGGAGTTGGCTACATAAATACATCCTAGACACACTTAAACAGGCTGAACACTGGTTTTTATTAGGGATATTTTTGCAACAATTCAAAAACCGTAAACAGAAAGAGATCACAAGAAATTAGGCTGCAGTGTTGAATAGACCGCACTTAGTGCACTAGGGAGTGTTTTTGATGAGACATCTACGGTCTGAGCAGTTTGACTGCCCCCCCATCCGAGAAGCTGATAACGACCCAGTACAGTCCAGCTTTCCTCCCATCTCACCTTCCGCCTGTTACACATGTGAATGTGTCACACCAGGCCGCTCAGGGAGGACCGACTGGGATGGCGACTCTCATTGTGTAACTTGCGACAGCAGGGACTCGAGCTGGGGGCGTGACCCCGAGGGCTGGGGAAAAGAATCATCCCTCCACAATCCGCCGGAGTATGTTGCTCAGACCGCCCTTGGCTAGCTGGAGGGGGGTCTTCTCCTCCTTGTTCTCGATGTAGATGCTGGCCCCGTGCTCCACCAGCACCTTGGCTGCTTCCATGCGCTCCTCCTCGCACGCCAGATGGCTGAAAGAAAATGTAGGCAGAATTGTAAATACAAAAATGCTTTTTTTATTTTATTTTCCATGCCGTGAGCACCACTTACTAATTTCACCTTCATTTTATTTGGGCAGAGGCAAAAAAAATCTGAGACTGATACCCCAAATTTTAGGCAAATTAAACCAAACTTACTAGATGACTGATGACTTCTGACTGATGACTTCTGACTGATGACTGGTGTTTTAAATTAGGCTTAACGGCCCCTTTAAGGCTTTGTGTGTTGTTCATTTCACACTGTAAACTGTATATCTGTGCCAGTGGCCTCAATGTTGTATTAGACAAATACTTATGCACACATACAGAGGTGTGTTGCCCTGGCAGTCCTGGATGTTGGTCGAGGCACTCTGTTTGAGCAGCAGCTGGATGAGGCGGAGGTTGCCCTTGGAAGACGCTCTGTGAAGGGGCGTGGACTCGTACTTGTCGCTGACATTGGGGTCTGCTCCTTTTTCCAACAACAGCAGGGCGATCTATAGCGAGGGAACGCCGTGTTACTCGTGCCATTGACAAATCCACCCTTTTCTTTTTTTAATCAGTCACTTCCCATTTACGTGAAACGCATATTTTTAGATCCTGTTCTACTGGTTTCTGTTGGGTTTGCCACACCACAGTGGCAATAAGTGAAATTCCATGTGAAGAATCTCATTTCCTCCAATAAGTACAATCACAATTTAGAGGTCTAGTGTTCTGATTCCTTTTCTGTTTTCCAATTCCAAACTAAATACTAATTGTCTACAGTGTACTATATAATAACTTTAACAGTATAATATATATTTTACAGTTTATATACAAGAAATACATGTACTTTAACGTTTTGTACTAGTTGGACTCATACGGTTAAAATAATGTTCATCAGCTAATAGCAAATCCCACAGGTTTACTAAACATTGTTTCTTGGTGTGTGTGTGTGTGTGTGTGTGTGTGTGTGTGTGTGTGTGTGTGTGTGTGTGTGTGTGTGTGTGTGTGTGTGTGGTAGATGTAGATGTGGTGAAAGAAATACACAGTTAAACATCAACATAAACACAAGGCTGGACTGGTTGGCATTTGGATAAGGTAATATTAATGCCGAGGTGATAAGAGCAGATGTCACGTATTATAATATCCTCTGGAATAAAACTGAAAACAGAAACCTTTATTGATGTTCTTCATTTAGCCTGAACACAAACTTCCTCGACAGCTGATAACACATAAAGTCGGAACTTTCACGATCAACTTAATGTCAGTATAAGAAAGTAACGACACAGTAACTTCAGTGTGGTGATGAGTTGGCCTGTACTCTGTTTTATACACAACTCGCTAATGCATGGTTGATTAAGGATATGGTTGTTTACTTTCTGTGTGGCTTTCTTCTACCTATTGTTTGATACCATCTTTATCATAAAAGTGATCCACTTTAATTAAAGAAAAACAACAGCAAAGCTAAAAAAAAAAAAGAAAACGTGGATCAAACCACCGAGTTACCTCATATCTGTCTTTAGAGGCGGCATAGTGCAGAGGGGTGCATCCGTTTTGATTAACTGAATTCAGCTGAGCTGCTTTGGATATCAGAGATCGCACGATGTCTTCTCTGCCAGCAGATGCTGCAATGTGAAGAGGGGTCCACAAAGCCTGGGGAGTGAGACATCACACAGTCATCGTCAGTTCACAAAAGAAAGTGAATTGGATTATTTTAAGATTACTCCATTTACGCCTGCATGTTCACATTCTAGATCACGGGATTTTCATTACTGCATACATATTTATTATAACACTGAAATAGCCCTAATTACATCTCAATACAGATTACTTGTTTTATGTATATTGTCTATATGGATGGATATTGTGTGTATGGATTGCTGCTGAAATATTAGGACTACCTCATATTGTAGGGTCACCTGTACTCCTCCACTAGCTACCTTAGAGGACACAAAATAGTGCATACAAACTTTGAACAACATTTAAACCTACATCGTCTTGCAGATTCACATCAACTCCCAGGTCAAGCAGGAACTCCACAATGTTGGTGTGTCCAGCAGAACAAGCCCAGTGCAGGGCGGTTCTACTGTCCTGAAATTACAGGAAGTCGTGGGTGAAAACGTGTAAAAACGTCACATGGCATCTGTCATTATTACAGAACATGCATTCTTACCTGGTCTGTTTTGCATGCAAGCGATTTATCCGACAGGATGCACTCTTTTAATTTCTCAAACTGTCCCGTGTACGCAAAATCACAGACCTCCACGTTTGATACAGAACCCGCCATTGTTAAATATGTTTTAAACGTCAAACAAATGTTACAGTAGCTAACGTTAGCTAAGTGGGGATGCTCAGGAGTCGTTTCGTTCTCGAACAAGCGGAGCGATGATTCAGGAAATTATTAAACTCTACTTCCGCCTCGGTCATTGTTCCCCTTCAAATTAAAATACTATCAGTTGCATCGCCTGACAGGGAGACAGAATAACCTTGCCATTTTAGTATTCATTCAGTAATTATTCTGTTTGATTCACCTAAAAAACATAAGACGTTGAAAGTGATTGAAAGGCTTGGAACCACGCTATCAGAGGCCTTCGTTAAATTTGTACGACCGTACACACGTTTTATTTTGGTAGGTATAGTTGGTGCTCTGAGGAAGTAATACACGAGGCAAGATGGCGGCATTGGTTGCTAAAGGTGCTAAATGAGCAAGCGGAAGAAAAAACTAAATTGATGCTTGAAAATATATCCCGCTCTCCTATCGAATACTAGTCAATATATTCAGTATTGTTTCGATCCAAATTCACGTTGTTATGGCGATCACGCTGGTAAGTTTAAATGCGACACGTCTGTGCTGAAATCAACCAGCTCACGCGTTGTTTTGCTAGCTAGCTAACGTTATATTTGAATGTTAATGTTTAATATTACCTTTTACATTGAGCAGGCCTAGGCACCTTGTTCACGAGCGATAGTTGACTTTGATTTATTGTGATTTAATACGTGATTTTCCACTCCAGGATTTCAGGACCCATGTCGATCAGTCATGCAGATATTCAGAAGAATTTGTCAACATTTATTACGACTGCATGGATAAGAAAAGGAGGGTGAGTGATGCTGCTATTTTGATCTCTGGATTGGGAAAAAAACAAACATCTGCAACGTTGCTCCAATTATTTTGAATATTGTTTATGACTGCACAGATATATTGGTCCTAAATGGTCACGGATATGTCTGATATAACTAACTAACCGTGTCGCCAATACATAGTTTGGTCACTAGAGAGCAGTGCCAATTTACAGTTCAACAGATATATTATCAGATTATTTTTGCAATGTCTGCCCTGGCCTCCAAAATCCAGTTTTGGTGGATCTCCAGAGCACACTGTCTGCTTCTGGTTGGTGTTATTGTTGTTCTTAACGATCCTCTGTGTCCCAGAACTTGACCCGGCTCTATCTGGACAAGGCGACCTTGGTGTGGAACGGCAATGCGGTGTCAGGACACGATGCTCTTGGCGAGTTTTTTGAGTCGTTGCCTTCCAGCGAGTTCCAAGTTCAAACACTGGATTGTCAGCCAGTTCACGGTCAGTGTGGGGCAATCTCAACTTCAAAACATCCTATTGGTGATTCTCAAATGTTCTTAGAGCAGATCAATGTCATGCATGTTCAATTGAAAGTGATATTATCTTTAATAACGTGATGTTGTACTAATCCAGCATCAATAAACCCCTTTCTTCATTCACAGAGCAAGCAACCCAAGGTCAGACCACGCTGCTCGTGGTGACTGGTGGGACAGTGAAGTTCGAAGGGAACAAACAGCGTTTCTTCAACCAGAACTTTCTTCTGACAGCTCAGGCGACAGCCAACATTGACCAGCCTGTTTGGAAGATCGCTAGTGACTGCTTCCGATTCCAAGACTGGAACAGCTGAGGCTCTCTCTCTCTCCTCTGAGATGTATGAACACTCAACAGTGATGGTCTAGATCCAGTTTCTTTATTTCCGTTTTTTGTAATAAAATAAAAATGTCATGCACCACACAATACAAAAAAAAAACAATTGGTTTATTCTTGGAACATTGAACGAAGGCATGTGATCTTAATGGAGTAATAAATACAAGTAGAATCACCAAAACAACCAACTGTAAAGCAACTGTCAATGTGTGCGTCTTTTGAGTTTTCATGATGCAAATCTATCAACACACTTTGAAAAATACACAGATAACACTCCTATATTAAAATGAACACTCAACTTCAGATACCATCATACCCAATTGTACATTAACCCATGAACTGAAGTAAAACACACACAGTATCACAAGTTCTGACTAGCTAATGCAAATAAGCATCGTAGCAATTTGTTAGTAGCAAAACAGGCTTGATCTTAAATAAATACACTGCCCACGAGAATTGACCAAAAAAAAAAAAAAAGGGCTTTCTATACAAGTAACCCACTATTTGACAATTTAATATATTAAAACATTTGCTTATCTTCCTGAGTCATTTATGTTCACACATTTTGGTCTCACTTACCAAATAAATTGACACAATAGCAAAAGTATAAATTAAACAGCTGTCAGAAAGTAAAGTAGGTGGAATAGCAGACACGATCACGAGCATGTTTAATTCTATATGATCGCTGTCAAAGTGTGTCTCTGGGTGGGGATATTTTCCCCTCAAGTGAAAAAAACAATATGGCAGTAAAGCATGAACTATTTGTTTTTAACTCGATGCCACTTACTTCTGCTCGACTACACAGGTACTGCAGACTGAAGGCACAGTAACATTAGTACTGCAAAAGAGCAATACAAGCCTCCCTGATGATTACAGTTATTATTGAATTGAAGTAACAGCAAAGCATCTGCATCATACGGGAGAACAGTGGTACATTTTATCAGCTACAAACTGAGGGCCAGCGGATTTAAGTGGATGGAAGTTATGTGCCGTAATGGTCTCGGACCTTTTTTCAAGAGTTGTCCACTTGAGTGCGTTTTCGTTGACAAATAAATAGAAAGCAGGACACATTGTTCAACAGCAACAACTATTTACATCTTCTCTGTTCAAGACATTTTCATTTGGTGGTACACAAACAGCATAGGAATCCACGTGGGTACCACTGGGAGGGTTATTTACAGTGGCTATGGTTACAGTGGGGACACTTGGGTGAACGTGAGCAAAGTTATTTGCCCCCGTACATTCTCTCTATGTGGTGGAGATAGTGGTTCTTCAGCTCTTTCCTCTTCAGCTTGAAGGCGTCTGTGACCAGGCCCGTCTCGGGGGTCCACGGCTCTGGACTCAGATGAACCTTCACCGGAATCTCGAATCGCTGGAGTTTAACTGGATGGATGGAAAGAGAACAGTGACGCTCAGTATAGTACAAATACAGCGAAAAGAGCATGTATCGGCAGAGATAAGGACAGATATAAGAAGTACGCATAAAGATAACTAGTACAGCCATAACACAATATCATGAAAACACACGGCCATTTCTTACTGTTAGCAGCAACCTCCTTGATCTCCTTCAGGACCTCTCTTTCCATGTCCGGGTGGGTGCAGATCTCCTCCCATGCCCCCACTATGCCTCTCTGTTTGGCCAGATCCGTCATCCTCTTCTGGTTGGGAACCACTAAGCTGATCACGTAGTTCTGCTCACTGAAAGGATGGAGAATAGAAACAAGGTTGACAAAAGGCGACGGATAATAATGCACCTGTGATCGCTGCGGAACAATTTGCAGTTTAAATGTTTAAAATAGTTGAAATAATCAGTTGAAGTCATATTGAAGTAGCATTCAAATTACAAAACTGAAAGTTGAAATAGTTCCAAAGGAAGTGCTGGAAGAATTCAAGAGTATTTAAGAGTAAGCCCTGAGGGAAGAGGAGGCGTTAATTTAATTGTTAAGTACGGACAGAAGATGAACAACTTGTAGATTCAGTTGGAGCTGAAATGTCAGTCGAGGCGTAGGTGCTACAGTTGAAGTCCTGAAATAATTCAGTGACTGTTCAGGCGTATGAACTGAAAGAGGTCAGTTGAAGTGCAGGCTCAAGTGTGAGCATTAAAAGCAGTTGGAGTGAAATTGTGCATGATCAGTGGAAGTGGTTCAACTTTAAACGGGCTGAAGAAGTGTCAGTTCTGTCAGCTGAAGAGAAAGACGAATGCAGCTGAAGAATGAAAGAAGTGGGAATGTGAATTAAAGGTCAATTTCTGAACTGGGAAAGTTGAGAAACACAACTGCTGTTGCTGGGATATCTTAATTAATTTGATATCATAGATATTAGTTATTTATTTTAACATTGTAGCATGCGAAGGCAGCGGGACTGGTGTGATCATACAATATTAAATATGTTTAAATGGGGTGGTGATGAAGTTATACTGAAGTTGATACTGCGATGAACAAATTTGTTGTCAAAATTAATGACACGAGGCACACTGAAAACACACATTTTAACTACATCTAAGTTCATGATATGAATATAATAATACATTATATATAAATCATTTTTTTTTCTCCAACTTTCTATACAGTGCATATGGTTTTACAATATAAACAAACTCCCCACAGTATGATCAGTTATACATGAATTGTAATTTTTTTTTATCTTTTACATCTGCCATTTGTAATGGATATTTGGTTTAATGTGGTATGTGAGCAAATAGAGGAACAAAGACATGATGATCATCACATGCAATTTCATCCATATTTGCAAGCTCTACTGCCGGCTGCATGATCTCCGACTGCTGCGTTGGATTTTAATACAAGAATGGAGACAAATATTTGTTTAGTAAACAATTATTTGTCCAACACTGTAGCTCTGAAGCACACGTGTACTTTAAGCTACAGAAACACCGTCTTGCCACCAGCTCTTAGAAATGTATCCACCCGGTAGTCTTACATTTCCCGTAACTTTGAACCTAAATAAATTACTTCCTCACCTGTTTGCATAAGCGCAGATGTTGTCTATGATGGAGCAGTTTTTCAGAGCGCACTCGACTTTACCGAGAGACACGTACTCCCCGGCCTGCAGCTTGACCAAGTCCTTCTTGCGATCTAAAAATTGGAAAAAGGACAAACCTGTTCACACCGGCGCTCTTTTATCAAGCACAAACAGCTCCCCCGTCAGAAGTTACAACATATCAGTGCCATGAACTCAAAGTGTGCATGGTGTTCCTTTCATGATGACAGCCGCAGGACTGAGTGATAAGGAAAAAAACATACATACACACCCACTATTTGAAGACAGCCGTCTGCGTAAATCTCTCCCACGTCTCCGGTGCAGAACCATCTCTGTCCTTTGTCGTCCACGAAAAAGTCCTGGTCGTGGCTTTCCTGCCTGTAGTAACCCATGGTTACGTTGGGGCCGCCAATCAGGATCTCCCCTCTTGGATTGGGCTCGTCTCTGCTGGTGTAGCCACCTGTGGTTGGCAAATTACTCAAATATAAATCACCCTGTCATTATAAAATACTTGTCATTCTGTACTGTAAGTGCAGCCGGTACAAACAGGTCTTTCAACCCTACCTTCAGCCCAGTCCCGGAGCCGGATCTCGCAGCAAATAAGAGGAGCTCCGACGCGACCGGTGCTGATGTCTGCAACTGTGTAATGAGACACAATATCTTAGCAACACATCTATTCGTTCTCATCTTTCTGCACGCTCTTCCTGCTCTACACTCTCAATCTTACCTTCCGTGATGGTGCCTGCTCCACAGGTTTCCGTGAGGCCGTAGCCCTGACCCACCGGACAACAGAAGCATACGTTCATGAACCTCTGCGTGGCCGAGGACAGGGGGGCTCCTCCAGACAATATCATCCTCACCCGTCCCCCCAGGAGTTTCTTCACCTTCCGGAACAGCAGGCTGCAAACACAAATTGTCACGTGTTTTGATTTAAAGTTGACAACCGCAATTTCTTAAAAGAAAAGGGGGGGCACCGGAGGAGCCGCGGTGGTTTTTCTTACGCATTGCAGAGCGGTGCGTCATAGCCCCTCTTGATCTGCTCCAGTTTATATTTGTAGCCCAGCGTAAACAGCGTCTTCTGAACGAGATTCATTTCTTGCACTTTGCTCATCACATTCCTGTTGATGCGGTCCATAATTTCCTTTTAAAAAGGAGAAAAAAAATAAATGTACACATTTGAGAAAGAGTAGGTGACAAAAAAAAAAAGTGTGTAAAACTGAGTAGAAAAAGAGAAAGAGAAAGAAAGAGAAAGAGAAAGAGAAAGAGTAAGAGTAAGAGTAAGAGTAAGAGTAAGAGTAAGAGTAAGAGTAAGAGTAAGAGTAAGAGTAAGAGTAAGAGTAAGAGTAAGAGTGAGAGAGAGAGAGTGGTGAGTGATGGACAGGGATATGAATATAAAGCAGGACTTCTTACTGGCACAGCTGCCATCAGGGTGGGTCTGAGCACAGAGCAGTCTCCTTTACTTCCTCTCTTTATCCTAGTGGACTAAAGGGATCAGAAGAAATTAAACAGAAGCCACGGATTACATTAGACAGCAACAATGACTAAGCTCAGGGTAACAATGTTTTAGTAACCACACCCAGGTGTGTTATGAGGAAATACAAACGGTGTGTTACCTGGTCCGACAGTGTCTGGGGGGATGAGTAGCCGATCCGGCAGCCATGTGAGACGCTGGAGATTTCAGCTGTCATTTCCAGAACATGAGCCAGGGGCAGATAGGCTATGTAGGTATCATTAGGCCTGTCACAACACATGGGGGGGGGGTTAGCTACTACATGCGTTCTGTTTCTCTATCCAATTATCACACTCAGTATCTTTTATTGTGGTCTTTCTGTTCCCGAGTGTCCCAGCACAGATTAAAGGGAACATTCTTCAGTTATCTTGTCAATAGATTAAATAACTCCGGAGAGATGTGCGCTTCAGTAAAAGCTCTGAAGTTTGGGGTAAGTTTAATCCTGGCTGTTGAACGATGAGAGGAAACCTGCTGCGCGAACTGCATTATGCTAGCAGTACATATAGCATGTGTATACGGACTAATATTGAAACTCACCCAAGTCCAGGGATGCGTTCACACTGGCCCGTCATTCCCGCAATCAGGTTACTGTGGACGATCATGACTCCTTTTGGTCTGCCCGTGGAGCCACTGGTGTACATCACCACGGCCAGATCGGAGGGCTGGGGCTTCACGATCGCCCTCTCCACTGCAAGACAAACAAACACTTAGAGTATGAACAACTTCAAGAGCATAGACGGAGCTTAAAACTCGTTTCATTATTTTATTAAGCTTCATTATGGTACTGTGTGTGTGTGTGTGTGTGTGTGTGTGTGTGTGTGTGTGTGTGTGTGTACGTACTATTTTCGGGCAGCGCGCCCAGCTCCAGTACGGCCTGCATGCTGTGGGTGGACAATCCCTCTGGGTAGCCTGTTGTGTTCATTTTCTTCTGGTCCACGTAGATCACGTGCTTCAGTTTTGGGATCAGTGGAAGCACATTCTGGACAGACAGAGAGGACAAATGCTGCTATTACAATCACACTATTTCATTTTGTAAATATGAATGGTTTTATCTTTATAGCTTAATCTGTATAATGGACAGCAACATGACTTAAAAATAAATTTAAAAAAAAGATTCACTGGAAAAAAAGAAGTTAGGAATCAAAAAAGGCTGTTCGAGATATTATCCACATTTTGTTGTATTTAATAGAAAAATGGCTTAATGTGTCTTGTGTGCGCTGTGAGGGATGAACTCACTTTCAGTTTAGTCTCCAGCAGATCCACGCTGGTAACTAGGTGTGTCACTCCGGTCTCGTTCAGTCCAAACGCGATTGCGTCCTCTCCCAGAGTGGCATAGAATGTCACCACTGTGTACCCAAAATAGACATGTAAATATATCAAACAGCAGTTATTATATTATCCACACTTCTTGCACTATAATATACATCAGGGGCCATCAACTCATTTTGTCCAAAGTCCATCATTTTTCTTAGCATACGCTGTGGGGGCCCGACTTTCAAATAAAAGATTAGTAAAAAATAAAAAAAGATAATTTATTCTATAAATAATAACAATATTTTAACGTTTTCCAAAATGAATATTATTAGCCTATATCAGTGTGAACAGACTCACACTGAAAAACATGAGAAATCCATAATAATAACTAGATATTTAACTAGACCCTCAGCAAGGAGGCAGTTCACGCACATATATGAGGTTGGTAAAATCATTCCTAATAAAATCATTTCCATCTTAATTGTTTCAGGAGTTACTTAAATATAGGAAGTAAAAGAAAAAGCTTGACATCTGAAATACCGGAACGTATTTTTTTCCTACACATAAATAAACCAGCCATATGGACGCATACGGCGGTTGACCGTCACTGCTGTACATACTGTACCGTACTTACATGGGAAGTTGCGCCTGAAGCACGTCTGGGCTGTGATCATCCACTCCGCTCTGGTTTCACAAAAGATTGCAATACTGCTTTTGGGCTGCTGTCCTAGAGCCGCCAGTCCACTGCCAAACTGACTGACTACAGAGTCCACTTCATTGTAGGAGAGCCATCTATACTCCCCCAGGATCAGCTGACAAGGGGAGGGGGGGGGAGAGAAGAGTCAGTTGCAACGTCAGACCTCTTCGTCCTCACAGGCATCACTCACGAATAACTAATCATAGTAATCCTTACCTTTTTAAATACTTTCCCGCTGGGTTGAACCTCGTTCTCGTCACTCAGTACATCTCTGGTGCCGAGACAGTGTGCCGGTCCAAAGCGCTGCACGGCATGCTCGAACAGCTTGTCCAGCGTGTCCTTGCCCGGCAGGTCTTCCCTGGCTAAGGAGTCAAAGTGGTCCACGGAGCGGTAAGGCCCCTCTGCACGGCCCGAAGTGGAACGGGCCTTTACCCGCTTGGACAGGGCTTTTCTTTCCCCGGCCCCAGTCATGTAGTACCAGGGGAGGAAGGACAGGACGGAGTACAGCCATACCACAAGGTGGATTGGAAACAGGAGGATAGCTTGGAGGGCCGAGTCTGACTGGAGACCCATACTGTTCTCTGGAGTACGTGTGGGGGACCAAAAAAAAAAAAACTAGGTAGCCCTGGTTGTCAGACTAGTTTTGAATGGTGTGCTGGTCACAAAGAAGTTTGAAGCCTCAGAAGGAGAAAAGCCCCCCCCCAGGAGTAAACAATTTTAAGAATCCAACAACTGCAATATGGAAATATTTGGTCCACTCCTCACGAATGTTACACCTAAAGTTGGAATAAAACAGAAAATGCCATTAGAGAAGGTTTATTCATCAAGCACATGTGGATAAGTCAAGACTGATTTTCAACACAAAAATCAGTCATGTGCCAACAGTTGTCTCGAAGAGGAAGTTGGTTAATTAAGTACGTCTGGTGGCACGGAAAAAAACTGCAGTTTGTGCCTCAAACTAGTCAGCTACTTACTAAAGGTTATCCAACATCTGGATCTGTATGCTGGCTCGAAACTACACTCAGTGCTCATCAGAGACTCACCTCTTGCTCGGTACCAAACATCCTCTGCATGTCTGTCACCTTTCAAAAATGCTCAGTGACATGCCCGACCTCCTAGGATGGCGTGTTTCAACTGTGCGAGCTTCCTCCACTTAGGGTTTCAAACTGTCTGCCTCACAACCCCCTCTGTGCATTATGCCCAAGAACACAGAGCTGCGGACAACCAATGACAATACTCTTGAAGCTCACCCCACTCAGTGGTCAGTGAAAGGCCACTCTAGGTCACAGCGCGCTAATAACAGCCTCAAGGCGCAGGGTAGATCAAGGAGGGGAAAAAGGGAATATTGCACTTTTAACTAGTCTTTGACATTTGTATAAATAACCCTTACAGTGACAGAACAGGCTGAACCGAAACACCGTGTATTAAAGTGATTGCAGATTACGGCTGGCATATAGGATCTACTTTGATGTCATATTTAAAGATATGACTTCCACAACATTACACAGAAAGAGTACGGGTATTAACATGACTATGTATCTACTCAGCTACATCATCTAATTTATTATAAATAAAAAGTCAGACTGAATGTACTGATGTAACCAACCCTCCCTATCCTTAAGCCTCACTTTACACAGTGTGATTCAAATTTTAGTGAATCATTGCTTCCATCTGCGTCACACGCATGTCTGTATATCTAAGAGGAAATACAACTTTAAGCAATACGTGTAGTTCAATGATGATTCATGGATAAACACAACCTGTCAGACTTGACACTCGACTAAGACAATTCCCAGCAAGCTACACTCCCAATATGAATGAGTCATTTCCGTGGCACTATAAAGTACCAATTTTGGACAAATATAATATATAACCCATATAAATTTGTATTATACAGCAGGAAATGCCCTAATTCAGTGTGGTTTCTCTAACGTTAACGCTACATACAAAAACATGTTCAAAAACGTCTTAATACAATTTTAAAAAAGCTACCGTTATATTTAAAATAAACTCACAATAACAATGAATCAGAATGAGCTTTCTTTAATTCATCCTCCGTACACACGCGCGTTATTGAGCGGTTATCTGACAATGGGCTTGAGGAGCGCCACGGCAGACCGAATGATGACAAAAGCCGCCACACGCTGTTGGCAGCGTTGGCACCGTTGATTAGCGTTAACGTTAGCTACCGAGGATGTAGCTGAAGCCAATTCAAACACAGATGAACCCCGACACACAGGTCGACAGACAGATAAAGGCAGTAACGGGATTACGGTGACCAGCGAGAGAGTGATACCCTGCTTATCTGGCAGGCTCGAGGCATTCTTACCTTCAGCGGAGGAAAACCGGGTCAGTCGTGCCTCTCTCCAGAAATGACCGAGAGTTACCTTTTCTGGGGGAACTAGAAACCGGAACTACTACGTCATCTGATTCCATATTTCTGGACCAATCAGCGGCCGAAGAAGATCTGCCGTCGTCTTTTGTGTACGTCCTGCTCACGCGAGGAGAAAGCTCTTGCAGGAAGTAAGTGCCGCCTCTGTCCCATACATCCATGTTATTAGTGCTCGCATAGCCAGACACAGTGTTCTGTAGGATGTTATGACGTCGCCGGTTTGTGTTTGAGTTCGTTTATGTTTGCTGCTGGCCATTTTGATGCCAGTGGCGTCATTTTTTTGTGGTGAAATAGAAGATCAGTTTATTAGGCAACACATCTGCATGACTGACGTACTTCTATGATGCCACATCAGCTGACGTTGACACTGGCACTCTGTCAGAGACTATGGGCCCGCTAGAGTTAATATAAAATTGTTAATTAGCTTGCATTTTGTGACCTCAAAACTAGTAAGGAAGTTAATTAAGGTCCAATATGCAACGTACACGGATGTGATGTGGAGATTTAATGTTGTATCGTAATTAATTATTGTAGAAAAACAAATGAGAAACAGTATTTTAGGGGAGGGGATCTTTAATGTAGGCCACTTGCAAGCACTGGGTTAATTTACCACCTACATGTATAAATATGAAGTATACCATACAATTGCAGTAACAACTCCATGTGATTACTGTATCAATAATACAGGGGAGTACAGTGATACCACAAGATATGTACTCGTATCGTTTGTTTCTGTCTTTGATAATCATATAAACATCCTACTATCTTAGTTTTATGCATACGAGCAGTGGCCCCAATGTGTTCATGTCGATGTCGCCCTCAAGTGGTTGGTAAATGGGAGTAAATGGGAGTTCCTCATATGAAACCGGAATGGAACTTAAAGTGTAAATTGAAATGACAAAGTAGTTTTGATTTTATAATTTAAAATACATTTTCTCCTCATCAAACACATTTTATGATTTTTTTTGTAGCATTCCTTCCTTTATATTGTTCATATTTTTCCGTGGATAAAAGGACTTTATTTGTGTTGTCCTCATTTGTGTCCACTCTGTCGACACTAATATTTATGGGCAAAATTTTAAATTTCTATAGGCTGTTTGCACAGCTTTAGAACATGGATTCTGTTTTTCACCAAAATGTACAACAAAGCATAGAGTAAGGTAATAACATAAGGTACAATGCAATAGGCCCACAATAAATGTAATCAAAGTACCGCAAACATTTCAAAAACAACACAAATAGCAAAAAATAAATACTAAATGCATGTAATGTAAAGCAGAATAGATACGTTGACGTCGGTGAGCGATCTGAAGCAGCTGTCGATGAGCCCTTCGTGACAAACGTGCTGTCTTGTCTGCTCCACACACTGACAACCTGTAGGGGGCAGTGTAGTCGAGAGAGTAACACGGATGAGGTGGCGAAGCGCTTGATTTGTGAACTAGAGAAGACACGGATAGCAATTTTCTTAATGCTAGAGTTGACCCAACTCTAAAAACCATGCCATTTCTTGGTCATTCATTTTACCCTCATTCACCCAAAGAACAATTTTTGTGTTGCAATATACTACTACTTCTACTACTACTACTACTACAATAATACTGAGGAGAAGCTTTCCTGAAGGATATCAGCTTGTTAAGTACTGACACAGGCGGTGACGTTACATCTTCACGTTTTTAACAGTGTACTTTCTCCTGTAGTGTACAATAGCATAGCTACAACATGAGTCTTGAAATATATTTGTGTCGTCATCATAAAATTAGATAATCAATCAACAGAACATTATTTTTCTCCTTCTCCTTCACCGCCCCTTTGGCTGTCACTGACAGGAAAACATTCGCACCTAGCCGTTGCCCCACGTGTCTCAAAGCTGTTGCACAAAAACATCACGAGTGGCTCCTGCAGCTGTGTGTAGTACAAATACAGCACATGGTAGCGCTTCGTAGCTGCTTGTAGCGACGGACACCACCGGGGCCCCAAACTCTCGAGCTTGTTTTGAATTCTCCGTTAGGAAGTTACAGTCCCATACCGTTTACTCCGTTAGCTGTTCGTTGTAAATAACCTACAACGTTGAAGTCAGTTTGTCTTTGTGCAGGGGGCTGTGAGCGAGCGATATATATATAGCAGGTTCGAGGACTTTTAAAGACGCCAGTCCCACTCCGCCTGCAGCAGCCACGCAGAAAGCTAGCATGTCGGCCGGCACGAATGAAGCCAAATGCTGCCCCATACCCACCAGGGTGTTCACCCTGAATGACTGGTCTCAGCTACCCGACTGTTACAGCCAGACACCCGGGGGGACCCTCTTCTCCACCACGCCAGGAGGTAAGAACTGTGCAACGCTTGCTCTGGAGATCTGTTATTTAGTCTACTTCTGTTTTTCCGAAATGCGTTCACACCACGGAACTTGCCAGAAAAAAAGTTAAGCTAACTTCAGTAGCTCTAACTCAACGGTTTGTGCGTGGGTGACAATGCCTAAAGCTCAGGCTCGCGAGAAGCTGCAAAACAATACAAACAAGCATAAAACAGCTGATAAAGGGTATCGGTTTATACTCAAATTCTATTTAGCTCTCCCGAACACCATCAAATAACCATATGAAAAAGTAAACTGGTAACCAATAATAGGAGGAAGTTGAAGAATCGCCTTGTTGTTCACATTCTGCACAGTGACAGTTGTCCAAAGCCCTCGTGTTGTCAGCAAGTTTGCTGTCATTTGTTGATTTTGGCAAAGTGAACCAAACAGCGGAAGCACGAAGGGCTTTTACATAAATCACACAAATGCACAAGTATGGAGTCAGACAGTTTTTACTTTTTTTTTAAATATTACTATCAATGCATACTACATAGTAACGTATGTATGTATTTGCACTGCTGATAGAACAATAGTAACTTTGGCTTACATGAGAAGATGCATGATTATTGGCATAACCATGACAAATAAAAACATTGAACACATTGTGGTTTGAACACTTGTCTTTTGTTGCTGCGTCTGAAGACAAGAAGAGCTGGTTGAGCCCTGGCTTGTGATTTAAAGAGGGTGGATGTGTCCAACTGCCAGAAGAGCAGAGTGATTGGCCTCCGCCGGGTCCTATCCCCGCTGCTCTCTTGCTTTGCATTTCAGGAGCTGTAGAGAACATTCTGTACAAGTTAAGAGGAGGAGGAGGGGAAATGCATAGAGGAGTGTGAGCAATGTTTTCTTTTTTTTGCTCCAAAAATAAACGACACTGGTAAACACGCCATATGAACCTGCTACACTCGGCTTTGACTTGTTTTCTCACCTTCTGTGCAACACATTTCACTCTGCTGGGGTTATGTGTTGCTTGACTGAACCCCCCCCCCCCCCCCTTTTTTTTTTTTACGTAACTGCCCTGCACTTTAGGCTGCCTTGCAATGCATTGCTAGCACTATAGCTTGCATTCCCCCCCCTCTCTGCTTTGCTTCCCATTGTCCAGGACGTGCTGCTCACCACAGTTATTACATAACATGTTTTTCCTCGTGGCAGAGTTGAGCGGGTTCAAACTCCAATAAAGAGGCAGCAGTTCGCTCCTTGACTCGAGTCGTGTCCTGGTCAAACTTCTCACAACACCCCATTTATGACGCTGTTTGTCGCTTGGAATTTGTCCAACGCCTGAAGATGACCGACATCATGCCGAGGCAATTTGAAATGTTGATAGCTGCAGGGTTTGTGTGGCGCTTTAGGCTGAAACCATGTCATCACAGCGAGAATACTCTCAGCATGTCGCATCTGCCGTTAATGTTAAAGGTTTTTTTCACCCAGTCAAAGAACAAACATGTGGCTTTAATCTCAAGGCCTCCCGCTTCAAAAAGAGAATGTTTTGTGCTCTGATTTCCAAGAACTCATGGCAGTGGCCGCATTCAGCCCTCCCCTCTGCACGCACACAGAACCCTCCTTTTCCCATTCAAATCTCCTCTGGTAGAGGATAATGACACTTAACTCCCCAAATGTGCACATTGCCAACATGCAAAAATGCTCTTGAAATAACTAGGCTATTATATATTAGATACTCCAGCATTCAATCAGTTGTGTTTGTCTTTTAAAGAATTAACTTCACTTCCTGTTTGGAAGAGAGATTTGATGAGATTTGAGTTGAACACCAGACATTCTTTTTGTCTCTCAGGTACCCGAATCATTTATGACAGGAAGTTTCTGTTGGATTGTCGAAACTCCCCTCTGGCCCGGACCCCCCCATGCTGTCTGCCCCAGATCCCCGGGGTGACGGTACCCGCTACACACAATATGGGGAAACTGCAGGATCTCAAAGAGGAGGCAGAGGAAGAAGAGAAGGACATTGCAGGTAAACATGCAACTATTTAGTTGTTGTTTTCTCTGTGTTAGAGTGGACTTAACTGGGAAACTCACATTTCAGAGTTTGTGTGCAAACGCATGTATGGGTCCATACATTTTCATGCTTTTTATGGTTCTATGAAATTGATTCCCCACCATGTACAAGGCTTTCAAAACTAGGCTAGTGGTTGATTACTCAACAATCACTTTATATTTCATGTTTAACATAGGCTTCCCCTATCATTTAATTTTAAGGGGTTAAGAAAGATATCAACAGTTTTAAGCAAATGTGTGGTTTTACAGAATTTTCTGTTTCTGCTCCAGATAATGAGTTGCTGGGAATAAAAGCCCTTATTTTAGCAATGATTCATGACCGTGTACCCAAAGGTTTGGGCTCATGGGCAAGTTTAGATTTATTATTGAGCAAAATGCATCAAACCTCCATTGCTCCTGTCAAAGTAAAGACCAGAAGGATTAGTGCTGACCTCCCCCTTTTTTCCTCTGTCTCCCTTGTGTGCGTCGGTAAACACACAGGACATGTGGTGCGGTCTGGATTTGCGAGCTACGCCCATATCGTCCGATGTGTTCCGTTTGTTTTCTTGCCAGTTGTGAATGCGTTGATAAGCTCTGTACTTTGTAGTGCAGTCCGTTAAGGTGTGGTTGTGCTCTGACTGCAAACACAAATATTAACTGCCAGCTGATTGCCAAACACCTCCCTCCCCCCTCCTTCTTAATCTGAACTGTTCCTTCTCTTCTGTTTCAACAGATGACAACCAGTTTGAGATGGACATCTGAGCTCCAGTATTACCTCCTGTGGAGAATTATCATTTACGACACCTCCAAGGTCCTTCGTGACTGTAATGCATTACATATAAAGCTTTTTTTTCACCTTTTTTTTAAAATGAAAGCTTTTGTGAGGAACCAAAAAAAGAATGGAGAAGTTGGAAAACTGTAGGGTGTTTTTGACCCTAAAATAAGTGTTAAGCAAAGAAATGGTATGTAATGGGCTAATTAGTGGCTCACTCACTTCAGAGCTGCAGCAGGATTGAAAAAATCCATTTTGATTTCACTTTTTTTAATCTTTTGTAAATATCATTGTGCAATGTAGCCTATTTTTTAAGTTGGGGAATACAGGATGATTACATTAAGACATGTAGAGTTTTTCACTGCAGGCATCAGTTGTTTTGTTGTATATTCCCCCCCCCAAAAAACAAACATGGCTAACTTTCTTTGTGATAATATTGGGGGTCAGGGCCTACTGAAAATCAGCTCCTTCTCTGTTTTGTATGGAGGGAGAGCTGAAATGTGAATAATTTCAAATAAAGGCTATTCAGACTGCCAGCAGTTGCTTGTGTGTGTATTTATTATTTTGTCATTAAATGTATTTCACATTCTATTTTAAACTGTTTAGGACATTGTTATTCTTTAACTATGCCATTAAAGTGTAATGAAACGATGTATGTAATGGAAAATCATGTGGCCACAGAAACCAACATGTTTAATGAGTTTCATAACTGCCTCCTGTATGGAATGTTTTTGTGCACCGCTGGCGGGAACTCCCCTCACTTAGACACACAGACTTGGCCCCTGTTGAATTATATAAGCAGTTTAGATTTAGGCCAAGTTATTGGCGTTAAAGTCAAACATAAGCTTAATCTTATGTTGCTCAAGATGGAATGTTGAACAGTCGGACATATCGTAATAGACGTACGTCTGATGATGCTCCACCAATAAAACACACAAGTCTAATGAAAGATAAATATATAATTTTGAGTAAGAGTGAATTCAAAGTGCACCATTGGCACATGTTACTGAAAGCCTGAAGGCCATCCATGTACACGGGGTCAGGGCTAGGTACGCCTGCTTGTTCCAGACTGATCTGTAGATTAGGGAGGCTGACTGTAGGAGTAGGCCTGGTCCTAAGGAATGAGGTCAGCTGCAGCTCAAAGACCAGGCATATTGAAACCACTCTGTAATGTGGGGGTGGGGTGTGGCACCAGCCGGTTATTCACCAGGCAGTTCTCTCGTATAATTGATTTCCTAATATTTATGAGGATTGTTTAGGTAGCTATGACGTATTTGTTTCAGCCCTGATGTCCCCAAAAACCCCAATTACTGCTGACGTCATGGTATATCAGCGAGTGAGAACAGATAAGCAGGTCTCTATGCGTCACGAGTGAGTCAGTGATGTGGGTCAGTCTGCTCAGCTGGTCTCGTCCCACGGCCTTGCAGGAGTGACCGGCAACCGCTCAGCGTTGCATCAAAGTTATCGACTTGAGTTTTGCCCAGGATGCTCTGATTTACGTGATTTAATGAATTACTCGTGATGCGACTCGGAGCATGTGCTCAGTATCTGGCCCATGCAAAGTCAATTTGCTGTGTGCCAGAATGTTACTGTGTCCTACAGAAAAACACTGGACCCAGACTGCAGTGTTGAATGATAAGATAACTTTTTAGATAAAAAGACGGGGTAAAGCTTAATCACTTTGCTGTTTTTGTTAAAACGTGCTGATTGACCTCCATGTACTGTTTGAACAACTTTGTGTGTATGTTTGTTCTGGGCACACGTGAGAAAAAGGCCAGGTGAAAAACGCCACATGCTCCCATGGCATTGTTTTGAGGGATTTCCTATCGGGCAGATAAAAAGGGATGAAGGTGAGGACTGCTATGCCACAGGTGCATAAAGATTATATATTAGATTTCTACTACACTTCCAGAAGCATGACACGGTCTAAAATTAGAGCTAACTACTCAACACGTCTACAACACAGTCCTCTTTACCTTCATCACAAGACTTCTGACACATTGAAAACCAAAGATGTCAACATGGGGTCCTTCATAAGGTACAAGGACTGTTGACCGTCTAGCTCAAAATAGCTCTCTCGTGACTGACAAGTCGTGGCTTTAAAAGGATACAAATGCACCCCTACCATTGTGATTAAAATGTGTTCACTCTGGACAAAAACTCACAAATGCACAAATGAGAAATTTGCCTTTCTTTGATGCATCTGCACCCACAGCGTGATGATGACACGGCCACCTACATTTGATGTAAATGTCATGTAAAAATATGCCCGCATAGAATTGACTTTCACTGCAGGCTTCTAATCAATGTACATCATTTTTAACATGCAGTCATTTGCCTTTGGTTGTTTTTTAAAAATAATTACAAACTGATAAATGGGGTAAATGTCGAGAATTTGTTGTAGCAGTGGTGATCAATTGCTCAGAGTGGGAGATCCCTGCTAGCACGTTTATCACCGGGCACGTGACAGTGACACATAAGCTCGTCAGTAACTTTCTGGACGAGGTATCCATCACAGAGCGAGGGCCAGAAGTGTCTGCGGACATGCATCTGACAAAGCTTATGCTGTTGTCTAGAAATGTGATGATTTCTACAAACCCCCCCCCGTATTGTTTTATTGTGACTATATGGCACAATATAAATCCATTCCTTTCAGAGGTAAAAAGTATTTAGTGCTATTTAACGGAATCACCCATTGCACTGAATCCAAATAGTGACCATGAGTGTGTGAATGTGACACAAGGTTCCCGACATAAAAGGCTTGTAGAGAACCAGTCTGTTTGCCACCCATCCATGAAATGTTGTCCTTGTTCCACCGTAAACAACTATGCTCCAGACGACCACCCCCTTGAGTTTCAATGAACTCTGGTAATCTTGCTCCAATGCCCTTTTCCACAGACAAACTATTCCCCCCTCGCACCCCCCCCCCACCCCCCCACACCCCCCTGGTCCCTGTAAGAGGGTTGGGCAGAGCTAGCCGGACTCTATTTCTGTCAGCTGCCCCTGCTGAAGCCGTTGGTGCAGGCTCGGGCTAAATTGCCGGGGTGACGATGTAAACAGACACTGGTACACACGGCCAGCTTGGTCACATCTATCATGACAAGTATGTTTCATTACTGATTTCATCTGTTTAGCTCCTGGAGGTGAGGTTTTCCAGCAAAGGACTATGTGAAGGTTGTAAAGTGAAGGAAATTACAAGAAACACTCTTTAGAATTGACTTTACACGGCTCAACCTGCACTGAAAGCAAACCTGGGCCTTGTTCACTACACAACAAATAGCTTTAGAGTGACAATGCAGAACACTCTGTGTTGCCATGCACTTTATCTTAGGATAAAGCTGAGGATTCCTTCGCTGTTTGTTGCAGAATGTCTGACATGCCTCATTGGACAGTCTCAGGTCAGTCTTCTAACAGCTGCTGCCGGCCTATTGCTTAATGTGTCACCAGTAACAGTGCCTTCCACCAACATGTTTTCCATGCATGACTAGCTGTAAATATAGCTTAGCGTGTGTATGTCAGAGGTCAGGTCCCTGTTTCTCAGGGGGCACCGCTGGTCTACAACTCTGTTATTACAGGCTTGTTGTTGAACACACTCATATAGTGCAAGCTTTTATGTCACTACACCGTCTGGTATCACCTTGCAGAATAGAAACTGTTTCTTTTTAAGTTCTACTGTCTGTGGCAGCTGTAAAGCTGGCTGGCTGCTGGCATGTCACTATGCCCAAACTGAACTCATGTAGTGCCATGTCCGATGGAGGAACCGAGATGATGTTTCACAAACCTATCTCCAAACCCTACGACCCCTTTTTATGTATGTGAAGTGTACATGCATGGGTGCGTCTATTAGACAGCTATAGTTAATAGTTACTTTACAGATTAATAATACACTAACGGTATGTAGAATAGGATACTTTGTTATAGATTAACATGTTTTCCACTGCTAGCTTTCATGTGCTGTATATGTACGTGCGCTCACAGTAAGGTATGCATATGCATGTCTTTGCAAGTGTGTGCTTCACCCTATCTGTGAGCTGTGTCGTCGCTGCCCACCTAAAAAAGAGCAGAGACACTGACACTGAGAGCTCGACATGTGCAGAGAGAGACAGAGAGAGACATAGCTCTTTCTTGTCATAACAGAAACTGAGCAGACTCAGTCAGATATCAGCTGCTCTTCCGTGAACAAAACTATCTCACAGTCACACAGGCATGCTTGTCGCTCAGATCATTGTCAAGCACTCAATTAGTTTAGGCATTCAGTCCCTTTGTTGTAAGCACAGTTTTAAATTAAAGCTGTACCCGTTACATATCTGTACCATTGTTGTTTTGATGAAGTTCCTATGATAAAAATGTCAGTGTCAGACTGACAGCAACATGAACGGAATTCAGTATTTAAAAATGGCTCAAAACACAAGCTAAAACAGGTACTTTCAGATGAATTTCAACAGGTTGGAACCAAGCAAACCACTTGCAGTGTATTGTTTTAATCAGGTAATTTAGGTGCTCCCCGTATGCTGAATTTATACTGTAGGGCCTTTCTCTGAGTGACGTGTGATGCTGATTATTAAAATTCAGAAATCACGAATAAAACAAAAGACATTGGCAAATGTTTTAGCTGCATGACAACACAACAACTCACTGCTTGTTCATTATAGTGCAAGAAACAGCAACAACCGGCACTTCAGAGAGGAATAGGCTGGGAGTAGTCTGACACCTGCTGGGAGAAAACCAGTAATGCACCTTAGACAAACAGGTGCATATGATGAATAGAAACACATGATATAGTTAAATAAAAGAACACCAAAATAATTGTTCATATTTATATATTGGTATATTATATTACGTATAACATAATACTTTCATGTTAAGAGCTGCCAATATTCCATCATCTTATCAAAATCTTATCAAAACAAAAGTCAAATTCCAAGGCGAGGGCAACAAGGTCTCTAATTAATGATTCACGTTTATTAGTCACCCATCCTGCCTATTCTCTCTCGTATTCATTCCGTCACTGGCTGGGTGATGTGGACCCATTTAATCTTTTATCAAGTCAGATGATCATAAGTCACTTATTTTCGCTCTGTCTTGTGATTGGACGCACACGAGCAGCGACAAGTCGCGTTAGCCAATCCGCGCGTTTGTTGCCCACTAGCCCGCCCCCCGTGCCGTACCCTTCAAACTGACGTCACGTCCCGCAAACGCGATACGCACTGGTTTTTTTAGACACAAGAGGGTCGCACATTGCGGTAACAAATTCTTGCAAACTCGGAAAAAAGAAGGAGCTTCTTTCTCCACAGACGTCGCTGCCATTTACAACAGACTATTCATTCAAAGGTAGGTGGTTTAAACATGTCCCGAGCTGTTATTTCTGTGCGTTTATGAGCGTAACATTACAGTCATCATTAACTCGGGGGCCTGGGAAACGGAACAGTGCTATGGGTTGGGGCCTGCAGGTGCAATTTGTTATTGGCTCATAATATTTTTTAAATATTATATTGATAACCTAACCTACTGTTGGCGCGAAATAACGTTGTACTAACAGTCCTACTAATACAACACTGATATCAATAGAGCGTTTATACCGAAAGGCTCATGTTAAAATGTTAATAATAAGCTAATATTAAGCTAGCTTAATAGCCACACTTAAATTAATGCTATGCCGCTAAATGTCAAGTTACGTTTGTAGAAACAAAGACCGTTTTACATTTTTTTTACTGAAACCACTCAATGAAATATATATGTTGTCTTTTGCTGTCACTTGGTCGTGACTTGGCTCAGCCCGTGTGTTTGCCTTCGTGTGTATGTGTGAGATAGCTTCTGATTCCTCCTAATTATGTCCAACACGGCCTCTCGGTCTCGTGATGTCTCTAGATGCAGAGAAAGTAAACAGAGGCTACAGAGCTGCCCCTGTGTCAGCACAGTCTCAATTACACGAAGTATAAACCCTAGCCTTGTGCTGTAGACCTGCCTTTTAGGCCACATTTCGAGGGATGAAATTAAGAATTTTTTTGGGGGGGTATTGTGTAATACCATACACATACACATAGTACCTTAAGATGCCATCTGCCCAGGAAATGCACCAGTGTTTCAATTTTATTTCTACAATACATGTCGTTTTTAAAACTCTACATAAGAAAGGGAACTTGTTGATAATAAGGGGAAGTTTCCCCGGTATCCTGTCAGATCTTTGTGCATGGCATTTACTTAATCAGTTTAACCGCAGCTGATGCTAACGGCTCTGAACGGGTTCACACAATTTAGATATATGTGATCGGGTACTTTGTTTTGTCCTTTCTTTATTCTACAGAGGTATTGTTTTGATCAAGGTTAATAACTTCCACCGGTTAAGTTTTTTCTTATTGTGCATTGTTTAATGCTGCCGATATAATAATGCATGTGTTAGTGAACTGACTACTGTTTACTCCTTTGTCAGTAATGCCATTGTCAGAGAGACGTCTCAACTGTCTGTATGTGATATTATCAATTATCACCATGATTCTATTGTGGAAACATTGTCCTAACTCACTCATTTGGCAAACAAATGGCAAACATGCAAATGAACACACACACACACACACACACACACACACACACACACACACACACACACACACACTGCAAGCCTTCATAGGAGAGACGAGACCTGTAAATCACTTCTCATCAGAGTTGAATCTGATACCAAAGGGCGGTGCAGAATTATGTGGGTACAATAAAGTCAAGGTGACCCACATGGTGAACTTTATTGGCGTCAGACTACCGGTTATTTGCAAGGTCCCTTTTGAAAGAAAGCTCCTCTCAGCCTTTAGCCGGTAATGTAACACTCTTTATGGTCACAAATTACTTATGAGGTGGAGCAAAGATCCAACTGCCATCAACGCTTCCCTGTTAATAGAGAGAGAGAGAGAGAGAGCTGATGATTGTGTTTCCCTTCTCGCTGCCTCAAGGTACAACAAAAACAAACCATCAGGGATCGTTCTGTTCCCCCTGGAGCATGGTAACCATAGTTACAGAGGACTTGCCTTCTGTCAGGCGGTTAACAGACATCTTTTTGAGGAGCGCTGCACAGACAAGCTAACTGCTGATGTTGAAGCAGGCTGTATGACATTAACAGTTGTTTTTCTTTTCTTCTATGAAATGCACTCCGCATCTGTTTAACATTACCCAAGAGTCATCCTTAAACCATGTTAGTCATATTATTACCAAACTAGGTAATCAAAGAGATTAAAAATACGCTTGTTATACTTTGAACCTATTAAATACAATGTTATTTTTACGAATTGGCAACCGTTTTTCTGTCTACCAATTCGACAAACGCCTCTTGGCTCATTTCAGTGTGCAGCTACTGCATTGCTTTGTATTGGATTAGGATTGGATGTGGATGGAGGAGCTGAGCAGAACGGAGCTGGAGTGCTATTTAGATGTTTACAGTGTACATACACAACGTGACAGAGGAATCCAGGGAAGGCCTGGCAGACATGCAGTTTTCCGTCTGGCCCTCTGTCCTTTGTTGTGGCCGTTCTAAATGAGCAAATCCAGCGATGAAGGCTTAGCGTGAGGGTTTGCGATGGACCTGGATCTGCCTTATCAGAAGCCAATAAGTTGGGAAACGCACAATCTTCTCACGAGGTCCAGAGTGGAATGGTTAACCTTTAGACACAAAGCTAATCACAAACATTTATTGGACTTTTTCAAACAGCCTTAAAGAAATAAAAAAAAAACTAAATCAGTTCCTGATGGGGCAACGGCATCAAAGTCTTTCCTCTGCTGCGTCGTGTTGGTTTCACACATCACACACGGAAACCATGAATGTGGGATGTTGCTGTGTGTCTGTGTTTCTGAGTAAAGAGGAAAAAACAAAGAAGTGAAGATTGGTCACTGCAATCTCTCTCTGTCTCTGTCTCTCTCCCTCTCCCTCTCCCTCTCCCTCTCCTCTCTCTCTCTCTCTCTCTCTCTCTCTCTCTCTCTCTCTCTCTCTGTCTCTGTCTCTGTCTCTGTCTCTGTCTCTGTCTCTCCCTCTCTCCCTCTCTCTCTCTCTCTCTCTCATATTCAATGAGCCTCACCCTGCACTCTGTGAAGCTGAGTCCTCTATTTGTAAAGCGTGAGCAGTAAGAAAACAGAGCTTATCGCTGTCGGCTCTGATGTGGGCCGTGATTGACCGTTGACTCATAAGACACATGCAAACAGCGATACCCTCGTCTCTCCCCGCGTGGCCGTGGCGACCGTGATTGTTCGCCATGTGAGGGCTGAGGAGGCATGACGCTGCAGGAAATAAGTGGAGAGGTTAGGGAGCGACTATATGCTCTGCACTTCTCTGTTCTGGGAAACAGTTGCATCACTTGTGTGCCTGTCTGAAAATGTTGTGCTCTTATACCGGGACTCGGAGGAATTCAGTGCCTAATGTGACTCTCGAGGCTGAATTACACACACACGCACACACACACACACACACACACACACACACACGGTCGATACAATACCACATTGTTCTGATTTTGCAATAGAGTTTGGATGCATTCACATAACTGCAAACTAGTATGGTGAGGGACTGTTTAGGCTTCACAGCTCAATATATAATATCCCCAAAATGTGTATACTGTTGTTATTGTATTACTAACTTACTATCTCTTTACTAACTGTAAATAGGTATGTTAACCTTTATAATACACTAGTATAGTAAATACTAAAGTGTGTAGAATTTGTATTGTACGTTATCTATGACATATCCTTTTACAGGTATGTCAGCACACAAGTAGAAAAACAAGTTGTACTAATTTATAATATGTGACTTGTTGCCCTAACTCCCTCTGTTTTGACATCAGTGCTGGTATTGGTGTTTACTAGGGGTGGAAAAAAAAAATCGATACAGCATAGTATCGCGATATTTTGCGTGGCGATATTGTATCGATACACAGAAGCCAAGTATCGATCTTTTATTATATAAACTAAAGCTTTTGGTACTAGAAAAATAAAATCAATTGTTTTTTCAGTCCAGCAGATGGTGCTGAGTTGTTTTCTGGTGAGGTCAGCAGAGGTCCCGGCTCAGCGTGATTGGTAGGAAGTTGGTCAAAACAAAGATGGAGACATCGGAGAAAGAAATCAGAAATGCGCCACCCACGTTTAAATCAGACGTCTTTAAGATTTGTTAACAAGGAAGGGAAGAAGGACATGAATATGACACATGCATATGACTCCGTCGTAGCGTTTTTTTCACAGACACAGCCGTGCCCAAGCTCTACAGAGAAGTGAAGCTTAAAGTTGAGGAATCTTTGAGTACAGCAGAAAGAGTTGCATTAACTTGCAATGCGTTGATTCCGCAGTGGATTCCTATGTGACTATAACAGCACAATATCTCAGAGGACTGGCGACTGCTGTCATGTTCTCCAAACTAGAGCAATAAAACGTAAGTCACACCGGGGCAAACATGACAGACCTCCTGCTAAATGCAGCACAAGAATGGGGGATTGCTGACAACAACCTGGTGGTTGTAACCGACAGCGCTTCTAACGTGGGCGTTGCCGTTCAGTTAGCGGGATACCTGCATGTGAAGTGTTTCGCTCACACACTCAATCTGGCCTCACAACGGGCGTTAAATCTGCCAACAGTAGCCAGGCTCATCGCATAACTGGCTCTCTGCCCTCGACGTCCACGCATCGCAAGTTATACTGAGTTATATAACTCTTATATCGTACAGGTTTTTATGACAGCGTTGGTCAGTCTGTCTGCTTGACAATCCCATTTTGCTGCAATAAAAATGATTGAAGTGAGATGAACAGACTGAAAACTATCTTATTAGATAAAACATGTTGACACAGTTTTCCTTTGGGGACCTAATTTGAAGTTGAAAAAAATTATATATCGCAATATATGTTATCGCAATACTCAGCATATCGCAGTATCGTGATAATATCGTATCGTGACCCAAGTATCGTGATAATATCGTATCGCGGGACCTCTGGTGATTCCCACCCCTAGTGTTTACATGATGTTACGCCCACATCCTCTTCCTGTCTCTTTACTGCAGTGTTTTCTCAGCAGACTTGATTCAAATGTGAAAAGTTACACCTTCGCTCCTGTTGTTCTTGCTCCTCAGGTGACCGTTCGTCCCAGAGATGAATTTCGAGCAGCCCCCTCCGTACCCAGGCAATGGCCCCACTGCTCCGGGCTACCCAGCCCAAGGCCCGCCTCCACAGGGCTACCCAGCTCAGGGTTACCCACCTCAGGGTTATCCTCCACAGGGGTACCCTGTGAACATGGAGCAGCCTAATGCAGGGTACCCACAGTACCCTGCGGGACAAATGGGCCCTGGAGGTCCTTACCCTGACCAAGGACAGCCTCCTTATGGGTACCCCGGACAACCGCAACCACAGTTTGGCTGGCAGGGGGGACCCCAACCTGGGCCTATGTATGGGGAAGCTCCCAAAAACACAGGTGAGTGGGGACATATGTATGGTATTCATAATGTTGTCGGAACAGAAGATGTATGTGTGTATCTGTGGGAAATGTCTGCGATTGAAAGAACATTGATTCAGAAATTGGAAAGTATTGAAGGCATAATTTGAATTTCATCGTAACACTTAAACAGTTCAAATCAGAATTCCTAAAAAGCCTTAAATTACGGCTGTCTCTGTTACATCTTGCAGGTAGTAGGCCTTTTTTAAACAGAAGACATGAGGAAAAAGCACAGGTGCAAATAATCAAATGAGTGATGAGTGAATTCCACTAAGCTTCAGGGTGCTGGTATTGTTGATGCCGGCTCATTGTCACACTGTCACAGCTTAATGGGACACGTGAATACAACGGAGACACTATAATGTTAGTTAACTTTGACAACAAGGGAAAATGTCTACTGTTAAAAAGGACCTATTGTTTTCACGAGCAATTAATCCGTCATTTATTTTCCAGATAAAATTGATTGAGCTCCAAAGTGGCGAAAAATGCCCAATTTCTCCCAGCCCACTTTCCAAAAACTGAATCGATTATGGAAATAGCTGCCCGTTCATTCTGTCTTTTTGACTAATTGATTGATGAATGAGCTGTTTCAGCAGGTGGGACAAAAAAACGTGTCAGCCCCGCAGAGCAAGTCATTAAGGATTTAGAAGTGAGAAGTCAAGCCGGTTGAAGATAAAAAGGTGTGCCGGTGCAGTAGCACCTCCCCAACTGAGCATCCACAATGGAAGCTGTGACACAAAAAAGCACACATGTCACGGTAATGAAATATTCAAAGCGAAGCCTCCAGAGAACGCCCTTGAACACCTTTTTGGTGTTCAAGGTGTCGCTGCTCGTGTAACTGATCGAGATAAGCCGAATGTTCTGCTATCAAGAACCTCGCTCTGACTTACAGAGACATTCATTATTACATATTGGCCAATCATTAACCAGTCATTTCATTATCAGAGTCCAGCGCCGTGAGCTAGCTTCACCTTATCTACCGGTCACCTTGGCAACACACAGCCCTGTGTCATGAGTCACTGCACCTGGTTGTTATGTGCTGGATGTCCGTCTCCCTCCACATGAATGATTCATCACAAACACAAGAAACCGGAGATGTTTTTATTCAGGCCTGTTGTTTGACTTGCTTGTTGTGTGTGTGTGTGACAGATGGTAAACTTCACATGTGGGTAACATAACCCTTTCTCATGACTTATTTAGACGTATTGACTGAAGGTGAAGCACATGTGACGATACAGGAACACGTCTGGTTGATGCTCCTCGTGTCGTCGGTTTAACGACACCTCAGAGCAGCGCTCGTGTTACTGAACCGTAACCGCTGCCCGATCGTGGCGCCCGGGCTGCCATGGCATTACCATGGCGATGCGCCTCCCGTGATGAACGCAGTTAGAGGAAAAAATCATAGCAGCCACGGTTACACTCGAGCGTACCGCTGAAGACCCGGCGGTGAATCAGCTCCGGTTTTATGCGATCAGAGGAAAACAAATCACTAATTGCTTTCTTTAAAATTGTCTCCCTTTTCTTTCCCCTCTTCTCTGTATCGCCTTGTTGACCCCTTTCTCTCTCTCGCTCTCTCTCTCTTTGTGTGTGTGTGTGTGTGTGTCTCTCTCTCTCTAGTGTACGTGGTGGAGGACAGGAGAAGGGACGACTCAGGAGACACATGCCTGACGGCCTGCTGGACGGCTCTGTGTTGCTGCTGTCTCTGGGACATGCTGACATAACTACTCCCCCCCCAACTGTTCACATCCCATTATCCCCCTCGCCCCCCCCCCCATTTATGTGCCTCGAGCCCCCCCCCCTCATCTGCCTTAAACCTTGCACTCCTTTTAAAAACCCTCCAGTTTCCTCCACAAGTCTTCTGTCCGTCTAAATATACGCCTTGATTCCCATATGGAAGTCTCTGTCCGGTGCCACTTAACTCTCCCTTGATGTGAAACCTTCAGCACTGACCGGCCGTCGCTGTCCAGGGGCTACTCTGTAGCAGCTTGTACCTCGCTTCTAAACATAACCTGAACGTCAGGCTCCTCGCTATAATCTTACACACACACACACACACACACCAACATGTATGGTAAACTCGGATCTCAGGCTCATCTAGTGTGAGGCTCTCTTGGCACTTTATGACGATTACCTCTGTAAGATACTACTCCGGTCTGCCCTGTCAACCATCTCAAGCCCTCCCTAACTCCGTCCTTCACCCCCCCCCCCCAAAGGGCACCAAGACCCCGGCTGCTGATGAGCCACAGGCCGCTCTTTAAGAAGCTAAAGCTTGAAATGTATCCCTTTCATTTGCACAGAGGCCGTTTTTTCTTTTTGTCCAAGTACGTCTTCAGGTGGAATCTTGTGAATGCATTTTTAACGATGACAGCGATTTATGTTTGATTACTGTTAACAGTCGATGGCCACAATGTTGTTTTTTTCCCATGATCTTAATATGAAAAAAATAATATTCCAATGTTATTTTTATTACATACCTTGGAAATAAAACTGAAAATATGAAAAAAAAAAAAAGTGATTGCTTAACAGAAGAAACCAAATGACCTGTCAGATGCCTTTTTTTTTTTTGTTGCTTTGGATGAGAAACTTGCATTAAAATAATGTATTCCCATAAAATGGGAGGCTTTGTCATTTGTGTGTATTTGCTGTATGTGTGTGTGAAGTTAAAGCAGGACGGGGAGTATAGATCAGCACACTGTAGCCGCCGGGGGCCTTGGCCGGATCCATCAACTATTTATAACTCAGCTGCTCGTGCAGGATGCTGGTTGAGACATGGCTGCCTGCCTGACACGTTGAAACCAAAGAACTGGAGAGACAGTTTTAAACTAAAATGACGATGGAATAGAGTACAGCAGAGGTCCACAACCTTTTTTGCGCCACGGACCGGTTTGATGGAAGACAATATTTTCACGGTGTGTCGGATAAACGCGAGGAAATAAAATGATACGATCGGCATGAAAACAAAAATAAAATGCATACAAAATACAACTCACAATACCGCTGAATCAGTGGGAGCCCTGAGCTTGTTTCTCTGCAACGAGACGGTCCCATCTGGGGGTAATGGGAGACAATGACACCCGAAGTGTGTTCCTCATGCCCAGTCTACTTTTGTTTTGATTGCTGTCACTGCAGAACATCCCGCTTCACAAAGATAGGATGTTGGAAATGGAAGCAGGGTTTTCAGTGCTTTTGTGGCGATCTCAGGATATTCAGCCTCGATTTTAATCCAAAACACCAGCAGAGTTGTTGTCTCAAACATACTTTTAAGGCCACATATTCTGCAGAGCGGGCTTGGCGCGTGAGAATTACTCCTGATATTTAATTAGAGTCCTGATATTGTCTGTTAAATTAAGCTTTCTTTTTCTTTTAGTTGTAGGCTCTTCTTCTGTCTCCTTAGTGGGCCTTTACCCCTTTTGCAAAGAAGCTCTCCAAAAGTTATTTACTCATTGTCGCTAGTAACGTATCACGTGACCGAGACAAGCGTCTTGACATGTGTCAAGAGGCACAGGCGGATGAAATTGGGAGAGAATCCGGTCATTTTTCAAAATAAAACATCTTTCAGACTCTGATAATCAATAAAACGGAAATAATATATTTATTCTTTCTGTGCGGCCCGGTGGTTGGGGACCGCTGGAGTACAGGATGTGTCACGGCTTTCTAATGCGCTGTGGTGAAAAGTAACTAAATATATTTACTTTTTATTATCTTTTGATAATTTTGTTTGATACTAGTTAACACAGGACTTGCATGTAACATACAGTGTTACAACATACATACGCTAAGCTGTGAGAGCTGTTTAGGTTGCAGGCTGTACAACCAAAATAAAGTTGAGAGAGCTGCCTGTTTACTGCAGAGTTGGGTGATAAGTCTCAGTGGGTTCATTGTTTTGCAGCCTTCCACAGACCTGTGCCTTGCTGCTTTGATTTCAGGGTCCAGGTATGGTGCGTGCTCACTGGAACACTTGAATGGAACAGACAGCTGTCGCTAGTGTTATTAGTAACACCTGTTCCCTCACTACTACAACCAGTCAACATGTCTGCTGTGAGGAAGGCCTGTCCGTCCTGTGTCTGTGAGCTCTGGGGTCAGTTCCTTCCACCTCACGTCTCGGTCTTTGCTCTGATACGAGTTGTCGGCCATGAGACCTTATATAGAGAGGCGTGTGCCTTCCCAAATCATGCCCACTTCAATTTTTATTTACCCCAGGTGGTATCCAATCAAGGTGCACCAGCGTCTCAAAGACAATCAAGAGAAATGGGAGGCACCTGGGTTTAATTTAAAAGCGTCTGAAACACATATGGCAGCGTACATCTGCAAAACAAAAAAGCTATAATCCAGTCGCTTTCGCAATCGCTTTGTCATTATGGCGTATTGAGTGTAAATTGATGAGGGGGAAAATGTATTTAAATGATTTTAGCACAAGGTTGCAACAGAACAAAATGTGGATACAATGAAAGAGTACACATAGTACTGCCATGTGATCCATTGTCATTATAGAATATTGATTATAGATGCTTTAACCTCTTCTAACACTGCTGAAAGGGCACGAGTACAGTCAAATTATTATTCCAGTTAAAAAAAAACATCAATCTGTAAGCACATGGTGTTAACCGGCCTAATTATAATGGCACATTAAAATCGATGAACAGTCAGTGTGAAAAATATTGCCCCCCCCCCCCCTATGAGAGGTAGTAGAGTAGCTTGTGTGTGGTTGTTTACTGGCATGGCATCAACACATCAGAGTCATTTGTGTATTAACGAGAATATGTGGAGCACAGGTTGACGCACAATTAACAAAGAAGGCAACAAAAACAGCTTGTTTTTTAATCAATAGAGCTTTTTCCAGTACTCCAACAACACTGCAGAGATTGCTGTGAAATGCAGCTAACGTCTGGTGGAAGTTGCTGCTGTAAAAAGAACATCAGTCGTCTTCAAACACACACACACACACACACACACACACACACACACACACACACACACACACACACACAAAATAGTGAGATGAAAGTGAACTAGACGCTGCTCAGTTGAAGTAAACAATTATGTTTTATTGATAAGGTTCTCAGAAGAGTCTCGTTTCAGTGAATGTATAAGAATCATCCTTTTGATAATACTGATTTGGTACATTATGACATCCAGCACGAGTCTCTTCACAGTGAGAGGGATCCATTACTGCTACCGCTGTTGGGATCTAGGACAGAAATTTATCTCTGCTTCCAAACCAAAAAACAGTCAAAAACAACAAACTGGGGATTGATATTGTAGATATGGAATATTAGAGTGCCACAAAACTCTAGAGCAGTAAGACCAGCTAAAGATTTTGCACATTACAAGCCACTTCCTCTTAGAAATATAAAACTCGATAATCTGGACAATATTCTACTGTGCTGCATAAAGGTAAATCTATACACTGTACATCGAAATATAGCTCGAAAAAACAGATTTCACAGTTTTAAAGACTTTATTTAAAGTATAAACCGTTTTTTTTTTTTAAAACACTTTATTACATAAATTATTCTTTTTGAGAGTGACTATTATTTGCCCTGGCAGCAAACGGAAATTAATACAAAAACAAAAATTCTTACATATTTTTACAAAAGAAAATAAACTCGTCCATTAATGTTCATTTGGAATAGAACTGGTGACTCATTCATGATTGTCATATAGTACTAAGAATAAATAAATAAAAAAAGAATAAAATAAATAACTAACTTAGCATGTTTTTTTCCGGACTCTGTGAGCGGTGTGTTTGATCGTTCTGTACAGAAGTGCCTTGGTGAAAGTCTCACAATTCTACCGCGACTGAAACGTACAAAACTACGGTATCTACGATATACGCAACATCCTGAAAGTTAGTGTAGTCGGACACATATGTAGGAATATGATTCTTCACGCCGTTCCAAAATAAACAATGCTGTGTGATACCACTGTCCACAAATATAGCCATCACTTTTTTTTTCTTCACTTTGTTTTTTTAAAAAGTTTATTTCTCCAGCCCGTCAACAGCTCGGACTCGTTCAAGGATGCCGTTAAGCTCGCGTGTGTTGCCTTGGGTTGGATGTGCGCCGCCTCAGCGGCAGAGGACTGGTCCGTGGTAGACGATGGGAGGCCTGAGACAGGGAGACGACTCATAGTATTGGGACGACCTTTTTTGACAGTGCCTTTGTGTGTCGCTGTTTATGATGTCCTCCGTTGATGTGTGGTAGTTGCGGCTGCGCTCTGGTAGTGGCTCTGTCTCCACTTTGGTCCCTGTGCCTTCAGCGTCCGTTAAGAGACAGTTAAAAGCCTTTCGCCGGCGCGGTGCGGCTCGCGCTCAGTAGCTGTCGCGGCCGCTTCTCAGTGTGACCCAAAAAATATGGGCGAAAAATATCACTATCTTTTTTAAAAAGGGGAATCTTCTTATTCACTAAGCAACGGTTCTCAAAGTTCTTCAGTGCTTTTTTTAAGTTGTTCAAAGTTTTTTCAAAAAAAAAAAGAAGAAAAAAAAAAACTGAATCGCTTGACTAAACTTTTACATTTGTTTTTGCCTGTGGCAGTAAAATGAACAATAATCTGTTTTCTGATAAGTCATTCTCTTCTAAAAGGTCCCTGCAGCGTTCCGTGAGTAACCCCGTGCGTTGGTTAATTCTCCATGGGTTTTTGAGAGGAGTCGGGTCGAGGAGGCCGGGTAGGAAAAAGGAGCAGGATCGAGAGAAGTGAAAGTGGGGAGAGAGGGACGAGTCTGCCCTTCAAAACAGTTTCAGGTGGGCTGTTACCTCTTGCCCATCTCGTTCTGTCTGAGGAACTGGATGTTGTTGCTGCTGTCAGCCAGTTCTGGATACTGCTCCACAGGCAGTACGTAGTACCCGTCGTAGCCTTGTACTCTGCCTGTCGTTAGGAGCTGCTGTCTCTCCCCTTCCGTCCACAGGCGACTGCCTCCCTTCCCATCCCTGGCCCTCTGCTGTTCCTTGGCCCAGGCCCCGGCCAAGGCCCTCTGCCTGGCCAGCTCCAACAGTCTTACCTTCTCTTCATCCACCACGTCCGCCGCGAGCCCGTACCGAACACTCAGCACCAACGCCGGGACCGCAAACTCCACAGTCACCCCTCTCCTCGAGCGGCCGCTCACCGTCACGTTGATGCCGCTCTCCAGCGACTTGCGCCCGTTGGTGAGCCCCAGGGCCAAGAGGTCGCTGTCGGCCGAGCCCACCTTCACAAAGTAGTGGCAGTCCTTCCCTTCCTGGGTGTAATGGGTGCCTTCCAGGTACTGGGCGCCGTTCAGCACCAGGACCACTTTGCGGCTGTCGTCGCTGGCCAAAGCTGACACGCCAGCCACCACGCGGCCCTCCTTCAGAGCCAGCATTACTCCTCGGCCTATTATGGGGGTGCTGGTGCCGAACCAGTGGCCCGGCTTGTCCTTGCGTCTCCGGCGCTCCTTGTTGAGGCGACGGCCCTCCAGGGCCATGAAGGCCTGGTTGTGACGCTCTGCTGCCTGCTGCACACCGGTGAGGAGCTACATGAGAAAATAAAAGAGTGTGAAAGGTGACCGGGTGACCGGTATCTGCATTAACTGAATCACTATCTTGGGGTTCATTTTTATATATACGTGATTCTGTCGATGGCAATATAGTCGGCACGGCGCTGCGTACCTGTCCGTTCTCACAGTGCTGCGTGGCCTGCAGCTCGTACGGCGGCTCCACAAAGTAGAGCGAGTGTCGGGGGAACCCGGGGATTATGTTACTGAGCTGGAAGCCAAACATCACCAGCCAGCTCTTCACATCTACAGCAGACAGGAGGGGAATTAATTAGCAGAAAGTTAAACACAGTAGCAAACAAATCATTTCTTTTATCATAAGAAGAAAAAAGTGAACGTGTATTTGCTCGTGCGACACATCTGGTGTTATGCAAAGCTATCAGCTACGGTGCCATCTGCGGTACATTTCTTACTTGCTTGAGCTATGTTTTCTTCAACAATCTGTTTCTTCTATAGAGATATCAAAGACAATGTCAGGACACAACAAGCTGAGTTTGGCTTGTTGTGGAGATGTGATTAAACGTATCCGAAGTCTGACTATTCTGCTGTTTCAACACTACGTTCTCGAAAGAAAACAGGGTTTTAATTGGCTTGATTATGTCACGCAACAGAATTCACCGTCCGCACCACATTAACGCGTATCAATCCTCTCTACCTGTGACGTAGTTTTTGATGTCCAGCATGTCACTGAGGGGGTTGTTGTTCTTGAACATGTACAGATTAAACGGAGAGGGATCCTTCCCGATCTTGGGCCAGATGCTGTAGTCGGGCGACGTCCAGCGTCCGGCCAAGACGTCGTAGTCCCGCTGGGTGAAGTGGACCAGCTTCGTCAAGGGGTCGTAGAGGCCGCCGTGGAAGCCGACCACCAGCTGGAACTCCGGGTTGGAGTCCAGGTACACCTCTCCGTAGGCCGTGTACTGCACCTGTGTGACACGAGCATCAGTCAATGCGTTTTTACCACATCATTATATTTTCTCAGCAGTAATTGATTGCAAACAAAGTGAGAGTCAAAAGATTCTTACCTGTTTGATCATTTGTCCATTGCTGCTGAAGACAGCCAGCGGTGTGCCAGTGTTGTCAGAAGCTATATAGTATTCCTCTCCACTGCTCACCTCCATGGCGAACAAGTGTCCCTGATCACGTGACAGAC
This sequence comes from Leptoclinus maculatus, assembly GCA_032191485.1. Classification (NCBI taxonomy): domain Eukaryota; kingdom Metazoa; phylum Chordata; class Actinopteri; order Perciformes; family Stichaeidae; genus Leptoclinus; species Leptoclinus maculatus. The sequence continues at coordinate 18,285,172 of JAVDOI010000011.1, read as the reverse complement.
AGAAATCCAATATTTATCAGTATTCAGGTTTAACAGATAATATTTTGTTGAAATAGGAGGTAAGGGTACGTTCATCTACCCTACCTGCAGGTCGTAGTAGAGCGACGAGATCTCCGAGCTGGAGTGGTTGAAGATGTGCGTGACCCTGGACGGGTGGTTGAGGTCGGCGTAGAAGAACTGAAGGTGCTGCCCCGCGCTGTTCCTCGTGGACACCCTGCGGCCCAGCCCGTCGTAGTGGTACACGACGCTCCAGCCGCCGGGGCCTCGGTTGTAGGCCCTCAGCAGCTGACCTTTGGAGTTGTAGTCAAAGACATCGGAGCCGCGCTGGCTGAGGTAGCCGTCTTCATCCAGGCGGTACTGGACATCTCCCAGGCGCGTGATGCGGTCCCTGAGGTCGTAGCGGAGCGGCAGGATGCGGGCGCTGTTCCCGGGGTTGAGCAGGTGGAGGTTGCCGTTCAGGTCGTAGCTGTAGCGCCAGGTGGACCAGTCATTCACCTGATTAAAACAAGGAGTGTGTGTCAGCAATGGTTTCTGGGCCATATTAGGTGTCATGACCACTAAAAATCCACATCACAGCAACTCTCTCCGCACTCACCTTGACGCCGCTCAGCTGTCCGTCTCCGTCATAATCGTAGCGGTACTGAGTGGTGTTGGCGTAGGGCCCGATTTTGAGCTCTCTCTTCACCACCCGTCCCATGCTGTCGTACTGCACCGTCATCCAGTACATCAGCGAACGGAAGATCTCGTACTGGACCTCCTTGATGCGACCGTGGGTGTCGAAATGCTTGCTCAGCGTCATAACGGCGGTGGTGATGATCTGATTAATGTCGTAGTAAATGACCCCGAACTTTCCAAAGTGCTCCACCTGTAGGAGGGATTGGAAAGGTTTAGGGAAAACGTGAGTCCTCTGGCAGCCACAGGAGGTACATTCACACACACAAAGTTTGCCGTGCAAGTTGAATTCTTTCGTACGACATTGCACAAAAGCAGACCAACACTTCCGCACCTTTCCAGAGATCTCGTCGTATCGGTAGAGGTCAACGGGCAGGGGCGTCTCACTGATGACTGGCTTCATGCTGGCGATACGGAAGCTGTTGTCGTGGTAGGTGTAGTCGAACCTCGCGTTGACCATTCCCTCCTCGCTGAAGCGGTAGATCTGCTTGTCGATGAGCGGCCCCATTTTGCGGTAGCGGATGGTGCACGAGAAGCCCCCGCTCTGCAGGTTGACCATCTTCAGCACGCCGGCTGTCTCGTCGTAGCCGAAGGTGACGGCGGTGCTGTCGTACACGATCTCCGACAGCTTCGCCAGCTTGCCGTACTTGTAGAGGACGCGGCGGCCGGTGCCCAGGTAGTGCGTGGCCTGAGGTCGGCCGTCCTCGCTGAAGTCGTGGATGATGGAGGCGTTGCTCTCCGGGGGGTTGTAGGTGTTGCGGATGTAGCCGACTGACACGTGTGTGAACATGGTGTGTCGGGCCACGCTGGGCATGGTGACAGCTGTGACCCGACCCGAGGCGTCAAACTCGAAGATGTACTGCCTCTGGCTCTGCAGCAGCAGCACCATGGACTGGAAGAAGAGAGGGAGGCACAATCCGGATTAATATAATAGCATTACCAATGGATGACTTGTCTGCTGCGAAACAGCACCGGCAGTGATTTGCTCTCAGCGGACAAATTTGAATCTTCATAACCGTGAAAATGATGTATTACTTCACTCTATTCTGCAATTCAAATTAGTATTCGTTCTTGCGGTTGCCTTTCGCGGAGGCTGACATTTGTTACCTGGATGACAGTGTTAATGTGCTTACTTTGTCAAGGTAGCTGTAGCTCCACACCTTCCCGTCCACAAAGGAGCGAGACAGGATGCGTCCCTGCGGGTCAAATTCCGTCCTCTCGCTCATGCTCCCCCTCTGCAGCCCGACGAGCTGTCCGGTGGTAGAATACGACACGTTGACCACTGCCAGGCTGCTGCTGGGCAGCCACATGGCCGGCCGGCCCTGGGCGTCGTACATGATGCGCAGCGTGAACTTCCGGTGGTCATCGTAGATCTTCTCCGTGCGCGTGTTGCGGTCGAAATCAATTGAGAGGAGATTGCGGCCATGAGCCTAAAGAGAAGGGAGAGAGGGGAGGTTCATTTCAGGAAACGCTGTTATTATTGTGAAAAAACAAGGGCCTTATTGAGTAGTCAACTCACTCTAAGCTTCCTCCCAAACACGGTGACCCTGCCCTTGGTCTGCTCCTTGCGCAGACGCCATTCGATGGAGTTGAGGCCGTTGTCGGTGGGCAGGGTGATGTTCCGGCGACCGATCGTAGGGCTGACAGAGCCTGCCAGGATGTGGGGCTCTGTGTGAAAGCTGATGCCCATACCGTTGGCGTACATCACCCTCAGGGTCCCATTGTTGCACAGCTGGTAGCTGTTCCTCACCTGGTCTGTAGGGGGAGACAGACAGGTGTATGGTGAGGAAAAGTAGTCACCGGTGGGACCAGATGAGCTTTACCAACGTCTGACAGAATGTCCATGTTGTCAAGAAAGAAGGAAATTACATTAAAAATAGGTTTTAATGTATGTGTGTTTATGAGCTTCTGCATGAAAAATAAAATGCTCTCAAAAAGAAAAAGTCCAATCTTAAGCCGAGAGGCTCATGTCAGTAAGAACCAGATCATCTTCATAAAACATTTATGGACCTGACTCGTCTTCGTACCAACGGTCTAAACTCACTCTCTCTACAGTCTCCCTATTACTCCAGTTTAATGACTCACTCTCAAACACAAGAATGGAACCAGATAAGCCCATGCCTAATGCTGACGCAAACATTTCCCTCAGATGTCTGAAAACAGGCGTCCTGATCACAACGATGTGATTGAAAGTCAGATAAAATAGTTTTCGGCTCAGAAATATCTGGAAGATCGGGGAGGGGGGGGGTTCTTTTAAAAAAAAATGTCCTTTACAAAAGGTTATGGGATCAGATGGTGTCTCCCCCTTTGAAGCCCCGCCATAAATGACAGTAATCCATAAGCCCAATTTGTAATAAAGCTCCTGGCACATTTTAACAATGCCTCAAACAGACAAGTGAAGCTTATTCCATTGACTTGGCAGCAACAGCCTTTAGATAAATCTCCCCTGCTCTCTCTGTCTGAACGACCTCGTAATAAAACAGAAGCAAGGGAGAGAGAGAGAGAGAGAGAGAGAGGAGAGAGAGAGAGAAATGAGAGCTTGAGGGGCCAACGAGAATTCACTGTAGAGCAGTTAATGAAGAGAGCGAGAAAGAGCGGAAAGAGAGGGAGACGGTTAAGTGAGTATGTCAGCAGAGAGCTGTGCAGAAACCCACATAGTGCGGCGGAAACCTTAAATGACTTACAGCTCTGTGAACAACTCTCCCCTTTTCCTCCCGCAACGCAGGTGGATCACTGAATACCTCTACAACGTATTCTCTCGGAGGCCTTTCAGACTTGCAGAAACCCGCGGGCTGCGTTCGCACTTCTGTCACTGGTCAAGAAGTGGGAGGAAATAATTCTCCTTCTACTCCTTCCTCTTTAAAACAGACCAAATAAGCTCAGGGATCATGGGAACTGGTTGAGAGCTGTGTTTGTATGTCCTAGTGTCTCTATCTGTGTGTGTGTGTGTGTGTGTGAGGAGAAAGCTTGAGGGATGAGGAGGATTCACTCTGCATGATTTAATGAATTTTGCTGTGATGATATTCAAAAGCAGGATGATCCCAGCTGGGATTAACAACTATATATTGGTAATTTTACTCCGTGAGAGGGAGCGAGAGAGGGCTGGATGTGGGATGGGAGGGAAAGTGATTTCCTGGAGCATGCACATAACTGAGCGAAGATTACAAGGCTTTCAATTAAAGTCGGACGCATATTGTCCACCAGAGAGGGGGCGGATGTTGAAAACTAAGATGAAGTAGTTTTGTCCAAAGAACACTTTAACTTAATCTCTATAATGAAATCATAATATCCTATATTTCCCTACGCTGATGACTCAAGCCCAGCATTCGTCCACCTCCGTGCCACATCCTCGGCCCCTAAGTATTTAAAAATGTAAAAAATACCTTGCACCACAGTGTACGAGGCCTCGACGGAGGACAGGTTGGTGATGACGGTGACGTCGTCGTCTCTGCTGGAGCTCTCGATGTCGATGTTGATGGAGCGCTCGATCTCGCGGTGGAGGCTCGTCACCATGCCCGTGGGGTACGTGACGTTGGTCAGGCGGCCCTCGCTGTCGTACCTGGGAGGCGGGACGATCGCAGTCAGGGAAATTGGCAAGGAAAAGGACACGTTTTCACATTCGTGCTGCATAGATAGACACACACACACACACACATACACACACACACACACACACACACACACACACACACTGCCGGAGATGAACATGGTCATCTTAGAGGAACTGGCTGTAGTTATAAAAGTGAACACTGGGGGGCAGCAGCACTCTGCGTGAGGTGTGAGATGAATCATTGGGAGTGCAACAGAACAGAACGTGATGAACATTAAACCTGTGAAAGGCATTCATTTTTGCATTTCAGATAGGTGTCAAAGTGTTACAAGCATACATGCAGACACTCACTGGTAAAACGTGGTCCACCCGGTCTCGTCAGCTTTGGTAGCCAGGAGGCCCGTGTTGCCACTGTAGCCCATAAGAGCCACTTCCTGGCCCACGGCCGACACGCTCCGCAGACCCCCGGTGGGGTCCAGTCCCAGGGTCACCACTTGGTTCTCGGGCAGCAGCATCAGCCTGAGCAGGCCGGCCCCTCCTCCCTGGCCCTGGGCGTCCCTTCTCACCTTCACCGTGTTGTTGCAGTTGTCCACCAGCATGGCCAGCTCTCCGTCCGCGCCATAGGTGAAGTTGTAAAGCGGCTCCCCGGTCACCAGGCTAATGGTCTGGATGTGAAGCCCCTCCCCGTTGAAGACGTACAGCTCCTGTTCCCTCGGCGACGCCACCTCATACTGCGCGGCTCCTCCGTACCCCGCGCTGGAGAAGGCGGGGCCCGGCCGGTTGGCCCGCACAGCTCTGATGCGTATGTTGTTGAGGTCGGCGATGAAGAGCGTCCCGTCCGGGGACACGGCCAAGGAGGTGGGGGAGTTCAAGCCGCCGTCGGGGGCGTAGCCGTCGTCGCCGTAGAAGCAGTTGCAGTTGACGTCGTTCTTGCAGTCGCAGTCGGAGGCGACGCCAGCCAGGAGGGAGATTTCTCCATTGGTGCTCACCTAAAGGAGAACGCACGGACAGGAAGTGGGAGAGGAGAGACGGTTAATGATGAGATTTGAAAGGAAAAAAAAGAAAGTCGCAACTCGATGAAAGAAGACGTGTCACCGAAAGCACAATTCATTTTGAGTTATCAAAACAGGGGAATGCCCGAGCTGAATGTGGTCTCTGGAGAAACAATCTGAGAATATCTTTTGAAAAAAACGCCCACACAGCCCGACCAGCTGTGCTGTGAGTTTTTTTGCCGGCCAACAAGCTGGACCAACAAAATCCGCTGTAGAACAACGGCGCAGACGAGCAGACTGTGCTCAGCACTCTTCAATCTCGTACCTGTCTGACTCTGTTGATCTTTTTCTCATCCGTCTCAGCGATGTAGAGGATGCCGGTGTGGGACATGGCGATGGCCGTGGCGCTCTCCAGGGCCGCGTGTATGGCCAGCTTGCTGAGGCTGTAGTCGATACCCGGCACTTGACAATGCATGGGCCGACCTGCGATGATGCTCACCTGTGGGCAACAACAGAGGACGTCACATCCACGATCGAGCAACGGTTTCGGACGTGGAGAGATGTTCAGCCGCGGGGGGCGAAAACAGTACAGATGAAACTTTCAATAATGAAGTGAGACCACCAGAAAGTAGAATATTTCAAGCTCTAATTAATCAGTAATGTTACCACCACTGCGAAACTTAGAAAACTCTGTCGGAATATGAACTTTTACTTCTAAATTGGCTTGAGAGAGCCTAATTGGGACACGATCCTGTCAAAGCCACCCTCAGGGTTCTGCAGGGGCGATCCGGCCTTTGTGGTACAGACCTGGTGGTTCTCGGTGATGCGTAGGATGACATTGTTTTCCAGGACATAGAGCGAGTTGTCCATGGGGTTCACCGCCAAGTCCGTGGGCCACTCCAGACGCACCTAGTAGGCGGGAACAAAAGTTACACATGAGATAATGCTGAGGGAGGCGTTTTGAAAGGATGCCAAGGTTCTCCTTGTCTCCTCCTCATTTGTTTAAGTGACTGCGGCCCTCACTCTCTTCTGATCCATTCATTTATCCATGGACTCTCTAATCCCTCCCTAAATCAGTCTCTCCGTGACCTCCTGGCTGGCGCTCGTCCACACAACCGCCCCAGCTCAGCACTCACGGGGCCGTTAGATCATTATCTATCGCGGCCGTCGCCTCTCGTCCCCCGACCTCCACCTCCCTCCCCAAAACCGCCGTACCTGGCTGACGTCCATGCTGGAGTCGCAGCTGAGCGGCCGCACGGTGGTCAGGTCGTTGGCCCCCAGCAGAGTGGAGATGATGCCGTTCTGGTCCACCTTGCGGATCATGGTGGCATCCACGAAGTACATCAGCCCGTTTTTATCCACCGCGATGCCTGTCAAAGCGGAGATGAACACCGTTAGAGACCACGCATAACTCAGCACCGCGGGGTGACCCGTGGACGTATCAAGTCAATTAAACTTCAGATCTTTCCACCGGCTGGAAGCGGATAGCAGCCCTGACAGCTGAATTGCTCGATGCTTCATCGAATGAGAGGGAACAAAGTGATGGAGGGGCCACTGAACTGTTAGATAAGTGTTAGTTTTTGGGATGAGTCATCGGGAATGCGGAGCCGAGCTCATGCTCCTCCCAGAGGGCGATCGTAGACTGCAAGCAGATTCTTTAAAAAGGCAAGTGATCCGCAGCACTCTACTTCCCTTCCTCGGTTTCCCCTCGCTGTTCCTTCCCCCCCCCCCCTTTCCTACTTCCCATTTGTTTTCCTGCATTTAACTTTTTTCTAGTGTTTACCAGTGGTGCTGTGTCAGCCTCGCCGGTCTAACAGGCAGCAGGCATTCAGACAGGTGTGTTTGTTCGAGGCAACTGTGCCCCCGAAATAACTCCTAGACGCACCGAGATACCCAACAACAGATGGAGGGACACAGCAAAGGGCACGCTGTAAATGAGAGAGAGAGGGAGAGAGGGAGAGAAAGACGGAGAAGGAACAGGCAGAGTGGGCAAGCTGGTGTGTGCCGGCTGACTTTGCCTGTGACAGGTAAGAGGGAATCGGTGGCTCATTGTCTTCTCGTCGCACTCACACACATACACATGCTGTATGTATACGGACAGCATGTATATGTGCAGTCACACACGCGTACACACACACACACACACACACACACACACACACACACACACACACACACACACACACACACACACACACACACACACACACACACGTGTCACTGAATGGAAATGTGACAGTGTGACATCCTTGACAGTTTGGTGTCACAATGTTCTCAGATCCAATGATCCACAAAAACCATCCCATTAATAAGTTTAACATTAACCTGGTTTATAACCTCCTTCTGTGTCTGTCCTGCTTTAGTTGAGTCACGCGACGGGCACACTGAGAAAACAAATTGTACTCCGGGAAGAAAAGGAAAAATTGAAGGCGCCTCAAACTGTATGTCTTGAAAATCACAATGGCGCTTTTTTTGTCAGCTATTTTCATCGTTTTAATATCACAATCTAAAGAATCACTTGAATGCAATAAATCTTATTCTGTAATCACTACTAAACATATAGGTTATTGGCTGTTCTGGCCTTATCGCGCCTCCCTAAAGCTGCAACGATTAGTTTCATTATAAATTAAGTCAATAAAATGTCACAATTTCCCACAGCCCAAGGGGACGTCTTTAAATGCCTTGTTATGTTCGAACAACAGGACAAAAACCAAAGGACGTCCAATTGATAATGATATAAAACACATTTCAAAGACAGGATTGGGAGAAAGCCAAATGTTTTCGCATGACGATTGCCTTAAAACGATTATTCAATCATCAGCATAATTGGTGATCCATTCTTTTTGACAGTGTGGCTCACCTTTGGGGCTCATAAGAGTGGCTTCGGTGGCTTTGCCGCCGTCACCGCAGCGCTCGTCAAAGGGCAGGCATTGCTCCCCTGTCCCAGCCACCACCTCGGCGTTGTCCGACAGCAGGCGGCCTCCCGTTAACGAGTGGACGCGGTAGATTCTGCGGGAGTTGGTGTCGGAGATGAACAAAGCCCCAGATACCGGATCCACTGCCAGGAAGTACTTGTGGGTTGGGTTGTTACTGAGGTGACAGAAAAAAAACAACAACAATCATCATGTCAGTGAATAGCGTAGTTTTATATTTGAAGGAGCTATTGTTGCTGGAATGTGCAGAGGAAGCTTTTAAGGATCTTACCTGTGTCTGAATTCTTTGTTCCTTCAAGGGAGAAAGAGAGAGAAAAGCACAACAAAACAAACGTTAATTCACACAAAGCTGCCCGTGGTGTGAACAACAACATTTAACCATGGGTAAACACACCCTGGAGAAAAGGTCTGTAGCACGGTGTATAATTCCACCTCGATCCTGCCATCCCCAGTGTCTCACCTCATTCTTTCTGTTTCAAGGGAGGATGAAATCCTACACGTTCAATGCACTGAAAACATCCAGTCTTTCCCCCTCTCCCTGTCCTGCCATCTGACTTTAATCCAACCAGCCCTTCTTGTGTCAGTATTTTCAGTGCCTCTAAATCCCAATCTGCTTCCTAATTGATGAGTCTTTTACCTTAATTCCAGGATGCCAGTCGTGTTCATAGATGGGTAGACCCTGCGCACAAAGTTGAGGTCCCCGACATAGAGGCTGCCATCGACGCCCATTGCCAAGGCGACCGGCGCCAGCAGCTTGTTGCCGTCTGCCAGGCCGTTACAGCTGGGGCAGGAGATGCTGCGCCTCCGTCCGTTTCCCATGACGCTGGTGATTACCGGGGGCTGCTCCGTCACAAAGATGTTCTCACCGCTTCCCTTGTGAAGGATGCCTGGACAGGAGAGAAACACGAGCAGAGTCAGGATCATGGTTTCAGTGAGAGGACCGAGAAATGTCGGAAGGATATCCATCATGTCCCCCTGACGATGAATTACAATTACTTTGGTGTGATCTCTTAACTCTTTGACTCGTGCTATCATCAGGTCAATGTCCAATAATGAACTGATGACAGCCCTACTTTGTGGTGAGGAGGGCTAATGAGCAAATGTTAGTATATTGTATATATATATATATATATGTATTGCTCAACATGATTTAGCATTTAGCTGCTCGCATGGCTGTAGGCTGTCAGTCTCGTTAATAAGTTCATCTCCCAACATATATTTTGGTTATCAAGAAAAAAAGGCACAAGGATGCAATGAAGGCTGTTTTACTGGCACTTGTGTGTTCAGCGCGACATTTTATCACTCTGGCAACACATTAGCCTTTTTTGATGGCCAAAGCGTAGCATCGCATCTCTCCGAGGAGAGACATTTCTCCACCGTACATGCATTCCCCCACTTCCACAAATACCGCCACACACCGCTGGTTCTCCAGTTGCGTTCATTCCATTAGTGCATTGATTGTCACAGCAGGTGAGCATCGCTGCATCAGCCCATTTATACTTCCAGTCCTTTTTTGCATGACTGCACAACAGAGTGTAGGTAATGAAATAGTAGATCATGCAACAAGAATGACCGCTGGCCCACCGCCACAGAGATCTCAGAATAACTTTCTGGAACTGTTCTAACAGTTGCCGCTGATTGGCAGGTGCACATGTTTATTCAGTAGGGCTGGCGTGAGTGAGAGAACACAAGCTCTTCTTCTGAAAATACTCGCAGACAGGTTAAAAAAAAAAAAGTCCATATGGGCGTGTGTGTGTGTGTGTGTGTGTACGTACCACTGCGTGTGTTCAGTATGTGATGCTTGTCGAGTGACCAGCCGCCCAGACTGGTGGGATCCAGTTCGTAGCCCTGCAGAGTGGCTGTCCTCTTCTCCCAGAGGATGAGACTGGCACAGGACTCATATTCATAGCCCACAGACACTGCATATAGGAGAGGGCAGAGGCGACAGAAGGGGAGGAAAAAAGAGGCAACAAAGTGAAAACTGAGAATGCATGAACGTGACAGAAATGACACAGGAAGGGAGGCTGTGCAAAAACTTCATCTGAGCACATCCTCCCAAGCTCCTCTAGCTTGTGAAACGTGTGATACACAGAGAAGCTAGTTAGCGCCTCTAACAAAAACCTGCCCTCACACCCGACTAACACTCTCACATGCTGCTAAATCAATTAAAAACCTTGTTAATTGGAGAGATAACTCGTTGGGCCTATAAACACACGGGCCGCACCGGTTGCCACAGTGACAAACTCTGCCGCTGCACCCAATCGTGTACAGCACATGTGCTGACAGTCTGATCTGACTAAATGTACAGATAAGCAAAAAGAGCTAAGATGAAAGGAGTGCGTTTGTGTGAATGCATGTGTGTGTGTGTGTGTTTTTTTCGTGTTACAACTTGTTAAAAGGAAAAGCGTGTTAACACATCAACTCCCACTTGAGTCACAGTCAAGTCTGCTGTTGCCGGCACCTTCTCGGCTGCTCCACTGCATACAATGATGTAGTGTACCTGCGTCTGTATCCGCGCTTAGCAAAATGCAACCTGATCGTAAACCAGGTATATGCTTTATAATCTTTGAGAAACGTCAAATTGCGGTTACTCTCCGGGAAGAAGGGGACCTTTTGAGTGAATGTATTTTCTCAAACAGAATGCCCCCTCATGATTTTAGTCCGCACTGAGTCCCCCAGATGTCTGCTGCATCTGTGGCCTGACAGCCGTGTTTGGCTGACGGCATCTGTGAGCGACTGTGACAGCGGAATGTAATAGCACCGAGGCTCCCCTGGACTCCTGCTCGCTGCTCCAGTGGCTAACTGCTAACTCACCCTGATGGCTAATAACCCTTCACCACAGTTACGGCTGGCTGACTGAACCACAAGCGGCTTCAATGAAAAATAGAAAAGCAAAAAAAAAAGCACTTAACTGTGGCTATACCGCGGAGTTGATGGAGGCCGGGTTTCGGGTGTATTAGCTCTCTTCCAGGCTCCCTAATTAGCAAGCTCTCCCTCTGTCATAGCCAGTGCTGCCTCACTGGTAACGTTTCAAGTCCACTGACCCCCGCAACCCAGCTTCTCTCCCATCCGTCACTTCCACTCACCAACAGCTGCAGAAAGGCCGTAGACCCTCTGCCCATACGCATCGGTCTTATCCCAGATGTAGGTGTAGGCCAAGTTGGGTGAGGCGTGGAACCACTTCTGGAAGAGGTGGCCCTCCACTGCTACCATCAGGTGAACCTTCAGCAGGCCCATGGACACCACGGCCGGAGTCATGGTCACCTTGAGCAGCGAGCGGTAACCCTGCGTCCTGGAGCTCAGGTAGCACAGCTTCAGACTTGAGCCAGGCACCTCGATCTGCTCATGCAGCACCTGGAAGACAAAAGAGAGGAGATGACAGGAGAAGGATTATGGGGGGGGTGGGGGGGGGGATTAGAGGGAGAGGGAGTAATGGGGGTCACGCTTCCACTGACGGCTGAAGGACAAAAAAGGGGAAAAAAACAATGACAGAAATAAAGAAATAGAGAAAGAGGGGACACATGGGGTGGGGTGGGGTGGGGTGGGGTGGTGGGGGGGGGGGGGGGGGAAGCTATGGAAGCGAAAGGAGAAAGAGAGCTACAGGAGACAGGCATACAGGAGAGTGGGAAGAGAGCGAGGGAACCAGAAGGGAGATTAGCCGGCTGCCAGAGGTCAGTGGTACTGCACCTGAGTCTCCGGTATGATGGGTTTCTCCCCTGGCTTGGAGCTGAAGAAGGAGGAGAGAGGGGATGCAATCACAAGAGGGTCAGGCCTGACGAAGCCGCTCAGGTCGCAGCCCGGGATCGTGTTCTCTTCTGTCTTAAGCACCAGAGTGTCCATAGCATAAAACTGGCTCCAGGGCAGCCACACGGTGCGCTCCTGGCTCAGGAAGGGGGCGCGCTCGAACCGCAGAGTCAGTGATGCACCACCGTTAGCTATCAGGTCAAACCTGGAGAGGTTTGCAAGAAGAGGATGGGAATAAGGTACAGATGGGGACGCGCTGTGGCGGACGATCATACACTGTCAGTGTTTTGTTTCTTCCAATATAACATTTACTCCACTGCTTTAACTCATCGACAAAAAAAAAACCAAACACCTGGAATAGATTTTTCAAAATGATTACATTACGTCACAACAAACTTCTACGACACACACACACACAGAGACAAGGCTGTCGAGGCAGCAGTAAAAGGTCTGAAATATGAATAGCACAACGTTAGAATACTGGTAAAAGTGATTGCATTAGATGCTCTTCCACCTTTTGTCTCCACATTATGACAGACGGCTGTGGGCTAACGATTAGTGCAGAAACAGGTCGTCTACACAGTTTGCCATGGCAAACGGCCAGAGCTCTGTACGAGTCTGGAACCGGCCCGAGAGCCTGTAACAAGTGGGAGAAAATAGCACTCATCAAAACTAAACAAGGTCAGACAGGGATAACAGAAACACGTTCTTTCGAGTCACAAGTTTGTGAGACTGGCGAGTAACTGCCTCTGAAATACAAGGTTAATTAAATGTTACTAGGAGTTCGGATGTTTCGGCGTCAGCTCGGCCTAACTGGGAGAAAAGGCTGCAAAGAAAAGCACTGATAAGAGGAGGAGACGGGTGCTTAAAGAACCTGAGACAGGGAACACAGAAATTGCACATTTAATGAGTGGAGGTCAGTCTAAAGAACCAATGAATCAACTTTTGAAATAACATGTTACGGATGTCAGCCAGACTGGAATTCAATATCAGTTGTAGGGGGGGGGGGGGGAGAACTGGACAGAAAAGTCAAATTAAAGCAGCCTTAAAAACTCCCCGGAAACTTGAATTCCTGCGGGGGGGAATGGAAAGACATGTCAGGTGAGTTAACCAAACGTGTTCGGAAGTTGTCTATTAAAGCAAAGAACTGTGGCACTTAAACATCCAATCTCAAGGTTGTCATTCATTTTTTTGCTTTTAAAGTGTCTGTGGCTATCATTTCTGTTCACTTATTGTTTATCGTGAGTAAAACTCCTATTGTCGTAAAATGTTCTCACGTGACATAAAACCGTGTAAATCATGCACATTTGATTGGCCCATTGCAGCATATATAGTGCTTTCATATTTTCTTGCACATTCTTTTTCTATTGCTTTCATTCCCGTTATAATTTGTATTAATACGTTTTCACTTAGGAGATTGAGTTTTGACTCCCGCTCGTGTTGTTCTTGTAAATACATTTCCTCTGCTCACATTCAAAATCCCCTTTCTTTGCTGCATCTAATTATCTGTGGCTGCCACAGCCCAGTTTTCTCATGGGATCATTATAGATATCTAATCTAATCTGATCTAATCTAATGTAATTGAATGTAATCCAATATAATGTAATCTAATCTAATCTTATAAAACAGCCTATGTGGTGAGGTAGTTTCAGCAAGGAGTGCCGGGTAGCTGTTGTACATACATTCCATCCTGCCGCGTCAGCGTGTATCCATAGTGGGGGTAGTTGACAAAAGACACGTTCACCCCCACCAGAGGGGTTCCATCTGTAGTCAACACCTGACCCCGGATTAGAGATGCCAAACTGGAAGAAGACAGAAGACACAGAGTGAGGGAGCGATAGTCAATCTATCAACCCAATCTTCCTAACCATCAATCATCTGGTTTGATTAATCTCACCATCTTTCAATCACCCCTGTTTGCCCATTCATTCAGTCATTGCGCTGGTCTTCCAGCACTCATTAATTAGTGACAATCAGCAGACCGCGCCATCCAGATTAGCTCCCGTCAATCACGTAAACAAACCATGACAATGTGGATGGACGTGAGCGTATGTTTGTGTGTGTGTGTGTGTGTGTGTGTGTGTGTGTGAGTGGCTGCGCCTAAGAGCACTGATACACAATTGGATAACATTTAAATATACACAGCATCACTTTGATGAGCGGCTTTCTTTTGAAACACGTGATGCCGGCATGTGGCAGTGTATGCAGACAAGGATCAGCACCACGGACAGCGCTTCACAGCGCGACCAAAATCTACGGGGGAATCTGGGCCCGCTCTGCTTCGGCTCTGGGAGTCTTCTGAAGTCTTTTTGAATCTAGAGATACTTTTTTATGGCACTCATTCATTCATATACCTTCTGAAAGAATATTCCTTAACATGCAATCTCACAGGCATGTAAAATCATTTTTTTTTAACATTATTGGCAAACATGAAAACCCCTCTAACCCTGAATTATGAAAATGAATAAAATAATTCCTACATTTTATCCTGCATCGAATGCTATAACTAACTAAGTGATATGAATACTAATAGTAATGTGTGCTTGTAGCCTGTGTTCGTGTGCTCTCCCACCATACCTCGAGTTGAACGGGTTTTCCCCTGGGAGGACATGGGTGCTGTCCCGTCCCACGAGCATCTTGACGCGGTCGTAGAAGGAGCGGACGCGGGGCTGGAACGGCGGGCTCTGCTGGATCACCAGGAGAGGGTCCCGGGAGCCCCGGCACAGCGGGCTGTTCTGACAGGGACTCTGGATGCAGCAGTCTGGGTCCATGCAGTCTGTTAGTCCATCTGAGACGGAGGGAAAGCGCAATAATGAGGTGGTGGTGGTGGTGTGAAAGCGGCAAAGATTGCAAAAAAAAAAAAAAACTAAACCTACTTCTTCCATTCTTGATTTCATATTTTGATAATTTTGTCATAGAAGACTCCTCCAGAGACTCCTCTCATAACAGTTAATTATATTTCTTGTTTTAAAGCTGGGGTAGGCAACATTAAAGAAACCAGCAACAGTAAGCTAGAATCTCAGCCCCGCCCTTTAGGCCTCCATCCAAAGCCACTCCTCCAAAATAAAAGAAAGCGCATCGTTGTCATCGCTAGCCATATCCACGTATTACCAGCCAAGAGAAGCCAATGCGAAAGTGCCATAAACTTGCATTCTCTGTTCTTGCCATTAGGGGGCGACTCCTCTGGTTGCATAGAAGTTTGAGAAAATGAGTCTACTTCTCACTGGATTCATTACCTCAGTAAACATTATGAACAGGAGTTTATGGTCTCAATCTCTAGTGTCAAGTCTTATTAAACACAGCATGATGTTCATTTAGTAAATGATGGTCCATTTAGAGTAAAATAGACCATAAAGCAGGGTATGCTTTAGGGCGGGGCTAGCTTGTGATTGACAGGTTGCTAGCAGAGCCGTATACGGCGTCTCTACGTCACTCCTCCGCAGTCCAAATATGGTCACTTCCCCTGACTGGTTGCAAAAAAACAAGATGCAAAATGGTCAAATTCCAAGATGGCGATGGCCAAAATGCCGAACTCACGGCTTGAAAACCGCAGTCCACAAACGAATGGGTGACGTCACGACCAGTAAATCCACTCCATGTTAGTATTGGGAAACATCGTCTGCCTATTATCGAAGACTTTTTTTTGTCAGAGCATTTGATTTATTGCTGTCGTGATGTAAAGAGAATTTCAACGAATATAACAAAACAATAAATTGCCTACCCTAGCTTTAATTCGTTATTTTTCCTCCCTTGTGCTTTATTACTTTAACTATCATGTATCTCCACAATAGGCATTCCACAGAGAGGGCTGCACTTATATAATAGTTCCACCAAACATCTCTTCCTCCGCGCCCCATTTCACCTCCTTCGTTGTCCTTGTTGTCGGCGCAGGAGGTCTCCATGGCAACACTGCAGCCGGGGCCCCTCCAGCCCGTCTGGCATTCACAATGCCAGCTCTGCTGTCCCATGGTGCACTGGCCGTTCCCGTTGCACAGGCTAGGACAGCCGTCTGCGAGGAGAGGACAGGAGGAGACAAGGGGAGGGAGAGGGATGATGGGAGAGAAGCAAGGTGATGCTTGTTTGTTTTATCACCAATGATACACAGATGAGCACACACACGCACACACACACACACACACACACACACACACACACACACACACACACACACACACACACACACACATGCTCATATGGTTATGATAGACCAATGAGTCTCACTCAATTGAATAACCACGTGGTGGCATACTTTAAGTATTGATTGTTCAAGAATCAATTTAATTCAGCGCGTCAATTTTAATGCGCACCTTCCCAACGTGTGTGTACGTGTGGACAGACCTCTCGATACACTTACTTGATAGAGCCCCACCCGATCATTACACTCTCTTTCGCTCTCGCAGTCTCTCTCTCTCTCTCTCTTACTTATGATTCAGTGTAGGTAATGGGATTCTGATGGCCTGAGAGTAATGCTTTCTCATGAGAGAATGGGATTATGTTCGCTTGAGTGTGTGTGTGTGTGTGTGTGTGTGTGTGTGTGTATCTGTGCGGTGGCAGTCTATGCGCTAATAAACCTTCACTTTAGTTTATGCAAAAAGCTCTACCAGAATCTGAGGCCCTGAAGCCAAGAAAGTTCTGTAACTAGCATAGCGGGGCCACCCTCAACTCAAGAGTGGCTTTAAGGCAGGGAAAAGCAGACATTTTATGGGCGTCTGGATGAGGACATTTGCAATTATAGAGAGCAGTACGGTCTTGTCAAAGTGTTATCTGGTCACTTTTGGTTGGTTGTAATGCTAAAGAAAATTTGAAGGAATAGTTTGGCATTTTGGGAAATAGGCTAATTCGCTTTTTGCACACAGTTATATGACCTGAGCTTAGAATGAAGACTGCAGACAGCTCTGTCTGAAGCTCACTCCTTTACGTGCTGTATCTTGTCTGTTTAATCTGTACAAATACATTTAGTTTTGATGGGAGGGGGTTTTGTGCGGGTCTACTTCTTGGCTGGGAGCAGTGACCTCATTGAGTCTTGCTGTCACAGCGTGGTTGCCAGACAGCCAGCAGACACTCTAAGAAGTTCTTGTGCCCGGCCAAGAAAAAGTCACACACACACGATCCCCTGTACGAACGAGGCCGGGCTAGCTCTTTTCCCGATGTTTCCAGTCTTTATGCTAAGCTAAGCTAGCTTTCCGCCGGCTCCAGCTTCACACTGAACGGACATATATGAGAGGGGTATCAAACTGCTCATCTAACTCTTGGCAAGAAGTAAGTAACAAAAAAGCATGATTCTTATTTTTAGATGATTATACACTAAAGAAAACATACTTATTAATATTATATTCCATTTCCACCAATAGATCCCCTTAAATGCTGCACACTGGCCCTTTAAGATAACTTATACATCAAAAAAACATTTCTACTAAATTGGGTCCAAATGTCCGCTAAATGCCAAGAGATAAATACTTTTGTTTCTGAAAGCTTACTATGACATTTTCATATTCCATTAGGGTACTTTGCATCCATGCTGGGATAATTTTGCCCATCAACGTCTTTTAAAAAAAAAAAAAGGCCTTTAACTCCGGGCCTGCCTTACCATTTTCCCATATCGCTCTAAATCACACTTTTCTAGCTCCAACACAAGTCTGTGTGTTTGCCACATTATAATCTATCAGGGAGAGTGTTCAAAAAAAAGAAAAGAAAAAGGCATGATGACACACAATGACGATGTTTTCTCCGGCAGCACAAAGAGCCTCAAACAAACTTGTCACAGTGATTTCCTCTTCAATAAATGAGGGAGCAGGATGAGACACTCTTAAGTCTACCCACGGGATATGGAGGCAAAGACAGAGTTGACTGATAAAACAATACGTGCATGCACGCAAAGGCACTTACTCAAACACACACACACACACACACACACACACACACACACACACACACACACGCCCAGCACAACGCGCCCTAGAGATATTACCTGACATTTCCCACTCAGTAGTAGTGAGTGCCGACACAGAGTGAGGGAGGACAAAACAACCCGGTAAGAGATTATGAATATGAAACGATTTTCATTGAGTCCCGCTCAATAGATTAATGAACATATTTTCACTCAAGTTGCAATGTAGGGTTTTGCCCTCTAACAAATCGCCGCATCAATAAAGCCATGCATTATGAATACAAATAGCGCAATCTAAACCGTGGCAGCAGCTAAATTAACAGGCATTTCATCCCGATTGGCTTTTTGTCATATGTCTCAACCACCAGGCGACACGAGGGAAAGTCAACAGAGGACTTTGAGAAAGGCACGGCGCCATCTTGTTTGAACTCACAAGAAGAGGTGAGGGGGGGGGGGGGGGGGGGGGAGTTAAGCAGCAAAGCTTAACCACGTTTTACAGCTCAACAAGAGGAATAAAATCAAAGGTTTTTATCTTTAATTATTACCATTTTCTGCATCAGGGGACTGCTCATGACGCTGTATTAACAGTCAAGCTGGAATAGATTGTCCCCGAGTATTGAGCTCGGGGAACAAAGGCAGTTAGCAGTGATTGCCTGTTAAATGGAGTTGCCATTTAAAGCAGCCAAATACTTATGAAGCACCCGGACAGGACGATCCATAGCGGGCATTGATCGGCTTGCCTGGGCAGGACGACACGAGACTCCTCTCTCTTTAATGCCAGGGCCCAGTCAATATCCCTCTCATACTAACTAGAATAAAGTGGGATTTCAGAAACTATTAAGTCCACCCTCCCCACTAATGTAGTTGGACTCTGATGAAATCCCCTTAAAAAGGAGAAGAAATTGCCTTGGGTTATGGGTCAGCACACACACACTCTTCCGTGTGTGTGTGTGTGTGTGTGTGTGTGTGTGTGTGTGTGTGTGTGTGTGTGTGTGGGTGGGTGTTGGGGTATATGACTGGATAGAGAAAGATACTGCGTGAGACTCTGAGGAGAGAGAGAGAGAGAAAGAATGAGAACTTAGAGCATAAAAGAAGACTTTGTGCTAAAAAGTTCCCTCCGTTCTCCCCATTCCCCATGTTTCCAACTCTGCCTCTTCTAAAGGTCATACAGTAAAGGTCACAACCATAAATCCGAGCCCGCTGCTCTATAGATGGACCGGATAACTCTGCGCTTCCTTGGATAAACCGCCCCTCAATCTGCTCCTCCTCCTATTCTCAATGAGCTATATCTTTGGAAAATGATATTGATTATTTTGCCCCACGTGTCCTCCGACCTGTCACCCTGCTCTTCTTCGCTCTCCCTTCTCTCTCGGTCTCGCTCCCTTTTTAACCCCGCGATTTACCTTTTTCTGTGCGCTGCTTCTTCATGAAACAATGAGAGCTATTCCATTAAGCGCAGAGGGTGAGAGGACACTCTCAACGGTGCTCCGGGGACCTGTACTGTCAGGCAATCTGTGCCGCTCTGTGTAGCCCGACAGAGGTTCAGCTGTGGGGCTATCTATTAAGCATTCTTGCCTGTGCGTGTGAGACAACTCACCCTGGACCTGCGCCCTTCTCTTTTTGCATCAATGTTTTAACCTTAGCCATGCTTCTGTTTATCTTTGTGTGATCTGACTAAACTGTTTGGATTTTTTTTTTTTTTTTTTCGAGGCTTAAGTTTGGAGAGGATGGGTTTGATGAAAAGATAGAAACCTGCAATTAATACTGTACGCTCGCTGAGTCGCACACGCACACACACACACACACAGAAAATAAATGTATTAGACGCTTTTCCATGGCCCGCGACTGTTGCCACAAATGTAAACACGCACACACTCAACAGTTCTGTATTTTTCGGCACCACATTAAGGCCTCGCATCAGTGGCCTATGAAATTCACCAATTACCTCAGAAGTTCTTTACGGCTCTCATCATTTTCTCCTCGTGTGAAAGCAGCGGCGTTTACGCAATACATGACTAGAATACCTGAGCGGAGTTGTGTGTTGATGTGTTTCCACGTTGGAAAACATGGAGGGGGGAGGACACACACACACACACACACACACACACACACACACACACACACGCTCACACGCATGCACATCCACACGCTCACAGCACAGCCCCTCGACACTTCCGATACCACACTAGGCTCTACGGTACCCCACAACACATCGAGGCCCAATGACAGCGAGCGCCTGCTGCAGCGCACCGCTGCAAATGGCAGTGCGCTGACGTGCAGGGAGTCGTCACATCGAGGCTGCCACTCTGATCTACGCACAGATATCACCACAGAGTCTACAGAGCCAAGCCAGGCCGAAACCCACAAATGCAGCAGCTATAGCTTCTACCACCACCACCACCACCACAGGCTAAGAAACAAAAACACCAGAGTCAGATACGGTACCTGCTTTGTCAACCATGCTCCCATGGTCTGCAGTGGGAGAAAACGTGCAAAAAGGTAAGAGATGGGGAGAGTATTTTTTTATTCTTTTAAATCTTTTTTTTTTTTTTAAATAAATGCAAGCAAACATCATGCAGAGCTGAAATGAACAACAGACAAGCTGAGATAAGCTAACACCGACAGTGTCTGGTGCTAGTGAAGTGTGCTTTGCGCCAAGCTGAGGGCTGACAACTCTTTCATCTTGGGCTGATGCTGCAGTCAAAGCTGCCCTACTTTCTGATGGGGGAAATGGGGAGATCACAAACTGTTATTCCCCTGCGTGGTGTATATATATATATATACATATATATATATATATATATATATATATATATATATATATACATAAATATACATGTGTGTTGCTTTGTGTGTGTTTCGGTGTTTGTGTGTGTGTGTGTGTATCAGATTGCAATCACAGTGCTTGTGGTGACAGGGAAATGAGACTTTGTGTCTCAAAGTGTGAATCACAGAAATCTGGCACTCATCCATCCAAAGTAACAGTGATGTCGTATGAGACTGTGATTGACTGGCATTTAAAAGGCACACTCACAGCACACACACACACACACACACACACACACACACACACACACACACACACACACACACACACACACACACACACACACACACACACACACACACACACACACAGACACAAACAATGTGAGAGAGAGATTTTCTTTTTGATCCCGGTGAGGTGAAGAGTTTTACCTTTCATCACTTAACTTTGGTGTTTCAAAGGCCAAAGAAACTGACACTCCTGGGGTCTGCAGTTGAGAGGCAACCCAGAAGTGGCTAAATCGTGCTCTTTTGTGATCCTACCACCTCCACTCCTCTCCTCTCTGTTTGCCCACCTCTTACGTCACCCCCCCCCCCCCTCACCCTCTTCAAATTCCCCAAAGTCTCCCCTTTGGCCTCCATTTCCACATTCCTTTAACACAGAGGAAAGGAGCTGCCAGTTTTGTCTGACTGGGTTTTTTTGATTTTTTTGTGTGCACACCCATGTGTTGACACGCAGACACACCCTACCCCCCCCCCCAAGCGCACACACAAATACATGGATGCGCTTACCAATGGTGCAGTGCTCTCCGTTCCAGCCCTGGTGACACTGGCACTTGCCGTCCTTGCAGGTGCCGTGCTTGATGCAGAGCGGGTTGCACACCCGCTGATCGCAGCCTGAGCCGGTCCAGCCCTCCTCGCAGCGACAGGCTCCGCCCATGCACACTCCATGGGTCCCACAGTCGACTGAGCACACCTCTGAAAGGAACGGAGAAAGATCTGGGTCACACACACACACACGTTATGTCAGGACTCAAAAAGTTGATGTTGTTTGTAGGTTTGCATTTTTCTTCTTTTGCATTTGTGCACCCTGACACAATGGAGATACGGCTCAGTGAGCACTGATTCGGTGACTTGCAGGTAAAAGGATGTCTGGAGTTTATTGTGTCTGGTAACATATATCTGTTGTTTCAACAGCTATATTTTCATGTTGAAATGTAATCATTGGGCACAGACATGCAAAAAGCCCCCACCATCTCTCCTACAGAGGAGCACGACACGCAGACTATGTGATGCTTTTGCCTCTTTTGGTTGGTGTTTTGCGCCTCTTTGTAGTCGACATGAATCTTTTTGTGATTATGTGTCTCTTTGTGGTCATTTTGTGTCTCTTTGGAGCTGTTTTATATCTCTTTGTAGTGCTTTTGTGTCTCTTTATAGTCTTTTTGTGTCTCTCTGAGGCAATTTCTGTCCTATTTGGTCATTTAGTGTCTCTTTGTTGTCTTTTTGTGTCTCTTTGTAGTCATTCTTCTTGGTCACTTTGCAACTCTCTGTGGTCTGTACGTGTCTCTTTGAGGGACATTTTGGAAGTGTAGACAGGGGGGGGGGGGCCTGTGCCCGGTAGGCCTGTTCAGTAACAGATCCATGACTTGGACGTGTACAAACTTTCACTTTTAAACCATCGTTTTTGAATCTCTGCTGTTTGACTTCATCCCCTGTGACAGTGAGTAACAATGTCAAATTACCCAAGTGCCAAAGAAAGCCCAAAACGGAAAAACAATCAAACCTGCATTACACTGAATGCATTTATCCACTGAACACCTTCAGTTAAAGTTTTTTTACTGAAGACTGGGTTTATTTCCTCCGCTTCCATCACAGTAGCTGTTTGGGATGCTCCCATGTTGCAGGCGGCGATGGCGCATGTGGAGAGATGTGACAATCCCGCTCGTGTGCTCGGGACCCCCGCGGTGCGTAGGCAATGCAGTATGTACCGATGTTTTGATACACTCTTGCTGAGGGATCCTGCAGCGTGGAACAATGTTGTCTTTATTAAAGCTAAGCATTGCCTGTCTCACACAGAAAATAGCGGGAGCTCTTTTTTTTTGCGATCCTGTGACTGGGAAGCTTAGAGAGCCTGGTGGAGGTTGCCGTCCCTCTTAACAGTTTATTTTGTGCGGAAGTTGAGTATTTTATTATAAAAGGCGGCTAAACATGAGCTCAGCTACTTTTACAAGCAATATCAATTTTGTTGTTCTACTCCATCCAGGGGTGCAGCTGGGAGTTATGAGCCTCGTGCACAGGAAGTGACTGCATGGCGCCCTCCATTTTCTTCTTCCTATTGCCATCATTGGCCTTGATGAGGACCTGAGATTTTATTCAAAGATTTTTTTTTAATTGTCTTAGGCTTATGAATAGTTTCTGTGTGTGTGTGTGTGTGTGTGTGTGTGTGTGTGTGTGTGTGTGGGCTGTGTGCGGGGGTTTGTGATGTGCTTGCCGGGGCTGTTTGTGGGTGGTTGTTCTTCCTTTTCCTTCAGTCTTTTCTTTTGTTGCTGTAGCTGCTTTTTCTTGCATTTTATTAATTATAATTTTTTTTATACTTGTTCCATGTTGCTACTTTTATGTAAAGCCTGTTGTAATGAAATGCGCCGTACAAATAAAAGTGCCTTGCAGTGCCAATTTCGGATTTTGAGCACTACCCTGATAATCATAAAATAACCTTATACTGTCACTGACGGTCTATTCAAATATTTTATATGGCCTTGACAGTAAAACATGTCATGTTTCTGTTTGCTCCAATTTGGCTTAGATATTAAAACAGTTGCTGTTTCCTATTTCTGAGCAAGTTGCATCGGTTGTGGGTTTTGTAGATTTCATCCAAACACAGTTTGAAAACCCAAACAGTATTAAATAAAATGCTAAACTAATTAGCCCCGTATCCTAGGGGGACCACACAATTTGTTGGAACAATGGGGAGTCAGAAATACGACACCCCAAACTCCTTCTTTACTCTGCTTTACTGCAGCCGGAGCGGCTCTGCGGTCGCACTTACCCATAGAGCAGTCAGGTCCCATCCAGTTGGGGTCACAGCTGCACAACCCGGTGTCTGGTATGAAGGCTCCGTGGCCGTGGCACTGGTCTGGGCACTGGGCCCTGGGCAGCTCGCAGTGGAGCCCGCCCCAGCCTGGCTTACAGTGGCACTCCCCGTTCACACAGATGCCATTGTTGGAACATGTCGGATCCAGGCAATCCACTGCATTAAGCCAGAGATACACCCATGTGAAAAACAAAACAGGGAGAGAAAAAAAAAGAGAAATGAACAAAAAACAACCACAGAAAGAAAACGTCACATCAGAGCTGATTCCAGACACAAATTAAACATGAGAAAGAGACGCCACAAAGGATATATTTTCATTCTTTGTGTACACAAAACGACGATGAAACAGAATAAAAGTATTACCAGACGTATTACTAAGGCAATTAAAGCTCACGATAATGAATAGCCGGGTCTATAATTGCATTGGGCAAAGCAGCAAACGTGCTCCGCTCTGGAAGAGCAGCGAGTCTCGCTGACACATTATTCGGCGCGAGCGCTCGGCTCGCGCGTGCGCGGGGCCCCCGCTTATGCATCGGTGTGTATGCGCGAATACAAAGGCGAGAATCTGACACTGTCAGTCTGCCAGGTTGACAGGCAGCTCTGAGTCCGAGCAGTGAGTGAAAACCAATTTGACAAATTACCTCCTCCCGGGCAAAAGAGCCCACCCACCCCTCTCTCCGTACCCGGTCGCTCCCATTTTCTCTCCCTCTTTCTCTCCTCATCCTCTTTGTCTGACACCTCTCTCTCTCTCACCCTCCTCCTCTTCAGGCATGATTGACCCCTTCGCACCCCTGTGCACACGCACGTTCGGGGAAAAAAAAAAGCACGCGCTCGCGCATAACCTCGGCCCCTCGGTTTTCTGTTTGCCCCGGCAGACACGGCGGATCACAGCTATCGATTTCCATGTCGCTAGCACTCCAGGTAAATTGTTTGAGGGACTCTGCTGTGATGAATATCAGATTTGAGACCAAAGGAGAAGGGGGAAAAAAAATTAGATTGGAGGGAGGAGAAGAGGAGGAGAAAATGCTGACCATGTTCTCCGGCCCCGTGTCTTGACTTTCTGTCGCTCTACTCCTTTCTTCCCTTTGTCTTTCTTCCCCTCTCCTCATCTTCACCCTGCGCTCTCTTCTCTCCCTCCTTCTCCAGTTCTCACTGCCTTCATGCACATTCACCTCTCACCGCCGCCCTGACTCCCCCTCCAGCTCTTATCCCTCTTATCCCTTCTTCTAGCTTTCTGATGACCGAGAATGTGGCGGCCTGATCCTTCTTAACAAGGATCAATAGAAGCTATTTTCATCCCTTAATAAAAGCCTCTCATGTGTTTGGCAGCGGTATCATACGTGTGTATATATATATATATATATATATATTTATTTATATAGAGATAACTCAGATTAAGATTATGCTATGATGACCTGCCTGACTGGAGTGTGAAGGAGTGTGACTGTGAGTCTGCGGGCGTGTGAGGTGCGTTTGTTTCGGTGCAAACATCCATGTTTCTCTTCAAAAAGCAATCGCTCTGGCTCGTGGAAAACCACCAACTCCGCCGCCCCCCCCCCCCCTCACCCTCTGCGCAGCTCGGCCCTTTGTAGCCGATGGAGCACACGCAGTTGCCGTCGGTGCAGGAGCCGTGGCCGCTGCAGAGAGGCTCGATGCACTGCGTGACGGGGACGTCGCACTCGGGTCCCTTCCAGCCGCTGTAGCACACACAGGAGCCCTTGTCGTACTGGCCGTTACCGCTGCACAGCACCGGGCACGCCGCTGGAGGAACGGAGAAAAGAAGGGGGTGGGGTGTGTGTGGGGGGGGAGAAATTAAACCAATTAGGAGGCTTTTTA
Organism: Leptoclinus maculatus; assembly: GCA_032191485.1. Lineage (NCBI taxonomy): Eukaryota > Metazoa > Chordata > Actinopteri > Perciformes > Stichaeidae > Leptoclinus > Leptoclinus maculatus. The sequence continues at coordinate 18,259,701 of JAVDOI010000011.1, read as the reverse complement.
GGGATTCTCAAAGAAAGCAGCGAGAAGCCGCCCACACCTGCCTAACCCCACCGACGCGTCACAGCAGTGCAGGAGGGCGAATAGAGTGGTTAAAGGGCTGGAGAGTGGCGATGACATGAAGAGTAATTACAGGCAGAGGTAACTAAACTATTCATCAAAGCTGTCTATCCCAGGTGAGCACAGAGCCAGGGAGACGTCGGCTGGGGGAGCTGCCATTCATCATCAGTCATCTTGTCTCGGCTCCACCTAGGGCCAATGCGGCACCTCACTGCTGCTAATCCGCTCTGCTTGCCGCACGGAGCCCCCCCTGAAATGTGCCCGCTCGTCTAATTAGACGGCGGAAACGGCAGAACTTTTTTTTTTTTCAGTTCCGGAAAAAAAAAACACATTTGCAAAGCGGCTAATACCTTTGGAGCAGTCCATGCCGTGGAATCCTGGGAAGCAGTGGCACACACCAGAATTGCACTCTCCGTTACCATGGCAATTGCGCGGGCACTCTTGCACTGAATCTGTGAAGATGACAGAAGTGAGACGGAGGGAGAGAGAGAGAGAGAGAGAGAGAGAGAGAGAGAGAGAGAGAGAGAGAGAGAGGGAAGAGGGGAGGGGTGAGAGAGTTGGATGGCAGGCATCAAAGCATTCGATTAAATCATTGGCACCATTCATTCCTTAAGATGCTACAAATGGAGTCAAGGCGCTCAGAGTCTCACAGTCACACACACACACACACACACACACGCACACACACACACACACGCACACACACACACATCAAAAGCAAGCGTCTTCCTCAAAGATTCCTTGCATTCCTTTTTCAATGCATTTTTCACAGCGTGGGGAGAATGCATTTCGAATCAGCCATTCTTCCAGACGCCGTTACCCATCCATCATTTCCCTGCTCACTATATCAGAAAATAAGAGCGTCGCCCCGCTTTACGCTCCAACCCCTTCCTCTGCTCTTTCACCCCTCCCTCTTCGCTATATTCTGGCATTTCTCCCTTGTTTTGATTGTTTACCGCTCACTCCGGCCCCCCCCACCGAGGTCATTAATACTTCATCCAGGTGTGGTTGTTTGGTGCATCTATCTACGCAGATTCTTGCTGGTGTGAGTGTGTGTGTTTTTTTTCCTGGCTGGTGTTCGTACATGACTTCAGTGCTAACCCACATACAAAGACCAAAACAAGTTTGGTGGGAAGAAAAAAGGATTCATTTTTGGACTCTTATCCGTCCCTTCCTCCTCTCGCTTTTATTTTTCAGCCTCCACTTTTCTTACACAAAGCATGACTCAGCCTATCTTCCTCTCGAACACTTCCTCCATCGTTTTCTGTGCTCAGCCACCCCGCCCCCCCCCCCCCCCCCTCCTCTCCCACGGATCTAAGCCCCATGCCTCCCTCTTACCCTAATGCCGGCCTCCCTTTCATTCCCCTCTTCAGCTCCTCCTTCTCCCATCCTTCACTCCACTTCACTCCATTCTGGTTTTGCCCCCACCATTATGTCTCTCCTCCAGCTCTCCCCCTCTCACTGCTCGCTCCAATTCTGCCCCCGCCGCCTCTGCCTCTCCCTCTCTCGACCACTCTTACTGCTGAAAGCACTCCCGCCAGATATTGACAGTGAAGGATTCTTTCACTCGGCTTGACTCTTTCTATCCATCCCCCTTGTTCTCGCACTCATGCCTCCAAACACAATTGAAATCATTTGGGGCGCTGTTTCAGGTCCTAAAAACGTCCGATTTACAGTTTTCTTTGGATCCATCTTCATCTTTTTCACACATGCACAGACACCAAGTGATTCCACGCTCTCCGGTGTAATAAGTTGTGTTTTGTTTTTGAATGCGCACTGTCAATTTATCCCACTTCGTTTTGGCAAAAACACATCTTTTAAACTCACTAAGCGGTCCTGCCTCCTTGACAATCTCGCTATGGTTGTGTTGCTAGCGGCAACGTTGTGCACACCGGCGAGTGTTTTTTGCACCCTGCGAATGTGTAAAAGTCTTTGAGAAATGGGGGGACTAAATCTGACTGAAATGCTTCCATGTCCCAGCAATTTTACACATCAAATGTCTGCGGGTCTTTGAGAGTACTACTGCATGTGAAAACAAGTGGTGCCACTCGAGTCGGCGGCATCCGGCGGCGCTGAAGTTGGAGGCTGAAGTTTTGAAAGTTGAAAAAAAAACAATCTGGGGGGGTGTGGAGTTAGAAAGAACCGAGCTCGCCTGACCTCCTCATCTCTGCTTGAGGATAGCGGCTCGCGGCTACATTAGTCGCTACACACCTGAACCTATGACCAAACTGTTAGCGTTTGAGTTGAATTGTGGGTAATGTAGGGATTGGGTTTTGACGACAGAGAAGAACCCTTGGAATAAATAAAGACAACAATTCTTATTCTAAAAACCTGTCCGTCGTGAGTCCGACAGTGTTATCCTGCAGGACTGCGATGCTAAATCGGCGGAGGGCTCCTTTGAATCAGTGTCTCTCTAATGAATAGCCTCGTCTCCCTCCTCTTCCCCTCTCCTGAATGCTGGTGCTTCATTTCATTTGACCTCCCGTCCCGCCTCTCCCTCACTCCAGCCGCAGCTACGCATGCTGACTCTGTCTCACCCATGACGTTTGTGCTGAAGGAGACCGCCTCTCTCTCCCGGCCGTCGTTGTAGAACGCCAGGTGCCAGGCGCCGGCGTCCAGGTACTGGACAAACACCGCCTCGTTGAGGACCACGGTTTGGATGCTCCTCCTCTCCCGTGGAGACTCCACCACGCTCCACTTCTCCTTCCCGTCCAGGCGCTCCATATAGTCATACTGCGGGAGAGGGGGGGAAAAAATAAAGTGTGGGGTTGAGGGGAGGCGAGAATGTGAGTATGAAATCTTCGATTCAACTATGAAGTGCTGCGCTGGCACTTTTTTAGACTTAGAAAAATGACCAATAGTTGTGTATGCGGGAAGATTAAAAGATGGGGGAAGTAAGGGTGGCTGGAAAATGCCAGGGAAGCACTAAGAATGCCACAGAGAGATCCTTGAGGGCTGTCATTCCACAGAAGGTTTTGTTTTTCACTGCTGCACAGCGGCCTCGACTTCACGCCCTTTACCAGCTCAATCGGGCCAGGCAGCGAAAAAATGCTTATTCAGATGCAATTATCCCATTCTACAAATCAAATCTGCTGTTAACTGTAGTCTCTAATTAATAAGAGGCACTAAAAGTTACATTACTGTGAAATTTAATTAAGTGTAACTCTTAAGACTAAATGAGTTTTTTCAAACAACCATTATAATGAATCACATATTAATTTTAAAATGTCCCATGACACAAGCAAGTTTTTCTTAATCCATTCTCCTTTGCAGCTGATCAATATGAAGATAATGTGTTCCTAATGAATGGAATTATAATGATGTGATTAGTCCTTTTACCCTAAAGGTGTAAGAGATGTATAATCTAGAACCTGCCCGCACGCGGTGCCAGATCTCACCTGTGCGTGTGAAGGAGGCAGGCCCTTGCGAATGTACACCCCGAACAGGGCGTCCTTGCCGAGCGAGATGTTGAACTTGAGGAACTGGGGTTGTCCGAGGTGGAGCAGGGACCTCCAAAACACTCCTGGGGGCACTTCTTGGGTCACCCGCCTCCCGACCTCGATGTTGCCCGTGTCTATGCTGCTGTTCCGGCCCGCCCACGGCCCTGGAGCGAGGGGAAAAGAAACTGCATAATCTGTGATTACGGTCATCGATTGTCAGAGCCAATAGTTAATCGTCACTGTTTGCCGGAAATGAGCTGCCATAAAACTTCATGGCCGTCGAATAGCAGAGGACGAGCACCATTAGCTCTGCAAGCGGCGCGCCCCCGAGTTTACGATAAAACCCGGCGTTGCTACGTTCGACCGGTGATGCCTTTTTGTGTCGGAGCCTTTGAGACTGTGGACTTTTTTTTGTTGTCTGGGCTAAAACGAGGGAGGGCTGATAGAAGTGCAGGGCAGAGCTTTCCAAGAAGACGTGCAGACAGCATCCTGCAATCAGGTCAGTCATCTAACAGCAGTGTTGAGGCCCAGACACACAAAAACCACAGAGAGTGAGTGTGCGCGCGCGTGTGCGTGTGTGTGTGTGTGTGCGGAATAGCAAAGAAATAAAAGTAACAATGAGAAGAACAACAGCAGCATCTGGCCTAGACGGCTGGGGAACACAACACAACAGTCCTCTCATTAATATAGAATACAGACACAGAGCAGCAGCCCACACGTACCTATAGTACATGCTGTGTGTGTTACAGAGCCAGATCGAGCGAGTGAAGGAAGAATAGATAGAGAACCGCATGGGGGCCTTAAAAGAGAGAAGGCAGGGAGGGGGGGGGGGGGGGACTTCTGTCTGAGACGATACAACAAGCTAGAGACAACTCAGCGGAGTGGTTAAACAGCACACACTGATAGCACAGCTAGTACTGTGTCATGAATTATGAAAATATTTTAGTTGGTGTGAGCCTGGTTTGTGTGTTGGGGGGGGGGGGCGGAAAAGAAAATCGAATGGGGTTTTAGTGTGTGACGCACAGCAGACACATCATTTAAAAAGCCTTAAAGGATGAGACTGGCGCTCTTGTTGTCAACAAATCCGACAAAGTGTTAGTCTGTCCTTCAAATACTTCTCGACTTTCCCACCCCGTCTGTTGCACTCAGCCCCAAGCCAATTTGTTTCCACTGAACACATAAATCTTTAAAGAAAATGGGTTGGAAAAATATACGGCTTTATTTTAGCAGTGAGCACTGCATTTGTTGGGGACTATTTTTTTTTTTTTTTTAGCTGCGGATTAATTTGGCAAGCCAGTGAGTATTTACAGCACCGGTATTCTGCTTGTGGTGCGTAGTCCAAATATCATCGCTACGAAAGAACACATCACCCGACGCAACAGTGCGGCTCACTGATGTGTTTTTATTCGTTTTTTTGGACAACAATGGAGCTCCGTGACACAGAGGAAACAACACACAGGCAGTGCTTGTAAGTAGGTTAATACACTGTTGGTTTTGGTGTTCTCATGGGATTTGTTGATAATGTGAATATCACCTGCCTTATCCTCTTCGGTGGCAGGCTGCAATGTTTTGCTGCGTAGCTCTGCATGCAGTGTGTGTGTGTGTGTGTGTGTGGACTCTTGTGTGTGGGGGGAGGGTTGTGTGTGTGTGTGTGTGTGTGTGTGTGTGCTGCAGTTCATACCTCTGCCTCCAGAGGGCAGCGTGGCCACATCGCTGTTGACAGGCAAGCCAGCTCCCAGTCCGTTGTTTAACACAGGGCCGTCGGATGGCTTAAGCTTCCATGTCAAACCCAGCAAGTTGATCGCTGCACACAAAGGGATGGAGAGAGAGAGAGAGAGAGAGAGAGAGAGAGAGAGAGAAGAGGAGGGAGTGTGAGGACATATGACTTGAACAGTGGATTGTCTACAAGACTGTATATGAAAAAAAAAGCCAAACTTGAAAGCTCATCAAGACAAAGAAATACAGGAGGCCAAACCTCTGAGTCTGATCTGTCATCAATACCTGCAGCTGTTATAGCGCGCCGCTTTCCCTTTTGTGTTAATGCATACCAATCCAAAACACTGCTAACAAAGTGGCAGGTAACAGACAGCACGGAAACCGAGGCAAGTCTTACAAAACAGACAATTATAAACCATAAGGATCCTTTTTTTCTTCTTTTGTTTTTTCCTCTTTTCGCCCCCCCCCAACCTCTCACAATCTTCTTTCAACTTGACAGCATCTCCGGCTTTTATTTGGAGGCCTTTTCACCATCTCGCAGAGAGCGAGTGACAGATTGCTCTCTGAAGAGATCGCTCCACGACTCCCTCCTTTCTCTTCTCCTCTTCTTTTGTCCTCTGTTGTGTTACCGTGCGCTGCTGGGATGAGACTGCTCCGGTGTGTTCGCTGCTCACTCTGTCAGCTCTTTACTCGTCTCTTCCCTCCTTAGCTTGCTGCCAAAGCGTTGCCCGGTGTGGATGCGCTGCATTTGTTGGGGGACTATTTCACAGCTGTGGATTAATACACGTTCGGCGTGCTAGTGAGTATTTACAGCGCGGGGAGTACCCGTGTTCGTCGCAATAGAAAGAAAAAAGTTATGCATATCCTTTTGCTCACGATTGAATATTTTAAATATGTTATGGGAACGGCCCAATGCGCCTGCTGTGTTGTATATATATATATATATACATGAACCCTGTGATGCGAGCTTCGGGGATGCACACGGCGTGGATGCGCGATCGTGTTGCGATGCATTATGTAGGTGTTATTGCGTCGGCCTTATCCCCACCACATGAGCCCCATAACACCTTGGAATCAATTTCCCTCCTCTCAAATTCTATCTCCACTTGCCCAGTTTTCGCACACACAGGGATGAGTGAAAAAAGTTGCAAGAAAAAGGAAGAGACGCGGCTTCAGGAATTGCTGCCGGGGCAGACTCATTCTCCCCCCCCCCACCACCACCACCACCCCCGATGTCCCATCTCTCCTCCATCCCCGCTCCCCTCTATCTGTTTCTTTGTTTCTCCCCTTTTTATGTTTCCTCTCTTTCTCCCCCTCCCTCGCTCCTGGTCAAAGGAAAGCGCTGACACCTCGGCTGCCGCCCGGCCTCCACTGTCAGCTCTTTTTTTTATTTTTCATGGGGGGGGGGAGCAAGAGAGACGGAGCGAAGGAACTACGGTGTCCTTCCTCCCGCCCCCCTTGTCTCTCTGTCTCTCTTCTCTCCACCTCTTGTGCCCTCTCCTCTCTCACCACGCTGACCTTCATTCCTCTCTCTTTTTTCCTTTTAATTCCCCACCTTTTTCCCCCCCTTCTTCTTCTCTTCTTATCTTTGCCTGTCCTTCCTCCTAGATAATGCAGACATGCATCCGCGCACACATTCAGGCGCGCGCGAAGATGGTATCACGGGGAAGCAGTCGATGGAAAGATTACCAATTGAATCGGCAGGAGACAGTAAGCTTATAGCGAGTCTATTGTGACGGTGCTCTCCATCTAGGTCATGCCCAAGAACGCACCAGACAGCCCTATAGTCGGCTGTGTACGTCTGCTCATTGTGTGTGTTTAAGGGGCCAGTGCACATGTATGGTTTTCCTAAATGACTTTTTCTCTCTCCTCCATTCCCCCCTTTTTTTTTTTGGTCCGTGGGCGGTTGTGAGAAGTTGACCAATAGATGGCACTCTTACTCCTTGGCGACAAGGAGCACAAAAGCCAATGCTTTGTCAACAGGTTTCTTTTGCAGCAACACAAAGAGCAGGAGAGACAGAGACAGAGAGACAGATAGAGAGACAGAGACAGATAGAGAGACAGAGACAGAGAGAGAGGGAGAGAGATAGAGAGACAGAGACAGAGAGAGAGACAGAGACAGAGAGAGAGACAGAGACAGATAGAGAGACAGAGACAGAGAGAGAGGGAGAGAGATAGAGAGACAGAGACAGAGAGAGACACAGAGAGATAGATAGACAGAGACAGAGAGACAGATAGAGAGACAGAGAGAGAGACAGAGACAGAGACAGAGAGAGAGGGAGAGAGACAGAGAGAGAGGGAGATACAGAGAGAGAGACAGAGAGAGAGGGAGAGAGAGATAAATAGAGAGAGAGACAGAGAGTGAGAGAGACAGAGAGACAGAGAGACAGAGAGTGAGAGAGACAGAGAGACAGAGAGAGAGAGAGAGGGAGAGAGAGATAAATAGAAAGAGAGAGAGAGAGAAAGACGGAGACAAAGAGAGACACGTGTTATCATTTTCTTTACGAGCATCATCCCTCATTCTAACAACACTTCTGACTTTGTTAGGGTGTCATTTCAGCCAAAATGAAACCTCTGAAATTGATGTATTTAAGCATTGTGTTGCCATGACTTTAAGCATTTTCTTTTCGGATCATAATTGCCTTAATTACTGTTTTTGAAGCAGCATTGGAAGGCTTTATTAAATGCCATGCCAATGAAGACAATCTGAATTGAATTCGACAGACAGATACAAGGAGAACAAGAGAGTCTGACTTGGGCTGCCTTCCTTTTTAATCTCTGTCTTCTGACACACACACACACACACACACACACACACACACACACACACACACACACACACACACACACACACACACACACACACACACACACACACACACACACACACACACACACACACACACACACACACACAGACACACATGTACCCGTGGAAAGATCACAGAGAAACAGGTTTAACAAGCAAACGAGTCGGATTAAAAATAGATCTGTTGCTTCGAGAGGTTCTTTTTTTATTTTTATGTAATCTCGATGCATAATTTAGAGAGGCAAAGTGCTTGCCAGTATCATCTGCAGAAGACAGCATCTGAAACAGCGGCAGCAGCACACGTGATCCCGTGACAAAACAAGAAGGAAAATGGACAGCGTGATGGACAGAGGGACGAGGACCGCGGGGTCAGGGGGGTCTTGAAGGAGTCGCGCCGAACCTCGGCAGAGAGGAGGAGAACAGGAGAGGAACAGAGAGAATACTGGAGGACAGAAAGGATCTGAGAGAATATTAAAGAACATATAAAATCCCCTGAGGATGAAAAAAAAAAAGGAGAAAAAAGCAGGGAAACAGGCTCCGTGATGATGATGATGCTGCAGAGAAGAGAGGATGAGATGAATAAGAGCCCCTACGGATGGAATGAGGAACGGAGAAGAAGATCGCAAGTGTAGGGGAAAGATTTAAGGGATGAGTGGCCCTGCATCGCGTTGACTGGTTGGGTGAGAAAAGATGGCGGTGATTCATGCTCCGACGGTAAGTGGTTCTCAAAGCAGGCAATCGGACAGAAATACAAAGCTCATGTGTGGGCTACGTGTGTTTTTGGGAAATATTTATACGTGTCAAGAGTTAAAGGGTGCAAAATGGATTTCCGGGTGGAGAAAGGTGACTTTGTACGCAGACTGTTCACTGAGCGTCCCCTGACTGGAAGATATCGTATCATCATCATTCTGTTCTCTGGGACATGTTCCAACTGTTCAAACTCTCTCGTCTCTCGCGTCTCTCTGCCTCCGCCTCAGCCGTATCATGGCGTAGTTAACAGGCAGCGTCTCCCGTTGAACTGAATTGCACTGCTCCTAATTGCACCAAAGGCAGGAGAATGGCCCCTTGCATGCTTTCGTATGTAATTGCTTGCAATGCGTCCAAGATTACACAAAGAGCACAAGTGTATGCGCACACACACACACACACACACACACACACACACACACACACCTACACACACACACACACGCACACCCTATTCTTTGCCATCTCCCCTGGCCGTCCTGGTAAATGCATATTAACTGTTCTAATTCACCACTAAATTAACAACTCTGACCTCAATTAGGGCGGTAATTGTAGCTGAGACCTGCCCCGCCCATCCTCGGCCCGGCTGCTAATTGATTTAGGAAGCCTTTTCCCTGCGTCCCCCCCACCCCCCCACATCACGACGCACCTTTGCGTTTTTTCTGTATCGCTCACACCTTTCTCTCCCCCCCCCCACCCCCCGTCTCTGCAGCAAAAGGGGTGCGGTGCTAACACGGAGGGAGAGAGACTGAGGGGGGGAAAAAAAGCAGCGTGCTGCCCCTTTGGCTGCGCAATATTCAGGCCATTTGGGATGTTTCTTAGAATTTACAACACAATATCCACTTATGCAGTCTATAAATAAAGCGGGCTTGTCTCTCAGATAGGTTTTTTGTTAAGGCGCTGCTCGCTGAGATCATTTAGAGTCTCAGACAGAGGGACGGGGGCGGCGGTTGGCTGCTGCCCTCGGAGGTCATAGACACTGAGAGAGACAATTTGTCTGCTCCTCTGTGTGTGTGTGTGTGTGTGTGTGTGTGTGTGTTCGTGTGTGTGTGTGTATCTGCGTATGCATGCTTAAAATCGCACGGTGTTAACAACAAGTGCACGCACGCAGACACACACACACACACACACACACACACACACACACACACACACACACACACACACACACACACACACACACACACAGCAACCCCCGGTGGGACCTCCTTACCCAGCTGATGCAACTGAACTGTAATTGACTGCAACACAAAAGGTTATGTGAGTTTTTCTCGCAGCTCCCACCTGCAAAACAGCATCTGGCGGAGAGAAACGGCAACTCACTCAATCACGCAGCAGAAATGGCTTCCTTATTGGCACTGAGATATTGAGACGGCCCGCGTGCGCGTGTGTCTGTGTGATGGGGCTAAATGAAAAGAGATGTGAATCTGAGTGATGTCCTCCTTTCTGAATCCTCATTTCCTCTTCAGATATCTCTACCCTAACCCCCCCCCCCCCCCCCCCACACACACACACACACACACCGCCCCGCCCCTCCCTGCGCCTTCTTCCTCTCCTCATCAACCCACTCTGCCTCGTCTCATCCCTTCCTACCTCGGTCCTCTCCCTCTCATCGATCTGTATTAGAAACAGGATATGAGGAACTATGCTATCTTATCGCAGATCAGAGAGGGAGAGGGAATGAGCGAGGGGGAGAGAGAGAGAGACGGGGAGAGAGAGAGAGAGAGACGGGGAGAGAGAGAGAGAGACGGGGAGAGAGAGAGAGACGGGGAGAAGAGTTCGCTCTGGAGGCCAAGAGACGGAGAGGCTGAAAGAAAATGAGAGACGCGGGAGAGGAGAAGAGAGGACAGACGTTTCTTTCTTTCGCTTCGCCATCATCCATCTCCTGTTTCCAACACAGGACTGGTGAAGCACCATGGGCCTAATTGGACTAACGATTGGGCCCAGATAAGACCCGCACTAATGAATAAATGAACGAGGAAATAAAAGAATGAAATGAGCCCGCGCCAGCTTGATGCGGGGCGGTGCAAACGCTCCGCAGTGATGTCAGACAGGCTGTGAATTCTGGATTTATGCACAACATCAAAGCAAAGAATAGATCCTCCAAAGCACGTAGAGTAACTCCAGGTAAACAGACAGGAAGTCAAAGGACAAACATTGATGTTTTCCACCGTGCACCGGCTGAACAAGTGTGCACTGGGTTTTGTATCACCTGGCCCATGCTGATGACCCGTTTATCCCTCTGGTGCAGATGGTATAGCGCCTTGTGCCCGGTCCCGGGCCATGCCCTGCCCTCTTCCTGGACCGGCGACGCGTGGTAAGATCCTAACCTTTATCAGTGCGACAGGCCCTGCTGCTGATCCTTATGCCCAGGTTCCTGCATTCACCATATGCCCTCACCTCACCCCAGCACATACACACACACACACCAAATGTATGTGGACGCACACCCACACTGGCATGAGCGACACATCCTGACCTCTAGCTGTTCCACCTCGGATCGGCAGACGGGGAGCCACATGCAGAGTGAGAGGGGACTTTGGGGTCAAGGAGCTGGCTTTGGAAGGCAGCCACAATGTCAGAGACCAGCAGGTCCGACACAACTGAAGCAGACACACACACACACACACACACACGCACACACTCAAGGGGCTCACTGTCTTTGTTTCTTATTGAAAAAAAAAACAACCTTGGGTCAGGACCCCCTGGGGTTTTGCAAGATAAAGCTGAGGAGTCCAGAGATGATTGATGAGATAGATAAGAAGGAAGAAAAGATATGATTTATCTGATTTGGGTAAAAAGAAAAAAGAACGTGAAATGAGAGTTTCACTTCTTCAGGTATCTTAAAAGCATTCAAATGAAGCAATCCAAGAAGGGAACATCACTCATATAACTTTTGATCAGGGGCCACTAGTAAACACTGATTTACTTTAAAGGGCTAAAAATGAGAAAATCTGTCAAAACAATGAATAATATAATAATAATAATAAAAAAAACTTGAATACACAATCAGCAACATAGTTGGGTTTTCTCTCCATTTTTCTTTTTGTCTTCTAATTCCAGAGGCATGTACTAAGGCAGTGGGATGAGACTCCCCACAGGGTTGCTCAGATGAACCTGACAGGTTGTAAGATGATTAAAAAAGGTGGGAAAGAAGAGGGGGAAAAAGTCATATTTCTGCCTAAAAAACAAATGACTTTCAGAAGACTTTGCTTTTTTTTTGTACTGTGAAATAAAAAAAATAGTTTCACCTCCTGAAGCCTCTGAAAACTATTCAATCTATTCAAACTAGAGAGCGTCTTGTGATGGGATCACACCAGCCGCAGAACCAAATCAGGTACCGTACCCACTTCCTACCCCCCTACGTCCGATGCTCTTGCTTGGAATACACTCATCTTGGGACTTGGCCTTCAGTTTGATCTCAACTACGCACTTCAAAAGTTACGTGACTGCATCTTGCATGGCTGTGACGATATCGCGTTGAGAAAATCTCCACAAAGTCAACAGACAGACATTTAAACAAAGCACTGAAAACCTGTTCTGCAGTAGTTCCTGCGACAGTAAGTGTCTCCAGGACTACGTTTTGTCACCATGACACACACACACACACACACACCGACTCACAAGGTACAGTACCAGCGTCGCACTCTCGCAGCTGTTAATGAAACAATCAAAGGAAGGAACATCACACTTTGACTCAACCACTTGCAATTGTTAGAAATATAACCTGTGATAACGGGGTTGCTAGTAGACATCGATTCACCAAAAATGGGGCCAGAGCTGTTAAATAATAACACATAATCTGCGATGCATTGCATGTCTTTTCTATTACTTTGAAGCATGTCCTGAGACAGAGGCTCCCAAACGTGATAGCCGGTATCTTAAAAAGATAAAGATGAGGAATACAAATCATATTTCCGTGCTTTGCTCTCTTTATTTCGACATAATGAATAATTAACTATTCAGATCCAAGAGGGGGGGCATTGCTCTCTGGTTGAATGCTCTGAACTCATAGAGGAGGCACTGCTTTGCTTTTAAAAGGTCAAAATGAATTGGGGACCACTTCATTAAGCTGTCAATGTTGCAGGAAGACGTTATTTATTGTAAAAAACGTGCTAATCAGTGTCTTTGTGTGTCAGGAAACATTTAAGTTGGAGGCGTGGTGACGTGACATCTCGGGGGGGGGGGGGGAATGGCTTGGTCCTGTTTTTATTATTTTAATCAATGTGATAATTGTCTCAGGTGTTTTTGAAAAGTGGCTCCCCCTTTTGATTGGTTGTTAGAGCCTGGGGCTTTAGTATGAAGGTGTGTTGTTTCACATTTTCAATTGGATGCCTGACAAAAGGCCGAGGCGTCAAACTCAGTGCTGACAATGTACAGGAATTCAACCTTTTCTTTCTAATTATTTCCTTTTCCTATGCGCCTGTCTGGTGTGCATTAGATGACGCTCAGACAGAAAAGAGTCTTGATTAAAACTGAGTACAAATCTGTAGACACGCTCTCCCTGTTTTCTACCCAGCTGCCAGGTGATCACTACTGCACTGCAGCCAGCGTAATGACACAAATATGCACTTTTTTTGTTTTCCTTTTAGAAAATGCAAACTCTGATTACATTAATACCCGGTGTATTTTGGCAGAGCTCTACGTCTTTGAGCGGTAAAGATCATTAACATGTTATTATGTAAGGCGGCGTCGTTATGAATGCACTGAAGTGAGGCGCTTACGAGCGGTAAGAATGGGCAGTAAGCGATTGTGATCAGTCTGGTACAGCGAGACGGCAATGATGGATGGAAAGTGGTCGGCTCAGAGGCATGAAGGTCACACTCGATGACAGTGTGTGTGTGTGTGTGTGTGCGTGTGTGTGCGTGCGCGTGTGTGTGTTTAATCAATAGACAAGGAGAGCTGAGAGCAAGACTAAAAATACATTGCGTTTGTGTGTGTGCGCGCGTTTGTGCGCTCTCATTCATCAGTGGTGACAATACCATGTGGAGTATGCCACTGAGCCTTGACAAATTCAGCCATCACGCGCGCGCACATTCACACGAAACACCCCTGCGAAGGTGACACCGGCGCCCGCGAGCGAGTTTACTCATTGCAGTCAAGGGCACACCTGTGTCTGTGTGAAAACAGTCCACCTGGACTCTGACATGTCCTCGATCTTTCATCCTCGCGTCACACCGGCCTCCTCATCTCCTTGCTAACCGCTGCTTTTTCTCTCTCCCCGTGCATTTCCTGTCCTCCACGACGTACATCCGTCTTCTCGCTTCTAACTTATTTTGTCATCGCCCCCCCCCCCCCCCCCTGTTCTCGTCCTCCCCCCCCCCCTCTCTCTCTCTCTGTCACACTCCCTCTGTTCTCCGCTCGCTGTGATCAATTAGGAGAGTCCCACGGATATTTCCAGGTGACAGGACCTCAGGAGGCCACGCTCTCCTTCATCTCTCCTCTCTCTGCCTGCCCTCGGTTTCTCCTCGGTCTCGTCACTCCCCCTCCACCCCCCCCCACCCCCCACACCCCCGTCAGCTCCCCTCCTTTTCCCCGGCAGTGAAAACAACAGACCACTCTCCTCTCTCCCCCTCAATCTCTCTCTCTCTCGTCCCTTGTGGTGCCAACTGTGACATATCAGCCTCAGCCCTCCGCCTCTGTCTGTTCTGTCCAGCCATCCTCCTCTTCCTCTCTCCTTTAGGTTCTGGCCACACGCTGACAGTGTCTCCTCTTCTTCCCCTCTGCCCTCTCTGCTCTAACTCTATCCCAACCCTTTTTTGTTTCTTCTTCCCTCCTCTCCCTTTCGTCTCCCTATATCTCGCTCTCTCCAGGTTGCCGTACACAATGACGGGCGCGTCTTCCCTCCCGCATGCCAGCCGCTCACCTGTATCCTAGCAACCACCTCTCCTTTGGCTCCGGCGCTCCATGCGGAGCAAGCAAACAAGACGCCGGGGGAAGGAAGAACAAGCAGTGTCGTTTATCCTCCTCCCTCCATCCGTTCAGTCATTCCTTCACATGTAAAGACATGGCCATACTCCGCCGGAGTTGTGAGCTAAATGCGTTAGCCGAACAAAAGAACTCCCTCTAACTCACACAAACACACATTTCTTTGTACAGATATGCAGAGACACACAGCTGCACATGCTTATTCCATGTTGTGTACCCATGTGTGTGTGTGTGTTTATCTCATCCCCATGGCTCCTTTCTAACAGTAGGACACAGTGAATAAGCTTCAAAGAGATAACATCTACCGTGCTCCTGAAGCATGCTGAGTCCAGCCTTTCTAAAAGGTTCTCCTTGTGTACATGCACACGTGTGTGTGTGTGTTTCTGGAAGATTGTTCAGTGTTTATTTATGGCCTTGAGAAGCGCGAAAAAGAAAAAAAAAAGAAAAAAGGATGTTGTTTGAAGGCCAGCGAGCCCACAAAGCCTCGCTATCAGACACACACGTTGTCGCGCACACATCCCGCAGGTAGCTCTGTGGGGAGGAGTACTCACACACATACGCTCACGCGCGCTCGCGCAAAAAATGAAAAGTGCTGTTTAGGCACATGTGTCCTGGTGTAATTTATGAGCGGGCTCCTGGGCGGACGCCTCAGAGGGGTCCTCTTCACGCTGCATGGCTCTGGGTGCTCTGCAGAATCCCCCCAGTGAGTGCTGGGCTTTCTCTCACACACACACACACACACATACACGCACACACACACACACATAACACACAAACAAGGCTCTACAAAATCCCCCTTATGAGCAGTGAACTCTTCCGACCGAAACTCGCTGCACGATTAACGCTACAAAAAGCTAGGTAAACACAAGGGTTTCAGGCTTGGCAGCACTGCTACAGCTCTGTTCAGCACAGACAAAACACCAGAGCAAAACATTTCCTACAGCAGCTGAAAAAAAGGAGCCCCACGGTTCGCAAAAGTAATACTGTAATGACAATAAAGTATCATTACAGCCTCCTTCAGCTTACCGAATTATTGCCACTTGCACAATTAAGTTTGGTGGCGAAGCACTGACGTTTGGCATACAATAAAACAGTAAATACACAGAAAGTGGAGCTTAAAGGAAAATGTCCTTACACACTGAAGTCTGTTAAAAAAAGGCTCCAATGTACAGCACAGTATATTCACACTGTATTGGGAGAGCATGCGTACCAGTCTCATTTTTAGCTATAAAAAGTCCTTTCTTATTATGGCTAAAAGGCTAATGCTAATAATTATCAAGACAGACAGGCAACACAGTTAACAAGTTGTATGTGTCTGGGAAGTACCCAACTGGCGCACTAACACTGATGTAGTGGTTAAAAAAAAAGAAAAAAGAAGAAGTGCATATAAGGCAAGCAATTATGTCCTCAGATTTAGAAATGTTTTTCTTATTTTCCTCATTAGTTCCTTATCAGCTTCGTATAATTAACGATTACATGTTCTCTTGTGAAAACAAATATTTGTGTCGTTGCATTCCCCAAGTGAGCCCCAAACGCTGCTAATAAAAATAAGACGGAGGGTTTGGTGAGTTCCTACGCTCCACTACATCCCTGCCCTCAAGTATCAACGGGGAAGGTCCTTCCTTCCTCCGTATGTGGCTGTCCAGCGCGGTGTGACCGCGCAAAGCTCAGGAGAGGCCGGATCGGTCTGTGTGCCCCAAGGCAAGGGGCCTTGATCTGCTCTGGAGGACGCGCTCCGCTCTCAAGGGCACTCAGAGGGGGTACACACACACACACACACACACACACACACATATGAACACAGACTTGAGAGTGCACGTGTGCTTTTTGGACACATCCAGGCTTGCATGCTGAAGTGCATGTAGCCCACGTGTACACACACACACACACACGCACATTCACTGTGGATGGGGAGATGGATGGTGATGTATATATTTATAAATAATGTAAAATTGTATTAATAATGTATGTAGAGGAGATAAGGAGGTTGTTCTTTCTGCTGATGCCACTGTTTCCTAAGATCCCCCATCTGTTGCCTCTAGTCTCTTGGGTAAGAGGCCAATCAAGGGCTCGGTGACACATCTGCCTCCTCACACACACACACACACACACACACACACACACACACACACACACACACACACACACACACACACACACACACACACACACACACACATACACACACAAACACAGCCAAACATACATATATTTTCTGTTCCTCCTCTTTCTATTGTCTATCTCTCTCACACACACACACACACACACACACACACACACACACACACACACACATACAGACCTGCATCCTCCTGTCCAGTGAACCAGGTCAAGAGAGGATAAAATCCTCGCCCACGCACACACACACACACACACTCCCCGACTCGTCGCTCTTGCTCTCTCTCTTCCCTTCAGATCAACCAGAAGCCAGCCATCACAATGTCCTCCCGAGGTGCTCGCTAAGTGCTCTCCTCTGAGCATCCGCCGTTTCTTTAAGTATGACTATCGCGCATTGGCTTCAGATCAGTGAAGAGGCATCCGCTCCCCTGCTGGGTGAGTCAGGGAATCCTATCTTAACTGATACCTGCTCACGGAAAGAAAAAAAAAGAAAAGACAGCCACATTATGCTGTGGTGTGTGAATATTTCTGTCTGTCTGACTGGCTGTTTGCTGATGCAGAGTGGAGGCCAGGGCCCTGGCTGAGTCTCATTTTGACAGTGTGGCACGAGGCTGCAGTGACAACACTCTGCACCTCGAGAATCTGCCTTGTGTTTACAACGGGCCGTTGGCTTGACGCTCCCCCCCCCCACACTGTGTTCTGGGATGAATACAGATAAGAGTAAAGTTCATGTGCTATGGGTCCCAGAAACAAACAGGGATAACCAACCTAAAAGAAAATGTGTGACTAAAGTATCCTATTCATGAACAACATGTGGTGCGTCACATCACTTACCGATGAAGTAGGACAGCAGGACGGCCAGCAGGGCGGCAGCTGCGATGGCCGTCACTGCCGCACATTTCCAGCTGCAGTACTTGGACGGCTTCTTAAGCTTGAAGGCCGAGCGGGAGAAGGTGTTTCTGGGTAGCAGGCGAGGGGGCGGAGAATACACAGTTCCCGAGGTCAGGGGGTAACCGGGGGAGGAGCTACTGAAGAGAGGGGTGGTCCCTGACGACGTCTTGAACAGGAAGTGCCTGAAGAGGGGGAAAAAAAAACACAGGGGTGTAAAAAGGTCATTCTACAGGTAGAGAAAAGATAATGTTAGTGTCGATTCTGCGGCTGAAACAAGAAAAAAAAAGAAGCTCTGGTAGAGAGGTAAACATTTGGCGGACACGCCACAGTACCGCCCAATCAGAGTGCAAGAGACAGGGTCACATATGTGCAAGCTTCTGTCCAATTTCTCTTTCCGATGAACCCTTCCTGCCATATGGGTTTGAACATCCTTGAAATGATTGCGTCTCCGATTCAGCCCGTTCCAGTCCAAGGTCTCGTTTTAACCTCCACCTGCTGCACTCTTTTTCTTTTCTTTTTTTCTCCCCCATTCCATTCTGTCGTTTCGCCTCCGCTCACTCCACTTACAATGCGCCTCGCTTCTGCTCTCGATGGCTTCAGAGGATCACGGCTGTCCCCCTTTCCCGTCCTCATTGCCCTAGTGAGGTCAGAGCTCAGAGAGGATAAAAGAAGGATTTGAACCATCATCCCTTTGGTCATATTACCCATTATCCTCTGATATCGCTGCACCTGCTCACCCAACGCGTCTCCTTCGCTACTCCCCTTCCCGTGCTATCATTTTCCTTCCCCCTACTGCCGCTCCACTACTTCCCACATACATTACGCCTTTTCCCTTTTTTCCTCGTCTCCTTCTCCCTCCCTCCCTCCTTCCTTTTCCTTTTTTGATCTGACCTTGTAGGAACGTTGTTGCCATGGTAAGGAAATGAAACGCTGCTCTGGAGAAACTTTTCAAGGACACAATAAGAGCAACTTCTGTGGCACCTTTGTGACATCTTTCGCGACACCCACATGGGGCGCGAGGAGCGGCCCCTACCCAGACAACAGGTGGTTCCACAGAAGAAAGGCCTCAGGTGAATGTGACAGATCAGAGGAGGCGAGGTCACTCCATTGCAACAAAGACGACTGAGGGGAGGGAGTTTTTTTTGTCTGCTCGTCTTTGTAGGATTCGCTCCGTTTGTGTGTGTGTGTGTGTGTGTGTGTGTAGGTGTGTGTAGCTGCACATGCTCTGGCTTTTCTGTCTTTGTGAGTTTCTGATCTTTGAAGGGAGGACATTTCTGCAAAGACAGGACATTTTGTTTGGTTCTCCTCATTTCTCCAAAAGGCTGCTTGAGGGCTGGCACGTTATGACGGTTAAACAACAATTCCTGTTATTACAAATACGGTCGTATTGAAGAAGTTTTATCCATAATTTCTCGGTTATGATAAAATGATACACAAGCATCTAGCTTGATAAACCCTCAGAGCGCACAATCAAAATACTAATAACTAATAACACTAATAACTAATTGCACAGGAAAATTGTTGAAGCCAAAGTTGAACCAGGAACGCAGTCTTGGTTATGAAGCAGGCATCAACCTCCGGCCCATGCTTAACTGCACTTTGCTGTCCTCCTATCCTTGTGATGTCTTTAATAACGGCTGTTTCATAACAGCGTGTCTGTACATGTGTCCTCTGTCCTTAAAAAACAGTTGGTGAAAACAGGTGATGAGCTCAGAGCATAAAGCTTTTGGTTTGGGAGCACCGCTTCACTCTCTATCAATTATTCAGCCAGTCTGTGCTCTGTTTATCTCTCTCTCTCTCTCTCTCTCTCTCTCTCTCTCTCTCATCATCTCATGCCACTGATTGTTGGATTGCTATCCTCTCATTTTTCCTCCTCCACCTCTTCCCTCCTTCTTCCTCCGCCTTTACCTGTCAGGTACGCTGCGTGACACCAAGGAAAGCAGAGGGCGGAGATGAAACGGGGGGGACGAGGGGGGGGGGACACAACAACCTCTAGACGCATAGGGGCTGAATGAGCGCAAGGAGATGGCACGCAAAGAAATATGAGGTTATTGTCTAAAAATACCAGCCTGTCAGTGTCACAGCCCTCAATTTTAATATGCACGCACAAACCTACACGCTCCCCAATGCAAGAACGCGTGTGGAAGGCATGTGTATGCGCACAAACACACACACACACACACACACACACACACACACACACACACTCACACACACTCCAAGGTCAACCAGCATGTGTCTTCGCTTCAACTCATTTTCACAGCCACTCTGTGATGGCGAGGCCAGCGATAATTAATTACAATACCCCTCATGTGCGCACGTATGCAAGGAGGAAGCGATCTGGTCAATTACTTGCCTTCCGTGCGGCGCCATGTACGCGACTTAATGTGCTGGTATGCATTTGAACGCGGGGCCCCCCCGAATTCATTTCATTTCCTGGCTCCGTTTGTTTGTGTGCAGAAGCTCCGCAGCAAGCTTGGTGTGGGATGGGAATATGTCTATGGGCTATACTAATTACGAGTAGGAATGGAAAGTGTCTAATGTGCTCTGGGGAGGTAATTGACATTGATTTATGTAGCGGAGGACTATGGAGGGGTTCTATCATAGCAGGCAGCCGGCAATCACAATTCTGTATCATTAGTGCCGGGCTGTGTGTGTTTGCTCGCGTGCGCGTCCGTGTGTTTGTGTGTGAATACTGTGGGATTTCTGACAGTGGTCCAGCATGGAAACGTCACACATAATTAGAGAGGGCTGACAGAGACCCCTCCTCCCCTTCCTTTTTCTTCCACTGAGCTGCCAGCAGCAGCAGCATCCCCGCCCCCCCTCAAGTCTAACCATTGCTACCTCGCTGTCATGCATCCTGTCTTACACATGCAACACACACACACACACACACACACACACACTCACACACACACATGCATGCAGAAGAAGCAAGCACAAACTCACACACTGACACACATTCACACAGACTCAGACATGGGCGCCCGCCCACGCACAAACAATAAAAAATCCATGTGGGTTTTCTTTCGCGAGATTGCCCTGTACGTGCTACTGAGCCTTTCATTTGCATCCTCGCGGAGCCGAAAAGTGACCCTCAAGAGAGGGATGGAGGATGGAGAGGGAGGCTATAGATTGGAAGGCAAACAGAGAGAAAGGGTGGATGTTTTCGCTCCATTCCAACCCTGTCCCCCATCGAGAGAAAGAGAGGACCTGGACAATTAACCACAGAACAAAGAGCATGCTGGGTAATTAGCAGGAAGTCAAAGCTCGCATTCCCCTTGAGCGAGCGAACACGCACTTTATTTTCTCAGCTCTCACAAACATGTGGTTGCTTCGGATAGCGCTATGAGAATAATCATCAGAGGTAGAGAACAATTAGCGGAGGTTGGCTCGGCGTGGGGGTGACTGAAGAAAAAAAGAGAAAAAAACCTGGTCAGATCTCAGAATGAAACAAAAGGCTCGGGGATTGGATGATGCTCGCGGATGGCGTCGTGAGAATTGTTCCCCGCTACAATTTCAGGAAACAACAATCGGCAGATGGTCACACTATAATGGGCATTCATTTGCCTGAGTGTTGTTCTGAAGGAGGACAGGGAACAATGAGCGCTGAGTGATATGTGTAAAAAGCAAAAACAAACAAAGCATCATCTCGTATTCAACTATACAGGGATGTTATGAAGACATTCTTTACATTAAAGGAACAGTGCACTCAAATGACGGCTTGTATTCCCGCAGTTTTTTTTTTAGTGAAGGCGCCCCCACGTCCCCTGAAATTCCAACGCTAACACCTGAGGAATTCACTCCATTTTCTTTTATAAATAATCAGTGGTAAAGGCCATATGTTTAATGAGGGAGGCGATTGTTCATCGTCAAGTAGATGAGATGCGTCAGGATCTGATTATACTCAGCACTGATTGATCAATCCCATTGAATGTTTGCTTCGCAGTAATTGATCAGAGCAGCATGTTGCAATGTCGGCTGAAGGTATTTTGACAATCACCAGTTAGACCCAGTAGAGTCTGCATAATGTTGACGTTAGTTTTAGGCTCACATCATCCATTACAACGGCTGTGACAGGACGTGGAAAATCAGCCAAAGTCCCGTGCGGAGAGTCAAGGGGTCCTCTGCTGTACTAGCTCTGCCCACTCAGGCTGGACTACTTTAAAGTGTGTGGTATGACTTCATCAAAAAGTTAGTATTGCATCATTTGCAAAGCAGGAAGTTGTCTAACTTCAGTTTTAATCCCGCTCCAAATTACAGTTAATTGAGAAAACAATCTCAATTCAGTAGCGGGGCAATCTATTAATCCAGCATGGACTCCATCGTCTGATGAAGATCATGTGTTTTGATCAAAAGCTCAAGAACAGCTTCTAAATGGACCTTGTGGCGAGACTTTTCTTCTCGACTGCTGTTGACAATAAGAGTGTTTATCTGCATTTGCTGACAACATTTATGATAGCACAGCATGACATGATCTCCAATATATACAATATGACTGTGTTAACTCATTATCATTTTTGTGTTTCATTGCTCTTTAAAATGAATTCCTGAAACAAGTGAACGTGCAGTTGAAAAGAAAAAGAGAGAGAGCTTAGTTTGTGTCTCTGCATAATAATATTGGATATTATGTTGACAGTATATACTGTATGAACACAAGATCATATCATTAATAAACCTGATATTATGTGGGTCTCATATACATATCACGGTCTCGGTCACAGGGCTGGGCATGAATCTTTTCTCTGTAACCGACTCCATCTTCTCCCCCCCCCCCCCGTGGTTCCCACAGGTAGCATCTCCGAGTCTGTCTCCGCAGTAATGCATTTGAAAGTAACCTATAGCCCCCCCACCACCACCACCACCCCACCCTCTGCTGCTCCTTCCAGATAAATTGAGATGCTGCAACCCTCTCAGTGATCTTATTTCTCCCCGAGAGCTCTGGCCCAGAGCGGAGGGAGCCGGGGAATGTCCTGAGATCACAGAGAGAGATTGAAACTGGCATCAGCTCGCCAAGAGGCCCCAGAGGACCGATTGGAAATCAGGTACTCTCTCGCGAAATGCCGCAACACATGTGCACTTGCATGCACATAGAGAAGTGCATTTTTGCCCACCTCACACACGCTAACACACACACGCGCACACACACCCTCACACACACACACACACACACACACACACACACACACACACACACACACCCTCACACACACACACACACACACACACACACACACACACACACACACACACACACACACACACACACACACACACACACACACACACACACACACACACACACACACACACACACACACACACACAAACACACAGTGGCACCAGCCATCTATAGTCATTTATCTCACACCGGTAAATGTATCCATGTTCTACGGGCCCCAATCTCCTTCCTCTGCCTTTCTATCTTCTCTCACACACACTCCCCAAAACAATCTCCTTCAATCACCACCTCTCTCCATCCCTCTCCCTCTCTCTCCCGCTTTATCTCTCCCTCCACTACCGTAAACTATTCCATCCCCCCCTCTCCCGCTCTCTGCTATATCACCCCCCCTCCCGCCACTCTCATCTTGTCCTATCTCTTTCTTTCCCTGCCAGTCATCCAAGCCCTGGGGTGTTCTTAGGTGATCAATCTTCATCCTCTCAGCGCTGTCACACTATCGGGTCAAGCCAAAACACACACACACACACACACACACACACACACACACACACACACGTGCTATGCTATAACGAATGGACAACAAATGCCAAAATTAACATATGATTACAATGGGGAGCAGTCGAAGTCAAAGAGAGCACACATGCTGGGATGCAAACATACACGCGTGTGCGCGCGACCGTGCTCTCCCTCCGTCACATGTGCCGGTTACAGCGAGTCAGGAGGACGGGCTCTGCCAACCCGGGGATGGTGTGACTCTCTGGCTCTGCCCGGCTGGCTCTGACTCCGGTCCCGAGCTCCAGCAGCTCCAGCCAGCCCAACCAATCTCCGCCATCGCCAGACCCAGCAGAGGAGGGCCCAATCTGGGATGGAGGGTGGAGCTGGAAACCCTGTCGGCCGCTCTGGGCTCCATTCACTGCGGCGGGCTCCCGGCCATGCCCAACCCCACCACCTGAACATGACCAAAAACTGGCACGGAGGAGAGCTCGACAGCGCGTGTCAGTGTGTTCGCCGCTTTGTTTCAATCTGCAAAGATGGCGGCCACAGCGGCTTCTGTGAAAAAGTGGAAATAACAAAAAACGACCCGTCTCCTGAAACGATGTTATGCCATACGCATCGCCATGGCCACACGGGTCCCGATAAACAATTTGAACTGGAAATAGCTTCTATTTCAAGCTGTAGGTATTCTTGTTCAACACCGCGCATCTCCTTATCCATCATGCATACTGACGCGATGCATCAGCACAGGTTGAGCATGGACCTGAGACCAGTGGGGCTGAATTAATCATGGCCGGGCCTCATAAATACTGCACAGGGCCGGCACTCGGGGGAGCTTATCCGGGACCATCGGAGCCAGAAGCCCCAGCGCCCAGCAGGAGAAACACAACTACAGCTTAAAGAACAAATGCTCGGAGAACGAGCGTACGCATGCTAGCAAGCATGTAGGCAGTGTCCCCTCTCACTGCATGCCTCATGAATAGTAATACCCTGCATGAATGCTCTGTTTGCCTGGTAAGTGTTCTTTGTGTACCGGCAAAAAGCGCATTTGTAGGGTGTGTGAAATGGTTTGTATTTCCTGCTTCCTCACGTAAGGGTGCATCCGTAATGGCTTTGACAGCTTTCTGTATGTGTTGTGAGGTAGATGAGGTAGAGGATGCATTTGAGTTGCACACCTTTGTGGATCAGTGGCCAAGAGCGATTTTCATTTTGTTAATACATTGGCTCCAAACGATGGGAGGGGTGTGGGGACACACCGCACATGATATTCTGAGGTGTTGCTTAGTGGACAAAAAGGTGTAGCTTGTGTCCGTTAGATGCATCATTAACAAATTATATTATAGTTCTAAAAATATGTGTCTTCGAGACAAATCAGCAGAATGGTTCAAAGTCCATGTCTTCTACCTTTCATCCTTAGTTGAAAACACAAACTCATCGCGGGGAAGACGACCAGTGAGAATAAAGGTGTTAGGAGCTCTGTCGCAGCATTATTTATAACTGCAAAATGTCATATTACAAAGTCTGATAATTCAAATGTAATCCGCATGAAGAGGCAGAGTAAATCTGTCTGGAGCTTGGACACATGGTATAGTTCAACTATGGTGAACTTTGTCACCTCAATTTATGCTGTTGAGCATTTGCAAGTCCATTAAATCCATTAAATTCGGCTATCTAGCCTGATTCTTTATTCTTTATTCACGTTCGGTGAATGTGTAAGATGTGTTAATTTCAATGGTGTTGCATTGAAGCTCACACTGGCCTGCATCTCACTGCGTGAGCGTTCTCAAAGTTGTTTACCACCCTGACAGCTGACCTTTGAAGTAATGGAGAGGCGAAGAGCCCAAATTGGAGTGCTCCACAAAAGAAATACTTTCTTCAATACACTTTTATATTGTTAAAAACTCACAGTTAGCTTACAAGCTAGCTTCCCAGTGAGCACTAACCCGGATTTCAACGTTGATTTCTGGTTTAAAACGCATTTAAATGGGGTCTGAACGTTTAAGACCTATTTTCACCGTCTTTTCAACCGGCTAAATTACGGTTACAATATCAACGTGTCACAAAACACCAATTTCTTTTAAAATATTGATGGTTTGTTCAGTTGTAGGTTGAAAGAGACGCGATATTGGTTACTTTTAACGTATTTCATCAAAATCATATTACGCTGGCCGGTGATATGTGGTCTACACGCAGACGTGACTTCAACGCATTTAATGTTTCATATAAAACGTCGTAAATATGGAACTATAGACTCTGTGCTGTCAACAAGAAGCTCCCAGGACATCGTATTCTGTCTGTATGTTCATGTAAAATACAAGTGTGTGTTTACTGCTGGAACACGCA
Source organism: Leptoclinus maculatus (assembly GCA_032191485.1). Lineage (NCBI taxonomy): Eukaryota > Metazoa > Chordata > Actinopteri > Perciformes > Stichaeidae > Leptoclinus > Leptoclinus maculatus. The sequence goes on along the minus strand of JAVDOI010000011.1, from coordinate 18,233,975 downwards.
TGTGCAGGGCGTTATAGACTCAGCGTCCTCCTACAGCTTTGAATGCACCGTCTCTGCACGGCCAGGACTTGATGAGCGAAGTGAACGAGCTGACGGAATAAACGAGGCTTCACGCTAACGACATACTCTGTAAGTACTTGAACTACTTTGTTCCAATATTGCAAACTGAAATATCATTACCATTAATATCATGTTGTGCTCACCATGCGGGCGAGGCTGCTAGCTAGTAGCGTTAGCAACATGTGTTAGTAAATGTTGTAGACTGTTTGTGGACTGTTGCTGTAGCCTAACGTTATGAAAGTTTTAGGACATTTCACATGTAAAATACACGACGGACAGAGAGTAAAACAAAGTAATGTCTAATAAGAAGACGGTCAAAACATTGTTGTTTGGCTTATAGCAATATACAGACAATATAAAGTATATACTGTGTAATATCCAGGTCAGCATCGTTCCGTTGAAAACACGTTTAAAAGACGACTATGGTCTCCGGTGAAAATATGTTCAAAACTGGTTTAAAAGTCAATATGTTTTTCTAATACTTGTTATATTTACAGATGTCGACGTTGAAAATATGGCAGATCTTCTGAAACCGGCTCCTATGTGCCTTTGAAAACGACATTTAAATCAGGAAAAGGAGATTATGGTTGTATATAAAGAACATTGTTTATATTTATATTGTGCTTAATAAATACAAATGAACTGTTGCCTGTGTCACTTGGTCTTTTGTCCTGTAAGTGGAAACTGTTGATGTGTTACTATGACTAAGTATTTAGTTGCTACATATTGATCTGAGAGCATTTCGACGTTTAAAACACGTTTAAAATACGGTGACGTTGAAAACACGTTCAGAGTTGGTTCAAAAGTGAAAGTTTTTTTCGCCGACTATTTGTAGACGTTGATTAAACGTTCAGGTTTAGACCAGATTTCAACGGGATTTGAAATACTGGCTTTCAACTGATGAATGTGGATGTGGTTTCTTAGTAAGCCTCTAAAATGATGATTTATTATTCGCACAATGTAGAGGACGAAACATTGTAGTATTGCAAATCCCATAGAAAGCTGGTCTAAACGTGAACGTTCAATCAACGTCTATAAATAGTCGGCGAAAAAACGTTCACTTTTGAACCAATTCTGAACGTCTTTGTGTTATTTTTTCCAAGGTGACTGCTTTTCTTTGGTGAGATTGTTTTCTCAACATTCTTAACAAAGTCTATGATTGCCGGAGAGAGTAAACAGTTCTGTAGCAGGTTACATCCGCCTCAGCTCTTATTGCCTTTGCTAGCATCGTTCTTGTTGTTCACAGGAATGTTGTTGAAGCAGCACGGCTCTGACCTTTCATTCCTCACTATTGATTACTCAAGGCTCATTCCACTGTAAGTGGGTCAAGATATTAGCAGAAAAAGAAATAAGAAAAAGAAATAAAGGGAAGATATTTCCTCTGACCTGGTCTCCAGCGGGACGTTACTGTTGAGAACCCAGCTGTCTTGCAGCTGGACCGACTCTGGGGTGGTGGGTCCGTCTCCAGTGCCCGGAGCCGGGGCGTGGATGGGGTTGCGTCCCCCTCTCAGGGTGTTTCTGTTCAAGCTGTTGGCAGACTGGTGGGACAAGGTGTGGTGGTTGTGCGGAGGGGGCAGTGGAGGCCGTAGCGTGGACTGACTGTGGTGGTTGGCGGCCCCTGGAAGGAGACAAGAACAAGAGAGGGATTTAAGTGCCACGCTTCCTCGTGAAGGAAATCAAAGAGAGTTTCGGATGAAGGGAGGGAAGGAGTTCGTGCCAAGACGCTACAAATGTAGGACAGAAATGTTATTTGATATTTAGTGTTTATTTCTAAGCATGCCAAAAAAAGCCTTTTTCAGCTAGCAAATAACTTCATTAACATTCCATTATGTGCTACTTTTGTGTCGGCGATCATTTTGTCAGAGAAGGTGTCATATTTTCCAAATGGTCGATAATTTATTTTAGCAGGACGCTCCAGCTAAATAGATACATGAAATTTGATAATCATGTTTTCACATTTTTGCTTGCGCATTTTTCCTAAGTTGTTGTCCGCTCTATTTTTAGCCAATTCTTCCACTCTCTCTGGCCTTCACTCTTTTCTTTATCACAACTGAGAGAAAGTATGTGTGTGTGTATGTGTGTGTGTGTGTGTGAGAGCAGTACTAGAGCACTCCGCACAGCGTGTGCCCTCATCTCGAGCTCTCAGACTTGGGGGAACATGTCAGCTAGAATCCAATACCAGCCCTTCCAACTCTGAGCTAATGGACTGTTGAGTGAGAGAGCTGAAAAACAAACCCGGATGAGTCAGACAAGAACACCCATTCACACATCACCTTTCTATCTCCGTCTCTCTCTCTCTCTCTCTCTCTCTTTCTCTCGCTGTGTGAATCAGTGGGGGATCTGATCCCGTCTAGAGCTCGTGCGAGTCTGTGTGGGCTCGTAGAGGAAAATCAACAATATCATACAGTATAGGAGCTCGACACAGCTACAACACTGCGTGCGCACTAGCATGCTTTTGTTCACACATTGACAGGTGCGTGTACTCACAGCACAGCTGCTGAAAGAAAAAGAGGTCAAGGAAACGCGTCGCATGTCACAATAAACCGTCGGAATTTTGGAAATGTTGGAATTCACTGCAAAGACACGCCGGTGTCACTGATGTTACATTCGGCTTTGAATTCTTCTGCTTTACAACTCAGTTTGCGGTTTTTTCTTTCATCAACACGACACTTTAATCGTGATTTTACACATCTGAGCGTTGGAATGCATTATGGGGATTGTGTTTGTTTGCACGTTGCCTTCCTCGGCGCTGATCAAAGGAGTTGAGCGCACATATGCACACGCGCTGCACTTGCCCTCCTCCATTTGTCATTTCCTCTTGCATTAGATACAAAAAAAAGGAGAGGCGTGCGAGGGGAAGGGAGACGGGTGGATGTGTCGCACTCTTCTGCCTGCTTTGATATGTGTCGGTCAAGAGATTCCTGAGAGGCATGAGTGATAAGTGGCTTTACACTAAGCAAAAACAGAGATGCACACAGCAACCGGCTCGTGCACATCAATGGAGGCAGTAAGTGTATTTATAGCAATATGTCTGCATGCTGACTTTCCCTCTTTCTTCCTCCTCCTCATTCCCTTCCCCCTAGACGGGTGCTTAGAGCACATATATACGGGGCAGCGAGCTCCCATGCAACTGCAGCCGTAATGGCGACCAGTTTGTAAGGTGACCTGATTTCGCCGCGGCGCCGCTGGGACTCAGGTGTCACCCGCACCCTCCCCCGCCCCCCGAAGAACCGACGAGAAGAGGGTAAGGAGACGAGAGAAAGATGGAGGGGCCCCCGACCTCTGCTACCCGGGAGAGACACAAAGCATCTGTTTGCACGTTCAAACACGCTCCTGGGAGAAACGTACATGCGGTCGCGTACACACAGTTACACACAGTTACACACCTGCAGGGAAAGTCAAACCCCTGCATCATACATGCAGAGTGTAAAATTGATATTAAAGCTTGGGGAGAGTTTTATTTCTCGTAGTCTCCTCCCCTACGCAGCCTCATTCCTTCTCGAGGATTGTTTTCCTCTCTTTCATCTCGCTTTTATTTGCATTTTGTTTGTCTCCTTTGCAGAGATGTAATGCGCTCTGAGGTAAATCTTGTTTGTTAAAAGCACTTTATGAATAAATTTGACTTGACTTCCTTTCCCCGCCATGCCCCTATAAATGTGAAAGAGCTCCCGACTACAACCCCGTCTTCATAAATACTTGTATCTAAGCCTAGCAACAATGCACACAACACCATAGCCCTACACTGGGAAAAAAATAATCAGTTCGCACGCACGCATGCAGGCATGGACACACGGTCCAAAAATAAAAGTAGGCACTCCAGTTCTCACACACTACCCCGCTGTCTCCCATGTTTAAATCTGCGTAGAAAAAAAAAATGCATGCGGTTCGCCTTTGTTCACTTTCCTGCCATAAATATTGAACAGTTTTTTCATTCAAATTCGGATGAATAATATATGGCAAACCTTGCATGGAAGAGGAATACATGGTTTTTTAGCCTTAGTTTTCTATGAACCTGTGTGTTTGTGTGTGTGTGTGTGTGTGTGTGAGAGTGTGTGTGTGTGTGTGTGTGTGTGTGTGTGTGTGTGTGTGTGTGTGTGTGTGTGTGTGTGTGTGTGTGAGTGCACTCATCCTGCACCACTGGGACAGTGTGCTGTTTAACAGTCTGGCCACGACATCGTTACACAGGGTCATATCCTGCGCCGCTGCATTTACCTCATTTTGTAGTGAAGACTTTTAACATTTCCTTTCAAAAGAAGCGATTAAAACGCTTTTATCTATAGTTGCAAATCCCATTACAAGTGTCCAGATAATGCCGAGAGAAGTATTTCTGTGCTCTGAAACTCTCTACAGCCTCCTGGCGCTGCCAGAATTGTCACGTACCGTCAGGTTAACTGGAGTGAATTGTTACATGATAGAAAGCGATTGTTTCTTTTATTCTGCGCTGAATCAATAGTTGCAGAATAAAGCACGTAATTCACTCACTAACCGTTTACTGTTGTTAATGTGCAAACATACCAACAAAAGAAACCTCTTTTATTCTTCCACAAGTCACACAGCCTTTAGTATGCTGCAAAATATTTATGATCAGACACAAATTGCTTTCTTTTTTCCTGCTACAGCACAGGAGAGTGATGTCAAAGAAATTCATTTTCATGTAAGCTTCAAATCCATAAAGAAAAAGAAAAGAAAAAAGAATCCTTAGTAAATAGAAACACACTGAGAAGTGGGGTCGGCCTGAGTTGCGAGGCCGTGTTTTTCTTCTTCTCATCCACCCAGAGAACTCCCGAGGAAAAAACCGCAGATTATTTTGGCTGCAGAAACACAAGTCTGACCAACCACTGGAGCAGAGGCAGAGCGCAGTGACGAGAGGGCTGGAGGTAAACGGGTCCAATAAATTAAGATGGGTTAGTCAGATGAATTGTCCGGTTGCTGAAGTACGACCCGCAGGTAGTCTAATGGGAACAACCGTTTTACCAGGAACCCGGTCTGATAAAAGGCAAAACATGCTGTGAGGAAATAGAGCAATTAGAGAGCAGCCGAGCAGATCACATTTTATTCCACTTTATCTTTCCCTCCTTTCGTCCCTCTCTCTTTCGCTCCAGTGTGAGTAAACAGCGATTGTGAAGAGATTTTTCTCGACAGCCCTCTTGTTTTGTTTTCGCAGCCACTTTTTTCATTTTTGTGTGTGTGGAGGAGCTCTGAGCCCTTCTGACTGCTGTTGAAGGCTGACCCACTTTATTCTGTCCACGGTTCCCATGCGACTGCAGTGTTTGTGTGTCTGTGTGTGTGTGTGTGTGTGTGTGGGGGGGGGGGGGCTGTAGCTGTAGCTGTAAACTGGTGGGTTTGGCTCCGGCTAATCCCTGGAAGTTCATTATGCTCGCCAATTCAAAGGAGCCCCATTCAGCAGAGAAGCATTAGCCTGTCTGCTAACCTGCCTCCTCTGTAAAGCACACTGTGCACACGCACACACACACACACTAGTGAGAGGCAGGGGCTTGCCACACCATATTAATCTTGCATTGTGTGTCTGTGTGTGGCCAGCTGGCAGCAGGAACCAACCAAGGCAGTTTGTTTTTGCAGCCCTGGATGGGCAAAGTGTTTATTGACATTTTCTGTGGTTAACAGAGAAAAGTCGCAGGGCAGGATGTGCATCTATGTGAGAATGTGTGTGTGTTTATGTGTGCAGGATATAACTACCCATTCAGCAGTTAAAACGGATCATTGCAGGGCTCAGCCCCCGATCCTCCCTCTGTCCTTCCCACTCCCCTCTGCCTCTCCGTCTCTTTATTTCACGGCCCATATCTCCACTGCTATCCTTCTTTTTCAAAATGCAAAAAAAACAACCAAACACACACTGTGCCACCCTCCATTGTTTCCCACGCTCCTTCCTCTCTCTGAGCTAATTGCTATTGCTCCCCGCGTTTTAAAGGTGGTTTAATCCCCATGTGCCGGAGTTCCGTATGTCCTCTGCCTCAGAATGTCACATGCTCCCCGTTTGTCATGCCGAGCATGATGGAAGGAGAGCTTAAGGTGAGAATAAGAGGCACACACGTACAAACACACACAAGCGCACAAAAGGGGCTCAATTTGCACATTGGCTTTATTATCCAGAAGCACACATAAAGGCAGAGTTAAAGACATACATCTACACACACACACACACACACACACACATACGTGCACCGCCTCTGCCTTGGCTAGTCATCTCTGTCTAATTAGGAGGCAATAATCCGCTAGAGAAGAGTCATCAGATTCAGCCAAAAACAAACAGTCTCCATGAGCAGAAAAGCACGTGTGCCTTTCACCCACACGCACAGACACACAGACACACACACACACACACACACACACACACACACACACACACACACACACACACACACAAATCATCCCACTGTTACGCAAATGTCACCCTTACATAAGCACCATTAGGAAGGATGACATTAGCGCAAGCGGGAAGGCGACGCGTCTTCGCTGTGCCTTTTGTTTCTGTAGATTTGTTTCAACAAAGCCATTAAACATGCATTGCTTCGGCAGTGACTTGAGGTGGCTTCCCTGGCGGCAGAGAGCTAGCCACTTTAGAAGAGGCCCGGGCTAAAAATAGCTTAGCATTCCCCATGCATAATGAATGGGCAGAGCCAGCGCTAACGCTAGCTCTTTCCAGGAGCGATCCGCCACGCTCCGTTTGGCCGTCTCAGCTCTCCCGGCGTTCCGTGGGGGGCGGGGGGGGGGGGGGGGGAGCGTTCCCAGACAGGTGCTCCGAGCCAGACAGTATTCCCACATAAACACGCGCGGACCCAATTCCCAGCCAATCCTTCGGCAGCGCCGTTCCGTTCCCGTTCACCTGTCAAGCTTCACTAGGAACACAAGTCATGTCTGTCCACCTGTTAGCTTAGGTAATGGCGGACTACTTTGCAGGAGCACGCGCGCACACACACACACACACATACAAACAGCATGCAGCTTCCTGAGGATTATCTCGCCGTTGTCAGTTTCTGCCTGGCTTGGTAAGGCTCATTTCCTGCCCAGCGTCCACTCTCTACAGGACCCACACACAGAAACACACACACACACACACAGACGGGCACACGCTCGCACAAGCGCATGCATAAACAGTCGGCCGGTTATAGGTGTTTTATTTCCTCGCAGCCGTTCCTGTGACTTCCTACATGCCAGGGTGTGTTTATGCAGTGCCAGACTGCCACTCTAAACTCATTTAGGTCGATTTTAATGGACGCCCAAAGCCAAGGACTCTCTCCGCACCCATTAGATCAGCGGTCCTGGCTGGGAAACGTGGCAATTTGCAATTTCATCATCTCAATGTTGTTCTCCTTCCATCCAAATATCTCTCGTTCGCCCTCTAAGCTCTCATCAGCTTACCCTTCTTTTTATTCACATCCCCCCCCTTTGTTTCCCCGTGTGTCTGGGTTTCTGTCGCCCTTTCAGTCACTTTCTCCGTGCATTTCTTTCTAGTGCCCTTGGATGTTATTTTTTGTCTCCTTTTTTGACTGTTTTTCCATGCAAGATGTCTCATTAAACAACTTCAAAAGTCAAAGTTTGGCTTTCTCCAGCTCTGCTCCCATTTGCCTCTTTGCGCCACTCTTTTCCCTGCTTCTCGGTTGTTGTTTTTTTTCCTTCTTTCTTTCATTTTCTTTCCTTCTCTCTTTGTCTCTCTCGCTCGCCGTCTCTGTGTGTACATGCTCAGCAGAGACTAAAAAGGAGCCCCGGAACAGAAAGTGTGGGTGTATGTGAACAAGAACAAGAGAAAGAGCGAGAGCGTTGCCTGTGAGCCTGGCTCTCCCTCTTTGCCAGTGTCTGCCATTAGGGTGTCAGTGGCAGAGTGAATTTATTTGCTGTGCGGTTACTGGGCTAATGATTGATGTTGCCCCAGCAAACAGTAAACCAATTAGACGGCTGATGTAACGTCATTTTAAAAGCCTCCTAATCACGTTGCTCTTGAACCTGGGACCCGGGCCTTCCCTAATGAAGATTTATACTGGATCAAAGGAGAGCCTAACGCCATTAACAATAGATTGTATTCCACCAAAAATCACATTAGGACTTCTCTGCCCACCCCTCCCTTCCCTCCCATCAGGCCTCTGCTAAATATATCTGCTGATTACAAGTGCAGATGCACAGAGGAATGGAGGAGCGGGGGGGGGGAGTGTGCGGGAAAGAGAGGGACAGAGTTGGCCCACAGCAGCTAACTGTTGAGAATAAATGTGTACGCTGATGAACAAACTCATCACTGCAGATGTGATGTAAGCACACGGGGCGTCCAATGATGAAGGAGAAAGCTTACAGCCGGGGAAACTAACTAGTTTGCCTTTGCTACACTGATCCTCCTGGCGGCACTTTAAATTCATCATCCCCTTACCTTTCACTTTCCGGCGCATTATTAATGTCACATGGAGAATAAAGTACAAACACACACCTACTCACTGGCAACCGATATGCGCTCGCCGGAGTGCAGGGGTTGCTTTCACTTGCATCATTGTTTTTTCTGGCAGCAGTTGACAAAGGTGTTAAGGGTTACATTTGAATTTGTAATCCATTAAGAGATTACCGGCTGTCGGCTCGAAATGCGCTTTTTTGTTCCGCGAACCTCCTACGAAGTCAAGTTTGGGAACGGAGCATGTTTTTTTCTGTTGTTGCTCCTTCAAAAAAACCTGATGGTCTTCTCAGCATAAAAGCCGATTGATTGAAACAGCTCTTTGACAGGCAGTTGTCAACAAATGCTGGGTAATCTTTAACCGTTAAAAATACACAAATAGATTTTAAATTAATCCGTGCACGATCAATGAGAGTTATTTCCGCTCTATTAAAACCGTAACATCCATAATTGACCGTGGTTACATCAATATCTATCTTAAATCTCTAAGTGCATATTTTATGATGCCTCACAATGTAAATAAAGGTTTCAGAAGTCCCCTTGGTTTATTTCCCAGCCTTGCAAACGAATGCTGACTTCAGAGGAATGCAAAAAAAAAAGAAGAAGAAGAAAAGAAGCAGAAACCAAATGGCCAAAAGAACAAGATGTGACACTGAAATAAAGGATTGAGCAGCGACTAAATCAGATCAGGGAATGGACACACAATGAGGTAATGCAGCGACCCAGGTGATGGATGGCCCCGCTGATGCATAAATAAAATGAAGGGGAGGATAAAAGGTTCGGGGTGAATGGCGAGCTCTCTTACCCGTGGAGGAGGTCTGGGCCCGGAGCAAGTACGAGTCTTCCGGGTGGGGCTCCAGGTGAGAGTGGGTGGAGTTTTTCTCCAGCAGGGGCACCTGGCATTCCCTGATCGGTGGGGACGGGCCGGGGGAGGGGTGGTGGGGGGCGGACGAGGAGGACGGGAGGGACGGAGGGAGCAGGGAGGAGGAAGAGGTCGGAGGGAGTGGGCGACCTGGAGGATGGAGGCAGAGAAGAGAGGGGGGAGGGGGGAGGGGATGGAGGGGAGGGCGTTAGACAAAACAGATGGCAATGACTGACAGTGATACCGGGGGCCCGTTCCCGAGGCAGGTCTACCGAGTCATCTGGATCATTTTCAAAACCTAGAGTCCCTTAACGGGTCCTTGCAGATCATAATGTGAATAGGGAGGAATGGACCTTCAATGTTGACAGTTTTCATTGGAACTGTCTCCTATGTTCTCTCGTGAAAACAGTTGACAGTGTGTTTTGTGTGAGCAAACAATGGAACATTGTTTCTGGAACAGTTTTAGTGCTGTGACTAAAAACAATGTGGCGTTGCAGAAATGTCAGACTGATACCACAAAATGAAATGAAACTAAAACTATATTGAAAATGAGAAAAAAATGTTTTTTTCATTATTGTATTTGGTTGGATCGAACATTTACAAAAATTTGGAACACCGGTTGATGGCTCGACATATTCATCCAGTTAACTAAGAGGTAGACTTGCTTCTCGGATCAGGCCCCTGGTCATAGCAATGTAAAGCAGCTTGGATACAAACACACAGAGGCTTGCCGAGGCCGGAGAGACTCAATGTAGAGATGCAGACTCGCGTAAAAAAAAAAGCCCTTAAGATCTCCTAGACACATTAATAAGTGACAGCTCAGGAAGTTATGCTCACATGCAAATGACTTCAACTGAATTAACATAGGAACAGTCATTTTACATTTTTTATTTCATCCATACAGCCTCCAAGAACAAATGATCTGCAGCACTGAGATATTGTCCTACATCTATCTTACCGCTGTACAAATTAAAGCGAGCCGATGCAACTTTTGCTGAACAAGTGACAATTAGGAGACAATATTCTGAATATATCTGAAATATAGTGTAAGATGAGCACACGTAGATAAGACACGAACGGACTCATTCGTGATAACATCAACATGCTTTCTCACAAACGTTAGCCGCTAAAGCTATGTTGAGTATGTCAAGTTCGGCAAGAGTGCCCGTTTTGCTTGTGAATCCAACTTTTCATTTGCAATTTTCGTCTTCCAAATTTGAAAGATTAACAGTAAAAACGGTCGGATTGATATTTTCGTGAGGGCCCTACATCCATTGCACGACTGTCCTCTACACGGGGGAGACGAAAGAAAGTTAACCGCCAAGTCTTTAAATAGTGGGAGCCATGGGACGCGTGGACACAATCAGGCTGTCCCATACACCAGAGAGAGGGAAGAGGGATGGAGACAATTCGCTCTACTCTCCAAAGGTTTGGAATCAAGGACAAAGACAAATCTAATAAATTCTATTTAGAGACGGCTCAAAATATAGAATAATTACGTCTGACGTATTTGCAGCTCAATCAATCAACAATATGGCAAGAATGAGGCCACCGAGTCCAGCCAATCCACCGAAGGACTCGGGTTATTACAACTTCTAATTAGATAGTCGACCGAAGACGCTTTGACACGCTGATAATCACTTATTTTCTCCTTATTCCACTTTGAAAACGATGGCCTCGGGCGTCGGCCATGTTTAGTTTTTATCAAACAGCTTTTACAAATAAACTGGTTTTTTTTCCTTTTCCTTAGTGATGCCTTTACTTTCACCTTCTAGAGTTATTTAAGGGGGGTGGCGGAGAAAAAATAGGCTAGCTCGTCCCTAGTTTTACAAACTTCATCCATTCTTTCATTCGCCAGTGAAAACTTCACGGGGGAAAATGAAGACGTTTTATTTTTCTTTCAGCGAGTCAGTTCTTTCTTTCATCGCACTTCTCTTTTTCCGCAGAACAAAAAACGGGCAGGAACAGAGGGAGATAAAGAAAGAAAAGCCGCGAGACCTTGAAGAAAAAGCCGTGATGGCTGAACATTCATCCTCATACTATGTGATTTTTTTTTTTTTTCCCTTCTTCTCCTTCTCTTACTGACAGTTCTTCAGAATACAGATGTGGTGTGATTGTAATTTGACAGCATTCACCTTCCCATCACAGAATATTGATAGAAATCAAAATGTGTAAAGGCCATGATAGATGGGGAGCTTTTTTCTTTTTAGCCGACGGTGCAATATCGCTTGGATCAGGGAAACCTTACCTAGGCAGAGATGATTTAAGAAACAAAGTGGTTGGACGTAGTTGTTGGCTAGATTGCCCATCTACGCTGCGACAAAATGAAGAGCATTAATCATGGGAAGCACTCGTTTTGAGTCCAGGTGCCATCGCGGCTTTACAGAGATACATTTGATAGAAATGGAGGCAGAGCGATGTCTCTGTCCTGCCGTCCAAACTGCTCCAGCTTATAGCTTTGCGTCATGGAAACCAGAGCTCGGATCGATCCACGGCCCCACGTTAACTACACCCCGGAGAGATACCAGCCCTGTCTTTTGTTGAGGTGTGTGTGTGTGCCTGTGTGTCCAGTCAATCTCATCAGCGCAAACAGAGAAAAATGGATAAACAATGGCAAAGCAAACACTGTGGCCGACAGGAGGGAAAAGGAGAGAGGCGGGGAGGGACGGCGAGAGACGGATGGAGAGGGATGGAGACGGATGGAGAGGCGGGGAGGTCACGGGGATAACCGGGGGAATGGCGAGCGAAACAGCGGAGGACGGAGAAAACAGGACGGAGCAGAAGCTATGAGCTGACAAAAGTTATTGGCAATAAAGATAAAAAAAAACGGGGAAGAAAGCAATAGAGGAGGGTAATTAGGAGTGGAGGAGGCAATAAAAGGGGGCGGAGTAGTGGAAGAAGGAGGACGGGAAGTAAAATAATGAAGAGGTAAAGATGAAAAAAGAAAAGCGATTGATCCAAATGAATCGATCACTCATATCAATTGACGGCGAGTGTGGATCTAGCTATTTGCATATTTCACCAGACCTATAAAGAGGCTATTGGTGACAACAGGCAATGAACAATGTCTGTGTGTGTGTGTGTGTGTTTGTGTGTGTCTAGCTGCGCACCGGTTTTTATTACGGTTGCATGTTTTTATTGCACGCAACCACGGGTGTGTGCGCTTTAAGGTTACGCTTTTGCCTGCGCGGTTATTAATATTTTAAATCACTTTAATTACAAAAAAAGGAGAAAAAAATTGCACTAGTTGGCCAAAAGCAATTAAGGGGACTTTAATCTCCTTAGCAATTATGCTGTGGGGCATCCTTAACTCAGACATTTCTGCCCGCTACATTTCCAGAAAGGTCAGTGGAAATTGCTTTGTGTTATTAGAACAAAGACTTAGCGATGAGCTCGCGTTGTTTCTCTTGACAGTTTGCCTCGCTGCCGTCCCCTCAGCCCGCCTCCCCCGGCCATCTGTACGAATCTCTCAATCCATCTCTCCGTGCCCCGTCTCTCACTACTCGGAATCTCTCGCAAAGTGTTGATTGGTGTGAAAAGCGAGTGTGTCGTGGGGTCTAAAAAACAAAATACCAAGACTGTGGCCCCGCTTGAAAGGCCTTAGCGGAGCCCCTTGATGATTTCAGTACAGCGTCAGAAGAAATGTGATCGTCGCCATGAGTTGGTTGTGAGAGCTTCGGGCTTTGACTTGCTTGTATGAGTCATTTAAGTGTGTGAGCTCTCGGCCCGTTGTTGTGCTACCGTACGTCTCCACTGAACCGTCTCAATACAAGCTCAGTGATCTATCGTTTCTCCCTCCACCAAGCCATTCTTTACTGCGCCACGGCGTTACGCACGGGACGCAATTCCTCTTGTTGACTGTTCAATGACTTCTCTCCTCTTCCCCTCCTCGTCCTTGTCTCTATTTCAGTCCCTCCGTGCCTCCCTCCCTCCCCCCCCCCTCCCGAGCTCCGTCCATCCGTCCACCCATCTGGCTGAGGTGAGGACTGGTAGGCCGAGGAGAGCGGAGTGGAGTGGAGCGAGGGATGGAGCGACAGCTGGAGCCCAGTCAGACAAGGAGAGACAAATTACCCCTCTAACGAGAGCCATTCATCATCTCTTCATCTCTCCCTCCTTCCATCCCTCTCTTCCTCCTCCACACCTCTACGTGAAATACGGCGCGCACCTGGATAGCAAAAAAAAAAGAAAAAACCCCAAAAACCACACAACTTTACAGTTGATGATGTTCTCATCTAGTCGCCGCTCGTGTGGCTCGCGCTGCCGAGTCAAATTGGCGCCGTCTTTTATTAAGGTGAAAATAACGAAAGGAAGAGGGGGAGGCAGGGGAGGGAAGCGGGGGGGGGACAAGATAAGGGAGACGCGGAGTGATTGAATGAGCGGTGCGCGGGGAAGAGGGAGGAAAAGAGAAACGACACACCCATGCTGGCACATGCAGAGACTCATTACCATGGCTGCTGTCAGCACAGATGTTGGACTGAGGGGGAGCTGTCAGTCAGTGCGTGCGTGTGTGTAAGTATGTGCGCCTATGAGTGTGTGTGTGTGTGTGTGATAGTGTCTGACAGTGATCTGAGGGCTATTTAGTGATGACAGCTGCTGACACAATGGGCCCTTTTCTCTATTTATCTATACAGTGCAGTCTGTCTCCTCCATCTCATCTCTCTTCCTGCCCCCCCCCCCCCTCTCCCTTTTTCTATTTTTTTTCCCAATCCTCGCCTCCTCTTTCCTTTCATTCATTCCTTTCTAAGATTTCACATTTAGCCCGTCTGTGGCAAGGCGCACACCTGTTGCTGCCCGTGTGTGCGAGCAACAAATGGATGTCGCCCCCCTATGTCCCGAAAACCTCCCTCCCTCTCGTTTCGTTCCTTTTCGTAACGGGGGCCGCCGCAGAAAAAAAACAACAACGTGAGCGATACCGTGAGTAAAGAGGGAGATGAGAGGATGATTCACCGGACGTGTTTTAATGAGTAAAGTTGGGCTTTCGCAGCCTGCAGAGATGATTGTATCACTGGCTCCGTCTTTGATGTGCAACGTGAGTGTCTGGGATCTTCTCTGGCCTGGAGCTCGGGCTCCGGTCCTCTCTTTCATCACGCCTGCATCACTCCATCATTCTTTCCCAAACAGTCCGACCCCACACACACACACACACACACACACACACACACATGCGCACACAGCCTGTATCAGAGGTTGAAGACGGCCTCCGGCTGGGAAGGAGGTGCCTCGCATACACAGCGTCACATTGTTTGGGTCTGGATTACGGTGTTTCTCGATTTCCGTTTTTTACATTAATTATAGGATTATAACTCAGGCTCGGCATTTGCGCTGCGGCAGATCCGTTATGAATGATTTTCAACTGAATGTTCCCATGCAACTGCTCCCATGCAAGAAGAGGCGCCATTGTTTGCACTACCAACTTTATTTTTTATTATCAGAACCCAATATTTGGCCAGAATTTTTGTGATTTTCTTTTAAAAAATCGGATTTTCAACAAGAAATTCCCCCACACAGTACTTTTCTTGAAATCGAGCCTGATGATAATGATTCCTCAGATGAAAAAATACTCTGAATTCTTTGAAAAGGAGAAAAAAAAAATACATATGTGGAGATGAAAATATGACGGCAGCACTCCTCAAGAGACCTTGTTCCATCTTTTCAACCACCAACTAAACCCCACCTGGACTAAAGCTGTGAATCAGTGACTGTAAGGCCATTCAGGAGTAATAGGTTCCCGATGATTACTCGCCTCTTATAACGACTTATTTTTGCCCTCACATGACGAGGACTGCATAGTGTCGGAATAAAGCCTCATAACTCCTTTGAGAGAAGTGGCATTGCACATGGCAAGGCACTTGTCGAACTGCACGGTGTGAATTGAAAGAATGAAAACCGTCGTCTCTGAATAATCCTCTGGTTCAGAAGGCCGTTCCTCGCTCCTCTCCTCACTCAAGTGGCTGTATTTTTTTATATTATTCTAATTCTGAGAAGAGGAGAGAGACGGGGACCGACGCACGCTGAGTCTGTGCGATACACTTGACCTTTTGACCCTAAACGGCCCAGCGCCTATATATGCATCTGCTAATTAAAACATGCCTCGCTGTTGCTGGGAAGTACAAGTGTATGTTAGTATGTGTGTGTGTGTGTGTGTGTGTGTGTGTGCGCAACACATAGCATTAGGATGCTGCGGCACACCCGTGCTGTCCATTGTCAGAGATGTCCACTGTGTAACTTGGGGCAACCGTGGAGGCTGCATTACCATATAAATTACATCCATGTTGCTGCTGCTGCGGTGGATTGATGGTATTGTTATGGATTCTACACATTGGACCCTCATTGAAAACAATCAAAATAAATAGCCTGCTCCTTCCACATAAATGCATACACACACACACACACACACACACACACAGAGGCACTCGCTCATAACCGCACGCTGACATGTCCAAGCGTGCGCATGTGAAACCACACAGGAACAAAACCCTTAACCCCATGTGCACAGAGATAGACACCCATCCCCTCGGCCTTCCGTTACCCTTGAACATGCTCTGTAATGCCTGGAAAGAGCACATCTGCAGATCTCTGTGTGTGTGTGTGTGTGTGTGTGTGTGTGTGTGTGTGTGTGTGTGAGTGATGTGCAAAATGCATATGTTCAACAAACTCGCCCGATGCCTATTTGTGAGTCAATTTGACGGCAGGAGACAAACGTGTAATTTTAACTTTGACTGACAATAAAAGTATGAATCAGTACCAAAATAATAACATATAAGAGGTATACAATTAAAAAATAGAGCAACAAGAACCAGACAAAATGAAGTCATTTCTTGCCACAGATTACATGCTGGAGCTTGAAAAAAAGAATGCAACCCAATTATCAACACATTTGTTATTCAGTTGATAAAATGCAATGACAGCGACTGCACAACGACAAACAATCTCTTAATAAATTTAAGGGCCAAGGGAAAGCAATTTCTCACATCGAATTCAAGTGTTTCACAAAGTTGGGAGTAGATTTAATGATGCCAGCGAGGCTGCTTCCGTATATTCTCGCTTGCGAAAATGCGACGACCTCTCTGAGGATTGGATATAGCACTTAGTGAAGACTTTAACAAAACCGCAAGAAACCTGCTTGCAGCTTCGGAGAGACCCTCGAAGTTTGATAACGTATCAATATCTGTATCTGTTATCTCGGCTGGAGAAAGCTTTTTAGAAGTAGCGGTGCGAGAAATCGGCGGGGGAGAAATGCCCGGGAGGGGCCTTACCTCCAATCTGCCGCACCGCTGAGTAACTCGCAGAAAGTCTAGAGACTTTGAGACACAAATTGTGAACGACAGATAACATGCTGTGGATGTGGATTAGGAGAAGATGAGGTCCTTCAGCGCAAAACACATTCCACGTTTTCACCTGGTTGCCTTGTAAAAAGGGGATTTACGGTTGAATAAAATTAATTAGCACTTGAGTGTGAGCCATCGAAACTTAAATTAAAAGTTTAATTCATGTGTATTTACGACACCCGAAATTTCCACTCGGATAGTTCCAGCTACTGTCCACAGTCATGTGTTTTATGGTGGAGACCTTTTGTTTGCACTTGCAAAGAAGACAAACTGTATTTGCATTTTAAGAAAGGGGCTCATTTTATGAACATTTTGGGAGACAAGACACGCGCAAAAACAAAACTACATTACCCACAATCACCCAGCATCTCAAGCAACGGCAGTCATCGAGAATTCAATGCAAATGTAATTAAGAAAAGAGGCATAAAGAAACATGTGCAGAAACACATAAGAAACACACTTTAGCGCATGCATGCCTGCACACCACGGATACCTATTCAACATAGCAGGGCCCCACTGAAGTAACCGGTAATTGCTGCAGTTGCTATGACAATCTAGTTCCGTGAAAAGAACCGAAAACATCTGAAAAACAAAGAGACAAAAAAATAAATAAAGGAAAGAAAAGATTTGAAAGAGAGAAAAGACGGAGGAAGAGCCCGCGGAGAATAGATGAGATGGTTCTGTAAGCGATGCGGATTTGTTTGGTGCACGGATCTGCCGGTTTGCGAACTTGTGCAGTCACAGATAGCATGTGCGTATTGTAATCTCATGAATAAACTTAATTTCAATCTTCTTTTTTACATTTTTTTGGTTGTGATGTTACATTATGTGAAGTACTGTGTGTGTGTGTGTGTGTGTGACAGTGAGCATGTGAGGCTGAGTCAGCAGTGTTTCCTTTGACCATTAGCAAACACACGCACGCACACAGAAACACACACACACCCACACACACACACATTGTGTGTTCAGAGCCAGTGGATAATGAGTGTACTGCAGCCTGTTGCTGAGAGAAACCTCTCCTCTCTTTGATGTTCTGCAGCCTCTATTTATAGCAACAGCTGAGGAAAAAGGACGGAGAGCTGAAAAACACAGCACACAACCACAATGTATTCCGTCTCACTAGCTCTCACTCTCTCTCTCTCTCTCAAGGTGAACAGGCTGGAGTCAACACACACTCTGGGCCAAATTTACTGAGCCTTCTGCTCCTCGGGGTTCGGAGGCACTCTGCGCCTCAGAGATGTGTGTGCATTCTTCATCAAAGAGACACGGCGGCGCAAAGCTACAGTCGTGCTGTCACAACTCGTGTGCCCTCTTGCTTTTGTGAACGTGCGTGCGAGGGGAAGTGCAACAATAATACACATAACAGGAGGAGATACGACTCTGGCCGATTGTGATGGATTTTACAAAAGCGCTTTCAATTTGTGCGGGACAGTGATAATTCTCGCCTTTAAACAAAGCTGGCTCTGGCAAACCAAAGAAGAGTTTATCAACCTGTGTTGTGTGTGAGGGGGAGCTGCAGTGAGTTTGTTTAGGGCAGGTGGCAACCTGGCCAAAGTGGAAGTGGCATAAACCTTCTTCATAATGGCCAGCAGGGGGCAACTCAAGTCTGATTGTATAGAAGTCTATGAGAAAATGACTCTACTTCTCTCTTGATTTATTACCTCAGTAAACGTTGTAAACATGAGTTTATGGTCTCAATCTCTAGTTTCAAGTCTTCTTCAATACAGCATGATGTTCATTTCGTAAATTATGGTTCCATTTACAGTAAAATAGACCATAAAGCAGGATATGCTTTAGAGCGGGGCTACCTTGTGATTGGCGGGTCGCTACCATGGCGTTGTCTGAGTTGTCCATGTTTTCGTCTTACAACTTTTTTGTTACTTATTTGTAACCATTTTGGTCGCCTACAAATGTCTTACAACGTTGACCTACATACAGCATTCGGTTCTTCTTAGCTCCACCCTCTTATGTCACTTCTGGTTGCCATAACCAAGATGGCGACCCAAGGTAGCGACAGACAAAAACCAAGATGGCGACCCAAGATGGCGACGGCCATAATTCCTAACTCAAGGCTTCAAAACTCTAAGTGTGCGAGTCACGGTAACTGACCACTTCTTACAAACAGTCTATGTTTTAGGGACAACAATGTTAATAAAAAGAAGTGTTGTAAGAATGTAAGAATGTTATGACACCAATGATGGGTCAGAGCTTGAGCATCAAAGATGAGCTCTCTTTTGTTGAGGCGTCCACATTATGGTGGCTTGTTGTTCTTTTTGAAGCAATCTTTCTTCTGTGTAACTTTTATACATAAATCTGTTGTTTTTAGAAGCCGGTTTAATTACTTCAACTGCCTTACTTTTACAAACCTTTCTAGTTATAGGTCATTATTACAATTTAATCATAATAGACGCCCGATTTATTTTTCACGGTAAGAGTCTAATTGTGGGCTTAGTTAATGGAATTGACATTTTGGATATTCCAAAAGGTTCAGTTTTTTTGGATCTCAGACAAATCCTGCTGTCGAGCTCCTCCATCGTGCCGTTAGGAGGCTGTCCCGATCGCTGATTGCATTATTAGCTGCCGCCTCAGTAATTCAAATGTTAATCACTTGCAGATTGCGAGCTCAAACAGAAACCAAATGTGCAACGCGAACTTCCGCAGCGCACTTTCACGAGGCGCGACACAAATCGGGCCAGCTATCTCCAACAGGGTGGAGAGAAGCGATAGGAGAGATTACCATGCATGTCTGGGCTCTTTGAAGTAGCTGCTGCATTGGTTATGGATGGCTGAATGGACACGTGTGTGTGTGTGTGTGTGTGCATACGTGTGTGTGACGGGGACAGGTTGAGTCAGAGACCTCTGTGGCCCCACTTCAGCAGAATGGTTGTCGGATGCGGTTTGATGCGCACAAAGAAAACCTGCATCGATACAATGTTTTTATAAGACTATCTATCTATCCATCCATCTATTTCTTCTGCAAGATCACACACTCGTCATGCAGCCTCACAATTAGCCCAGCTTGCATCAGCCCGACATCAGCTGACTCGGAGGAATATGGAAGTCCCCATGATGATGGACTTCACATGCGGTTGTGCATCTAAGTGTGTGTGTGTTTCGGAGAGCGCTTGTTTGTGCGCCTGCCTCGACACAAACACTCTCTCGCAAACGTGATGCAACTCTCCAAAGGCACAACCTGCAAAGCCATTCGGCTCATAAACAGTTGTGCCCAGCCAAGCACATGCAAAAGACTTGACTCGGCACTGGAGGAGACAGACAGCGCAGTCGAATGTTTCAACGTCGGGCTATTAGTCTCACCCCCTCACTATGAAGCGCAGGCCTCGGAGACAAATAATAAATGCTAATCTTTGTAGGACGACGCCAAGTCAGTCAGTTTAAGCTGAGAGCGTCGAATGAGATTTTTAATTACTGCATGACCTGGGGTATATTAGCGCATATTAATGAGGATCATTAACCTAGAGGTAACTAAGACCCCTCCTCCTTAACTACAACTGATAGCACCTCTGCTGTCTGGCACTGAACTATCAGCGTGTCGATGCGCGTGTGTGCTTTTAAAGATTCACAGATGGCTTTTACCTCCTTTTTTTTTTTAATAAACCGCACGTCCTTGGTAAAACTAAATAACTACAGTCAATCTCCTTTTACAGCTGTGGAATTATACAGCTGAAAGCTTGAACTCAACAATTTTTGCAAATGGCAGGGGGCGGGCGCTGTGGAAGAAAGTATGTTCATCTGGGCTTTAATGCAGAGACGGAAACAAATAAAATGTCTCACTGGGCAGCAAGTAAGCACGGCACAGAGCAGAATGAACGATGAGCAGAAGGAAAGAAGCATTTCAGTTGACATATGCAAAGGTCAAGGCAATTTCAATGGATAAAGAAGAGGACAAAACCCAAAAAAAAAGGAATCTTTTTTGCCAGTCTCTCTCTTCGACTAGAAGGGGTTAAGGTGGGGCAGAGGAGGCCCCCGTTTTCCCCCCTCCTGCAGAGTAGATACCGGGGACGACGTTGACGTCATCCACCCGTCCCTTTTCTCCAACCTCATGTGTCAGCTTTGCTGTTGGAGCGCCATTAGGCTGCAGTCTCAGTGGCATAGAGGCAGACGCTTTTATCTCAGAAGTGGCCGGACCAGCCGTATTTGGCCTGAAACATTTGCTAAGCAAACACACACACACAAACTCATTCCCGCACAGATGCCTGAGTAGAGATACGCACACACACACACACACACACACTCTTCCTTATCTCTTACTCTGTCCATTTCTCCCCACTCTCGTGTCTCAGCAGTTTATCCTTTCATCTTTACATAACTGTGCCGTCCCTCAGTGAACCCGCTCTAAACTACTTGTTCAACAGTGCGCACACACACACACATACATACACACACGCGAGTGTGCGTGCGCAACACAGCTAATCCGCAGTGCAGGGGACCCGTCCACCTGAGCCTCGTGTCCCACTCCAACTCCATATCGTTTCTCTGCTGATCCCGATACGCCGACTGGAGTACAAAAAAAAAATATCAATAAGATGATAGGAGTGAGTTGCACCGGTTACACACGTAGAGCTTATGTATGAAATACAGAGCGACACAGCGGAGGGAAAAAGGGCTTCTTTGTGCAGTGAATCCCGAAGAAAGAATGAGGGGCCGCGTTGTTGAGAGTTCTGGGTGGTTACATGCACAATAGAGGCAATCGCTTGAGCTGTGTGCTATTCTGTCTGGTGCTGGTATGGAATAATGGGGCACACTGCTGCTCTCTAGTAGCCATTATATAATCCGATGTTAAGTGTAGTATGGCTGAATGCACCATATACTGTTTGAATTTAGACAATGGGGCTTTGGTAGGTTTTATGCAAATTGTCTCTCTGAGTGTGTGTTTGCCAATGTGTGTTTGTGTGTGTGTGTGTATGTGTGTGCATCTTCCTTCAGCGTGGCGTGCAATAATTGCCATTCCCAGTGGTCCGCGAGTGAGCTCAGGACTCCTATGGGCATCCGCACCTTCATTAGACTCAACTGATCATCACTCCGCAGCACCAAGAGAGGCCCTGTTCCTCTCTTTCATCACTTAAGTCTTTCGCCTCACCACTCCCCCTTGCCTCTCTCCCGTTCTGCCAACCCTCGCCGTTTTTTTTTTCTTCTTCATTTTTTATACGCGGCGTTATTTCTCAACCACACCCCGCGGTGTCGTTCTCTTTAAACGCTATCTTCTCGGCGCTTCTGGGTTTATTAGGGCCGGCGCGGAGGGGGAAGAGGAAATTATTGGAAAGAGCAGAGCGAACGTATGAGAAAGTTCTGGACGAGCTGGACTTGAACACAGTCCCCCCCCCCCCCCCCCCCCCCTCCCCACAGTGCTCGCCCCCTAAACCCGCTGCCCCATGGTGTATCCCGCGCCCTCCTTTTCTAATAGCTTATCATTTCGCCGCCTCCCCTACTCATCCTTCAACATTTCTGTCACTTCACCCCCCACCACCCCCAACCCTCCTGCTTCACCCGCCTCCACTTCCTCCGCGCCCCTCATCTCGCCCGCGTTCTTTTGCATTTACATTCCCATCAGCCCTTCCTTTCGTCATTATCTCTCAGTTAATACTTCCCACTGTCTCAATCCCCAGCGCGAGTGGTTCTTACCCCCCAGGGGGGCGGGTTCGCCAGCACTTCACAGACCCCTAAAGACATGTAATGCACCCAGAGCACACCCCCCCCCCCCCACACACACACACACACACACACACACATCTCTCCCCTCACTCCCTTCTCGCTTTCTCCCTCCCTCCCTTGCCTCCCTTTCTCCGCAGTGCATGAGAGACGCCAGCTGGAGGAAACAGAGAGAAATGGGCCCAATTACAGCATTGGGAACTGAAAGTTGGCTAATTAACTCTAATTCGCTAACAAACTGCTTTTTCACCAGGAATCATCTCTCTCTGTCACATGGCACACACATGCACGAGAAACTGCATTTGCATGCACTGCCAAATAGTAAAAAGAAACACACACACGCACACACATCCACATTCACACAACTTCAGGTACACAAAAAAACTTTCCCTCATTCTCCCCCCCCCCTTCCCTCCCTATTGACACGCACACGAGCTCACACAAAATGTGCGCGGACCCACTTGCTCAGCTGTATTTACCGCTAGGGCAATATGTTGATTACGTTAGAGTGGCTGATTATTGCACAGTGACAGTAAAGGAAACAAATGTCTTTCATAGGCAGGCATCTATCTCAGCGAGAGGGCTCCTAGCTACAGACTATGGCAGCAAAAGACTGTGCTGCATCCAGCTATGACAGACAAAAGAAAGGAGGGCAGGAAGAGGAGGCCGGGTGGGAGGAATACAAAAAAAAAAGAGAGAGGAGAGAGATTGCGCAAATGAGGTGCGGGGAGAACAAAAAAAAAGTTAGAGGAGCGCCAGATGGGGAGGAGGAGGGAAAAAACAGATGAATAAAGGATGAAATCAAAAAAAGAAAAGAAAAAAGAGTGGATGGATGGAGGCAGCAAGAAGACTGAGGAGATGGATAAGGAGCGAGTCGCTGGGTTTTGTACTGAAGCTGTGAAACTGTTTGCCCCCTTCAACGGGATAATGGCAGTTAGAGGCAAGAACAATAGGTTTATCTAGAGCAAAGATGCTATGGGGTAAGACACACACACACACACACACACACACTCGTACAGGCTGTAGGATGTTTCATCACTTGTGCGTTACAGACTGTATGTGAAATTATAGTGTAGGCAGCACTTGGAACAATACGCTTGTCAATGTTGAGTTATAAGAACAGGTGTCCAGTGGGCACAGCTCCTCTGAAATGGCAGTCTGATCTTGCACACACACACACACACACACACACACACACACACACACACACACACAGTATACATGAGTAGGAAGGGTGAAGGCATCACTTAAAGCTGTTGTTAGCTCCTTTATCGTGATATTCCACGCACACATCCTCAACACATGACCACTGTGCAGATGTTTTTAGACTTCTGGCTGCACCTACTCCCCCCCCCCCGGCTCTATACCTTTTCTAAACGATCACCCTACGATGAGATTGATAGTCACTCCTCCTCCTCCGTTTCTCCTGATCCACCTCCTTTTCGTCTTGCACTTGCTCCATCTCTGTCCTTCTCTCACACCTCATTAGTGATGCTAATGCCCCGAGTAATAGGGGACACCATTCACAGTGCGTGTGTGTGTGTGTGTGTGTGTGTGGGTCTGTGTGACCACACACTCGGGAAGGGACTGTGTATGGGAAAGGGGAGATGAGTTTCCCCCTCTGATCCCATTTCTCCGTCTGGGCCCTGCTCTCCTTCTAGCTGGGAGAAAATCCGATGGAAATGCAATCACAATCAGTTAGGGTCCAGACGAGGACGGGTACACACACACACACACACACACACACACACACACACAAACATACACTCTATTCCACTACCGCAAGGGAGCCATGCAGAAAATAGTTTTGGACATGGTGATGAGGAGAGGGGGGTCTGGGGTATGACGAAGGGGGGGGGGGGCACTTTTTAATTTACATTTTTAATGTAAAATATCATTCAAAGAGGGAATGTTGGGCATCTCATTATACCGCTTCTTTATTACACACAAGGCACATCAGTCTCAGGGTACCGCGTCCCGAAAAAATATGCACACACTCACACACACACACACACACACACACACACACACACACACAAACTCACACACACAAACAAACACATGTGTGAACAACCTGCTGAGCCCTGCAGCCATAATCACCAAGTTAGAAACGTGGCACTTCTTCAGACACCATAAATCTGGAGAGGGATAATCTACCCTGTCCTCCAGATATCATCACTCACGGATAATCTATGTCCCCCCCCCGCCCCCCCACACTCCCCACTCTCCCTCCCCTGTACTCGCAGCCATCCAGGAGGGGTCACTTTGGGGAAAACTTTGCAGGAAAAACTAGCGACCCTTTCGCGAGAGGACGGTGACAACGCAGCTGCAGGATTATGGATGGTGAGGATTTGACTTTGACTTTCCTTTTCTGCTCATGTCATGACTGAACAACAAGTGCTGGTGCGTGAACAGCGAAAATAAGTTGTTTGCCGGTGCCTTCCGAAATGACCCGCATGACCACTATAAAAATGAATCATGTGAGCGTTCTTTCAGGGAAACCGGAGCGGAGGTGGTTGAAGGAAAAATAAAACTCTCCTCCTCCGCCTCTCTTTTGCATGAGTTGGTTGCTTGTCAGGAAAGTGTAAAGGTGATGTCAAGTGTTAGAATAAACAGCTAATGCTGTCATTTGGATAATCAAAAAAACTATTATAATACATCCGGACATGTTTCCATTCATGACCATCAATTTAAAGCAGCAGTAATCAGCATGTTTTTGGAGGCAGAACTCGACAAAAAGCTGAACATCACGTTTTTGACACATTATGGCCTCATAAGGTTTGCTATGGCTAACGTTGGCCTATTCACACGTCCAGCAGGCATGGAGCAACATGAACATTTATTCAGAGTCATGTTCCTGGCAACCTGATGCCCAATATTTACTCTTCTCTCTGCTCTGTTTTGGTCCTGAGGGAAATATTTGACTCTTTAACTGCAAAATGCTCCATCCTGTTCGCCAGCTAGTCGGTACCTTTGTTTCTTTAGGTCAGTATTTCTCAAACTGTGGTTTGGGGCGCAGTGGTATTACAGGTGGGGCGCAGGGGGAAATGCAGAATTTTTTTATTTCAAGAACTTTATTGAGAACTTCACATATTACAAAACTACAAAGTACACGGACATAAAACTAAGTCATTAATAAATACATGGCGAAATGCCTGTACGTTCGTGTAAATGTTTACAAGATTCTTGGCGACTCATGTGTAGGTTAGTGTGCTTCCCTTCGCCACATCCTACCTCTGTGAGATCGGCTTTTTTGCTGTTGCCCCTTCAAAACAAAATACAGATCTAAGCTCAACATTGAGCATGAACCTGAGAGTATCAAGTCTGCAACCCCGTTTTAAAAGGATTTGTAGTGGAAAGCAGCTCACTGCAGCCGCTAATACTGATACAACATGATGGCTCACACATATCTGCACTACTTTAGTTTTGTTTTGCACAGGTTGCACGTTATTGTTGTTTTGAAAAGATATGCAGTGTAAAACTCAGTAAAACTCTTTATTGCCAAATATTTGAACTTGTTTAGTTTTTCACAGGTTGCACTTTATTGTTATTATCTTGAAAAGATATTCAGTGTAAAACAGGTTAATTGCAGCCACAATAAGCTATTTTTTGCCAAATATTAGTTATTTTTTGCACAGATAGAACCATATTTGCATTGTTCTAACAAAGTGATTGCACATTGTATTTGTTTTTGTCTGATGGAGCAATCTGGTTTACTTGAAAGTGATTGCAATTTTCTTTATTCTATCATTTGAAAAAGCACAGATGGAGGAGTCACAAAATGTTGTTATTTCAATAAAGGTTCAACATGGACCATTTTGTTACAATTTGGGGCATGAACATTTTTCTTCCTTCAAAGTGAGGCGTGACAGAAAAAGTTTGAGAACCACTGCCTTAGGTGATTGGCATGTAGTGCACAGTCGGTGTTCAGTGCTTTTGCAACTAGAAAACGTGGTTGATAACAGCGGGAAGACTGAAGGAAGTCGCAAGCTTATAAAAATCTAAACAATGAGCTGAAAGCTGAAAAACGCTTATTAGACCTGCTTGTTCTGCCTGTATGGTGCAGGATTAGGTGGATCGCTAATGGGAGGATGAGCCCCAGCCGAGGAGGCTACTCTGTTCTCAGGACATGGATGCTTTCAAATAAAGATGCTCGCCCTTGTGCATTTGTTTCCACACGATCTGTTGACTTCCACAACAACACAAATACTGCAAACAGTGAATCATAATCCCCGTCTTTAAAAAAAGAAAAGAAAACCTATCGCTCTGCTCGATCAAAGGAGACACTTCCCGCCTTCAGCGTAGCCCCTCCTCCGAGGTCACAGCCAGTGATGTCATGCCAAAACGGGACTGCGTTGGCCCTGAGAAGCCCACGGGGCTCCTCGGGGCCTGCCCACGTCACCAACGATCATCATCAGGCCACCAGTCTGACATACGGGCTGCTGCGAGGACCGACCACCTGCAGGAAGACTAGTGGTGATGCCTCTAATGGCGTGTGTACATGTTTTTGGATATATATATAAATATATAAATGAAACCATCTGCACTCGTATTACAGCCGCGCCATCAGGACGACTATTTTTTTTTTTGCCGTTCATCATCAACATCTGCGTGTGTTTGTGTGGACTAAGAGGACATCTGGCCATGTCAGCAGTGATTTAAATGTTCTCTAAACAGGGAGTGCGCGAGTTGACACACAGTTAATAAACCGCTCATGTGACGGCTGAATTTGATTGATGCCTATTTGTGTAAACAACGGTATGTGTCTATTTAAAGCCCGGGCCCTGACCCTGCGGTAATTCAAACTCTGTTTGCTTATCATATTGAGTAGCGCTTTTTAAATCAGCAGGATTTGTGTCGGCGCTCTGATAATCGTCCCGCAAAGACCTCCCTTGTCAGTAGTTTCACAAAGAAATGCAAACACACGGTTGGAAAGTGAACCCGACGCTGCCCTCCCTGTCCTTCCTCCTTTTTTCTCTCTCCTTTCATGCTGCTTTTTGTCCTCTACAAGTCTCCTGCAGTTCTTAAAGGCTGAGACGGCACCGTGGGAGTCTGATCACCACTGAGTCCACACACACACAGTGAGTTTCCTTTGTGCTGCAGAAAAAGAAAAAACCTACACCTTTAGAAGTGTGTCTGTCAAAATGAAATTGCTGGCAGCATTACAAGCCTTTGAAGGTATTGGAAACTCATTTTTTCAATCACCCCACAGGCAGGTAGAGAGACATCTGTGTGACTGTGTGCAGTTGGACTGTTTGTGGGTTAGGCAATATTTTCGGTCCTTTTAGTCACTTTAGCGGCTGATTATTATTGTCTTGGCGACAGTTTGTTGCTGAGCTTTTTTGTCATTCCTCATTCCCCCCCCCCCCCCCCCACCACGTCGTCTTCTGGATAATCCTTACCTCTTTCTTCCCTTTCGAACTCTTCGCAAAGTCATTTCACCCTGAGACTCCCCGCTGGGGGGAAAAACAACAAACTTTCAAAGCCAGCCAAACAATGAGTCACGTGTACACACATTCCTCCGTGAAAAAAAAAGACACACTCCCGCGGAGGAACATCAAGAGGCCCCAAAACGGACATAATGGCTTTCTGACAATTATTCATAAAGGTGACTTTTTGCGTTAGCGCCGCTAAGTGCTCGAGCTCAGCGGCATGGAAGGAGCCTGGAGTTAGTCACAACACAGGCAGATGACCAACATTATGGTCCGGCTGAAACAGATTGACACACACACACACACACACACACACACACACACACACACACACACACACACACACACACACACACACACACACACACACACATACAGATTCCGTGACTCCGACGTTTCAATTAGCCGCAGAGGACAGCCTGGCCGCACATTGCGTCCATCTGGGGTTACTGCAGTCAAACAGGCAGGCGGACGGACAGAATGACGGACAGGCTGATGACCCTCCGCGCTTATTAGATTTTTGAGACGACGAGGGGGGGGGTGAAATGAGAACACGGCGATGGGAATAATCAGGAGCGGCAGCGAGCGATACCCTTTCCCAGAATCACAATATGGTCTGACAGCATATGGGTTGTTCTCCATTTGAGTTTCTGTGAGCGCAACACCTCCGGCTCAACAGTTACATAAATCCCCCCCCCCCACACTCTTTGAAAACAATCCTTCACCTTATCTCCTCCCGCAGTTTGCTTGAACCCGCTTTTGTTTGCAGCTGCGGGGACGCGAGCGGCACCCATACGACATCGGCAACAACAACAGCAGCAGCATCAGCAGCATCAGCATCAGCAGTCACAACCGTCCCGGAGGACCGGTAGGGAGGGGGGCTGCGTCGCCCCTCCACAATCTGTCCCTTGAGAATAAGTCAACCCCCCCCTCCCTCTTTATATCCCCAGTGTTTACTCCATCTCTGGTTTGCAGAGTGATCCTTAATCGTTCCCGTACAGAAGTAAAAAAAAAAAAAAAAAGATCAATGAAATACAAGGATAAGCTAATCCCCCCCCCCCACACCTCCTATCTATCTGCTCTCTCTCTGTGCGGAGCCCCCCCCCCCTCATCATCTCTCTCTCTCATCCTCCCTCCATCTCTTTCCCTCCATCACCCTCTATCTGGTGGAGGGTAGTAATCCCATTAGGATCAATATTCCAGGCGAGTGAGCATCCTTTCACTGCAGCAATTACAAACCTTTAGAGACATAAAGGAGAGCATTTCTTCACAGCTTAGACCATCAATCAACTATTTAGCTTCAGAGGCAAAGGATGTTGTGTGTGCGTGCGTGTGCGCGCACGTGTCTCCGAATTCTGCAGCATTGTTCCGTCTGCGTTACTGAAATGACTGTTGGGATTTTCGTCTTATAGATCCTATTATGGGTGTATGAATACATGAGAGAGCTTCTTAATGCACACTTCCCAGTTGGCGGTGCAACAAGGCCCTATCATCTCCCTGGTGAATGCATGTGTTAGCATTGTCCACAGTGGGATTTCACAGAAGGCTAAGCTTGGTTGTTTAGCCAGGGGTTAATATTTCATGCCTTTGCATTCTATCCCCCTCCACCCCTCCCAGCCCAGCCCTGCCCCGCCAACCGCCCACCCTCCTCTACATCGAATCCACTGCCTCTGCAGCGACACCTCATTGCCATGCTAGAGCTCCAAAAAAAACACAGTGTGCTAAGTTAACAATCTTTCGAACCGGGTTCCTTTACAGCTGTGGAGCCTTCCTATGATTGTAACGCTACTAAAACAACTCAAATCAAAAAAAAGAATAGGTTTCCTAGCTCACATTATTACCACTGCAAGAATCCCTCTGTCGCCATCTTCCCCTGAATACTCTCCTCTCCCTTCTACCCTGGCTCTAATGAGGTGACGTGACTGACAGGAGTGGCGAGGGCACATCACTTCTCATCTCGTCAGCTCTGCGGCCACTTGTGCCCCTCAATGTCACAGGGCTCCTCTTTTAGCCCCGGGCCCCCCCCGGCTTCCGTCTATCTAGCTGCTCCACAACCCACATCTGGCACGTCTGGCCCCGGGACAGAGGCAGCCTCGGTCTGGTGACATCTGGAGGCGTTCTTGGCGGCAAGGCTCTGGAGCACAGTATGGCTACGACAGCGCAAAGGGGGGGGGGGGCACTCATATACATTCTCTGCAGTGGAGATTTAATCTTTCTCTGGATTCAAATTTGTTATAGAGAGTATAACACAGTAACATGACATCAGTTCTCTACCGGGGCGGAAAAATGGAAAATGCTAAACAGCAGGTCTGACGCAGCAGTGTGGGTTACAGTGGACCTTAAAACAACAAATACTAAATATTAAGATGGGGGAAAAAACACCCAGGAAATGACACATCCAAATGGCTGGCTATTTTTACCGACGGTGAAGAGCTGCATCATAGCCTGTGGCTCACACTGTCAAAATGATCGTTCTAATTCTTTGCCATGAAAAAATTCAATTAGACTATCATTAGACCGGGCTGATGATGAGTTTCTGTTTATCGTTAACTGCACATTATTCGATTCTTCATTTAACAGGCAGCGCCTCATTTGCTGATGATCCATTAAACAAATGCTTTTCCAAAAAGTTTCTTTGGGCAGAGAACGGGGAGTTTGTTGAATGCGTTGCTCGTCTTTTGTTGCCGCGCAATGGCGACTTCCCTCTCCTGCCAGTTTGACTCAGAAACTCGAGCATATGACGGCATGTGAGGAGACAAAGGGAGTGGCATGGGGGATTTAACTAGTGGATTGTTGTGTGTACAGTCCCTGTGTGTACAGCGCGCGTGCATGTATGGCGGAGTGTTAGCGAGAGCGGCAGAAGGGGCTTGATGGCACTTGTGGTAGTGGATTAACTGGTACATCCCGAACAGAAAGTGGTAGCTGGAGAGAAGAGGCTAAAGCCGAGCCCTCTTCTCTTTTTTCTTTCTACCAACAATGGAGAGGGGGACAGATTGACTCCTATATGGCCAGCACTGTCTGTTCTTTTTCCCTGCATCCCATTTCTATAAATCTCTAAATTTCTAAACACTCCCAGAAAAGGAGCCCACCGTAGTCCCCGCTGCCATTGTATCCTTTGCCTTTCCATCACATTATCCCACTTCCAGCGTGCACAGGTCCACGCCGAAGAAGGTCCCCGATTCCTTTCAAAAACCCCGGAGACGGAGAACACAGGCTAACAAGGGAGCAGGGGATGACAACAGAGCTCTGGGAGAACAGTAGCGCTGGAGGAGAAAGTGGCAGGGTGGAGGACATCTTTCCCCGGAATTAAACTGTGCATATTTTCATCTTTGCTCATGGACCAACTCCCACAGGATATCAGCATGCCAAATCAAAGTCCCTCTGCGTCTGTTTACTCCGAAGAGGCAGAATCAAACTCATTTCGGTAAAGAGAAATTACACCTCCTTTGACTGCACTGAGTGAACGCAAAAAAAAACCCGCTATCAAAGCCGCTAAGCTCCCGAGTCCCGTTCCAACGCCTTCGAGGAGCTAAACGCCCGCTCGACAAATATGAACCGAGCGGCGTCTCGTGAACCGCAGCGGTCAAATATAGCAGAAGGCAGCCCAAAGTGCTCACAGTCGAGCGCAATAATTGAGGGATGAGATTTTTCGATTTTATCCAAACTTTGATAATTAAAAACCCAGCGTGAGGGCTTTAATGGAGAGCATCCTCGCAGCCGTAGCTTGTTTACTGAGGCGGCTGGCATTAGCGCCTGACGACGGCTGGCCTTGGAAACGCAGTCCACCACTGCGCTATCGGCGAGACGACGGCGATATCGCACACACTGGAAGCTCCGAATACAAACAATGGCTTTAAAGTTTGTTTATCTCCCCGCACACATTCCCAATTATAATGTCAAGAGCAACGGGTCTGTGAATCAACAAACAATTTTCCTCCTCGACGTCCCGCCTGCAAGACATATTTAGAGGAAATAAATGCATGGAAATTCAAATGGAGCCCAGTAATGTGGTTGTATCGTTGCCACTTTGTTTTGCCTCCCCTGCTCTCGGCTGCATGTTAAGCGTATGCATGCGTGTACGTCGGTGAGGAGATACACGCTGACAGTCTGGCAGCCTCCATCAGAGCCCTGCATCTCTGTCAAGACTGCAGGCTGGATGACTGAGGAGGAGAAGAGCAGCAAAGTGGAAAATGAGCGGAAAGGAGGAGGAGGAGGAGGAGGGTAAAAGAGGAGCAGAATGGGAGGAGGGCAAAGTGGATGAGAGGATCAGAGAAGGTTAACTAAAACAAGGGGCAGGGAAAAAAAAAGAGAAAGAAATGTGGCCGTGATTGTGGCGAGAGAGAAGATATTGTAGCATCAAAGGGTGGATGGAGGAAGGGAAGTCGTGCTGGAAGAGATGCCGAAATAAAAAAAATAAAAAGAAGAGGAGGATTTAATAGGAACTGGAGGTGTGCGTGTCTCTGTTTGTGTTGCGCGCGTGTATACGAGCAGGAACTGGTGTAGGTGAGTGGCAGGGTGTAATAAGAAATGTGACCTATTGATTGGCTGCAGAGAGATGTCAGAGCTCAGCGGTTGGGGGGTGGGGGGGTGGGGGGGGCTGCAACAACATCACAAGACAAAATGGCTTCCTTCCTCTTCGTCTCCTCCTCGTATTCATTTCTATCTTCATTTACCCCTGCTCGGAACTCACCGAAGACATCTTTAGCGTCTAACCCCGAGACTTGGCTCCGGCGACTGATAAAAAATCTGGTGGTTATGTGATTACGACGTGTGGTTAGGGTAACGGAGCCCGAGGGCTTGCGGCGCGTTACCGTGCGGCAGCGTTAAACACTAGAGGAAGTGGGCCCCCCCCCCCCTCCCCGCCCCCGCTGGATTGACAATCCAATTAAACGACCGTGTGGCGCGTTAAGAGACGGCTGCAGACCACCCAGGGAAACAACACGTAGCGCTATGTTTGTGGCCGACAGGAGCCTGTCTGAAAAAAAGAAAGAAGCATTCCACTAAAGCACATACACACACACACACACACACACACACAGCTTATATCATCGTCTCCATCTCTGCTCCTCAAGGCTATCATGTAGGAAAGCGGTCAGGATGAAGGAGCGGGACTTGACCTTGACTCTCGGCATTGTCCGTTGGGCCAGCCTGTGGACTGTTCAACCTATAGTATCTGTAACAAGCTCCCGCTCTCATGGCTGACTCTGTCAGTGTGTCTGTGTTTGCAGGAGGAGAGGAGATCAGAGGGGTAAGTACACAGGAAGCCTATAGACAGACCAAACACTTCAAATGCCACCCAGGTGATTGATTAGCTGGCCTGACCCGGACTCCTGCGTCAATGAGATGGAGCATGAAAGAGCATCAAAGGGAGGATGTTTAAGGGTGTGTGTGTGTGTGTGTGTGTGTGTGTGTGTGTGTGTGTGCGTGTGTCGGGTTCCTAATGCTGCTAGAAAGGGCCGTTCATTGCTGATCAACTGCCCGACTCTTGGTCAGTTATTGATGAGGCTGTTTGATATTTAAAGGGGAGATGAGGAAGAGTCACACAGACTTTACTTTCTTAATCTCTGTTTATTTTGTTGCTAATGGTTGAACACTAATCTAGCTGGATTTTGGGGAGTGAAGGTGCGCTCTAAAGCAATTTGGAGCCCTATTTGTGGATGACGCGTTGTATAAGTCCTTTAAGTAAAGCAACCACCACCACTGGTGCGAACCATGATGCGCAATGTTTAATAAATGGAGTGCCCATGAAGGAAAAGTACCAATACTTTCATGTAAAAAATACTCCATTAAGTGAGTAAATTCAAAGTATTGTCAGCAAAATGGAACAAAAGTAAAAGTGCTCATTTTGCAGAATGTATTAGTTACATTTAACTGTTTATGGTGGAGTTTGTTTTTACTAATATTGCAGTGCAGTGGTTCCCAACCTTGATGTAACCTTTATTTATCTAGGATAATCCCATTGAAAAAACTGAAGCAGCAAATAGTTAAAAACAACGTAAAATCCTAAAAGAAATCACATAACAGAGGCCACAGACTTAAAGGAAACCAGCAAATTGCATCAATGAAAGAATTTAGTGTAAGTACGTTCAGCGCTCAAAAGATCCGTAATCCTGTTTCTGTGCTTGTTTATGAACTCATCTGGTTTAAAATGAAGAAGATGAGGGTCAGACAACTTTAACTTTAAAAGTGCTTTTACCAAAAAACGGTGCTGGTTCTAGGTATGACGTACATTATTTGTCCACAAGAAAGGAAGTTGCAGTTACTGAGGATGAATTACTACCAACATTGTGTTCATTCTTTGGGCTTGTCTCGTAAAAAATATTGGATAAACAAAAATACCTCAATACAAATACCTTGTAAAGGACACTTAAGTGCAGTACTTCTAGTTGAGTCAATGTATTTATTTACTTTCCACCAACAGTCTGTGAAAACAGCTCTGTCTGTTCCTCTGTGGGAGCTTTTCAAAGTCCTAAATATAACGTTGTCCATATGCGTGATCTCCGTTAGAGGACTACAAATTCAAAACAGGGAACCTGGGACGTGGACTTTGAAAGATGTAGTCATTTACCAGACAGGATGGGGGCCTATTGTATAGCATCCCTGCTTTTGTATTGCACTAAATTGCTGGTGCACCCCTTTCAAAACGAGCATGAATATTCGGAGCCGATTTGTTCGCGCTATTGTGTGAGCTCTAACACAGATTACAGGAACCTACACGTTTGACACTGAGTGTGATTTAAGGTCCTCCTTGAAGTATCGCCATCACCTTCGCTAGATGAGGGAGCGGAGGCAGAATGCCCCGGGTGAGAGGAGGAACAGATTTTATTTTCACAGAGCGGAGTTGAGCGCATCCTTCATCGTTTCCTGTGAGCCTTATGTTGCACCACGTATTCCGATGCAACGTGCGCGTTTCCCCTTTCATCTGCGTCTCGACTTTATGTTCCTCCACCGCCTCATTCCTCCCCAATATCTGCCTGGCTGCAACCAAACCCTGTGTCGAATTTATGCGGAGGCGCATTATACCATACGGGGCCCATCTAGACAATCAAGGCTACCTGATGAGACCCTGGGGGAGATAAGGGGAGGGAGGGGGGCGAGGTGGGGAAGGGTGGCGGGAGAGGGCACACGCAGGGGGGGGGGGGGGGGGGGAAGACGAGGGTGGGAAACAGGCGCGAAAAAACAATGAGGCAAAATCAGAAGATAAACGAGGCGCTATTTCAGTGGCAGGATTTATGTACTGTCAACATTACCCTCGCTATTAGGGGGAATCCAATTACTCTGCGCCTCTCCTCTCCTCTCCTCTCTCTCTGGGAGGGAGGAAAATAAGGGAGCGAAGGAGTGAAGGATGGAAAGAAAATGGATACAGAAAGGGGGAACAAGAACACCTCTGCATGATTTATCCAATTTCCAACACATAGTTAGATATTAAGGAGCGGGAGCAAAGGGAAAGGGAGGGCGGAATGGACTCAAAAACTGAGTGAAAGAGACAGCAAGGAGCGGGATGCACAATGGCGCGGCGTAAAGCAGTAACACAGGGCAAATGGACGCGACTGAGAGCTCTTGTGCACGAGAGAGAGAGAAAGAAATTATGAACGAGAGGAAAAGAGAGAGAGAGAGGAAGGGGAGATTCGGAAAGACAGAGGCTCCCTCTAGATTTAATTGCATGCACCTCAGCTTTTAAATGGCTGATACATTATACATGAAGGATGCCGAGACAATAATTATGAGCTGTTTCAGTGCAGAGCGGGCGGGATGAGGACAGACAGACGGACAACGGCGGCGGAGGAGTGGAAGGCTGGAGTCGGCCAAGAAAAATCTCCGTGGAAAATCTCTGGAGAGCGTGTGGGGGTCTGGGAGTGGAGGAACCACAGTGCATTATCATGATATTATGGAGGCTACGCAGAGCAAGTAAAGTAGGAGGAGGGGGGGGGGGGGTAGTCTCAGTAAAGTATCCCACACACACACACACACGCGTGCTGGATTTCTTTTCAATACAGTGCCCTCAGGTTATTGCCCCGGCAGCTTTGGCCCCCCCGGATTTCCGGCTTTGTTTACGCGACCTCGCCTGCAGCGCACACAACACACAACACACACACACACACACCAGGGTTCCTTGCATTTACGGCGCTCTGTCAATGCTCCCCCCCAAACGTCTTCTGAACTCGACTCTTTTCCTCTCAACTCCGTCCCACCTCGCCCTCCATTGGCGGATCTTTAAGCAGCGGTGACGCATTCTTCCTCAATCTCTTGATAATCGCTATAAATCTCTATTAAACCCCCACCTTCTGGATGGATGGGGTGTCAGCCCACATCTGGCACTCTATGAGAGATTGTGTGTGTGTGTGTGTGTGTGTGTGTGTGTGTGTGTGTGTGTGTGTGAGGGTTTCGGAATCCATAAATGAGAGTGTGGGAGAAAAAGGAGAGGAAATGAGAGAAATACAAAATTGACTATCTGGCAAAAATAACCCCCCAAAAAACAAAAAGGAATGACAGAAAATCAAACATCTCTTCCCCGACACGCTGTCCGTCCGTCCGCTCTTCAGCCGGGCGTGCGATTGTGTTTTCATGAGCCCTTTATCTTGTTTCGCAGGGCCCGTTCGGAAAGCTGTGCGGGGAGCAGCCAGCGGTCGCTTTGCAGTCGCCGTTGTGCCCTTAAGCACAGCCACTTAACCCGGGCTAACTCACTCACTCAATACAGTCAATACCCAGTCGGGCAAAAATGGAAAAGCCTGCAACGGCATGCTGCTTAGCATAAGGAGCTATAAAAAGACACAGAGCCGCGCTAATGCTGTGTCCACAGTCCGCGTGCTTGTCATATCTGCTAAAGCTGTGTGTGTGTGTGTGTGTGTGTGTGTGTGTGTGTGTGTGTGTGTGTGTGTGTGTGTGTGTGTGTGTGTGTGTGCGTGTGTGTGCGTGGTCCTTAGTGGCTAGCTGGGGGCACCGCCACACTGGATGGCGCCATCAGCTCAGAGGCAGATAGCGACTTAGCTCTAACTGCTTCCCTCTGCTTGGTGTACACACACATGCACACACACACACACACACACACACACACACACACACACACACACACACACACACACACACACACACACACACACACACACACACACACAGAAACGAAAGGTCAATTTCTTGCCACACCACTGGACTGCCCAAGAAACCTGAATTGATTGATTTGACTCGATTCCACCGCAGGCAGAGAGTGAGACGGAGCGAGTGGGACGGACTGACAGCACAGATACAGAGAGAGAGAGAGAGAAAGAGAGAGATAGAGAGAGAGAGAGAGAGAGAGAGAGAGAGAGAGAGAGAGACGAAGGATGAGAGGTTGGAGGAGAAAAATAAGTTTCCTGAGCGTGTTTCATATTGTAAAATCTAGAAGAGCAACACCGGGAAAAATGTGAATTATGAGCCAACAGTTCTGTCATTGTCTATTATCACTACTGCCACACACACACAAACACACACACACACACACCTTGGTGTGAACCTGGCATGGTGGAAGTGTGTGAGGAGAGGTGCGATTGGATCACTCTATTCTAGTCGTGGTGTCGGAGGGAGGGGGGTGAGATTTTATGTGAACAGATGGTGTTTACCTAGTAGCAGGTTGGTTGGATCACCTTACCACCCCTACCTCTGTCGACCATACCATTTTAGCAATCCATATAAAAGACTCGTGCAAAAAACAACAACAGGCAAGCACACACTGGTGCAAAATTACAAAAAGAAAACCCTCACACACGCCACTCCTCTCATCTGAATGAGGGGTGATAACTCACCGAGGCGCTGTCGGGGAAAGGATGGAGATAAACGAGGGGTGACGAAATGAGGGAGAAAGAGAGCAGCTAGAGAGGGAGCGGGGGAGATAGAGAGAGGGGAGTGGAGGAGAATTGGGCCATTGGTGTTTTTTTTTCTTCTTTCTTCTTTTCTCTGGTCTGTAGTTATGTAGGTCACTTTTTTTTTCTCCGACTCTTGGAGTGTGGAATTTGTAAATCTGACATAATAAGGCATTTGGCCCGCAGTGACGCTTCTGAAGACGCTCTGTCTTCCCTTGCTCATTTGCGCCACTGCACCGCTCGCCGAAATGCTGCTCTACCTGCTGATCCGAGGAGAGAGGGGAGGATGAATGGAGGGAGGACGGCTGATTTGTTTTGGGGGGTTTTTTTGGCCCGGGGAGGGAGAAGTGAGAAAAATGAAGAATATTTAAATGGGAATGAGGAACCTCCACACATGAGCGCTGACGGAAAAGGCAGGGGAAGGGGGGGGGGGGGGGTTGCAAAGCTACAAAAAAGACAAAAAAAGAGAATGTTTGCTATTTCATGCTCGCCTTCCTTCGGAGACTTCTCTTGCTCTCCTTCACCTCTTTCATGTAAGAGCCGGTGGGAGACCCGAGGTAGGACTACAAATCCCTCCCTCGTTAATAATTCACCTGTAGATGTGACCACTCCACGAAAGACAGAAAGACAGAAAGACAGAAAGAAAGGAAGGAAGGGAATGTTTTCTTGATGACAGTGCATGTCCTGTCAGTCTTGAGACATTGTAAAATGTGCACATACATGCATGTACACACACACACACACACACACACACACACACACACACACACACACACACACACAGAGGAGCTCTCCAAGGACCAGCTTGGGTTGCTAAAATAAGGCCGTGTCTAGAAAGAGGTGGATTCCCCTTGAGTGGGGCACAGAAGAGCACTAAAAGCTAAGTGGAGATGAAAAAAAAAAGCCCCTGGAATTGGAGGAGAGAGCGAGAGGATGAAGGAGAAGAGGGGGAGAGAAGGTGAAGGGCAGGAGAGGGATGGATAGAAACACAAGACGGGGAGGAGAGGGGAAGTATAGCGGAGTAACACGTCACTCTGAGGAACATCTCGAAGACGAAGTGGCGAAGACGATGAAAGTTCCTCCTGGAATCCATAACTTATGCATAGCAATGTGCCGTCAGGCAGTAATTACACACGATGTACAGTGATAAATGACTAAAGATGTAATCTTAAACAGACACGTCTAGACAGAGAAGGGAATGAAACGATCAAACCCCTGCATGCCGACAGACTGTGATGTGATAACCAGAAGGGGAAAGAATATCCGCACAACCGGCCGAAACGCCCGAACGTTTTACACGGCACTCGAGATGAAATGATCGGTGGGTTGATTGAAAATGAATCGGCAACAATTCTGAAAACAACACAGTTGTTGAATACACAAATCGAGCAAAACACGCCAATAACTTTCTGCTTATAGCTTCTCAAATGTTAAGAGTTGTTGCTTTTCTTCGTTTTTGACCTCATACTGAAGGACCTCGTGAATATCGTCTGGTTTTTGGACTAAAATTAGCTTTAAAAAAAATCACCTTGGGGTCTGTGAAAACTGCATTTTTCACTATTTTATAATTTCACAGACTATATGATTCATATATTCATTGAAAAAACAATAATGATATATTAATAATTAAAATAATTGCAAGTTAAAGCCATACATAACCGCACAGATGCGTGTGTAGATAAGCGTAAGTGACTTGAAGTGCTCTACAACTCGGAGTAGAAGTCGCGGATGAAAACACGGAGTGTCACATTGGCAACATGACGTGAGAGCTTTTTACTCTCCTCTCTCCGCTCCACCATACGACACTGAGCCTCCCCCCTCCTGTTTCTATCCCTCTCTTTCTGAAAGACCCCCCCCCCCCCCTT
The DNA here is from genome assembly GCA_032191485.1 of Leptoclinus maculatus. Classification (NCBI taxonomy): domain Eukaryota; kingdom Metazoa; phylum Chordata; class Actinopteri; order Perciformes; family Stichaeidae; genus Leptoclinus; species Leptoclinus maculatus. Next base: position 18,194,533 of record JAVDOI010000011.1, on the reverse strand, counting down.
TCATGCCTGTGTGCCTCCGTGTCCCTCCCTCTTCTTCTCCATCCATGCCTGTGTATAAGTACAGTACATTCCTTCTCCATTAGCTGCTTTTGCTGCTGTTCCAAGGAGGACGCCGAGTCTGGAGAAACAACGAGTGAGAGAGAAGGATGACAGAAAATAATAAGGCGTGGCTGAATGCAGCACCTTGTCCGCAGACCTGCAGACCTGCAGACCTAAAAATAAATTTACAGATTTATTTTTTTGTCCGGGGGAATTGTGTCGGGAGAATGCACGGCAGAACGGGGAACAAATAATAACACCATTTGCAGATTGTTGGCAGAATAGCAGCACTGTTTTTAAGTGGTATTGCTTTGTGCATCTGTAATTCTTCATGCATGCGTGTGTGTGCGTGTGTGTGTGTGTGTGTGTGTGTGTGTGTGTGTGTGTAGTCATTGTTTTAGGAAAGTTATTTGTGGGCCTGCTGTTGCTGGCTGAGGCTGGAACAACAGAAGCATTCAAATGAGCTGCTTTTTAAGTCATCCTTGGAAAAAGATAAATAAAAAAACAACCCACCTTTGATACGTTTCACTCGGCCGTCACTCTCGCGCGTTTTTTGATTCCCCATGTTTATTTATTCGGCAGCTTTATTTGCTTGTATTGTTTGTTTGTTCTCAAAAGATGAGTCTGCAGGGCCTGAAATTGGCAAGTGGGGCTTTAAAATGTGCGCGCCCTTGATCGGGTCACGCCTCTGACAAAAGAGACAGAGAGGAGCGGCGCTCGGGCTGGAGGGGCCCCGGCTGTGTTTGGAAATATTCTTAGGAGGGCGGCTTTCATTGGGTAGGGGGAAAGGCTTTGGTGTCTGTGTTCAGCCCCGGCGGTCGCAGTGGTCGCCGGCTCCTCTAATTGAGAGAGCGCGACCAAAATGAGACGAGTTTCTGATGCCGACACAGGCCTGGGTAATATCCTCGCCGTTTCCCCAGAGCGCCGTTTCAATCTCACCCGGTCGGTGTGAGCAAGATAGAGCGAGATATGAGCCCATGAGGAAAAGGAAAAAAAGCGTGTGGCGGTAAACAACCTCAACCTGTTCAACCTGCTGAGAGACCGAGAGATAGGGACGAGACGAGGTGGAGTGCGTTTGAGGAGAAGCACTCCCACTGTCTCCTCTGTCTGTCTTTTCCCTTTCTCTCTCTCTGCAATCCCTCTTTCCCCCGCGAGCCAGTGTTTGTGTGTGTGTGTGTGTGTGTGTGTGTGTGTGTGTGTTTGAGTGGGTGAAACACTGCCACAGTCCTATAGCCTCCCGTGAGACGCTACTTCAAACAGACTGGAGAAGCACTGCCAAGGGTTCACTTGCTGGATCTGTGTGTGTGTGTGTGCGCGCGCTTTGTGTCTATATGCACGGATGCTCTTTATGCCTCCATTCGCTCTCTAATCTACTCTTTTTATTTTTTAATTCATTGCATTACATATGCACTGATTCCAAAACAAACTGCCATCAAAGTGGCACTCCAACTCCCTCATTTTCTCCCCCCCAAAAACACACACGACACTCTGCACAGGAAACACACACAGACGCGCGCACACACAGACAGGCGTAATTAAAACAAACCCACGGTGTCTATTAAGCGCGGAGGCCTCCCTGCTGTGTGAGACATATTAAAACTAGGATTAGCCCTAAACAATTACAAAATGCCACAGACAGACCCCTACGGTCCCTTGGACGGTGCTGCTGAGCGAGCGCGCATCGCTTCTGTCGTCTCGTGTGGGCTTTAAACCGGGAACGCGGGCTCCTTTGCTCGCATTGCTCTCTCTCTCGTCTCGTGTTTTTATTTAACGCTCGGCGATTGTTTGGTAAGCAAAGGCAGCGGGGACCGCGAAGCGGCACTAAATTAAAAAAAACCCACTTTGAATGGTGCAATGAGTCTAGGTCTCGTTATTTTTGAATTTGTGCCGTTGCGCCCAAACGGCGACGCGTGCCGTTAACAACGTTAAGAGCTCCGACGGGAAGCAAAAGCAAGGTTTGCTGACGCACGTGTGAAAAACACACAAGAGTGGAGGAGCGATTTGCTCCCATTACTGGATCTGAAAATTCAACATTTTGTGCATCACCAGTACAACACCATTATCCTCCACCATTGCCTCTCCTGGTCTGTAACTTCCCTCCCCCCCAGACTCCCTCTCCGTATGGAGCGGAGCAACATTTGTGCCACTTCTTGCCAGCTGTACTTGCATGTTTGTGTTCTTCTTACTTCAGGTTTTCAGACATTGCACTGGCTGCCAGTGTGTCACTGCGTAGAGAGAGAGAGAGAGAGAGAAAAAAAAAAAACCTGTCTATAAATCATTAAAATGGCTCAGCCCCAAGATACGTCGCAGACTTGCTTGTACAATATGGAGCTACTAGAGCTCGTAGATCATCTGGAGCTGGTTCGTGGAGGGAGAATCTCCATGTAGTTACGATGCACTTGTGGAACACATCAACCAGAGGATCTGAGGTGTGCATTTCTGTGCATGTACACATCTCGTCTTGTCACGTGACGAGACTTTGAAATGGGCTCTGAGAAATACGGCTCTCCAATCTTTCTCTTATGTAAATACTTGTCTTTAATTCTTCAGTTTTAATTCTTTTTAAAACAATTTTCACACGTAAAATCCCTCCAATATGTGTATGAATTGTGCTATATCAATAAACCTTCCTCCTACTCCTCCTCCTCCACCTCCCTTCAACCGTTTCCTCTATCACTCTCCCCCCCCCCTCCATCCTATATGCCTCTCTCCATCTCCTCCTCGGTGGGAAGAAGTGGGAAGTCTAACTGCTGGATAATCCTGCATTACATCCTTAATCCCCTCAACGTGTTCACACACACACACACACACACACACACACACACACACACACACACACACACACACACACACACACACACACACACACACACACACACACACACACACACACACACACACACAGGTGAGCACACACACACACACACACACACACACACACACAATGCTAAACAATAGATGCAGGTGTCGGAGGGATTGCACACACCTGCACGTACAGCACATTTTTCTGCAAATAGTGAATTATTATTATCAAGTGACACGTTTTACATAGACATGGTGTTGAAGCACAGTTTTCTCTGCTGTGACACAGATTGGACAAGCAGAGCGCCCGCACACAGCGGACTGTCACCACGGGGTCCGACACTGGGCCGTCTAAGAATATCTTAAGGATTAAAATAAACCAGAGGCATATAGAGGATGAGTTAGAGGCGTATATGTACGTGTTCTCTGGTGGGTGAATAAAAAAAAAATAGGCGAAAGGTGGGAGAAATGAGAGCGATGGAAAATAAAAAAACAGAGTGAGAGATGGAGGCAGAGCAGCGGGCGAGTCACGGACAGAGAGGGACGAGTGGAGACGAAGAGGAGGATGGAGATCTCTGAGCTCAGTGGCTCTCATTAAGAAGTGGCTCCGGGGTCCAGTCACTTGCCATTGATTTGTTTAAAATCCAAAGCTCAGCCATCGACAAGCTTGGCGTCATCGAGTCCCCGGTCAAAGCCAACAAGAGCACACAGGCCCGGTCCAACAAACAATCACGAGTCACGTCTCTGATACTACTTTTTTTTTAATCTCTCCAAAGCAGATTTAGCACTGAAGTCAGTGAGTCATCTCAGAACACCCTCGCATAACACACTCATATTTATTTTTTTAAATTAGAAAAATACTTAATCAGAAGTCAAAGGGATACAACGGAATCCTCCTCATTTCTCACATGAAGCCCGGACACAAATCTGAACTCCTCAAACACTTAAGTCTGGTTTCAAAATACTCCAGACTCACTCTAGTGCACTTGCGTGTCCGTGCGTATGCGCGCTTCTGGCTCAACAGCCTATGAATAGAGGCCTTAGTCAATCAATAGCAATCTACGGCCAGCCTTTGCAATGCTAATGGAACTGTGCAAGGGCTGGCATTTGGCCAGTGCCATCACTGCAGCATCAGTCTGAACGCACGCGCACAAACACACACACACACACACACACACACACACACACACACACACACACACACACACACACACACACACACACACACACACATAAAAAGGTTAGAGAGACAAGAGGTGAGAGTCACAATGTGTGTCAATACGAGAGACAAAGAGTGAGACAGAGACAGAGACAGAGGGGGGAGGGGGGTGGGGGTGGGGGGTAGACACGCGTCACAGGGAGATGAATGTGCGATGCGACATTGTTTAGGTGATCGGGAGAATGATCGATGGACCCATTTCACTGTCCCCCTTTGCCCTGCTGCATGGCCCATCTCCCCTCATCTCCCCCTTAAGCAGTGGTCATTAGGAACTTACACACACACACACACACACACACACACACACACACACACACACACACACACACACACACACACACACACACACACACACACACACACACACACACACATACTAATACACATGAGAAGGCTGAGTTTCACGTTGTCATCATCCCTAAGGCAAGGTCACAGTGCCCTGTCTCCTCAAAACACACCTCTCTGTTTAGCACGTTAGGGTGTGTGTGTGTGTGTGTGTGTGTGTGTATTTATGTATTCAAGCCTGTAAATTAGGGTGAGTGAGAGATTAAGGCTGGTAATGTACAGGAAAAAAAAGTTATGTAACTATAGCATATACATTGAGTTACAAGGTTGCATGATGACTTATTCGTGTATGGCAACTACAGTGACCTTTCACGAGTCTTTTCAGAGTCTGCAGCTCCATCCGAATACTGTACTGTAGTATGTGCCGAGTAAATCCCTCCTGAGCTGGTAAAAAAGGCCGACACTGTGACTGAATACCAAAATGGGGAGAGAAAAAAAAAGGAAGAAAGCCATGATGTTTCTCCGTTTAATCATCTCCTTGCGGAAGTGGGAACATTATGTCGAGTTAATTGAGGGAAAAGAGGAAAAAAAAAAGAAAGAAACATTTTAGTCGAATGTGTCACCCACCTCACAAAATTGATGGACGGCTAATGTACTTTTTTCCCCATTTTTTTTTCAAGAAAAGTCATTCCAGTGAGTTCATCAAAGTAATTTCAAAGTAATAAAACTAACTCTATAATGCATAACTGTCTCCACGATGACAGGTTGAAAGTCCCTGCTGTGATTTAAAGCAGCGGTCCCCAACCACCGGGTTGACCGGGTCATTTGGTACCGGGCCGCACAGAAAGATAAAATATTATATTATTTCCGTTTTATTGATTATCAGAGTCTGAAAGATGTTTTATTTTGAAAAATGACCGGATTCTCTCCCAATTTCATCCGCCTCTTGACACATGTCAAGACGCTCGTCTCGGTCACGTGATACGTTACCTCAAAAATGAAGCCCACAAGCTAGCGACAATGAGTAAAAAACGTTTGGAGAGCTTCTTTGCAAAAGGGGTAAAGGCCCACTAAGGAGACAGAAGAAGAGCCTACAACTTCCAAGAAAAAGAAAACTTCATTTAACAGACAATATCAGGAGTCTAATTAAATATCAGGAGTATTTCTCACGCGCCAAGCCCGCTCTGCAGAATATGTGGCCTTAAAAGTATGTTTGAGACAACAACTCTGCTGGTGTTTTGGATTAAAATCAAGGCTGAATATCCTGAGATCTCCACAAAAGCACTGAAAACCCTGCTTCCATTTCCAACATCCTATCTTTGTGAAGCGGGATGTTCTGCAGTGACAGCAATCAAAACAAAACGAAGTAGACTGGACATGAGGAACACACTTCGGGTGTCATTGTGTCTCCCATTACCCCCAGATGGGACCGTCTCGTTGCAGAGAAACAAGCTCAGGGCTCCCACTGATTCAGCGGTATTGTGAGTTGTATTTTTTATGCATTTTATATTTGTTTTCATGCCGTTCGTATCATTTTATTTCGTCGTGTTTATCCGACACACCTTGAATGAAAATATTGTCTAATATGAAACCGGTCCGTGGTGCAGAAAAGGTTGGGGACCGCTGATCTAAAGGACACATGTAGGCTAATCGATAATATCTTTCTTAAAAATGAATGGGATGGCAGGGAATGAATATTTCACCATTTATTAATTTGTTAAACTATATATTTAACCCTTTATCCATTACTTAAGATAGCTATCTAACTTTGTATCATTACTTTAAGATAGCTATTTCACCATCTGTCCAATACTTAATCTATTTCAGTATTTATTATTACTTTGAGCTAGCTATTTCACCATTCCTCATTACTATTAGGTAATTACAGTTTATTCATAACTTTTAGTGAACTGCCCTCTCTGCATGCTTGCTAACTAGTTTTTTGTGCCTTCTCCATCGCAAGAAACCAACCAACAATCAGTCCTGTGCTACAGCTGACTAAATAGTGGATATTTCTTTTTAAGCAATACATATATTCTATTAAATATATCCTCCTTCTTTTTCAAAAATAAATAGCTACCGCACTTTCTATTTCAGGTATCTCCTGACAGCTGCAGAGTAGTACCCCTGCTTGGGAACCACTGCTATGAGGTGTACCCTGACACAACACAGGCAGAGACAGAACTGCACGAGCTCCTCCACTTACAAGAGTAGCCTCATTTCCACTAATGCTTTGTAAAAACACCTCCCTCTCTGCGCCGGTGAAACAATCCTATATTTGACCTACTTTTGCTTCAGACGCAGCACAGCCAAACCACCTGGCTGTCTGCGGCGGAGGCACCGCTCTCTGAAACTGTCGGATGCAACCCTCTTAACGCGCGAGCCACTGTCGTCACCCCGTCCCTTGAAATCGGCTTCACATCTGTAGCGACGCGACAGCAGTGGAGGCCGGCCAGCAGTTGTCGGGGGTGGAGTGACTCACATTCTGGCCCGGAGAGAGAAAGGTAGTCTCTCCTCCTTTTTTTTTTTTATTTTTATTTTTTATGTTAATAACACAAGACCTGAGGAGAGTGTTTGGGAGAAAGGAGGAAGAGATGCAGGAGAGAGAACAAAAGAAAGGGGGTGAAGAGTTCAGGAAGCTGGAGTCAGTGCTTTGGGGGAGAAGGATATTAAATATGAAGGGAGGTGCTGAGAGGGAGACGTGGACGTGGAGGTAGCAGCAGCAGCAGCGGAGAGATAGCAGAGAAATGGGGAACATTAGATAAGATGAAGAATGGAATGGAGAACGGTTAGTCGGGTTTCGAGTTTACAAACATGGCGTGATGAGTCATTGAGTCACCGCTGTTTCTGCTACCCCAGAAGGTATAATGAGGCCGTGTAGATGAACAATGGTACTTCTAAGACAGAAAACCCTTTCCAGCAGAAATGCCCGGATCAATTTGTCACTTCGGCATGACTGTAATTGTGACACTTTCATCTGTCACATAGTTAGCTCTGGCATGGATCGATCACTTGGAAGTGTTAGCGTTGCATAGCTTAAAAAAAAAAAAGGGGGTATCACCGCATCCCACACAGTTGCTTTGAAACGCTTTCCTGCTTACGGGAGAATTAAAAGGTGAATGAAGATGACGAATAGCTACGTGCAAATATTCCTCTTCTTTATTAATATGCAGCGCAAAGCAAGTGAAAGGATTTAAATCAACCGTGATGGCAGCTATTGTTTTTCTTCTTCTCTTCACAAATTAGCGTTTTAAAGTGAGAGCGGAGAAAAGACGGAGACGCGGGGACAATGAGGAGACGGCGTCAGGTGTGGACGGTGAGGGACGGTTGGAGATGTGAGGAGGAGTGGGATGTGTTGGGGTATAGGTGACACACATGGCAGCGCCACATGCAGATGGTACACATGGATGAGCAGCCAGGGTAGCGAAGCATAAAAGCAGCCAGCTCACTGATCAGGCTCACACACACACACACACACACACACACACACACGCGCTCAAAAGCATGCTGAGAACACCAGTCAGCTTGCCAGCCCTTTACTCACCCAAATCACCACTGTGAAAATTAATACCTCCAACCGTCCATACAAAAAAAAAAAACAACCACACACTCCATAAAAGACACACACACACACTCTAGAAATCAATAAATGCATTAAATATTTACATAGGAAAATGCATCCATAAAATTTGCGGGGAAACCTTTTTGAAACATTTTACTTAAAAGTCGGTTCAATAAAGAAACCAGTCTGAGATCCTAACGTTTTGATATCAGTCGTGTTAATCTTAACGATGTTTCTTCAAAAACTGACTCGAGAAAAACTGAGGCCGACCGGCGGCTGGCTGCTTTTTCCATCAGCGCGACACAAAGTCAACGACACGCAAAGTGCTTTACCCGATGAGAGGACGAGACAACACGAAAAACACAGCCTCCTCTTTTTTTGTGTCCAGATTTCAAACATGCGCACAAAGCCATCAAACCGCATGTGTTATACACAAAACACGCAGGCCCTGACGGCCATGCACACAATAAAGCTTGGTGCGTCGGGGGAGGACACAGGGGGCTGAAAGCAATCTTCCAGCTGACCTTGAGTGGGGAGGACAAAACGTGTGATGGAGGGAGAAAAAAAAGAAAAAAAAAAGCCCAATGCGAGGAAAAGGAGTGAAATAAATAATCTATCTCCACTGGCTGAGGGAAACAAATGCTTTCACTGCGATTGAGGACACATCGCCCTCACGCATCGGCCCGCACACACACATATATAAATATATCTATATATAAACACACGCGTTTACGCTTAAAGAACACTCGATGGAAAAGAGAAAAACTAATTTTCCTAAAGCAGGAGGGGAAGAGAGAGATAGAGAGAGAGAGAGAGAGAGAGAGGGGGAAATGGAGAAAGCAATGCGGAGAAAGAAGTGGCAAAGCCTTGGGTGCAGAGAGAGAACAGAGGAGTCGGTATGAAGAGGCCAAAATAGGTGGAAACAAAGAGGGAGAGGGAGCGAAGCAGACAGAGACAGATGGACAGAGTAAAGAGAGGGAAGGGGGAGAGAGAGAGAGAGAGAGAGAGAGATGACTGCTCGTGACCGGCCTTTGTAGATGACTGTCGTTGCTCACTTTCGAGTCGGGCTTCACTGAGGCAAAGTCTTAATGACTCACGGCCCAATACTCCGCATAATCAAGCTGTGCATGTGTGGGTCCGTGTGTGTGTGTGTGTGTGTGTGTGTGTGTGTGTGTGTGTGTGTGCGTATGAGCCACTTGTAACAGAGAACTTTATTACCATCTGTTCCCACACATGCTTATTTGTTTAGCCGTGACACGCACGTCTTCTTCAATTGCTTTCCTATTTTTTCTCTTTCTCTCTCTCTCCCACTCTTTGCCTCTTCCAATCGCCTCTCCTGTTGTTCGTGTCCTCGTCTACTCCCCTCTGCGTGGAGGGAGCAGAAGAAAACCTTTACCTCAGTGGCTTTTTAACTACCTCGCTCGTCGCGGTGAAATGGTATCGCGCTCCAGCCATTTTAATCCAAGCGTGTTTGTGTGTGTGTGTGTGTATGTGTGTGTGTGTCAGCCTGTGTCACTCACTGTGTGTGTCAATGTGAGTGTGTGCCTCAGTACCTGCAGAGGCCATTAGGTGGAGCTGGTGACTGACTGAGAGAGAGAGAGAGAGAGAGAGAGAGAGAGAGAGAGAGAGCTGAATGAAATGCAATGGAAAGTTCACTCTACTTGTTATCACCAATTTTTTTGCCAGTGTGTGTTTTAAGGTGTCCAACGGTGTGTTATGAGCTGGATAACACACCGTTGTGTCCAGGAGCGTCAATTATTCACGGTACGGTGGGTATCACTTGGTGGTAGTAGTATTTTAATGGTTGTCGGTAAAAAATGAAAAATCCTATTTGTGCACCCTTGAGCGTGACTTAAGTTTAGAGCCACAGAAGATACAGTGTGATACACCTATTTATTTTTTTTTCATGCCATACATTTTAATAAGTCATGGCAGGGAAGAGCACAGGTGTAGCTAATAACATTAACGATACCCCGGCGAGCGACCATGCACAACACCGCAGTCCCCAGATCTGGGACGGCTTAGTGGAACGCAGCCATCGTTAATGTTATTAATTACACCTGTGCTGTTCTTGCTATGGCATGTCAGAATGCTCGCAGTGCAGACTCTGCGAGAACTTTCTCCTTAATGGGACTTCAGACGTGTCCAAAAAAACAAAACAAACCCCACAGACCGTTCGCCGGATTTGTGAGAACACGCGGACACCTGTGCAACCGCAGATCTTGTTGGCGGTCCAGAGAAGGGACGGTAGCCTGGAGGAAGGGCAGGTGTCCACAGATGGAGCTCTGTCTGTGTGTGTGTGTGTCTCTCTCTCTCTACCACAGATGGACCCAATCACACCTATTTCTCTCTCGCATGCCCTATAGCTACATGAGCAGCGCGGGCGGGTGTGTGTGTGCAAGTGTCTGACTTGTTTGTTGTCACATAAGAGGGGTCGTCTTCTGAATGAGTCTCTAAATATGCATGCGTCTGGAGTGTTTACAGCCTACAGCTACTACTAGGCTAGGAAATACTAGGCTTCCATCAATCCATCAGGGTTTAAGCCAAAGTGCAAGTTACAGTAAATGTGTGTGTGTGTGTGTGTGTGTGTGTGTGTGTGTGTGTGTGTGTGTGTGTGCTCGGTGAGACGTGCACATCCCATAAAACGAACCAATGTCGCAGAGCACGGCATGCAAATGAGTCCTTAAGATTCAGAAGCGCCTGCTGGCTCGGGATAACACTTGATTCCATGTCATATTTTCACATTTGTGCGTTTGGAGACGGCTGAACACGTGCGAGGTGGCCCGCGGAGGGTCTGTCTGTCTGTCTCAGATGGCAGGGGGGGTCCCGCTGGCCGACGGGACCGCCCGCTCCGCGGAGCAGGAAGTGAACCACCGATCTGTCATCTGTCTTCATAAACCCACCAGTCAGGACCCTCCTAATTAGTCACCATGGAAACCGTGGCTAATTCCCTGGTCTGCCATGCCAATCACGTCCTGTCTGTGGCAGCAATCAGAAAGGCACATTTATCCACCGCTGGGCCGGATCCGTGTAACAGATGTGTGTGTGTGTGTGTTTGTCGTTGCGTATGCGTGTGGGCGGTTCAGGGAGCTTGTGTGTGTGTGTGCGCTTGTGAAAGGCCTGTATTTCCTTAGACAATGTTGCCTTTATATTCGAGCAAAAAAAACCCCCCAAAAACACAAAAACAACCCATGTTACGCATGTCTGGCTTGTAAATTCATAATGTTTGTTCAGATAGGAGGCAGATGTGTCAGAGCTGCCGAGAGGGGTGTGTGCCGTGTTGTGATTGTCTGTGGGAACTGTTTGATTAGCTTGACGAGTGCTAGCAATCCCCTCACACCCACAAAGCAATCAAACAAGTATTATATGACGCACACACACACACACACACACACAGACGAGGAGAGATACAGTACCGTAGTACGCACTTTACCTTCTTCTCTGAGGTCAAGCTGTTCCATCAAAACACACAATGTAACCCCCCCCCCCCCCCCCCCCGCCCGCTGTTTTCAAATAACCCGCACATGCACACGTGGGGTTCGTGGCAAATCAGGCCGCTTTGATTTTCAAATTAAATCACATCTAAATATCCAATCAATTCATCAGCGCTGAATTAGAAAGGCAAATACCTCGAAGTAACCTTGTAAATATTGAGGACCACACACGCGCAGGAATAAATCATGGATTTGGAGAGGAACAGGGGCGTCCCGTGTCCCGTCCGTTTTCACGCCATCAGCTACCCGTCAATCACTGTAATTACAATCAACTGGAACGTGCTCACCAGCAGGCTTGAGGGGAGGGGGCAACACACAAGGGCGCACTTAGGTACGCATCAACTTCAACTCAATGACCGACCCCAAAAATAAAAAAATAAACTCACACAGGAACACACACACACACACACACACGCACAGAATGGCAGCGCATACAGCACTGGCATTCACGGATGCCAATCATAACTTCAAGCGCACATCAAAGCCAAGTTCTATATAGATGTATGCCGTTTGATCGCCGGCTCCACCGTGCACACACATTCTCAAACACACACACACACACACACACACACGTGCGCGCTCCTCCATATGTGCCTGTAACCTACATCACACCGAGTCATTCAAATCCAACATGTATGGGTTAGAAATAATTCAAGATGGTTTTTAGAGTGTGTGTGCGTGTGTGTGTGTGTGTGTGTGTGTGTGTGTGTGTGTCTCCGTCCGTCCACGGCAGAGGACACACGGGGAACTGGCTGTAGTCGAGTTACAGCGGTGCTCTATTGTCCTTGTACTGTTGTCTGGAGGGAGTGGAGCACAACGCCATCTGACTAGTGACAAAGAGGGTCTTACCTGTCTCATGGGAGAGGGTCTTGCTTCTTCCTGTGTTGCCCGAGTGATGCATCGCTCCGTACTTGTCTCTGCCTCTGATTAACCCTCTACCCTTATCTCCTCTCCTCCACACTCCGCTCCTCTCCGCTCCCTTGAGAGTCCTCGTTTCTTGATTCTCAATCTTTCACGATCTTCCCCCCCCCCCCCCCGCCCCTCCGTTCAACTCCCCGGTTCTCGTCTCAAAAGTCCTCGCCCGTCCGTTGACCCTCCGCCTGGCCGTTTGCTCTTCCTCACTCTTGTTGCCCTTCGTTCTCCCCTCTCCCCGTCTGTTTGTGCGCTGAGCTCTCTCACTGGAGCACAATCCGCTAGCTGAGTGCCGGAGCGCCGCGCGGGAGGAGAGAGATGGAGCAGGAGCCTGAGAGACACGCTCGCGCGGTGTGGATCGACACACTTGCACACGTGTAGCTGCGGAGACGGACACCACACACCAAAACACCAGAGGTGGGGGGGGAAGGAAAGATGAGCCCCGCACTGCTTTCCCCCTTTTCTTTTCTTGAGACTGCAGTTTTTTTTTTTTTTGTGTGTCTCCCTCCTGTTTTTAGTCCTCAGTCCTTTTCTTTGCACAATCCGTCACAGATCAAGGCCAGCTCGGGTGTAGGGGAACGGATGGATGAGGAGACGCTGAGAGTGAAAAAGAGAGTGCCTTTCAGCCTGTGGCAGGCAGAGCAGAAGAGATGTGGAGAGATGTGGCTGCGGCTCCATCCTCCATCTGCCCACAGCTGAGACTGAGAGCAGACTCAACGCGCACACACACTCGCGCTCTCTCTCTCTCTCTCTCTCTCTCTCTATCTCTATCCTCCTCTCTCTCTCTCCCAGCAGCGCTGCACCAGCGAGATGGAGGGGGAGGAAGGATGACGGCGGGAGCTAACGAATGAGCCAAAAGGAGAGGGAGAAAGAGAGAGAGAGAGAGAGAGAGAGAGAGGAAAGGGAAATAGGGGTGAGACAGTGAAAGAGGGAGAGCGTAGTGGCAGACAGAGGGAAAAAGAGGAGGAGGAGGAGGAGGCTGCGACGAGGGGCGGGAGGAGGCGACGAACCCCACGAGCGCTGGAGAGTGAAAAGAGTGACAGGATCATGGGAATGTGACAAAGCGTGCACATCAAAGGGGAAGGAGGAAAAAGGGAGAGGAAAAAAAACGAGATGTAGTGAGCGGGTGGGCAAGGGAGGGATGTAGGCGAGGTGGAAGGAGAGGGAAGAAGGAGTTGAGGGTAAAAGGAAGGAAAAGACAAGGCGGTGGAGCGGAGAGGGGGGGAGGGGGAAGGAGCAAGGGCAGAGGACACTGCGGCGATGAAGCCAGTAATATGTCAGATCTCACATGGGCGCGCTCGCATCTCACGCAATGTCCCTAAATAGGAAAGTAACAATGTCAAACGATGCAGGGGGGGGAGGGAGGGGACAAAACTCTCACCCTGAAACCAAACGTCAACATCACGCACCGTGAAACGAAAAAGGGGGGTGGGGGGGAAACGATTTTACACTTAGAGATCGATCATTCCGTTCCCTGAAATCAGGACAACGGACAAACCCGGAGCCAGTGAAAACACAAAAGGTGTGTTTTCCCGCCTCTCTGTCCCCCTCACAGCCTCCAGCCACCAGCTCAGGTGTCAGGTTACCAGGTGAGTGGAGGCTCCTCGCAGTGTCCAGCAGAGGGCAGACGTCTTGTCACGTGTCAGCCAACGGGGCTCATCCCTAGCTCATCAGCATACTGGAGTATTAACATAAGCCTCCATCACTGAGCACATTGATCAACATTCAGTATGCATTCGACACGTCGCTTAAGTCAGACGTTATGCATTTAGACGGCCCCGCGCCACGAAAGCTGTTCATGCACATTTACAGATAACTCAATATAGCTAAAGAGGAAGGACCATTAAGGCTGGTTAAATGGCAAGACTGTATTTCTTTCCGTTCTTACTCGTCGTGAAACAAGTGTGGGCAGTGAAGGTTACGAGAGGAACGCATGAATGCGGAGAAATAAAAGCCGCCACCCGAGAGCGAAAGAGAACATTGAACGGCAGCACACAGTTGCTGGTAGCCTACAGCTGACACAAAGCAGGTGTGTACTGTGTAAGAGGAGGAGGAGGAGGAGGAGGAGGAGGAGGAGAGGAGCGCGGCGAAGGCCGACCCACGAGCCACCCCTCCAGAGGGCCGCTGTCGGCCTCATTTTCCACCTCTTCACGTGACATTCTCGGAAGCCATCCATCATCCTCAACGAGTCGCAGACGCTCGAATGTAGGCGGCGCACACACACACACACACACACACACACACACACGCATGTGCACGTGCAGGTGTTGAGGGCCTCGATTTACGGCAGAGGGGTGGGGAGAGGGGGGTGTTTCTACGGCTATGACTTCATCATATTAAAGTTGAGAGCGCGGCGCAGGGGAAGAATCAGCGGGAGCGCAGGAGGAGACGCTGGATTTCTAGATGAGGTTCGTGTCGATTTGTCATGATAAAAATAAAAGAAGAAAAAAAAGAAAAACCATCCGAGACAGAAACAAATTGCTTTCTTGACAACACCTTGTAATACTCCATCACGCACACGCGCTGGCATGAGCCCCCCACCCCCCACACCCCCCCCCCCCACACACACACACACGTGAACACTTGCTCATGCTGGTTATTTATCAGTGCCATTCAGGAACGTTATACCTGGCATATCTGTATAACCATATATATATATATATATTAGGTGCATATAGGTAGGATAGACAGAAGCTTCCACTCACTGGAGGGTCCGTTCTACCCTTTTCTACGCTTTAGCATGGAGGGCGTGAGGCTGCATGGGAGAGATGTAAGGAGAAGAAGCATGTGGTAAAGGAACAAGAAAAGAGAGCACATGGAAAGGTCGCACGGACAGAAGTGAACAAGGATCGTGTCTGAGATGAAGATAAAACCTCTGCTCAGTTATGCAGATTGACTCAATCGCTCCCTCTCTTTCTTTATCTCACTTCTACACTCTAAGGGTTCATGTCCGGTGTCAAAAACTCAGGCAGGGCAGTTTGAATGGCAAGCTGTCGATTTATACACTCCCGGCATGTTGTTTTATATTTCTATGTCTCTCCGCCACACAATTCCTCAGTGACAGTTTTTTGTTCTTTTTTTTCCTCCCCCACCCCTTTACCCTTGCCCGTTCCCATCCGCCTACCTCCTCTTGCTTCTCCTCCTTCTACCTGCCTCCTGAAGTGAAACACCAAGGGAGAGCAGGTGAAGGGGGGAGAGAGAGAGAGAGAGAGAGAGAGGGGAATGGATGGAGAGAGAAGGTGTGCTATAAGGTGCCCCCATGGGTTGAACACGGTCATTTGTCATGAGGCTGAAAGCTTAAGAAAAGACTAGTTAACCTTTACAGCTGATCCCCGCGAGACACGGGGAAAAAACACAGCCCGGCAAAACACCTCCAGGAGGAGGTGAGCAGCGCACACACACACACACACACACACACACACACACATGAGTGGCCCCTGCAGTAGCCTTCAGAATCCAGAATCGATAGCGGTGAAACCGCTCTACAAGAAGAAGCCCCCCCCCCCCCCAACTCTCCCTCTTTTCCCTCAGCGAAAAGCCTTGTTTTCTCCATGGTCCTTTTCCTTCTTCCTTCAAACCCCCCCCCCCCCCCCCCCCCCCCCCCACACCCTTGTCATGCCCACACCCCACCAGAATAATTAATCACCTTGTGCTAATGAGCTATTAACTAATGACAGACTGACGTGCCTTCTGCCCGTGTGCGCATGTCTGAGCGTGTGTCGGCGTGTCTGCGCGGGCATGTTCGAGTGTCACCAGAGCCACCCTCAGAGCACTAATGTGATTAATAAGGTTAAGCTCTTATTAGAGTGGGAGCACAAGGAGTACACTGCACACTGCACACACACACACACACACACACACACACACACACACACACACATACACACACACCTTTACACAAATAAGTCATCCATGCTGACAAATACAAAAAAGAAAAGAAAAGAAAATCTCTCATCCACAGGGCAAAGAATGACTCGTGTTGGCCTGCTGGAAGTCTAAGTATAAATGAAACTAAGGCACAGAAAGGAAAAAAAATAAAAAATACCATCAACTGCTTTATACCCTTCACCGTGTATTCTCATTACCCAGAGGCTGACTCTGCTATACACTAATCACATCTCAGGGAAAAAGAGGGGCGCGTCGGAGGAACGATGCACATCATCGCAGGTGAGCTAAAAACGTGGAAGGGAGCAGAACCTGCGAGGCCTGTTTTATTTATTTTTTTGTGTGGGCATTCGGAGTCGTTTGCCAACATTTTTACAGTCATTTAGCAGACGGCTCGCTCAAGCCCGTGGAGATCAGCACAGAGTGTGCTTTGCTTGCTGTTCTTGACATAAAAAAACACCCCCCACCCCCACCCCCTTCCCTTCTAAACTCCCTGTCCTCCCTTCACCTTCAAGCCTAGTTTCAGCACCACGGACAGCGGCGCAATGTTAGCCGCTTTGTGAAAAAATCTGAAGTGTCCTCAGAACAACGTCCTTGTTTTGTTGCACAGCGTGACACCCTCCTTCTTTTGTAACAACACTTGCACCCTAACAGACCAAACAATTACGGTGTAAAAGAGAGGCACTACATCAAAAAGAAGCGGAACACAAATAGGAAAGTGTCGCTGGAGACGGGGAGTTACAGTAGCAGTATGCACCCGGAGTCTGCTTAATCAGACGTAATCGGACTCTAAAGCCTCTGCTTTCCAATTCCAAGAGAAATGTAGTTACAGCCAGATCACTTGATACTCAGGAGAATCCTTGCACTTCGTAATGGTCTAACCAGGCTCTGGACACGTGGGGGGGCCGTGAGTGCACATTTGCATGTGCCAGCGCATGTACTGTACCGCTCTGTGACCTAACAGTGTGTCCACCCCCAGGAGAAGTTTTGGCGCATACCGCGACTCATTTGCATTCTCGCAGCTCTCTCTCCAATTTTTTTCTGTGGCTTTAGACGCGAACAGCTGCTTAATGGTCATAGCTCTTCAGAGACAGGACATTGGGAAGCACAGAGGGGGTTAGCCAGGGTTTCTGCACTGCCAAGCGCGCGCTCACACACACACACACACACACACACACACACACACACACACACACACACACACACACACACACACACACACCAGGTAAAGCCTGGTTCAGCGACGGTTCTGAGAGCGAGATGTGACCATTTAGCAGATGTTTTTCTTCCCAAAAGTGACGTTGGAGGCTTTTCACACTGTTGAATTTAACTACAATAGAAAACAAAGCCAGGCACACATGCATTACGCTGTAGCTGATGTGACAAACAAGAGAGAGAAATCCTTCGCTCAGTATGTCAAAAACAATACTGCTGTTTGAAAAGATATACAGCATGCCTCCTGTCTACATGATCCAAGCAGGGTGTTTGTAAAAACCTGGTTTAAAAAGCCCCCCCAAAAAAAGTGGGATTGAGGCTGTAATTTTTTTTTGTTGGTATCACAAATTCAAAAGCTATTTGAACCTTGCACCACAGATACACATCCAAGCATGACTACATCAAATTGCCTTCACCTCCACGCTCATTTGACTGTGAGCGAACAGCCCATGCGCACACACACACACACACACACACACACACACACACACACAGAGAGACGGGTTGTGTTTCATGAGAAGCCAAAAGAAGGGATTTGGTGAAACACGAGACGAGTGAGAGAAGGTCATCGCCTCGCAGTGTGCGAGTGCGGAGAGCCGTCCTGGTTCCACCGTGTTCTCCTCAGCGGGGAACCTCACGTCTTGACCTTTACGTCTCCGAGAGTACTCAAATGTCCTTTTTTTTTCTTTTTTGACAAAAGCCCATTGTCAAGAGCAGGTCAGCGCGGCGCACACAGGCACAAGTGAACACAAAGCAACCGATCGATTGATTGACAGGTTTATTGACCCGCGAATCGTAGCCGTTTGGTTGCCAGAGCTATAAATGAACATGAAAATCATGAACAATATTTGATCTAATATTAAAAAACAAACAAACAAAAACAATTGATTGATTGTGGCTGTTTTGACTTAACTAGGTTGAAAACAGTAATATGTCGAAGGCGGCTTAAGAACAATTTGTCAACCTAGAGATGAGATTAGTGTCGGGTTGAAAAGGAATACGTCGTATAAAGACTTATTTGATTCTTTGCAGATGACTGTCTAATACTGCTTGGGTTCTTCTTACAGGTCAATAAACTTACTGAACATGGTTTTATCAGCTTGAAACTTCAGGACTTTTACGAGACTTGCTCATAAACAGGATTTTAAGAAGGTCCCTTTGGGTGACAAAGGCTCATGGTTTAATACATTGGACTGGCTCTAAATCGCCGACAGTGCATTTTACACGACAAACGTCAAAGAGCTCTTGTCCTTGGAGTTTTAGAACAGTTTGTTTACAAGAGGTCTAACTCCCTGGGGAATTACTTTTCGACAAACCACATAAGATATATAAGACATGAAATATATCCTTATTTGGTGTATTGACAAAGCTAAACGATCAATCATACATATACTTTACAAATAGCAGTGTGTGCAATGACATCGCCGTCGTTACCGACTGAAGTCGTCTACGTGCAGTCAGGTGACAAACCATTAACACACAACAAGTGTGTGTTTGAGATTCATGGGCGCTGGATTGAGTATGAGTCCTGCCTCTCTCTCCTTGTGATTGGCAAACAGGTGCCACAACTTAGGTTTAAGTAGGTTTAGAAAAGGCTCAAAAACAAAGCGCCTTCAAACGCCTGATCGCAGTCAAGCAGTGGTGCGTGACACAACGTTCATTTTGCAGCTCTAATTGTGACAAAAACGTCGGCTTTTCTGATAAATGCCACGCGTCTGGTTTCCTTCAGGTGGGCTGAAACACTTCACTCATGGGCCTAGCAGAGCATTTTGTTTACCCCCCGATGCTACACATAGAATGGTGTTCACCGTAAAAAAAGCATAAAAGATGGGTGTAGTCAGAAAGGACCGATAGACGCATACACAAATGCCCCGAATGAAAAGAGAAAAGAAAAACACAAATAAAAGAGACACCGGCCCGCCAAATCTCACACGCTCACATATCTGGATGATGATGAGGAGGAGGAGGAGGCCGGGCCCCGAAAGGAGAAACGGAGGGACAGGACAGCTCTCACATAGAGACAAATCACCTCCCAACAACACAGACATGGTGGGCCTGAGGAGGAGGCGGCTAAAGAGGGCCAAAGACACGGAGGGAGAAAAGGATCAAACACGACGATTGATGGGGCTTGTAATTTCTCCCTTTTCTGCCCGCTAAAGATGATGAATCCCTTCATGGGGAATTTAATCAGACACCCAACAAAGGGCGTGCACCCGAGCAGGGCTGCAACAAACCTGTCGCGGGCAAGTACACAAACGAACACAGAGCGGGCGTGTTATCCCTGCGTGACACCCAGGCGCACACACATACATTTATTTGTTTGTGTCCATCCACAAACAGACATTAAAGTCAATAAGTTCTGTTTACTTTTCGATGGACGCAACAGAAAACGAACGCGCGCGCAGTAATTAGCTAAGAATCCTGTAAGAAAGCGCGCATGCATTACCTAGGGAACAAGGGATTGCTTTCCAGCTGGAAAATGTGTGCATGTCCTTTGCTGGCTCCTTACTGGACATGAACGCTGCCTCTTTACCAGACTGAATAGATTACAATGCCTCTGCCACGCCGATCAATACACGCAAGCTATGGCCAAATTAATTGCTTGTGACAACGCAGAGGAAGACCACAGGACTTGTGAGCAGAGGAATCAACCACGGAGTGAAGGAGGAAGGGATGGGGGGGGGGGGGGGGGGGGATCTGTAAATGTCCCGAGCACGTGCAAGCTCATTGTCTGGGAGAATTGTGCATGTTTAAAAATAGTCATTGTTAGTCAATAAGCAATTCCAATGTGAGCGGCCTGCTGGATGTACACTCTATTAATTCGTTTGCAGCAGACGCTCTTGAAATTTTGAAATAAAAATAAAAAAATCTGGAAGAGGAGAATACAATGTGCGCAAAAATAGAGAGAAAAGAGGGGAGAGCGGGAGGGGAAAAAAAGGGGGAAACAAGAGAGTTTGGGGGGTTTCTGTCATGATGATGGATATATAGAGAGAATAGGGGCTCCCAGAAGAGAGAGGAGTAAAAATAGGATAGCACCTCTCCCTTGACACCTCTCCCTCTCTGCCCATTTAGCCAATCACGAGTCTCCTCTCTCATCCACCACTGCCCTCTTCCTCCTCTTCCCCTCTTGGTGCTGTTGCTCTTGACATCATCGCACAGCATCCTTCCTCCCTCCTTCCTCCTCTGCGTCCATTTACTCATCCGCTTACACCTACAGCACCGACAAAAGACAAAAGAAACCTCTCCATCCCACTGGGTTTTCCTCTTCAGCACACTCAGCTGTAGAGGCTTTACTTCTTCTTTTTTTTTTGTCTCTTTACTGCGCCGATCCCAGATGACACACTTATACAGTACACTTTGACTATTTTTTTTATTTTTATTTTTTCTCCCCATCAAAAAATTATATTTACACCCAGGGATTGCTCGCCCCGTCCTTTTATCTCGGCTGTCTCGCCCCGCTTTGCATTCATGCCGCCGCGCAGATTCAACACACCGGAGCTAGTGTGGCCTACGAGGGATGTGCTGATGGAAGCCGTTCAGAGCGCCGCTTATTGTCCTGTGTGTCTCAAACGCTCGGCGAGCCACCGGGGGGGGGGGGCGGGAACAGAAACAGTCACTCTTGCCGCTTCGCCAGAGCTTTCACCCCAAGTTTCTCTCTTCTATTCTTCTCCTGTCCTCTCCCATATCTATCACTTTCTCACTCATTAACCACTCCCCCCCCCCACCCATTCCTCTTCCTCCTTCTCCTCCTCCTCCCCGGAGAGGAAATACAAACAGCTGTCAGGGTCAGGCTCGCAGATGAATTCCAAATGACTTTGAAGGGCAGAGGGGCCGAGCAACTTTCTCCAGAGGAGAGGCCGGCTACACACACCGCACGTGCACGGAAAACAAGCATGCAAACAGCGTCGAATAAATATGGCCCGATCCCCAATACACACACACACACACACACACAAAGTGTGCAGCTACTCTTAGAATCAATACTGCATCTTAAGTCAGCCTATTGCCTCAAGGTGAAGGCAGCTTGGATCTGTGGTTGGTTGTGTGTGTGTGGTGGAAGGGGGGGGGGGGGCATGCCCAACACTTATTAAATAAACCATCTCTAGTTAAATGTAGAGGCAGGTGAAGCTCAATGAACAGAAATGCACTGCTCGCAGGTTTGCTCACTTCCCCTGGCTCTGATTTATTTTACAGGATTCATCTCGAGTCCTCCTCTCAACTTTTCTCAAGACACAAGGAGTCAGTCTCACCTCCGCCGGCTCGCCACCCGTGGCTCAATTTGCAGCTGTCGCTGGGTCAAGATGGGTCGATGAATCACTTTTCATCTTATCAATCATATCGGTGTGATATCTCTCCATCTTGTCTGTTGTCTGAGTCCTCCCTCTATCACTGTCCTTCACCGTTAATCCATCACGCACAGGAGAGACGGCATTCAGTGAAGCTAAGCCGATGTCTAATCAAGACGTTTACATCACTCTCAATTCTGTTTCTGCCGTTTTCTCCCGGATGGAGTCGATACAGAAGTCTAATTTGATTAACCAACAAAACTTTACGTTTATAAACAAGTCGATCTGGATTGAAATAGCCATTCGGAGGAACTTTATGTGCAGAGGTACTGACAAATGAGGAAATCACAGAGGTTTAGTGCACTTTGTGTGTTTGTACATGACGAGCATCATTAGATGAAACTAGAACCTCACAACCTGAATAATGATGGACATGTAGAGTTAGGGCGGGAGCAAGCTGCGATGTAATATTTCGAGGAGGAGAACTTTATAGATTGCTTTGCACAAACTGATTACTTTATCAGCTATTATTCATTTAATAATAGTTTAGCTCGTCACATGGTCGTGTTTCACAGTCCGCTGAGGTCGGTTTGATCTGACAGCTTTTCATGCCGTCCCAAGAGAACCGAACCGAGCCGAACAGGCAAAACACACCAACACGTTAGTTGTTGGTTGTGAACACACCTTCAGCGTTTGACGTAGATTCTCCAAGTCTCTGGAACTCTACCAGAATACAGATGATATTTCCTAATTTGGGGATTTTGATGATGGTGGTGGAGAGTGATGACTAGTGGCTAGACGAATAGACGCACCTGATTTGGTTATGTTTCCCTTCTAATGTATTCAGGTTTGTCCTTTTAATTCCTCACCCCCCCACTGTCCTGTAATGTCTGTCTTATTTACACAACGTATTCTTATACTTGCATGTGTCTGTCTGGGGCTGTAGTCAAGATCATGAAGCCCGACTGGTTTCGTTCTCGAGGTTGAAAAAAGATAGTTTGAATCACTTTCAAGCCACACGTGAAACTTGTGCTTACGTCACACAGAGTCGGTTTAAACAATGGCTGACGAAATTTAATTCACTTTTTACCGCTCGGGTACGTGTCAGTGTGTATGTGCCTGCTCCTCTGTGTGTGTGTGTGTGTGTGTGTGTGTGTGTATTGGTCCTTCCAAGTCTTTTGAGTTCTGGCAGGAAGATCAGAGGAAATGTGCGTTGTTGTGTTTGTGTGTGGGAGCCTGACGGTGTGTGTGTGTGTGTGAAAGAGAGAGAGAGAGGGTAGGCATGAAAGTGAGGTTCTGCTCTGAGACGTTTGATGTTGAAGAACAGCGTCTGCTGTCTGTCTGCCAACTGCCATCCCTCTATCGCCATCCCAACACATGGCCTCTGCAAAGTGTGTGCATGCGTGTGTGTGTGTGTGTGTGTGTGCGCGTGTGTGTGTGTGTAAGTGGCCTGATTAGGCAGGGACTCGGCTATGTGACGCTGCTACAGAGCTAGCTACACTCATAACGTGCACCTCGCTGTGCCACAGTGTAAATGTGTGGGCCAGAGAACGCAAAATAGGATTTTGTTTTTTAAGCACGTGACAGAAGGACGAGGGAACGAGGTGTGTGTGTGTGTGTATGTGTGTGTGTGTGTGTGTGTGTATGTGTGTGTGTGTGTGTGCACGTGGGCGTATTGGAAAAGGGTGAGTAATCTCTCACTTCTCATACCTCTCATCCCACATCACCAATCTTTGGATGGGTCCTTAGCATAGAGAGTCAAGCACACTTATGGCTAATTGTTAACTGATGTATGTGTGGTTTCTGTCTGCATGCATGTGAATATTTCTGTGTATGTGTGTGTGTGTGTGTGTGTGTGTGTGTGTGTGTGTGTGGATATGTGTAGGTTGTGTCCAACACTGTGTGTGCCAGAATACTCCAAAGCCTGTTCCAGCATGGTTGATGTTACTGACACGCATCTATAACTGCACCTTTGTTTCCAAGGTATATATATATATTAGTGGGTAGGACCATATTTATATACCGCCATATATATGTGTCTTCAAAAGCCCCAAATAAGGGAATATCTTCAGTAAGAAGGGTGTTCATCCCTCCGGTATATATATCTATATATAGATATATATATATGAGAAAATGAATAAAAAACAAACATTTCCTTCTATATTTGGCCTCAGGAGGTCATGGGATGCTTTCATGATGAATTTTAGTTAGGTGGAGAAAAAAAGACGTGTGAAGAACTAAAAGACGGAAGAACAAACGCAATGACGGAGGGAATGGAGAAGAAAGGCAGATATGAGATCTGCTCGAAAAAAGTCAAACACTCGTCTTTGACTCACACCCGCAGACACGCATGCCCACGCGAAGTTAGGCACGAACAAACAAAACAAAAACAGTGATTGAGGCGCTGGCATGTGCGCGCACAAAGACACCACACTGAGCTATTGGCAGAGCAAAAGGCTGAAAGATCAGGTGAATCTACGCAGCAAAGACACACGCGGATCTTTTCTTCTTCTTTTGCACGCTTCTTGACATTTTCACTCTGATAGGGCCAGATATAGCTTCTCTCTGCCTCCTCTCGGCTCACAGGAACACACGCACACACACACACACACACACTGTGAGAATGAATCGTTGAAGACCGAGGGGGGAGGGGGAGTTGTTTTGAAGGAGGGAAAAGAAAAATGAATAGAATACGGTTAAAAAGGAAACAGTGGCACTGGCCAGGCACTGCAAATGTCCCGTGGCAGCAGACAAATAAGTGCTGCTGCTGGAGCGATCTGAGCACCTCAGGTCGGCTACATTGATGGGGGAAAAATTCACAATGATGCCCCCCCCCCCCGGAACAAAAGTAAGTAAAATCAATATGTAAGCTTGTGACGACATGATACAAAAGGCATTGAGACTGAAAATGTGATTCTGCTAAACAGATAAAGACATGTTGCAGAATGTCCCAGTGTTATACTTAGCGGTGTCGTGTCTCTTCCCGTCTTTGGACGAAACAAAAAAAAAGAGACAATAGCGGTCTACCGACCTGCGATTGGTCAATCCATTTCTAATAGGTCCAGAGGGCTGCGCGTTGTATTCATTACACCCAGAGGTGACTGGAACATACCAATATTGATCTGGTGTGGAGGGTTCTGACATTGAAAAGTGGTGACTGTGGCATATTGACTATAAGTGTCAATATGATCAAAACTGACCAGTGCGATTAGACCGATACGTCCAGCTTATTACCGCGTGAATTTGTTTTGAGAGCAGCATGTTTTACACGAGGAGATGAAGGTAACAAGGTTCCATTACGTTGTTTGGATTGGATATAGTAACACTTGAAGATAATCTAGCACCGGAGGGCCACGCCGGGTTATTAAGTTTACTTTTGGTTTTAAGATTGAGTTTCTTTCAGGTATTTTCTACCTAATACGACCGCACAGTCGCAGCCTGAACCTCATTTCGTACAACATCCTGAAGTATTTCATCTATCTCGGAATAGAGGAGTGCCAGTGTGGCAGTGTTGAACAGGATTTGGGCTGCCTCTCTTTATCCCTAACATGAGTGCTCAACCGACAGCAGCACTACATTTGGTGTTTTAATCCGGCAAAAATGTTGCTGAAATGTAAAGAAAGCCACCATATATATATATATTATTTTTTTTTTATTCCAAAGCAGCTCTGGTTGCTTCTACCGGCAGTCTTGGTGCATCTCTGCCAGATGGCTCGAATGGAGTATGCCACCAATTTGTCTTTGCATAGTTCATACCAATCTCTTAAAAAACGCCTTGATTGGCCCCGGAGCTGATCCCAGGAATCAGCTCGGGGCTTACGCACTGTAGGCATTGCTATTGATTGCAGCGACTTGCTGCTGTGTGCCCTAAAATAGATAGTTATGACTTTGCAAAGGGACCAGTGGGAACAGAGGCCGGTGGTGGTCCAGGCCGACCCATTGATTAGATACAAAGGTGACCGGGGTGTACTATTGATTGGAACCGGTGGGACAGGTATGCCGGAGAACTAAAGTGGACTGAGCTTTCAGCACGACAACGTCGAGAGATAGATAGATAGAGAGAGAGAGAGAGAGAGAGAGAGAGAGAGAGAGGACAGACTAAAACGCTTCTCATGCGCCTATTTGTAAAGTCAAGACAGTAGGAAAATGCCCAAAAAACAAAACAGCTGATGAAGATCCAAAAAGCCGTACTCCTCTGTTTCCTGGGCTTGAGCTTCACTGCCTGTACAACTGATACTTGGCTTAGCCATGGAAGGGGTTTAGAAAGGGAGATTTGGGACCAGCTGAGATGCCAGGGTGTCTCCGCGCTGGGTTATGGCGAGATGGAAGACGGAGTCAGGGACGTGTCTGATGATTAGCCAGCCCCGAGTATTAAGTGGCGAAACAAGAGGACTTGCACAATCAGAGGTTAGAGACTCTAATATAGATTTATTCATCTATTCTCTTTCCTCCCATTTGACTCCTCGCAAAACAAAGCCAACCTATTAAAGCAAGTATTGAGCGGAGAAGAAACGCTTTTAACAGAAATATTGACATCAGCGCTGCCGTTCTTCAGCAGAACAGTGGGGCTTTAATCAGGGTCTGTGTCTTCGCTTGGTATCTATACAGTGGCTGAGCAAAGGATTTGGCTTCATGAATGCACACGACTGCAGGGCAATAAATACATAGAGGTAGTCAAAGTATCATGCATGCCAATGACAAGCTAGGAGGTTTCATTGATCAATGGAAACGGAACATTTAGAAGTGATATGCAGTGAATTATAATTTCTCTGAGATACAAAATAAAAGCAACCTCATCAGTTAAGAAGAGCAGCTGGTTTCTGAGGCTCTGCAAGGAGATTTACAAAGTTTGAGAAAATAACCCTGATGATCTCCTGACATTATATATATATGTTTGTTAATGGAAAGCGTATATGATTCTGAACTAAGGGTATGTAGTTCTCCAGAAAAGGAAATACCAGGAAGGGAGGGTCTAAAGAAAGATGCTCCTGAATCGCATGAATGAAAGGTTACACATTATCAAGAGAGTGTGAAGAGGTTACATTGTTGTTATGTCAAGAGCCCCTTTGTATTGTGTTGCAGAGACATCGACTGAAATGAGCATGGTAAGCAGCTAGCCCCTTCACGTGGAGGTCGGTGGGCTTGAGTTAGTGGTTAGCTGCAGGAAATAGCATTCAGCAAACTCAAGCTCTAACCTTTGCAATGTAATTCTGTGTATCATTGCCCTGCTGTTGGCTAGTAGTAGAGGTGAAATGCTGACCCCTAATTGTTCCGAGCATGTGGCCATACCTTACATATTGTACTTTTAAAGCTTGACCTACTGGGGAGTAACATTTTGGATACATAAACCCTCCTCGAATTTGTCTCTTGAAGTGCTTTCATCTTTATGCAAATGTCTAGTTGAAGTATATTAAAACACATCCAAGCTAAATATATTCAGACTCAATTTCACAAAACTCCACATATTTACCGTTACCATACATTTCTTGTGTTAAGTCAAAAGGGTATGTACGTTACTTCCATAAAAGATCATTTAAAAAGAATTTAGTGGGTCAAAAGTTGAAATCAAACTGACGTCATATGCACATTAAATCAAATATATACAAAACACACAGAGACAACTCATCACACTCAGCACTTCAAACTAAATGTGGGAGAAGACGGTCATCGCGGTGAACAGCTCCTCCACCGAAGATGATTTAATCCTAACAAGTTACTGGGACTTGAAGAGGAGAAACAACGTGTGGTAAAATGGCTCTTACAGATGGACTCCTTTGTTGTGCTTCGGTATGGTGTTAAAGGGAGAAAATAGCTGTCCAATCACAGCTAATTACATACATTAGCTACTTAATGCTTAACCCGAGCTTCAGGCGGGAGAGGCGAGAGAGAGAGCCCGCTACTTTAAGAGTGCATCTTTATAGCAGGAGTACGCCTTTAATCACAGCTTAACAATGACATTTTACAGGTGAGTGCACGCGTGCGACATGTGATTATGCAGACCTGGCTCTCAGTGAAAAGGTTCCACGTTGCTATTAAACTGCATCTGGTACTCTGTCTGTCTCTCTCTCTCTCTCTCTCTCTCTCCCTTTCGTTCTGTCTCACAAACACACAAACACCGGCCAGCAGAGACTCGCAAGCTGATGCCACGCCATGCCTCGCCGTGCTGTGCGGTGCCCTACGGTGCTGCGCTCCATTCGATGAGACAGCATGAAGCACAAATCAATATGGATTAAAGCTCTGTAAGGAGCCACTGACTCCTCCTCGCCCGCGCGTAGGGAAGGGAAAACGTGTGCACTTATTATGCTGGATTGCAGATATTTCTTTCTCTCCCCACATCTTTTAAATCATAGAGGGGAAGTGAAGAGTGGGGGATAAAGTGGCGCTGGACGCCTGTGCCACACCCAGCTCCTGCCACCCGTGGGGCATATCCATCAAGATGTTTAGAACGCAGCGCGGCGGGGGGGCTGGAAACAGCACCTCATTTCACCTGCCACACCTAGACTGAAAGTCACACACACACACACACACACACACACACACACACACACACACACACACACACACACACACACACACACACTCGCAGTGTACAGTGGCAGGCCTGGCAGTAGGTCTCAACCCCCCTGAGTGTGGTGCGCTCCCCACAGCGCTCCGCGGGACGCCGCAGATTATCCCAGCGCTCGCAGACAGTCACAGAATGTTAATCCTCAGCCATCTCTTCTACTGTACTGTTAAATCTGGATCTTCCTCTCGATCGCTCCTCCTCCTCAGATTCCCCATTTCTTAATCCATCAGCTCTCCATCCCCTCCTTTGCGATCCGCTAAAATCGCCCTTAAATCCCTCGCTCCAAACCGCTTTCCATCATCTGCTTTTGACCCCATCCTTCCCTTCCCCTAAAATCTCTTGATCCCCGTTTTCCTTACTCGAAAGCGACAGGGCCTCAGCCCCGTTCCCTCTTATCCTTCCTCTACGCTCGCGGGCCCGGCCCTCGCTATCAGCCCCGCATTGATCTTCCCATCCCCGGGAAAACAAAACACCAATCAGCCTGTCATAATCACTCTGCTGGAGGAGGAAGCGCCGAATGCCAAGCGCAGCTGCTACGTGTTGATGTAGATACAGTGGAGAAGCTTTTTTTTAATGAACTTGTGCCGGATGGGTTCTATTTTTAAAATATGTGTAAAAAAAAAAAAAAGGGGGTACCATGAAGGTTTATTAACTACATGGTTGATTCCATTCTGTTAATGATGATACTGACTCTCATTTCTTTTTTTATTTGTATGCTGGAACAATAAAGTGACAGCTGCTGGAACCGTTCCTTCTCAAAACTACACAAAACAACCTCTGAATGATATCTGGTCTCCCGCAGCTTCCCTCCCCTATTCACTCGCTCTCGTAAAAATTGCCCTCTACTGCTCGTACATTTTAGGTTCTTTTTACTACTTGTCCTGCAGGATTTTTTTCTTCGGGACAGTGTGGCTGCTAACTTCCCAAACAGTAAATTCAGTTTGTGATCTGTCAGCAGTCTCCAGGCTGTTACCCCCCTGTCGCACTGTGCTTTGTTGTCATGCAAAACATGGATTGCAAACTTTATGTCTTCACATACCTCAGCATCTTTCCACCGCGGGCGATCTGGCAGATCCAATAAATCCCCGGCGGAAATGTTTGCTGTGGTGCATTTAGACATTGCATTAACCACTTGAACTGTACATTTCCCCCTTAAATTTCCCCTTAAATGGCTTCAAAGTTCGATGAATCACTTTTTCTCCGCACTGTTTGACACCATCTGCTTGTCCCAGCAGATCATTCTGGCTGTAAAACACACGAAATATTCACGTCCAAAATGCCACTATTTCTGGCTGCTTCATGGCATCAATTGGAAACGTTTTGGACCGTGCAATTTGAGTTAATTATGATGGACATGCCAACGAATCTGCAGGGGTGAAGGGGTTAACGCTTCCTGATTTATTAATATGAATAATTTTAATCGACTCACACTTAAAGTCAAATTCTTACTGGTTTTTACACACCATTAAACGCTTGATATAAGCTCGATACTATAAACGCAAGAATTGTAAACGAAAGCCAAACAGCATTATAAAACTCAGACCCTCCTCTTCAGACATTATTCCTAAAGATCAATAAGGTTGTCCGTTACAGCTTAAGGTAACATATATCATCCACACATAATGATACATGTGGAAACAGCGTTTATTGTGTTAAGGGTGGTGGTATTCCTCAGTTTTACAACATCTCTTCTGTATTGCTAGTCCTCTCACAGCTCTCTCATAATGGAACAATTCAACAAACATAATACTTACATGATACATATAGACTACAAAGCTTATTTGAATGAGCGAATGAGCTATGTTGTGGTTTAAGATAAGGCTGTATGCGATTGTGAAATAATATCTAATTGCAATTATTTTGACTGATATTGCAATGATTTGCTCGAGAGAATGATCGTTTTGTCCCTCATTACTTCTTATATATTATTTCTTATTTTCACTGAAACACATGTAAAATAACTACGGTGTGATTTTGGCAGGGATTTGTACCAAACAAACAAAGCCTGACAGGAGAGACAATATTTGATTTGAAAGGTTATTTCCACTCACATTTCACCTTGAACAAATGCGATATTAAAATTCCAGTAGGCCGTATTGTGAGTTCAATACAATTTTGATTAACTGTGCAGCCCTGGAATAAGATGTTACTCTTGTCTGACAAGCTGCCGGCTTACTGGAATATTTCCAAACCAAAGATCCTCAAGACCGAGAACATTGTCTTACATCTATTTTGTATCAGTAGGTAACTGGTACCAGCTCACGTTTAAAGAAGATCCAGAGTCCACATAGCCGCTCTGTGCTGCTTTGGGAGAAAATGCAAACATCAGCATGCTAACATGCTCACAACGATAATTCAGGAGCTTAGCAGGTAACTTATTCCACGGTGTGCTAACATTTGCTAATTATCATGAAGCACAAAGTACAGCTGTTAGTGCAATTCATCCCGAGGAGAACATGAAAGTCTGTCTGTAGCACATTCTAATGGCAATCCATCAAATGGTGGTATATTTCACCTAGAAACATAAATGTCAACCTCATGATGCCACTAAAGGAAAAGTCATGGGATCAACAAATTCATTGGGATTTACTGTCTGGGCAGCATGGATATCTGTACCAAAGTCCAAGACAAATCATCCAATAGTTGTTGAGATAGTGGTGGAGCGACCAACAGACCAACACTGCTGTCATGGGAGCCACGCGGCTAAACTCAGGGTAACGTCACTTTGACGACGCAATTCTTAGTTTCAAGCACAGTGAAAAAAAGACATTTCAAAAGCAGAAGCGAACCCTTTAATTAGTCTAACAACAACAAACCTGCACAGGCAAACTTAAAGCAAACGTATCAGTAAAAGAATAGCGGGATAGTTGCACGTAGGCAATAACATTTACATGTTTGATGGCGAAACCAGTATATGAGTCGATAATGGTCAGCTTTTGTACCAGTAATGGCTGTTCTTTCCACCTATGTGTACACTATTGCCTAACTGCCAGTTGCAAGATTGATGACGGTGCAGCCTGATGTCCTCCACGGTCACTGGTGGGTTGTATATCACTCTTTGGACAGGTGACATCTGTTTGAATGTTTTGACCCGGTTGATAGCTCAGTAATTGTTCCATCGTATGCTGCACTAAACTCATGTCCTTTTGAGAAACACGATTACGGTTAGTTGGTAACTGTAGGTGTGTATTTGTCTCTAATTTTGAATTAATTTAAACAAGAAAGATACAGACCAATAATTTCTCACTGTGTATGCTGCACCTTACTTCTGGCAAGAACTTAGTATTCCTCTGGGATAAAATGTAGAAATAAATTGAGAAAGCCTGTGGTGTCAGCCGGGAAAGTTCTTGTTGGAAATTGAATGCTGCTGAAGAGCTAAAAAGTTCAAATGTACCAATAAATGAAATACTGCTTTAATAAGTGGTGGTAGGAGGAGAAAGAGAGCTTTTGATTAGTACAGTTGTCAGGCTTTGGCTACTGATAGTACTGTATCTTCTACATCACAGTGATGAACTGTCAGTTTCCCTTTTTGTGACACAACTTAACTCTAAAAGCTTTCTCTAAAATGACTTTACATATTGAGGGAAATTCATCCGAATATAGGAAGTGTTAGGGTGTTATCCTTCCCAGTATGTGCATACTGTATATGCGCTGTATGGCAAATCAAATATATTTCAAGACTTTCATTTCCAATGAAGTCGTGAATATTTACTCACCAGAAACCAATGCGACTGTGAACAGCAAATAGCATATTTCTGATGTGTTTCCACAGACAGAAAGTAATAAAATAAGGCACAGAGGGAAATTAACATCAGTAAATATCAGCTGTGATAACTTTGCCTCATACAGGTACTCTTAATTTAACAAGGAGAGCCGCGTCTGAATTTATATTAACAGAAAGTTAATATAAATTATAAAGTGTCAAGTTCCATTATTTATATACTGTTTATGTGTCAGTCAGGACAAATGCAGAAGTTTTTTGAGCTGCATATCAATCAGTATGTTTGTTAGGGCTGAAACCTTTAAACTTCGAATATAATATGGCACTTTACATGCACTAACAGGGCTTAGTTTAGTCAGATAATATTATTGTATGCAATTCAAATGTTGATTTTTCTAAAAAAATAAACAATTAGTTGTGCCGTCCTATCCGCTCTTTTGCATACTTGCTACTGCTCTTCATGCGATTACTCTATTCTTTAATGAAATAACCAATAGAATACTTGATTTCATATATATATATATATATATGTGAGTTCACCTACTGTAATGGTGCGTCCCTATGCCTGCGCGCTGTAAAACCTGATTTCACCTCTTTCTTTTTTATATAAAAGTGCTTCAAGAAGATTAACCTTTACATGATTCCATGCACTGAGAGAGCACAAGAGAACTCTGTGCTCCTTTATCTCCTCAGCTCTTTGCTGGATGTCTTACTCCTTTACTATTCACTCCGAGGTTGTGACCTTAAAGTATCACGTCTAACATGTTCATAATGTGCCCCGACAAATCCTATTATACAAAACCATATGGCATAAAAAGAATAACCTTCACCTCCCAACACACAGTTTCCTTCCTTTCCTTACTACGCAGTCAACTCTCTCTCACTCTCATTCAACTAATGAAAACAGATGAAAACTCCACAGCCCAATAACACGAACATTAACACTAATTCACGCTCGCAGAGACAAACAATCTCCGAGACGCGAGTAAATACCGCCGGAGTTTCCGGGAGTCGAGGAGGGAGAGAAAGAAAAAAAAAAAACAACGAAAAAAACTCACCCTCTGGGAAATTTTCTCTGATCAAGTGCAAAGAGATTAACCAGTTGGACGTGCGCTAATGAACAGGGGATCATAATGAAAGGAGCTCGTAAATGTAGATGAGGCATGTGAAAGAGAACAATGGTCGGCTTGTATCGGATGAAACGAAACGAGAGTAATGCACAGAAAGCAATTATTCGACTGTCCTTGTTTTTTTTCCACCTAACGCCAACGTCCTGGCAACGTTTTAACAATGAGCTGAAGAAAATGCTTCATTACAACAATTACAGTAATATGTGCAATCACACTTTCTAAAAGAGCAAACCTTTGAACCGACTCGGGGATAATGTTGTACTCTCAGCTGGAGCCCAGTTTGAATCTATTACATTGTGTGCGACAGCCTCTTTCATAAAAAAAAAACACACACACAACAACACATCAACTTATAGACAAAACAGTGAATCACGCACAGACAAAGGCAGCAGAGGGCACAGAAGCACACCAGACACAATCACACAGAAGCAGATGGGCCAAAGGTGGCCCGAGTAATCTAGGAGAGGCCACAGTCAGACGTGACTTACTGATTACATAGTCCCCAAACGGATCCTGATCCTCCTCATCATCTAGGTAAGCTGGGGGAGTGGGAGGAGAGAAAGAAAGAAAGAAAGAAAAACAGGAAAACAGAAACAAAAAAAGGGTTATGACAGACAGAAAGCGTGAGTAAAAAAAAAACTGGACAAGAAAGAAACGTAGAACTGAATTCAAAATGGATACAAGATATGGTGTAAACAAACAAATAAATAAATAAATAAAGAGTGAAGTAAATAAATGGTAAAAGCGACTGTGGCCTCCCATCGTCCGGGCTTTCTTCACCCCCTCGTTCTTACACTCAATCTGATACCTCCAGCCTTCATTAGGAGGCAAAGCGCTGACCATTAAACTACTAAACTAGTTTCAGAGACATGCAGAGGAAAATATGATCGCTCATAATTGGCTGGAGAATTCTCAATTTGCTCTCTCTCTCTCTCTCTCTCTCTCTCTCTCCGGCAGGTTTTGAAGATGGCATGAGAGGCCATTACGGCTAACTAAATTCCCTATTAGGGCGGCAGCACGGTCGTCAGCAAGTTACAAATCCGACGCCAACGAGATTCCCCCGGCTCCTGTGACTCTCTGTCACCTGATAATAATACTGTTAGTATGGGTGGGCCCTCACTGCAGATGCACCTGCCGCATTCCTCACAACAAGAACTTCTTTTTTTTTTTTTTGTCCAATGCCGTCAATGTCAGCTGTGTGTGAAAATCCCTCCTTCATCTCTCCCTTTCCATTTATTCATCCGTTCATGTTTTCCTCCTCTTCTTCTCCTCCTCCTCCTCCTCCTCCTCTCTCCATCACTCCGGGCTTGACTCCCTTTAATGTGAGTTAGCATCCATCTACTGTGATCAATATCCCGAGGCTTTTATTAAACACTGCTCTTATGCATCTCTGAGTGTGTGTGTGTGTGTGTGTGTGTGTGTGTGTGTGTGTGTGTGTGTGTGTGTGTGTGTGTGAGCACTTGCTTCCCTGTGTGTGTGTGTGTCCTTCTTTGTGCGTTTCTTCACTCCTGGTCCAAGCAAATGTTTCTATTCATCGCCCGTGTTTGTGAACACGTATGAGTGTCGCGTTCAGTATTTTGAATGAACCAATAAATAAATGAACCTTTATTGATCTTGACCGCGGGGCATTTTGCAGACTCTAGGCTTAACCCAAATGTGGGCACTTACAAATACACTGCACACGCCCATGTGTGTGTGTGTGTGTGTGTGTGTGTGTGTGTGTGTGTGTGTGTGTGTCCACCGCTACTTTGCTCATTCCCTCATTTGAGCTCTCGCTGCATGGACAAAAAGTCCTTGAACCAGTAGGTGAAGTGCGGAGGCGTACATGCCCGTCAGACACGCGCACGCACTCACTTTGGCGTGTGTTTGTGAAAGCGAGCTGTCAGTGCTGCTCTCACACACCATTCATCACAAGCTACTAATTCTGTTAGACCATTGTCGAGCCTTTTCGCACCCGCCGTTGCTCTCCGAAAACTCAATCAGAGGCTAATGCCCCCAACGCTCCGAACACACGCGCTCGCGCAAGCCTTAGCTCTCAGTTTCTTACACACACACGCGCACACAGAGACCCTGAGGGGACAACCGGCGGTCTTAGGGGACCCCGCCGGTCCAACTCTATAAGTGTTGCTTGGATTTGATAGACAGGAGCTGCATGGACCGAGTTACTGGTGCTGCGAGTGGAAAAGAAAAGGCTCCTACAATCACGGCGTGACATATAATTATAACATGTATTCCAAAGTACAGAGCCCTTTTTAATTCAAAATTCAAAATGATCATGATTAAACATTATCTTAATTTACCTTGATTGCAAGACAATCCTCTGAGCACGGCGCTTCGAAACATTCCCGAAAGCAACGACACATCAGCTGACGTGAGCGCGGTTGATTTGGTTTGATTTATGGCGGTATATAAAAACACAAAAAAAAAGAAGAAGAATAAAGAGGACAGCACGGGTGCAGGCACTCTGCCACCTGTGCTAGCAGATTTGATTAGCTAATCAGGAATCACTTTGCCCAACGCGGCTTTTATAAAGCATAATTACAGCTCCAGCTACCCAAAAAAAAAATAAAAAATGCAGATGTTTTAAGGGGCATTTGTAAAAGTTTTTCTGCTTGTCAAAAAAAAAAGAGAGAATTAACATAAAGTTTAAGAAACATAAACCAACTTCTAAGAGCAAAGAAATTCTCCAACAAATGAAGGGAGCCAGTGAGGGAAACCAGGCAATTGAGCATGCCCAGATAGGGGTGCGGGGTTAGGCGTAAAGGCCAGACTAAATTTAGCGCCACCTTTTCATTCTCTAATTACCAGATTAATACATCCTGTCACATACGTCACAATACCGCCCTATGATTTATTATCCAGTCGGGCCAGATGGAGAGATTGAAGGAGGAGAGGAGACGTCGCCTGAGAGCGGCCAATCGGCGTGCGTGTGTGTCGACTGGGCGGGGCCGGTGCGAGTATATGAAGTCGGCCGTATGAGTAAAGCCAAGATGTGTTGACGGAAAACAATGGTGAAGTTGAATTATATTCTGCCTGATTCTTTAACAGGGTGCTCTTTAATGAGGACACACACACACACACACACACACACAAGCATGTGTAGAGCACTGGACTATGGATTGTGGCCATAAAGTCCGCCCTGGGCTTCAGGTTTAAATCAATGTCAAAGCCTGATCTTATTTCATCTAATGCATGTTTTAATCATTCTCCCTCCTGATCAATGCAGTTTGGATGCAGTCATCAGGCACTGCTGTGGGAATTTACAAGCGCTCCTATTCTCCCGCCTGTGTTTCCAGACGGACATTTTACGAGGCGGTGCACAGCGTGACAGTAAATCTCCTCCTCCACTTTGCCAAAATGAAATCTCCCACTGCCGCTCTCCGCGCCCGTATTTGTTTGTCTCACTGTGCTGCTTGTGCAAACCAAACTCGGATTGGCCCTGCCAAGTCGACGTTCTAGTCTCTTTATTTTAATAGTGTCTGGAAGGGGCAATAAAAGCAAAGTGTCTTTATTCAATACTTGACAATAAAGCTGGATGTAGGGAAGAAATCCCTGAGTTGCATTTAGGAAACTAATTTAACAGGCTTTACATACTTGTCGGTAATTGGAATTTAGCAGTAAATGAAAAAAACAAAAACAAATGAAAAAATAATCACAGAGTTTATTTTAGAAACTGATTTAACAGGTGCCAGAGGTCTGCAGAGGAAGAGGATGAATTTGTACACCTGCACACTATATAGTCAGGCGCCTCCGTCATCTGGGTGTTTTATTTGAAGTGTTTACGGCCTGTCAAAGTCAATCTGTGTGTTTGCACAATATGTGTGCGTATTATTGTTACATACTGTGATTATACAGTTCGGTCAATAACATTTTGTATTCATGCGCCGGCCATTTTTGAGATTTTGGGCTATTTTGCTTCCTTCTTCAGACTTCTTTCAGACTGTTGGAAAGAAAAACATCCAAACTAAACTGAACCATCACCATGACAACTGCGCAAATCCCCCCCATTGACTAACATGGTGAGTTATCAAAATATCAATATATACACCTATATATATATATAACACCTCTGCCAAGTTGGGTTAGTTAGCTCTGTGGGACCTGCTCAAAGACGGTTGTAACGGTTCTTGTTGGTGATAACCTGCCATCTCAGAAGACGTCACAGTTTGAGAGATTTTTC
Source organism: Leptoclinus maculatus (assembly GCA_032191485.1). Classification (NCBI taxonomy): domain Eukaryota; kingdom Metazoa; phylum Chordata; class Actinopteri; order Perciformes; family Stichaeidae; genus Leptoclinus; species Leptoclinus maculatus. The sequence continues at coordinate 18,157,238 of JAVDOI010000011.1, read as the reverse complement.
CAATGGTGAAAAAACGCCTTTGATTTGATCTCTGAGTTAACCTCCTTATGGCATAATCCGCTGTCCACCCGCGCCACGGTGCTTGGTTATGGGACAGTATTTGGATCTAGTTGGGTGGAGAAGGTTGGCTTAATCAATCCTCCTCCTACGGAGCCGTCCCTGGCAGCTTATCTGGCCCAGTCTTACAACCAGGAAGTGGGAGGCCCCATGGCCCTCCCCATCCAAGCACAGCAGGTTCTCCACGTTGCAGCTGGAGAAGATCTAACGAGAGCAGGCATGTGTCTTGGTGGAGCTCGGTAACCTCGCTCGCTCCCTCGCTTAATTTCAGTTGGGAAGAAAACTGCTTTATCCGAAAGCTTAAGCAGCTAGTAGGCGGGATGGCATCAATGATCGCTGTGATGGCTGCATGACTACCTGTTGAGAAGTCCAGTGTAATAGCTATGGCTCTGCCCCCAACTGTGGTTGCAGATCCAGAGTGCGAGGGCATGAACCTCTAGAAGTCTGCCTACGTGGCAGGTGTCTGGACCGAAATGTACTCTCGTTTCAGTGCTCTATTGTGGATGTTTTGACGTTCCATCAGGGTGTTGCTGGATAAAAGTCTCCTTTTTTCCCGAGATTAAGGTCTATCTGGCGGCTATATCTGCCTGTCATGTTGGCTTCGACGGAGTGACGCCAAGCACTCACCTTCTTACCGTGTGTTTTTTAAAGGGAGTTTGCCGGATGAGGCTGGTGGTTATATACATATATATATATGTATATATATATCATGCAGAAGTTCTACTAAAAAAAACATGAAGCAGTATTCAAAGTTCTCTGTGAGTTCTACTTGTTTACTTCAGGTGTATATGGGGTGCTAATTGTGTTGAGACTAGCAAAGGCACCAGGCACCATGACTGACGAATGCTATCTATCCAAAAGATCACACTCTTTAATTTGTTATTGACTCGGCTTTTGTTATGTTGTTTTTTTTTCTTTTTCTCAGACATTTCAACTCGTCCTGTTTTTGCCATTTAAAAAAACAGTATGTAGTGAGGCAACCTGAAATATGGCAAGAAAGTCTCCCTAATTTTCAACTTGTTTTGGAGTCCATGTGTCGTACATTAATTGACTAATGAGTAATTAACTTGAAAGAAATGAGGCAAAACAAAGCTGTGATTTCATCCAGCGATTGCTCTGCAGCCTTGCTGACACAAAAACACTGGCACACACACACACACACACACACACACACACACACACACACACACACACACACACACACACACACACACACACACACACAAATAGTGCTTTCCCTGACGTTTGTGATATCTGTCACCATTTCTCTGCAGGGCTTTCTATTTTGGTAGTGAAATCTGCAATAGGGCGCACGTGCACACTCATCCACGTGCGCACTCCTGCCCTGAAGGGGAACCCTAGACCCTTAAACCGACACCTGTCAGTCACGCTGGCAAGCCGTACTGACAGGAGCATAACGAGAGGCGCAGCGCGAGCGCGGAGAAGACAGAGGAAGACGCCTGAAAAGATGAAGACGAAAGGCGGGAGAGAGGAGGCAGATGAAGAGGAGGAGAAGCAAGTGGAGGTGAGACTTCTGAAGCTTGTTAAGAGACGCGGTGAGATGAGAGAGCCGCGGCGTGCTGTTTTAGCACGTCACCGTCTTTTTTGATTTGTTAGCATGTGTTTATGATGTTGTCTCTCCGTCTGCCTCCGTCAATCGCTATTATTAGACCCTCAGATCCTCCTGCTGCTGTTTTGACACTCCTGTTGCTCCTGTTTTACACTTCCTCACACGCATGCCGGGGTCCCATAGACAGACAGAGTAGCATATAGAAGAGACAGTGAAGGCAATGCACATGCTTGTAAATTCGGCATCTGCGCCGCTCGGGGCGCTGGGTGGGGTCTGGTGGGAGCGAAATCCTTTTCCCTCCGGGGTGCTTTTTGAGGTGCGACGTGCATTCGGTATCAGATGTTCTGTTTGCGAGAGCGAAAGGGTGCGATTTTCCTCATTCAGAGCAACTAAATAACTAACGAGTTGACTTGATCAGACGCGCTCGCGAACACCTGGTGCTTTTATCAGGCTGCCGCGCCGCCTCTGATCTCATCGCGCTGGCAGCGACGGCAATGCAGACCGCCTGATCTAAATGTCTGGTCTGTGAAACCAAGAGAGACGAGCCGAAGAGGCGTGAAAGCTTCCGTATAGAAGGCAAACTTGCATTTAGTTGAATTGACTTCAATTTCGCAATTTTCTACATAATCATCAAAGTGAATGAACAGACGAGTGAATGTTTGGATCCTGTGGGAGCACAAAAAAAATACCCCACGATGAAATATCAACGTATGAAGTTTCCTTTTTGTGGAAAGTGAAGACGAAACAACAACTTTTGATCTTCTCAACTGTCATCACTCAGTGAGATCATACTGCAGGCAAGCCATTATCGCAATGTAGAGCGGGATTAAGAAGCTAATTTCACGAGGTCTGGAAAATGCCGGGCGACGGAGCTCTCAATGGCGTTCTCCTGGCCCTGAGACAGACCGAGAGTGAGAGCGGCGGCTGCGGCTGATATCTGCGGCAGCGAGATTAGCTTGGTAATTAACCACAAAGCAATTATTGGGCGGCGGGATGAGAGGCGCGTCTCAGGGAAGGTGTTTCTTGACGTGTTTAATAGGTGTTGAGTAGTTTTGATCAGCCGACATAAGTTGTTCCTGATTCGGAGGCCCGCAGTCCAACAGAGGTTGATCCGCAGTTGATACGCGCTCCCCCCGAGAATTCAATTAATTAGATTGTTGCTTTTCCTTCCTTCCACTTTTCATTAACCTCCATTGACACCTCGGCGAAGCATCCGCGCAGGTTTTACGGCGGCGGTGGTAAGATTAACGAGGAAATGGGAAGCTGGCAGTAAACAAAGTTGCCAGGGGATGGAAAGGCACTCCGGCAACATCACACTCTCGCACTCGCGTGAAGATTCGAAGGCATCTTCTCTCTGACTTGCATCTCAGTGTTGGATCACAGAAGATAAAATGCTCCAGCTCCAAAAAGATTCGTTTTTTTCGATTTGGACTGGCAGACCAGTCGTGAGATCTCAGCAGATATGTGGTACAAGAGTGTAGAGTTCTAAGTGCTATTGAATGAATTTAAGAATGGCTCTGTGGGGTTTGGGAAGGGGTCCAACCACTGTTGTTCAGATCCGAAAACAGAATCAATCAATTAATCCGACTCATTCGCAATTCATATAATCTGTCTGTTTGAGAGGCGCTCTAAAGATTTCAACAATATTGACACACTTGTGCAAGATTCACATTCTCACTCACAATCCCTTTAGACTATGTCAGTCTGACGCGTCCTCCTCGATTAGTTCTCACTCCCGCACGTCTTACTCACTCTCTCCCTCACTCTTTCCCTCAAACCAATGGGCCTGTGTTTTGATACACACATCCTTCAAGAGTCCTTTGTCCTACCTGACTCGTCGTCAGACTTGTTGTCGTTCTCAGAGTCGGTGAGGGTGAGGGCGGAGTTCTCGCGACTGGACACTCCCGAGCTTCGGCGGGACTTTACCCGTCCTCGTCCTGCCCACAGCTGGATGGCTCGCTCCGGGGACAGCGGCCCCTCGGGATCCGAGTCGGCATCGGAGCCGGCGCTGAGGGAGTAACCCCTCTGGAGGAGGCCCAGGTCGGGACAGTAGGGGACGGCGGCGGGGTGGGGCGGGGGTGTCGGCTCGCACACCCCCAGCTCGGCCAAGGTGAAGTTGCCCCCTGCGAGGGAGAGAGTGGAGTTACACGGGTGGAGTGTGGGGAGTAACATCGGTAAAAAAAAAAAAGAAAAGAAAAGCAGTAAATGGAGAACATCCACACAAACAAATGCTCCCACAAGCAAACACACACACACACACACACACACACGCATATCTAGCAAACAAACCCACAATCACACGCAGAGAAGCACACTAATTATGAAACTACGGAGGCGGATGCTGAAAATTGGTCTTTGTTGTGGCAGGCGGGAGGGGGAGAGATGACACAGCATGAATCAGGCACAAAGTAGCGGCTGGAAGGAGCATGTACTGGCCCGCGGGCCTGCTAAAGCGGGCTTAGGAGGCCCGCCTCCCTCTCCTTACTGCTCTGCATTGGCATTCACGTGGTGTTGATGTGAGATCAAAGAGCCGTTCACTTGAGGCCTCTCAGACTGTAGTGGAGCTGCTTCGCTGACTCCTGGGTTTGATCACCTCGCTGACCCCGAGGCCCGCTGGATTCACTGCGGTCTGCTGCAGTGCCGGCCCCGCCGCCTAACGCGCTCCCCCTCAAGACAAACCGACTCGTCACTTCCAAAATAAATATATAAAATTATCCAAATTAAAGCACATCAAAGGAGATCAATAAACAGTACTGCAGCCCAATTAAATCCAAGCTGAGGAAAAAGCAATTAAGGAAAAAGGCATGCTCAACCAATTTATTCTCTATACTAATTAAAAGAGTATTGTGGATGCAATCGCTCACCATCAGCTGTTGGGGTAAAGGGATCGGGGGAAAAACAGTTGTGATTCACTTCATTAGCAGTTTGTGAGGGAGGGGCGAGCGGAGAGGCGAGCGGACAGGCGAGCGGAGAGGCGAGCGGAGAGATGGCGGCGTCGTGGCGGCACAGGGGATGAATCAGTGCGCCGGGAATCACACAGCTGTGTGACTGGGTTAACTGTGACTCATCAGGCGTACGGACGCAATCAAACAGAGAGAGAGAGAGAGAGAGAGAGAAAGAAAGAGAGAGAGAGAGAGGAATTAAGCAGATGAAAATCGTCTGCTGGATCTTCACGGCTCCTCTTCACAGCCTCGCCGAAAGAAAAACTCGAGAGTCACGCCGGAAAGTAATGAGGAGAGGGAGGGCCTGGGAGGAAACTTAGCCCGGGGGAAAGTGGTGACAGGCTCTGTACTTCTACTCAGACGAACAGATGGGCTGGACGAGAGAGGAAGAGGCACGCCAATAGCTCCACAGGTGGATTTAGCTTCTAGGCTAACGCTCGCCCAAGCATCCAAGCACTGCAAGGCGTGGGAGAGGGGGGGAGGGAGGGGGGGTATTACCGTTCCTCGTCCTCTTCGCTTCTTTGTCCTTTCCTCTTACTAATCACAAAGGACGACAAAGGGAAACTTCTTTACTATACGTGACACAAGGGAAACTTCTTTACTATACGTGACACAAGGGACTCTTACAACGTGTTGACGTTCCACACTACAGCACTACTGTTTCTAACTCTAGTTAGTGAACCCATACCTGAGATGAAGTATCGCAGGAGGACAGGCGAGAACTCCAGCAGGCCTGAGAGAGTAGAGCACATGGGTTCCTTAACATCAGCGAGCAAATCATCCCGAAAACCCCAAACTGCTCGCTAGGGGAAAGCGGTCTGCTCCACAATCACTGTGACGATTATGCAAATCATCCCATCCAACGACAATGACAATAATTGGGACGCGAACACGTCCTCTAGTCTAAACAAAACACGACATGGAAGCAGTTGCACAACATCAAAGTGTGTGTGTGTGTGTGTGCGTGGGTGTATGTGTGTGTGGCCGCTCATATCTAATGTTACATCCCACATGCCACCGTTCCGTGCAATTAACATGCCATAACCAGTGATTACATATGCAAAATCCAATCACTCCTTATCACCGTGAGTGCAGCCAATCTACATGTGCTCAGAGAGAGATTGATCGGCGCGACAGCTTGAAGCAGACATGAAAATCTATCTCAGTTATTTCCGCAAATCCAAAACCAATCGCATGTAGCATGGCGCTACGACAGATGTGGGGGGGCCAAATAAGGCGCCGCATTCTAATCAGATCAATGCTTCTTTTCTCTCGGTGCCGTTCTTGAGCTTATAATGCGCATTAATGGCTGTCCGCAGCTGCCCTGGGCTCAGTGTGTACACGCATGTACGTTCGTCTGTCGGTTGAGCTGTGCATTCAACGCAAATACATTTGTGCAATGAGGCGAAAAAAAGCAGCATAGTGTGGAATGAAGGAGCACAAAACAGAAAAGAAACACATTTCGTAGAATGTTACGGAATTTCAGTGTACATGAAAAGCCTCCATCCAGCTGAATCTAATTCAAATGAAAGTAGGACTACATTAATTGATACAAGAACATAAAAATGATGATATGGAACGCATCCTTGAGTACTTTTCCCACTAGAGCGAAGGGCAGAGCTTCAGAAAGGGAAACCAAGGCAGTAAAACAGTGTGAAATGTGTGTGTATGTGAGAAAAAGAGCGAGAAAGAGAATAGGGCCTACTAGACACTAAGTAACACGCTCTACACGATAGAATGCAATTTCTAGCCTGCATGGAAAGATGAGATGTACAAGATGGGACTCAATCAGTGTATGCTGAATCAAATTGAAATGAAAATAGGCCTCTATTAAGTGAAATAGGAGTAACAAGAAGAAATGGAACAGAGGCCTAACTAACAAGTGAGGAAAAGCCACTTGTGAGGTGGCTGGAAAAAACCCGGCCACCTCACAACTCCTCCGAGTGGAACGGCAAGATACGCCATTTGTCCGTGCCCCCTGGAGCGACACATGGAGGCGTTTCCTTCTAATCTGACTGAATTGCTGCAGTACTTCGCTCAGGCTAGGGGAGCTCCATCAAGTTACGACCTAAAGTTACAGTCAAAAATGTGTTTTGTGAGGTCGCAGTGACTTTTGATCACCAAATTTGAGTCAGTTCATCCAGAGTCCAAGTGGGGTTTGTGCCAAATTTTGATATCCCAAGATATCACGAGAATAGAAATGGCCGCCACAGTGACCTTGACCTTCAAAATCGAATACGTTTAGCCTTGAGTCACGGTGGACGTCGATGCCAAACTTGAAGGAATACCCTCCAGGTATTGCTGTGATTTATAGATCAGGAGAAGGTACGGACAGACCGCACTGAGACCCAAACAAACACCGGTATTTGGAGCAGCACGCCCCTAACCAATGCAGCCCCAACAACTTCCAGACCACACTGAATATTACATATCGACGCTGGTTTACAAAGACCCGTCATTTGTTTCAAACATTACATGGTTATGGCTGCAGTTCCACTTGTTTCTCAGCTCAGCGGGGACTTCGGTTTCCTGCACCTGCCAATGCGTCATCATTTCAAGTATTCATGCGCCGCACGTTGCGTCTCGGGAAAAAAAAAGAAAGTGACACCGGGGACAGAGAAGCATCTCGTTGGAACTGGAGTACAACAGTGTGAGTGGGAATGGCATTTGCAGTGATCCATTAAAACCGCATGTACTTCCCTTGATAAAACTCATTATGGATATGTGTGTGGGAGCGAAAGAACGTTTGCAACGTTGCGGTGTGTGTGTGTGTGTGTGTGTGTGGACGAGAATGAGCGTTTGTGGGTAGACAGCTTTGTGGGATAGAGGGGCCTATCATTAAAAAATCATTTGTGCTTGTTAGCAGTTTGACAGGCAAAGTATAGGCAGCAGGACTCTGCATTATGCTGGTTGCCTTTCCCCTCCCCCCGCCGTGTAATTCTGTACAGGATATGACACGGGCAAAAAGTGTGCAATTATGTTGCTTTTTCCAGACCCGATAGTTTGCACTGAGGGCCACCCTTGGACATGCCATTTTCAGCTTTTGAGCAAGCGGCAGCTCCAAACAATTTCTGATTTGTCCTGAAGTGCTGAACTAGTGAACTGATTTTCCTCGCAGCAAAATCAGGAAGCACACGCATCTGGGCACGGCAGGTTCCCTAGCAATCCTTTTGAAATTACTGTTAATAACAGTAAAAGCCTTATTTTCTTTGTCACAGCGAAGAATGCGCTAAAATGTGTGGCTAATAGCAGGCGAAATGTGTCATTTTGAAAAATATTTTCCATTTTCATTTGCATCCAATTCAGAAGTCATCTGCGCAGCACTTTAGTATCCCCGGACAAATGAATTTCTCTTTTGCGTTTTTCTTTTCTGTGAATTACGGAGCAATAAAATATACATATAAATTCCCTCCCAATAATGGAGAGCCTATAAGTGAAGAAATGTTTCGACAGAAGAAAGAATCAGGGAAATGATGGAAAGGACAAAGTAGAGACAATATAGTAGTTGGGACCCAACTTTCAGGGCTCGCATATTCCCGCTCTCCTGCGATCAAATCCCAGCTCCAGTTGCTCTCCTGCGTCTCCCATAGTCTGCCGCGCTGTTTCCCCTCCGTGTCGCTCAGCACGAGACGAAACACATTTAAAAAAAATCATTGAGCTGCTCAGTGCGCTATTAAATAATAAAGGACAGCGAAGGAGACTTGGATTGTAAAACTGAAGACAAGATGGGGAATAGTACCTTTTTTTTTTTTAATTGTCACACATATTTCATATTAGTAGACCTCACTATTTCAAAACTTCACACGCAGAAAAAATGGAACAGAACCTCATATCGAAAAAATGCTATAAATCTACCAAAAATATTAATATGTACCACTCTTTACTTTGATCATTTAGTTTTTTATGTATTTCATTGAAACGGTTCAGTATTTTTTACCTCTTTACCTCCGCACTGCTATTACTTGGGGATCAATAAAGTCTTATTTTGCCTTATCTTATCTCGCTGGAACACAAAAACGAAACGACATGCTGTGTGTAAAGGACATCGACTGGCGATACAGGGATAATGGCAAGCTCTAAGCTCAACGGAGACTACAGTACAGATGGCCTTCCTCTCTGTCATCTCGTCTCTCTCACACACACACACACACACACACACACACACACACGTTCTGCTCTCACTCTCACTGCCACTATTCATCCTCCACCAGACACTTGTACATCTCTGCCCATGCTTATGTAAATCAAGTGCTCCCCTCTTTGTGTAGATAGCAAGAAATTAGAAGAGAATAAAGGATGTAAACACGTGCAAAATGTACCGCGGACGCGGTCCGGAGACAAGCTGCTGGAGTTTTGAGTGAGAAAACATGTGAATTCACGAGTTCTGAAAGACGGTGGTCATTATATTCGTTGTCTGTCGAAGCAATGAAGGACGATCCGCAGGCTACGCTGTGTGAAAGGGGAGACCACTGTGCTTCCTCTTGGGAGTAAAACAGAGAGCGAGGCATAAGATGATGAAAAAGGGGATCATAAGAGGAGGTGGTGAGGAGTGATGAAATCCTCGGTCATGGTAAACAGTGTCTGCAGGGGGAGAGTGACGGAGGGGAAAAAAAAGAAAACGACGGAGAAGGAGCGCAGACAGACACCTGGGTGATAAGCCACAAAACAGAGAGCGGGAAAGAGTTGTCTGTCCTGTTCACACAAAGGTCAAGGTTAAAGGTCACGGTTGTCTGTGAGAGTGAGAGTGGAGTTTATGAGGTCGCTGTACAGTAATTATTATCACACACACTGTTATTACTCTCTCTCTCTCTCACACACACACACAGCAGCAGCAGCAGCGGAGAATGAACTCATACGGTCAAACATGTATTGGGTTTGTTAGCTTTTAAGAACAACAATAATCCTTATAATAATAATAATAATAATGATAACAAGATTGTTTTCTGTGTGTTTTTCCCTCTCGAATCAACCTGTAAGCCCTTATTTGTAGTATTAAAGGGTTTACGGGTATTACTAGAAGTCTTTCTTTTGTCTTTGGCTGAACATCTTATCTCAATCATCACTCTCATGATAAACGGCTTCATCCCTCAAACGGGAGATTATTCGTCACTCCTCTTTGCCGGGATTAAAAACAAAGTGGTTTGCAGCAGACGAACGCTGTCAAGATTAAAATGTTTCATCTTGACATCTGGAAACTAAATATGTGCATTTATGCTTCAACAAGTAAACAAAGCGGTAGCACGCATACTATCACTTCAAACACTGACACATCCATTTATCTTAATGGGCATGTCGGAGAGTCGAGGTACGGTTGTTGGGAAAAAAAAAAAAAAAAGCAGAAAATCACGTTGTGCCCGGAAACGGTGAAATCACTGTGTGATCAGATTTGGATCGGGATGTTAATTTATTTAGCGTTTCATTAAACGGCGCCGTTACATCTTCTTTACAACTCGCGTGTTGCCTCCCGAAGAGCTCCTCGCTGTACGTAGTGAGTGAGTGGCAGTAGCAGAGATATGTTCAACATTACCTCCGCTGTGTGACTGACATGTCGTGACAGGATGACGGGGCACCCTGACATTCAGCCTCGTAGGGCTTGCCGTTGATTATCGACAATCCATTTCCTACACACGCACGCACGTGCGTGTACATATCCGATATGCACGTGGCGTGTCATTAACGCCCGCCATTAGCGGGGGCAGCAGCGACCGAACAGATATGCCCGAATAGGAGCGTCACGGTCAAACACTTTCGACACCTCCCAGATGACATCCGTTCTTTTGGCTCCCGTCTGAGCCACGGGGGCCCTTGCGCCTCTCCTAATGAGGAGGCCAAAAATAGGTGGCGACAAATGTCATGCCTGGGTTGGACAGGACATGACAGGACGTGACAGGCCACAGAGCACTCTGGAGGAGGTCTTGCAAACTGAGAGGTGTAGCGCTAAGCAACCAAACACCTCTCACGGACGAGCAGCTCGACCAGCCTCGCCGTTGCTTCTGACACGGGGATACTCCGCTTTACATCTACTGAGGAGTCACTTTTGACATGAAGTATTGTCACGAATGCTGAAAAAGCACGGCTTTAAGAAGGCAAAGGCGGGGTTTTCTTTTCATGTTGGTCTTCCTCCCGTTGCTATTCTAGCCCATTAAAAGCCTACCTTCTTTAGGGCTGGAACATTTCTTACTTTGGCGAGTCCTACTGGCTGTATCTTAAAAGACGCCGCTCCACCGCTCCACCTACAGATCTGACCCGGGGACAGTGGAATACCTGGGCCTAACGCAGCTCATAGGCTGCACCAAATTTCACCGGCATATCTCAATTTCGTTCTATTAACGAAAACGCAATATCCTTTTTAGTTTCCAGTTCTTTACCATCATATGTAGAGCAATTACAGCGATCGGTCGTTGGAAATGGAAATCTTGAATCTCAACAATGTGAAAACCTCACAAGTAAAAGCAAAATTAAAATCTCAGACATAAAATGGCGCAAGTTCAAATAAAGGGCAATATTGTAAGTGTAGATAAATTACAGTAAATGTACTATAAAATGTAAAGTATATGGAGGTAAAGTGACATTATAATGGTAAAGTTTCATAGTGATGAGCTCAAGAGTTTAAAAGTCTTATGGCCTGTGTTGTGAAGCTGGCGGTGAGGTGCTGAAAATATTAGAAAATATTATAAACTCCATAGCATCAGGCCCTTTTTTTAATTTATTTTTTTAAACAGAATAAATTAAAGTGAACTAGTTTGTTCTTTGGGACCGTGAACTTAGTTCAAAATTCGTAACTGTGAATTATGAACGTGAACTACTTCATTTGAATCTGTGTGAAGTGAACTTTTAAGTGGTTCTTTGTGAAGTGTGAACTCGGATCATTTGGTCACATAGCGTTCCTCATGCAAACCTTCGGGGTTATCCAGCAGCAGCAGCAGCTGCCCCCGGAGTGACTGTTGGCTGAGGTGAAACCAAAGTTCCAATCTAGCCAGCTAGCCTGTGGCACAGTCCGTAGACATGCCGCAGATAAACCTCGGCTTCACCCTCGGCGAACATTTAATCACTCCTGGCAGACAAAAGAGGAAAACCTGCTGCTGGTTAACGGGCAAAAAAAATATAATTTTGATATAAATATGTGACCGAATCACGGAGAAAACGAATCGATGTTGAGGGGCACATTTGGGCCGAGGTATGAGCACAAATCATTTCCATATCAAGTAGTCTTGTTATATGACTTATCGGAGGAGGAAAAGCCACTCTGTGTTGAGGCACTCTTTGTTATTTATGTATATCATTACAGCACACCCCCTACATATCTATGGAATTCTTCCACCTTCTCACGTCCACCATTTCTCCCCGGATCTATCGCATCACTCTTCGTGCGAGTTCATCTGCATGGTAATGCTATCGTGATGCGGCAGCTGGAAAGCAAATCATTTGCATTGCTTTGATTTGTTTTCTCCACTAAAGCACAAGGACATAGCCGTGTGCAAGCAGTGTGTCATACATCCACTCGCGCAAACACCTACACACACGTACACATTTAAATAAAGTGGCTGGGGAACATGTTTAATTACAGCCTGGGAAGCAAGTGACTGGGCTGGGGGGGAAAAAAAACCAAAAAACAACAACACTTGATATCGCTGACATTTACAATCTGCCTCATTTATCAAAAGCTGCCAAAGCCGAGTCAAAGAGGGTCGTTACATTGTAAACATAGATTAACTCAACTCTCACAACACCCACAGTACGTTGTCTGATGAATGATTTTTTATTCTAAGAAAATTGCAGATGCCGGCGTGCATTTCCTCGGACTCCGTCAATTAATTGTCTCGTTTGTAACCCGTTACTTGTGTGTGTGCGGCGCGATTGAGGGGCCAGCAACGGTGCTAAATATCTGGCACCCTTCAGCATGCATTTCCCCCAGCCTCCTCCTATTATTCGTCTCATTTGTTACCCAGTGTTTACACGCGTGTGCGTGCACCTCTGCCAGCAACGGTGTTAATAGCTGGCGCTTTCATCGGACGGACAGGATTTGACAAACTACGCTGAAGCGTGCTCTGGTCTGACAGACCTGTACTTACTGCCAGTCGTTTTACTTCTACCCAAAAACAACTATTAGTCACTCATTCGCTCTTTCACAAGCACACGCTTTTTTATTACAGGCTCGTCCAAAATGCAGGGAAAAGAGCCAATGTCGCTCTGCAAACTGGGATCTTTTTGACATGTACAGTAGCCTGAGTGTGTGTCTGCGAGTGCAAAAATGCTGGACCAGATGTTTGCCCTTTAGAAGACCTCCCTTGCATGCGTAGGGGCCACGCACAAAAAACCTGCAAGAGCGATTACGGGGCTGGGGTGAGAGGGAGCGCGCTGAGGACTGGAGGAGTCGGCCCCGGGATATTCTTCAGCGACTCCTCCGCTCTCTGTTGCCGCCGACGCAGGATGCTTTTGAGTGTCAGCAGCTGGCAGAGGCGCGGAACGCCAGGGAGAAGACAAAGATAAAGAGGGATCGGAGGAAGAGGGGGAAGGATTGCATTTAATCTCGCCATTTATTTTTAATAGCGCGCAGATGCTTTGTTCTCTCTTCGGTCCAGGTTGACTGTGACCCAATGGGCGGCATGCATTCACACACACAATCATACCAACGAACATGATGTATTTTCTTATTTATGTGGATTTTTCTTTTTTTTTCTTCCCTATACTCCTCCCAACTTCGAATGTCCAAATCCCTATGCACTGCAGTCCTCGTCACATGTCTGTGGAGGGCTGCAGACACACTACTACTTCTGTGACACATGGTGCCACCAGCCGCTGCAAGCAATGAGCTTCACCAGGAGGCGTAACACGCGGTAGGTGCACACTATTCCCCCTAATTCGACATTGTGGCTGAGCAGAGGAAGCGGCCGGCGAAGCAACAAGGACAAACACCCGCAGACGGCTGTGCTCATTGGACTACCACGACCATGAATCAAACCCAGAGTGTCCACAATAGTGGGAGTTTCCTCCTGTACCAACGCAGTTGGACTTAATGGAATTAAGCGTGCAAAGGAAGTTTGCAGTGAACACACCCTTCTTGCTAAAAAGTGATCTAAAGTGGTGAAGGACTTGAGAAATCACATTTTATATCCTTGTTATCTAATCCAGAGGGTTAGTGTTAGTGCTTAAATCTTGCTGAAGAGGGCACACACATTATGAGAGGCTGCTGCTGCTGCTGCTGTTCTTGCAGATACTTGGAAGTACTCTCTATGCTTGGTAACATTACTACTACACTGCAACATTTTAGTCACTGCAAAACCACACTTCAGTAAGTCCGTGACTAGAAGAAAGTCTGTTAAGTTTCTACGGAAGTTAGTCCGTTACAACGGCCGCGATGGCAACGGTACGCATTCAAAATGGCCGCCGATCTGACTATCATGCTACGTTGATTTTAATGGGAATGTCCATTCTCTTCCTATTTCCTTTCTCTGGCACACAAGGCTCCCACCGACCACCCAGCAGTGCATTTTTCTTGCCATTCGGTCTTGAATAGAGGCAGCGGAGGCAATCATGCCAGGATACGAGTGGCAGACTTTGGCAGACTTTTTGGACAAAGCAATCATTGGCTACTGCAGTCACTCGTCACATCAAAGTCAACGGAGAAAAAAGGGAATGCAATGAATGCGGTTAACGCGGCTGTTACACTACATGTACGCCTGATTATGTTATTACTCATTTCAGTGCATTGTGACGATAAGAGGTCAAGTCTATAGAGCTCCTATGGCGGGCAAAGCCCAGTGTGGAATCAAAACACAAAAAACACACACGGTGTGCTCATTCTCGGAGCCGCAGCGAGGGCCTCAACATAACAAATGTAAAGCAACACTACGGGAACAGCAAGGGCGAAAGAGAAGACCGAGGTGGAGGAAGCGGGTATGAAAGGTGTGACAGAAGAGCACAAGGGGACATAAAAGAAAGAGACAGGAAAGTGAGAGATTTGGAGACAGAATTAGGTTAGGACAGCAAATGATGTTAAGTGTTGTCCAGGCAGTGAGGCGGGCAGGTGGGTGGTGGATTCTCTCCGTGGATTCCCCATCCTCGGGGGCAAAGCAGCAGAGCAGAATGTAGAGGGGCTCATTTAGATCCTTCTAAAAAAAGTAAAGGTCAAAGCTTCTCGGGGCCGCGGTGGCTGTGATGACGCCTGCCTGTCTAGAGGTGGACCCCTGGGGATGTGCCGAGTAGGAGCCGCAGAGAAGGAGTGCGAGAAAAGGCAAGGAGATGCAAAGTATGGGTGCAAAGATCAGAGACAGAAGGGTGAAAGAGGGTGCAGACGAACAAAGAGAGACTGCAGCAGGAAGGAGGGAAGTGTAGTGGGCCTCTGCGCACTGCTCAGCCTGGCATGAGTGGTTTGTATGTGAGTCACGGGATTATCTGTTTAGCGGCGATTCCTGCATATTCGGCACAAACGAGCCAGTCAAAAAAATATGACATGAAACTGAGACTTTTATATGTGACATGAAGCAAACATGCAGGAAAGGCGCTCCCTGATATTTCTGGTTATATGAGAGTGAGGCTCGTACCATTATTGGGCTCAGTGATGTTTGCAAATATGTTGCTTTGTGCTGTTAAATAGTGAACACTTGTAATGAGCTTTCCACGCTGCTGCGTGTTATGGTGAGGAGAGAAATGCGTTATTTGACTGTGCTTATCCAAGCAGACTAGGTAATAACGGTGTAATGGGGGAAAACAGTGGAGTTGAGATCCAATGAAAGCAGGGGTTCTGCTGGAATACACAAGCAAACCCGCTTTATCAAAAATCTGCAAGGAGCCGTTTGGGACAGCTAGTGTTCAAATACGGAGAACAAACTGAAAACAAATTTTCCTGTTATGTTCAGAAACATGAAATACAGCCTGGCTGTGTAATTTGAATTAGGGATTTCAACATGATATCACAATATAAGCTTCTCTTCATTCATTCAGCCTGACATTGTATTAATTAGTTGTGAGGGAGGAGTCATTTTAATTAATCAGCATATATATATATTAGTGCTGGGCAACGATTA
The DNA here is from genome assembly GCA_032191485.1 of Leptoclinus maculatus. NCBI lineage: Eukaryota > Metazoa > Chordata > Actinopteri > Perciformes > Stichaeidae > Leptoclinus > Leptoclinus maculatus. Next base: position 18,141,642 of record JAVDOI010000011.1, on the reverse strand, counting down.
CAATTTTTAATCGCGATTAATCGCATGATTTCTTTGCGATTAATCACGATTAATCGCATTGTTATGTGCAAAGTTCAATAATTAATTAAAAAGTAGTGTATTGCGCACTTTTATTTTATAAATGAACAATTTATATATGCTATATGAACAAAAGGGCAATAACATTTGGTTTGCAAACACTTTAAACACATCAGGTGCTTTTTAACAGCAGTATTCCCTTTACACAGTAGCAGTTATAATACAGTTATAATGATTCTGATAATAGATATTCAGCAGGAAGTGCAAACACAGCTGTTCACCGCTCGCTGCCCGGTTCTTGTTTTAAAAATGTCCGCTTAATAATTAAAACGCGCGATAAAATAATTGTCGGCGTTAATTAATTAATAATAATAATAACACGTTAACTTGCCCAGCACTAATATATATATATATATATAAAATACATATATTTATATATATGTTTCTCTAATGTTACGTACAAATCTGTGGCGCTAACATTAGCAGAGTACGTTAGCACATCATTCACAAGCATTAGCACGTCGCTACGCTAGCTACTGAATGTCTACTGAATGTACAATGCTGCTTTTTCGCTCTTTGAAGTCAGAGTGATTAAAGATCTACCTGATTTTACAGGGCCGGTGTTGTTGCATTATTTAATTGCCTTCAGTCTCGATCGGCGAGTGATGTGGTGGTCCACTTTTACACCGTGATCTGTAGGGCTTTAGCTTCTATCTTTAGCTTTTTAACCCGTTTTTTGCTGATGAATCAGTTTGACAACCTGGATAAATCTGTCAAATGCATAGTGTAGACCCTTCTGTCTGCTTCTCTCCGGAATCGCTTTTACGTCTATTCCAAAAATAAGTGGAGGGGGGGGGGGGGGTAACAGCTGTCAACACCAGACGTATTTTGATTTAATGGACAAATCTGAGGTGTGGGCTCAGTCGACCGATTAAGCAACCAAATAACATCACACTTGAGTACTTTAACCCTGAACTGTATACAAATCAGAGGTAGAATAAGTCTGTAGTCTCTCTAAATGCAGATGTAACAGTCCGTATAATACTATACCATGTCTTATTAAGAAAATATAGCACAGAAGACATACAACTCTTTTCTAAATCTAGATGCAAGTGCAAATTTGGACCACAATTTGGCCAAGAAAGTCAAAATTGTTGGAGCAAGACAAATATGTTGGATGAAGGAGAATACATTAGCCGCATGCAGACTTGAGGCGGGCCTGAATAAAGTTCATTAACATCAGCTCCTAATGGACTGGGAGGTAAGTCCACAGAAAATGTTTCTTGCCCAGGAGGCACAGAGCAGCAAAACACAAATATACAGCATCCCAAAAAGAGTCCATAGACACTCCGAATACGGTTCTAAAGGGAGATGATGTTCCTTTTTTAAGTTGAATTGACGCTTGAGGAAACACTGAAATTCCAGTGAAGCTTTTCATGCATAATGATGCAGTAAGTAAGTTATTTCAACAGGCAATGATAGCTTTGGAGCCAGACTACAGTATAACTAAAGTAAGCTGCAGCAGGACTTCAGTGCACATCTAGAAATATAGTGGGAAAAGTAATTATTTCTGTAAGATTTTTACATAGTAGCAAAAGTAGAACTATACCTATTATTATTATTATGAAACCTGTTTGTATAATGGTTTTGATAATTAACGAAAAATGTTCTTAGAGTGCAAAAATCACATCCCAGAATCTGTGATTTGGCGTAGCCCGAGGACATCTGCTATACTCCGAATAATTAGCACGGCACAACTCAATTCAAATGATCTTTCAGAATGACCAAAACAGCCGGCAATGAAATTTGACCTGCAAAAAATGTACATCGTGCCTGCATTTGCAAATGCACCTGTGCAGGATAATGAAACCTGAGCATAGAAAATCAGTTCAAAATCATCAAGAATAAATGTCTCTGGAGTACGAGCTTTGCTGCAGGCGAGTCAATAAGCCACTAACTCAGCAACAGCTCATTTGAGTTCATGTGCGTGTGTGAGTGCACCACGCTCCCTGGGTGCTTTAGTCCCACATGTGCACGACTTACCCCTTTTTTTTAGTCTCACACATGACAGACGTATAAGGGCGAGTCAATATGCATCAACACGCCGCGGACCTGTGAATTGTTTGTGCTGCACATAACCGCCAAAGCAATATTACTTCCTGAGAAGAGCTCGGGATGACCTCAAAACTTCTCAGCGAGATGCGGAAACGCCAACGAACAACATCATTATAATTTAATCACAGTTAATCATATTTTCTAGTGTGGCCCCACCAGCGCATGAATTACTAATATCGCAGGTCAGTTCGGATATCAATCCTCCCCTTCAAACAGTTTGCTGGCTATTCAGTAAAGCACAAGGACGTTATCAGGACTCCGTCTCCCCTCTGTCCAATTTTGTATAGTCACGAATGAAGACAAAAAAAAGGTGTCTACTCTGACCATCTTGCCTGTAAACTACAAGCTGCTCTAATGGGAGAACACATTGTTTCAATCCTTCAACTCTCTCAAGTACAAGTTACAGAAATATCTGGTTGAAAGAAGAAGAAAACTCGTCACATTCATCTGCTGCTTCTCTCTCTCCCTCCTCCTCCTCCTCCTCCCATGGTGTCACAGTCCATATGGTGCTGCAACACTGTTGGTCTCCTGTGACCACACTTCCCACGATGCATCTGTGGCTCTGGGCTTTCGAGGGAGCTGATAGGCTTCGGAGGACTGTGGTATCGACCAGCTATCGCCTGGTGTGAGGTCAGCTCGCTGCAGCAGTGGAGTGTGTCCGGACGGCGCACACTCCACTGACTTCCAGTCTTCCAATGCGTTCCCGCCAATCAATCCTCCATTTTCTACCGCTTGAACAAGATACGCTTTTTCTGTGCGCCTTGAAACATTTTCCTCTTTAAACTAATGCCGGATTGATCCATTTTCTCTTACTTTTTGAAACCCCCGCGCGCAGTCAGACAATGGCTCTACCTTGTGAAGTTACTATAATGAAGAAGTTCTATTTGGAAAAATACCATCAAGGACTCTCCATTTCTCTCTTTTTGAGGGGGCGATTTTTGGACTGTTATTCTTCTCTCTTCTGCATTAGTGTGTTGAGCTCTCTTCCTCCCCTGTCTGTGTCCATGCAGAGAAAACAGAGCTTAGCACAGATCAATCCCATTGAGTCTGACTTCTCTCACTAGCCAGGGATCAATACTGCCTGTTTCATGTCCCTGTGCAGCACACACACGTGTGCAACACACACACACACACACACACACAGCTTTAAAGACATGCCTATAAGAGCGGGCCCACCCCTTTAGAGATGACCTATCGGCCTATCGGCTAACTCACTCCCCAGGGGATACAGAAGTTCATTATGACAGGCTTCCCGGTGCTAAAGGTCTGCTTTGGTCCTGTGCTGCAAAGTGCAAGCATTTACACCATCTGATTACATTACCAGCTTGCCACCGAGGCCTCTCAAGAAACACGCAGTGGCTGAAAGTAGTATGATGCGGTAAAAAACCTCTATGTTTACCGTTTGTCGCGTGTGTGACAGCAGATGTTTAGGAATCACATAACAGGACAGGGAGGGCTCTAAAACTGTTGCGCTATGCTGGGCTCAACCGTACGAGCTGGACAGGACATGATTATGATTTACCCCTTGAACCATATGATATCTCATGAACTCCTTTGTTTTCTCTTCTATGCGTCATGGAAGAAGAAAAGTTTGATATCACTCTCATGTCTGCAAGTTAAATATGAAGCAACCTGCTAGCTTAGCTAAGCACCAAAATGGGAGGTAGGGGGACACAGCTAACTTGGATTCAGTCCAAGGTTTATAAGAAAAAAAGGGCCTACGTGCGCCTCTATTGCATTTTAAATGATCTTTAATTTTAAAAAATATTTATTCCATACAAAAAGTGTGGTTTCCAAAAACTTTTTCGCTTTTTAATTTAACATATGAGATAAAAATGTGCAGTGAAAGCATGTGCTCCCTCCTCCCCGGTCTTGGCAAGAAATAAATATATAAAAAATACTTCCAAACATTAGGAACTATTCTTTTGAAGTCATCAAATTGACCTGATTGTCCATGTACAGTAACGTCTCCTGTCCAGCACGGCATGGATCAAGCCCCAAAAACTACAGTGTAATAAAGCCTTTTTGCTCCGCAGACTCACCTTGCCTGGAGTACTCGTCGGCCTCGTGGTGAACCAGGTCCGTCACACAGCCGCCGTAGTGCAGCCTCTGCTCGTGGTCGAACGCCTTGAGCGTCTCGCTGGAGCTGTAGGACTTCTGGGTGGGCACGCGGCACTCGTCCGTGTCCAGGGAGGAGGTGTTGTACTGGGCGTCTTTGGGGCCGTGACCCCTGGTGAGGGAGCGGTGCCTGCGGTCCTTCAAATCCATGCCGAGGTTGGGTGGGCAAAGAGATGTGGTTAGGAAGAGAAGGAGGAGAAGGTGATGGTGGGTAGGAGGCGGGAAGATGGAGGGGCCTCCTAGCGAGCCTCCGTAATGTCAATCTCCACTTCAGTCACCTGGAAAACAGTGATAGAGAGAGAGAGAGAGAGAGAGAGAGAGAGAGAGAGAGAGAGAGAAAGGGAGGGTTGGAGAGAGTGGAAAAGAAAGTGAAAGGTTGGTATGAATTTAATGGATGCACTGCTGTGACTCACTCTTGCTTCGCACTCCCCGGAGAATCTACAAGGAAAGTTAGGTAAGAGGGCAGCGCGGCGGATGGACATTTTCGAGCAACCGGGGACAATACACAACACATCGGAGTATTGATGCGGGATAAGTAAGGCTATTGTGGGGAGAAACAGAGCTGCCAGCGGCAGGGTCCACAGAGATCGCCAACCATCGACCGGGCTGATGAAAAATGGTCGGGGGCCGGCGTTTTAAATCTATGACACAAAAACAAGAAAGTGTCTCAAACACCGTCCAGTCATCTTAAAACTGATGTCAGCGACGCATGAGCGCAGACACACAATGATGTCACGGAAAAAGGCAGAGGAGCAGGAAAGACGGGAGGAAAGACGGGAGGAAAGACGGGAGGAAAGACGGGAGGAAAGACGGGAGGAAAGACGGGAGGAAAGACGGGAGGAAAGACGGGCGGAACGATGGGAAGGGAGACGGCTGGATGAAAGGTAGAGGACGAGAAAAAAAAGAAAAGCAGCCGGATGCAACAGGAAGGATGGAAGAAGAGGAGAAATGACTTGAGGGCATTGCTAGTCTCTCCCTCATTATCAGAGTGAGAATGAATCCCGCTCCCTTAGAGGCTGTAAGGGATAATCAAACACAGCCAGACACACAAACACACACACACACGCACACACACACTCACACACACATCACAAACACCCAGAAACAAACTGAAATGCACATATGCAGCATGGAGGTGCTGAGATAACCGCGTTTCCTGGCCCCTGACTCAGCTTGTGGCACGACTTGCCGCGGCTAAACGCATGCGTCGTCACATCACCTTCTCTGTGCTTTACGCCTGAGCTAACCGTTACTATAGCTATTGCATCACGCATGCAGCCCACTTCTAATACATTCAAATATTATCCTTGTGAATGCAGATTACACACACGATTATGATGCTAATACAGCATGATACCAGCGCAGCGGCCTTGAGCAGCGCATTACATTAGCAGCTAAAGATCAAAGTAGAACAATACAACAACCAGCCGTAATTGACGGGAACGCTTCCAGCAGCTGCCTGTATGGGATATTTATGCTAATAAATAGGTCATCCGTGTTTCTATTGCTTCGGGCTAATGGAAGTCTGGTCCACCCACTGCATTACAGATGTAGCATCGCATTTCCATCAAAAACATCTCTCTAGTCTGGACGGTATGCATTGATATCAGAGCGGGGTATTTCTAAAGAAATAGCCTGATTCAGAGCATGTGATGTAACTAATTGCATGCTGGGAGGGAGGAAGAATGAGCAGGGAGAAAAAAAAGGGAGAGCAGGAAACAAAATGCGAGTCAATCTATTCAATGAGGGCTCATTTTAAAATGCTTAGAAGGTAGTATCGAAAAGTGCCCTGCTATGTCCATTGATTAACAGTAGGTATTAAGTCTCATAAAGAGCTCATTATACTCAGACATCCATCACACAGGCTATTAGGAGTTCAACCTTAATGTGTTTGTACCTTGAATGGAGGATGTGGAAACAGGGAGGGCTACTGGCTCGGCAGAGTTGGGGACATTCTGACCGGCGCTACGCGAGTGATGGGGCTTTGTGAGTGTAGTGTACTCGTCTGACGGGTGCGGTTCGGATTATTATGTCGGGAAAACGATCTTAAACGCTTTCAAAAGGTTACATGAGAAGTTTGATACTGCCCTTTGTTCGGTGCGTTAAACACAGGGGTGGCTATTAGCCTAGCTTAGCATAAAGACTGGAAGCAAAAGGGGAAAAAAAGGTAGCCTGCCTCCTTGCTGAGTGAGAGATTGTTACAGGAGCTGGTGGAACAGCGGCTAGCTCAGAGGTGACGTCAGGACAGTATTCTTCTACTAGTCCTAATGCTAAGCTAGGCTAATACTCTCCTGGCTCTGACTTGAATGCACTGAAATGAGAGTGGTATTGATCAGCTGTGATAGAGCAGTGCCAAACTCTGCCAAGTCAGTGTGTATGGTACAGTATGGTGGTATAGTGACACACAGTTAACCCTTTAGAAACCAATAGAAACATTGAGTAAACGTTGCGGTGAAGCGCCGCCGCGTCATTAGACTTCAGAGGTAGGTGTGAACGTGGCAAACACAGTAGAAGGACTTGAGGCGCAGTTTGCAGGTGCATTCTAGTTGAGTAGCAGGAGAAAGGACACAGAACGAGAGATAGATGGATTAGGAGGAGAAAGCCGAGGGGGTCAATCACCAGATCTGAACCGTATATCAATCACATCGTAACCTACGTGGGTGTTTTCCTCAAGGTCGCAGAAGCACACACCTTCAAACACACACGGCAAACTTTTTTGTTAATTACTCAGGTGAGTAACTCTGTCTTAACCCTCCCCGATCTCATTCATCAGAAGTACAATGACTCATTGTAGTTCTGACTGGTCGCATACCACGATTTCAGGACATTCGTATACAAACACGAATATATGCAAACCTTTGCCAGGACCCACTTGGGCCTGCAACTAGCAGCGTTTCCTTGACAGTCGACAAAAGGGGGGTCAGATGAAGGAGAAAAGAGACACGCACGCGACCGTGAAGTGACCATGAAATCCAGGCAGAATGAGAAATGTAATTGGAAGGCGACAGAGGAGGGGGTAGAATTCATTTTCGCAATTACAGAGGTGACGTTTGGTACAGATAATGGCCTTTCCTCTGCAAATAAGAGCTCGGGAAAAAAGGAAGAAAAAAAAAAGGAAAATGACACAATGTAAATCCACTGTAACTAGAAATCACACCCAGTTATTAGGAAGCTAATGACATCAATGCATTAGCGAGCATCAGACAAGATGGATTCCCATTCAACCTGAAAGAGCAGAGTCCAAATATCGAAGGAAAGTATCAACTTTGTAAACACAGTCGTTACGATACAGATATTTTAAGAAACTTTTCTTTTCTTTTTACACATCTAATGTGTAATCACATGGTTCAAGAGTGTTTCTTCCACATGGAAAATAAGCATCTAGCTTTCACAACGTGTCCCAAGCTAAATATATCTGACACATTCTGTCACAATAAGTTTTATGGAGAAAATCATTCAGTCGGTAAAAATATATATTGTTATTAAAGCCGGCAGTGTTTCAGCAGTAGCTGCATTAGTGCATTTACGGTTTTAAATTGCCTCAGGTAATATGTGCTCTGTTGCATCATGTGCCTTGAAGAAAGCGCCGCAGAGACGACAGACGGCTCGGGGAACGCGCCGATCGCAATCGACCCGGCCTCGGCGGCGCATATTATTTCACTGCATTTGCAATGCTTACATTCGCATTGGCTGGATACCCAAAGACAATTAGCTGCAAAGATTCCATCTAGCCATCTCATTTATCAAACCAATAAGCAGGGAGGCGGTGTGTGTGTTTGTGTGTGTGTGTGTGTGAGAGTGCTCGAGGAGATGCTGTTAAGGGCCATCACGCTGTGGGAGGCTTCCTGTCCAGATGACTCCTACTGCGGCGATCTAGGAGGAGGCTCAACAAGGGCATGTTTACTCTGTAAAAGCTACAAACTGTCCTGACATTTACTGACATTTATTGATAGAATATATTGTTACACTCCAGACAAAACTATGCCACAGAGTTTAGAGGTTTTATTGCGGATGTATTTCAGTATACAGCACCATGTGCTGTATACTTTTAAGGCTTCAACTAATAATTGTTATCCATTCACATGCAGATGATTTCCTCAAATAATGGACTGTGACAATGCATTTCCTGGCTTTTGTCTAAACCCAAAAGATTTTCAGTTTATTAGACATAGAAAAGCAGTAAATCCTTACAATTGAAAAGCTGCAACTTCAATATTTGCCAATCCTTCTGTCATTGGACTAGTTGATTGTACTTCATACGGCTCCCTGTGTAAATCTATACCTGTATTTGTACAATAGGCGTGTCTCTTTAAAGACCTGGCGAATGCGAACGCATATGTTTTTGCACCCGGCTATAGCCACAGTAATTCCTATCTGATCTTATCTTACGGTTGGATTCAAAGAGCCCGTGAAGCAGTCATTATCTGGCTCGTTTAATTCAATTGGAACCAAACCAAAAGCAACAATCATCCAACAAGACTGGTGACTAAAAGCCTGATAAAACACAGCATGGAGCTTTTCCATCAGAAAATTCATCCACTCTTCCAACACTCTTTGTCAACAGTTCTTCATTTGGTGTCTTTTTTCCTTTTCTCTCTCTCTCTCTCCCTCTTTCATTTTTTTTTTTATTTGAAAGGAATTTAAATAGCAAAAGACGCCCTATTGAAAACACAAGGCCATGTTATCACAAAAGACAAAATTGTGGCTATAAAGCATGTTGCTCAAATGAAGTTGTTTACGCAGTTTGTTCACAAAAAGAGCAGACGGGGGGGGGGGGGGGGGCAGCGGAGCAAAGAGAGGTTGTGTGAGAATGAAAGGAGGGAAAATTAAGCGTCGTATTAGACTTGTGCTCATTTACAAAAGACGAGCGTGCATCTTGATTTCAGGACGAGCGTCCTACTACAAACCCAGATATCATACAGTTCATCAAAGCCTCATATTACAATCTCAGATTCCCCTCCGGAGCATAATATACTTGTATATTAAAGTGGAAATCCTTATTATTCTTATAATTAATTACATCTTTTCACCAGTAAATACTTTTCTCAGTCTGCATTATCAATGTAATTACTTTAAACACTGTATGGTAATTTACAGCTTTTGGGACAAATAGCTCATTATGTACAATGTGCTTTCAATTTTACAGTATGGATGACACATTTAAGCTGTATAGATGTGTTGCAAATGTAGGCGAAGAACGGCTGGGCATCCTGATTACTCCCTGTTCAGAGATGGAAGTGTGTGTGTGTGTGTGTGTGTGTGTGTGTGTGTGTGTGTGTGTGTGTGTGTGTGTGTGTGTGTGTGCATCACATGTTAACAGCTCATATGAACATTCCTGCATGTGTCCACGTCCATAAACGCACCATGACCTCTATCAGTCTCTCTCTCTAACAACACACACACAAGCCTGGCTTCTGTGAGCTTTGGACTGGGCTCTGACTGAGAGGCTCCTCACCATGAAGAGTCATTAATCATGTCTTCCATCTCGGGCGGCGTACACGCACGCACGCGCGCGCACAAATATACACGCACAAGGCAAAAAGGACGGGCCGGGAGCCGCTGCTTCCGTGGCACCGGTTCAACTGGAAACCGCGGTCCGTTCTGGATCCAAGATGATCCGCCAGCCAACAGCTGAGGGGCGCTCGGGACAGGAAACGTTTCATCACTCTCTCTCTCTCTCCCACACACCTCGCCTCATTACCTCAAACACCTCTTTTAGCCAAAATAGGACGAAAAAATAAATGAATTCCCTTGCTTATTAAAGTGTGATGGGTCGTGGCGTTCACTCGCTGTGTCATTATTTGTGTTTGCATGAGCACAAATTGGAACGCTCCTTGGTCGCTGACATTGTGGTGGTATTGATTCAGTAAAGTCATTTTTTGGGGGGGCTTTCATATGAGCACGACGACGACGACGTCTGAACGCGGTGACGTTGTGCGGCGAGCGCTCATAGCTCCGATATGTTGGAGGCCCTCATTAGCGAGTGAGCACACAATAAATCAGTGGTAGACTTTACAAATTAGGGCCGACTCTCAACCGCACCGCCACACAACAATAAGGTCACTTACCAAAATAAAGCGAGATACATTCTCTGTAATTGAGCCTAGTTCTATCAGGTTTCCTGCAAAGTTGATTTTCATGCTGTACCGAAATAAAACGGAAACAAAAACAAAATCAAATTGGCCAGTCGACACTATTACTGTGTGCGTTAGAAAATGTTTTTGCAGCAGTGTAGATTTTTAGTGGACTAATTGTTTTCCTCTTAGACTTCCGAGTTAACACCGAATACTTTCTCTGCATGCTCTGCTGGGTGCGAATGAGAGGGCGGTTGAACGTTCCCCCGTGATGAGCCGGGCTCAACGCGGTAATTGTGAAGAATTGAGGCCGCGCGAGAGTGCGGGATAAAAGTTACACAACCCCCCCCCCCCCCCCCGAGGTCTGCATGTGTGACTCCCGGGTTGTGGTCCCCCGCAGGAGAACGAGATGGATGAACGTCATCTCACTGATCGGGGAACTGTGAAGAGGGCTCACCCGCCTTCTGTTTTCTCCTCCACTGTATGTTTCTTCTCCTCTCGTCCTGTCATTTGTCAGGGTTTGAAAGGAAGGGTGGGTGGGGAGGGGACAATACTCCCCCCCCCCCCCCCCCTGCTCTCGGTGCCTGTGTAATCTCCACACTGGGCTGCAGAGTGCCACAGAGCCTCTGTTTATTAGACTAATCCTTAAATCCACATTCTGCAGGCCTCGCAAACGCCTCGCAAACGCCTCGCAAAGCTCTAATCTGACTCAAAACAAAGGGATTAGAGACGACAAGGTCCCTCTCTCTGTCTCCATGTCTTCCAGAGTGGGCTCAGGGTGGCGAGCGCACATGTGTGCAGGAGAAAAACGCGCTAGCGCTGTCGCATGCTCTTGCCCATCACGTCCCGTATTTTTCATTTTTTTTTTTGCCAAAGACTGACGCGAGCTGGCTGCTGACGAGACAGGCGGTTGGAGCCAAGGTGCAAACAAACTGGGTAATTACACAGGGCTCAAAAACGCGCAGGAGAAATGACGGACAAGATGAGAATGAGCTGTGGGAATGAGACGCGGGGCGACAGCGGGGGGGAGGGGGGGTATAACCGGAATAACTAAGCAAACCTGGCTTATTAACAGAGGAGAAGGATGGATTTTTTTACACAGTAGCAGTGGAAAACACTAAGTTAAGCACAAACAAATATTTATCTGCATTGAAGCGCCTTCACATGTTGCAACACCCCGAGAGTGTGCTCCATATGTGCGGATCAGGTGAGGCCCATTTTAGACTGATGCCACAGCTGTGAGAATGGCTTTTCATTCTCTCTGTGTTCTTTACACTGTTCGAATTCACAATTTCAATCCGTTTCTCCTCAATATGGACAATAAATAATGCAGCAACAAAACAAAACAAAATCAGCGCTGAGATTGAGTTTACTCGGTTGTTAACGCTAATTTTACACTGCAATCTGTATGTGAAAGCAAGTCTGTTTAGCAAATGTAGCATCCAATAATGTTGACAGGTGGGCTCAGTTTATTTTCTGGCTCCTTTCACACACTTACCAGGTTTACTGAGTTGTCATTTCACGGGAAACACTTGTTCTTTCTTTTTTTATCTGATAAAAAAAATAAGTGGAATGAGTAAAAAATAGTGCCTGTTAAGGCTGAATTCTCTCTCTCTCTCTCTCTCTCTCTCTCTCTCAACAATCTCATTGTTTAAATATTGTTTTAATATCCATATTGAGTTATCTGGTCAAACATATTGTGATATTTTGATTTGTTTCCATATAGCCCTTCCAAAACCCTAGCTTAGCTCCTTTAGCTCCTTGTTTTTGTGTTGCTTTTTTTCGAGGATAGAAGTTCAGTTTCCGTAGCTTTGTTTTTTAGTTTGGTTATTACTCAGCCGTAACAATTCCAAAAAGCTCCAGCATGGGCATTTCTAGACTTGTTGGGAAACCATCTTGAATCATCTTTGCGAGCACTTGCAAGTTGCGTTCTGAGTGACATCCCCATATCGCCTGATAGACAGTTTAATATGGTCACCTCACAGACATTTACCTCCATGTTAGTACAAGTCTTTCCCAACAGGGATCATTGCCACAGCTTCTGCTCTGCAATCTGCCATTGTTTGATCATCGGCTGGTGAGGATCCAACCTAACACCTGCCAGCAGAGCTTCATTTAAGCAGGTTTTGCCTGCCATAGTGTTATTTCAGCCGTGAGCAGAAACAGTTTACCCACTTTTTCTGTGATTGCAGTTCAGGTCATGACCTCGCCAAATTTAGAACATAGCTCAAATCAACATTGATCATTTGTCATTAATCACAATACAAATGTCTAGTCTGCCATCTCGGTATCCTGTCTCACGGTGAAATGCTAGCCACGTGTTGCTAGCATGTCGATACACTTTGACTGGGGAAAGAACGTGCGTGCCAGAAGGCATTTTATTTGGATGGAGTAGCATTTCAACACGAGAAGGCTGGATGTCCGCAATGCAAATGAGTCCGCTGTGCAGTATGTGAGAGAGAGAGAGAGAGAGAGGGGCGCGACATCATATTATAAGGTTATGGAGCACATAACCGCGCATCTGACGAAAGAGTTAGTGCGGTCCGGGGAAGGTCAGGTGCGATATAGAAAAGCCTGGCGGTCCGCAGATGGATAACGTCGGAGGAGCCACGCCGCCTGTTCTTTTATTCAGTGAGGGAATTCCTGCTCGTCCGCCGATTCCGCGCAGTGCGTTGTGTGCTCCTTCACCTATGCCCGAAGACCTAGCTGCAGCAGCGCAGAGCGCCGGGGCAAACTTTACCGCCGGTGAGTTATTAAAACAACCGAGTGCTGACAAGCCCTGCATTCTGTTGCCGAGGGAGAGGACTAGGGCTTAATAACTCAGTGTCACGCCTTGACATTCTTACCATCTGTCTGGGTAAAATATTCAAATGTGCAATAAATGTCACTGGGGACAGACGGTGACACTGTCTAATTAACACTATGACAGAGGTGACACACTGAGGGCTTTGGCTGGCTCTTACTGTACAACATGCATCGCCTGCGCGCGAGCGTGTGTGTGTTTGTGTGTCTGTCCATGTGCACGCTATAACTGTTATGCAGAGGTAAAATGCTGTGGGGCACTGTGGCTTTTTTTCCTTTTTTATACTGCCATTCTGTCTCTTTAGAGGAAAGTCAGCTATTGTTTAACTAAACAGGAAAGTGTAGCGCTAACACACACGTTACAAAGTGTAAATGGCAGCATCTATAGGGGCTGTGCAACCCTGGAGCAGTGAATAAATGCCAGAGAGGAGTCATTTCCTCAGGCTGAAATGTCAAATAGGGGAGAGATGGGGGGGTTGGGGGGGGGGGGGGGGACCGGATTGCCAGCCATGTGCAGGTAGATACACGTAGATCACAAACAAGCTGCTGTGAACTTCATGAGGAACTAGTGCAGGGGGCGTTTTTTTCCAACATCCTCCATAGATGGAGAGGGTAATTTTGTTCATGATGTTAGAGAAAAAGGAAAGCTGAGTGGATTCTAAATAAGCTGGTCTGAAACATATTACAGTAGCTGACTGCATCACACAACATGTCATTTATGCCGTCAGAATACCAACAAGCTTGAATATGGCATTTACCCATGAAGCCTGCATGGGCTTTAGCTTGAGTAATTTTTTTGGCAAAAGAGTAAAAATAGCATGCTCAAAGCACTCAAAAGTTTGTGTACTGTAATAAAAGGAAAACTGGGGATTTAAACACCATGGCAACATGTTGAGAAAAAGTGATGTCTCCAGGATGTAGTGCTATTGTGTCTGTGTGTGTGTGTGTGTGTGTGTGTGTGTGTGTGTAGGTGTGTGTGTGTGTGTGTGTGTGTGCTTTCATGAACGTGTGAAAAAAAATCCTATTTTTGCAGGATGGTAAATGCAAGAACAAGCAGGTAGCAAACATTCATGGCGCAGACAAGAATTGAAAAAAAACACATGTTGCGGCAGATTATGTGCCGTTTAAGGTAGCAAAAGTAGAGTTGGACACTTTAGACCTTGTGCTATACAGTAGATCACTTCAATAGGATCTAAACTACAGCTGAGCCTGATGATGTCACTTAGTTCTTCAAGCTTTTTTTTTTTATCATAAATTGCATTATATTGATTGAATTAAATTATTGAAACTGATGATGGCGCAGGATGAAAAGGGACGGGATCACCAAAGTTTTTACACAAATATACTTGTAAAGGGGGATATGAATGTGTGTAGCAAATTTCAGGCCAATGAATTGAGACATTCCGCTATAAACCAATGAAGACAAATGACAACAAACAAGTACGGTAAAGGTTTACCACCAACGTCACTGTTGTCACGGTAACTTTTCAACACAACCATCCAGCAAAAGTCCAGTGATTGCTGGCACTAAATAAATCCATCCCATTCAGTAGATGCGAAGCTTAAGTGTTTCACCGAATACTTAGTTTAATTTAACTTGTGCAATGCATGTCATTCTCAATCAACAACTGTTTAACAGTTTTTGCGTATTAAATAGTGGCAATTTATTATCACTATCTATGAAATTGGTATTCAAGTCGCATTTACATCAGTACATGTGTGTCTGAGCTTTGAAGCATGCTTGTATTCAGCAGAACACCGTCCGGCATGTGGACTGACTGCTGCAGTTCATTTTCAGTTGGAGAAGAGGAGCTTATAGCGGTGACTGAGTTGTAGTTTTCTGTGTTCCTGTGCTACCTTTACCTCCTTCACCCATCTGCACACCCACTCTGAACCAGCCTCGTTAAGTCCTTTCCCAGCCAATCAGCACCCGGCCCTCTCAGCTGCCCGATCACCTCGTTCCCTTCACCTGAGCTTCTCCGGCCCATCTCCCCACCTGCACTCCATCCTCTGGACAGATTAGTTGCTATTTAAATCCTGGTTTTTCAGTTTGGTCTCCGTTGGATCCTTGGGTTTTGTTATGTGATATTCAGTTCTGCCTGGCCTCCACCAAACCTTAAATCAAAGTGATTTGTTCCCTTAAGTCTCCTGCGTGCGGGTCTACCTGCTCCACTCCACATGACATTTATACAGTAATCCTCCGCAAAAGCCACAGAGGCCCCTCCTCATAACATTTCAGCCACACTCAAATTTGTACATTGCAACCTAATAAGCAAAAAAATGGGCTACGGCTGTGTGTTTTAATATCTAAAATAACACAAAAAAATACACCTGGGTATGAAACGTATACACTTTTCCCTGCCAGAATGTGTTTTAACTTAGAGCACCTATAGCAAATCCGCGGCTCTCCCACTCTCGCTGTTTCTCTCTCGGTCTGTGCTGCTCTCACTTCCCTCTCTCCGCACTCTGTGAGAGGCTGTTGTATGAAGCACCTTTAATGGGTTTGTGAGGGATATGTTGGACTTCAGTAGGAGATTTGGCACACTGTGTGCACGTATGCGTGTGTGGACCTACAAGTGTGTGTGTGTGTGTGCTTTTTGGATTGTCGTGTAGGGTCTTGTATTACGCCGCTTTTCCACTTGTGCCACCGTGTGCGCTCACACTCCAAAGCCATTAGATTCTGTACGAAATCCTGGAGCTGAGAACTTTGAAGCCGAGAGCGCTGCAATTGACAGGCCGCCGCGCCGCCGAAGCACGTCTCTCTGCTCTTGATCTCTGGTACAGCAGCGATCTCCACCGCAGCTGCGGTTGCACTTTCACACACGCGTTTTGACTCTGTTACTTTATCTGTTCTCTCCGGGCCCACGCGTTGTGCGGCTCTGGTGCTGCCCGCCTGCTTGTGCCCACATTGTCTGCGCCCGTTTTGCTGTGAATGCGCCTATCGCCGTCGACTCGTCGTCTCGGGAGTGGTGTTTGTGCCTCCAGGGGTGAGGGGGGGGGGGAAGGGCGACAGCTAAGGCCGCTCCAGCACCAATGACATAGCTGACTGGTCGCATTTAGCATGCTAGATTTAGCGTCATTAGCGAGGACGTGGCTGGCAAGGCACGCTGAGGAAAAGAAATGAGGGGTGAGAGAGGGGCGGAGATGGGAGAATGGCGGCTAGGCCACTTTAGAGTGGAGAGCTGGACAAAAAGCCAAAGCTGTCTCATAAAGATACTTTATAAACCAGCCATATCCATAGTGGCTACCCGATAGAGAGGAATGGATTAAGGCAGCAGTTGGAGTTAAATTAAAGCACACCACACTGGGTTAGAATATACAGTGAGTCATACCATCGCAAAAAAAAAAATTTAATAAAAACATACGTGAAAATACATTTTATGAAAACCAATTTTAAAGACTGAATAAGCTATTCATCCAAAAATAATTATCTCTAATTCAATATCCAGTCTTCCAAAAACAACCCCAAAAAAAACATTCTCCACAAATAAGGACCAATCTATCCAATGGGGTGAGATATATTTAGACGTATTACATAATCCTTCATGCAACAAGTGTTCTGTGATCCTTTTAAAAAACATTCGAGAAATGTCCCACTTTGGCTCGACAGAAAACAGATGAGCTATCGCATTCAATTGGCAGATTTGTTCCACTCGCATTATGATAAAATAAAGTCATCGAAATTGAAGATAAGAATAACTGACTTGTCAGGATGGATTCTTGCGGCGATGAGACGGGGCTTGTGGTTACTGGGGAGGTTCTCTCGGACTGGGAAAGCAGCGCTCTGGCGATGTGAGCGCCGCCAAAAGAGGAGCGGGTAACCCTAAGGTCATGCATCGGGAAAAAGGCGCGTTACCTAATCTCCGTCCATGCACTTACCAACATGCACGCAACACGAGGCTGCATGTGTGTGTGTGTGTGTGTGACGGAAGCACACCGTGCAGGTCTGCAACAAACTGGTATGAGGCCATCGCACTGAGCCCTGGCCCCTCTGCTTTCGGGTCAATGTCACAATAGCCACCGGCCGGCGATGGAGGGGTTTCCATGGCAACCGGGATCCTTTTTTTTTTTCAGCATCTTCTGGGTGTCCGTGTCTCGCCGCGCCCCCCAGACCCCCGGTGATTTATCCCCTCGCAGCTCCCTACCACACCGAACCATTAGGACACAGTGATAAGAGATGGTTGGTGTGGGCAGACAGCAGAGAGAACACAGCCTGCTCAGTGACTTCTTTTCTTTCTTTTCTCAGAATGGCTTGACCGCGGTGTCCGACGTCACGATTTCACGATGTCAATGAAAGCCTCTGCTGCACCGACAAATCACCGATTTTGTGGTCGGCCTTCGAGATTGTACTCGACATTATAATATGCGAAGGCAACGCTGGGAAAAGTTTTTTTTTTTTTTTTTTTGTCCCACGCCTACACCGGGCACTTTAGAAAAACCCTGTTTAGGAAAACCGCTCTGTAGGCTGCTACTTAAACGAGGCCAAATGGGTGTTGTGAAATATAACCCCGTGAGAGTGATATGAGATGTTGGAAATCATCGGTATCGGCGGACATTTTTAAGAAACCCGCCGGTTCCTTCGCTCTGATTGGCCGCAGGGATTGTTTACAGCTGCGTAGGGGACTTTCTGTTACCACGCCACCCATGTCCAATTTCTCTAAGAAACAGCAGCAGCAGCAGCAGCAGTAGTAGTGGTAGTTGTTGTATCAGATGTGGCATGGAGTGTTCAAAATAATAGTGGTTGTAGTTTGGTGGCAGCAGCCGCACCAGTCTTGTATAGTGCTATATTGATGAAGATTGGAGTGGAGTGCTCTCCCTCCTCCTCCTCCTCCACTTCTTCCTCACACACACACACACACACACAGGCCGATATTGGATTTCACGCTGGCTGCCCATTCACCAGACACTGCAGTGCATTCCTAACCGAGGGGCCTGGAGGCAATACGCCTGCTTTATTTGTTTATAATGTTTAGGCTTCCCGCGAATGGCTCGCGCCGCAGTCCCCGATAACTATGCACAGTTACATTTAGGCAATCGACTGAACTAGTTCCGACATGAGCGCCGCGGCAGCTCAATTCATTTGGAATGGACTTAAAAAAAAAAAAAGAAAGAAAGAAGAAAAATCTAATGGCGTTGCCTAAGTGAGGGGGAGGAAAAACGGGGAGGAGGAGAGATGTGGGGATGTGGGAGAGAGAAAGAGCAAAGGGTGGGGAGGCTGTAATTCAGGAGGGAGATAACCTGCGCTCATGTACCCTCGGTAAAGAAAGACGTGCGGGGAGAGTTCTTCTCCCATCTCCTCCCCCACTCAAGTATGAATGTCAGATAAAATATAGATGCCTTCCCACTGCTCCTGGTCACTGAAAACACACACATACACCTTCCCTCACCCCCGAGTGTATCTGCACAGACCTCTGACACATCTATGTGTGTATCCTTCTGGCTACAACAGCTTCCCACAAAATCCATAAAGAGCCAACTGCCAACTTCCACAACTCCGGTTCCATTAAGAGATATGATTACATCCGAGACAAATTCCCTGGAAACACTCGCCCGGAGTGAAACTCTAATTTACTGAACCGATGACAGACGGTGACACGCGGGTGACAACGCGGGAGAAATCAAGTGTTGCAGCGGTAGGCCCGTCTCGGGGATGACACACAAAAAAGGACGGCGTCTGGTGGTAAGCGAACCGGTGTGAGTCATGTCACCGTGGTGTGTGTGTGCCTGATTCATCGATGTGTGTGTGTGTGTGTGTGTGTGTGTGCGTGTGAATCTCCCGCCCTCACTAGCCTACTCCTTGTCCTCTGCCAGCTGCTCAGCTTCTCACTCCATTTGCTCCAGACTTCATACACATCTGCCCACAAAATCCATCCATCTCTCTCTCACACACACACACACACACACACACACACACACACTGCATGAAACTACACACCAGCCATCGGCCGAGGCACGGCGGCGCGTTCGGCGAGCTGCGTCACGTGGCCCCTGAACACTTATCGCTGGCTTGTGACAGGAACAAACTGAACGGCGCCCCGCGTCAACCAAGGTCGGCCGCAAAAAAACCCACAAAAAACAACCACATCTACCTCTATTCCCTAATTACTTTATTTTCTCCGGCGAGCTCGCTGCGCGGTCTCCCTGCGTGTGAAACGGAACGTCCTTGCAAACTTCAGGCGACGTCTCAGAAATTCCTTTTCTACATGGTTGTAGCAAATAAAGAATCTGAAGCCTCCCAAAGGCTCCTGTGAAGTGAAGGATGAAAGCCAGTGAGCGGTAGAGAGCTGGAGAGGGGGGGGGGGGGTTTGATGCAGTCTCCTGAGTGAGGGGAAGGGAGGGAGAGAAGGAGTGAGAGAGAGAGTGAGAGAGTGGAAATGCAAGGAGAAAAAGTGTCCTCTGAAAAAAAAATAGCTCATTGATGCAACCATTTCCCCTTAACCTCAAACGGTAACTTTCTTCGACAAAAGGGGGCAGAGACCATGGAGTTTAACAAAAAAAAGAAATGGAGAGATAGGCATCCGTCCTCTGCCTTTTTCTCCCCCCTCCTTTTCTTCAGGCTCTTTGAGCGCGAGCATCTCTCGGAGAAATGACAGTTCTTCCACAGGAATTTGGTTTCTGTAATTAACCTGCTCATTTGCTAATTTGACTGTAATCAAGCCTCTCATCTTTCCCAGCGGGGGAGCCGGAGCTCTTTGAGCAGACGAGGCAGGAGACAGTAGCAGTGAGCTCAGTGATGAGTTGCATCAAGAGCCTCCTCTCCTCTCCTTTACTTCACCTTCCCGAGAAAAAAAGGAAAAGAAAAGAAACTGCGTGCTCACAGGAATGAGCAAACAAGTTCACGCAAAATGCATAGCGAAGGCAGACACATATGGTGGTAGTGTAAAAAGGACGAGGCTTTCCTCGGGGGCTGCTCACGTCTGCTGTATAGCTCTGCTGTGTGTGTGTGTGTGTGTGTGTGTGTGTGTGTGTGTCTCGGCCCCCGCAGCCTCTGTTAGGCTCGCACACATTTCAAGAACAGACACACACACACACACACACACACACACACACACACACACATAGGTATTCTCCCCTTCATTCTCAATTCAGACCAAACTATCCAGCTGACATTTTACATCTGTCAGGACGGAAGCGTCCCCTTTCTTCTCCCTGAGTGATCACGATCCAGTGCACCTCTTTTGATTCCCTCTTCATCTTCATGCGCTCTTTTCTTCTCGCGTCTTCTCGCGTCTCCTCTTCTCTTCTCTTAACGTGTCCGACGGGCTCCCTGCACGGCGCGGAGGGTGACGTCATCAGAACGTGTTTTTTTTTTATGTGAACTTCATAGTTAACAATTATGAGAGCGCGAGAGAGAGAGAGAGAGAGAGAGAGAGAGAGGCCGAGCCACATTTACATGTTGCCTGTTAATGCATTAAATGGCAACTGACTGAGACGCACTCTGCTTCGGCCGGAGTAACCTGCTCGGCCTCGAGACGACAGAAAATCTGTTCATTGGAGGGATTTTAATGTAATAGCTCCAAGTAGTTGTTGATTGCATCAGACAGCTCAGATGCATTCATGTCATCTACTTAAGAATAAATGATACGAAGAGAATAATATGCGCAGTAGACACCAAACCTGAAAAGACCTGGTTGCATCATAATTAAAGATACTCGGGGGGGATTTCTTTATATATTATTGTGATTCATGGTTAAACAGTGTGCTATTTCTTAACCTTCATGCAAGTGTGACAGACTGAAGTGACAAAAGAAAGAAGTCAATTAGGCGCTCATATATGCTACACAAACTTTAAGAACCAACATACTTGAATATGATACTTTGATCAAATTGTATAATTCTTTGGTGGTCTGTTTAATTGGCACAAGTACAGCCAGAGGGAGGCAGACAGAGACGAGGAGGAAGTTATTTAAGAACAGAGAGACTCTGACTCAAACGGTCGGTTTCGTCGAGACAGAAAAAGAAAAAAAGAGAAATCTCTTTGACGCATCGACTGTGACTGAAGAAGTTCTCCCCGTCCCAGCTTTTCCTCCGTCATTCTCTTTATGTCTAATAGTTTTTCATATTTAATTCAGAAGCCAACCGCCACGCCGACTCAATCTCAGTTGCTCCTTTTGCTCCTTCCCATCATCCTCTTCCCCTTTCTTCCCCCCCCCCCACCACTGATCTGTAGTAACTCTCCAGATGACACCACAGCAGGTGTTGCGATTGGAGGGATCAGCTCGTCTCAAGTCGAATCAGACGCTCTGTGAGGTGTCCAGGAAAAGGCATAATAATCCCTTAATGAGACCGGTACACTGACATACTTGTACCATGCACACAAATAAAAAAGGTGCCACCCAGGCACATGCACACGCGTGAGTGAGACACAGCATGTGCTACTGACACCAGGACTTGGTAACCTACACTAGACGGGTGCCAAGCTACCTTCACAAAAGGACACAAAAGAATCCGCACCAAGGAGGACACGAGGTAAGGATGCATCCCGGGGGTCTAATGATTGGTGCATTCTGCCACGTCGTGTGAGGCATCTGCATGCGGTTGCCATCTCGACACAAAGTGGGAAGCGGAAGCACAAAAAAAGTAAAGTGGTCGGTTGGCATGACGACAGCGGCCGAGTCAGAGTCAAAAGAGCGACTGGGCCCAATTATGAATGTCTGGTCTTATGTGTGCGCAAGCACACGCCCACGCAGACCTGACGTGCACACGGGTAACAATCCCGCCTACGGATGCGCGAGTCATAAAGGTGAGCAAAAAGATGTGTCTTGTGTGAAAGATGTGTGCCCTAAGTCCCACAATGCATCTCACCCGACGACCACCGTCTGGTCTTCCGGTACGATAACGGCCCGTGGAAGCCCCCTTACCCGGGCACTGACCTCTTTTCCATCAGTTCGTTTATGCATTTTCTTTCTATAATAAATGCAAAAGGTTGTCTCGGTGAAACGAAGTTTGCTGCCTCCGCCGAAAAAAAAAGAGAGAAAAATGGGCACAAAAAAAGTATACAGTAAAACTTTTACTACTTTTATTTTTCGCTTAAATCTTCGGCAGTTTCCAGCAGAAGTTGCTCGTGGGCCCCGTGGCTTCGCTGTTCTCTTTCTGCTTCCTTTACACTATACAGAGACATAACTCGCCTACTCTTCAAAAGGCTGAGCCGCATCAGGGCCGCATAAAAAAATTCCCTGATGAAGCAGGATCCAAATGAGCTGCGTGTTGCAGTGGAGAAAGAAGTCAATAAAAGTGGATGGATTTTCAACCGGGGAACAATTATGTGTTGGTTTTTTTTGTGGTGGGATGATGTTTACCGCAGTGTTCCGCACAGTTTGTATCCTTTCTACCTGTGTGTATCAATATGCTTTTTTTTTTTTTTTACAGACAATAGTGGAGCTCTCTAATCAGCAACAACAAGGTTTGTGAATACACAGCGGGGCCTGAGTTGTGTGTGTGTGTGTGTGTGTGTGTGTGTGTGTGTGTGTGTGTGTGTGTGTGTGTACATGCATGCGAGGGAAACAATTTCTCGATGCGCTCACGCCCTCCGCCCAGCAGCCCTCCACCTCCAACCCCTCCAGGCGTGGCGGGAGAGAGGATGGAAGACAGAACACACGCTCCCGCGAGATCACGGCTATTTTTAGATAAGCGCCCCCTGGCTGTGCCGGAGCGCAGACATGTACCTGTGACTAATCCATAACACATGCATGCAAGCGAGCGCCGCACGTCCACAAGCTCAGCATGACTGCATGCGACGCATTTTCTTTTGAAGCGGCACGTGTCGCGATGCGTGCGGAAAAGCGACCGAGTGAAATGATAATCAAAGGAAACGGAGGCCTTCTCGTTTCGAAACAGGACTTGCTTTGGATGGGCTTTCAGGCCTGTGACCCCTCACCCCCGAGACAAACCGCAGTCGCCACAGCAGCAGCAGCGTCGCCACCAAAAGCCTTCCCCTCCGCTCTCACCTCTACAGACAGAGAGGTCCCGTCTAAGTTTCAAACCCTGTAAAATATTCATCAGCACCGAAAAAGGAAAACTCTTAATATACATGAAACAAGACCCCGCCGCCTTTGTTAGGTGCTCCCTATCGCTTGCTCCCTCTCTTTTTCTCTCCTTCCTCCCCCCCCCCCCTCTCTCTGTGGTTCTCATGAATAATGAAGGCCTATAGAATCCAGTGGCTCAGATTGTCCCTGCAGTCGGATACAGCTCTCCTGTATTGATCAAATAAGGCTCCTTAAATAATTAACCGAGCCTTTGTCTTGCGAACGAGTGGCCGGCGAGCGGCGTCTCTGTGCGCTTGTGTGGCTGCGAGTTCGAAACATTGGGAGTTGCAGAAAGGCCTGGAAAAACGTGTTGCGCCCTCACTTAACAAGCTTGTGTGAGTACATCCTGGTGTGAGCGTGCAGACCCCCCACCCCCCCGCCCCCGTTCTTCATAAACCTCCCCTCTCACCAAACCTCACTTTTCTTTCCGGTAATGGAGATGATAAACGGCAGCAGTGAGGAAGCACGAGATAAAGCAACAAGGACGGAAGAAGAACAGGAAAAAAACTAAACCTAAACATAATTTATAGCGGCATCTGCGCTGAGCCTCCGGTTTTCACCGAGAGTTTACAAACTGTGAGGGAAAGGAGATGAGATAACGTTCACTCATTGTGCTCCTCATTCATCCCCGCTCTTCAATAGTTCTGGCAACATACAGGCGCTCGGAAAGGGAACCTGCCATGCGACTTTGTCTCTTTCTTCCAAGGACGGGCTCTTTGTAATGCAACAGTTCTTTGTGACAAACGGCTCATTTTCATTCAACCCTCACTTCTTTTTTCTCCCCCCTATTCCGTGACTTCTATGTGATATGAGCGGGTGTCTTTTCTCTAGTTACCTTTTTTTTTTTGTCTTTTGAAATAGATGCAAAAGTTGCTCCTTATCACACGTGGCATTTGGCAGTCTTTCCTTGGACTGGCCAGCCAGCGTGCATCGGGATGAATCCCCGGGGGTTTGGTGGGTTTGGTGGGTTTGATTCTCACAGAACGTTCTCTGAATCGCGGACAAAGACAAAAAGACGGTAGGGCTACTTTTAAAAAGCACAAGCTGGCGACAAGCTCTTGCACAACAGGCACTTGTTTGCATTATTACTGGGACAAGTCTACGGGAGGAACACTTTTCCTCCATTTGCATCCATTTGAATTTACCCGTTCGTTAATTCATGTAGAAGTAGAACGCTCAGTTCCTTCTAACAACAACGCTCTCATTTCAGAGCAACCTTGGCTGCTAATTACTGCATTAGGTATTAGAAGTGATAAGATATTTAGAGTAGGCGTAACAAAAGTTCCTGTTCATTAGGATTAATTGATTGGTTTGATTAAAAATAATAATGCATATCTTGAAGGAGCTGCCCAGCTCTGTGTCTCATTCTATCCCCTTGTTTTGGTTGTAGAACTTTAATTAAGGACCCCTGACTCATCATTACCGGTTACATTTTTTAAGATGTATTTTTGTCGTCATCAACCTTCCCGCTGAGATGAGACGGCAATGAGATGCCCTTGTGCCGAGGTCACACGAATAGCATTGGAGCTTTTGTGTTTATCTCCCTGTTCTGAAGTGTACTTTTGTATAATGTGAGCTCCCATTAAAAATTGTAGCCCTGCACAGGCGGTTTACTAAATTTGGTGAGTTCAAAAGTACCTTTACAACCCAAGATACGGCACGGTTGAACTACGACCTGTAGCGCAAACTTTGACTGCTACCTCTTCAGCTAATTTGTAATTTCCATGGCAACTGGCGGTGTGGACTCTTTTATTCCTTTCTTGTCATCATTATGCTAATTAAGACCAACTCATAAGGATCACACCAATGATTGCTCTTTTCTCGAAGTTCTCCTCTCTTCCCCCTCTGTGCTCTGCGCTGCTCGTTTAATCACGGTGAATCAGAGAGCAAGGCGCACAAAACACAGTTTTAACCCCGCTGCCATTGATGTACTGTTCGCGTCGAATGGTGCTAAGAGCTTATTTCATAGCAAATTAAATGTTAATTTTAACCTGCTAAGCACCAATTTGCAATTTTTTTTTTTTGTGCAAATATAAACGTGTCTGTGGCTGAGTGTGTGAGTGTGTGTGTAAATGGGCTGCGTGCGTCTGTTTGAGTGCCTGCGAGCGTACGTGCCGACATGCCCGTGTGCTAAATGTTCATGTGTGTTGCGGGGGATATTAAGCCAACACAACTCCCCGTGAACTCTTTGCAATTCTCACAGGGCAACATAGTGTTGCCTCAGCACTCCACTTTGATCAGTAGACGGCGTTTTTATTGCCACATCCCCCGTTTCGTCCACGCGTTGCTGGGGATGTTGCCACGTTACGTTGGTTGTTAATCCTCTATTTAGCTTTGGTCATGCAAATCTGTAATCAGAGAGATTGAAAAGAAATCACTGAACGTTTTGTTGTGTTTTTCGTCTCCAGGCCTCCTGCCTCCTGTGGCAGTTACTCTTTCTCTCCCCCCCCTCTCTCTAAAAGAGGGAGGAGAGGACGGAGATTGCCACTGGGAAGGAGTGAAGAGAGAGACATAAGATCTCTGGGAAGGAACCTCGCTTCTTTCTTTCTTTCTTTTTTTATTTTATCTCTCTAACAAAATGCCTGTGTTTTTCAGTCGTCCCGCTCTGACTTTCCCGCCCCAAATGAGCTGAATAGCTTGACATCATTTGCAAATGACATACAATTGGAATGGAAAGGGGCAGTTGACATTTGCGTAGATTTTTTGTCAATAAGCGTTGTCACCCCCAGACGCCCCGTGTTTAACAGCGGCAGACCTTGATTTAATTACTGCTCTAGATCCACATCTATCCACTGTCACTCACCCACCGCAGCACAAATGCCAAAGAGGCAGGGGAAGCGTGATTGTGTGTGTGTGTGTGTGTGGGGGGGGATTGAAAATACCACCTTCTTTGTCTTTTTCACAATTACAAAATACCACATTTTTAAAAAAATGTATGAAAAGATGACAAAAGACTGTAAAAATTAACCCCATGTATAATTATGCAAAATCAACTCAGAATGTGATAATTAAACACGTCAGTGAATTATCCTCATTTCCCATGTTAATTCATGCTGCTTATTTAAGTCATATCTTTTATATATTTCAAAAGTACTATTAGGGTGCTAATAATATCTTATTTCCTCTTGTTAAATGTTCTATTTGCTCACATATGGATGGCTCTTTGGTTACAGTTTATAATGTCTGTGTTCACCACTGAAGCCCTCACTCAGTTTACACACTGAATCAGCTCGACTCTCCTCTCTGTTTGCAACTCACGCATGCCTACGGGGACCGAAAGCATTCATTCCCCACAGCTATTCTTAACATGCTCACTTGCTGGCTTTAGTACACACACACACACACACACACACACACACACACACACACACACACACACACACACACACACACACACACTGGCTTTAGTACACACACACACACACACACACACACACACACACACACACACACACACACACACACACACACACACACACACACACAGAGAGAAGTCAGGCCTTGCCAGGGGAAGGCAGGCAAACTTACTTTCCCACAGCGCAGCGACATCTCCCCAGGACAGGAAAAGTAAATGAACAAGAGTGATTTGTGTGTAAGCGTGGAACCGAACACACAATGTGTTTAGCCGTAAAGCTTTTCTGTCAGCTCTGAAGGCTCTGAGAGCGCACGGCCCATACAAATAGGCTGCCCAGGGGCCTGCTTCCTCTAATACGGCACAACTATCAGCAACAGATGACAGAACTGGGGGAGGGGGGGGCGGCACACGGAGAACGCAGCAAAAAAAGCTACATCACCCCTAACAGAGGGAGACAGAAGGCTTGGCTGGGGGTTGAGAGACTGCAGGGAGCAGGTCTGCAAACAAATTAGAATAAATGACGCAAGTAGCAAAAAGAAAAGAAATGTACTAGAAACATGTGAGAGTTTTAATAAAAAGGAAATGGAAATATATATATATACACATATAGGAGTTGTTTACAGTGAGAGGTCACTTGAACTGTAATGAGCCTTCACATTACGGGTTGCTGAGACGAGCGGTGTGGGTGTATTTAATAATGACATGTTGTTAGAGGCAGAAAGCGGAGACGAAGACGGAGAGAGACGGAGGCAGAAGAGACCCGGACAACAAGATTGACAGAGCGAGACGGAGAGATAAGGGAGAAAGGAAGAGACGGGAAAAGAGAGAGACAAGAGGGAGACCGAGCCACGACAAACCTTCACTCAACTCAGCACGGCCCCCAAAATGTACAGATGAAAGGCCAGCGACGGAAAGTAGGAGCGACTGGACATGTGTCCGGTTCTGCGGCGAAGTAACATCCACAACTCCACAATGGAAAGACATTTCATCCTCCGTTTTTGCCCCCAAAAGTCTCAGTTCATTCATCCCTTTTCAGCCTCCTCTTGTTATACGCTTCATCTGGTCCTATTTAAGCCGAATATTGTGTCATTTCGGACCAAGATTTCTACCAGAAGTCTGTCAAACACTGAAATAAAATGAGCAACGGCAGTCGAATTTTTCACAGGAAACGAAAGAATACTTAAAAAAAACGAGCCTTGTGTGAGTCATATGCTCGCTTCAACTGCGTGTGTGTATATTGTGCTGCTTGTGACGGAGTTAAGAAGCGCCCCACCTGCTCGAGCACCTTTTAATGATTATTGATGAAGTTGCTCAGTTAAAGAGAAAAACAATTAAGACCCTGCCAGCGCAGAGTCACAGTGCTAATGAGCGGGAGAGGCGTGCTCGGGCCTGCTCGCCCCCGTACTGCTGACTAGTGTGTGAAACCCTAATGGAAGCGACACTTGTTCGTAATCGCACCTGAATCCTTTAAGGCCCGGGGTAGCTGTCACTGTCGATATCTGAACGGGACTTTGGGGCTCGCGGGGGCCGAAGTGGCGGCAGATGGGCGGCAACACGTGACGGGGCCTCGACCGTGCAGCTCGCTGGGAAGCCCGGGGTGGTGGCGTCCGCAAGGCTGCTTTTCACATCTGCTGTTTACACATGGGCAACCTGACCCTACGCCTCTCCCACGGGGGCCCCCAGAAGAACCCGATAAAAATCATCAGCCTCCGCTCAACGGCGACCGCCTCCTGCAGCATTTCTGAGCTTCGCCTTTTTTTTCCACGCTGTCATCTCCTCTCTCGCTTTCTCTTGTCTCCGCTCTGCCTCCGTCCCCTATCCTTGCCGCCTTTTTCTTCCTCCCTCGTGCTGTCTCCTCTCCCCGACACTCCTCCCCTTCCCTTGTTTATTCCGCCATACGGGCTGATTCTAAGAATCCGACGGCAGCTTTTTTCATTTGTAGCAAAACCGCTGGCGGGTTGACCTTTTCCACCTCCAGCTGTTCCCCCCCCCCCCCCCCTTCCTGGCAACACTTCTTTCATCCCCTCTCTCTCTCCCTCCCTTGCATCCTTTCTGTCCATCTACATCCAGGAAATAGGGCCAGAGAGTGTCATTGTATTGCACCACGTGTGTGTGTGTTTGCCAAAAAAAGAAAGAAAAAAAGTGTGAGTAATACAGCTGGAGGGACAAGCGAGAGAGAACAAATAACATCGTCCTCCAAAGAGCTGCTGAGAAACATTAGCTCTTCCTCTCTGTGTGTGTGGGGAAGTGTGTGTGTGTCACGTCGGCAACGCCAAGGCCTGACTGGAGGATTAACACACACAACACAGTCACAGCAGCAAAATCCTCGGCTGGATTTGTGCGCATCATTCTGTCTTTCTTACTGTCCGCTCATTCCCTCGTTCTGAACCCCAATCTCATCTTGGAGAGGATTTACGAGGGGGCGCACCTCATCCCTCCAACGCAACACAATCTCAATTGGACTGAGAACAGCCTTATTCCAAACCAGACATCCATTAAACCGAGGTATTACTGTAATACAAATATCGGACAACTCTATCTCCTTCGCTCCCCCCCCCCGCGTCTCTCTCATTCGGGCTGAACATCAGCGAGAGGGATGTTATTAATATAGATTCCGCTATAGTGTGCCGACATTTTCATTTCTATGTATATCAGATTAAAACGCCTGGCAGCAAAATAAAACAACGTGTATATTTAAATAGGAGAGCCGCAAGTGAATGTAGGTTAGCGCCGATGATTAGGTGCGGGTCTTGTTTTTGGGCTCTATGTTGAATTATCAACTCAATAAGTGTGCGATACAGTCCATAGATAGCTTTTCTGTGCTGATAGGCTCAGACAGGGATTTTAACAATCTATTCTCCTCATCTGCCCACTCCCCCTTCCAGTGTTCTTCCTCCCCAAAGACTCTCCGATCCAATTACCAGCCTGGCACTGCTCGGCTCAGCACCGACTCTGCCAAGCTGGGTGAACTATGTCCCTCCTACCCCGTCTCCCTTACGCTCCCTTCATTCACTCTCCCTACCTTTTATCTTGGGTTGGCTCTTCGTTTACCCCCGCTACGTGACGCCGTCACGCTCTGTCAGCCTGCAGCGGGCTATTTTATTTTTTATTTTTTTTGCATCCTTACATTGTGTGTGTGTGTGTGTGTTTGTCAGCTGTATGCTGAGAGGGAATTTCTGGCTGATTAAAGAGATGATTTATAGGAGCATGATGTTGGAGGAATTCCCTGATCGCTCCTTCAAAAATCGCGTCTTCTGAAATGAGCTCTCTTCACTCAACCACAGTCAACCGCAGAGGAATCGTGGCCCCAAGACACATGGATACATATGCAAACACACACACAAACACAAACACACACACACAAAAATCTAAGTACAGCCACGCAGCTGAGAAGTAGATTTCTACCTTCCAATCAATGCCCGTTATATTTCTGAGTCACTTCCACACAAAGACCAACATGATTACCTTGGTGTTTCTGCACTACCTTTACAATCTTTAGTTTTATCCACTGCCTTATTAAAATCTGAAATTACACTAATCTTCAGATAATATCTTTCACAAATCAGACACCTAATATATAACCAGGACTTTTGTTCCATTTCCATTAAAGGCCCTGAAAACCTATTTCCTCAATAAGCTTCTTACAATCGGTAATGTGGTCCGACGTGAACACAGCTTTGGTGATTTTCATTCAACAGTTTTCAACATTCGTGATTTTGTATGAGCTCTTCTCACTAGTCTGAGGTGCGGGAGGGGGGTTCGATTGGAAACGTGTGATGACAGTTATTTACACCAATCAGAACATAGAAAAAAATACAATCACCGCTTCGTGTGCCTCCGCCAACCAGTCAAGTTCACATCCACGTCCGTCCGTGTGTGAAATTGCACATTCATTCTTGAGTTGTGGCTAAAAACGTGTCTTGTGAAGTCACAGTGACTTTTGACCACCAAGTCGTGATCAGGTCAAACTTGATTACAAGTGGATGTTTGTGCCAAATGTGCAGGATCTCCCTAAAGGCGCTCCTGAGATATCGCCACCAGGAGGATGGGGTGGCAGTGCGGTTACAGTGACCTTGACCTTTGAGTAGCAGAATAGCCGAGATTAGCTGTTGAACTTATTCATAAATAATACCTGATTATGTTTTTTTATATTAACCTTAACTTTGATAAATGCATTCATATTTAATGCTTTAGAAAAATACCACAGGTTTTCATTACACTGATGAGAACATCCCCCCCCCCCCCCCCCCCCAGTGCTGTGAAAGTCTCTCCCTAATGATTTCTGGGGAACCAATATTTGCAAACGCCTCTCACACTTTAGAAGATATTTAAAGTGACCCACCCACACATATTAAAATCCCTGTGTGTAATCCAAACTCAAACAAAAGAGTAAGCCTACCACCAAAGTTCATTACTCAGGATTGGAAGCCGCTGTTACTCCAAGATTGATTCAACAGCGACACTAATAAGCAACTACAATATGGTACATTTAATCATTGTGCTCGATGAAGGAGTCCTTCAAAACAGAGCAAATACGAATCGTTGCACCAAAATGATGACATTATAAAACACATGTATCTTAAAAGTGGGTCATTATGTACTTCTCTGTACCATAGCGATATAATGGGAGTAAAATGGACATCGAACGGTTTTCTCTGGTCATTTGACTTGTACAAAAGAAAATAGATACCAGCTGTTTGCCTCATTTTCTGTAACCGTAGCATGAACGCATGGTGGAATCAGTAAGCTAGCTAACTAGCTAGCTAGCTAACTAGCTAGCTAGCCGTCAGCCAGATAGGCAACTAGCTTGTTGATTCCACCATGCGCTATTGCTACACCGGTTACAAATGTGTGGATGAAGCGTTACGTTGTTAAATTCTACTCATTGACTCTGGCTCTCCACTGCTGGTTTTAGCCGTCACTGCTAAATCTCACTTCGGTGAGTTTGCGACTTGTCGGAAGTGGGTTTTAGTTGGCCCGCCACGACGTCACAATCAAAACCATTTTTGCCATTTTATTTCTGGTCTGTACTAAGCGCTTTTTTTTAATGTTTACTTCTTCTTCGCATAACTTGAAGATCACAATAATGCAGGAATTAAGTTGAGAATTACAGTAGCTTGCTTACTTGGCAGCAGAGATAGCTAACACAGCTCCTCCATAGAGCAGGACCTTTGTTTATACGTTGTTATACTGTGAACCGCACATGCATTGGTTTTTTTTGTAACCACGCTGTCATGAGACAAAAAACAACTGCCTTAATTGGGATAGCAGGGAGAGAGCTGAAATGAATACTGCGATACCATTTACCGAGGGAACCGGAGCAAGAAAAAAGAAAGAAAAACAGAATCACTGGAAAAGGACGTAAAAACAGAAAAAAACATGAATATTATCCTCAGCTTCCATCGACCCGTGACGTTCAGCATTCAACAAGCTATTTTGTGACTAAATGTGGAAGCTTGCCTTTTTGTTTTATCCCCTTTTTTCCCCTCATGTATCCTTAATCTACTTCTGCCCCAGTTAGTGTTTTCCTTCCCAGGAAGCCTTTCGACACACTCCAGAAAACATGCCCGGTGGTGATTACATTCAACTGGATTATATGTGAAGCTAGGGAAAGCTAACGCCAATAGCAGTATTGATGACATTAGCCTTATATGAGCAAGAAAGAACATTTTCAGTCTAGAGAAAAAAAAATCTGGACAGCCTTTATCCACATTGCACTGTAGCTGCATCACAATGTGCGCTATACATCGTTTTTATGGGCTACTGACATCAAAGTTTGATATAGAAAAAAACTATTATTTTAATGTGTATTATTTTCAGATGAAATATAAAACTTGTGTCACATTGTCTAAATTTGTTCTCTAAAAGGAATACAAACCACACACAGACCATTTCAATTCAAATCCACGGGGAGTTTGGATAATCCACCTCACCTAATTGTCATTTCTTTGGACTGCAGAAGAGAAATAGTGGACGGTGAGGAGAGCCACCAATGTGCCACGTAATGTCTCTTCTGTGTCCTCGTCATTCATCGCCACATATCTGTTCTATCTGAAAACCATTGAGCGGAAGGACGCCGCCAATCGCCGTACCGCTAACTCTTCGATCAATAGCCAGTTAGGTTGTATAACCACGATAAGCAAATTGTGTGTGATGGAAAATATACAGTAGACAAGCTGTGTGTGTGTGTTTCTTAAATGTCCCAAGTCGCTTCAGGTAATTTAGGTGTATTGGGAGAGCAGTTCGATTTGTGACACACCGGGCGGGTTTTCTTTTCCAGCCGGTTTCTCTAGCCTGCAGAGAGCGAGAGAAGGGCCTTGAATAGTAATGAGTGTGTGCTGTAACGCTGCAACTTCAGTTCAGTTGAGAGACTCATTGACAAACTCCGATGATTTATTTATTTTTTGCCACATCACTCTCGGCACAAGGGGTTTCTGTCTGATTTTAAAATAAAAAAAGTATTATCCTCTCTCAAGGTTACGCTTTCTCGCATTTCCCCTGATTCCACCATTTCTTCTTCAAAGTAATTGTTTCACGCTATGGCGGCATTCAAGCTATGTGAGTTATTAGCTGAATCCTCCGGCAGGAGTGTGGGCTAAATGGAACGATGTCAAGAGGCTGGCTGCCCTGCTGTGTGTGTGTGTGTGTGTGGGAGGATGATTGGGAGTTAAGTAACAATGGCCAGAATTTTAGTGTGTGCGCGCATCTGCACACGCGCATTTTTTTCAAATGCAGCGTCTCAGGATATGTTGCCCAGCTGTTTGCGATAAGCGTGCAGTTTTGAGATAAGTGTGAATGTATATATGCTCATGTGTGTGGGATGGCGGAGGGTACGATGTTAAAGGAGAGAGGTCGGCAGTGACAGCAGGAATACCTGGAGGCTAGAAAAGGTTAAAAGAAAACAGAGGAACATATTTGCACACTGTTGGGGCGACATCCAAAACAAAATGTATATATATATATATATCACATAAACACATACTTCAATATACAGGCGAGAAGCCTCGTTGCTTAACCGAAACCCCAACACAAAGATGGAGCTGTTTCTAATATTGCAGACTTTTAGGAGCTTTTAGGACGGCCCCCTTCCCATCTGCGGCAAAGCGGGTGCTGGTTTTTCGGTATCAGAAGAAAACTAGAAAGGTGCACTCAGTAGAGTGTAGATCTCAGCCAGGTGTGTCTGCAACGACCACAGCTGTATTGTGTGATTGAATTAGTACAACCACCAATTTACGAACTCCCCCCCCCGTCTAGACACCAATGGGCTGAAAGGCATCGTGATACACACTTCCCTCAAACTCAAAAACAAGCGGCGATGTATGCAGGCAATCGGCTCGAAGTCCTCGTGTAAGACACGTCATACAATCTCGCCAAACAACTCACCAAGCTTTCTGCCCACTTAGCAGCGGCTGGGTTGCGGCGAGCTACAGCAGCGTGTGCCAAACACGCCATCCACACCAATTAAAAGTGAGCCGCAGAGCGGCGGCACCAGAGGTACGCAGCAGTGCGCGTATGCTGGCAGTTCGGTTAGCCGATAGCCAAACACACCATCTAAAGTGGCTCCTGCCAGCTGGGTGCCAGTTAAGAGCAGTGAGGGCGGACTCAGCAGGCAGTCAGTGGGAGTGTAAAACAGGCAATAAAAGGTGTCTTAAAAAAAATGAGTGTGAGTCACTGCAACCACTGGAGGTCATTGCGCATGCAGCCATAACTGATCTCTGAAGACTGAAGTGCATTTGATTCACCCAATGCACGCGAGCACGCACAATCTCACGATTATCCTGGCGGAGATAATAATTAGTGTTTGTTGAATGTAACCGAACCAATTTCAACAAAATGTATTGTTATTATGGTTAATATGGTTATTATTATAAGATTTAGACTGACAGGATGAAATATTTGTAGTTATTTTTGTATAATTTGTATATATTTCAATAGATATTCTGTTTGCAGCTTACACAATTATTCAGTAATATAATACTGAATATTATATTAGGAACTTCAAGCTTCAAAGAGCAGCGCACCGATTTAGCATTTAGCGCTCCGGTAACATCGTCGGACTCGTCACGGAAAGTTAAAAAAGGAAAATCAAAGTCGTTACAGCGTAAAAAGAGAGATACATCTTTTGAATTCCATGCATTCTTCTTTGTTGTCAAAACCCGCCGCCTCCGTTTACCCACATTGCAACACGGCCGCGGACGGTTCGTTGAAGCAATTTATCAGACTTCGGCTTTGTGCATCACATAATGCAGCAGTTCTCCCCGAGACCTGTAAACACACTTTGATGTGTAATATCGGTGCAATTCCCCTTTAAGGGAATCTTGCGCTCGACAGAAATGATTGCTTAATTTCTAAATATTGCTATCGACTGATGTAAAAGAAATAATAATACCATGTTACAATTTGTTGCTCAGCCCTACAACCAGGACAGCAACAGGTTGCTGTCGTCTTTGAAGCCCTAATCCTCCCACATGTCCTCCTACCTGCTGCTGTTTCCATTCAAGTCACAAAAAGAGACACACAGTCCCATTGATGCTCGCCACGCTCCTCCTCTTCTCTTTCTGTCTCTCTCTGATTCACACACACACACACACACACACACAGAGACAGACGAGCTGCCCTATTAAAAGCTGCAGAAAAAAAAAAAGCAGGCTGCCTTTGTCCTATCATGGAGTGGAGCTGATGCTAGTGAAGTTGGCAGCCACGGATGACTGGGAGCCACCAAGGCTTTGCTCAGCTGACATTATCCTGCCCCTCAAATGCTACCCGGCCCTGCAGCAGTGTGTGTGTCTGTGTGTGTGTGTGTGTGTGTGCCTGTTGTACCATTTGTCCTTGTCCAAATGTAACTTCTAGATGGAGTGTCCATTTGTCACAAGGTGGACGGGAGAGACATAGAGAGAGAGAGAGAGAGACACACAGAGACAGAGAAGGTGGTAATCTGAGTGGATCTGGAGCGCTGATCCTCTTTGGCTCTCGCCGTGTGTGTGTGTGTGCGTGTGTGTGTGTGTGTGAGTGTGTGTGTAGGAGGTCACGTCAAGCTCGAGCTCTGGGATAAGATGGGCATAGCAGCAGCGGAGATGCAATATTTGGACGGGAGGGAAAGTCACCGGCGACAGATTGAGAAGGATCAGCGTGATAGCCGTATAGAGAAATATGGGGTGGAAAAAAATAAATGTTTAGTTATCCGTCTGTTTTTCCCTTTCTGTGTGTGTGTTGATATGATGCTGAGGCGAGAACCACATCTGCCAAAATCTTAAGCGGTATGTCGGGTCAACGACCATTGAGATTTTGTTTTGCGACAGCTGTAATGCCGAAAGGTCTGAATTGAGCAGAAGGCGGCGGAGGTGAGCCTCCGCCTGTAGTCCTGTGGAACCCAGGAAAAAACAGTCCAGATGGGTCAGCGGCGCCGAGCCAAAGCCCTCCTTAACCTGCTGGATCAGGGAATCAGCCACACTCCACAGCCACCGCAGAGATCACACACAATCTCCCTTCACACACACACACAAACACACACACACGCGGGCTAACATCTTACCCGCACTCACACTCAGACCAGGTGCAGCCAATCTGATCCGTTTAAGAAGTTCCACCCACGATGCCGAGATGTGAGGGACTAAAGCTCCCTGGTTTTGTTTACGGTGAAACAGCCGCCTCGCTTTATAGATTGAACGTCAAAGACAAGATCAATTTGTTTCCTTGGGAATAAGCATTAATACAGTGCATTTAATATTCCTCTTTTTTTCCTTCTTTTTTTCCAGACTTGTTTATTATCATGTAGACTGGAGCATTAGAGCTGCCATTAGAAGTCTCGGGTAAATTGCTCCTCTGAGGCTCGATCCGGCCCCATAACGAGCATCGCGATTCTGAAATATTCATGCAACATCGCCCCGGCATTACAGCTTTCAGCATTTGTTATGGAGACCTGCGCGGTCCCTTTAGATCATCAACAATGTTGTAATTGCCCGGCACTGTCGCTCTCTTTACTTGTTTGGGCTTTTCATAGTTTCTCGCCAATTAATGCCGAGTGAGCGGGGCTGATTGTCCTGAAAACTTCCAGAATTATTCTGAGTTGTCGGGAAGAGGTTTTGAAAATCTCTCTCTCTCTCTCTCTCAGAGGGGAAAGGGAAGGGGATGGAGTGCTCATGCGTTAGCAATTACTTTTTCGTTAGGCGACTGCAGGGGCGCAGAGAGCAATAAAAGCATAAATCGGGGGTTGAAGGCCACTTTGTTATCACAGCCGCGCCGGCGCTGCGACTGTGAAATGGAGAATACGGTTTCACTGCTTTAAAAAATAATTTTCCCTCGCCCACTGGCCCGATGTTCCTCAAGTTCGGCTCATCCCCGGTGTGATATCCCTCCTGCCCATGGTGAGCGTCGGGCCCTGAAATTCCATCCCACACTAGGTTTCAGCCCCTTACTGTGGATTGTTTTATGTTGTGTCTTGACTTGAGCTGTAACACCAACACAGCACATGCCTCTGATTGATTTTTTTTATAGAGCATCACTCCGAACAAGCCTCTGTTTTCTAGTAAAAACACAACCTGAGACAATGGTGCTGAATACAGGAAGGAGGGAACGACAGAATCCCAATCTCAATCTCTTTTTTTTGGGGGGTGGAGAAACATAAAATAACCAATCCATTATGTGAGCGCCACCCCTGCTGTGTTCCCCTGATTCCCTCCAGCTATTAGCAGCTTAGAACACAAATAGATCACACAAGATATTAAAAAGCAGCGGGAATCTAACAGTTTTAAAAGCCCCACCGTAATCCTCGCTGTGGAACAAAAACACACGCCTCGAACGCAGTCTAATGGGTATTTTTGCGGATTCTTTCTTGTTTTTGTTATTTTTGAGTATTAGCATTTTATGGATGCGTGTTTTTATGAGAAATGGACTTTAACGACACAACACGGGTCATAAGCCGGAGTAAAACCCATCCGCAACAACAAGGTACCTTATTCTCTATGTTCATATGTTTTGGTTTAGTTAAACCAAAACAATAGCAAAGCTGCTGCCGGGCCAAAAATATTGAAGCGTCCTGTCAGAGTCAGATTCAATAATAAAAAAATAATTCAGGAGACGTAAGAGCTTTGCCCTCGAAACACTTCAGTCGCAGATTTGAACGTTACAGGAAGTGAAGACCTGATCAAGGAATCGAGTGGCGAGTGAGGTTGACGGCTTTTGACACCTAACTGACAGCACCTGGGTGAGAGCACGGAGATCATATCAGAAATGTGTGCGCACTGTGTAACACAGTATCACATTGGTACAGATTTGACACAGATATTTAGAACATTTACAAACACGGAATCCGCCAAAGTGGTCGAGACCTTTTGATGGACTGTAGGATCTGCTTCGTCCAACGGCTCCACGGTATCCCGCCATCCGCGCTCCCGTACCCCTGATTTAATCTCCCCATTTCCATTGTGCTCCAAACCTCTCACTGGATTTAGCTCCTTTTTCGAAAAAAAACCACCGGCAGACATAATAAACATGAAGGCACTTTAAGTGATTATGTCGCCGCGCCTTCACAAAACTAAATCCATGAAAATCCACGGAACTAAATCCATGAAAATATCACAGGATGCGAGTGTTTGCTCTGACGACTTAGAGTGGAGCAGTTAGAGGCAAAGTCCTAATTTTAATACCAAAATTGCACTCGAGCCTTTCAACATACTTTACGCTGAGCTTGCACCAGATCAAATGAAGTGATTGCAGTTTTTTTCCGGAAATTACAAATTCAGGGTCTCACCACAAAGTTGTATTGTGACGCAATCAAGCATGTTTGGTGTCTTAAAAAGGGTTACGTTTTGCTCGACAGATGCAAAAGACAAAATTCCTAATCCTACACTAACAATAGATTCAATTGAGCCGTCCTGTAGTTAACTCACACCAGGGTTAATGGGCGGCCACACAAGAGTATAAAGCTGCGGAATTTCATTTTTCAAACACCATTTGGAAACCATGCAAAGGCAAATTTCACCCAGCGTTCGCTTCACTCCAGATTCCAAATTACTTGAGAAAAAGACAAGCTCTCAACTCCCGTCTTGCAGCTCGCAGCAGGACTAATAATTGTTTATTAAGCACCTAATTTGGCTGCAACGTGGCTGACTCTTGAGTCAAATAACACAATCAATTGATACTGTAACACGTTAACAACATAATTATTCCAACTGCTGTGACAGATTGCCTAAGCAGTCACTTTTCGACCAAATAAAAAAGACAGCCTTTACACGTTTCCAGATTGTATTGTTATGTTTCACACCATACTTGATTTACATTTTTTATAATTTTTTTTACCCCCCTTAAAAACACATTTATTATCCAAATAGGTTTTGCTATTAGGACAAGTTGTGGCTATGTGGCTTAATAAAGTGTAAACCGAACTATAACTAAAAGTTGCTTCTTGAAAACACACATATACGCCGTACACTTAGGACCCTCTCTGATGGGACAGAGCAGGGACAGAGAGGTATTGTGACACATTACAGCGAATGTGCGTTAGCATGTTCAATGTGTTTCACATTCACATCCCCTGAAACGGTGGAGCAACGGCAACACTCCGTCCTCGTCTTAAACACAACTCTCTCTCCGTTGCTGTTGCTGCTGACCGGGAACCACTCGCCCTCTCTTTCCAAACGGGATACTATGAGAAAATGATTCTGGTATTGTTTACTGGATTTTAAGCAGGCGTTTTAGGGCTGCCTAAAGCTGCTTTAAATTGCCTTTAGACAAACTAGACAGTGGACAGTGGTTTGCTTGAGATCGGACTCTGGGGAAAACTCTTGAGTCACATTTCGTATGAGCTACGGGAGCTCAGGGAAGCGGTGGCGGGCGGTTCCGAAACCGTAATCATCGTCCTTAACCCTTGAATTTGAATCAAATCAAATAGCATTACTTGTTTTTTCGTCCGTGTGGTTGCTGTATGTGGATTGAAACGTGGTCACAATCCGTCCTCGAAGCGTTTTGGGTTTGTTTACACCTGTACTTTCATGTGGTCGGACACCATCCAACTGAAAATCTAATCACCCAAAACGCGTTTCAATCCAAGGTGTTAAGAGCGTCATGCTGGTATATTTACATACAAAACAGTTTACCTTACACGAATAGATAAATAAAAGCATTGTGTCTGACTGTTGCTATTGAAACCACAGCGGGATATGCGACCTCAAGCACCAATTTAAAACGAGTGCATCAGTTAATCAGTGCGCTTCAGTCCAATTGGTGTCCCGAAGGATCCTTGATCAGTTTAGTCACCTTCAACACACGTTAATTAAATCAGCACGGCGTCGCAAGTATAGCGCTGGAAAAAAAATAAATGTGAATGAACCTTTAATCAAGCGGAGGTAAGTCTCTCATTTGCGCACATCAAACACGACGAGCTTCAAGGGGAACAATTCAAACCCAGATAGGTTCACAGTAGGAAGTATGAATCGTTCATCCTCACTCCTTATCAGGCCTCTCTCCTCAATTACAGGCACATTCTTAGATCAATGTGGACTGACGGCTGTGTAAAAGAGACAGTGGAGTGGACCAGAAGACGTCTGGTGTCGAGACCACTCTGGCACACAAACACACACACACACACACACACGGACACGTGCGCAGTGATGTGACATGCCCTTATTATCCACGACGTCGCGTCACACCGGACGCCCGTCACACTCAGGACTCGACACACAAACAAGAAAGGAAATCTTAAAGCGAGGCGACACCCGCTCGGAATTAAAAGCTGAGGAATTACCCTTAAGCACGGATGATCGGACCAGACGTTACAAATATAACCACTCCTACACACTCACGACCGCACTCACACACAGAAATGCCTCAAGCACAATCGCATCACAACATCCACTCGCGTTATTACTATTCAACATCTCTTTGTAAAATTCAAATATGAATGGTGTGGACAAGTCATTCTCTGTGTGTGCTTGTGTGTCTACGAGTGTGTGTGTGTGTGTGTGTGTGTGTGTGTGTGTGATGAGATTAGAATCATCCAGGACAGTCATCTATTCTGTAGCTGGTGAGGAGATTGAGTGGGGTTGGGCGATACGATAGCACTTTCACAAAGGATTACATTACTCCCTCTCCCATTCTCTCAGCAGTATAGTACTCTTTCGCCCCCCCATCCTCACATTTGATAATGGACACAGCCTGTGTTATGAATTGAGCTGGTGCTACACCAGATAAAGGATTAAGCCCTGTTAACATACACGAGGAAAGGCAGACCGTATAGAGTTAATTCAGGTATTGTGTGATGGACAAAGAGAACAGCCAATAAGAGGTGCTGAAGGTGACATGTGTCAATAAAGTTTTACTTTGGACAAAAGAGTTCCACAGAACAGAAGTGATGCCCCACGTTGTTTCATTCCTCCGTAATTATATTCGGGTTAGCACTGGGGTATACACGCCAGAATCGCTGTACAATCTACATCTGCTAACAAGCCCCCCCGAAGAAACAGAGCTATACGTGCACTCGAGCATTTGAAGGTGTGTGTTTTAAATTATGGAACTTTTCTTTTTCGGAGCAGTAGTCGTCCTCCACTGTCGTGAGCTATGTGAAAAGAGAAAAGTGTTCCAGGCTAATTATAGTGTAGTTTAGTTAATCCATTGACCATCTAATCTATCTAACCTGACAGTCATATTGGGGGCAGGGCAAAGGCAAAAGTCCCCAGTAGGAAGAGTGTGCATGCATCCAAGGCATAACGTGTTCAGTACAATCGGTGCAACATTAAACAAGAGATGATTAAATGTATGTTTTAATGCCTGGTGCTGTAGACATAATGATAAGGATAACCATTAGTTAATGAAATGGGTTGCAATCTAGTGCAAGCTGCTGGCTATTTAATTTCAGTTAGCAGCAGTAGGGATAGATGTATGAAGGGGGGGGGATACACATAACATATGAGAATGTTATGTGTGGCTTTTAGTGCATTAAATGACTGCATGTGATTTAGTGTCGAGGATCAGTTGCGAATAAGGGCCTGGAATTATTATTTTGTTTAAATATTTACAGTTACAATCCTTAAGCTCTTCGTAGAATCAAGCCGCCATTTTTATAAAATAAAACGATACCTTGCTATTTCGCTTTAAAGCGTCGTTATTGCGTTGTGCGAATGGACAAAAAGGACACGGATGGACAGGATGTGCAACGTCAATTTTCCACGACTTAATCCAGCGTTTCCCGTTGATTACCTCCAGTCTTGGTGCGCTTGCCTCAGTTTCATAATGAACCGTGTATATTTGTATACTTCTCAACAGGTGGGGTCTGCGTCTACCGGGGAGATTCAACCGAGGCGGGTTAAGAGACGGACTGCTCGGTGTGGGAGGATCTTCTCCGGTGCTGGCTGACAATACTTCTTCACATCGCAGATGAGAATTTTTTTTTTCTTCTAATTTTGCACATACACATTTGTCTTTATGGGTAGTTACATCTCAATACATTTGATGACAGCAGTCAGCCTACGTATGTCCATACAAACATCCAACATGCTAGAGATGTAGGCGTTTTTCAAATGAACTTGATTGGACTCAGCGATATAATTAACAACTTAACTTACTCTTTGAAATGATTTATAATTGGTTTTAACTTCATGTTGTCAATCATGTTGTCATGTTGTGCAGCTTTCTTTGCACAGCTCATACTGGTGATACATATTACGTTGCGCAACCACGGTATGTTTCTCAAAAGATCATTGCAAATTCCCCCCCAAAAAAAAGAACAGGCTCATGAGAGAGAAGGTCACTGTGTTCACAGGCTTAAGCTGGTCACCAGAGAGACAAAGAGAGAGAGAGAGAGAGAGAGAGAGAGAGAGAGAGAGCAGGCTCCATAAACAGACAGGGACAGGCCTTGATGACAAAAGCGTAGGAATCCCAGCCACAGTTGACTGTAAATGCTCTCCATTACAATAAATGACTTCATTACATTAAAGATGCGTTCAACCACCCTCTGTGTTTCAATGAGTGTAACTGTGCGACGATTCGTTGAAGTGTGCTCAAGTAACAGAGCTTCAGCTGCAGCCCGTGGTATTTACACATGTCCTCTCAAATGTGCCGGCTCAGAAAAAAAAGAAGAAAAAAGCGGAGCACTCGTACCTGCGCGGAGCACTCGGATTCACTCGCACCGACACGCACAGTTGTACCGCCCCCGATACCGCGGGTCCCTGGCTTTCTCTGCGCTTACTAAGACATCCAGGCTTT
Organism: Leptoclinus maculatus; assembly: GCA_032191485.1. Taxonomy (NCBI): domain Eukaryota; kingdom Metazoa; phylum Chordata; class Actinopteri; order Perciformes; family Stichaeidae; genus Leptoclinus; species Leptoclinus maculatus. Next base: position 18,098,938 of record JAVDOI010000011.1, on the reverse strand, counting down.
TAGCACCTGGCAGCACTAATCCTATAGCCTTATGCTCACTAGTGCTGGAGCCAAATGGACTTTAAGCGTAGACTCTCTCCCTCTCTCCCTCTCTCTCCCTCTCTCCCTCTCTCGGCGTGCGAGTGTGAGCATCGGTGACCGTTTGTGATGAATGGACGAGGAGGAGCGGGGGTGAATGTGAGACGCTGCACCGCCGAGGTCAGTGAGGAGAGAGGAAAAAAGAGAGAGAGGGAGAGACGATGAAAAAGGGAGAGACGAAAAAGAGGGGACGAGTGTATGTGGGGTTGTGTGTTGCACATGAGTTGCACACAAAAGCACCGCATGCACTCTGCTCCTGCGTTTATGTCCTGCTTGTCAGGCATGCAGAGCGAGCAAGCGCGCATGCTTTTGCGTGTTTGTGTGGGCACTGGCATGTGTGTGTGTGTGTGTGTGTGTGTGTGTGTGTCTGCGTGCATGCGCGTGCAAGGCCGAGGTAGGTTAAACTTGTACTCGTGAAGTGTTCCCAGAAGAGATTAATCATCCTGTGCTGGAATGCAGCATCGCGGTCATAAATCATCACCTGACCCCTCTCTCTCTCTCTCTCTCTCTCTCTCTCTCTCTCTCTGCCACTCGTGGCGGTGGAGTCAGGGTAAAAGGAGTGTCATTGCATATCTGCAGTAAACAAACAGCCAACAGCCTTGACAGAAGCATGAAAGGTAAAAAAAAAAAAACAGAGCTACCTATCAGAGTTCACTCGTATAATCAGTCAAAACTACGGAAGCCTGTTAATGACAAAGACCTTGGACAGACTGAAAGAAAAATAAATATCTATACCAAGGTTTGAGAGGAAACCCAGAAACCAAAAGCTGTAGGTGTATAGTGGATGTTACCCTACATCTCACCCTACCTACCTACCTTACCGTACCCCTGGCATGTGAACCGACCCTGAGAATACTGTAGAAATCCAGTCCTTATACCAGACAAACCATTGATACGGGAGGATTTAGCAAAGTCCCGCAAAGTAACATTAAATAACCACATTTTGAAACCTTCAATGAGAGTATGTTTCTAATGATTTATAGAATTTCAGCAGATGGCAACTCTAGGATGGTAAAATTGTGGCAACGTCAAATGTACTACTGCACAGTTAGGTAACGGATGATGTACAACTGGTCATAATTGGGTGAGCAGGACTTGCATCACCCATGCATTTTGTCAAATAATGGACATTATCCTGCTTATTACATGGCTATTCATTTTATTATGAATTATCTATAATAGAGAGAATCTATTCCTGTGAGGTAACTTCTCAGATTTGTGAGCAAGTGAATGTGCTTCGGACAAACTATGTTTCCCAGCTGCTAGTCAAATGTTCAAGTGCAGGTGGGAGCCGAGAGAAGCTGCCGAACAAATTCGTGGGTTTGCACTCTGATTTCAGTGGGAAGCTGCCCGGAAGTCAGCGCTCCACCCGTGCCTTTTTGCAGCTCAGGTAGAAGAAAAAAGCAGCCTTCCTCGATTATGTTCAAGTACAGGAAATTGATTTTTGCAATATAAAAAATTCAACAGCCGAGTTTCATTACTTTTCTGAGCCGATTCCCTTTCCCTTGTGGAGTGGGAAAATATCACAGTTTATTAAATTACTTCTCTGAAAAGTCTCCGGGGAGGCCATCTTAACTCACGTCCTCCTTCACAAGGCCATTTTAGACTGTAACTAGGCATGTCTGCTTACCAAGAGAGACAGAGAGCGAAGGAGAGAAGGGGATAAGCAATAGAGAGAGGGGGGGGGGGGGGGGGGGGTGGACCAAATTGGCTGCCGCGGAGGGTTTCTGGTGATTCCATAGGCTGTGTTGAATGATCCCACAAATCAAGGGTAGGGGAGTTAGAGTACAGTAAATGGAGAAACCACAGTAATTCCTAACTGGAATTGCTGGTGTGTGTGTGTGTGTGTGTGTGCATGGATGTGTCCCTTAGCTGGTATGTCCTTGACTAGTCAGGGTTGCAGCAGGCCCTTCATGCAACCTCAGCTGAAGTATAGTTAGAAGTGTAAAAGGCCGAGGATATTAAACAAGGTCACCGGTGCAGAAGATCCTCGAGCATCTTCAGCGATCTGCTCAACTGCGCGTCTTGTCTGAAGGAGCGAAAGGCTGCCAGGGCTTGACCGGGTCTTTTTACAGGGTAAGCGATGACTCGGCCAGCGTCCTTGAGCGTGACTCAACCGGCAACCCCTTCCTCAAGTGGACAAGCGTTACCGCTGTATTTCTCACCGACGGGAAGACGAAGCAGGAGAGTGTGTAATTTGTATTGGAGACTATACTCGCCTCTCCACACGGATGGGAATTAAGTTTAAAAAAAAGAAAGAAACTCTGCACTGACGAACGGACAAGGGCTGTTTGTTACTTTTAATACGAGGTAGCTCCGCAACTGCAGACCAGAAATTCACTTTGACTCACTGAGGCCTGGGTAGGCTCGACGGGTCATTCGCTTTTGCATCTTCAATGGGAGCAAAATGAGTTCACAAGGGGCTCCGCCTTAGTGTGCACCCCAGCAGGTGTCGTCTCAACGGACAGATGACGCCTGTCACTCATCAGGCCACGAGGATTCAAATATCGTTGCTGTATTTATTATTTCCTTGATTCATGATTTAGTCTAAAAATGGGCAGAAAATTGTGGAAAAACTCCACAAGATGACGTCTTCAGATTGCTTGTTTGATCCAAGCATCGAGTTCAAAGCAGCAAAAATATTCAGTCAGCTATCATATGTGGTGAAGAAAAAGCCTAAAATCCGCTCGTATGAGAAGCTGAAACCGGGACACTTTTGACAGTTTGGCTTGAAAAAAACGATTGGAACGGTTAATCATCGACTGACCTTTTTTTGAGCTCTAGCTGCCATCAAGTCTTTCTCTCACCTCAATAATCCACTGAAATCAGTTACTGTCGACCTCACACCATGTTGGACGAAGCTAAAAGACTTGCAGCCGTTATCCACGAGCGCACGTGCAAGTTCGGCGCGTGAGTTTCTCCTCGACTTCAATGTAACCAGGAAAACTCACAGCAGAGCGCCACGGGCGTGCAAGGCGGATGAGTTAAAACCAGTCGGTCAGCTGTCAGACAGATGCAGTAAATATCATCCCACTCTGCCATCACTCCCAACACAGAAAAACCCCACAGGATCCGTGAGCATGGTAATCCAAGATGAAGGCTGCTCTCTGCAAGCGTCTCTCTCTCTCTAAAGCGCAGTGAATGCCGGGTGTCACACGCCGCACACACACACACACACACACACACATCGCACCGAGTCGGGCACTGCGGTCTGAGCCACAGCCCCTTGAAAGGGAACTTATCGGGACATTGAGGTCACTCAGTGTGCAAAGGAATTGCAGAAAACCAAACAGCAAACCGGCGATACTAATACATGTAAAAATGTGACAGCTGGGGCCAATGCAGGAATGCACAAAGACGCGGTAGCGTCTGCTAAACGCTGGCTCCAAAAATGTCAAGCCATTATGTTGCCTGTTCAAAATTGTTTCCACATTTAGTCTCACCGGCTAATTCCACGACTAATATGTGTCTTGGCGGTGATTTCGAGACTCGTTGTTCCAATAAAGAGATGTCTAGGGCTCTATTTTAGCGGCAGTGCATTACACGCCGTGATCCACTGTGTTTACCTTGATTCAATCACGCGCAACCAGCAGGCTGCCACAAAGTAACCAGACAAAATCCTCTGCACTCTTTCTCCTCTAATCCTAAAGACACAGGATTGCAGGGAGGCAGACATTTTTTTTTTTTTTTAAATATCTCAATACATTATCATTGTGATAAATTGTGATTCATGACTAAATGTTTTGGTTACATTTGATGGGGCAAGTCAATCGATGCAATCATAAAAGTAAATATATATATATATATACAGTATATTGTTCATATACAGTTATGGGAGCGGTGGAAATGATATGTCGCATTTAAATTAAAACTGATTTAATTCAACCAAAAACACCTTTTTATTTTCACTTTTATCATAACAAGTCACAGTTCTTCAGAAAACTAAAGGAGATCATCGACCCTTTTTTTTTTTTTACACTTTGTGGTTTCCCACCATTTACCCACCAATTAATCAATCACTGTGATTAATGTAATTTGCTCCTTCATCAGCAAGTCTTTGTAATCTTAGCCTCTCGGAAAAAAAAAACCCACAGCATGTCGTTCCACATCGTCTGGGCGAGCTCCCCGAAGGAGCACAATTAATGTTGAAACGTTGAAATATGAAGCTGAGGGGACAATGAAGCGTGAATGAATCAAATTTAGGACCAGCCAGAGCAGGGAAATGTGGAGGGTGGTGGTGAGCAGTGCACAACTGGTTAGTAGAAATGTGGGGGGGGGGAGGGGGTGAGATGGCCTTTCTGACACTGCTGTATCTCGCCAACAACCAAAAGCTGCTCCGCAGGAGGCCGAACCAGGGCAGCGTAATATTCCTGCAGCCCGTTTTCTCCTCTGGGTCTGGATTTATGACACTGTGTTGATTGCATTTCTGGCTCAAAAAAAAATAAGCCATGAGTTTGAGAAATAGCTGATAGGGTATAGCCGGACGGACATAATAGAGCTAAGCTAGTATTTTTCTATTTACCGGCGCACGCTGACAATTACAGCAACAGTATAAACAGTGCCCCCCCCCTCGCTGTATTCTGTCACAAAGACCATCATTTTTCGCCCACCTCTCCTCTCTCTAAAAGGTCAGCGTTCTTAGTTAATCAGCAGCGACAAGAGGTTGTTTCTGCTTCCATTACCACCTCTCCTGTCCTGTCCCGAGTGATGCGATGTTAAGGTCTAATGTACCGTGCGACAGCGGCGTTTGCAAAAAAAAAAAGAAGAAAAGATTTTACCTGATAAAATAAGAATGCCCTCATCTCTATTTAGCACTGAATCATTCAATGAAAACGGCTTGAAAAATGAACCAAAAAACCACAACAAAGGAGGTTTTGAAGCTTCATCCTCTCCAGCGTGGGGGAAATAAAAAACTAAACATAACTCTGGAGGCTAAATCTGAAGGGATTTAAAGTTCTTGAAAGCTTTGCTAATGCTGCTATGGTCCCACTGTCGGCGACCTCGTTGAATTGTCCAGGTAAAGGACAGAAAAAACATTTTTTTATCGCCGCAGCACCAAAGTTGTTATCACAACCAGAGCAGTCAACACATGTGAGAGCACAAGGCCTGCAAATAGCACTTTACGGCCTCTCAGGTAATTATATACCTGAGAGGCATACTGTGTAAGCAGCTTTTTGTTACGGCATCAGTTAACACGCTGCGACACAGTCACCACTGACAGGTTCTAAAACAATCGACACAATGGTGCCCATTCTGCGTTTGAAAGGGACTTTTGGCTCAGAATCGGCGACAGAATTGCAGTGGCCGAGTCGCAAACATTCAGCCCACTGTGCTGGTTCATTATCTAACACTGAGTGGGTTCTGAATTGGTTGGGAAGGACAAAATGAAATAACCGGCCGCTCAGCACCAATAGCGCCTGTAGTGTGAAAATGGCATTAGTGAAATTGGACCCTTGAGGTCTTCTACTGCCAGTTTCCATGTGTTTGCGCGTGCGGATGTGGACGCTGCTATCTGCACAGCGCAGGAAAGACGGCAGGAGAGGGGGAAGGGGGTCACACTGGACATCGCTGACCTCAGGTCAGCCCCGCAGCCCCCGGCGGCGTGTGTGTGTGTGTTTGTTTGTTCACGCGTGCGCATGCATTAGGGTTATTGTGTGAAGCCTTCAGTCTTTAATCCCCTAATCTGCTGAACCCTGGAAATCACTGCAGTCATCTGTCAGTTGGGTCAGAGCGGGCTACAGCGCCAGTGCGCGCGCACACACACACACACACACACACACACACACACACTCAATGATGGTCATTTATTCAACAGGGCCAGCCTCATTTCAGTCTAATGAAGATTGATGCTGCTCTTTCCAGGCCTCACAGGTGTCGCAGTAAAATGTATAAATACGTAACCCACATAGAGGAGAAGAGGGAGAGAGGACGGGAGGAAGGAGATGGATCAACAGGAAGGGACTCACTCTCTCATACCTCATATCATATTCACGTCTGACTAAACAAAATACGCAGCAAAAGTTGTCTAAAAGTCAATCTACACTATATCTCCATGGCAACGGCACAGAGTTAATCTCGTCGGATGGTCGTGAAGGTCCGACAAGGACACGGACTCAGAGAACCCGTGGTGCTCAGACCCTTGACTTCAAGTCTAAACCTCTCAAGCCTGTTTGTGTGTGTGTGTGTGTGTGTGTGTGTGTGTGTGTGTGTGTGTGTGTGTGTGTGTGTCCGTGCCAAATGGGACACCCTGAGGGCTTGTCTGGAGATTGCGGTTGACACGGCCTGCTGCTGTCCAGTGTGAGCTCCTATTAGCACTTAAGACCGCGGCTTGCTACACATATGCACACACACACACACACACGCACGCACAAACACTCTGGTCACAATGATTAATCTTGGCAGGTTAAAGACCGACGGCGGGGAGCAGCGGACTTGTGAGCAAAACATGCCTCGCTAAGGTACACAATGTGCACACGTTTGCGTACCGGATGTACTTAAATGTGTGTCAGCAGAGGGCTTCGTTTTTTTTTTGTTTTTTTTTATTTATACGCCCCTGTCAAAAAAAGCTCAAGATGGAGGGATGGAAAGTGGGAAAGGGATCAAAAGAGCGCGAGAGATCACACGGACGCAGGCAGCCTTGAAGAGAGCTAAAAGGTGGAGGAGGAGATGGAAGGGCCACCAAGAGGAAACGGTAGCAGCTAGAGTGGAGTGCGAATCTCAGCGGGTCGCCTCATCCTCGCCATCCGCGTGGCATCTGTGCAAGTTTCTTTTTTCCGTGTCGTAAGGTGCCGACGACTGCCAGTCTCTGGGATCTACAGCTGGTGTGTGGGCCTCGTCCCTCGACGCCCGTACTCGATACACAACCGACTTCAAAAGTAGTTTGTTTCTGTTTTTTCCGAACGCAACCTTAAACTTATTGCAAGCATATGGCGTTGGATCCTTAACTAAGAGTCACACTCGTGCCCGATGAACATTCGTCCCTGAGTGAACTTCCTGCTGTGTTTATGGTCCTCACTGCAGCTGGAGGGGAGCCAGCTGGGCTGTGGCTTTCAGCCTCTCTCTGCCCCCCCCCCCCCTCACACACACACACACACACACACACACACACACACACAAAACACAGAGCATGAAAGCAGAGGAGAGATATTTACATTCAGCACAACACATGCACACCTATACACAGCCTGGACCTTTGATTTAGCTCTCTGCAAGGCACAATGCCATGCATGATTTCCAATTCAGTACATAGCAGCGTGTGAGCAAGTTGAGGTGAAATATTCATGAGTACAAAGACTAGAAAAAAAAAGTGTAGCAATTGGTGTTTTTAAAATGTGGAGAGTATTCATGAATACATGCGGACGCACCGCGGTGACGCAGAGCTTCAGAGGCGAGCGGCAACGACAGGTCAAGCAGCCAATTAAAGCGCGCCAGTAACTCCATCTTTGTCACGATGACGAGAAAGCATATACATATAATTATTTCAAAGGGCGAACTCACTTTCTCACGCATGTACGGAGAGCGATGAGGTGAGGTGGATGCTGCGTCGGGAGCTAAAGGTTAGCTACCCCCTCCTCATCCTCGCGACGGCTCTGACTAACACGCCACCGTGACCCTTTAAAAGAAAAAGAGCAACCGATGACACGAGTATCATTTTTACACACAACATGCCAGTCACGAGAAACGCTTGTGTCACCGTGCAGATGTGTGCAAAAACCTCTAACGACCGCAAAACTCCATAGCGACACATTACAGAAGGTCACCCCCCCCCCTCCCCCCTGCACAGGAACTATTAACCAGGCAGCGTGGACACTACGACACATCGACGGGACCGCGAAAGGAAAGCCCTGTGTGATCAAAACGCCAATAAAGTGCGGGGGCTCACGGGAGGAGCAGAAATGTTCTTCCGATTAAAAGACACCTCAATGTCACCGCTCCGCGCTGCCCTCCCCGTTCTATGTTTTGTCACTGATTGCGCACATGTTTTGCGTTTGTGATCTGCAGAAGATGGTAAACAACACGAGCGCGCCAGCATCGTTTCCAGAGGAACATATTTGAAATATCACATACCTTTTCTTATTTCTTCTTTTTTTTGCTCCAGCTATGTGCGCCGCTCACTGCGTAATCCTCCTTCTTCAACTTGAACTTTTCCTCCGCTTCGACGGAAACAGACTAGTTGACACTTGTTTATCGCATACTTTTCTTTGCCCCGTCTGTGCTGTCGAGCCGCTATTGCGCAGGGCGGGAGATGCGAGCACCGGGGGTGAGCTGATGGAGAGGAAAGGCTGTAAACCGCCGGTGCAACATCTCTATACCAAATCAAGGGAATCAAACGGAGCAATCCAAATCCCGGCGTTGTGACGCTCGCCCGTGTAGGGAGAGCAGTGCTGACTGGGGGCGAAAAAACGGTGGACCCCCCCCTCCCAAAAATAAAAAAAATACCGGACGAAGTCAGCTGCCTTCCGTTGATCCTCCTCAGACCCGAGACGCGGCGGGCATGCTCTGAACGTGAGCGGCGGACCGATCGGGTTGCAGGCTGCGCGCAGCAGCATCCAGGGAGCGACCGTCCGCGCACAAGTGTAGAGGAATGGCCGAGGCTCGCGGAGTGCGCGTTCACGGCCAAAAGCCAAAGTCAATGGTCATTAGCGGTGCGTGTGGAGAGTAATCCACTGTGGACCGACTGCAGCTGCATCCCCACAGGTCCACGCGCAGGGACCATGGGGCAATTGAACTTTGGAATTCTAACTTTAAAATGACTGCAGTTGTAAACTAATACAATGTCTCATAATTATTTCAAGAATACAAAACAAATGTACAGCCCGCTGTTTCACCATGCTGTGAACATCATTCCATGATCATGTACATGCACTGTATTAAAGGACTAAAAGGTCAGTGGCATTACGCCAAACAAAGCCATATATTTACAGCCTAACAGGCAAAGTTGCCTCTCAACTGTATTTTCCCAGAGCTTGAACGCGCCCGCGTTGGGGGGGCTGTTAGTGCCCTCCTTCCCCCGGCCTACAGTGCTCATTACAGTGGTCCTCATGCATCTCTGTTTAAACAGCGCACCCACTGCACTGCAGGATACTGTTCACATTAGCGCACCGCCATAATGGGCTTCCTCTGTATTAGCGGCGGCAGAAAGGTGCAATAACACGAGCATGCAATTATGCACCTAACTGGGGAAAACATTGTTAACAGTTACCCTATTGCCTCTCACTCTCCGAGCTGTAAATGCATATTTCCCAACGGAGGCATGATAATAACGTCCGCTTATTTGAAAACACCTTGTAAGGAGAACCTTGTGGCTCTTTTGATAAAGATTTCATTTCAGAAGCATTTTTATGCATAACTGGGGATTGGCAGGGGACATAAACCTCCCACTCCTGGCTTCATTTATTTATTTATTTATTAACTCTTCCACATCCATCGTGGATATATTTATTAAGACAAATAAGGGAGTCGGCTTATGGGATAAGTAGGCCGAAAAACCCTCGACGTGATTTGAATGCACAGACGGCGCGGGTAACATCCAGAGCGAGGGGTGAAAGGAAAGAGGGCGGACTCATTGGATCTCTAGTGGGTTTCGCAGGTGCAGCGTGAGATGAAAAATGTAGATGAGGGTAAGATGGCGCGCTGAACCATTTTTAAAGTCCCCAAGTGATAACCTAAAAAAACCAAAACATCTTTGACTTGAGCCAACGCTATTCTTAATCACGCAGGTGCAGCTTGTCTGGAGCTTTACAGTTTCCCCCCACACTGTCCATTGTGGAGTTTCTTAAAGATAATGAGTGTAGCTTCTTTAAGATAAGAAGCATATACGCTTGTTGTCAAAAGAAATTGCTTCGCTGCTTGTAGTTCTTTTTTTTTGCCACTCATGTTAACTATTATCCGCCAAAAAAACAAGAACCGAGAATACTATGATGGAAATTAGAGATGCTTGCGACCGCGTGCCGACCCCTCCTCATTTCCCAGGGTGTTAGCGCGGATTGGAGAGTAATGGTGTCAGCAGATTTAAATCCGCCCTTTCCATCCGTCTGCACTTAAATCCTTGCATATGGACACACCTAGAGATTAGCCCTAATATGTCCTGTAACGGGCCAACACATAGATGTGGAGAGCGGCCAGCGAGCGAACACAGATTAGATTGCTCCAGAAGCTGCGGCTGCGGGTGGCTGACCAGCACATTGCCCATTGGTTTTAAAATCCACCTCCGGAGTAGACAGCCGCCAGCTTCGGCCTACAGGCTGCCCATGTTCCTCCTCCTGCCATAATGCGGGATCAGCCGTGGCAATCCTCCACCCTCTCTTTGACCACGCTATAGGCCACATGGCCTAGTGGCGTCTACAGTAGCCTACCACTGGCGATTCACTTCTTTCCTCCACTTGTTCAACAAATCATCCCTCCTCCTTTCAAAGCAAACTACAATACCCTTCATGCAGTTATATTTCTTTCATACCCAGGCCATACCGTTCCCCACCCCCTTATGCCATAATTAGAAACCCCCATCTAAAAAATAAAATCTGACCCCCGCATGAATGTGTTGCTCCAGACCCTGCTCAGATGGGGAAAAAATGATCCTGAGGCGACTTGTCAGATGATGTGTGCGTAGACGAGCCAGCTGACCTTTCTCTATCGCGAGCCAATATTAGCACAAGCCATTACAACCTATCAAAACCTAATGCTTATAGCCAATGCTCAGGGGTCCTTGAGCCTCGCAGCCCTCCCAGCCCTCCCAGCCCTATCTCCACCGTTACAGGCTGTGGGCCTCTGTTTAACCTTGTGCGATGAGTCCTCTCCCATACGTCTATCAGTGTATCATATCCGCACCCGGAAGGGTTAACCTTCCCTGCAGCGCGCTGCACATCTGCTGCAGGGGTGTGTAGGCTATATGTGGGCCTTGCTTACACCGAGAAAGAAGATGCATTGTGCTGTTAATTATATAATCAATTCCATTCATTCTCAAAATGCTAATTAGCTAATTAAAGGACCTGAACTTATGGAATTACCACTGATTAGCTGGCGAAGCACTATCGCTGCCCTCTGGATACACCCTTATTAAGCTATATTAACTGTACCTTTTTTTCCGCTATAGCACTAATATAACACACGAATTATGGCTGTTCAAAATAGCAGGAAGAGATGAAAGGAAATACGCAGTTGTACCAAAACGTGGATAAACGCAGCAGTAGTGTGCGGATGAATGGGCGCTAGGCAGACAGTATCCTTAGCCAATTTGTGCTCACGCTAACCTTTGCTTCCCCAATGCGACGCTTGTTTTTTAAGACAGTATTAACAGGCTTTTGAGGCATTTCCTTCAGTCTGTTTTTCTCGGGTGTGTCTGCGTGTTTTGTCTCTTTAGTAAATAAAGCGTTTGACTCCGTGTTCCCGCTCCCCTCGCTCCTCCTCTCTCTCATCTTGTAGCGTTGGAGAGCTGTGAGCGGCCCCCGCTGTAGTGGGGAGCTGGCTGGTGCGAGGCAGTAACAGGTAGAAGAGGGAGAGAGTGGCGGAGGGGGGAGCCGGCTCGGTTTTTGGCACACACAAGTCTCCCGAAATTACATCAAGCGGTGGGGGGTTGGGGGGGTGCAAATGAGCATTTACAGTATATTTGAGAGGTAGGCGATAATTTGATGTGCGTTTGCGTGCGCGTGTGTTTTCGAGGGGAAAGCATTAGATCCATCGGCATGAGTCTAGAAGCTTACAGGCAGCTTACAGAGCAGCGGGGGGGCTTGTGGCTGGGGTTAGTCGAGGAGGAGGAGGAGGAGGAGCAGGGGACGGGGGCGGGACATGAGTGTGTGTGTGTGTGTGTGTGTGTGTGTGTGTTGGGTGGGGGGGTGGAACACTGGAAGGCTTACAGAGGAATAAGGCACAGCTGGTTTTTAATTGAGTCAACCCCCCCCCGCCCCCCCCGTACTAGACGGCGCGTACGCGTGTGTGCACACGAACACACACACACACTCACACACTCGCTCTTAGTTTTACTCAGCAATTTCCCAGCTGATGGCTCGGGGGAACTAAAGACTTGGGTATGGCCTTCGTATACGTAACCCTCCACACGAGCTCTGTTTCGGTCGTGTGGCTGATAAAGCCCTCCACCAATCAAGGCCTCTGACAGCCGCGAGCTCCCATGGATCATAGCGCTCAGACTCAACAGGAGCCGAAACAGCCTGCCACCTTACCTCAGCCTGTGATCTCAGCTGGGAGGACCGCCGCACACAGAATTTCACAACCACCTCTTTTTTTTATGGCTAGTTATGACATATGACTCGGCAAAAATACGTCAATTTCATAACTCATTTTACATGAGACGTTTGTGAAAGATTAGGTAATTAGCTACATTAGTATTTTTTTGCCCATAAGTGATTTAACGTTAGAGTATTTCATACAGTGCAGAGTAGGAGCTTAATCTTTCACGCCAACACCACCCCAAACAAAATATGGCTAATATGCTGATTTATAATATATTATGCAATATATTCTCCATGAAAAGGAGGTGACCGGATTAGCAACAGTAACAGTAGCTGCGGTCGCAGCGTTTATATCCAGTCGCCTTTAAAACACACATTTAAATCCATGAAATTGTAAATTGAAAACCTATATTGGTTTCAATATAGGTATTAAAAGATGGAACAACTGAGACATGGCAACACTCAGAAACATTCAGTCCCTATGAATTTAGGATTAAAGAAAATTGTGTATTTGCATGAAATTCATTTTCTTATCAAAACTAGATAAAAAAAGAAAGACATTTTGTCAAGCCGATGTTTTCACCTTGCTTTCCTACAGTGTGAAGTGTCTGCATATATATGTAATATATTGTGTCGGTAAAATAATCAGCCTAATAATGCATAAAATAAAGCTCTTCCTCTGTATTTATTGCCCTACACCTTTGTATGGCAGCCTGCTGTATATATACTGTATATATTGATGTGTCAACAAGTTACTATAACCTCAAATATACAGTAGGACAATTCTCTCCACTTAATGGGAACAAGACAATGGTGTAAAAGCATCAGAAAAATGAAAATGAATAGCTTCAACTTAATTGTTGTATGGTGTTGGTTCGTGTGATAAAAAAAAAACCTGCCAATCCATAAGCAAGTGATCACAAGTTGTTTCACTCTTTGACTGTGACAATACTTTTTTATGTTTACATGAACAGATTGCACATTTAACACTTTATTAGCAAGTTGCAACGGTACTTATTCCGCCGCCTTTATTGCTCCGCACTTTACGAGAAAATATGTTTCCAGGACGCATACTGTGCCGAGCAGTTGGTACTGTAAATGCATTGCAGTGTGTACAAATCCACTGGTAGAAACTGTGAAAGTATTCTAAATGTTGCCCCCCCACCTCTTTTCTCGGGCTCGACCTCTTACTTCCATGACGCAACGCGAGAACAAACGGGCAAACACAAACTACAAGAACGCCTGTTTGTTTTTAATGAGTTGTGAGAAAATATGTGATTTTGAAAAATAATGTGCAGCACTAACTAGAACGCTGCTTTTCCTGTTGTTTCAAAAAACGTGCCAACACATTTCCTGTTCCCGAGCCCCAAAATCACAAATGAAGCTGAATAATATGAATTGTCGGCCTCTTACTCATAACTCACGTTTGGATTCTTGAGCCCGCGTGATGCAGTGATGTGATGATCCAGACAATTATCTTTCGCTTCCAGTGACTACACAGATCTTCTACTCACTTGGGTGCACGCGGTAATTGATGCTTGTGTTATGCTTATCAGTTTAAAGGTGCCATTGTTAATGCACGTCGATGCTATTAGCGGTGTTTGGGTAAACACGGTGAGGGCGCTCAAAAGCGGCACTTTAACTCCCTAATAGGCTCTCGGCCCTCGGCGTCCTTCTTCTTGACCGCATCGGAGTGCTGTCAGGAGCCCCTTTTGAGCTCTGTCCGTGATATGCCAATTTCACGTGCGCACAAAGGCCCACGCCTGCACACACACACACACACACATGGGGGGACCCAATGCGGACACGATGAGCCCCCATTCCGCTTCGTCTGCGCCACTCTTTTCACAGAGGAGGAGCTGACGCCACATGACTGCTACCTCATTAGAGGCTTTAGCCCGAGAGCTAACAGGCCACCGAGACAGTGGGCCATGCCACGATTGCTAATTATAATAATAACAATAACACTGCCTTAGGATGCTACTTGCTTTTCTTTTCAATTAATTTTATCAGATGCACTCGAGGGGAAAGAAAGGGACTGGGCAGAGGGAGGCGGGGGGGGGGGGGGGGGGGGGCGCACACTGGCTCTATAGGAGGGAAATGATGTGTTTATTCTACACACTTGGCCTCACGACAGGCTGCGTAATTGCTGCCAAATGACAGCGGCTAACCTGCTTGTGAGTAGAAATCATTAACGCATGACAATAACGTTGATGTGACTGATATTATTTGCCGTGCCACCGGTTGCGGGTAACTAAAACCTGCTGTGGTTTTCCAATACACTGGCGGACGAATGTGACACACAGAAGAGAGCTTCTTTGAGGCCCCTCGAGGGGGAAGATGTTTGCCTGGGATAGCGAGGGTCTTGCTGAGGTGCGCTAATAAACAGATGTTTCCGAGTGGAAAGCAGTGGCCTTCTGCAAGATATCGCCTTCGGTGTTCCCCAACTGAGCCCTGGATCAGAGTTCAGCCTCGGCTGTTTCATGTCATTATTGTTCGGAATAGATAGAAGTCGTCCACAGGTGCCTCTTCGTCACGGATGCCGCGCCGCTCCTGAATCTGTACATCAGCAGATTGCTTTGTGATAATGTATTCAGGTTTGATATGTATTTCCCGGAGAAATGTATAATGTATTTTGACACTTTTGTCAGCAGTATTACCGCACCCCCGACACCTACTGTAACATACGGGGTAAAACACGATTCTCACTCTGCTGGGGGGAGATTTAAAAACAACAGCAATAACTCCAGGGAGCATATGATGCCCGCATGGTATTATTGCATAGAACTCAGCTGAAAGAAATCTCGAGCAAACAAAAACAGCAAAGTTGATTATTAATGCGGTGTTCGGGACAGCAGTCAACTAATTGCAATTAGACCTCTGAACCTTGTTGGCAGTTTCTTAGGTTTTGGTTTGTTGGCACGCTCCAAAAGTTCTGTTGCAGGGAAGCCGTGGAGTTCAAAACACCCTACAACTATATCAAATAACTGCCGGCAAACTGTAGCGAGCCAGCAAAGATCCCACAACATATAAATAAGACAACTTTGAAATTGCCAGGATCAAGTTTACGGCTAAGCTAAAGCTAACCGCCCCCCCTTTTTATACCTTTTTCAAATACCCCTTACTGAGAGGTGGAAAGATAGTCAGGACGCACGCCAATTTGAAGCAATTAACGATCTAATAATATATTCAGAATCACAGTGCAAGTGAACCAATGTGTCGCATACAGACGTCTGTGGGGTAACATTGCCTCTGCTCTTATGTCATACTCTCCTGTCGCGTTAAACGTCCAGCCAAGAGGGCCGGTGATAGTAAACGAGGTCCGTCAAAGGTAAACTACTGTCGCTCTCTGCGTTAACATCCGCTCTCCTTACTTCCTCTTTGTTCCTCACAAACAGGGATGACGCTGTGAAAATGGGAAGCGAGACCAAAACAATGTTTTCTGTCAGTTCCATGTAGCAACCGAAGCTGAATAAAAATCATACACGCTCCACAAGGACTAAAAACACACTCAAAGGGAATGCTTATTAATGGAACGCGAAGACGACACGTCCGTCCGACTGAACTAAGAGACAGAGAGAGGGATGAGAAAAAAAAACACACACACTAAGAGGAAGAAAAAAAAAAGTATTTAATTAAGTAAATTAAGCCCTGTCTTATTTGCATGCTCTCAATTAAGGTGCTGCCCATGTCGCTGCGACAGGCACACACCAGAAATCAAATTAGCGGAAATGAGGCGGCATCTGCCTTTGGCTCCCGTGTCCCCCCGGACCGGCGTAGATGGCAGGGCTGGCTCCTAACAGCCCATTGTTTTCACAGGGGCCTGATGAATGGGTGGACGACAGCATGCTGCACGTCAGTCACAGAGACAAACTTACTCTGGTCGAAACACGTGAAACAAGACCAATTAGAGAACAAGACGGTGATTCAATTAACTGCCACACTGACAGTTATTGTGGCCTGATATGCAAGCGGTTTTGGCAACGCCGGCTTGAAAAAGTCTGAGCCTGTGAAGCCAACGGGCTGCTTGATTTGTGTACGCCGTCATACATTGGTTTGAATTTGCAATTAACCATTTTAGTCTCAAAGGGCAACATATGATCCTGACTTTTAACTGACTTTTGGGTGCAAAGAACACATGGAAATTCATATGTGAATGATACTGGGGGGTGGCTTTTTTTTAGCAACCTTTGTAGAGGTGTAAACTGAGACAAATGGAAGAACAAAAAGGTGTTTGTGCTCGCGTTTGTTCTCGTGCAAATGTGCAGGCCGGCGACGTAAGCTTCATACAACTAGTGGCGGCAAACCGTATAATAGTGGATCGGGAAAACATATGACCCTGTGCGTGTTCTCATTGACTGTCCGTGTGTGTGCGTGCAGGTGTATTTGCACGAGCGTGTAAACAAGCGCACCGCGAGCTTGTTTGCGCGCCGGTGTGACTGGCTTTGAATTTAGCGGATCCCCCTTCCCCCCCCTGTGGAAAACCGGCCAATTTTCTCTGTGAGGCGTCTTGTGACTGCTTTGAAAGAGAAGATGGAGATTCCCTCTAGTTCTAGCTTGGCCAGTAAATGGTGCATGTCTCCTCCCATCAATCACAGAGCTGCACTAACAGACAGATGGCTGCCTAATATACACCTCCATTAGGAGTATCTGCCCTTCACCTCAGAATCACTGGAATCTCAATAGATGCTATACCGAGCATGTGGAGGACTTGTCCTGAGGCGGATTTGCCGACATTGCTCCCAGCTGAAGGTGTGAACGAGTGTCAGGGCTTTTCAGTTAACAGCTTGTCCACCTCAAAATACAGGCAGCGGGGAATTGCATTGCGACCACTGATGGGTGAAGACAAATTAACCCGACAGCAAGGGGAAAATAATTGTATCTGAGTCAAAACACTTTTTTTTTTAATTATTATTTACACAAGCGCAAGTAGGTCAAGTCATTTAAATGATTCAGTACATCAGTAAATATTTGATACATACGGTATATCCTCCTATTTCAGTGCTACGTTTTCTTCTATAAACACTTCTTTGATGACCCCACCGACCATGTTGGACTGCGCTTCGCTGTGTTTGCCTTGCAGGGTTGCTTGAAGGCAAAGTTGGCTGAGGTGATACCTCAAACCTGTAACATATAGTCCTGGAGCTCATAAAGGGCTTTCCTGGCTTTCCAGGGTTACACTCTCCTGAGCCTACATCCTTTATGTTCTACTTTGCACCGCAGCATACAACATTAAAACATCAAACAAAAATACTGATATGTGCAGCTTTTGCACACATTTTTCTGACCTCTTAACCTGCTATTCAGAGCATGATTATAGCAGTAAACAACTATTTGCCATGTAAAGATATAAAGAACTAATGTCTACCTGAGCAGAGAATGAAGTCACACTCCCTCTGTGTGCGTTGTTATCCGAGCTTCTTCCATACTTTGATGACACTGCCGGGCTAGCCCCCTCCAGTTCCCCCCCCAGGTAAACACTGTTAGCTCAGTCAGCACTTTTGCCTTAGTTTGCGCTGTTAGCGCCGTTAGCTGCGAGCCGCCGGCTCAGCTGTCGCCATGTTGAGAGCCGTTGAGATCTTCTATATAGCACCTTTAAGCGAGGTAGAGACACACCATCCTTCTTAGCATAGGTTAACCAGAACATGTCAGCACTCCTCTAATGCTGGAGATGATTGCTGTTGAAATGCAACGAGCTAGTGGCGATACGCGTGACACATGACGACTGTCTTTAGCAGATTTTCTAAGCTAATGCTAACAATCCAGGAGTTGGTTGGGAATTCCAGCTGACTTCCAGCTGATTTGTTTTAAAACAAGAATCCTGTAAAGACCGGCTGATGAGGAGGAGTAGCATTGTTTGTGTACTGCAGGGTAGAGCTAGTTACCTCTGAAGTTATAGTACTGGATTATAAAGAAATAAATGTTTCATAATGTTATTTGATCATAACATAACCCTCGGATGGTTTTGAGGCTTACATCAACATTCGTGGTGCAACAGATCATAAAACTCACGGTTCAGATCTTATCATCATCATCATCATCATCCGATCCACGGATCATTGCCCATTATTGATGATCCATATTGGCAGATACAGATCCTTATTGTTTTGTTCGACTATAGCAGCTAGTCTACAAGGCTCTATACTATTATTTTTTTGCCACCGTCGCAAAAATCACATCAATAGCTCTGAAGTCAGTGTAAACCATATAAAATGTCATCTTTTCACTTTGTTATAGTAATTTATAATGTTTTATTTTCTTGATAAAAACACAACACACAATTCAAATGATTAGGATATAAAAGATTGTATCTTTATGAATTACAAAACAAATCTTAGCTGTTTTAATGTTTTATTATTAGAGCTAATGTAAACAAGTCATAATTCATCTATAATATCCATCTATGTTGCTGTGAAAACATCTCCTTTAAACAGCCGCGTGTATTCAAGTTTCTCACCAACAACACATTTTACGAGATTTCATTTGAACACATCATGATAACGTTATAATTTACCTTTGCCCAATTCTCATTTTCACTGAACAGAACCTTCAGTTAGTGTTGTTTACAATCAAACATTATAAGAGATCGGCAACTAGAAAAGCATGAATGCCGATGTCCTGGTCGCATATTTTGGCTGGAATTTTGGCTGGAATTGCTGGAGTTTAAACTTCCCCAAACCGAACAAAGAGCAGGACAGAGCCGAGCTTGTGACATCTGAAGAAAACAACGCTAAGCTACCACTGTACGTCGACATCTAGCTTTTTATGTCAGCTTGGAGTGAAGTGCGGCTTAAATTGATCACAACAACAAACTCTGCGCCTCTCTTTTAAGAATCTGTGGCTGGTGGGTCAAGACGAAACAAGACCATGATGTGTTACGCTGAAGGAGAGATGAATAAGTATTGACTGTCACACCTCAGCCGCATCAAACCACCGCCATTACTCTTTCAGATAAAATAAAGACACAGAAAGAGGAAACAAACAGCAATTCCAGCGCTGTTCTTATGAAGTTTGCAATCTGTGAGAAGACACAATGAACACTCCGATCAATACTTCCCCTTTCCTCTCGCCGTCTCTCCGTAATATATTGGAAATGGAGTTAGAAAGATTGATTCTGTACACGGCGCTACAGGCCAAAGGAAAATTAAATGAAAATGTAAATGAAGACTGGTGTTTGGTTTGTTTTCTCCCTCAACTTGTTACTCTGCTCTGAGGCCTTTGCCACAGCCATTCGAAATGTAGTTAATTTGCTATTTCATTCCATGAATAAATTTAGACAGAGGGAGGCAGAAAGACGAAGACAGGGATGGAAACCAAAGTAAGGGGGTATGATGCTTAGATTGAGATTCTAATCATTCTAAGAAATTATTAATGCATTTAATGTCAGCCGTGTGCTGCTGTTGGGAGGAAAGCACAAGTAACAGCCATCCGTTTAGGAGAGGACGATATGGCTGACAGCACAGAAGAAGAGAAAAACTTCACAGAAAGGTCAGAAAGCTATTTCAGAATCTGACAAAAGAAGCATGCATTCGCCACGCAAATGTGCACAGGCGCACACACACAAACACACACAGCGGCGAACAAACACAATCACCTTTCCTCAGGGTTAAAATAAACTACTTCAGCTCTGTACAGCCACTCCAAGTTGTCAGAAATGGCTTTGGGCCAGGAGTAACAAAAAGAAGAAGAAATCCAAGGAACCTCTTTGTTGTATCAAGACGGCAAATGTCTGATCCAAACAAACTGTGAAATTGCTCAATATTCTAATACGACTACTTTGCTTTAACTAAATGAGTTAATTAATTTCTCTCTACGTCTAAGGTCTTAGTTCTAGGACATGAGCGATGATGTTTCAATCAGTGGAAATAGTAAAACATATTACAGTTATTTTTCATTCAAGATTTTTAACCCCAGATTCTCCAAGCGCCCTGATTTTGACCGAATGATGGCACTGAAATCATAACATGGAACATTCACCTTCATGGCAATCCCCTCAATAGTTGTCAAGAAATTTCACTCAAAAGGATCAGCTAGAGGACAAGACAGGGGATCGCCATAGTCATTAGGATACATCCTCTGGGGATCATGAACATCGGGGTTTATCTTCCGGGCACAATGAATATCTGTACAGCTCCCATGGCAATCCATCCAGTATCTAATTTAAGTCAAGATCAAAGTGGCGGACCGACCAACATCATCATCCCCGGAGCCATGCCGCTCAGCACGCCGAAGAATTATAGATGGGATATAGCCGGGAATGGAACAGCACTTTAAAAGTCACAAAACTGTGCTATTACGCATGCAATCTTTAGCAGGAAATCTCTATTCTGATACGGATGACATTTGAAAAGTAACCTTCTCAAGGCCATTACATAATTCTTATTTCAGACTGAGACGGTTTCATCTGGTTTAGCACATTAACATTTTCCAGGTGACTCAGACTAATCCTCTTCTCAGGGCCTTCAAGCGAGCGCCCCTATATTCGGTCCTACGAGGAGTGAGATCCGCGGATGACAGTCTGCCATAATACCTCATATGAAGGTGTTGTTTGTCAAGATTAAAAGCCCTCAGTGTTGTATTGTAAGAAGCCCTTCTTCCATTTAAAACCTGTATGATCCCCGGAGGAAGGTGACAGGCCTATAATAGTGGAGCGCAGATTCCTGGCGTTGATGTATACAATAGTCTTAACCTCACACATCTCCATTAGTGTGTCCACTGACACAGGCATTACAATCCCCCATGGGAAGTCAACTAAGATAAACAGTGTGGAGAAGCAGACCCGACGCTCATGCCTCAAATATAGTCGCTCATTTTTCAAAACACAGCAGGTGGCGATACTTCAAATATGACAGGTCATCTGTCTGGTTTGGAGTTAGTTCCATTTAATCTCGTGGTTATTTTACAGAAACTTGGTGCATAACAACAGCAAAAAAAATAATAATTGAGAGAACACTGTACGCTAAAAACACAATCGTGGATTCACAATAGCTGTGATCATGTATGTGCAGTTTCTTTGATTGAGGGACATATGCAGAAACACATGAGCCCAACTAAAAGTAAATGCGTAGTTTTCAACCAGTTAGACTTCAAGAAAATCAGTGTTTCTGGAGCAGAAAACCCAATGAGCCATAGACAATGTCATTTCTATCACAATAACAAAGTAATACTACTGTAACAGCTGAACTTTTGACATTACAATCGTTTACTGGTATGCCTACACATCACAAACAAGTTTTTCTATAACTGCTGCTCTTAAATTAAATACAAAATTGATACTTTTAAACTGTAATACATTGCTTGGCCTAAGTGTCCACTTTAAATATTATGATGTTCATGTGTAAATCTGTACATAAGCAACGCTGAAACAGGCAGACAGTTTTTGTTTGGCCACCTCAGGTTTACGACAAATGGCTCATGAGGTTGGCATTGATATGTGAAGTCATGCGCCTTTTTGTTTTGAGGCCACCCTCACTGTCACACCTCCTTTTTTAACAATTGGCACGAACACAAACACACACACCGTCACGCCCACACACTTGACCTCCATGCCAAAAAACTGTGGCCGCCAAAGGGTGTGGAAATTATTGTGGACCTACCGACCAGACGGAGTGAGCTAATAGAGCTGCTGGTTGTAGCCGAAAGCCTGCGTGTGTGTGTGTGTGTGTGCAAAAGAGCGACAGAGTGCATGTGGGTGCACGGAGGAGTGAGTCTTTGTAATGATAAGTTCGGAGTCTGTGGGGATGCATAAAGACTTTGATATGCAGCAGCGACACAAATACGTTCTGTGTGTGCGCATCTGCATGCGTTCTGTGTCAATGTGTGTGTGTGTGTGTGTGTGTGTGTGGGCGACAGCGCCTTTCGACTGTGACACAAACCTTGCTCATCTGTGTGGCCTTGAGTGTTGCAAAATTGGCCTAACATCTGTGAGGATGTAGGACAACTTTTATCCACGCCGGGGACGTGGAGGGGATCACAGAGGCCCAGAGGGAGGCCGAGGGTTTCTGGTTGAGTCCAATGAAGGAAAGCGGGGAGGATCAGAGAGACGTTCCATTTGGGGGCTCCAATTTTTTTCTTTCTTTTTTTTTTCTCAGGGCTGTGGGCCGCCGATGAGCAGGGTGTAGCAGAAACACAGAAACACTTCCCTCCCTCATACACCAGCCTCCCACTCTGATCTCCCCTGGCTTGTCCCCAGTCGTATTTCAGCAGAGAAAAAGTGTGTGTGTGTGTGTGTGTGTGTGTGTGTGTGTGTGTGCTAGAGCGAGGAGGGAATGGGTTCTGCTTTATTTGCTAACACGGTCCAGCCCAACAGAAGGCAAATCGCATTCTGTGGGGGTGTCTGTCCTGTTCCCATGGCAGAATTTGTTCGCTTTGTGCCACTCGACAATAAATCATGCCCCCCCCCCCCCCCCACCCCCCCCCCCCCCCATCCCCCCCATCCCTCCCCCGCCCAGACTTTTTGGACATGCCACCACTGGCAACTAAAACAAGCACTTCACTCACTCTGATTTATTCCTCCCATTGCGAGGAGAGGAGGAGGTGCTAACAGGATCCCTGGGAATGGTGAGAAGAAGGTGCATGCACGTGTGTGTGTGTGTGTGTGTGTCTGTCTGCGTATGTGCTCATGTACGCCAATTGACTGCGCATGGGAGAAGACAGAGAAAAGAGGACAGCTATGTTATCCTAAGTTTGGACCACCCTGATATCTTTTTTGTGCTGCTACGTGGTAGGTGCTGGCAGACAAGCCTGAGCCTGGCTCTGTGCACTGGACTCACACTGGCACCTGTGGAGGCTGGAACCAAGACCTCCTCCAAATACACAATTAAAAGCCACATGAACATGAACGCAGAGACGCGCACGTGCACCGGAAAAAAAACCCCTGCCGCGACGAGTTGATGCGTCTGAAAAAGCGTCTTCCTCAGGACACCAAATGAATCAGCAGGCTGGAAGATGCAAATGACTGGCCTACATGGAACCAGCAGCACGGAGCCAGAGCTCAAACAGCACCACGGACAGATGGCCCGCAGGACCACACCAGCGCTCGCGTGCACCTCTCGCTCGTTCCATGTCTGGCCTGCTCTATCCTTGCCATCGCTCTCCATCCCTCTGTCTGTCTTTTCCTCTCACTCACTCCGTCTCTTACTCGATGTCTCTTTCTTCCGCCCGATCCATCTTCCTTACTTCCTGTCTGTCTGTCCTCACTCTTTACTCTAACTAAACCGGCGCGTGTCCCCGCGGTGCACCTGTCCAGCGTCAAACATTAAACGCTTTCAATTAAAAAACAGACAATCTGAGACAGCTCGACATTTAGTTCAAATGAGGCGATTTTAATTTTGATTTTTAATTTAAGCAGATTGTTTTCCTTTTGCTTGCCCTTTCTGGCTCTTTCCAGCAGTCTGCGGCACAGCTATAGCACAGTGCACAAGGCAGAGAGCAGAGTCTCTGACCTATTTAGGAAACTGGCAAGAGAGCAGGCAGGGAACATCAAAATACTTCAAAGGCTCCCTTTGAATCCATCGTTACGCCCAACTTAGTGAGAGCGCGTGCGCACACACGCAAGCGCGCACAAACACACCGCCTCCGCGCGCACGCAAACTTCATCAGCCAGCCCCGCGCTGAGTGTCACACGCACACACACACACACACACACACACACACACATACACACACACACACACACACACACATACACACACAGCTCCCCCGATATATTCTGTCTGAGCTCTTCGTTTGAACTGTGTCCCACATTGCTAAGTACGGAGAAGTCGATGAAATCACATTAAACGGTGGGTCTGCCACCAGCATCATGACTCAGGCTGTGCCGTGGAAATTCTGTCCCTGACACAGCTGCATAGCATCTTCTTGCCCTTCATATATATATATATATCCTATAACTTTGCTTCTTGCAGTGGCAAAAGCTACAGTTAAGACGACTGATATAGACTTCTGCAGGAATGAGTCCTAAAACCAGGAAATGAGCTAGCATTTTAGCCCCGTCTCGTAGTCAATGTTTTTTTTTTTAAATGAGATTTAGGTTAGATGCCTAAAATATGGTCTGTGCTTAACTCAAGCTTAAAATAGTTTAAGGTTTTGTACTGCGGCATAAAACAAGTCAGTAAATACCCCGGATTTAACGTGTCTTAAAAAAGCCAACAAGTGGCTAAATGGGACTACAAAACGTCATCACACGCTCATGTGACCTTTGTGTAGCCTGACGTTAGCTTTACACCACCGCCGATTGCATTCATGCTTAAAAAAATGTGTGAAGATTATCTTGCTGAAAAACACATTTTCTGCAATATTCCAAAAAGCCAATGGAAAAAATCCCATTGGCTTTTTGTCGAGGTAACCCAGAAGATGATGACTTCCGGGGGTTGGCCTACAAAAATACATCATCCCTGCAGCAGTCGATAGCAACTACACTTAAAAAGGTACTGTGCACAGTGGTCTATGGATGATACAATGCTTTGGGCAAATGTGGGAATTTCTAGTAGCTGTTGTTAAATTTGGCTATTAAAAAGCCACTTACACTTTTGTAGAGTAGCTTGAGTTCATTGGGAGTGCCAGTTTTGAGACTGAAACCACCCAGCTGCTCTGCACTACAGAGCACGAGGAAACCAAAGCAGGCTTCAGAACTCTGGACAGCTCCTGAGCCTCATCAGCTGGTCAGCACCTTGGACAGCACCACTAAGAGGGTTTCTGCTCTGCACAGCAGCCATTCTCAACCGTAGAATGCTGCAGCAGCCCGTTGTGTGGGTGTGAGAGTGTATGTGTGTGTGTGTGTGTGCGTGTGTGGGCACACTCAGGCGCTTCTCCCTTTGTGACATTCCTAACACAAAAGTGTATTTATCGCTTTGAAAGAGACAGCTGAATGCTGCGCTCGCGCTGCCGTAGCCCCGGTGTAACTTTCATTTCTGACGCTCACCTTGGATCGCAGATCGATAGAAATGAGATGAAAAGAGAGATTCAACGGATGACAAATGGAGAGGTTAGAACGGAAAAAAACGGGACAAAAATATAGGATGTCTTTCAGATTTCTTTCCATTTAGGTGTGCGTTTCTGCCCAAGGGCACTCTTGTGTTTCTGAGTATTCGTGTGTTCGGGTATAACTGGTATCTCAGTGTTTAGGTCAGTATGTCTGTGTGTGAGAGGGAAGACACAGAGGAGGAAAGAAATGCATGTCTTGGTGCTTGGTTTTGTGCACGTGTATATGTGTGTGTGTGTGTGTGTGTGTGTGTGCACTGCATTGTTACGGCGTCCCTGTGCCTCGGAGCATTACATAAATGGCAGACGGAGCAGAAAGCATTTGCAGGCCTTTTAGTTTATGGAAAAAATGCCAGCGGGACAATATAGGCACAGTGCTGCTAACTGGTCGTGTGGCATTCAGGTTCAGTCCGGGGCAAAAAGTATACCTGTTTCTATAGGAATATAACTGTGTGTGTGTGTGTGTGTGTGTGTCTATCAAAAACATCAACTTTCAAAGTATATTCGCGTCCGTGTCCAATATGTGTTTGCGTCACAGCTTCTTGGTGGTAACTGGAGCAAGCCCAAATGGACCCCATGGTTGTTAGGGAGAATGCTGCGTCCTGCTGAGAGGGATCTGGGACAAAGGAGGGGGCTACAAGGCCTTAGGAGGAGAGACTGGAGGGTGACTCCGGGTAAGAGAGATAAGTGGGTACTCTTGGGGGTGAGTGGCTAGGGTCATGAATGTATTCAGGACACAGGAAATAAAGGGAGTGCATGCGGCGTGGCGTGGCAGTATGAGACCATTTGTTCCGGAGAGGACAAATCCTCGACATTAGCCAGGTCGTGCAGCTATGGGAGGAATCAGGCATCGGCTTCTGCGTAAGTAACGAATGCATCTTATCACACTAACTGCTAAAAGCACATTCCCACACTCTGTTGTATCAGTAAATATTATTTCCCTTTTGATCATTTAAAAATCACACAACTTAACTATCTAATTTTCTTCCTCTACTATATATGAAACAAATCGTTTTTGGCTGTTTTTTTAAGAGCACATTTCATCAAGGGATGATAAAGCACTTGGTGAATTAGCATTAGCTCGAAATTAGCGTCTGCTATCACTATGTGTATATGCGTGCCTAGTGCGCGTGCACTAGCTCCAACGCGCGCCAGTGTGTAAAAAAAAATAATTCCGAGCAGAGGTAATGCAAACCGATGTTAATTATTCAAAATGCATAAATCTGACCACTTTAGTGAAATTAAAGCCTAAACTCCGGTATTAAGGAGACCTCCCTCTGCTCTCTGCACTGGTAAGGGGGAGGGGGGGAGGGATACATAATCAGGGAGAAGCTCATAAAGCATATTGCAATGTGATTGAATTTACACCTTTGGCTGTTACCACTACATATCAACGCATGTGTCGGGAGACAGATTTTAATTGGGCTTCCGGGATAATGAAGTCACTGCTCCACAGATCCATTTAACTTTTATCGTTTTAAAGATGTGTTGCTTTTCGCATTTTGGAGCATTTCTGCTGCGTTACATTGTATACAAAAGAACAATATACAGGAAGAGTCTGCCAATCTAAGCAAGGGAAGAGTATGACAAAAAAACAATTGAAGTGAAATACTGACCCTTGACAATTTACACATGTAAAGGTCATATTCTGGATTTTTTGTTATAGTCAAACAAGCCCAAGAAAAGACCAAAACCACCAATTAATTGATCCTAGTGGGAAGTATTATCTGTTTATCTAATGCCAAATATTGAATATATCTTATTTATGTGTGTAATACGCCTCTGTTAAAATTATAAATTATTTTAATTAGAATAATAACACATCAATGAGCCACACTGGTGCACTGTGACATGCTCCTTATTACCATAAATATGGGCACTGCAGTTTATTTTGAGTGTTTCTGGCATACACCGGCCTGCTGCCATTAGAGCACCAAATCCACAGCTGAAAATAGACCCAAACAAATGTTCTACTTACTCCTGTACGAGTTGCATTTGCTTAAAACTACAGGGCCCGGTCGTTTCAGGGATTCTTTTTTTAAATATACACTGGATGTACAAAAGTTGTTCGGGGCTGAGAGCCACAAACAGCCTGGTGGAAGTCAGAAAGTAGTGACACACATAGTGTTGGTTTTGGTCGTTTCGTGAGATTTGTTGACAACAACAAAACATAAAGCCATGCCTTATCCGTGTCTATACTGTGACATACACCCAGGTGTAAACACAGGTAACTGTATGAATATAAAGCAGGACCATGCTGGCGGAAAAACAGTATTAATCTACTCTATATGCAAACCTTTTTTGGATAAATGAATGTTTAGACGAGCAAAAATTACAGCAATGAAAGGCAATCAACAACGAAGAGGATTGGGCTATCAGATTTTAATTGCCCCCCTATTAAAATGAAGATATTGACAAGACAGCATGGCTGGAAATATTGGCATATCCACGCTGATACACAGTCGGTATCATGCAGCTGCAGCGAGAGAGGGAGTGCTCGCTCCTTCAAGTCTCTTGCAAATCAATTGGCTGATGGATAACACGTCTTTTGCGAAATGGACTGGCCTGCACGTCTCACACTTGAAGAAATTGCTTTTGGACGGCAAAATGGCAGTTTGAACCGTAGTCATGGATCCTTCAGACTTTGTCATTTGTAATATTACGTTTTGCTTGAAGAGTACACTCGGCGCAATAATAGGCTGAACCCTCGGCACGTCTCAAAATAAATGAATTCCCATTGGCTTTTTACAGCAACAAAAAAATAAAAATAAAATCAAAAATCAAAAGTGTGAGCCTTGATGCAGCTAAATGCTTTTGCCACAGTCACTGATTTGCTCAAGACACACACACACACACACACACACACACACACACACACACACACACACACACACGCGCGCATACACACACACACACACACACACACACACACACACACACACACACACACACACACACACACACACACACTTTTGCCTCTTCACACATAGAGCTGCCACAGCTGGCTGATGGGATAAGGGCAGACACAGGTAGGCCAGCTAGGCTCCGTGCCACGGCTCCCAGCTCCAGGGCAGTAGTGTGTCTCCCAACACGGAGAGGACAGTGTGTGTGTGTGTGTGTGTGTGGGTGGGGGGGGGGTCCATAGCAAAAGCCACCGCTACACCATATCTCCGGGGGCTGTGCGTCTCGCCGATCACTGCCACGGGCCTGACATGAGGCCTGGCCAAAGATGATGGCTCAGCGCCCCTTGCTGCAGGACTCTGCCTCACTTCAGCCGAACCCCCCCCCCCAGAGAACCCTGCACTCTAACGCCTCCACAACACACTCTCTGCCCTCGGAACCAGACAATACGCTCTGGATGAATAAAGCAACACCCGGCGCAGACTTTAAGGTGTCGATGAGATGAATGAGAAATCGCTGGGAATTAAAATGCAGATAGATGCAGGTCTTTTCCACGCCTTGGGCTACAAGTCTGCCGTCGGCCTTCAGCCCCCCCCCCTCTTCCACACACTCACCGTCAGTGAAAGTTCCAGGCGGCCGCTTGGCCTCTCCAGAGTGAGGACCCTTCTGCATGCATACAGACGAACCCATAAACAGGCCATTTATTCCCATTACGCACTACAGACTCATGTCTGACAGCATGTGGGTAGATTGCTCTAACAATATATCCTCCAGATCATCTTTTGAGAAATATGTGCACGTCCACCGCCCACACACGGTGAAAAAAATAAAAGAATAAATAAAGTCCTGCTATTTTAGTTACCTACGGTGCATAACACAAACACATTCAAAGTGCTATGTGATAAACACACAATCCTTTTCTTCCCTGTCGGTAAGGCGCACTTATTTTCTGCGAGGCAAAAAAGACAAAAAAATAGCCTCTGGCTGCTTCATAACACAATTGCAAATATTTTTTTTTTACAAGAGTTGACCTCTAGAACTGACGGGTTCAGAGCCCTAGTAAACACACACTAGTTTCCATGATTTGCATTCAATTTCAGTTCATGAATAGGAAGGGGAATAAAAGACAGAACTGTCCATACTACATCCTGTATACATATAAAAAAATGAAGTGTATTTAAATTGGAAAAGAAGAGAAGAAAGAAAACTTTGCTAGCATGCCAGAATAAAAAAAAAAAGAAGACGGATACTGTAAGAAGGCTGAGAGAGGGTTGAGTGGGAGGATGAGGGGGGGGGGGGGGGAGAGCGAGCGTTACCGCCAGCTGATTTAGTGGCGGCTGAGCTTGGGAGGAACAGTGAGCTGTGTGTGCTGGAGAGGAGAGTCAGCCATGCGCGCGCCTCGAACAAACACACGCACTGAGGGGAAGAAAACCACATTGAATAGGGTCCTCAGAGCCAATGTTTCCTCCTCTCCTCTCGAGTCTCCTTGAACTGTCGCTGTCCTGCCTTACACTGAACCACGCGACTCTACTGGGGGGAATGACACTTTACTTATCCCCTGCAATACCCGCTAGAGAGCTCTCTCTGTGTGTGTGTGTGTGTGTGTGTGTGTGTGTGTGTGTGTGTGTGTGTGTGTGTGTGTGTGTGTGTGTGTGTGTGTGAGTGATTTGGTAACTAGGTCAGACTGTTGGAGGAGACGCAGACCCCAGCATGCTGCGGCTGATAATGTCCTCTGCACGGCCCGGGCGAGGAGAACACACTCAATCATCTCATATCTCAGCATTAACAAACTGTTTTTTGTTTTTTTTTTGCTTTCGCCGTGACAGGATGCAAGTGATGTTTCTCATTCCACAGACGCGGCAGCGTACTGCCGAACGAATGCGAAAGGTTCAGTTTTTGGTGTGCGGGCGATTGCACCGGGTGTGAGGTGGAGCGCCTCGGGCAAGGTGCCTATTAGCAGAGGCCTGCGCAAGAAGAAGAGAGCCAAGTATTGAAATGAAGCGGAGAATGAAAGGGGAGTCTGTGGTGGTGTTTAACTTAGGTGCCGCTTAGAATACAACATACACAAGTGCCGTGGAGCCAGTAGCTACATGCTGTTCCCAATTAGGAAAACGGCGCGGGGGGTAGATGTTCAAACAAATGCATCCTCTGACTTTTATAGTGAGGTGTTAAAACGTGGTGACTAATCTAGTCAACCAGATGCTCGCCCTTGGGCCTACGGCATTTGTTTTCACTTACAGTGAGTGCAAAAGTTGGAAAAAATGAATACAAATCGGTGTTTTGTAATTCTTTTTACTATAAGATTCATTGTTAAAACTTGATAACGGTATTCTTATTGCCGCATTGTACCTCCAGCCAGGAAACACTGGATATAGTAAAAACACTGAAGAATAAAAGAATCCAAGCACTAGTGGCTCGATTTCTGTCAGAGATAGACAGATAATAGTGTGTTAAACAATACTTTGGAGCCGATTGTCAGGAAATGTAAGTGCTCTCCGTGTGATGAAATGATTAACGCCTTGTGAGTTTTTACTCATTGTTGAGTAATCGTTTTAGGTTTCACCAGAACAAACTGAGTGTATCACATTAGATTCCCTGTCAAAATGGTGAAAATGTGAGTACTTATAATTCATCAGAAATTATAGAGTTAAAGCACAACCGTACCTTTTCAAAGACATACTGAAATTGAAGTGGAAATCTAGGGACGCACCGATAGTATCTGGTCCGACACTGTGCTCATGTACCACCTGATACCACGACGCCAACGGTGTTAACCTCTCGTCAGTGGAGCCCCATGCACAAACAGGTTGAATCCACAAAAACAGTTGCGAAAATGTGCAGTGTGTGTGCAGTTTACTCGTCGCTGAATAAATGCTTCAACTCGATTAATGTAGAGGGGGTTAGCCCCGAAGTTAGCGACAGCACCAACTCACTTAAAGGTGGGCTGACCTCTAAGGTGGATCAGCTATTCTCCTTTATATGACAAGCTGCTCAATGTTCAACGTTAAAATGTCAGCAACAGCATCTTGTTGTATATTTCATTTGTTACACTCGGAAAGTGAGGAACATCAGATGAAAATAAAACATAATTCCAAAGTCATTGTTGGAACTGCAATGGTATCTAGCAGTAGTCATATTGGTACTCGGTAACCGCAAGTACTGAAATGTAAGTTTCTGTACTTGGACTGGCAGTAATATCTTATTTGCTATACGTTTTGATAATGTCCAGACACCCTCATTCACTTTTTTTTTGTTTAAACTGAACTGATGTGGACACTACCCATTCTCTCCCCATCCTCTTTAGTCCATCGTTGAGCTTTTCAGCATGTAATCAAAAAAAGGTTTCCAGACAAAATATCACCGCATCAGCGTTAACTATTGAAACGACTACTTTAATATGCTGTAGATGTACATTTTTTGGATGTGACATAAATACAACGAAGCTCATTGCTAAGATGAATATGTATTTTTAAAAGCTATCTGAAAACGTCGATGGTTGTTGAAACCCTATCCACTACCAGTGTTTATTGATCAGAACCAGTCTGCCCCGGCTTGTCAATAGGTAATTTCATTACATGACTAATAAAAATGAATCAATCAATTAAAGGGGCTATAATCTGACAACCACTAACCTGCAGCACTGCAGAGCCCACTTAAATTAATCAACCACCACCCACTGATCAATCCGTGTGGACCAAGCTGCACACAAACACGAGGCTACAAAACAAAGCTAGGCTTACAGGCACAGGTGAAAACATGACTTTTATTTTGTAGGAGTAGGCAGTGCTTTGTTTTACCAAATGTCATTGAACAAGCGAATGTTCAAGCGTATAGTTGAAGCAAACACTACTTCTTCAGCTTGTCACCTGCTCTCGTGTTCCCGTGGGTGCTGGTGGATCTCTGAAGAACTTTAAAGTCCTCTCGTTGGTCACAAAGTTCAGACATAAAGTGAACAGACATCTTTGGTCCGTCCACGAAGCATAATTCATTTTCCATTGTTCACGTTGCATAATGAACATTGTCAGTTTAGGGGTATTTTCAAACGTGTTTGCTCCAGCGATCACTTTAAGGAGAGCTAAATTAAATGAATAAATAAATATTCTAAATAATAAACATAATAAATGTTATAAAGTCATATTTCTGCCACTTTCCCACAATTTAACGTGAATAAAGTGCGCAAACATTGAATTATTTGTATGTAATGATTATTAAATGACATTAAATCATTATATTATCAATTTATTTATTTAGATAAAAGCTTCTTAAACTATTTCGGTGAATGTTTCAGGCTGTAGCGTTGAGACTTGTGATGAGTCTGACTGTAAAAAAAGTAGTTTTACCTTGAACTTTGACTGTATTGCTGGCTCTGCCACTAAGCTATCCCATGTAAAATCCTCCAAGTCTATTCACTGTTTGCACTTTTAACTATTCTACATAAAATAAAATAAATGAATGAATACAAATACTTTTCCAAGATTATCTTTTATTTACCCATAAATAGCGTTTTTCAATACTGCAGTCTGCAACAAGGGTACACATGTTTCTGCTCACAACACGGTCTGTATTACAATACAATAGTAATAACATATAAAACATACTTTCACTCTTCAAACTGCTTTACTTTACAAATGTTTTCTACCTGTGTCTGCTGCCCGTTGGCATCATGGTAACATGGATTTCAGGCGCCAGCCAATCAGCTCCTTCCCACCTTCAAACTTTTATTTTCAGACTCTTTTGTCATCTATTATTAAGTACTAATCATTATATTTGCAGCTTCCTTGTTAAATGACAATTGATTAATTCAGTGTAGGCTACGCAGAGACACTGCACACATGAAAAGTAAAGCTAAGTTATGCAATAACTTTATGAGATAAATATTAGATCTGCTGTTTCTATGACCTCAGTCTTTGTCCTCAAATGCATGTGTCAAAGCTTGTCAAAGCACAACGAGTTTCATGCTATATAGTCATTTAAAATGGTCAATACACTGTGGTTAATAAACAGGTTCTGGGTTTCAATAAACAGCTTTTAATGAACAATGAATTGCTCCTGAACAAACTCGCCTTTTCAATTTCAGACCCTGTAAGAAAAAGTGCGAATATCACACTGTCAGAGTGTACTTGTTTTACTGAAGTAACAAATCCAATACAGGACTTTTACTTGTAACAGGGTGTTTTCGCAGAGCTTTTATTTAAATAAATAAACATTTGCATTTGCACAAGTAGAGCAATGAGATTAAGTAACACCCCTAAACTGACAATGTTCATTATACAACGTAAACTGAGTTATACTTGGTGCACGGACCATCTTTGCAAAAGATCCAACAAACAGTGATGACATTTCTCTTCTTCTTTTGTCGGCAGCGCAGCTTTTTCCAGGAACAAACGATACGCAGCCAGCGATGTATCCTAAAGCCAAGGTAGCCGCTCACTGTACGGGAGAGGAATGGGCTAGCTTAGCCCGCGCTGCTAGCTCACTTAAAAAGAAACTACTGTTGACAATAGCATGAAGAGAGAAGTGTAACCTTGTGGTACAAACTGTATGTGGTGTTCCATTCCGTATGATTGTCAGGCAAGCACAGCTTTGATGCAGGTGTCAGACATATTAGCATATCATCCACACTTGTACTGTGATTTTGACAAACAGACTTTGGCTTAAGTAGCTCGTGGGGGGGACTGTAGTTTTTAATGTACTTATCTATAGACCAGATAATTCATGGAAGGGCAAAGTAGCCATCAATTCCTACTATTGATCATACTAGTATTAGGTTTTGTGTTTTGTGCAAAAACATTTTTTTTTTTAATGAAAACCGAATGATTAATGTTTTACTAATTTTAGCCAAAGATCTCTATATATTACTAGAAACCTATTTGACCATATAACTAACAATCGTTCAACAATCAGTCTTTTTTTAATTTGACAATTATTGATTTATTGATTTAATTTTACCCGCTTCAATATTCCCCTGACCAAGAGGCTGGGTATTGCTTATCCGTAGATCTATAAGTATTTGATCGATTCGCCAAGTATTGCTAGGCTAATTGTTATCCATACATAACCAATTTGTTAATAGCCAACTGTAGGAGACAGCAGTCTGATGTTGCTTTACTGTTTGACTGCACTGCAGCGGCCTCCCACTCAAGATAGCTATCCACCAGGACTAATTGTGACCAGCGTCAGTTAGCGATTTACCACACTGAGTATTCACATATCTTATGTGCTTTACATCTCAGTGTGAAATCCTTGGTTAGTAATATAATTGCATCTAGTTTTTTTACTTTTGGCATTTTCCTGTTCCTCTCCTTTCCTCCGAAAGGGGACACGGCCTTGGCGATTGGCGCTTGATGACGCAATGCCTGTCTGGTTTATAACATGGCTACCTTTGTAATGTAACAAAGAATGATAACAGACAAAGCACGATAACATGACCATTGTTCTTCATTCAATACTGATTTATTATGTCTCAAACACAAATGGAGAGATAACATGTTTTTTATCCCAATACATCTCTGGCACCTGCACCAGAGGTTTAGGGGTGGTGATAATGGTGCCAACAAAATACATAATGCAACATGCACGCACGCACGCACATTTAATCTTCTTTCAAACATGAACGTCAGGTGCAGCTACTGTATTGCAGGATTTATCAGAGTGAATGGACTGTTTTCTCATCATTCACTGACATCCCAGATCATTGCAATATTTTCTGAATAGCCCAGCGGTACTTTAAGTACAATTTAAATGAGGATAATGGAGTCACTTTGAATACTAATACAGCTTGATAGTACTGCAAATTTGTAAAATAGCAACCATGCAAACTCTGATCCAAATTTTATACATCAACTTATTGTGGTTATTTGTACATCATCATCGCCATTCACCTTCATAGTAAAAAGTTGCATAGATGTTAAAAACGTGAAAATATCAACTTTTTCTTTTTCAAATAAGATGCTGGGACTAAAGGACCCTCAGCACACCGTTCTGTGTCATTACTCACCAAGAGCCATTCATTTGTACAAACTTAACTCAAGTTTGGCAAAAAAAACAAAAAACTGCTGTGTCCAGTACAGTGTGTTTGTCCATATGTTTAGTTGTGTCAGTCACATTCATCATCCGACAGATTATCTCAGCTTGACAGTTTACTGAATGTGCAATAAATATTATTGTAAAGAAAAAACACTACACAGTTAGATAATCACGGTAGGCTTACATTGCCTATGGCATGCTTAACCTTGTTTCAAGACGGATTTATGGGCATTTGAATGGATGATACAAGCGCTTCTATCGATATCCAACCACACATCCCCACCATTTTAAATGAGCAGTGTTCTCCAGCAGTAGAATATCAAACAGTGGTGGAGCTGTTACAACACTGAAAGAAAACCAATTCAACCACATCTCTCCTTCACCTCTCCTGCCCTGTCCCATTTATTTAACCACCACCCTAACCGTCTTTAATACTCCCATCAATCTGCAGCCCCCCCACACACACCACAACTCCAGAGCTGGCCATTTCCCCCTCCTCTCTCCGGTGAGCTCTGTGGCTATCATTGTAGCAATATAATTTGCAAATGTGTGTGGAGAATTGGGAAACTGTATCTCAAATCTGTAAATGCGTACTCAGATTTGTAATCTCTTCGTAATTTTAGGTTTTCTTTGCCCTGAGCCCATGCTCACAGGTCTGCGCTGCCAGGCTGATCCTTCTCACTAAGGAACTTCTGTTGCCACAGGGTATAGCGGCCAAAACATCCATGACAGAGTGCATGGAGCTGTAAATGTCAGTGTATGGTTCCTGACTGCTCTAGCACCAAGTAGAAACAGGCGTACTCACGCTTACAAGTAACAGGTAGCTCTATATCTGTGTTATCTAACAGATTCTGCAGTCATATGCAGAATCTGTAGTCAGTGGGACAAGGTTTTGGTGTCGGAAGTGCTGTGCTGTGGTTTTCCGTTTGTAGTCTGAGTGATATTGACCAATCACGTTCGGGCAGGTTTTGGTTACACCCAGGCGGCAACCTCCGATTCTGAAAAGTAAAGCCAATGCAGAAGTGTCTGAAAGTTGCATTACCTCTTCTGGCCAGCAGGGGGCAACTTCTCTCATTGCAAAAATAAATCAGATTGTCTATGA
Organism: Leptoclinus maculatus; assembly: GCA_032191485.1. Classification (NCBI taxonomy): domain Eukaryota; kingdom Metazoa; phylum Chordata; class Actinopteri; order Perciformes; family Stichaeidae; genus Leptoclinus; species Leptoclinus maculatus. The sequence goes on along the minus strand of JAVDOI010000011.1, from coordinate 18,062,665 downwards.
GAAAATGACCGTACTTACTTGATTTATTATCTCGGTAAACATCGTAACCATGAGTTTATGGTCTCAATCACTAGTTTCAAGCCTTCTTCAATACAGCGTGATGTTCATTTAGTGATTTATGTTCCAATTTAGAGTAAAATAGACCATAAAGCAGAGAATGCTTTAGGGCGGGCTACCTTGTAATTGATAGGTTGCTACCAGAGCCGTATACGGCGTCTCTACGTCACTTCTCCACAGTCCAAATATGGTCACTTCCGTTCACTGGTTGCAAAACAAAACAAAACAGCAATCGACGTAATCCAAGATGGCGACGGCCGTAATCCAAGATGGAGACGGCCAAAACATCGAACTCAATGCTTCAAAATGGCAGTCCACAAACCAATGGGGGACGTCACGGTGACTACATCCACTTCTTATATACATACATCTTATATATATAAGATATATATCTATGGTTGCATGCAGGAGAGCAAAATAGGCAGAACGCGATGGCTGAAATGCAATCTCGGAACCCAAAGAGAGCTAACAGACGTAGCAGCATTCCTGCTGTGTTTCCTCTACAACAACTTCAACCGTAAGTAACCTCTGATGTCACAGATTAAAGGTGCTCAATACGAAATTCAAAAGCAATTCTTTTGCCTCCGCAAGGCTCTCAACATGGCGACGGCTGAGTCTGCGCCTGGCAGTTAACAATTCTAACAATAGAAACAATGCTGAGAGAGCTAACGGTGTTTAACTGAAGGGGAACCAGAGGGTTGGTGCTACGCGTTCGCGATGGTACCATCGATCGGGTCATATGAGCGCAGAGCAGTTGCGATTAGCTAGCCGGTGGGGCACGCTCACATGCACTAACATACACTAAAAGGCAAAAAACAAAAAAAACAAAGCTAAACTCATATTACAACACACACAGAGGGAAAGCGACTTCATTCTCTGCTCAGATAGACATCAGTCCACTTTATCTTTAAATAGCTAATAGTTGTTTTGTGCTATATTATTGCTATGAATCCCTGTACAGAAGCTTTATGTATTCTGTTTGTATCTACCATTATTACAAAAGATGTGCGTGATCCACATCTGTATTTTATTTAATATTATTGCCTGTGTTAGTGTCTTAATTGTTATGTATATGTTTGCTCTAGGTATTCAATAAACTCAGGAGGAAAGAATCCTACAAACAGCAACTTCAGTGGGTCTATTAACATTTTTGCAATTAACATTCAGTGGCACGAGGAGACATTATTGGTGTGCCTCATTAATCTAACCTGTTACAGACTTAATCTCATTAAAAGCTATCTTTACGGACATTTCAATTTGTAACCGATGTGACATTGTCCAGCAAAGGCAAATGAATAAGGCAAAGGTCTGTGTGGCCACGCCTCCATCAACTAAAGCCACGCAAACTGAGTCTTTTGCGCTTTCCGTAATGTTAAGTCACCAATATTGTTGCAGAATAATGGGAAAAAAAGCCTAAAGTTTAGACTTTGCCCTGTGTGCACAGAAAGCCTAAATACCTGTTGAACTATATTTTTCCATAAAGGAGTTGCTTTAAGGCTCTTATTTGGTGTGAGATTCATCCGGACAGCATGAGAGTGTGAGACTGAGCCTGAGAGTGTTTCTCACCAAAAGTAGGCGAGTTCGCAACCCTGTCCTAGGCAGCGGAAGTTCTTCAGTAAAGGGTCAGCCTGGCAGTGTGAGTCTGAGGTTTGTACAAATCGATCGCACATTTAGATTCTTGTCCGCATTCCCCAAATCTGAGTGCGCATGCGGACTGAGATGCCTCCAAACGCCCCTCCAGGTCCACAACACATCCATCCCGCTGTGCCATCACAATCAGTCTGCACCACCCACTGGAGCACAGAGACAGAAAGACAGGATGTCACTCAAGCCTGACCTCGAACACGGGAAGGGGGGGGGGGGGGGGACCGAGCAGGTCCATAACGTTTGTCAGTGCAAGGCTGCAGGGTGTCTTTCAGGTGTCACCGGTGATGGAAAAGGCAAAACCCGCCCCACATCATTCCATCACTGAATATGGATTGTTCCGTGTGGTTACGCTCCCGCCCCTCGTGGTCCCCTCCCTTCACCAATCATGTCCGGGTGAAAGAAATAGGCAGCGGGTCTCCGGCTCGTCGGTGGGCGAGGTGATCGACAACTTCTCCTACCTATCTGCTCTTTCCCCTCCAATAACTCGGATCGACTTCGCGAGGAAGCAGAGAGAGTCAAAGGCCCCGAGTCATGTGGCCTGAAGAATGACGACTGTCCTGCCGAAGCTGCTTCTCTCGTCTCGTCTATTGGCAGCGATTACATATTCATCTGCCTGCCTCTCAGTGAGCCAGCCAGCAAGAAAGACAGCTTGGAGAATGAGGGCTGATAAACGCCCCATTAGACAGGTAATTGCCAGAGTTTTCTTTAAATCTTAATTACATTACAAGTCAACAGTGATGCCAGCTTGAGATAAAGAGACAGATGTTTAACAAATACCATTGTTTATCCTTTTTTGTTCTTATAAATATATTTTATGTGCATAAATTAATAAGTTGAGTTAAATCAAGGACTGGCGTAATGAGGCGTTTGTCTACCGTATAGAAGAGCCTGCCGATGTACATAATCACTCCAAACCTTAAAACCTGTTTACAACTACTCACCACGAAGTAAAAGGCGATTTACTGTTTTTTGCAATGGCCGCAGTAGCCATTTGTAAAAGGAATAAACACAGTTTTGTGCGAGAAAAAGAACATTCATATTCCCTTTTCATACCCGACAGGCTCTCCATTTGATAAATATGGAGTGCTAATAAACAAACTCCAATCCGTGCACTGGTTCTGCTACTGCAATTCATTGTTGTTGCAATGACTGAAATAGCTGCAGAGGAACAAAGTGCCACGTGGCAGGGTTTACCAACAATGTTTTCTCCGTAGATGAAACTAAACTAATGACCGCCTAATACCCTTCCCTGGAGAAGCAAGCGCGCACATTCGGAATGCAGATGAGCAGAGATTCACTGAGAAGTAAGTCTTAAATCAAGAAGAGTGCAGGGAGTCTCACAGAGCTAAGAGTTGATTGCACGTAACAGAGGCCAATGCACTTCATTTTCTACATTCAGGTTTCAGTAATTTCCTGGAATTAGTGAACCGAACAGAATCGAGTGAAAGCCGCCGTGTGAAAACGGAACGCTGCGAACGTGTGGAGGCCTTGATTCGGAGCGCACACCTTGCTCATGGGGGCACATTGAGCGATGAAGGTGTAATGCGGTGAAGCTCGTCTTCATTTTGACAGCTTCCCGTCCGATGGTTAATGACATTAAGTGATGTGAGTCAATCTAGCGTGCTTCTATTTCCTGGTCTCTCCTTGATGAAGCTTCCTGATTGGCCTCATGCTGTAACAAAGACCTTTGAAGTCGTGTTAATGCAATTGATGGCAAAATTGATTGTAATTGATTGACCTAATGGAAAGATTGAACAATGACAAACCACAATGTGTCCAACTTTTCACGAGGGAACAAAGAAAAAAAAAGTTGTTTCCTTCCGAAGTCCACATATCAGGATAGAAGACAGACACAAAGGACATTTGCCTAGTCCACTTTTTGGATTCCTCCTGTCATTTACCTAATCCTGATGTTCACACTCCAATGGCGAGACTTGAGGGACAAGGAGACGGGTGATGAGAGGATGAGAGACAAAGAGAGACCAGAGTTGTGATGGCTGTCTGAGAACGGTCCCAGGAGTGTGTGGGTTGCTGGTGGTGGTGGGGAGGGGGGGATTGGGGCTCGGCTGGACCAGGCTGGATCAGAAGCGAGAGCATGCCTGACAAGCCGCATCGGAGCCACTGACACATCTCTGAGTCTGAGCACTGACTGAAGTGGACACTACAGGACGCAACGCAGCTAGAATCTCAAACACAGTCACCCAGGCAAGGCCATTTGAATGACATTAACTATGTATTGTCCAAAGTGTCACGAATAGATTCAAAGAGAAAGTCTGACTCTCTAAAACATTTAAAAAAAAAAATTTTTGTATAACTTACGAATCACGTATGGATAAGAATCATGAGGCAGTGTCTTTCCCCACTGGGACAATACAGTCTATCTTATCTGACATATACATCATGAACTATATGTAACCCAGTAAAAAAAGGGAGTTACTTAAACTAAACCCACTAACTAATCTCTGTAATGCAGAGGTACTCCATTTACCCCACCCGGCCCCCTATCGCCGGCCAAATCACAAGTTGAGTTTCACTGCTGTAATGTATGAAAGGATTTTACTTTGTTACAATTTTGTCCAAAAAATAGGACCTGAAGAACCTGTAAGGTTCATCGAAATATGGCTGAAGTTAATGTTAAAAATAAAATATAAAACAGATTTAATAGATTAGAGCTAAACACGCTGCTTTGTGCTGTTATTAGCTGAGGCAAAATCTACAAGCCTCTGCTATTTCACTTAATGTGATCTCCATTGCATTCTGAGCGGCAGGCCGACAATGGACCAGCCAGGGGATACATCGCTCTGTGTACTCTGCACAGGTTTCCTGCTCAAAATTCCACTTTTACAATTTACTGGTTTTCAGATATGTATGAAATCATTTATCTGATTACAATGCAAGAAATAGATTGCAAGTTGATTCATAATCATAAGCGAGCAGGTAATGCCAGCTGGGTTTAATTACCTTACAGAACTTTCCACTTCCAGCCTGTGAAGGTCGGACAAAAAAACGGTGACGCTTTTTTTCTTTCCCAAAGCTGTGGGAACCAATTTCAGACTAGTGATTTGAGACTGAGAAACTGTGTGTGTCTAATTCATCTGTGAGATGGGGCGATTGCTGACTGTGATCAACCCAAACATCCTGTCAGTGCTTGCGTTCATTTAGATTCTGCCAACGCAGCGACGGCGGCGTCGCATAAATCTGCCGGCAGATTTGTCTATAGGTGAACTAATTTGCCTCTCAGGTTTGGTTAATTGCATCGCATAATGAAAATTGACTATTGGAAGGAAGGCTTTAAAACCCACCCCCATCCTCAGTAGTCAGGCCTACACTACTGTACTATGTACAGTACTGTACAATGTTTTGGTGAGTATAACTAACTCATCTCACTGCTGCACTAAGGTTAGCGTTTGACCGACCTCTGAACCCATCGGTCTAACAACAGATAGGCGTCTTGGGTCAGTGTGCAAAATGGCTTTTTTTAAGTTGCCGTCCTGGCATGCGAAAGGAGGAGACACAGTGTCCTGCTTAAATCCAGGTTCTCACGAAAGGCACTGAATCAAATTTGTCCAAAGGGGGTCCATTCAGATCCACAAACAGACATGCTCCCTTTGCGCAACCTGGCTGGCGATGGCATTTATGGCAGGAAATCCTCTCTCGCACTCACTATTCATACCTGTGAATACAGGTTTAACAGTTAGAATAATGTAAACTGCTGCTAAGCTTTTAAAAGACATTTGAGGGACAATTGCAACTGACAAATAATTGTCTGGAGTTGAAAGACAGCGTTTCACAGGCAGCCAGTTTACAAGCTAACTTTAAGCTAACTAAAAGCTAAATCATCGCCAGACGATAGCCGCTAGGTCTCGGGCATGTCGGCCAAGTGCTCCGCCTCTTTTGCTCTCCACACCAACTGCGTTCAACCAACGCCTGCGTAAATGTCATTCGTCAATACCACTCAGATTACAAATGCTCCCAAAATCAAAATCTTGTCTCTTGTCTGCATATGAAAGCAGAATCTGTTTATAGAGATTAGCATTTGACTGAGTGTGGCGCCGCATATGGAAAGTGTTATTCCCCCCCTGCTAATGTGTGAGTGTCACATGATCAATTTTACTGCTGTAAAGTATGATAAAAAAACTATTTTTTTAAGTTCTTCTGCTTAATTGACTACTTTTCCGCTATTGCTGAATGGTGTTGCTGTTCCGGTTATGCACTACCCGTGTTAACATTATTTAGCTGTCCATAGGGCAATATAAAGATGTGTGTACCCGTAGAGATTTATTACATTTATTCATAAAGCGGTGAGGTGTGTAAGCGGATAAAGGTACCCGATGGAGTTGTCAACCACAAATATCGCTGTGGAGCAATGTTTTTATGAGTCCCCATGTTGTTTGCGTCGTGCACATTTCATTGATTTAATGGCTGTTGTAGTCATTTGAGTATTTTTGATATGATGTGATAATTCACGATGCAGAACAAATCACATTTGGTGACGGTGTACAGCAATAGGCCTATTTTGATATCTTTGAGACCAGTGCATTGGACGTTGGATTGTGGAGTTTGAACTCCTTCACATATCACATCTACCACTACAACGACAAAATGCACATATAGACTTTTACTGGAGAAGACTCTGATAGTATTATACTGCGAGGTACAGGCCTTTAAAATGAATTCTCTTGCAGGTTTTTGTTTACAACGTAATACATTTTTTAGAATTTCATGTAAAAGTTCTGCGGTTCTGCAAAGAGCTGCGGCCGTGCTTTGTGAGTGGGCGCAGTCCAGGCAATATCCTTTTTGATCCGATTAAAAGAAAAGAAAAAAAAAACCATTCTACGAAGACTTTGAGAAAATCCCTTTTATCTTTTTGTCTTTGTATTTTGCTGATTCATGTTTCTTCTTTATATGTATCGGAGAAAGTTTGGTTTAACCTGCAGAGTGCAAATCGTTCTCACTCACTTTGCACCACCACTCTTCCACCTGGTATCCCCGTGCTTCAATCTTTGGAAACATCTTTTCTGAGATGGGCTTGCGCTTGGAGATTCATTTGGGCCTGGAATTGCACACATCACCGCAATATTGGATCTAACCAAGCCAGACTGCAGCAGAAGCGCATTTGGGGCGGGTGAAATTGGATATTCTAGTAGTTCAATAACTCCGAGGACGGGACTGGACGGAGGCGAAGACAATTATTCATGTTCAGCGGTGAAGTTGGGCACAGTCTGACACGCTTTTAAATAAAACAGCATAACTAAATGGTATCAAAACTGCTATCAGTGGAGATGATGAAGCCTCTTGGATGAGTGGTGAAATGCCCTTCAGAACAAACAAGTCCAGCTGCTTTTGACTCAGTATTTCGACACATCCTATGACCCGGATGACTGAGAATATTAGACATTATTGCTATCCCACTGTTTTCCTCCCGGGGCCCGACTTTGCTTCCTCCCACGGGTGAGGATCAGCTCCCCTCAGCGGCATTTCTAAATAGAGAAATTGTTTGTTTGAAAAGGTCAGCGCTGTTAATTATACACCTCGCAAGGATGAATGTCCCTGTGAGATTGGAGATGGTGTTCATAAGCTGCCTCCGAACAGAATGGACAGGTTTAAATCTTTAATGTGCCATTAATGTTCTTTGAGGCATGCTCTCTGAGACATAACGATTTGAACGTGGTCATATCCAACTTACGCCGGAGAGATTTCAAGTCTATTAGGCGTGAAAGTACGGGGCCATTAGAAAGTGGCGGCTTTTAGGAGGAATGAAAATGAGGAGTGCAATTTTGGCCACATCTCAGAGTTCTTTTGCTTTTTGTTTAAATTGCATTTGTTCAACAGACTTAAATAATTCAAACATTGAATTCAGTTTCATATCTCTGGCAGACAGGCTCGTTATAATTACAGGCCATATATTTTATGGTGATTACAAATTCAAGCGAGAGCGGGGAGGGAATAAAAAAAAAAAAGCAAACTTCCCACAAGTATCAGTGATGATTTTCAAAACGCGTGAACCTTTTGCAAGGACTGTTATTAACATGACGTCTTGTTGTTGCCAATCACAACCACACGAGGCTTCGTATGAACACGCGAGGAAAGAAGGGGGAAAAAAAACACCTACCACATCATTAGCGTTGGTGAAAAGAGCAAAACCACTTGGTTCACTTTGATGAGATATTTGAAAAAGTCCTGATTGTGATCATTCAGGAGAAGATTGGATCTCCAGATTGCATTACCATCATCTCTTGGTGTCGTCCACCCTCTCGGCGCATAATGACGACTGATTTATGGGTGATGCATCGGGATAATAGACAGATATTTAACAGATTTTTTTATCCCCCCCCCCCGCCCCTCCCCCGCTCTGCATGTTGCGCAAGCACATAATGTAATCCATATGATTTAATGGAAGGCAAGATAAAACACTGAATCAAAAAGATGCATTGCGCCGCGAGCTAATGGAATATGTAAGTGAATCCTGAAATGTCCAACAGTGTCTTTAGTGCACTTACCGGGAGCTGAGTGTGCGGGCTGATATTATTTGTTTGCTCTCAGAGTGATCTGAGGCTGCGCTGCTGTGCTGTGTGGAGGGGTGGGGGGGGGGGGGGGGGAAGGGGTTGTTGCTGCTTGATGGACGTTGAGAGGTGCTTGGCTGTAGCCTACTGTAGTGGCTGATCTGTCTGGGATCAATAGCAGCTAATTACAGCGTGCATTGATCCAGAGGGCTCGCTAATTTAGAGCCGAGTCCAGGCCCTCTCCGCACAGAGCCAGTGAAGCAACTCCAATCCCAGCCCTCTGGCCCTGTAAACATCTCACTCAGCACTCACCAGCTCATTATCTCTTGAGGAGCAACTGGTGGGGCATTTGTCTTTCTCCCCGGGATCCGCTTCGATACTGGCGGACGGGATACCAGTGATGAGACGTTAGAGATTCTCAGATGTCGTCTTCATCTGCCTTATCCATCCCCCCTGACTTCAGCTGGCTCAAGAAGCATGAGGATGTGTGTTTGTGTGAATGCATCAAGCGAAACTCTCCGTTTCTTGTTGCACTTCAAGGAGCAAACACATCATAACAAGGCCAGGTGCTCCTTGTTGTCACATATGCGTTTCGACCTGCCTCATGGCCTTCACCAGAGCAAAAGCCAGAGACACCGAACAAAAGCACTATCAGCTCTTCTCGTTTCTCAGTCTGAACATCCTCGATTCCTTTCCTCGCCTCCTCACCTCCTCACCTCCTCACCTCGCGTCTTTGTCCCTCCCACCTGAGATGTGAGCGACGAAGGCGAGGAAGAGACACCAGGACAGAGGTGTCGAGGAGTCGAGGCAGCAGGCATTCAAACAAATGAGACATCTGTGCTTCGGAGCCGTCATTTTAAAGAGCCGTCAGTTAAATATGACGTGTGGACAGCAACATCATCCGTCTGTTGTTTTGTTACTGCCTACTGCTGTATTTTATGACCTCTGTCAGATGAGCACAACAGTGTTGATGACATGTTATATGCTTACAGGACAAATCTATACGGATTCAGACTTCATACATCATGTACAAAAGTTTTACACAAATAAACAGTGACATATATCACATATATACGATTGAGTCATGTCTCCGGGTGCCGGAAACATTTCCGCAAAGGATACACCTGTGCATCGTTCCTCGCTCAAGCTCCTCTGGCAAGCCTCCCCTCTCTCTCTCTCTCTCTCTCTCTCTCTCTCTCTCTCTCTCTCTCTCTCTCTCTCTCTCTCTCTCTCTCCTGGCTCCTGCCTCTTCTCTCCTCAAGATGCACTTTAATAATTGAGAGATCCTAACAGGCGGGAGGACGGAGGAGCGACGAGGGCGACGAGGGACAAAAAAGAGAAACAAGAAGAGCTACACTGTGCGTACAGGTGAGTCCTAGTCAAATGACTTCCTGTCAGGTTTTCATAAATTACCATGCAATTTAAAAATACAATGTACCAATTTACAGAGAGAAAAACAAACCACTTTTCTACCAGAATCTTTTGAGCTTACTGTAGCAAAGATTTGGCAGCACCTGGAAGAGTATTGATGGAACCTTACTGACTGATTAATTGATTGGTTGATCGGTCGATTGACTGATGAATTGATGGATTTATTGATTCCTTTTTTTTAGTGTCACGCTTCAGATGCAGCGCTAATGGGCTTATAATGCACTTTTCCTTTTCCGATCTCGTAAACAATGATCAAGAATACAGCCAAAGGAAACCACAAATCCCAAAACGAGGTATCCGTAACACAAAATGAGCACATACGTGTATAAACAAACATATCACATGAAAAAAGCTCAGGGTTTTGCTTTTGCATTACAACAAACAAGGGAATCCGTAAATTGACGTATAATGTATAATGTATAACTATTTCAACAGCAAGGGTTGGATACCGTTTGTAAACTGAGCACACGATGACCTCTGGCTTCTGGTTTAGAGAGGAAGTAACAGTTTGCTATTGTTACATACGACATCTGTTGTATGTCTGCTCTGGAAGAGGGATCTCTCGTCAGTTCATCTTTCTGAAGTTTCTTCCTGCAGTTTCCCTAATAGATGTTTTTTTCCCTTATCCAAGCTAAAGGTCTGAGGATAGAAGAGCTGTTCAGATTTTAAATCCCCTTTGAGGCAAGTTTTGGGCTGTAAAAGTAAAACTTACGTGACTTGAATTACAACCTTTGCATTCTATCAAATCAAGTCTCCACACAACTTTTCTATCGAGTCCGAAAGAAAAAGTGTTAATTTGGAGCTCCTCGGTCGAACCATCTGGATGAACAGTACGGGGGTGATGTTTCCTTTTGGCTTCCCGTTGCCGTGTTCATGTGTGTGCATGCGTTATGGCTCGTGTGTCTCCGAGATCAAGGCTACAATCTTTTCATCCTCTGCCCTCCTGCCAGCTTTGATCTGACATTTCAATGTTGCACCTTCTGTTCTTCCATCGTTGCGTCCTCACACACACACACACACACACACACACACACACACACACACAAACACACACACACACAAACACACACACACACACACACACCTGAATCTGTGCCGCGACCGCCTCTGGGATGTTTTGGTCCGACTTAGCCACGGACTATTGCGGTGGAGGTGACCTGAGGTCGCCGACCTCTCCTGATCCCTCGTAAAAGAGGAAGGCAGCAGGCGAAGAAATACAGTGAGGCAGAATAAGTGTCGAATAGCAGCACTCACAAACTCACCACCAGCGCACACACGGGGACGACGTGTCTAAATGCGTCTGTCCTTCAGCATGTGACCTCCCCCGCGTTACGCTATAGCATTCAGCTCAGACTAAGCTCTGTTTTTACCATCCTTTCTGAGCACTTTCAACACTATTCAACTCCACAAGATTGCCTCGCTCCGCAGCTATTATGGCACGTCGCCACTCTCCCAGATTGAGCGTTTTCGCTCACACCCCATCATCCCTTTTTTCCTCTCCTGTTTTTCATCCGTCTCACCCCATTTCCGTCTCCTGCTCCAATTGCCGGATCACCCCAGGCTCTCCTGAAGGTCCACACTCACGGCGGCAGCTGAATTCAGCTGAGAGGGGGTGAGGTAGGGGGGGGGGGGGGGGGGGGGGTGTAATTGCTTTTTGTGCTCTAGTGTGGTCATCTAATAGCATCGGTAAGCACATACATGCACGCAGACACACAAACGAACAGGCCCTAATTTTACTCTCTCAGCCGCGCACACTGAGATCAGCAACAAAAACCATTACGGAGAAAGGTTTGTCATTATTTTTTGGTAAAGGCTTGAGTGTCTCTCACCCCGCTGTGCCAGACATGAGCAGAAAGGAGAGTCTGTGCTAATAGCATGCGATGAATAGGACATGTGAAGCTTTTAATTCCTCGTGGATTGTTTGAAAACACATTTTTATCTCAAATGGCCTTGATAAAAGAGTCATCAGTAGTCTAAAGGTTAGGAAATTGGAGTCGGAAAGTTAGAGAAGCTACCACTGTGTGCTCTCTAATTTAATTCCTAAAATGTAACCAAACAAGCCACCGTTTTTCATCTTATTTTAGCAACACACTGTGGAGTTCCAATTAAGTCAAAATATACTATATGAGGGCGTTGGACTGTTCTCATCTCAGGAGAGTCGGTGTGAGAGAAAGGTCAAATGATTCTTAGTCCTCCTAAGCTGGGCACAATAAGTTTCAATGCACCTCTCACACCCAGAAAACGTGCTACACACACACACACACACACACACACACACACTGCAAACACACATCACTTGCATCTATTCCAAACAGGAAGCTTATTCTGTGAAGAATATATGTCTTCATCATGAAAAATATTCCCGCTTTTTTCAAAAAACTATTTCTTCAATGTACATACATATGTTATGGGTAATAGCAACTTTTATGTAATGCATTTTAACAAATTATAATGTTTTAAAAGCACAACGATGCAGCATGCCAAGTTTTTGTAAGTGAAAATAATAATGATAAATTACAATTCTGTGTTTTCCCCGAAGTGTGTGTGCTTTCACTTGTGTGTGTGCATGAATTCACGTGTGCATGTAGTGTGTGGTTGGTTGTAGAGAGATGAGAGATGAATTATGTCCCCCTGGGGACACTTCATTCAAATCCGTTCCATAATGTGAAGCCGGCCTTGCCCTGCACATTGAACAGTGAACAATGTGAGCCGTTGTTTGCAGGAAAATCACTGGGAAAATATATGAAAATGACATGCTGACACGCTTTGACATGCTGATGCCTTCATAAATGGTGCTTTAATGTTCTTCTGCATCCTTTGTGATACTTATTCACAATTATATACATACATATCTATATATATATATTTATAATCTCCATTGCTTGTCACTGGAGTCTTCTACGAGCTGCTAGCTTGACGGCTGAGTATTAACAATAGCCAAGTTCATTGTTTACGACTGGGACTGGGAAAGGGACTGGCTGTCAGTGTTGCAGACTTGGCGGCAGTCTCGCCCAGATTTAGCACCCTTTGGATCTAGTGCTGCTAGCTACATTGGAAACGATTTGGCAACACTGGGTTGCAGACCCATGCTTTCACTAAAAGTAGCAATACCACAGTGTATAAATACTCTATTACAAGAAAAACCTTGCAAAATGTAAAAGTTCTCATTGTGCATAATGGGCCATTTCAGAATATATGATACCAATGAATTATGGTTGGTGATGCAGTAATATGTAAGCATCACGAATGATGCAGCTGGTAAAAAAAAAATCGAATTTACTGATGCTGCTAGGTTAATGTATTATGATGCATCATAATGCATTAGTAGGTTTATACCTTTGGTTGGTGAACCTGTGGCTCACACATACTTATGATTTCTGTTTACCAGGAAAATCTTACATGGCCCGATGTTGAAATAATCATGCTAATGGAAGTGTCTCATTACTTGTTTCTTCTTGAAAGCATGTGAGATGAGTAAACAGGTAAATAAAGTCCTTATCTGAGACAGTCTCTCCATCATCTCATCAGAAATTGTGTATTTCTGGGGCTCTTCAAGTAGCCCACTGTCCCCCTCCCCCCCCCCCCCCCCCCCCCCCCCACACACTCATACTCCTTCACTAGAAAACATCTCTGTCCACGCCATTTCTGAGCTCGGAGCTCAGGACAATTGGCTCCATTTCCATATGAAAAGCTGGGGACAGAGAAGGAGCAGGGGGAGATACAGAGTGCTGTGCCTTTCATCTGTGTTACCATGGGAATCGATCGCACTGCACCCTCAAATTGGCTGAAGAGGGCTCCATTTGGCCCCTGAGAGTCCCACTCATGTGCTCTTTCTGTCGTATGTTCCATCTAGCCACTTCACTGTCCTATTCACATGAAAAATAGAGATCTTGGTCGCATTGATAAAACTTTGAGAACAACTTCCTCCTCTTTGTCATGCACTGATACCTTGTACTGTATCTCTGCCCGACATTTCTTTGTTTTGTTGATCAGGGTCTAAAACATATATAAATCCATTGATATTCTGCTTGTATCTTTGAGAGCACGTTACTTTTACCACACAGAAATAAACTCATGACCAAAGTATATGCCAACTAAACTTTACTCCTCCCCCAAACAACTGAGCACACAGAAAGTACAGCACAATCCAAAAAGAGTCCCAAAAATGTTACGAAGCACAGGTCAGCTGTACAAAAAGGCATTGAGATAAAATGTCTGATGATACAATCTTTCCCTTTTTTCCCTTTTTTTTTATTTACCCCCGCCGTGCACGCACCCAAACACGCACACATTGCTTTTCAAATTATATTCACAAAAGGTTATTTCACGAAATCTGCTCACATAGCCCTTTCCGTTATCAAGATGAACTGCTGATGTGCCTCAGTGCAGAAGACAAATGTGCAAAGTCAGACAGCCCGTCTCCAAAAGAATGCCCCTCAGTCAGACGAGCGCGCTTATCTCTGATGTATTCTCACCGAGTTCGTTGCTGACAAAGAGGAGCAACTTTAAACCGGAGTTTTGCGTGACACGTGTCAAAACATTACGGAGGAGACGGTGCAAAGGGCGACGTCACCCTGTTGTGAGGCTTTCTGTCATGTTTACACCAGAGGCAAGGGGAAGCATAGTCACTGTATTTTAATTCTACTCTGTCTGTGTCTCAGTGTTTTCTCTATTTTGCCTTTTCTTGTCCTTCAGGGTATCTGCAATCTTCTCTATATGAAAGAGTAGCTGGTGCGTGTCAACTCTCTGTATTATAACATTATCCACGGTAAACTAGCACACACACTCAGGCGGTGTCGCATTACCAACAATGTGGATGATTCACTGACTATCCGTGGATCAAGTTACCTTTCTTCCTGTATGGTTGGCAACCTCTTCTCTTTTTTTTTTTAAAGATGTAAGGGTGGCAATAGGAAGACAGTAGGAAAAGCACAGGTGTAAACAGTGAAATGCATGATGGCTGAATTCCATTTCGCTGCTTTGATTTCAGGGTCCAGGTATGGTGCATGCTGGCTCACTGTCACTCTCGCTGGAACGCATCGTTAGTGTTATTAGTAACACCTATGCTTTCCCTACTATGACTGCTGTCACTGTCTGCTGGGAGAAAGGCCCACGTCGGACTGTCGCTTGGTTCGTCCACCACTTTGGCCCAAACTGAAATAACTCGGCAACTACTGAATGGAATGAGGCTGACCTTTGTGGATTTTTTCGTTAGGATTCAGCTCAGACCTATAGGTACAGCCCCACAGACTGCTAGCTGTGAGTCTTGCTCTCTCTTTGGCTTTTCTTTTCCTAAATTACAATGTTCATCCCCTTCCTTCTTCTTCTTGCAAGCTTCATTTTGATGTCCTTTCCTCTTTTTCTAAACATTTCTGCCCATTTCCCATTTTTTCCTGCCTCGGAAAACCCTGCTTCTGCTCTCTTGTTGCTAGGATTAATTTATACAGTAGGCACTCTTGACATATCTTTTATGTAGCAATTAATTGAGGTGCTCACATAGTTGAATGTGTGTTCGTGCTACAGTGGTGTCGGAACGTGTACGTTTCCAAATGCCTCAAGACTCAATGGTAAAAGCAGGACTATTAACCGTATTAACAACTGGCTGTGTAGAGAAACCTGCTCTTCGATCATGTCTGACAGCCTTTAATCCCAATCAGGGGTTAGTTTGCTTAGTGAAAACCTTCGGAATGCCCCGGGATCATCATTAGCTGCGTAGGCTGGATGAAAACACAGCCAAGGTGTAAAGCGATCATGTAAAATCAATCAGGTCAACACCTTACCTGCACTCGAAAGTGCCATTAAGCTAAGGTTTAAAGACACTAATGTTTTTAAGTCTTCTCAAAACACTGTCATGAGAACATTTTAAAAAAACGAATCACTTTGTTGGATGGACCTCTTCAATCCCAAATCAATGAGAATTCCCTAAACATGAATGATACGGTTGTATGTGGATAACATTTTTCCCAGTCATGGCAACAGTACATCTAAAAAAAAGAGAAATGAAGGAAATGTCTCAGTCTGCAAACGTTATCTCTCTTTCTCTCTCTCACTCTCTTGCTGCAGTGCAATCAAACCTTAAAGTTGTGTACTCGGGAGCTTGACACGTAAGACGGATCCAGGTTTGAAATGTTTTTATAAAACACACATTGTGCTCAGAATATTTTGAACACAGTCTAGCACAAACTGATCACTAAAAAAAATGATGTTGCAGACAGGGGTGTCACCTCCGGCACTGAAGAAGTCTGATCTGCCTATCTAACTACCAGACACCGTGACCTGAATACAGCATCAGGGAAACTGTCAGCACTCTCTTCTCTTCTGGGCTCATTTGCTAGTTGAACAGATGCATAGGCCCTAAAGGAAAAACAATGAGTGTGGTAATGGGATAGGTTCAGTTAGACACATTCTGACAAATGCAATTGACCTTGGTGTAATGGCTCCGTTCTGTGTCATCGTGGGCATTATGTGTTATCAGCAAAGTCGGACTCAAATGATTCAAAATTCAAATGCCTCGAGTGAATCGTGATAGAAGATTAATTAAAAGTTGATGGATCAACGTGCATTAAGACAAAAACGTGTTCATTTTCAGCTTGCAGTTAGCAATAGCAATAGCAGTTAGCAACTGCAAGTAGCAGGTGACAGGTTGGGCTGGAGTGTTTCCTTTTGCAATGCATGGTATAGTTACAGCTGTATAACAAGAACGGAATGATGTATTCCCAGCAACAAAAGAAAATAGTGCAGTTTATACTATGTACATAAGTCAAGCCCCTTAAAACGCACCCCCACAAGCCCAACAATAACATAACAAAAATGAAAACCCTTTTGATTACAGTCACAGTCCTAGTTTCTTCCAAAGGCAGCCCGCTGTTTGGCTAATTTTCTGTAACAAGTGTAGCATTAAAACATGGCGGAATTAGCAAGCCAGCTAACTTGCCAGCTGTCCGCTAGTTTGGAAGCTAGCTTGCGAAATTAGCCGAACCAACTTTTTGGCGATAGCAACATACAAGAGTGTGTGGGTGAAGCACTATAGGTTGTGAAATTGTACTTATTCCCTCTGGCTGTCCACTCTACATAAAGTTTCTACGGCAAAACCTCAACTAGGTATGTCTGTTACTTGCTGTAAGTCTGTTTAGTTTATACGGAAGTGAGCCCGTTACAACGGTCACAATGGCAGCTGCGCACATACAAATTGCTGCTGCTCAGTTAATGAAAGGGAATGTCCTTTCTTCTCCTGTTCTATTTCTATGTTTGCACCTCTGACCACACCCACCATTGATGTCACTATGCGCTGACACACCCTGGAGTACACTTCTACATCACTGACTGAAGGTAAGCAAACACCAAATTATCAGCTGCTGTTAAAATGCTCTTAGAGCATCCAATAGATCCAGTTCTGGGAAAATCTCTGTTAGGATGTGTTCAGTTATAGCCACCACATTGTATAAGATGTGTGTGTGTGTGTGTGTGTGTGTGTGTGTGTGTGTGTGTGTGTGTGCCTCTAAATGCTCGTTTAGCAACCAATCAATCTTAACAAAAGTAAAGCTGCGAATGACAAAAGATGAGGAGAAATGTGTTGCTGTAATAATTAAACATTGTTAAATAATCTAAAATGCCTGCAACAGGTAAACTGAGATTAGCATCCTGTTGTTATGGAAACAAGATGCGTGTTCCACTTTTTATTACCCCTCACAAGAAAGCGCCCCAGGCAGTGCAGTGCAAAGCATGCTACATACTGTGATCAAAGCGATATTCTCTATTCTTTTCAAAATAAACACAACTGCACACCAATCAAATGTGCATCCTCTCAGAGATCTAGATTTTGTGCAGAAGAAATAGAATAGCCGAATACATGCAAATTTAATACAGCTAACTGGTTTTCTAATAATATAATAAAATACAGAATTCATTATGTGACATGAAGAAATCTGTTACAGAAGCGGGCTTATTGTCTTCTGATGTGCAAATGGGAGACAGTTCCATCTTTTTAATGTCTGATCCCTGACCCCCAAAAAACACACATGTAAGTGCACAAGGTTGCATTTAACAGCTTTTGCTAAGGGAAAAAAAGCAAAACGTATCAACAAGAATGAAAGTTTGACATGGGTTTATTTTCCCTACTTAGCCTCTGAAGTCCTTTTTCAGTGCTTTACTTCCACCAAGCTTCCATAAAAGGCATCTTCGAAGTGCACTTACGGAAATGTCTCATTATAAACACAGCTATGGGCAATAATTCACACAAATTCACTTCAAATGCTCTCAGCCAATGGAGTAATGAAAGGTATTTTGCAAACAATTGGTCCCTTTCCTCCTACTGTGCACGGTGCACTGAAGGGGGGAAGGAGCAGTGACTGAGTGAGCTGTGGCATTGTGCTAGCGTCAGCAGGATCTCGTGGAACTGGGGCTCCCTGGCACCGGAGTTAGTCAGGATTAATGAAGATGCCAAAGTCACTCCTCAGCTCCTGGCTCTAATGGCGCAACACACAACGCAAACGCAGTTAACACAAGACGCCATATGGCATCATTGCCACCGACACGCCGGGAACTTTTGGGCTGAAACCCTGGCACAGACGAGACAGAATGCGAGCATTACACATTTACTCGCGCATGCATTTGTGCGCACACACGGGGCGGGATTGTTAAAATGACATCCGAGTGCGTCCCCTCCTAATTTAGACGAGCGCTGTGGCAGGAAATCCTCTGGTGCCCAAGCATGAGTGATATACGGATCCACCCACAAAGGCCCCGGCTCCATCCATCTCCCACGTCATTGGCATTCTAAATCTCTCAGTCATGCCTGCATCCATAATGGCCCAATTACTGCCGATGGGGATCCCACTCCCTATCTGACAATTACATCTGTTAGGGTTTGAGAGCAGTAATGCCTAAAAAATATCAATTAAGGTGATTGATCAGGATGTTAATATCCTATTAAACAGCAGTCTGGGACTGCAGAGCATTTCTGTTGATTGGGCCGAAATGAGAGATACTCTCCAGGATGAAGCGACTGTAGTTTAGTGGGCCGGTTAGATTGCAGATCTAATGAACACAGAAGATGGCCCAGAGTTGCATTTTATTGCCAGATAAACCTGGACAAGAACAACTTTGGGTAATTGCTACTGAAAGGCATTTCATGGGGCTATAAAAAGCTGAAACGGACGGACGACTTTCTGGATGGCTGAGCCAGAAACAGACAGGTATCGATGTCGTCTTGCAAAGAGTGGGGGACGGCGGGGGGAAAAAAGGCGCTTTAAACATTGTATTACACACTACGGTATTTGTCAAAGGACCTTTCGCCGTAACAGACTTGAATCAACATTTATTTTTCATTAAACTCACTGGCAGTCATAGTTGAGGTACAGTACGGGGCGCTGATTCTCATTTACAGATTGACTGAGTCAACTTTGACACTGTCTTCTTTGTTGAAGTGGCAAATTTGTTTCAACAATGCCGTATCTCGAGGTGATGGTATTTTCTCTTTTCTAGGCTTTCGCCGTTTTAGCCAATGTTTGAAGAGCTCTAGTGTAGCCTGATATTCAAGTTATGAGTAGTGTTAGCGAGACATTTTATTACTCCATTCAGCCCATTTCAGCAGAGGATACCTGCTTTATACCACGTTTAAAACATATCATAAATTGCTATATTTATAAGTATATGTGACTGAGACTAGGTCTTTTTATAAGAAAGTTTAACAAGCTATTTGAAAATGTATTAATACATATTATTTTTTATTTTGAAGTGGTATGAGGAGGAAGTAGTTGAGAATAAGGGTAATACTGGTCAATGAAGGGTTGAGTAAACGTAGCCTAATAATAGTGGTGTCACAGTTCATTAGAGGTGGATTAAGCGACTCAAAACAACTCAAAGATTATATAGGTAAAAGAGAAACAGCACAACATGCCCTTAAGTATTCTCTTTTTGTAAATTAAGCTGACTGAATTAACAAATTCAGAGTCCTTTCCTGACTAAAGTAGGGATAAGCGGGCTGCATGCTATTTAAGCCCCCCGAGATGATTGGACGCGTTTTCAATTGCAACACGGCTCCTTTCTACCCGACTGATTGTTTGAAAACATAAAGGATCTCCTTGCATTGTTAAAGCGCACAGTGGAGCCTTGAATGGGGGGGGGGGGCAATTAAATCCTAAAGTGTAATTTCAGTGTGTTACAAAATGTTTCCTCTTTTTTTTTAATCTTCTTGTCGATGATCACCAGAGTGCTGCACTCATCCTTCCCTCTGTCCTCCCTCCCGTCCTTTCCCCTCCTCCGCGGCTCCCGGTTTTGAAAGGCTTCTAGCTGTCCCATTCTCTCCCCCCCCCCCCCTCTGGCACAGCATCACACACTCATTTCATTTCTCATTTACAGACTGATAATCAGAATGTCATTACAGTGTCCACACTGGGCCGCTGGAGGGGTAATTGAGCAGCATAAAAGGCATTTGAGAGAGGGATGAATAATATAAGTGGAGAGGGTGGGGTGGGGTGGGGGTGGGGGGTTGAGTGGCAAGCTGGACCAGGGCCTGCTCTCTCAGGTGTCTGGCTGCTATCGGGTGGCATCCGCCTTGGCATTATGGTTAACCATGTCTACGTCAACCTCATTTTTCACTTCCAGCACATTAGAGGCTGAACAGCCATTAACACTCATCTGCCAAACGGGGAGGGGGGGAGGGGGGGGGATCAATAGGAGGGTTTTAGAAGGTCAAAGTCAAGCATCAACAGTCACTTTACATCATGCGAGCCCTATGCATTTAAATGCCGAAAATGGAGGAGGACTTTGTCCTTGATTGGGGTGTTTTCGTGACTCGGGGTGAGTCCCCCAAGCTGGATCTGCACACAGAGCAGGTCCACCCAGGTAGAGGTTAAGCCCACGTCCCGCTGGGACGCTACAAAGACTTTATTTCTCATGAAGACTCCGCCTGAGCTTGTATTTACTCCTTCCTCACAAACAGATTGATTAATTAATCCCTGGATTGCTCTAAACCGTTGTTATGTCGTAACCAATACATTTCTATCCCAGCCCTTAAAACACCAAAATTGAGCATGACTCCTTTAGTTGCAGTGACACCACAACAGCATGTGTATTACAATCTAATTTGATTTGTTTTGTTGTGTACCCCCTTGCTCCCATCCGCCCTGACTGTGGCATGGCAGCTTGGCACAGAGCCAGCCCCGTTTGGCCGTGGTGGTACATTTCCATCTCATTCATCACATAAAGACAGATAATCAGAAAGTCATTACAGTGGCTTGACACCAGTGCTTGCCCCAGGAAGACAGAGTAATTGAGCACCACAGAAGGGAAGCGAGCAGCCTGAGCCAAGGCCGCGCGGTAATGAATGTAAGATGTCGACACGCGAGGAGGGGAAGAGGATCTTGACGCACCGAGACGTGGACGGACATAGAGCGAGACTGACAACCGGGGAGGTGGAGGAAGACTGATACGTGCGGGCAGGTGGACAAAGAGGACGTTGGGAAGAAAAGTGTTAGAGGTGGATGGACAAAAACTGGCATGACTTTCAGGTAATTGAATCAATACACACGGTGTCAGGGAGAAGAAGCCACACAAAAAAAGTGAGATTTGACTGGTCCTGTGTTGTGTTGGTGGCTGTATGTGGGTGTGCTTCTGAGAGAAAAGGCTGCAATTTTATGTATAAATGGCTTTCTATGAAAAGAATAAGCAACGTTAGTTAGTTTGTTAGACGTTAGTAAAATCAATTAAGCTGACACTTTAATCAATTTTTTTAATGAAAAAAAAACACATTAATTTAATCCATCTATGAAGTTGAAAAAGGACGTTTTTTCAAAATTAGAGTTTTGAAATGAATTGAGGGCCGGGCGATGTGGCAAAAGAAACTCATACATATCATTTCATTTCTCGATAACGATACATACGCCTATTGTTCTTTACTCCTATGTGAATTGAATATTGGACAAATGAAAAGTACTGAGTGCTTTTTCATTTAATTAAGACCTTCAGGGCAAATTGATCAGCTTTTCTCTGTCTATGTCTACATGCATGCACAGAAATACAGAGTATCCAAGACAATAAGACAATTGTTTGATTGAACTACATTGGGAATTCTTATCAAATTAGATTTTCTGAGAGATTAGAGTAAGTGTGTGTTTCTTGGTATATGATTTCATCACGATTCCATTGTAAGAGGATGAATTATCATGCTGAATTATCGCCCAGCCCTAGACATATTATCGCTGGAAATACAACCAGAACAAACAGAATCTGTTCGAGAGCTTTAAAGTGACACCAAACTAAATAGTAAAAACTAACACCACACCATCTTTAGATATAAAAACAGTGAGCAGACACATCTCACACTCTGCTATAGTGAAGAGGAAATAACATTTAACCAAACAGCAATAATGCACACATGACCAATATTGACAAAAACTGTTGAACTAATAGATATAGATTAATGTAAAGCAATATAATTAGCTTAGAAACCCAAATGTAACAAGACTTATGGTGCATTCAAGCCCTTGTTCTTCTTTTCCGAGCAAGATTTTATCCTGATATTCAAAACAGCTGGATATGTATCCCCTATTACAATCCATTATGGCTGCATTATAAATCATCATATTGTCTCAGTTTGGCAAGGCACGTAGAAATAAGACACCAGCAAACACCTAATGGACACAGTTTCTGAACGGAAGATCTCCATTTTTTAAACAGAGCTTTATAGTGCTGGTTCTCAATTACAGTTCCTGTTCGTGTAGCTATACTGGCATCAAATCAGTAAGTGATTTACGCCTGGTACACCCGGCGACTGCAATGAATATGCTTGTAGAATGGGAAACCAGTAAAAGTATAATCCCCGGGGACCAGGATTGTTCTGTCAGACCCTCTTTGTTCTGTCAGACTTAAGCATGCCGGTTGCTTTATTGCCGCCTGTAGATGCCAGGGCAGATCTCATTTTCGTGGTTGGTGAGTTTCCAAGATCTTTTAAAAAGTTGCTTGTTTTTTAAATTCCCCAGGCCCCGCCTGCAGTCGAAAATTATGCTACCTGCTGTTTCTCTCAGTTGCAGTTTATATGTGCTTTAGGCAGAGGAGAGTTTTGACATCCATCAATAACTCAGCTGACTACTTTTTACTTTCTTCCACTTCCTGGTGGTAATAAAACTCCAACCCTAAAAAGTGTGCCTATTATAGCAACCCACTATTAGGGTTCCTTAATAAGTGGTAAAACCAGTGGCTGAGGCACAAAATAAGCTTGAATTCCTAGCAAGAGTCCATTGACTGTTTCTGTGGGGGCATCCTGGATGTCATGCAGGGCAACTGGGTTATCAGCAAGATAAATGTTGTTTTCTTGGTTCTTCACCTCTTTCCTCAAATGACTGAGTCACAAAGTATCTCCACTCCACCTCAAGCACGTCTCCACCGGAGAAACGAGGCCTGATCTTGTGGAGTATTGTAAGGATTTCCTGTCAGTGTTTTGAGACAGACAATTACTGTCAAGACGTGCGGATTCTAAGGACAGACTCGACGATACCGCGAGGGATTGCAAAATCAAGAGCTTCTCTTCTTGTGGATTTCTTTTAAATACGCACGTGCCTGCGTGCATAAAAATGTTGAATTAACTTCGATTCCCAAGATGCATTCTGACTGAAAATTCTCGCGTAATTGAGGCGTTGGGAAAACTGAAAACACAAGCTGCAGCTTTAATGAGTTCACTTTCATGCTGCCGTGTTTTGTTCCGAACTGCAGTCCGATTTCAGCCTCTGACTGCCTTCTTCTCAATGGCAACATAGCGGCCGAGGCTCATGGGTATTGTAGTATTTTGAGCCGTTTCTCATGCCAAACTGACGAACAAAACATAAATGATTAAAACTTGGGATCATAGCACAATTCCATAGGATCGTGACAAAATCGGGGAGAGTCACGTGCTAAAAAAAGGGGGTCCGCGGAGGTACTGCAGGGGGTCCGCAAAATATTTGGTTGATTAGACATTTTTTTTATTTTATTACATTTTTTTTTCAAACATGAATCTGTCCATTATTTTAATAGTTCAGTATTGTATGCAAGATAACAGGTACGCTTATGCATGGCAGTGGCACTACTAGGCCATCACTCATTTTCGTTTCCACATTTATGTTTAAAATAAAAACGTCAATTTGAACAGCTTGTATGCATGATTATCATGCAATGGACAGACAATGTTGATATTGGCATTGGTATCAGTTGACAAGGTATGTTTATGAATGGCAGTGACACGGCCACCCTACTCACTGTACCTTGCACATGTTTAAAATAAAAACATGAATATATGAACCTGTGTATTATTTGAATAGCTTAGTATTGAATGCACAATAACAAGGTATGTTTATACATGGCACTAGGCCCAGTTTAATATAAAACACAATTGTATACAATATATATAGTAGGGCAGGGGTCGCCAATAGGCGGACCGCGGTCCGGATCCGGACCCAGACGCTGTCCTATCCGGACCCGGACGTATAATTAATGGATAATTGAGAATTGTACATTTTGGCGGAGCGCTTCTGTTTTAACCTGCGCAGCTTTTCTGGCCTTTACGGCATTCATTCAGCAGTTCAGGAAACACACCGACCAATTACATACATTGTAAATAATCTCACGTGACGCTACTCAGCCAATCGAATGTTTATTCCAAAATGCATCGTGAGTCGAGTGAGATTACGCAGACAGGCGGGAGACGGAGCGAGAGCAGTGAGAGAGAAGCAGTGAGAGAAGTGAGTAAGTCGGAGAACAAAGTTAACATGGCATGCTCTAAAAAGAGAAAAGTGGACCTCGAAAACAGAGCTTTAACAAAGAATGGACGGACTCGTATTTGTTCATGGTCCGTGTACGCTTTAGTCATCTGTTTTACCGTTCATTCGATAATACGGAAATACCATGGTATTCTCGTTTTTCGTTTCAAACCAGAAAACGGAAATGGGCGGTCGTATTTCCGTTTTTGGTTCTGAATTCAAAACCGGAAAAACCACAGAACCAAAGTCAAATAACGAGCCGTATTTCGTTTTTGCAAATCCCTTTTTGTTTTTTCCGTTAAAACGAGACGCAGATTACTGCACTGTTGTTGTTTTTTCACAGTACCTTTTGAAAAGATGCCTGGAAGTCTGGAATGTGTCTGGGATTCTACGCGTAATGGATTCCACACGTAACGGGTTCCACGCGTAACGGATTCCACAGGTTCCGTGCGTAACGGATTCCACAGGTTCCGTGCGTAACGGGTTCCGTGCGTAACGGGTTCCGTGCGTAACGGGTTCCGTGCGTAACGGGTTCCGTGCGTAACGGGTTCCGTGCGTAACGGGTTCCGTGCGTAACGGGTTCCGTGCGTAACGGGTTCTGTGCGTAACAGATTCCGTACGTAACACGTTCCACACGTAACACGTTTCACACGTAATGGGTTTCACGCGTAACGGGTTCCGTGCGTAACGGGTTCCACGCGTAGAGGGTTCCACGGGGTCCACACGTAACGGGTTCCACGCGTAGCGGGTTCCACGCGTAATGGGTTCCACGCGTAACGGGTTCCATGCGTAACGGGTTCCGCGCGTAATGGGTTCCACACGTAACGGGTTCCGTGCGTAACGGATTCCACGAGTTCCGTGCGTAACGGGTTCCGTGCATAACGCATTCCACGCGTAACGGATTCCACGCGTAACGGGTTCCTCGCGTAACGGGTTCTAAGCGTAACGCGTTCCACGCGTAACAATTCAGCGCGTAACGGGTTCCATGCGTAGCGGGTTCCATGCGTAGCGGGTTCCATGCGTAACGGGTTCCATGCGTAACGGGTTCCATGCGTAACGGGTTCCATGCGTAACGGATTCCACAGGTTCCGTGCATAACGGATTCCACAGGTTCCGTGCGTAACGGGTTCCGTGCGTAACGGGTTCCGTGCGTAACAGATTCCGTACGTAACACGTTCCACACGTAACACGTTTCACACGTAATGGGTTTCACGCGTAACGGGTTCCGTGCGTAACGGGTTCCACAGGTTCCGTGCATAACGGGTTCTGTGCGTAACGGGTTCTGTGCGTAACAGATTCCGTACGTAACACGTTCCACACGTAACACGTTTCACACGTAATGGGTTTCACGCGTAACGGGTTCCGTGCGTAACGGGTTCCACGCGTAGAGGGTTCCACGGGGTCCACACGTAACGGGTTCCACGCGTAACGGGTTCCACGCGTAATGGGTTCCACGCGTAACGGGTTCCATGCGTAACGGGTTCCGCGCGTAACGGGTTCCACACGTAACGGGTTCCGTGCGTAACGGATTCCACGAGTTCCGTGCGTAACGGGTTCCGTGCATAACGCATTCCACGCGTAACGGATTCCACGCGTAACGGGTTCCACGCGTAACGGGTTCCACGCGTAACGGGTTCCACGCGTAACGGGTTCCTCGCGTAACGGGTTCTAAGCGTAACGGGTTCCACGCGTAACGGTTCAGCGCGTAACGGGTTCCATGCGTAGCGGGTTCCATGCGTAACGGGTTCCATGCGTAACGGGTTCATTGCGTAACGGGTTCCATGCGTAACGGGTTCCATGCGTAACGGGTTCCATGCGTAACGGATTCCACAGGTTCCGTGCGTAACGGATTCCACAGGTTCCGTGCGTAACGGGTTCCGTGCGTAACGGGTTCCGTGCGTAACAGGTTCCGTGCGTAACGGGTTCCGTGCGTAACGGGTTCTGTGCGTAACAGATTCCGTACGTAACACGTTCCACACGTAACACGTTTCACACGTAATGGGTTTCACGCGTAACGGGTTCCGTGCGTAACGGGTTCCACGCGTAGAGGGTTCCACGGGGTCCACACGTAACGGGTTCCACGCGTAACGGGTTCCACGCGTAATGGGTTCCACGCGTAACGGGTTCCATGCATAACGGGTTCCGCGCGTAACGGGTTCCACACGTAACGGGTTCCGTGCGTAACGGATTCCACGAGTTCCGTGCGTAACGGGTTCCGTGCATAACGCATTCCACGCGTAACGGATTCCACGCGTAACGGGTTCCACGCGTAACGGGTTCCACGCGTAACGGGTTCCTCGCGTAACGGGTTCTAAGCGTAACGGGTTCCACGCGTAACGGTTCAGCGCGTAACGGGTTCCATGCGTAGCGGGTTCCATGCGTAGCGGGTTCCATGCGTAACGGGTTCCGTGCGTAACGGGTTCCGTGCGTAACAGATTCCGTACGTAACACGTTCCACACGTAACACGTTTCACACGTAATGGGTTTCACGCGTAACGGGTTCCGTGCGTAACGGGTTCCACAGGTTCCGTGCATAACGGGTTCTGTGCGTAACGGGTTCTGTGCGTAACAGATTCCGTACGTAACACGTTCCACACGTAACACGTTTCACACGTAATGGGTTTCACGCGTAACGGGTTCCGTGCGTAACGGGTTCCACGCGTAGAGGGTTCCACGGGGTCCACACGTAACGGGTTCCACGCGTAACGGGTTCCACGCGTAATGGGTTCCACGCGTAACGGGTTCCATGCGTAACGGGTTCCGCGCGTAACGGGTTCCACACGTAACGGGTTCCGTGCGTAACGGATTCCACGAGTTCCGTGCGTAACGGGTTCCGTGCATAACGCATTCCACGCGTAACGGATTCCACGCGTAACGGGTTCCACGCGTAACGGGTTCCATGCGTAACGGGTTCCTCGCGTAACGGGTTCTAAGCGTAACGGGTTCCACGCGTAACGGTTCAGCGCGTAACGGGTTCCATGCGTAGCGGGTTCCATGCGTAACGGGTTCCATGCGTAACGGGTTCATTGCGTAACGGGTTCCATGCGTAACGGGTTCCATGCGTAACGGGTTCCATGCGTAACGGATTCCACAGGTTCCGTGCGTAACGGATTCCACAGGTTCCGTGCGTAACGGGTTCCGTGCGTAACGGGTTCCGTGCGTAACAGGTTCCGTGCGTAACGGGTTCCGTGCGTAACGGGTTCTGTGCGTAACAGATTCCGTACGTAACACGTTCCACACGTAACACGTTTCACACGTAATGGGTTTCACGCGTAACGGGTTCCGTGCGTAACGGGTTCCACGCGTAGAGGGTTCCACGGGGTCCACACGTAACGGGTTCCACGCGTAACGGGTTCCACGCGTAATGGGTTCCACGCGTAACGGGTTCCATGCATAACGGGTTCCGCGCGTAACGGGTTCCACACGTAACGGGTTCCGTGCGTAACGGATTCCACGAGTTCCGTGCGTAACGGGTTCCGTGCATAACGCATTCCACGCGTAACGGATTCCACGCGTAACGGGTTCCACGCGTAACGGGTTCCACGCGTAACGGGTTCCTCGCGTAACGGGTTCTAAGCGTAACGGGTTCCACGCGTAACGGTTCAGCGCGTAACGGGTTCCATGCGTAGCGGGTTCCATGCGTAGCGGGTTCCATGCGTAACGGGTTCCATGCGTAACGGGTTCCATGCGTAACGGGTTCCATGCGTAACTGATTCCATGCGTAACGGATTCCACAGGTAACGGGTTCCCTTTGACCTCTTCTGTTTAACCTTTCAATTCAGGATTTAAGTGTGACAATTAAATCAATGAGGTAGATAAATTAGGCTTAATGTTCAATAAGAATAAACCAAACTTCTTTATTTTTTCAATTTTCATTATTTATTGCCTCGTGATCAACACATGCTCACTCTTCCATGTAGGTATGTTGAGTTCTTATTAAATGACACAAATATAACTAGTAAATACATGATGTATACAACTAATGTAAATTAACCATAAACATAAAATATCAGATGAAATAATCAACATTAAATTAATCTATATATAAATATATATATATATGGCACTAAGTGGCGCGAGTTAGATATTATTGTAATGTTCCGGACATTTGCCCGAGGAGATTTTCTCAATCTGGACCTTTTGGAATTTTAATTGAAGACCCCTGTAGTAGGGGGTCCCTGCTCCATCTCTCTATCAGTTTGGGGGTCCTTGGCCTAAAAAACGTTAAAGACCCCTGCTCTAAATGCTTCTAAAGTGTGGCACATAAGAATCAACACTGAGCAAAACAGTCCCACTGCTAATCTATGTTACGGCTTAATTGAGAGATGATGTGCCGAGGCAGCTGTAGAACGCCACCTGCCAGGTTTTGACCCCGGTCTCGAGCTCATCTGTGTGCAACCAAGACGCGCTGCGATTGGCTGCGGAATCTATGCATTCTCCAAGGGCACCTGCGGACCATAATAAGTCTATTATGGTGAGGGCAAACCGACAGGCAAGATTCAATGCTCCCGCCTCGCATCTGTTGCTTTGCCAAGTATTTTCTACAAGGCCGGTCTGATCTTTTCATTACAGTCCAAATATGAAATAATCATGTGCTCATTTGTAGCTGCCATCCATGGAAGCTTTTTCATTTTTTTGCCCTGCTATTGGTGGGTTCTCTCAAACAAAATAAGTTGTCCCATCTACTTATGACTTGAATGCATCGCCATGCTAGCATGCCAAATACATGCTGCCAGTCGGAAAAGACATCGCAACCCTAATTAAATGTTACAAACTGACTCTACGCTGAATGAGTTACTGTGACAAAGTGTAGCTTAGTCTTAGCAGCGTGGGTGGTGAAACATGTTTTCTTCTTCTGTAGCCGTACTAAGTCCTCGCTCTTTGCTGACGTCTTTCATTACTACTGGCAAACCCTTACTGGGCTCGACTATCGCCTCCTGAAACTGTATCGCATAATTTATATAAACTGATAGCCGTCATTTTACCTTCTTGTAAATATGTGTTGAGGCTGCTGAGCCTCCTGGAAACCTGACTCGCACGCTGGTGATACAGGATACAGCGGACAGAGCTAATGATGGGGCTTCCCATAAATACTTATGTGTGCTGTGCTGAGAATAATCAGCACTACTGAGCCTGTCTACTGGAAACTCAACTTCTGTTGAGGTGAAACTAGATAAATGCAGCTTGATGCGGGACCTCCCCGTGTTGTTTTTGCTTTTTCGCTCCCCGTTGCCAAGCATCAACAAAATAAAAAGGCCTGTGACCCGAGAACTTTTCTGCAGCAAAGATATAAAAACTAACTCAAAGGCGAATCCCAGAGCCACCGTCAAGTACGACATACATCAAGGTAATGAGTTATCCCCACTGCTGTGCATAAGTCGGATCATCTGCACAGATGTGAAGACAATGGCATTTCTGTTTGACTGGGGGAACCGTGGGCGGATGGCAGCGAAGGAAAGGGAGGACAATTAGCAGTGGGAGAGTCAAACTATCAGAGGGCCACATAGAACAGCTGCAAACCAATGGGGGGTCCACAGTTGCTTAGGAGCCATGAAAGAAACATTACCGTCCATGTATCCTGACAGAGTACTACAGTAATGAAGCACACCCTGAAATAACATAATCCAAGCCAGCAACACATGCACCCTTCCAATCACCATTCCATCGGATATTCAGCCGGTGTATCAGGCTGCTAATGGAGGATGTTGAAGATGCTGACAGAAGAAACAAAAGAATGTGACTGAAGTCAAGTGAACGAAAGACATCAGGGGGATACACCTAAGGCAAACACATCATTTTACAAACACTGGTCAATTTTGAGAGCTGGGGCTATTTTGCTGTAATAACATGTCTTCTTTCAGACTTTCTGTTTCAGACACTTTTAAGTGTTTGTTTTACTACCCTCCCCAAAAGTCACCAAAGGTTTGCGTATCCAAACATAATATTTCAGACAACTTGTAGAACAAAAAAAATAAATTGTCTTACTGGAAGTAAGTTTTCTTTTTTTTACCATATTCACCCGTAGTGATATACCATATTCACATATCGTTAAAGGCTTTTCTTCTCAAAATGGGGTTTTCCTTATACTCTGAGCCAGAAATCTCCATTCCTATCTACAATCTGGAAGTTGTTACAGAGGTGTTTGTTCATATTTCATTAATAGCCTGATTTATTCAACGTTCTATTCTCCAAAACCGGCTGTTGACAGTATCTTCTGATCTGTGTGATACAAAGAGAAATCCAAAATTCCCTTTGTAAAAATCTTTGACTCTCATATATACAGTATATATATATATATATATATATATATATATATATATATATAAGAAACAAGAACTTTGAATCTGGCTTCAACCAATATATAGATTTCAGTTTTGGACATTTAATCAAAGTAGCACAAGTTTGGTATTTTAAGATACATTTTCAGGAAACTTGTAATACAAAAAATAAAAGTAATCAACTGGGAAAGTTCCATGTTGATATCAGTTATTATCAGACAAAGTGTCAACCCAGGACCTTGATGAGACAAAAGTATCGAGAAGTACATGTCCACGAAGAGTGCCATGGGAGGACGGTTCCTTCGCAAGATGTACCAACGTCAGATAAAAGAGGTGACTGACATGAGAAAATACTGGAAAAACAGGGTCAACTTTAGCATATGTAGAGCAGTGACAATGTCTCCCTGAGGCCGGCATACAAAAAAAACAAGTTATGAGCTGGAACCTGACAGGTCCAGAAGAGGGACACCAGAAAGGATGCTTGTGAGTGATTTCCAGATCCAGGCCCTGGTCCAACCAGCGGGTCACTGTGGTAATGCACTGGAAGCACAAAACAGTAGTGGGTGTGACATTAAAGCTCAGTAAGTGGCTCCAACAGATTAAAAAAAGAAAAAAACACCATCCAAAATCTATGTCCACAAAAGTGCAGTACATAACACTCGTCGAGGAGCTGTTATGTATATTTAAATTTTCATCGCACCCACCTCATATTTTCCCCTTTTCTCAGTTCATTAACACTTGTCGAGGTATGTGTAAGTGTGAGTCCTTTTCATTTGCTGAGATGAGAAGGTCTGCTAAAAAACTTTGATTGGAATAAAAACTGTTAAGGGGAGAAAAAACAGTGGGCAGTGTTTCTTTATCAAAAGATTTGCCCTAAATTGTTCACACACATTTCATCAAATTGAAAAGCCAGTTGATTCAATTTGCTTTCCCGCATCTTCACTTCCCCGGCAGCACACACACACACACACACACACCATTTGGCTTTGCTGTGGCATTTTGTCGATTTGTTTGCGGAGCCCGTCCTCCTTCTTTTGCTGTGCGTCCTTCAATCTCAGCTCAGGATTTAGGCACAGAGTGGACACGTATGCAGACAGGTAACAATACGACATGCGCCAGCTCGGCACACACACATACACACAAACAAATACAACACTGGCAGATTGGACCCCAAGTGGTTATTTTCCACCAGGGACGGCAGTTTAAGAGACGGATCAGTCGAACAAAGCACAGCGACAAAAACAACCTCCATATGAATTTAGAAGAGGTATTTTGCCGTATGTGTGAGTAAGTGTGTGTCTGAGAAGACGGAAAAAAAAATAAAGAGTCAGATCCATGACGCACACGAATAAATAACGAGAGACGGGATCACACAAGCCAGTCTCCAGAATAAAATGCGTGTTTCTGCATACGTTGAATCTCGACGTTTCTGAACCAAAAACATGTTTCATGGCAACATTTCTACATACGTTATCCGTGTTTAAAAACGTTACCTTGAAATGTAATTGACAATGCAGTTTTGTTGTATGGGAACATCATTTTTTTAGACCAGGCTGGATCACACCAACAGTGAGGGAGGGGCCAATGACCCCCTTACCCACTACCTACCCCCCTGCCTTCGGCGCCCTTGCTTGGTCCACACCCATCTTTACACTCGGCCTTCATTTTGATCTCAACTACACACCTGTGAAGTTTCCTGACTGCGTCTTGCACAATTGTGATCACAAAATCTAGTCCACAGAAAGACATATAAACACCTGGCAAAGTACTCAGAACTGCTTTTCGCCACCATGACATGATAATCAATAATAATCATGGAGACGCCACTGCTTCTGCTAATAAGACAAAGCGTCTGTGTGATGATGAGAAGACTCTTAAAGAGTGTTAAAGAGTCTTCTGATCGACACACAAACCCTGACTGGCTCGTTGCTCGTCGCAGCTGAGACCCAGGCTGCACTGTTGACATAACAACATGTGTTGAGCATCCCTCCATGTTTTATTCAAATGTCTCCCTTTCTTTTTTGCAGAGATTAACGCGAGTGTTACAAGATGCATATTATGCATGCCTGAGTATATAGAGAATGTATGCATTTATGTGTAATTATGCACCACAAGCGTGTCTGCACGTGTGCAGAGATGCAGAGAAGACGGCGCGTGTGTGTGTGAAGCTAAAAGCTCCAATGGGGTTCTTCACAACCACTTGTTTGAAAAAGAAAACGGTTGTATTTTTCACCGCCCGCTCCCCCCCCCCCGTTGGTTTCATGAAGAAGAAGAAGAGAAACGTTTCAGCGGACCCCCTCCTGTTTTAGTTACAGCCCCTTCACTCCACGCGCTCTTCTCTAGCATTTCTAGGGAAATCACAGGCCCGACACAGACAGCTGCCTGACTCTCACTCATGTATGGTGTGTGTGAGTGGTTTTGTTCTCTGGTACGTGTGACAAGTGTGTGTGCAAGTTTTGCGACAGTGTTTGAGGCTGTCTGTTATGTGAGTGTGTGGGTGTTTGTGAGGGAGAGTGTGTGTGTGTGTGTGTGTGTGTGTGTGTGTCTTGTCAGCATGGAACAAACACAGTTTTGACTCCCTCTCCAAAAACCTGTTTAACACTGCTTTGAAGTTCTGCCAGTCGCTTTGCCGTTCTGCTACTGTTGGGAAACATACTGTACTAAGTTAAGGTAGCGTCAGGTAAGTAGGAAGCAGTGGCTTTATGGGTGCAGTATAATAAAGCACGGTGTCTTCATTGCAGTGGTGGACAGTGATGTGTGGTCAGGGCCTCGACCGAAACTAAAAAGAAATGTTAACGTGATAGCTGTGTTTGTTTATAATTTCTTCATATTCATAATTTCATTAATCATATTTCTATTACAAATGTTTCATTTTTATTATTTATGATGTGTCCCGGGATTGCACAAACTTCAGGAAAATTTGTCAGAATAGTATAGTATGAATAAAGAGCTGTGGGGCGTCATATCATTGCGATAGGCTGCAACACATACTGGGCGAAAAAAGGCTCACCAGCTGACGCACGAACATAGAACATGAGGATGATTGTCTGGTTTCACTGATGCGTCCGCAGGTATGGTGTTAAAGTAATAGCTGAGAATTACAATTATGCAACTATTGAAATGATCTATTCTATTCTATTTTAGAAAACGTGTACATCCGCCGCAATCCATTCGAGTGTAACCAAAACGTTCTGAGGCCTGCGAGGTCAGCACCTTTATATTCACAGCGCCCTCTGCTGTAATCCTGCGACATCGCAGCTCCGCTTACACTGCGCACGTTTTATACTCCAAAGGGTCAACACCGCGTCCGAGCCTTCATTCAATATCCTAGGACGCTGCCGCACGCCTCGGGTCACGTGACCTCCGCTCTCTCTTGCTTCGGCTCGGCGCCGCCCAGTGGCACCAACCTACCCGCGAGTCAGCATGGATATTTCTCACAAAAATAACGCGGCTAATGGTCCACCGACACCCGACCTGCAGGATCTCACCCCTGGCGGAAGCGGCAAGCAGTTGCACAGACTTTTCAAACAAGAGTCCTATACGAAAAGAAGGTCAGGCTAGACCAGACAACTTGTGTGTCGCGTACCCGCTCTTCTCCTCCTCCAGCAGCAGCGACAGCGTGTGGATAAAAGGGCGACACTGTCACCGCAACGATTTAAGCAGTGCTGCAGCATATGCAAAATCCACGGTCCATGCCCACTCGGAAAAAAAAGAACCTCAGCGAGTTGCATTGACATGGCCCCTCGATGAGCAACCCGGGCTCCGTGCCAGCATAGTGCAGAGGTAAAAAGGAAAACAGGGAAATATTAAGAAAGTCTCATCGACGTGACCTGTTATCTTGCTGAGCAAAAGAGCCAGTAGTAGCTCTGCCAATCAAGGAAATTATGAGCAACTGTTACATGTGCTGGCAGAAAAAGATGACAAGTTATAGCCACCCCTTCACGCTCCCTGACATCACACATCTTCACACATCTGATTGAGAATGATTTAATCAAAGCCATTGTCGAGGTTATCAGGACTCAAATAATAAAGAAAAAATAAATACAAGTAGCATCCTTTGTTGCAGTGGAAGTGGAGACCATCGGGTATCACAAACAAGAATTAATAAATATGAGTGGTGCTGAGGTAAAAATTAGGTAAAAGAAGCTTTTTGGTGAGTTTGATTTGGTGGGATTATACAGTCCAAGGAAGGATGCCTCTACAGCTGCTTACTTTTTTGACAAACAATAATCTACAGGGGAACTGAACCCGAGGCCACAAAACCTCTGAAGCTGGTCTTAACATATACATTCTGCCACCCCATCTGTGGAGAGGACCATTTCATCGTTAAAGCGCATAAAGACCTTCAGCCATGACAGAATAAACAGAAGAGGCCTTCGCCCGTTGCCCATATTTCCATTAAAAAGACTTGTGAAACTGAGGAATACACCCAAGGACAACAAAGTCATTGTCCAGAGGGATAGGCGCATGGACTTCTTCTTCGTCTAAATAAAGTAAGTGCCTACTTTATAAAATAAAAAGGATATATGTATTTGCTTTTTTTGGGCTGTACCGAATAGTTCAAAGCTGTTGACATGATGTCATTATTTTGAACAAGCCATCCAACTTCTCTGCTGGTGCTTTGTTGTCCTTGTCTTTTTTGATTGTCTTCAAATGAAAATAATGAATGTAATCATTTTTAATTTCTATGTTTGTATTGAACAAAATATTCTGCTTCCATCTATATTTGTTGGCATTTAGACTTTCAAAAACAACAATTTCACTGCAGTCAAATCTTGCTGCCTACAAAGGGACGGTCTATTTCAATCTAACAGCACCAGAAATTACATTTATATATATGACATCAATTTGTTTCCCATATGTCTGGAGATTTGACATGAAATATGACGACAGACATTCAAAGCTTCATTTGAAAAACCTCAATAGAAGTTTCGAATGTAAAACATGGCATCTGGTACAGCCCTACTATTGCTGATTTAAAAAAAACAACCTTTTATTGGCTTTGTGTATGTTGTCTGTGTTGGGCTACTATGTGCTGACACCAACATTCCTCTCATTTTTCTTGATCCTGGTGTGCCGGTGCGCTTTTGCACATTTTGTAGGATTGAATAAGCTGTTTTCTACTGGTATGCTGACACCAAGCTTTCTCTCTCGCTCTCTCTAATGCTAAGCTACTGTGCGCTAACACCAATATTTCTCTCTTTTTCAATACCCCGGTGCACCATCACTAGGCCTCATTGTGTTTGATTATTGTTGCACTTTTGTAGAAGTGAATAAGCAGTTTGTGCGCCTACACAAATGTCTCAATCTTTTCTTTATCCTGGTGCATTTGTAGAAGTGAATCAGCAGTTTATCCTGGTGCGCTGACATCATTGTGCGGGGTTATCGGTGTGTTTTTGCGTTATCAAGTGCACTCTCTTTCTCTGTCTGTCTATCTCCCTGGGTGTTTATTGTGTTGTTTGTCGGCCTAACAAATATAGAGTAGTTTTTAAACTATATTTTAACAATCTTTGCATAATATAGACATATCTATACGCCACATTGACTGGTCACTGCCTACCCAGGCGCATATTTCACCACAGGTTACTGCTGGAGGAAGTACTCGGATCCTTTAGGTCAGTGTTTTAATGAATGTTCCTGATCATTTTTACTGCCATTTCCGCATCACGTTATATTATCTAGAATAGGCATCCATTTCGAAGAGAAATACGTTTGCTAAATAACAATTATTTTGTATCCATGTGTTATTGAAAACATATTCTTTATAAATGAGACGAAATCAATGCATGTAGGAGGCGTAACTGGCTATCTCATTCTTTTCATTTCCTCTCATCAGTCTAACAATATACATTCAGGCAGAGTTAACAGACTGACATTACTGCTTTAGGCTACCTAAGTGACAGTAGAAGTCCTGGTCAAAGTCCTGAATTCAAGATGTTGCTTTAAGTCCCAGTGAAACCGAAAATAGTGCATTGTACAATAGTTTCTACTTAAAACAATAGTACAGATAAAGTATTATCAGCAAAATGTACTTATTATGGAGAATAGCTTCTGTCACAGTGTTTAGTAAGAGAATATTATATCATTCTGTTTTATCACTATTACATATATGTAAGAGCATATTAATCTTTGTCAATGCTATCTCAATTTAAGAATGTTTGTATACTACTGGGTAGGTTATAGTATTACACCATGTCCTATTATGTTTTTTTAATGTAAAAAGTAACTACTAACTATAAGTGTCATTAATGTAGTGGAGTAAAACGTATAATACACTGAAATGTAGTGAAGTAGAAGTATAAAGTAGCATAGAATGGAAATACTCAAGTACACGTATGTCAAAATAGTGGTTAAGTACAATACTTGAGTAATTGTACTTAGTTAGATTCCACCGCTGCTTTTAATGTTAGGTGTGAAGGAAAAATACAGTATTTAATAGAGCATTTTTCAGCCTACTAAGACAATTGTGCATTTACAGTAGATAACTACGATATAAACACTAAATATGTACTGTGAACCCTGAATAAATAGCAGTGCTGCAAAAACAGTTTTTTTCATGTTCTCAATAATTTACTTTGGTTGCCTCTGCCTCAGTGTCGCTCTGAATCAATATTTCAGCATTTTTACCTTGGTGTATTCTAACCGACTTCTATGATTTAATACAAGTTAAATGTTTTGAATTACTTGCTTGATACTCTTTTCTTCTGCG
This sequence comes from Leptoclinus maculatus, assembly GCA_032191485.1. Lineage (NCBI taxonomy): Eukaryota > Metazoa > Chordata > Actinopteri > Perciformes > Stichaeidae > Leptoclinus > Leptoclinus maculatus. The sequence goes on along the minus strand of JAVDOI010000011.1, from coordinate 18,025,308 downwards.
GTGTGTCAAGACCACAAAACTAAAGAGGCTCTTAGCAACTTCACAAATCTTAAGGTGTTGCAGCATCCCAATCCTCCAAGAAATCAATCAATAAGCTGCCAAACAAGCATTGATGGCTGCATTCAAACTTCTGTCAGTCAAACAGTCATGAATGGACAATCGCTGTTGTACACCTTCCCGTTCTGTGCTTTGGCAAAAACAATGGCCACCTGGATTTATTTTGCACAAAAGTGGCTGCAGTAACTGGGAAAATCACCTTCTGAATAAATGGCCTGCAGCTGCCACCGTTTTCCCTTTCAAACACAACCTGGAGGAAACCAAAGAACAAAAAGTCCAAGTGGAAAAACATTGATGGCAGACTTTTTCTTTCTAACTAAACTAGTGGGATGAGCTATGAGTTTCTCTTTCACAAAACACATCTTAACTTTCTCAGTGCTTTCAGACAGCTTCTACAATGAGGCAATGACGGTTGCTTACAGTTGCACACATGGTGCTGGGATAAATCTCATCAAACCCAAATATCTTGACATCTTTAATGGGGAGCTAACTTTTAAAACATGTATGCCTCTAATAATACCTTGTATTTGTTAAAATAAGTTGCTTAATCTTTAGATAAGCTTTGCTTTTTTTTCCCAGCTTGACAAAGCTTTACATCGTCTTTTACTTTATAGCAACAACATAATCTGTAATGACACTGGTGTCTGCTTGTGTGGGTGTGGAACGTCTAGAAATTGCATCAAGAAGCCTAAAGGCAGCTAACGCGCAAACTAAACACACTGCTTAAACAATGATATCATATTCAAAGTAATTAAAGACTTAAGCTGCATGTGTCATCACCGGCAGATATAACGTTTCTTAATAAGCTCACTGTTGTGGCTGGAAACTACTTGTACATTTTTAGCATGTGGTGGGAGGGAATATACCTTTTGTATTATCCAAAATGTAGCCACAATGTTCACCTTGGAGTCAGTTGCTTCCTACACTAAGGTTTGCCCAAACCGAAGCAGTTGCTAGGCAGAAGAGAATCACCTGACCAATCACCTTTTCATGTTTTTTTTTTTGCTATGCTGTGAGGAAAGGAGCAAAAATGAAGCACCAACATTTGAACATATCACATTGTCTCTGTGTTTTACTATTACTACATAATTGTAATCTAATACTTAGACTGAACAACCACTTAATTCCATTCAACATCATTTATCTGACATTGCCTCCTCTCAAATCACTAGTGACTAGAGACATCCGTCTGCTCTGGCAACATTTTCAGCTGATACTACTATTACAATACAACCAACAACGCAAAATAAGGTGGATTCAGTGCATCTCCTAACATTTCCCCTCACATTCAATGGTACTTTGTTCAATGTGCAATACACAAGACACCCCCTGACTGGGCTGCCAGGAGTAATATCTTCTTGTTTTTCCATCATCTCCTTGTCTATAATATGCAGAGGGATAGGTTTCCTACTCCCCGATCAGGTCAAAGCTCCAGGGAGGATGCTGGCAGCCAATACATTCTGGAGTGACAGGCTGCATTTGAGTGTCAGTTTTCCCCCCATTCACATTCCCTCTACGATGGCCTCCCTACGGAAGTTCATCTGATGCACGGCAAAGCAGACTTCATGACCACTGAAATCCTGTCTCTCCGCTATACAAGGAGCAGCACAAAACACATGGCGCCATGCCTCTGAACAACAGCATGCAGAACAGCCTCTTGTCATTCTAATTGTCTGAGAGGTGAGAGGCTCTAGACAGCCACCTCCACACTCTGTCTCACCGCCCTCGTCGCAGCTGAGCTCCACAAGGGTGAAAACACTAGAAGTAGCTCCGCTATTGCTGGCGTCTCATTGTGGACTGGGCTTGGCAGTCCGGAGAGTCCAGCATGTCCTGAATGCTGGCAGCAAGATGGTCAGTAATGAGACACATGAAGCAACCGAGCCTGGATAGGGAGGGCAGAGTCCAAATCTTTAGAGGAAAACATCTATATTGTAGCTGCTTTTTTAGGGTAAGCCCTCATTGGAGTGGTGCTATCAAACTGTCAGTGGACGTGCAGTACATTCTGAATGGTCAAGCCTACGGAGTTGCATTACAGGTTAAAGGCCAGAGTTTGTTTCCAAAGTGTTAATGCCTCTTGGAAAAAACAAACACTTTATACCTGTTCCAAAAAGGGGTTATATATATTTCAGATGGTCACCCTTGAAGGTGAGGTAAAAAATCGTCCATGATACAGAGAAAAGAGATGCACAAATTGTACAAATGGGATAATAGAGCATTCCTTCTTCTCAAAGGCATTCCAGGTGTTGCACATAAATAGTGATGGAAGTAGTTGTTTGAAGAGTCAAAAGATAGAATAGTTAACATTTTGTGTACCTGGTCGATTGCGTGCTTAAGTAGGTGTGCTTGACAAATTTGTCGGTTTTGTAAAATGACAGAAATTCCTATGCGGAAGAGGGTTTCAGACGCTGTTTGACCATTTGACGAGCGCTTTCCTTGAAGCACACTGTGGGCTTACAGCCTTCTTTAGGGGGAAAACCTCTTTCTAATGGCCAGCAGGGGGCGACGCCTATAAAAAGAAGTCGGATTGTAAAAAAGCCCATGAGAAAATGACCCTACTTTTCACTTGATCGATTTCCTCAGTAAACGTTGTAAACGTTTATGGTCTCAATTGTTAGTTTCAAGTCTTCTTCAATAATGCATGACGTTCATTTAGTAAATTATGGTTCTATTTGGAGTAAAATAGACAATAAAGCAGGGTATGCTTTAGGGCGCGGCTACCTTGTGATTGACAGATTGCTACCACAGCGTTGCTCCGGTCTGGAAGTTGTCTGTGTTTTCAACTTTAACCCTTTCACAATGTGTTTTCAGTTCATGAAGGTTATTAATTGTAACATTTCTTTAAAATGTCTTATTCAGCGTTTGGTTGTACATAGCTCCACCCTCTCGTGTCACTTCTGGTTGCAAAACCAAGATGGAGACAACCAAAATGCCGAATTCGAGGCTTCAAAACGAAAGTCCACAAACCAAATTTGTGATGCCATAGTAACTACGTCCACTTTTTATAGTCTATGGCCTTTTTCTGATTATTTTCCTCCTTCCTTCCCTAGTTTTCTCAGGCCTTTACATTCTAACAAACTCAAGTATTAATCTTTATCTTACCTTTGCTTCAGTTTATTAAAGGTTTAACCTGTATGTGTTCCGAAGTTTGATATGCCAATTAGCATATCGCCACAATATTAGTATACTAAGGCTGCATTCCCACCAAATTGAGGCGTTGCAGTCAATTTGAGAGGCGGTGTGGGAGTGTCACTTAATGGCCCGTTAACGCCAAGCGTTCTTGTTCCTACATGGCTGGGTTGTAAAGCTCGGGATAGCCGGTTCTGTGATTTGGCAACCGCAGCGAGATGTCCGGTTGCGTTTCTCCTTTCGCCGCTGCGTTTTTTCTTCCGGCACCCCCCGCATCCCAATCGCCGGTTAAACATACCACCCCCATTCAAATGAATGGGAGGACCAAATCAGGCTGACTATACTTAGGCTGCATTCACACCAAATCAGGCGTGGTGCCTGTTTTATTGTTTACATTTGTCAGATACTATGCTTTCATCCGCTTTAGACCTCACATGCCGCTGCCAATGCAGTTTTAGTTTGTGTGGGAAGAAGAGAGTTAAAAAAAGAGAGATAACTAGAGACAGAAAGAGAAAGTATGTGTAAGAAAAGAGAATGAGATGGAGAGAAGGAGGGGAGAGGTGTAATGGCAAAGCTGTCTCTCAGCTCTGGGGCCGGGTCATGTCAGTCTGATCTCATTATCCAGCACTTAGTCCTAGAACAAACAGCCAGTGGCCTCCTTCCTTCCCTCCATCGCTCCATCTCTCTCTCCCTCCATCCCTTCCTAACGACTAGCACTGCTCATGTCCTAACAACTCGCTTGGCTCACTTACTGTCTAATGACTGCCACTCCTTATAGCCTGTGCTTCAAATCCCATTTATCTCCACTATTGGAGGCTCACATTCAGACCATTCTGTTTCTAATGCCCTGGGAGAGCACAGAGGAGAGGGTGAGGGTGGGAGGGTTGGGTGAATAAGTGGGAGGGTAGGAGAAGGAAGGTATCGGGAGAGGAGAGAGAGAACTTCCTTCTGACATAAGTCACGGTGGTAATGCAGCTTTTAGGTGTTTCCATCCATCTCAGCCTCAAAATAGTCAGGTGCTCGTTTCCTGCCTTTCCTTCCTCACTTCAATTTATGTCGGCCCTCAAGTGGCAGGATGTGATTTAACTTTGATGTCATCCGCTCTCATCCTCCTTCCTTGCCTCTGTCCCCCTTTCCTCTCTGTCTTTGTCCTGAGTGTTAATGTGTTTGATGGAGGTCTTTCACCCGGCAAGCACCATTACAGTAATTTCCTCTGTAATATGAATGACAGCGATCCATTATTTATCTCAGACTTGCTCATTACTCCCCAGCCCATTGCATACCCACCCAGACAAGGCTTTCACAGCCACTCCAGACATTACTTTATTAAGAGGGCGAGGCTGCTGTGGGCTGCCACCAACAATGCTGTTATAATACAGGTGTGGTGCATGCAATGGTCAAGTTTATCATCAAGAGAAGAGAGCAGGATGGGTTTCACTGTTGTCTTGAAGTAGATTGCCGTGTTATCTGATGGCATGGAGAGGTCGACATACAGCAGTTTAACTAAAGAGAGAACGTCTGAACAGTTTCTGTAGCTTTGTGTAGCAGGGAACTGGGAATGCAACTTGTACTGAGCCTTTGCTATTCAGCAAACAAGGTTAACACGTATCTTGCAAACACATTCTTTAACATCAATTGTGACCTTCAACACAACACCTTGGGTGCACACAACACCAATTCTTCTCTTAAGTGCTTCACGTAGGCTACAACATACTGAGCATTCTTTGAAATTAACTTATCTCAAGGCTTCCAATGACTCGCGTGTCTTGACGGGTGGGTTAGCCAATTGTATGTTGTATTCATTCAATCACACAATACAGCTGTGGTCGTGGCAGACACACCTGGCAGAGATCTGCACTCTACCGTGTGTGCACCGTTATAGTTTCAGTTTGGCTTGAATAGGCCTATATATTTAGATTTTCATCTCTATGGTAGCTGTCATGTAAAAATGGATTGTTCTCTGTCAAATACCCTTGCAGCATTCCAAGTTAGGTTTCCCCCTCTGTCAATGAGAAAGAAGTTGCATTAGGGGACCGTCTATGTAGTAACCTTTGGCCTTGATGTAAACCGACAATTTAATCTAATGAGGTAATATAAAGACAAATTAAGCATGAGAGGGAGGTAAAAGATGCATCTACATTACTATTAATGCAGTCACGTCTGATGAAACCTTTTTTTTTTTTTCCTTTCTTCAGAACACAGATAAAATGAACTGCAAATCAGGCTAGTGTCGAGACAGTGTCATTAATCTCAGGACTTTACCTAAGGTTTATGGAATGGTGCTTAATAAAGCCTCACACATACAGAATGCTCCTTGCTATAACTGGTAATGATTATAGGATATTAATGTCTGCTGAAACTAATGAATCTGCAGCACGCACATGACCTCTTTTGGCACTGAGCTGCATTACAGTGATAACTCCCCACAAAGCGCACTTCTCTATGTCTCTGAGCTGGGATCTCTCTCCTTTCACTTATCCCCCCCCCCCCCCCCGTGATATCATGCACATACTCCCTCCCTCTCCCGCCCTCCCTCTCCGTCTCCTGCTCTCTCGTTCTCACAGGGTTGCACATCCCCCCCACCACTCCCTGTGACATCAAGTGCAGCGGGGGACGCAAGGGATCCAGTGAGTAAGGCTCCGTCTCTGCCGCCAGACAGGCCTCAGTCACAGTCTCTACCCCTGTCTGGTGCTGAGGTACACACATATGGCAAATTAATCCCTATGCCCTGTCTGCCGCACATAGCGCTCGTGTCAAAAGTGGTACGCTGTGCAGCAAAGACTGGGGTGACATTTTCGGGGAGACAGACACACTGTGGGAAGCCGTTACACTAAGACGCTGCACATCGAGGAGGAAGCGGCGGAGAAGAGCGGCGGAGCCTAATGAAAGGAGAGACTTCGAGAAAAAAAAAGGAGACAGAAAGAGGATTAAACAGGCAGGCTAATGAAGGGTAAACGAAGGGAGACAAATAAAGCGGCTAATGAGACACATGCATCAACCTGCTGCGACCTTTTCCTCTTTATCTAATCATGCATGCCTTATTATAGTCTTTTTATTCACTGTTTACCATTAATAATAGTTGTTGCTGTCTCTCAGGCCCCCATACAGCACTCGCACAGATTACAGCATCAAATTAAAACCATTTGTTTTACTAACTCCCGTTTGTTTCACTTACTCTCGTATCTATTGATTGCATTCATGCCCGCTCCAACATCCATACTGCGGGACCAGCTTTTGTGGGTTTAAGAAATAGATGATAAAAGTTTTTTTTATTTTTAAGGCTGGTGTGGCCAATTTGATGGGTAGAGAAATGTGCTGAAGGTGAGGCTGGTGACTCATTCAGGTCATATAAATGTGAAACAAAAATAAAAAGGTTTTGGAAGCACCTGACCTGCGGGTTAACTCAGGTCCAGCATCAAATCTCACAGCAGCTCAGTAGTCAATACTGGCCGGGAGAGCAGGACTTCATGCCAGTGTTTCTTGCTGCTGTCATGCTGGTGAGATCAGGGAAAATCAAATGCCCTTTTTCATTTTTCCAGATGGCAGAGAACGCGTTTCCTTTTTTTCCCCCTTTACACAGCTGATGGATGCCACGGCTTTTTTTTTGTTCACCTTTTAAAAGTGCCTTCGGATGCAGCAGTTTAAACGCTACATTTCGAGCAGCTTTTTTTTTTTGCACGTGCGAGATTCTGCAAACGAAGAGTTGAATCCACAGCTTTTTTTTGTTTTTGTTTTTTCCCTTTACCGATCCGCGGGGCCTTCGCCAGATGTTCCACCGCAGCTGGATCTGTGCTATCAGGTGCTTCAAATTGACCATACTCGATTTAATTGCTTGGTTACTCTGTTATCTTCATCCAAATTTAGTTTTATGAAATCATTTTACAAGCTAACTAAATCAAGCTGCCATATGCCTTGGTGTGTTTTCGCCAGCTTAGAGTGAATAGAGCTCTTGAGCAACAACAACTGCTGCCCCCCCCTCCCCCCCCCCCCTCCCTTGAGAACCCCGGGCAAAGACTGGGAGCATGCTGCTGTTTTTAACAGCATAATGCTCTCCCGTCAAAGAAGGAGGGGGGCTCAGCCAAATGACTAATGTCATTTTTACACAGAAGCATAATTTTGTTTTGCGTTTATCTCTGCGTCAGAGAAGACAAAAGGGCTCGGCGATACGGAGAGAAAGAACATGTTCCCGCCATGTTTTCTTTGGCAGTTCTCAAAGACAACAAGTCCCCGGAGAGCCATTTGAAAGAGTCCGTACTGGAGAGTGAAATGAAATGGATTGTTTGATCTTTGAAACAAGGTCTGCTCTTTCTCAGGAGATATCTCAGCACCAATCACTGCTCTGAATCCTATAAGCACAAGTGCAAAAGATGACGCCAAAAATAAAATCTGTTCATTTATTATCTGATCTTGTGAAGGTATTTTTGGGTTAAAAAAAAAAAAGAAGCTCAGTACCATTACACCCGTCTCATCCAATCCTGTGAATGTGATGCAGTGAGAGAGAAAGGTGTGGCGCTTCATGAAACCGTTGCTCGCTGTACTCAAAGGTTGCTGCGGGGGCAAGGCTATTCGGTTTCAAAGCGACACCCATTTAGGCATCTCCTCTTGTGCCTTCTTTATTTCTCATTTGCCTTCTCCTTTACATCTCACCTGGGAATTACTGTTCCCAGACAAGCCCTGCCGACAAAGAAAAAAAGCGACGCCATGAAGCCGGAGAAACAAAAACAAAAAATCCTATTAATGCTTCCGAACGCGCCGGAGTCAGACACGACGCTAACATATCCGAGTGTATTTGTGTCACAGGGAGCTGCCCTGTTTTGTTTTGTGTGGAAAGTGCAGATCCATGTAGGTTGAGCAAACAACAGAGCTCGGTTGTGGGGGAAGGGAGGGTAGTGGCAGGACTACAGGGATCAGAGATCAAACCAATCGCCTGCAGTGAGAGAAGAAAGTCGAGAAGGAGGGAAGAGAGGAGTAGGAGGTGGAGAGCTTGATGGAGAGAGTTACAGCAAAGTGCTCTTATATACACAGCCTACGGTACTCTCAGGTGTGAGGGAGGAAAAAGGACGACTGCCTGTTTTCCCATCTCGTTCCTGTCGAGATCCCTCTCTCCATCCACGCTATTTGGGTTGTGCGTGAGGCTCGAGCGTGCGTGCGCGTGTGTGTATGTACTATATATATGTGTATGTGTGTGTGTGTGATGGTATCTTCCAGCTTGCCTGGAGACATGGCACTGTGTTTCACAGCTAGATCAGCAGTAACAACCACTTCCACTAGCAGAGCTGTCACAAGCCGCCGCTAACAAAGCTACAGCTTCCCACTGCTAACACGGGTCACATTTAGAAAGGATAACAGCGTGGATTGTACACACACTGTGCTTAATGCTTGTTCCACATCAAAACTATATCTGATTTTGTGTACGGCAGGGTTGCTTTACACACACACACACACTTTAGTGTGACAAAATGTTTGATTTTGAGGGAAGAAAGCACTGAAACAAAGAAGAAGTTATTGAATACATTAGAATCAATAGCAACGGCAGCAGGAAGTTAATATGAAAAAAACCCATTTTGCTCTTGTGAAATCTGTATTGATTTTATCCGTAAAAAAAGTGAAATGACGACAGTTAGTTGCACTTATTTGGTTTCCACCGCTCCGCTTTAGGCTAATCCTTAAATGGCTGAAGATTAAATGGGGAATTGAAAGCCATTATGTGGAAGAAGAGGATGAAGCGTTAGCCAGCTCAGCGTCGCCACGAAAATCAACACCATTTGTGTGTAAAAAAAACAAAAACAAAACACCCAACAATTAAACATGCAAACAGTTTAGAGGCGAGGTGGGGAGCAATAACACCTCGATGAAACAAACCCTATTGCACACTTAATAGATCCAGCACCAATTTCTTGCACATATATACATCTCATTTTCTCCTTCCCTCTCATTACTTGCGATGCAAGCAGCAGAGGAAAAAAAAAGAAGATTTTTCATTCACCGCCAACAACGTTAATGGAAAGGAAGATTAAAAAAAAACAAGGAGAAGAGGAAGCTATAAAGGACACAGATAGATAGATAGCGTATATAGATAGATGGATAGAGAGGAAGAGAGGGACGCGAGGGCTCGTCCCGAGGGAGGCGCTGGCCTTAATTATGCTAGTGTGGCTCATCAGTCTCCAGGCTGGCCTATGGCCTCCACGTCCTTTTCTCCTCGTGGACTGGGAATTATACGTCGCTGCAGTGTTTGTCCGTAGAATTAGTCTGACAGATTAACAGCTAAACACCAACGGATCACACCGGGAGCCCACAGGGACTCCTGCTGCCTGGGGAGTCCTGCCCAGACAAAGAGAAAGATAGATGTAGAGAGAGAGAGAGAGAGAGAGAGAAAGTACAGGGAGAAAGGAGGAAAAGGGCTCTCGGTTTCTCGTTCTCCGAGGCGCTGAGAGAACTTTACCTGCCCGGTTATTTCTGTCTGGAAATATCTGGAAGCCCCAAAGACAGCGAGGAGGCTAAAGTTTTGGAAAGAGAGAAAGAGAGAGGAAAAAATAGAAGTTGGTGAGGAAGAAATTGGGTATAATGGGGATAGATGGGGCAATGTAAAGGGTTGCAAAGAAGGGATGAGTGGAGAAGCAAGCCAGTCATGCAGGGACTCACTAATTGGAACAACAGCAGCAATACTCTATTCCTGAGTGTCTAATTCTACGCCAGGAAGTGTTGTTAGCGACATCTCCCACTCAGCGTAGTGCTCTCCATCTACAGATATTAAGAATGGGGGAAGAAAACAGGAGGGGAAGCATTTTATTACTGTTGTAGTGACTCGATAGAATGTGCACTCAACGAATAAAAGGGAAATGTAGATTTGGGGAATGAAAAAGTGAAATAACATTGTTTGAGTTTTAAGAGGCGAATCCAGTCCACAATTATTTTTACATTTAAAAAATATTTTTGTATTATTATAGCAGAGTTTAAAAAGCATTTTTTTTTTTGGTCAATACTTTAATACAACAGAGCAGCGTAGGTGTATTTGACTGTGAAAGCTAAAAATAAATAAATAACTCAAGTCAAGTCAGCACCTTCAGGTTTCGTCCCTTGGTTAAATTAAAAAGCTTTTGAAGGCTTTTAAAAAAAAACAACAACTGCAAAATAAATCACAGGGATTCAATTTCGGTTGTAGAAAGACGAGAAGCAGACGCAGAGAGACAGCTTGAAATTTTTGGTTGTAACTCTTAATGTGAAGCAGCAGCATTTCTAAGTAATCATCTGTTATAATCAAGTGCAAAAACGACCATGTATATGAATCATTGATTTGAAACAAAAGAGATGCAGCCTTTCAAATGCAATACATCACGAGGAACCGCCGTGCAACAGCATTAATGAACGGCTGTAGAAAGTGTTGAACGCCGCAAAAAGACACTCGATCGAAAGGCCCCTCGCGCACGTGTCAACTTTCATATCGCTCGCAAGACGATAACGCTCGAGAGAGAGAGAGAACGCTTGCGGCACGCGGGCATCCTCTCAACTAGAAAATGCCTGGCATCGTGCAGACTCCAGAGTGCCCGTGGAGTAAAATGAAATGCTGTTTATGTTTATTCCCGTTTTTCGCCGAACAACCACGCCAGTGAGCTGCGAGCGTAAACACCCGAGCTCCCCTCAGATCTGTTCGTCGCCTTCCTGTTTGGATCACGACGCAAACGACACGGCAAATGCGAAGTGGTGGCGATGAGAGGACCGCTGTTATTTCTCGAGGATGGTCTTCTCCCTCGCCACTTGACTCCGGCAACAAAGATATTATATGACATTATCTCTGTGTACGGGGGTGGGGGGTGGGCAGCTATACCTGACCCACCTTTTCAGGAGGAGACAATGGGTGTAGGAGCTTTGTTGTAATTGAGTATTAATGAAGGTGGCAAGGAGGGGGATGCCTGCTGTCTGATCTGTTAGCAGTGGCAGGGCCTCTGCGGCACAGGCAGCTAGTGTCTCTGTGTTTTAGAGGATTTGGCCATCTATTATGTATGAAGGATTAGTCTCCTTCTGCTCCCTCCACCGGCGGGATATCAGCTCCTTCGATAGCCTTGACTGCCAGGCTCCACACTTGTTTGCAGATTTAGAGCCCCCGCCGCTACACACACCCCCCCGCCCAACCCTCAGAGTCCTGTTTAACCTTGAAGACAGAGAGAGCCAGAAAAGTCCTGCTAACGATCGAACCCTGGTGGGGAAACACCGCTCGTGGTCTCCGGTACACCGCTGGTGGCTCAGGTGGCCCGGGACGACGCAGGGGTAGACGGTTAGTGCCGAAGTGGAACACAAGCGGACACGGGTACTGCACAGCACACGTACACATGCTGTATATTCACAGACACACAGCCGCCACACACACACACAGTGGTTCTTGCATATTTATATATATATATATCTATATACACAATGGGGCCGCAGGGTTCAGCTGCTCACCGACAGCTTAGAATTGGCTTGTTTCATATGCATATAAATATTAATAAAAGATCCTCGACGGGCCGCAGTCCGGCTATGCTCCTGTAATCTCTTACAATTGAAAGCCAAGGCTCATGAGATGAGAATGAGTGGAAGGCAGAGAGAGAGGGAGAGGGAGAGAAAGGCAGGAGAAGAGAAAGAAAAGAAAGAAAGAAGGGAGGGGGAAGGGGGGGGGGTATAAAAGGCCTTTGTGATTTATCATTCTGAAAATGTCTGAGATGTGGAGAAGGTCTGTAATCCATCAAGATCTCTTTTCTTATTAAATTCTTCAGGATACACTTTCCACTCCCTAAATGTGGTTCACTGTCCCTTTTGATTTGATGCATAAATAGATAAAAGCCCAACAACTAAGTGAAACACCCATGCCTTGGGAGACAAAGTAAGGTTTATGAAATTACATTTGTGTACACTACAGCCCTAATGCCATGGCTCTGACGATATAGTAGAGATGAGTAAAAGGCCATATGGCCTTCTTACTCGTCCGTATTAGTACTGGCAGTATTTAAGATCAAATTAAAAACACAGAATATGGCACAAGCTTTTGAAGAGTATTTCCATGCGTGCAAATCTAGTAAACTACTGATAAAACGGGTGCATTTTCACAAAAAACATCATTCATAGAGCAGTTTCGTTAAGAAGACTCGATCAAGACACAACATTTCGCGTTCTCTCATCCTCCAGTTTGAAGCTACTGCATGCGATAGCTGTAAACCCAAGATGATTTTGTCCTGGATCCGAGCACAACGCAGAAGTACCAGCGCTGTAATGCTACACCACAGACAGACCTGTTTGATTTCCGCAACGCAATCGCAGCACTGAGCCGAGGGCGTGGTTTTTACCCTAAAAGCTTTGGCAGCGCACCAGTTGATGTCTACCAGCTGTAGCATGCTAGTAGGTTTAGCCCGGTTAACCGGGTTAGACAAGCTTGACTGACAGCGATTTGTTGCAATGTTCCTTTACGTGAGCATTGGAGTCAGACCAATGTGCATGCCTTGTACATAACATACGCTGCAGTTGGGGAATTATAGGACTGCATTCTGATACCATGTTTCTGGAATCACAGATTTGAACCATAATGAAACCAGCTGTAGACTTTGGCGGAGGTCTAAGAGCATTTTCTAGTTAAGCATCTAGTTGTCATTATGGATTTCCCATGTTTTTCACACTAATACAGGCAAATAAAAGTGAGTAGGAAAGTGAAAATATTTAACAATGATGGGCTAATGGGCCTAAATATATATATATATATTCATCAGTTGAAAGTCTGACCTCCACAAACAATTCTGTCCCTTGGACAAATGTCGTTGTTGACCCCTGCTCTATGTCCTCGTCACGCCAGTGCAGTGGTTGTATTGTAGTGGCAGGGACATGGTCCCTCACTGGCTTTCCACCACTGTCGATTCTGTCAGTTGGAAAAGCACAAACAAGCTAGAGGCACAGCTACCGGTGACCGGGGGCACAATGACCACCTTTGGATGACCAAGTTGTTCAAATAATGCATTTTCAGGCCATGAGGTCCCAAATCACCCAAAAATTGCTTTTCTAAGAGGAACAGAGTTTCAAATGAGAAATGAAAAACATCACATCAATCTTAAACTAAAAGGTGCAGACAATAGATGTTTTTGATGAACATGTTCTACAATGTTTTGAATTGAATCACGCTCGGTTAAGGCAAAGTAAACATGTTTTTTTTTTTTTATTAATGCAAAGGATGATTAAAATTGCATTTCTTGTCTTTTTCATTTTCAATGTCAAATACGCGGTCTCAATAGCTATTATTTGTCCCTTCTTGTAGCAAAGCTATTTGTAGTAAAACACAATTCATGTTATAATTGGGGAAAAATAAAACTGAAGACACAAAGGCAGAATGAAAGAGACAAAGAAGGAAAAGTGCACGGGCACTGGCCACCAACAGTGGCTTTCTAATGATGAAGTAGTTGCCATGGTGACAAGGCTTTATATGAGACTCCACCGAAGGCGAGGCCTTGCCCTGTACCGGCGCGGTGCGTTTGTGTGTGTGTGTGTGTGTGTGTGTGTGTGTGTGTGTGTGTGTGTGCTTGTGGCCCTAGCTCAGCCGCGCTATGCCTGCCTCACGATGTCCTCGGGCGGGCTTGGAGGCGGGCTTGGAGGCTGCGAGTCAAACTGGAGAAACCGGGCTGCGATAAGATGTTACCAGCAGCCTTCAGTCCAGATCTGTGCCCTTTTTCCAAGGCCTGGCTATAGTACCGACTCTTCCCTGGCTCTCTCTCCTTGTTCCGAGGCTACACTCCCACCCTTGGCTCCCTCCGCTGGCTTGATTTGACCCACCAAGCAGACCACAAGTCGTAGCCTCTGTCTCTGTGTGTTGTCCCCCATTTGCCACAGTATTGAGTGGAAAATCAGGTAGAGGACCTCTGCTTAATGCTTCCCGATTGCTGTTAATTCAATAAGTGAGCGGCCTTGCTTTGATTTGCCTTTGTGGGGAGAGTAAATAGACAGGAAAATACATGAATACAATGGTAGAGAGGGTATCCCATCTCATCCCGTCATGCTATGACTTAAACATCTAAGAGTGTTAATGAAGCTTTTTCCTTCCATATCGTCATCGTTCCCACATTCCAACCCATAATTAGCTAGTAAAGCTTGTCCACACTATGGGAAATTGTCCTCATCTTCACGAGTGCCTACTTTACTTGACCCGTGAACCTACGGGGGCTCAAGCTCTGGAGGCTTTAGGAGGGCCCCGAAGAGAGACGCAGAGCTGAAGGGGCCCCTCCTTGCCAGTGCTTGTCATATTTTTGCTATTTTACAAGAATGCAAGTGAGCATGGTGTGGTACTACAACGAGAATATATATATAGGGATGTAGAATAATAACAATAGAATAATTTGACACATAATAACAAGTACTGTATGAATAGGACCTCAAATAAACCTGCATTATTGCAGACATCTACATATTACATGTTCACAAACAGTGGCCTACTTACTTATCCATCAGAGATGGAGCAACATTAGCACTCATCTGAAGCTGTGTTTCTGCCCATCGAAACAATTGAAGTCCAATATTCACTCTCCTTCTGCTTTTGTCTCCACCGACTCCTACGATAACTATCTGGCTATTTTAGCCGCTAATTGCGCCACCATGTTCAGCAGCTATAGTCGCTAACTTTGTCAGCTTGTCGTTTGGTGGGCTGGGCAGGCACTTTTGCTGAGAACAACAACATGCTGCAGCTCGAAAACAACATTGATGAGAGCGGTGTGAGGGAACCAAAACGGTAAAGTCGTGGGCCCTTAAAACCAAGACAATGTGCTGAAAGACGCTAGAAGGCTCTGTGTAGCTGAGGGGAACTGCAAAGTTGGGTTAATAACTCACAGGGAGTCTGGCACCTCAACTGACTCTGTTCTCACTACACACAGTCTTTTGATCCACTGTTAATATAAAAGATATTGATGAATGCAGCTTTAAATCATATCTCAGATGGTATGTAATAACAAGGATAAGGTCACATTTTTGAACCGAATCGCCCACGCGAGCGAACGCCATTGTAGGATTTCTTTTGCTGCATGATGCGGTTATTCATCTGACTATCTATTCATCTCTCTAAATTCATATCACTGCTACAAGTACAGTAGCTGGTGAGTCACTAGAGTGTGTTTCCAAGCAAGTTATTCTATAACAGGATACAGCGAGGCCAGGTGCACAAGTTAGTTTGGAAACTGTACATTATACACAGTGCAGCAGGTGGAAGCTACTTTTTATTTATTTCCTTTCCTAAGATGGCTGTGCCGTCTTCCCGAAATCCTACGGGAAGCGCGTGGGTGTCTGCCCCTTGATATTTCACTGGTGTTTCCGTCTCGCTGTGTGACAAGCGGGGAGGGGGGGGGGGGCTCACAAACAAGTCATCTCTGCAATCCTGCAGACAAGCACTCATCAATTAGCCTGGACCGCGACGATAACGTTGCTGTTTTCACTCGCTGTTACATCACACTCCATTTAATTTACAGGAGGCGGCGCCCGCTGTCTCCGTTGAAGACGGTATAATGAAAGCAACAAGGATCCGTCCTGTCAGCGGTGTCATATTATTTCAGCGACTACTGTAGCAGATCTTTAAATATTCAAAACAACTTCTATGAACATGCTACTGTACATCCATGAGAAAGTCTTTACAGCCGTCACTCTGTGCACTTAGTGCATTGCCCGGCCTTCAGGGAAACATGCCACATTGAAGAGCTCTTAGACAGAATAAGGATGTGCAGCCTCGGATCCCGTTGTGCGTTTTAACCCAACGGGAAAAGGGAAGTTCTGAGATCTCCTTATGCGAGACTCGAAGGGTTCTAAGATCAAATTTCTTACGAGCTACATACAGGCTTTGTGAGGGGAGTACTGAGATGGGCTCTGAAGCATCTCTTCCCCCCCTCCACTAAGGCTGAGGAGTGTGGGATTCTCCTGCTCCTCCACACAAACAGATCCATCTGACATGACAGACCTTAACCCCTGAGGGCCCACTTAACTCGCTGCCACATTAATTGAATCTGGCCTCTTGTGAAAGCGCTGTAGAGAAACCCCACACCATGAAATCCAGTATAGAAACAGCGGATCTGGAGCAAAAGAGAACGCACGTCACGGGGTCGAGATTTGACGTGTTTTGAAGCCGATGAAGCGGAATGCCGCGACCTGTGTTGCTCAGATCATTAGCTTGAATCAGCCGAGATTCATCTGAAAAGGCCGCCTTTATGGGGCAATTCTCCCAGCTAGCCGGTTACATCTCGTTGTCTCTCTTGTTTTTCCGCCGCCCGTGTCCTCTCTCCTCCCTCGCAGGCCGCTTGCAGGTAACAGAGAGCATGTTCTGAGCGTATTTCTCGTATCCGTGCTCCTTCAGGGATCTCCATGGAGATAAAGTTGACCTCTGGGCATGTAATCGTCCTCCTCCATTTCGCAGGGTTAGGGAGGTAAGGTCATGATCACGGCCAACATGGCGGAAGCATGTATGCACGCAGACACACACACACACACACACACACAGTGAAAGAAAAAACAACAACACGCACACAAAGCAAACGCACAGCTCTCTGCATTCACCTCAATATAACCCCTGTGTTTACTCGCAAGAACAACATTTTCACTCTGTCTCACTCTGTCTGAGGATTAATTCACTGGATAGAGGCTGATAATGTAGACCTACAGAAATCTGGGGCTCCTCCTTTTTTACAAATGTCAGATAAAGTCATCATCATCATTTTATTACACAAAGCCGATTACTCCTCTAGCCGGGCGCGTATGGGGATAAAAGTGGGGATCGGGTGAAGAGCCTTGACTCAAATTGGATTTCAGCTCTTCTATATCCTTAAATATAGATTTATTATCCATTAACACACCAGTATCTCCAGCTAGTTGCAACGCGGGGATTTACTTTAATGAATAGAAATCATGCAGTATATAAAAAAACATATTATTTCCTCTCTAGGGCTTTATTGAATTTGGAGCAGAAAAAATGCAAATGTGTGAAAAGGTGCAGGGGGAATCGTTTGTTGTTGTTGTTGTTGTTGTTGTTGTCACAATCTACTGTAGCATGGAAAAACAGTAGACAAATTAGTATTAATCTTGAATAATTGACAGATAACATGCCAGTCATGTCATCAAGTGTAAGCACATGTTTTTTTTTAGCTTTTATTTTTTAATGCAAACCCATGTAATGCTCACACAAGCTACTTCGCAGTGTGTGTGTGTGTGTGTGTGTGTGTGTGTGTGTGTGTGCGCTCGCATGTTTTTGCTGTGCGAGACTAAACAAGCTCATACGTACTGTATATGTAAGTGTGTTTTATGTGTGTGTGTGTGTGTGTGTGTGCGTGTCACAGCGCCTGCCCGCGAGTCTATTCCCATATCTCCGCGAGGGTGCGCATGCATCGAGGGTCAGAGTGTGTTTCTCTCCCTGGCTGGTTGCTGTTGGCAGGATTAGCGACAGGACAAGATGTTCAGTAAAAGCCCTCAGTTAGCTACGCCAAACATTGCATAATGCTCCATTTAGCACAGCACAAAATTTGAGGATTTACTCGCGGACCTCTGACCTATCTGTAGGCCCTTTCTGGAGGGATCGACCTCCGATGCGTTTCAGCAGATGGATAGTGTTTGTGGTGCTTTTCCTTGGCTTCGGTGGCGAAAATATGTTTTTGCCTCGTCGCTTCTGTGTGTATCACAGACGACAGGCGAAATCACTGGCTGCTTGTTGTAGCTTATAAATGAACAGCAACCGCTATGTGGCTCATGCAGCTTTACTCACACCAGGGCCGCCTTTATACGTGCACAAGCCTTCGACTCCCACCTTGGAGAATATAACAATCGCCGCTCATCATTAAACATAAATCACAGATGTGAGGTGAGTGAGGCTGAGCGGGAGACTCTTCGCTCTCGATCACCTGATAGTGGAAACTAATCTCTGACTTCTCCGTGTCTCTGCAGTGATAGGCAAAGGAGGAGGAAAAAAAAGTCTAGTTGAGCAAGTATTCAAAAGTGTAACCCCCCGGGCTATCTGAGGACTGTGCAAACACAAGGGCCTATCAGGCTCAGGCAGAGTCCACGCTGAAGCATGTTGGATTTTGTTGAATGTATTTCCTGGCTGTGGATAGATGTGTGATTCTCCCATACGGAGGCTTTTTTTCGAATGTGAAAATGTCTCATTATGCTGTTTTTGTGTCAAGGATAGCGTTCCGCTGGCCTTCCCATTCCCCATTATGATTTGCTATTACTGTACACTGCTGCACCTCATCCTCTCTTCACTTACTGTACTCTCTCTGCTCTTTCTCCACCCTCTTGTTTCCTTCCCCTCTGTCTCTGAACCGCCTTTTGTGTTTATCACAAAAAGCGGTTCTGCCCGGCCACATTTCTCCTCTACACTTCGCTCTATCACCGCGTACCATGGCTCTCTCTCCTCCACCGCTGTGCTCATCTCTCTCTCCATCTCTCTCTCTCTCCTCCCCTCCCTCCCACCCCCCGAGAAGTCTTCTTCACATAGAACTACTCTCATCTCCTCTTTTTCCATTCCTACCATCTCTTTATTGACTTCTACTTGTCCTCCCATCCATCCTTTCCATCTCTCCAGGCTTTTAGAGTGAATGATACAGATAGATGCTCTCTGCACCCTTTCTCAAAGCTCTCACACACAATCAACAACTCCTGCACTCAGCAGTCTACCTCTCATCTCTCTTTCTCTCTCGCTCTCTCTAGTACACACACACACACACACACACACACACACACACACACACACACACACACACTGCGCAAATCTCTTTACACCTGTTTGTTCCTGGATCGGAGAGGTGCAGGTTGATACAATGGGGGCAGCAAAACACTTCACTTGTTTTCGCGAGCGCTGGCTATAAGGGATAGAACTTCACCTCCATTAGCTTGATCAAAATATATATCAGGTCATAATGCACTGAAGTATAAGTTGCCGGGGATAAACATGTTTTTTTTGGCATTGCCCATCATTTCGGCAATGACTGATCAGTGTTTATGATGCTATGCGGTGGAGGACAAAGTTGTAATGTATTTTATTAAAAGTAATAGCAGCCGTACCACATTGACAATATAAAATGCCTGCAGCTCCTCACTACATCTTTCAGACAGTCTGACAAGACAGTTGTTAACATGTAAATGAAGTCTTGTACGTGAATCATAATTTTGTTTATGGCCATTTAAAGAACAAGAACAAAAAACTATTCTTGAATAATGGCCTTACTTTGAAGACAAAATAGAAAATAGTATCATCAGCATACAATGCCATTTCTGATTCACTTCCATGAATGATCTAACCTCTACTGTTGCTATTAATTGTAGTTTTTACTGTGAATGTATCTTTTACTAACAAGCAGTTATGATGACGGAGAACCCTGTCTCACCAATAAAGATAAATCAATAAATACATTGTGCTGGATTCCCTTAGCGAGTCATTCCAGCCCTGACTGTTGTCTACAGCGATGGCGTGATACTTTGTAGGCTCATCATAGCTTTTATATGCTATGTCTGAATTTGCCCAGCAACTAGAGCAGCTGTCAAATAAATGCGGAGTAAAAAATATGCAATATGATTTAATTTATTTATTTTTTATATAAGCTCATGAAGCGGTGACAGCAACCCATTGCCTCATTTTCTACACTAAAAGCCACAGTGTGGCTGGCCCAATCACATCTCTTACTAGCCCCCTCCCCCCTCTGTCCTCTCTGCTTCTCATGTCAGGTGCCGTGGCTTAGAGCCAACATTCTGTGGATGGATAGGGGCGTCAAAAAGGAAAAACCAAAGTGGAAGGGGTCTTGCAGAGAAGTTGTAGGCCAAAAGAATGAAACATCGGAGGCGGATGCCGCCAAACATGCAGAAATAATAATCTTCAACATGGACAGTACCTGACATTGTGCAGCAGCGGGTGTAACTTGAAGTCAGAAGAGGTGGCTGGCCTCGCCGCGAGGCAGAAGAGCAGAAACAGTAGCTTCCTGATGAAAAGGGACTCGCAGGCAGGTAGTGTGGGTGGAATGCCATGATTACAATGATGATGATTCATTCAATCAATGTAAATTATAATTGCGTACTTACTTCTATACTTGTGTTTTATTAAATAATTTAAATTGGTACTTTGATTTACAGTGGAGCTGTTCCTTTGTCAATTACTTGTTCCTCTCCTTGAGTATACAGATCTTGTACTCCGTGGCCACCTCTGATCAACTGAGAGTCGGTTAAGAAGATTTCTTTGTAGTCCCGGTCCAGCCCTGCAGCATTTTCACTTTCATACAAAATAATGTAGTGAAATACTGGTTTATATACGACTCAATTCATTCACTCACCCCGGCAGTAAACGCTATTTCTGTGAAGCAGTTAGTGTTGAGTTTTTGCTGAGACTGCATCAGAGAGCTGGTGATTAAACTCACTGGTATACTTTCTGGCACAAGTGTATGTAGTATGTGATTGCATTATACTGCACAGGTGTTTTTTTTTGTGTTGAACATTGAAGTGAAACATCGAATTCATAGTATTGGTGCATAATCCAATTCAGTGTATGTCCTGTAACCCTCCAAATAGTCTCTATAACACTAATTCTGTGGCACAATTATGGTCTTTTCTTCAATGAGATTGCGTCAGTAGTGTACAGTGACCTTCCACTTCAGCTGCCACTTTGCATCGGGTCATTGTGTCGGGATGCAGTGTGTCTATGCAGCGGTTTCACCTGGTTTGTTAACAGCGTTACGCCGAATGATTACAGTGTGATTCTCTTTGCATTGATCGTCTTTAGGATCGTGAAGCAAGACGTGAAATGACATTATCCTCCTGATCAAGCGAGGTCCGCCTTGGATTCATGTTTCCCAGACAGCTGAGCCTGCAGGAGGTTAAATTAACATGTCACTCTGCTAAAACGCCAGATTATTACATGCACTGTAAAAAAGATATATCCCCTCTCTCTCCCTCTGTCTTCCTACACACACACACACACACACACACACACACACACACACACACACACACACACACACACACACACACACACACACACTTCCTGCTTTACACCATAAGCTCCTGCAGTACACATCAGGCTGCGATGATAAATGAGCGCTCTGTCTTTTACAGTGTGATAAAGCGCCCTGTATGGGCTTAGATAGGAAGGTTATTGTTGGAACGCCATAACCTTTTATTTCATCTGCGGTAAAAAGAAATCAATTAAGAGCTCGGTAGGATCTTGCCTTGCTTTTAGCACGACTAATCACATTTTGCTCACCCACACTTGATTTTTTTCTTTTTCTCAGGACATTTTGTTTCCTTCCAATTCCATCTCTTTATGTCTTTACCGTTTCTTTTTTTGGCTCTCTCTTTCTGTTTAATTTGTGACAGCAGGAGCAGTCAGAGCTCCCATTGAACCTTACGCCCGCAGGTTTAATAGCTTTAATCACTGCCTTCACCATGGCAACCTGTCCGGACAACCAGTCAAATCCCACCTGTGGTATTTTTTTTGTGTATACCTAACCTCCGCTTCGAAAGCTACGAGTTCCACAAATTCAGTCAAAAGGAAAAGGCAGAAAGATTGAAGTAAACATTGACGGAGTTGAGCAAGAATAACCCAAGAACACATTTTAACTGATGGAATATCCCCAAGGAGAGTCAGTTTGAGACAAATCCTCCACAATAATGCAAATTTCACACCACTTCACATGCCGCACCTGCAAAAGATAATCCACAGCAAAGCCGTTGGAGGGCAGCTTAAGCACATACTCCAATTAAAAGCTAGCAGTAGTAGAGTAGTAGACAGAACAGTCGCCTGCAATCGTGCAATTTTTTTCAGTATAGCATTTTTTATCTGTTCTTGACCCACCATCCTTCTAAAATGAAATGCCATTATGCATAGTCAAGGTTCTAGCAGAGTGCTGAATAGTTGTTGAACTATCGTGAACGATTGTCTGTTAAAATCAGCAGCGGGAGGTGCCACATGGTTTGTGGCTTGCAGCTCTCTCACGCTCTCTTTCTCTCTGTTTCCCTTCTGTCTGTGGATATTTACGAATGGGGGGGGGGGGGGGGGGGCTGGAAGTTCTACTTACTACCATGTAAAGCAAATATGCTAGGAAACCAAGCTAAGTGGCGTGTTCTGTCTCTCTGTCTCTGGATCTCCTCCAATCCGTTTCAGCACCACGGACAGCTACACTCAAACAGAGCTGTCCATGGTTCTGAAACAACAGCTAAGCGATAGTCACATGTTTCTCGGACAATAATGTTGTTTTTGCGATACGCAAATACTCAAACGTTAAACAGAGGAGAGTAAAATAAATACAATGAGGTGGCTAAGCCCAGTCCAGTAGAAATTTCTCGATTTTAAGATGCATCACGGTGCAGAAGTGGATGATTTTGCATTAATCGGGAGTTTGGTTTCTTTTCTGCATTTTGCTGTCGCGCTATAGTTTCTCTCCTCTCCCCTGATCTCTGTGTTTCGCCCATTTGTGCAAACCCACTGCGTGTCTGCGCAGAGCAGAGGGACGACATTCAAACACTCGGTAGTCTGCTAGCTTGTTGCTCTCGCTACCAACAGTAGCTGCTCCGTATCAACCATGGTGCGCTGAGAAAACTTGCATGAAGGCTGAAACTGTTGTTCTCTTGAGTGACTTCAACCACACAAGAGTAGAAGAGAGTGTAGAAAAGTCAGCTAGCCGCTCGGCCAATCCATGCGGTGTAAAGTGCTATAGGTATTCAGGAAGTGTCTTAGAGCTGCTATGTGGAACCGTATTATAGTAGATTACAGCACACTTGTGATGCACTGCAGAAGGATTCATGAGGTGGCTCACACAGATACTGGTCTTGAAAGATGCAGTTTCTTTTTACATTATAGACCGATGCATTGAGAATCGTTTCGCATTCGAATCTTTGACATAACATAATTGAATCGCGAGCCCAATAAAGACGTACACCTCACATTTGTGCGTAACCTTGAGTCATGCACCCCCCCCCCCTCCCCCCGCCGTGACGCCTCTGGTAGAAGATGGACTCCCAGTAGTGCATGATCAGATGCAGTATTTCAGGACGGTGCCCCGAGTTGTGCATCCATCCTGTGCTGTATTTGTCTACTCCATTAGTGCTGTAGCTGCCATCTTCAAGATAAGTGGTCTACTGCCCTTAAAAAAAAACCACTCTTTCTTCTTTCAAGCTCTCAACCTCGCTTCATCAAAAAATACGTTTGGACCAATGACATTGAATGCAGAAATGGTTTTCACTCAAAAGATGTTTTTTAGAGAGCTGGAGCCCAATTTCTTTTTGCTTGACTACTAAAGTGAATATTTCAATAATCAATATTTTAGGGAATGTTTTTTTTTATAGAAAAAAAACGGAACCTTTCACCTCCTGTGAAACACACGCATGACATTAGTATAAAATAGTGCAGATGATGTGTTCTGTGTGTAGTACGAACACACTAGTGGAGGATGTCACGAACAAAGCAAGCACCCTCATGCAGAATTATTATGGTGACTCCTGTTCTAATTAGCAACTACCTGGATGACTCCTTACTGTTTCCCTCCACTTGCTTCCCTGCACCTCTGCACCTCTTGCTGTCTATGCACAATGCACTCCGTAACCTTTACCTTTTTCCTTTTCCTTTCCTTTTCCTTTGCACAGCCTTGGAGTCCATATTATGCTGCCCTGGCGTCTGATGAGCAAAAGAAACAAGTTCTCTATATTTTTCAGTGAATAATCTCTCTGAATGAGCCGAGCTGGCATGGAGCCTGACCCGTCCTCTGCAGAGCGCCGCATTTCTGTTTATCATTTATTCCAGTTTCGCCCCTGCAAAATTCTTAATTTCCCATTCATCCTGTGTGCCTGGCCTCAGTCTCTGTCACTGGTGCTCTCGTCTGCCCCCCTTACTACCTCCCTATCTCTGTCACTACATTCCTCTGCCCATGTCTCCCGGAGGGCAACAGGAAAGAGGGGTTTTAATTAGGTGAACACTTCGTAGCTCCGGGGGAGGAACCAGAGATGGCACGCCAACGCGCTGCCGCCACCTAAGGCATGCCCTGACCCAGCCGAGGAGCGCGGCGATCGGGGGCCGGAGGAGCCTCATCTCACCCGCTCCCCGGAGGCCCTGGCACCGCGGCCTCGGCATGGTTCCCAGATCTCTCCATCTTGTTTGTGTCAGTGTAACAATAGAGATTCCCATCAGCAGCAGTAATGACTGTCTAATAGGGCACTCCAGTCCTGCCTGTGGACTTTAATGAGGACGGCTGCCAGCGCGGCACAATCGCCCTGCGTGCGGCAGGGCCTGCCTGACTTGGGTACTTTCATCAGGGAGGGAGCAATCCCTCCCGTTACCCCCCCCCCACCCCACCCCAACACATTTCCTTCTTTTTTTTTTTTTTGCTCTCACTTTCTATCTCACACAAAAAACAGTCCCAGACTAATTCCATCAGTCACCCTGAGATTGTATTACATAAGCAGAGTCAAAGACTCAGTGGGAGTTTGGCCTGGGGGTAAGTCTGTTTGCTCTACCTTAGATACCCTATAGTGATAGTCAAGGGGGGAACAATTACATTCTAACCTGCAGCGCTGTAGAAGAGTACTTATATTTCCCCTTTCATCTTTTCATCTCTGTCTTTTTCTTGCTCACGCTCCGTCTCTATCCGTCTTCATTAGCATCACAGTATGGCTGTATTTATCGTTCTCGGAGAGGATCAGTGGCCTGCCTAGGGGCTGGTGTGATCGAGTTAAAAACTCACAAATACACACACGCACACACACACACACACGCGCACGTGCTCACGCACGGATCCTGTCAGGTCCTGTACGTGACGCGACTCTATACGTACACACAGAGACCCCGAGGGTATTGGAACTAATGAGGACACTGGTCTAGAGCAGGGTTACCATAACAAGCTTAGCTCGGTGTGTGCGTCGGGCTGCACACGGCCTCCACGCCGCTCTTATCAAGCGAAAAAGGCCCTTTGAAGCAGTAAAGATACCATTAGCTGGCCTGCAATCTGCTGGTGAGGATGAGATGGCAAAGGAAGGGTTGAGGTGGGCGAGATCAAGAGATGTCTAAGCAGCGCTTTCATCTCTTGAGGTTTTTTCAGGTAGCTTCTATATTCTGTTCACGTCAAAGGCTTTTGGCAGAGGCCTTTATGCGCACACCAACTTGCTGGCTCAATTATGAAATCCAAACATCAAAACTGTGGGGTTTTTCTTTCCCTCGACAGCTGACTTAAAATGCTACAAAGCAATCACCCCTTCCTGATTGGAAAGGTGCTGGCTGCTGATTTGAATAAAATGATATGTATAGCGCTCTTTTCAGCCAGGCACTTTTATTGCTTTGTTTTCTTTTAGCGTGATTTGTCCAAATGGAGACAAACTCACTAACCAACAGTATGGATTTCCGGAGGCTGATTTACCGCCTACAGTCGCTGACATCTAAACAGCCAAAGCTAAAGCCCTTTAGTCACTTTACACTACGTAAACTCTCCCCTCTGCTTCATCATTCTTTAATTGGGGCTGTTAATTGCTTCTTTAATGGCTTCTCCTGGACCCAGAACTGGCACTGTGAGAGACAGAGGCCAAGGATGGCTTATGTCACCCCACTTGGAAGACGCGGAGCTGGACAGGGAAACGCGGCCCCATTGACCTGGCAGCTGGAGGCTGAACAACATCATCAGCCCTCGGGGTCAGCTCGCTGTGGCAGCGAGCAGAATGTATGCATTAAGTAAAACAAATGATAATTTC
Organism: Leptoclinus maculatus; assembly: GCA_032191485.1. Classification (NCBI taxonomy): domain Eukaryota; kingdom Metazoa; phylum Chordata; class Actinopteri; order Perciformes; family Stichaeidae; genus Leptoclinus; species Leptoclinus maculatus. The sequence continues at coordinate 17,999,436 of JAVDOI010000011.1, read as the reverse complement.
CTCCATAGTCTGCAGAGTGCTTAACTCAGTCGTTAGTGCGAAGATGAACTCAAAGATCCCTCTGGAATGCGATCATTATCGCGGGTGTTAAGAAGCGAGGCTAAATGAAATGCATGTGTGTTGGACTTATTGTATATTGTACATCTTGACCTTTTGACTCCAGGCAAAAAAAAAAAAAAACTTCTCTCTTTACTCAAAGCAGCACACAGCAGTGCATTCCTCTATTAGCATTACCAACTTTTCTTAGGAAGTGTATTTTGGGGCTTTCGCTAAAGTTATGACACCTTGTCTAACCAAGAAAAACAAAATGCAAGAGTTCTGGTGTTTGCTCGTTAAAATCTGCGTCCTGGATGATCAAGTAATTTCCTCTCAGTGATTAAAATGCAGCGCATGCATTTTGGCCAGAAATGTCAAAGTGCTCGTTGTGTTCGCGCTCCATAACCACCGTGTCATATCTGACCTTTTCCCTCCATCACTGTCACCGCCACTCATGTCTCGGTATCAAGCCGACAATGTACACCTGGAGGACCAACTGACTGAACAGCAAGACGGCGTGTTGACAAACTGAGGGATAACAACCTTTTGAATGGAGATCAAACTGCCGTTCTCCGTTGTCGAAGCTGATTCATCAGCGCGCCGTCAGAAGAGACTGACAAGTGCGAGGCGCCTTTTTACCTGGAAATTGTTGATGCTGATTGGAGATTCAAACGAAAGTGACTTCCAGATGACACTGGGGTTTGTTGCTGGCTGAATGCTAGTTTCTGAAGCCGTCGCCCCGCCCTCCTCCTGGGGAAGAGGTGTCCCGGTGGCCACTGTGACGGAACAAAATGACAAGTTGATTTCTCATATCTACCGCTTTGGATTTAATGCAGTAAATAAACTATCAAAACGTACACAGACCCTGTTACTTTCAACATGGTTTACAAGCCCTCAGGGCAGCTCGACTTCTTCGTCTTCTCATGAGGGCAGACCGGCGCTACAGTGAATCACAAGTGGTATTACAAGACAGGACAAGCCGGAGCTGGTTAGCATCAGGCAGCAACCTCAGGTTTGGAAAATGAAAGCCAATGCAGAAGTGCCTTGAACTTGCATTCTTTCTAATTGTCAATGTTACTCCTCTGGTTACAAAAAGAAGTCTGATTGTATGGAAGTCTATGAAAAAATGACTTCTTACTTGATTTATTCCCTCAGTGAACATTGTAAACATGAGTTTATGGTCTCAATCGCTATAGTTTCAAATCTTCTTCAATACAACCTGATGTTCAGTTACTAAATTATGGTCCCATTCAGAGTAAAATAGATGATAAAGCAGGGTATGCTTGAGGGCGTCACTCCAGATATGGTCACTTTTGTTCACTGGATGCAAAAGAACAAGATGGCAATGGGAACTCGAGGCTTCAAAACCGCAGTCCACAAACTAATGGGTGACGTCACAACGTTTTACTTCAATTCAAATTCCGGATCGTTCACATTGCACCTTTAACGATGCAATGCATTATTTACAGAGCACAAGCTATGAGTAGAAATCAAAGCTTTTAGAAGCTTGTAAATACAGCCTCCAACACACGATGTAATCCACAAACAGCTGTCTAAGTTTGTTCTGAATACATTTTAGCTTTTTTTTCTTCTTTTTTTTGCATGTATAACACTCTTGCACCTGTTTAAGGAAAAAATGATGCCGTTCAAAGAAATCAGCAGTTTAAACGGACCACAAAGCAGAGAATACAATCGGAGACTCCCGCTCTGAGCGTTGCATGCATCAGCTTTGATTTCATTTGATCATAGAAAGCAATCAATAGCCCATCACAATGTTCCCTTATTAATCTCAGATCCAAATCAATTCAGTTTGTATTCCCATACAAACTCAGGTAACAAGATTCTCCACACATTTGTAGGCACACACTAACTGCACAATTACCCATTCAGCACTGGGCACTCACTCACAGATATAAACGAGCTGTCAGAAAGCCACAAGAAAACTAATTGGATTGAGGAAAAAATGAACAAGCATTTTGTCGTTTGGTCAATACTAACAGCATGGATTGGGAGTTTTACATAAAATCTACTTAGACTTTGACAATAGCCAATTGATGCGGCCTTTGGTTGGATAAATACAATCACAGTTGTTTGGGTTTCTCTCTTGGCTTGGTTTTAAGTAAACATATTTTCAAGTGCAGGCCTGGAAAAAAAGTCCCATGGGTAGAAAGCAGATGTGATCATTACAATCTTAACCTATGAATCAGACACATATACACACACACACACACACCTACACACACACACACACACACACACACACCTACACACACACACACACACACACATACACACACACACACACACACACACAGACACAGACACAGGGAAATCGATGCAAGCCGTTGACCTGGTGACACCTCTGGAGGACAGAAACAGAGGACGGAGGATGGCGATATCTAACATCTTGCATAAACATACACAAACAGACCCGACAAATGTGAGCCGACAATAAGCACAACCGCTACATTTTTTGTCAGCACCAGTTATTCAATGTCCAATGTCCAATTTCTGGGGCATTCTGGTGGCATTCCTCATTGTTCCCACTGTCCAAAGATATTTTCGATCTCAAATGGCTTTAGTTTCTGCTGCCAGGCTCTATCATGTATGTTACATCACAATGGAGCCATGCAGTCATTTTTTTTCTTTTGCAAAACACGCCCAGCAGCATTTAGGTCTTGACTCAAAAATGCATGTTTAATTTTAAATCTATTAAGGATTAGTCCAAGTTTAGTGTTCCCAAAGGTTCAGATTCAACAACAAGATGGTTTTTAAAACTGTATTAGTACATTTTGTGGCCACTAGGGGGCCCTTTTTAAGTCCTCCTTTAAACCTCCTTTCACATTCGTATAGAACCGCATGAAATATAAATAACAGCATAGCGTCGTCTGTCTTACTGCAATATGCAGTTCAAGTAACTAGGCCAGTTAACGACTAACCTGTCTAAAAATCCCTTCAACCCTCTGAAAGCATGATTTATTGCCATGAAGTCACACAGTGTGTGTTTTTTTTTTTTTTAAATGGTGAAATTAAACAGACTCCGAAGTAGCACTCAAGTGCAAGTAAAAAAGCCGTCGTCGTCATTAGCTCAAGGCTGCCGCTAACATTAGCTTAAAAGCCAACCTGCCTGAATGCATTCAGGGGCCTTACAAGTTGTTTGGGTGTTTTTCACCGCTCGTGGTGTGATATCTGTTCCACTTGACGTCAAACCCCTTTAGGCTGACAGATGCAAACGACAGAAGAGGGCTGTTGGGGGGGGGGGGTTAAATCAAAACAGCTTCACCCCTGTTGAGAGATTCGCAGTGCCTGAGCGATTATTCAAACAAAGACTCTCAAACAAAGACTCTTGTTCAAAAGTCATTATTATAGTCAGACTTAAATCTGTTGTCGGCTACGGAGGCGTTGCACGTCTAAAGCCTATCCACTGTATGCAAGTGCAACTCATATTAGTCACCCTTTCACTTTGGCTTTACACATAACTAATATACCACACCGTACATCACCTGTATATGCAGTGACTGGTATATAGACACACGAACACACAAAAAAAAACGAATCCACACTCTCACACGGATAGTAGCAGGTGCTCTCTGTTGGATGTGGATGAAGACAGATGAGCGGTGATCATTCTCATTAGAGCAGTGATGAGCTCCCGTGAAGACGTACACCTGGACCAGCGCACACCTGGGGAGACAAAGAGAACGTGCGTGTGTGTGTGTGTGTGTGTGTGTGTGTGTGTGTGTATATGCGTCAAAGTGAGAAAGAAAAGAGACGAAAAGATTAGACGGGACAAGGGATAGAAACGAAAGAGAGAGCGTAAGAGAAAGGATGACTGTGGATCCGCCCAGCACATAGACATGAGGAGATTAAAAAATAAAGTCTCTATGAAATGGCATTTATAGGAGAAACCGTTGTGCTGATAGGCCAGTCAGTCCAATTAATTTTCTCACCATTATAAGATATATTTCTTATCAGTGTCACTACGAATACCTTCATCCTACAACCTGCGGACCGTCTCACCGTGGGAATGCCGATGCACACACACACACACACACACACACACACACACACACACACTCCCTTTATCTCTGATGAACCTGTCTCTGAATGGCTCATGGCCGCACCAATGTATTGAATGCCCTATTTAATGTACCTCATTGAAGCCGGTATCTGCGGTATAATGGTCACAGTGTGCGCTGGGGTTTGTTTTCCTCAGATACGCTGCATGAGGGAAAATGTGTTCAGTGACACCATCTGAGGCAATCCTGAGCCTTACATTGAGGCGTAGCGTCACGGGTCGGGCATGGCGTTAAAAAAACATTTCATTCAGCGACAAAGACGGGACGTGTATCTGAGCTTGTGGGACCACATGCTTTTTCTCTCTTTCTCTCTGTCGGAGGTGTCATCCAACACGTGCATTGTTATTATAGCAGCTGTATCAGTAGATGTAGCATGCGGGAGGCAGATTCGACATCCCGCTTCCTGGCTGCATCATATTCCAGTGTCTGTGTGCGATTGATAAGAGTGGGCGGGACGAGGTCGGACAGGGAAACCCAAATCGCTTGTTGATTGACGGACGCCGTCATCCAATTCCATTAGCTTTCGCTCCTACACACCTTGGCGTTCGCTAATTTAATCTCGGCTCTGATAGAATGTAATTTGGTTAAAACGGGGCCCCTTATTAATATTTCCAGAATCATTTTCAGCCACTGATGGGCAGAGGAACTTTCATTACAGGGAGAGATTACAAAGGCAAGATTGCGTGTAAACGGGGAGACAATGGACGGTGCTGGACAGAGATGTATGGGAGCATGGATGCAATAGCTGACATCGTTACCTTCAATCAGTGGCCTGAATACAGGAGAAAAAAAGACACACGCACACACGCACACACACACACACACACACACACACACACACACACACACACACACACACACACACACACACACACACACACACACACACATAGGCCTACATGTGCAGGAGAGGAGCACTGCAATGGTGGAAGTACATTTACGCACGAACTGAAGTATTTCCATTTCATGCTACTTTACACGTCTTCTCCAACACATTTCAGAAGGAAACATTGTACTTTCTACTCCACTACATGTATTTGACAGCTGCAGACATTAGTTCCTTTTCAGATTAAGGTTTTACATCATAAACATAAACTAAGACTATAAAATATAACTGTCAAATGTGCAGTTCCCAACATTTTTATTAAAAATATAGCGTTGTCACGTTCCTGATATCTTTGAGTTTATTACAGTGCCACCACCTCTCACGTGGTTTCTTTTTAATACCTGCCAAAACAGGTAAAAGTATCCTGTAATTCACAAAAAAATAAGTAATCAATGATCTTTAATAAATACAGATTTGTTTGGCAGAATTCAAATTGTTCTTCTTCTCTGTTCTGTGACCCCTTTGAGGGGACAGAACCTTACTTTGGGAACCACTTGAACACACTACCTAAATGTAAATAAAGGAGTTTAAGCTAGCTTAACCTCAACCACTTACATTAGTGACAGTCTGCTTATCCATTTATGCATTAAGATAATCAATAATGTAATTTACTGTCCATTGTAGCGAGATCTTTTACTTCTAATACTTGCAAGAATTATTGTACCGGTACTTTAACTTAAATAAAAGACCTGAATACTTCTTCCACCACAGATACAGTAACATATACGGACGGCAACACACACACACACACACACACACACACACACACACACACACACACACACACACACACACACACAAACACAAACACCCGTCTCCTTATATTAAGATGCAATCTATAGGCTGGAGGATGTCTGACAACCATCTAGCTGTCAACAAACATAATAAGCACCATAACAATGGAACATAATCCAAAAGGCTTAGGGTTCCCAAGAGAGAAAAATATCCACATCCTCGCTATTCTTCTCTCTCCTCCTCCTCTTCTTCAGTATGTCCGAGCTAGTACTTCTGTCATCTCTCTGTCCTCTCCCTCCTTCTCCTCCTCCTCCTCCTCCTCCTCCTCCTCCTCCTCCTCCTCCTCCTCTTTGTCCCACTGCTTAGTGCCAACAGAAAGGCACAAACAGCCATTTAAGACCTGACACGTCGCACATCTACAGATGACTTACATACATACATAACACACCAGTGGTGTGTATCACGCTGCATCCTGCCATCCTATCACGGCACCTGTGTGTCAGTGTTGTTTTTGCATAAAGCGTGATATTCAAATGGGAGTATTAAGGGAGTCATATTTGGCAAGTTCAGCTGCCAGTATTTGTATTCATTCTTCATCCTCCCTTTTGGACTTTTTTTTTGGACGCCCACCGGAGAGAAGAATGACTTTGTAGCAGGTAATAACTAATTTCTGGCAGATTAAAGTGGTACTAAAATGTAATACTATTTAGGCCGTAGTCTTCTCAAATCTGGTTTGAAACTTTGGATTTGCTTTTTCTGCAATTTCCTGCTGTGGTACTTTTATTCACCCGTGCGCCTCACATCGGTCCCCTGCTTCCTTTCTCACCTCCGGCTACATCCCGAACCCTCCCCTCTGCTCAGCTCCCGGTCCCACCTTCTTCCTCTGCTCCGCACCTCCATGCCCCCTTTCCACACCTCTGCTCCCTACCCGCCTCCTTTTTTCCTTCATCCCTCCCTCCCTCCACCCCCCTCTCTTCCCTCCCCGCCTCAGGCCACCCCCTGTCTCTCCAGCCTCCTCCAGCCTTTCGGGATAAAGAGAATACAGAGGATCAGTTCTGCTCAGTGACCTTTGGAGGTGGCCTTCAATCTAAAGGTATGGCAGGGGAGGCAGAGCTTAGAGAGATTTACTGGGGTTGCCCACGGGAGGGAGAAGAAAATTCTCCCCCTGCCTGATCTCCGCAGGCGACGAGAGGTGAGCCGGAGAGGAAAGGAGAAGAGAAATTAAGTGTCTTTTCTAAAATAGAGACAGAATGAACGCCGGGGCAGATGAGAGCAGATAAGAGAAAAAGAATGGCGAGGGGCCGAAGAGAAGAAGTGCCCGCTGGTTGCAGCGGGGTTGCGGTTATTTGTAGCACGACTGAAGGCTCTGACTGACCACTGAGAGGAGAGGACAGGTGCATAGATACAGTGTGGGATTAGAGAGATGCATGTGGAGGGTGAGCATATCATGAAAGGGTATATGCTTTAAAAGACACGCTCCAAAGGGCGCCGCAGAGAACCGAAACAAATAGTTTCGCCTTTGTCCGTGTTTGTATGATTATATAGCTTTATACATTTTACACCCTCATCCTGTCAACTACTGCAGATCTGTTCTAGAGGATCGGGAGCAGGCATGCTAACCCTACCGTGGGACGGTTGAAGGTTAAAGCTGAAGAAATCCTACTGTGTGTGTGTGTGTGTGTGTACAAAACTGTCCCACGAGGGGTCCCCCTTGCAGGTGGCTTTTAATTTTGGTCCAATTTGCATATATCCAATCAGGGTGAGTAATTGGGAGTGTGTGTGCGATAGCGTGGGGAGACTGCACACACACACACACACACACACACACAGAGGGCGTTAGTCTGTCCCGGGATGCAACAAAAAAAAATTGCCGCAGACGAGCTGATGACACTGATAATTGTGACACTGAGTGATGGCTCTAATCAGCAAAAGTATCTTCCTAATCAATTGACCTTCCCCCCCCCACCTCCCCCCTGTCTCCGTCTCCCAGGCTTCAAAACAACTCCTTGTCCCTGCATGAAAAGGTGTCCACATTGGAAATGAGCATGAATAGCCTGAATTACAATTATTGACCTTGACAGGCAGCGGTAGACAAAGCCCAGCGATAAGAACCGCATGGGGAGAAAACAAATTCTCAACATGAAGCTGGACGAATAACTGATGCCTATCAGCTGATGTCTGCTTTGTCTAAAAAATGCAAAATTGCAGTCTTTGTGGATTACATGGTACAAAATGTCCATTTATTGTGAATATTTTTTTTACACAAAACTACAGAATGTTTAACTCACAGTTCATTTCAATTGGTGAAAGAAAACCAGCATGCCAGTTACATAGTTTCACTGTCACTCCCTATTCCTGGATTTTGTATTTTTTTAGATCAATTGAAGACTTTTGTTTTCCTGTACGGGTTAAAATATCATTCATTCGTAACAAAAATTAATAATCAAGTTGTTCTTGCGGAGATACATGGTTTTCATAGAACATTGTTTTAAGTGGAAGTATATTTCCTGTCAGCAGCTTAATGATGTGGCTTAAAATATACAATAAATAAAACATATTTATGATGCTATAGTTAGATGTACTTTTTTTCTGATCAAAAATACATTTTAAAACACGCACACCTCATTTTGCCTTGATACAGTTTTCCATGTAGTTTATTAGTTGCTTTAAGAATTCTGTATCAGATTTTCAGCAGATGTGGCATCTTGGCATATTTATTACATGTTTAAATAGGCTGATTTCAATGTTTATTGCTTGTGTCCTCCTGTTTGAGGGTTGAAAATATAAAATATAAATGTATTTGATGAACACTTTTCCTCATTTCCATGTGGTGTCCTGAATACACCCCAGTGTGCCTTGGTGCTCACTTTAGAAATGAATCTAAAGGACAGTACAATGATAAGTACGGCATCATTTCAACCCTCGAGAGTCAGTGTATGCCTGTGTCAAAAATTCAAATTGTTGTCTTCTTATCATCTATAGTTATTTGGTGATTAGTTATTGGTCATAATTCCGCCTTTATATGTATTTTATATTGTTGTAAAAACATCTCCTTCAAACAACTGTATTTATTCGTGTTTCTCGCCAGAAACCACATTTTACAAGATTACGTTTGAACAAATGATCATCATGATCATGATTCATCGTCGCCCAATTCTCAATAATTAGGAAGATTTCAGGAAACATCAAAAAGTGTATCAGCAAAATTTCAGGAATTCCTACATGAACAGGAACGCGGTTACTTTCTCCGGAGGCATGATGAAAAATGCATATGGTTGGAATGACAGCTAATTTCGGGGAGAGTGACAGAGTTTGTGGATTGTAATACTCTGGAGAAGCCTAATCAAAAGGAGAAGGGCCGGCTTGAAAAGAGAGAAACACTGAGAAAACCCATAATTACCAACAGCCAAGCAAATGGGCCATCCAGGCACACAACCACTTAATTGGTAGTTAAGATTTTCTGTGGAAAGGCACAAAAGCACCAGAGATAATTTCTTAATGGGGGCCTATTAAGTCTGAGGAGCTGGCATTTAGGGCTCACATCGAGGCAAACACAAATATACGCACCCCCTCCCCAACACAAAAACCCACACTGACAGACGCACACACACACACACACACACACACACACACACACACACACACACACACACACACACACACACACACACACACATGCACAAGGTTCACTAAGACACACTCTGCTGTCCATACAGTGTCCACTCATACACACATTCACAAATCTCTCATCGCAGGAGCAAAGTGGCCAGGTACAATCCCTGCGTCTTTAAATAGCCTTCACTGGCATGGTTTACTGCTTTCAAAAGAAGCGGTGTGTTATAGCGTGCACAGCAATTTGCTGCCTTCATGTAGCTTGATCACAAGTGTTAACAGGTAGAGGAGCGGAGCATTTACAAAGTGTATTTTTAAGCTGCTGTTTCCCACCATCTCTGTACATAAATTGTTAAACGGTGGAAACATTTTCAAACAAAACTGACCACCTGACTGTCTTCAATCACAATTTAAAGTCCTGCATTTCAATTCTAATTTAAGTAAAACCACACACGTATTTAGGTATAAATGTAAGTATATGTATATATATATATTGGGTATATGACGAGATTATTATTAAACACAATTTTGGTTGGTCACAACAACAGAGCCAAACCCCTTCATTCATGTAATGACTCAAACAAGGAACAAGTCTGGTTTTGTGTTACTGTTACTATAAATGTAACATGTGGTGCTGGTAGATTGCTGCTGGACCGCCCCAACAAATATGGACTGAGGGAGAATATTTCATTTGGTTAAAAACATGTTGTGAATTTGTATTTTCAATACATGTTGGAGAGAGGAGGAGAGCCCGAGAACGCAAACAAAGCGCCATTTGTAAGCTGTGCGATAAAGAAGTCGGGTCTGCGGACGGAGCACCACACATCTCCGCTCCCATCTTAAAACTCACCATCCGTCAGAATATGCAAGACTGCCACCGACTGTTCCTACCAGTGGATTGATCTGATTTGTTAAACTCAGAGCATGTGTAAAATAGAGCTCACTGCATATTGTGGCCACTTCTGGGTATTGCAACATATTTGTCTCCAGTCACCAGGTAGTACCATCGATGCGGCCTCTCTATTCAGTTTCAGTCTTCAATTTCATACATCGTTGTTTATATATGACAGTATGAGATCAATGTGTGAGCACCATATTCTCCAATAAATCACAACGTACACATGAAGGGTTGTCCCCTACCTGGAAGTTCTGCTCCACAAATTATTTTTTCTCGTGGATTATTGGACAATGTTTACATCTTAAGTTATTTGAAAGAAAGTATCTGAGAAGTTTAGAAGCAATGTAGTGTAAGAAGTATAATTTCTCTAATGGAAAACGTACTGGAGTACTACTGTACTACGAATATAAAGTAGCATAAAATGGCAGTACTAGAGTAAAGTACCTCAAGTACATGTACCTCAAAATTTCACTTTGATGCTTTCCACCACGGCTGATGTAAAATGTGTCACATTGGCTGCAGGTTTCCACAGTATCAGCATGTGCCCCCAATCAGATATGGACTATTGCCAGGAAATAGAGGCTTTTCTGCCCCTTTTATACTGAAAAGTAATACGAAGCACCGGTGGCAATAATAGAGCTTTGGGTCCCAACACGGGGAGAGGTGAACGCACACGCACACACACACACACACACACACATACAAAAACATGCTACTGTCCAGTTCAGCAGCTGCGCTTGGTCAGAGCCGCAGGCAGGCTCTGTAAAATTGTAAAACACTTGAGGACATAATCTTGACAGTGCACCGTGTTATCTCGGGCCGCCGCGATGTTGGTTCAGCAACAGAAACAGCCAAGACAGAATCTGGAAGGAAATGAAGTGTGATGGCCCTCTGCTATACTTCAGTGTGTTTGGAAATATCTCACAGTACATGGAGAGAGAAAAAAGAAAGAAAATGATAAAAAAACAAAAAAAAACAGCCATGTCTGGTACATTATTTGTTCCTGCCCTTAATTTAGTTTGGCACAGAGTCTAAACTTAAGACAACACAGGAGATTTTTTAGATTAGGTTAGAAAAACAACAGATTTGGGTGCAGGATAAAAAAGGGATGAACATTTTTGTTGGATGTTTGAAGACCTAAAGTGACATTTTTTCACCCCTCTTTGTCTCTCGCTGTGCTCCATCAAAGATCCTTTCATTAATGACACATTCCTGCAGACGAGGGTGCCTGATCTCACCCACAGATGATGCATTTCAGGAGGTCTCTAAGCCATCTTGCCAACTTCTCTGCTATGCACCAGCACGGAGTAATCTCCTGCGAAAACATTTATCTTAGAGGAATCTTGCTTAATCATCGCCATGGTGTTGTGCAGCTCAGCATTCGAGGAGTTAGGTGGTTTGGATTAGGCCCTCCTGCTGTGTTCAAGTCTTATCACAGCCTCCACACTATATCCGGCGACAAGTCGATGGTCTTAGCCCATGAATCCTCTCTCAGAGCGAGCCCAGAGTTCAACTCATTGCTTTTTTTTTTTTTTTTTTTTTTGTCAAGTGACAATATCTGTCCGTGACTGTGAGCAACACCAACGCATCACTCGATACATCAACCTCATACGGCCTTAATCTCGACAGCCTTTTTTTTAAATCAGTTTTATTCATTGACTTGCCCATTGATACACATTTAAAGGGTAGTGGCGCTTGCCGTAGTGAAGCTTGTGATCCGTCCTCTATCTCTCGCACCTTATCTCGCTCTCCTCATCGCGGTTTATATATAGGCCGCGGCACTCGGGCAGCCAGAAAATGGCCGCCGCGGGGGGAGCGGGCATGTCAAGGAGTCTGGCGGAGAGGTTAATGACGGGCTGGCTGTCATTCCCGAGGCAAAGACGGAGATACACACATGTGCTCGTTGACCACACACACACACACACGCACGCTCTCCCACTCACACAAGCACGCGCGAATGAGACGGGTGTCAGGGAAGTGAGTGATGCATGTTACCCTGAGTGTTTCTGACAAGCCTGAGCAGTCAGGGAAAATAAGGCCATGCTGCATGATTACTAACTGACACATGAATATGTGTGGCCGGGGCCCCGGCTAGCTGCTTCGAGCCCGCCGATGAGCACTTGTCTGTTAGCGTGTGACAAAACACTTATACCACCTGGCTCGGTGTAGCCGCAGCATTCCCCAAAGGCACTCGGACCCTGTGCCGCGGGCCTCTGCAGAGCGCGTCCCAATAATTGCCCTTTCATCACTCTTCAGAGTGTGTATCAGAGGGAACGCCTGTTTAAATATGCGCATGCATATTGCCGCGGCCTGCTGCGGCTGCACAATGTGTCGAGGGGATAATTATCCTTTCATAAGTCCTGTCTGCGGCACGCTGCCCACTCAGGACCTCCACTCTCCTGACTCACACCATTATTCCCTCAGGTTGATTTCTCCTGCCTTCACGGGCCCACTTTCATGTCCGTGTCTACATTTATCAATCAATCTCTCTCATTCGAAACAGTATCTCCTCATCAATCTGTGAAATACCTGCGTCTCCTTCACCCTCCCTTCTCCCCGCCATCTCTCCTCCCCTCACTCCCACTCCATCTCTCTGCCGCTGTTAGGCCGTCGTGTGAGTGTGTGTGTGTGTTTTTGTGTGTGTGTGTGTTGTCCGCACGTCTGCATAGGGGATGGAGCCCAGCTGTCAGAGCTGTCAATCACTTTGCCAGGAGATGAAATCAGGATGTTCAGAGGACACACAGCACCTATCTGGCAGTCTGCAGATACGAGTGCTGCAAGCAGGGGTGTGTGTGCGTTTGTGTGTTTGTCTGTTGGTGTGTGAGTGCATGAGGAGGCTGCGAGGTTGGAGGTGTGTGTGTTATAGGTGAGGGGTATTGATGAGTGTGTGTGTGTGTGTCTCTATACCCAGAGCGGTAATATGATAGATAAATCAAGTCTGGGATGTGGAAGTTGAGCCCACTTAAACTCAATAGAATAGGTAATATTGGACTTTTTGCTCATTTGAATTTTCCTGTTGTTTATAAATCACTTGATATTGTTTGCCTGTGGTTATGTCGCATTATGTGGTCTTATTCATCATTTGATGTAGTGCCTGTAAATAAGAGTACAGCAAATCTTTTATCTGCCCTGCTTGCGTGTTGTATTTATTTTTAATTTTTGAGCAGGAGAAGATATATAACATGATATATTAAAAGGTGTCGGTGTCATTTTTCTATTGGCTCTCACAGACCAAGCTTGTTCTTTGATATTGACAGCATGTTGTGTGGATTATTCAAATAAACAGAGACCGTTGCCGAAAAGATGTCGTGCTCCATTTAAAAAAATAGAAAGGAAGTTCTTTCTATGCTGTGAGCCTTACAAACTAGTGGTGTAACAGTATCTGTATTGGTATTGAACCATTCGGTACAGGACGTTCGGTTTCCTTTTCGGTACACCCTGTGACTCACAGAGCTGCTCATGTCTACAATTTCACACACACGGAAAATGAATTCTGGAGAGCGAGTTTTAAAGTTTTGGCAGCGCACCAGTTGCTGTCAGTTGGTTAGGTGGGTTGATGAAGCTCAATGGACCACAATTTGTGTCAAAGTCAGGTATCTACGTGGATGCCCTTCAAACATTTCATTTCCAACAGCACAGCTAAAGTGTGCATCTCAGTCAGTCCGCTGTGCTGCCCTGTATAAACGAGCAGTAGCTAAAGCCCAGTTCTGGAATCATCAACAGGTCAGAGTCTTATAATGGAGCATTACAGAATCAGGAATACTTCAAGTTTACATTACAGATTATTTCTGTTCTGTCTCATTTTTGTTATTTATTTATTTAATATTGACAACATGGCAGCAATTATGGCCAATGAACAACTGTTGAGTGTTGATCATTTTGAAAAGTTATTTCCTGCATTTTCATTGTTTTCGCTATTGCACCGTAAACCTACCGAACCATGACCCAAAAATCAAGGTACGTACCGAGCCGTGGCATTTGTGTACCGTTACACCCCTACTACATACTAAATTCCATTAACCAGCCCTTTAAGCACAGGATACACATATTCCTTTTCCCACATGCAGTATTTGTGTTTTGTCTTTGTGTTTTTCTCACATACCCCGATAGCGCCGAAGATTTCTGTGCTTTCTTCAATAAACTCCATTGATATTTTGTTGCTGTGTATAACAACACAGAAAAAAACGAAACTGTCAAAAAAACAGTTTCACGAGTGAAAGTTAAATGAGAGACTTGAGAACACACACACAGCTGATCCATCTGGATCAAGGTGTGCTCAAGGGGAAGAGTGTGTGAGGTCTGAAATGTCATTCTGATTGGTGAGTTATAATACACAACAAACTACTACTACAAAGTAAGACTGGGCCTGAAAATCATGTCAGTAATTATTTTTCTTAAGAAGTTAAATTTCCGACAGTTGTGTGTGATGACCACTGCTGTAATGTTTGATACAAACCGCAATTGCCCCCCCCCCCGTCTAGACGCGTTTTAGCCTTCACCCTCTTGGTGTTTTACATTTTGTCATTTTTATATTCAAACATCTGTTTGTTTGTTTTTTACTATTCAAATACATATTCAAACTTAGACTATTTGTTGGAAGTCCAGACAGACGGACAGACACACACAAATGCAAAAACACTCAAGCACGCAGGCACACTCACGACCGAATACATGATCTCCTGGCGGAGATAATAAATCATGTTAACTCAAGCCAATTTCCATACATTGCGCCTGGGGATTATAAAAGCACCTCATCACCAATCAGCTCTCATTATACGTAATCAAAATGTAATTTGATTGGGCTCATGATGAGTGAGTAGCCTCTCCGTCTACTGAGAGGTGCTCACAAGTTGCACAGTGTTTTGTGAATCTCCGCAGGAACACCCTCTTCTGACCGAAACTGTTCCACAAAAATGACCTGCGAATCCATTAATCACTTTTCAGGAATAAATAGAAAGTCCGGCTCAATACGTACCCCGCGCAGTGCTGCGTCGCACGAGGCCAGTTAGGACACGGTGTCATGGACATTATGTGCAAAAATAGACATTTGGACTTCTTACAGACAAAGGCGCAAAAGGAAGGACGAGGCATACACATTACCAGTATCTGACTGACATTGAAGCATTGGGAGGTGTTAAAAACCACCTGAGAACAATTTTTTTTAACAGTGGGTTATTTACAGAATTAAATTGACCAGGGATTTTGAGGTGACATGATTTATCCTAAATTCACACCTCAAACTGTCAGAGAACTAATGAAAGTCACGTAGCGGCAAGTGTGAGAGCTTTAAATTTAGAGCAACACTGCCTCACTGAGTCATGCTGCAGAGTTTTTTTTTTAAAAATGAAGCTGAAAAGGAGCTCACAGGCATCCTCAATGTCAGATAATCGCATTGCCACTTCAGTGCCAAACATGTCAGCAATCACAATATCAACTTGGAATATCATACATATCGGTATTTCTTTAGAAAGAGCTTAACTCAAACCCAGATGTGACCTCAGCCCTCACTCTAAACCGTGTGTGTGTGTGTGTGTGTGTGTGTGTGCGCTTCCATTCATACAATATGCGTGTGTAATGTCAATCCGCTCTAGTCATCCTACACTTATCCTTCATCCTCTCTGCACCCATACCACCCCTCCGCTCACACTGTGTAAACCCCAGCACTTAGCCAACCCCCTGGATCACAGACACAATATTTTATCTTTCCAAGATGCCCGGGACTTTTTTTTTGGTTTTTCTCCCCCTCACTGTCTCTAGTTCGCTTAACATTGCCAAAACGGTGCCAAATTCAACCAACTTATAAGAACGGGTGAGATCTTTTGAAGAGAAGCGTGACATAAACAGAGCCGAGGATGAGAGAGAAGTGGAGGGTGTACATGCTCCCTTCACTTGTCCAATCCCCACATATGCATAATTCTGTCTCAGAGGAAGCTCTGCTGCTCTTAGATGTTGTGATTTGCATGGATTTGAAGAGGAGATGGGGTGGATTTCCAGGACACTCATGACTGAATGTGACCACGGAGGCATGCTGGATTAAAAGAGGCCGGGTCTTTGATAAAGGAGATGAAGGAGAGCAACGGGAGATGTGGAGAAAGGTGATTAGAGGCCAAGGGCTGAGAGTGGCTGTAAAGATGGCACATTTCTGAAGGGTGATTTATGGCTCCGGCATCTAAAGATGCAGAGAATGATATTGTTCAGGCAGAGTGATACGTGGAGGTATGAGTCACATTGATGTATATTGTTGAATGAAGGAACAGATGGAGTGCATTTGGTGAATGTGAGTGTATGAGATAGTGCGGGCAAAGTTTGGTTTATAGATACACGGCCACATCCCATGAACAGCACACATAATGCATAACGTATCATTTGAGAAATGCCCAAACCTGTGGCAATAAGATGCCTGAGTTTAAGTAAAATGTTCTTTTTTTAATCTTTTTTTAGCTTGGTTCAGCACCAAGACTTGAAACAGGGCTCTGTCCAAAGGTAACAAAATAGTCCGGCACATAACCCCCCCTACAAAACCTCAAGTTGTAGTTTTTATCTTGATTAAACAAGATACGTTCTAATTAATGAGGTTCAGCTGTTTCCCCTTGTTCCCAGTCTTTGTGCTAAGCTAAGCTCACTGACGTCTGGCTGATATTCTGGCTCTTATTTACCAGACAGATGTGTTGATGGTATCGTTCTTCTTATCTAATTTGCAACAATTTCTCAAAATATTGAACCAGCCCTAAGCATACATAAGTAGGAGATACACCGATAAGAAGATACCAGTATCCAGTATCGGTCCGATACCGTGCTCATGTACTAGACTGATACAACTGCACCCAATACCACTGTGTGCATTGCCGTGGACACATGCAGCCACTTTCCCAATCGAATCAATCAGTCTGTTATCAGTTGTGTGCCTGCCTGGTGTAATCTGTCAGAAAGTGAGGACCGTTTGAAGATGAAAATTGAACATGTTTTTAAATCGTTGTTAGCACTGTAATGGTACTATTTTGTACTCGGATCGGTACTCTGTATCAGCACACACTCAAATGTAGGTACTTGTAGATGTACTTGGGGTGAAATAAAGTGGTATTGTTGCATCCCTACACATAAGCATTCATAAACTATAGGGCTGGGTGTTGGGACTCTACCTTTAGGGTCTTGACCGGAATAACACAGGATCAGGTAGTTTTAAGATTTCAACAGTCCAATGAAATCTGCAATCGATCCTTTCCGTGACCAGATCTGGAAGAAACAACAACAACTTTTTGTCAAGTACGTGAGTGGAGTGGAGGGTAAAAAGTTGGAGTATCACCTTATCTCTTGCTCCATCCAGCTCTACTCTCCCTCCGGTACAGCTCACACCATGAGTTTGAAGCATCTCCGAATCTGACCCAGAATGTTTCTGTGTATTGCTAATGATTGTTTGAGACAGAGTGTTTTTAAAGTCCAAAAGTCAGTCAACAGTTATTGCAAAAAAAAAAAAAGAGAGACGTAATCATTTCCAGAATTCACAACATGTTTTTATCTAACCAAAAATATTCTACTTCAATCCATATTTGCTGGTGTTTAGCCTTCACAAACCATTTGCTCTCCCATCGCCGCACACAAATAATGATTCAAACATTTAAATAACTGGACGATTAAGCAGCAATCAAACGAAACCAAAGTGTTATATTCATTAAAGACAGTTGATTGAATGAAAAAAAAAATTAAGACTGACTCGTTTTAATCCGGAGAATCACTTTACACCACGCGGCCCTGCCACCGTGGGTCTGCGTTATCAGCGACAGTGCTCAGTGGGACACACGCCCACACACAGCTTCAATTCACTTGAGGGGTATCGAATGAAGTACTCTATTGGTGTCGGTGTCACTTCAGGGGCACTGGTATTGGTACTGACTTCGTTATATTTTTTAAACAATATCCAGCTTTAATAAACACACAAAAAAGTCCTGCGCACGTTTACAAGTGCACACGTAGAGAAAAACTTCAAAGTCGTAGAAAGCAGCTAGAAAAAAGAAGAAGTTCTGTTGAATCAAACTGCAGCCTTGATACCTCAATGTAAGGTCCTTTGAATTATTTATTCCTTTCAAAGAAAGAAATTCCTGCCTTTAACGATTTAACTGTGAGTGTTGAATAGCCTCCTGACCAATGCTGAATGGAGTCTTAATCATTTCGTGAGGATTCGGCACACACTGTATCAAAGCTTCGTCCATGAACCATTATTTCTCCACACAGTACAAACGTCTGTGTTCCTGCCCCACTTTTTTAATCAATGTTTATCACAGAGAACAGATCTGAATATGACCTTGATGGGGTGCGAGCGGGGGCATGTGTGAACCTAGTTGGCACGGAATGAAAGAGGAGTGACACATTCGGTATTAATCATACCTGAAGAATGCGTTTGCTTCATTCTAACTCCATCTCCACCTGATTCCTTTCATTCCCTCCACCGCCTAAAACCCTCTTTCGTCCCACTCATCCTACCCCCCCTCTATTCTGTTTCAGTGTTGGTGGCCTCCCCAGAGTGCGGTGTGTCTAACCAAGCTGTCCGTGGCTGTCCGTCAGTCGCACATCAACTCTCAGCCCTGGGGGACAAACAGAGCAGGGCGGAGGGGAAGAGGAGGAGCATGCTCACCGTGGGATGGACGTGTGAGTGGTGCGCACACATTTCTGCTCACGAAATATCGATCACTACATGTTAGGGCTGCACGGTTACCCGAGTATTGATCACGATCATGATTTGGGATTCCCGCTATCAGAGGAACACGATCGCCTGCAATATTGACGTCTCAAACGCCTGCTCCCTACAGAACATTCCGTGGCATCTCAAATCAAGCGCTTCCTAAACTAACAGCCAGTCAAGACGTGACAGGCAGTCAACATATTTCGACGGGTCTGTGGCGTTTTCGGCAGCCCACCCAACCCGTTTTGACACACTGAGCCTAACCGTACTTTGTGGGTGGGACTTTTTTACCCTGTCATTACCATTCATTTCAAAACAAGCAAATTAAAATATAGCTTACTAGCACACACAAACAAAATTGGTTGTATAGCATCTTCATTTTGCTCCAGATTGATGCATTTAACTTAAAAATGTAGCCTACAAAGCGTAGGGTAAATAGTCCTGCATTGTTCGCAATATATATCGCGGAAAAAAACATTGCATTGCCAGTTTATTTTTCCAAAATATCATGGAGCCCTAATTGGTCCATTAGCAGGAACGTAGCACAACATGGAAAGTGAAAGCCGTGCTCTGTTTATTAAATGTGCAATACAAATATTGTGTTCCCAAAATCGATGCATTGTCTTGATAAATAATAGTGATCTCAATATTGATCACAATAATCTTGCAGCCCTTATACATTGTACATGCAGATATGTGTATAAGTACTGCAAGGAGCTGGCTCGTCGTTGTTTTTAAACGTGACTTCGAGAGGAAAGGAAAACAACAGCACCTCTTTTACTAATCTGTCTGTTGCTCTCTAAACCAACACTTCGCCTCTCACACCCTTTTTTTTCATTTTATTTTGTCTGTCGGCTCCCTCTCACAATTTATTGAGTCCCTGCTCCCCGTGCCGTCACCCCCCCCATGCCTCTCTGTTCAAATGACAGGCTCCCCTCTTAGCCCCTGTCACCATGGCTGCCACCTTGGCAGCAAGTGATAGTGTGAAGCTGTGTGGGAGTTCTCTGCGCTGCCGAAGCTGTTCCAGGCTATTTTCTTCTCCACCAGCGAGGCTTTCAGATCTGGATTACAGGAAGTAAATATCAAACACCCGAATGCTGCTAGCTTGACCCCAAATACCACAATCTTGCATGCAAAATGAGAACAAAAACTAAAGGACGGGCAAAAGTCTGAGGGCTACTTCTAAAGATTTACTCAAATAAACTTTCAGAGCCAGTCACCGGCTTTGTCCCGCGCCGAGACTCCACATCTGTTAACCCACGGTAAAGGTGAAGAGGGGGGATGAAAGGGAAGCCTGGTATATCTATCATTACCCGGCCCCCTGCCCGCACAATCTCCTTTAGAAGGACCGCCCACTGTGACACACTCAAATTATTCATGGGAATTGCAGACCACCTCGCACCTAGCAGGAATATCACTCATCCATCCTCTGATACATAGACACTTTAATTTGATAGTGTGAAATTGGAGCGCCTCTGAGGAACCTCCCCAAAATCCCATTTCCTCTTTCTTCACTGTCACTGGTACCTGTATGTCTCTGCAATTCCAGAAAAACTTATAATTTTCTTTCTTTTTTATGATATTCACAGGACTATGATCTCTGTCTTACTCTTCACTCGGGTTTTTTTCGCCCCCCCAAAAAAAAATGTAATTCCACTGTGGCTAAGTCTTTCAATAAACCTACTTTGGTGCATGAACATTGTCTCTCAATAGTATTCTACATCATATAATGAAAGCCTCTTTTTCTCTTTCCTACCTTTGTTGCCAAATTACAACAATGGAAGCAAAGGAGCTGGCGGCATCTGATGTGATTAGTGAGATTCTTACATCCACTATACTTTACTGTAATTATACAATAAGAATAGCGCAATTAGCTCTTGCTTTTTTTTCTTTCAAGAAAACACAAACGGCAACTTAAATAGCAGGTTTTGTTGCTTCTGATGTATTTGTATTATTCACACTGTGGTAATTTGTGGAATTAGAGAGTGTTTTCACTTTCAAAATGTCAGACACACTGAACGGAATAAGACTATTGTGACAAACCAGGGTGAATGTGTGTGGACTAAAGCGTCTTTACAATGAGCTGAGCTTCATGAGGATAAGTGACTGTACTTACTGTACGTACCATGAAAGAAATGACTTCTGGGCCGGCAGGAATATGGATGTGTTTTGTGGTGTTGGAGGTTTCATACTGCGCTGCCTTGGGCTATGGATCTGGCTGAGTGTTTTCTGATAGATGTGCCTCTCTCTTCCACTTCAGCGCAAGTACTTCAGAGTGGGATAGGCTAAGAACACATTTACTCCCAGTTGCACACGCTGCCCTACTTTAGTCCAACACCACTGTAGCTCCCAGTCTTCCTTTTGACGGATGTTCGCACAACCCTTCAGAAAAGGATATATGTGGAATTGGACTACAACACTTCTGACAATTTTCAGGGCTTTCATGTCTTCTCACGTCCGGTGCAAAAGCAAAGAATCCTATAGAGTAGTTCACAATCTTCAGAAGAAAAAGAAGTTCACCGTGGTAAATTAAAAACCTCCCGGACACCTCCCAGGCTGTTTTAGCTCTCTTTTTTTGTATCTTCTCTTATTTTTGGGCTCTACAATTGAATCCAGAGTAATATAAATAGTTTAAATTGATAGATTTCCACCCTCAGGAGATAATAAAACTAAATCTATAGAAATTCCTTCAGATTAGAAAACCTCAGAGAGTTCCAGTAGAGTTTCCTCCTCTAGTCAAAAAAGAATAATCTCTCTGTACAGTCTAAAGGTGTGTTCTGACTAAACATAAATCACACTTTAAGGTTAAAAAGATCATACAGTCAACAACTTTTAAGAGTTTTATTTTGATTTAAACTGTGCAAATTCATTATATGGTATAGTGCAGGGGTGGCCAACCAGTCAGAGACTAAGAGCCACATTTTTTGCTGTGTTACCACAAAGAGCCACATCATACACATGGGCACACATGAACATCACCCCATCCCTTCCTCACACACACACACACACAGACCTCTGCTCAGCCAGATTTATTGTAAATGTCACACACCAACATGATAATGACAGAAATTGACTCCTACAGTACTAAGACCACAGGCCAGTCATTTTCAACAATGAACATTGTGTGCACTGTCTCACACACACAAACTCTCAGTTCAACCAAGTCCACAAACAAAAATATAATAATTTACAATAGAATTTTTCTTTTACTATGCATGTTGCTTAGTGGGACTTCCTTGCCTTGAACAATCTTCTTCAAATCTGGCTTGTATTCCGTTGTTGCCACTCGAAGCAATTCTTTCACATGGGTGTCAGTCAGAACAGATCGATGCTTTGATTTCACGTGTTTCAGGGTAGAACAGGGGCGGACTGGCCATCGGTGATACCGGGGAAATCCCCGGTAGGCCGACGGGGTTGGGATGGTCCAATACCGGCCCACCTCCATCACCGGCCACGACTATATTCTATGATTCACAGAACACGTTAAATTTACTCTAATACCTAAATACCCAAAGTCAATAATCACTGACTGATATTTATACTACTCCTCACAATCTGTATTCACACTCATGGTTTCCAACTTATTTACTCATCTAATCTCTTCCGTCAGTCTAACTTTGTTTTAGGTGTTATTAAATGTCAATCCAAAACACCAGCAGAGTTGTTGTCTCAAACATACTTTTAAGGCCACCCACCGTCATTTACAATCTCCAGCAGCTGATCTTCCTCTTCCTCTGTCGTCACATATTATGCAGAGTGGGTTTGGCGCGTCAGAATTACTCCTGATATTTAATTAGACTCCTGATATTGTCTGTTAAATGAAGCTTTCTTTTTCTTGGAAGTTGTAGGCTCTTCTTCTGTCTCCTTAGTGGGCTTTTCCCCTTTGCAAAGAAGCTCTCCAAAAGTTTTTTACTCATTTTCGCTAACTTGTGGGCTTAATTAACATATCACGTGACCGAGACAAGCGTCTTGACATGTGTCAAGAGCCACAGGCGGATGAAATTGGGAGAGAATCCGGTAATTTTTCAAAATAAAACATCTATCAGGTGGTTGGGGACCACTGCTCTAGCCTACTCAACACTTGCGGAAAAAAACACACCGACCAATGCGTTGTAAATCACGTCACGTGATGCAGTTTAGCTAATCAAATAAGGGTATTCTGATTTCACCAGTGCGATGTACCCACACCGTGACACAGGGGGGAGAGACAAGGAAAGACATCACAGAGCAGAGCTCTTGTAATTTCAGATGTGAAAGTTAAATATCTTTATGATGTCTTCAAAGAATCAAATTGCTATAAAGACCACAGTCTTTAACCTAAACACTAAAAACACTGTGATACAAATGTCTGCTCCATGTATTAACGCGCGATAAACTACGCATTAATGCGAGTGAAAAAATACCGAGTGGGCCGGTCTGACACAGTAACTCCCGGGCCACTTTTTTTCCCCCAGTCCGCCCCTTGCGCGTTTGACGAAAATACCGTATTGAACTCAAGCGAAGCGAACACGCACATTCAAAAAAAAAAAAAAAAAAAAAACTTCGATATGAACGTAAGAGCCGCATGAAACTAGGCAAAGAGCCGCATGCGGCTCGGGAGCCGCGGGTTGGCCAGGCCTGGTATAGTGGGTTAACGTGTAAAAGTCTGTCATTTTTTAGTTGTTCATTTAATGCTTTGTTTAATTTAAAGCTCTTTAACTCGGAGTGAATCCCGCAACTGTGTCAAATTCAGCCGCCATTTTGCCGCTGCTGTCAATGCACATGCGCATGTATGGTGGTATACGTACATGTTATTTGTATGCTGCAAAATAAAAGATCCAATTTCCAAATCTGCCCCTGTGTTAATCGTTCAACTTGTTGGGGGATATTTGCTTCTGTTTTAGCGTAAAACGTTGACGTCATTCTGAACTCGGGCGCTTGTAGATGCATCAATCCAATCAAACGGGATTTGGAGCGGCTAGCTGACATATTATACATACAAAGGGGATACAATGACGATGCAACAAAAAGGTTGTAACAATATAAGCTGCAGAAAGGTAATATTTATTGGAGATCCATACGATATAGTGCATCCTGATCATTTTATATTTTGTTCATTTATTTGTTTTTTTGCAGCAAATACAATCGTAAAAATATTAAATCATAATATGTTACATTGCAAAACATGAACAAAAGAAACAAAAGGCTGGAGGAAACCGAGGACCTGATAAGACAGCGCCGGAAAGGAATCCAAAAGAAACTTCTGCCCACAACTCCCCCAGTCTCTATAGCAACAGCTGCTGCGGCTCCGTGCAGAAGTAAGCGCTCCTCTGATTTTCCAGTGGCTCCGTTGAACACTCGATCGAGATTAGTTGGACACTGATAATGTTCTGTGATTTAAAAAGATGTGACGATAAGAATGGAAGGACACCACGATCAAATACAGAGAAGAGACTTCACAGACAGACTAACTTGCAGTTTTTGTTACATACAATTATTGTATTTGAATATATTGCCGTCTAATGACCCTTTTTCTAACCACTTTTTTTATTCCAAGAAAGCTCGTTGTACAGTGTATTTAAATCATGTGTCTGACTCCCTCACTCACACTCCACAATGACACACAGCTAAAGCCAACGACTGGCTATTGTTTCACTCTGACTTGCCAAAAGCTTAGCTGTCCTTTAGTCACTCCCATAAGACTGGATTGAATGACTCAAAAGTAAAATTAATGAGCATTTTAGTCCAGAAGTCTATTGTTAAAATTCCAGAATTAACACTTTCCGCCTACCTTCTCCTCTAATTGGAGGAGGTCGCCTGCATGCACCTCTTCTCTGAAAAATCCTTTTTGACTTTCTGTTTTTCCTTATTGAATACAGACAGAAAGAAAAAAAGCTGAAGTCTGAGATAGACTTTTCATTTTCGAACATGCACATCTCTCGCAAAGTGCATGCGCTGAGGGATAATGCTTATTACGTTGATTATAGGCTTTGGCTGGTCCACTGAGCACTATGTGGGAGAGGACCCCAAGGGTGAGGGAAATTGTCGAGCCAGGAAAGGGCCACTTTTCAGAAGTTTATATGAAAGTGTGGAGGTAAATACATGCAGCAACTTACAGAAAGGAAAAGAAAGATGAACAAGCTTTGCACTGTGGAAGATCGCTAGTTACATTATTTTCTAGGAGGCGCCATCAAAGTGAACATTTCATTTAAGTTCATTTTGACAAACTGTATGTCATTGTATAATGCAGCACAAAACAAAATCTTAGATAAAGATATTGTATTGCGTGTCAAGATATGCTCCCCATATTCTTACAGTGCACTTACCCCTGTTTGTAGTCACAATCGATAGCATTTTTCCGACAAGGCTGCATAAATCTTCATAACACACCTGCTCTGTGTCACTGCAGTGCAAGCAACTGGCAGTATAGCCTTCATGCAGATGAACTAGCACCCGTACTTCGGTTCACCCTCACCCGCACAGAACACACCAGACTTTTCAGGTCACTCGGGGGGAAGGGGGGGGGGGGGGGGGGGGCTTCGTGCGCTGCTGCATGGAGGAGGAGAACGGATGCAGTTCATCTGCATGTAGGCCACTGCCCGCGCTGTAGAGACTCAGAACTGGTTGAAAATCAGTTTCCCCTTCAAACCGTTATTCAATGGAATTCGTAAGGCAGCAGAAAGACGACTGCATGGCTTCATGATGAGTGTGGCCCATTTAGCAACTCCAAGGATAAAAGATGAATTTAAAAATCAAAGATTGATTTCAAATATTTACGCATTTTCAGCGTCAACTTCATCGATTACGCCGACTCATCCCGGCCACCGGAGCACTTTCTATCTCTATGTTGACTGCAATGCTTTATGCATTCTGAGAGCAGAAGTGATGTGAAGCATGCACAGATCGTATGTGGAAAGCTCTGCTAGCTTGTATATGCTTGTCAAGCAAGAGGTTATCAAGACAACTTTTGGTGGCCAGTGCCCAGAAATGTTTGAAAAAGAAATCAAAAGGCGGGCGACACACTTTCTCTGTACCCCGGGGGGGAGGGGGGGGGGGGGGCATCCATGGCGCAGCTGGGCTTGCTGCGAGCCTCGAGGCGAGAGGGCACCCCTCTGGTGCCTGGAGGGCAGACCACACCCCGCTGCTGCCCTACAGGCCACAAGATGTCTGGCAAGGGTAGGGCACAGATGGAGGAGTGTGTGTGTGTGTGTGTGTGTGTGTGTGTGTGTGTGTGTGTGTGTGTGTGTGTGTGTGTCAATGCTGATTTTTGGAGATGACAAGTGCAAGGTGCGTAAATATTTCAATAAGGGAGAGGACGTTGGACATGTTTGCCTGGACAATAATGAAATGATTGTACTCTCTGAGGTAGAACTACTCTTCATGTCTCTTTAGATGATTATTAGTGTGTTAACAACACTATTCACTGTTGTCAAGTGAAAACCATGTATAACTGTGTTTGGTGATCCTTCTTTATGGGTAGGGACATTTTTCCTTATATGTCTTAGTCAGTGGTTTCCATTCTTGGAGGGCCATGGCACTGTGTTATCCTGCTCTACCTTCACCTGATTATCTGGATCAGGTGTGCTCAGCCAATCAAGAGGAATGTGCAGCACTAACAGGGTCTCCAAGACCAGGAGTGGGCAGCATTGTTTTAGGCTAAAACCAGACTAAGAGTCTTCAGTGATGCCAGTGGTGCAATTTAAACAGCGGCGGCTGGTGGAAAATGTTCTTGGTAGGGCTGTGCCACATCCTATCAATTTCAGCAAACATCCCAGAATGATTTAATGCAAAAAAAATGAAGGTATCAAACACGCATTACTACTTTGCAGTTAAATATTTAACATTTATTCCAACACGAAAAAAAGCACTTTGACAAACACGTCAGGACATCTTATTTATGTCACCCTCACAGGGAATTCAGTATAATATAATAATATATATATATCATATAATAATATTAAGTATAATATAATAATATATATATATCATATAATAATATTCAGTATAATATAACACATACACACACATATATATATATATAATATAGAACATGTTTATTTATTGAGATGCCCCTATTGACCTTGTTTGCTGGGGAAACCAATAGGGAGGTAAAGATCAGGAGAAGTAAACATGAAGTGTAATTAGGAATAATGGTGTTAAATTAAGCTATGATGAGTTTCCACTGTTAATTTACCATCTCAATTAAATGTCGATGCCTCCATGACCAAGTTAAGCAAATGAGACTGAGGACAACTATGTAGAATAACAGATGTTCACTTTGCCTAATATGGCTATATGGCTAGCTTGACAGAGTTCTCCATGTGTGCCCTGGTGTTCTCATGTCTCCTTACCTCCTCATCCCTCACTCCCTAACTGTCCATGCTGGTTCTGTCCCCGTTGTTTTAAAACGCTAAATAAGTTATTAGCATGACTGCATCCAGCGAGCCAAACCTGTCTGGTGTACAGCTACTCTTACAGCTGTAGTTTCTCTGCCAAAGTTCTCCTCTCAAACGGGTCTTGGAGTAGTGCTCGCCTGTAGAGACTAGTTCCGACGAGGACGCGCAATTTGGGCAAATTGTATGTCACACATTCATATCTTTAATCAGAAATTGGCTGAACTGCTTCATAGACCCGCCTCCTGTGGGCCATTTCTCCAGCGTCCCAGCGCTGCTGAGACATGCAGACAGGCGGAGAGGATGTGCAGGAAAAGCATATATTGTGCACATATTACTGGGTGCATTCCATATTTAAAAAACTAAAATATTGACAATTTGTATAATTTATTGTTATTATTATTTTTATTTTGTTGTGGCTCAAAGGCGGGCAGCGCCCTAGCGCCCTCTATTGACCAGCCACCACTGCATTTAGATATCTAAAGTATGCATCATCATCATTGATCTCAAACGAAAATAAAATGATGTAAAATGAACGTAAAACGAAAAGATAAAGAATCACTCAAAACGAAGAAAAAGCAGCAAATCCTTGCATACATAGGGTATGCAATACAGTTATATTCCCTGCATGGTGTGTTGTCTGTGGGAAGAATGGGATTAGCGTATCAGTCATCTCTAGCAATAGAAAGCTCAGATTCAAATATAATACTGGTATTATTAATACAATGCATGAGAATAAGTCGCCCGACTCCGTGTTGCTATTTTTTTGGTAAACAAGTGCAGGAAAAATGCAATTTAGTGTTTTTTACGCAGCCTACAAGAAACCTGCCTCAAGGAGGAGTGTTCATTACCTAATCGCTGGCATGCGATATTTTGTGGTCTGGACGAGAATGAAAGAACTTTTTTAACTGAGTTTCCAAAAAAAAAAAAAAAATGGCAATCCTCTACCTTTCTCTCACCATTCTGCCTGAAAAGAAAAGCTCTATGAGCGTGCAGTTCAGACTGTAAAAGGGGAGATGAAAAGGCGAAAGAATAAGAGAGAGGGAGACAGAGAGAAAGGGAGAGATCCCTTTGATGTTCCCCCCGCTACAACACATCACAAAGTCAACTCAAAGGGTTTGTTAAAAATGCATGACATGCACACAACTAGAAAATAAGTAATGAACTTAAAGAAATAAAGATCAAGTGATTTCATACATGCCGACTTCAAAGAATGATCTTGACTCGAGGGGAGGAAAATAGAGGGAGAAAAATACATATCAATGATTTCTTCTGAGATTGCGGACTAATTATCCTTCAGTATCGCAGAGTGGGCCGGGCAGCGCTGGGACTGAACCGACGAACGCACCGAAAGGAAAGCCTGAGGTTATTTGGACTTATAAGTTTAGGTCAATATGTCCCTCCGTCAAGCGGCCTTACAGTGCTCTAACTGAACCCGCCATGCCAGCGGGAGTGTAACGGACACAATCTGACTTTGCATTACACCGATGGAACACCAGTTCGAGGCAAGGAAGCAGATAATTGCTACATAATTACATGCAACAGCAGCCATTAGAATATCCGATAAAGGAAAAAAAAAAACACAATTATGAGAGGATGGTAATGAGGATTCAATCGACGGGGACAACGTTGCCAACACCAGAGAGAACTCTGTTCTCTCCCAGTTTGACTCGCATATGCTGGCCCACATTCCACCATCTGGCAGTGGACACAAGCATGAAATGACCAGACACTACGCAACATAATGACATTGGCTATACTCACTTTTTTTTTTTTTTTTATCTTAATGGTACACCTTTTATTCATTCATCTTTTTTTACACCAAAGCTGCTTAAAAAAAAAGTAATATGTATTCAGCCCGACTTTGTGTGAAATGGGATACCCCAAGCATCAAACTACACCCGATGCCGGATCAAAGCTTGGGGATAAAGGGCAGGGAAATGACAGATATGGGGAGCTTCTAATCAAATTCATGCCATTTTGCCAGCTATTTTCATGTTTAGATATAATCAACAGCGCGGTAATATCCACTCATCAACCTGGCCATTGCTATCAGTTTGGTCCGCCGTGAAGCCTATTTTTCGCAAGGCTGTATTAGAGAGACCATTGTGCCGTTTCCCCCCCTCCAACTCTCCCCCCGACCCCCCTCCCCATTTGTCTCTTTATTCAATATCCACAAATGTAATCCACTGAATTTGAAATAATTTCCAGCTGAAGTCATTGAATGCAACCATAAGCCCGTGGTGGCTAAACCTCAGGAGCATATGAATAAATCAGCAGAGAGAAAAAAAAGGGGGGAGGAAAAAAAAGGCGGTGGGGTGGGGGGGGGGGGGGGTGCAGAGGGTGGAGAGGAACAAAACCGGATCCTTCTACCCCTCAGGTCTCCCCTCTCCCCGAAAAAATGTAATCGGCTTAACCCGTGGTGTTGCTGTGGGTTCTCTAGCATGAGCCAGACAGTGCCAAACCAGATCCCACCACCAAGACCAGAGAGAAGCAAACATCAATGGCACACACCCTCTGACTAATGAGATTTCCTCTTTTGTGTTGTGTGTCAAGAGAGGGCGTGGGCGTGTGTGTGTGTGTGTGTGTGTGTGTGTGCGAGTGTGCATATTTGGTGAGGTGGGTGGTGGGTGGTAAACGTCTGACATTTTCTCACAGCTGGGGGCATCTTGGGCATGCTCGGGGCTAGAAAATAATGTGTTCCTGTTGAGGGGAGGGGATGGAAGAGAGCGTGCCGTGAAAAAGGGGTGTGTGAGTTGGAGGGGGGGGGGGGGGGGTGACGGAGAGAGAGAGAGAGAGAGAGAGAAAAGCCTGGGGCTCCTGACTGCAGTGGCATTGCAGAGAGGTGTTATTGGAGGGGTAGTCCTCTCTTTGCAGGGGTTTGTGTTCTCTTTAGCAAGAGCCAAAATGAATTATTAAGCCGAGTCTAGAGAGAGCTCGGAGGAGGACGATGGGAGGTGCTAAACGGGAGTGATGAGAACGGGCGGTGTGGGAATAAGCAATGTTGAGAGCGAGAGGAGGAAGTACAAAGGGCCGAGACATGTAGACGGAGAGCACAGGAGGAGCAAAGTCTCTATGGCCGTGTTGTAACATATACTGCAGCCCTGACACGCCTCTCCTCCACTTGGCCCTTTTAGCTTCACTTTCGGAGGCACTGACTGAGTTACACCTGCAGGAGTTGGAATTACCTTTCAATTACTGCTGATAAATCTTGCGTACGGCTTTGGGGAGATTCCACTTTTAAGCCGGCTAACGAGACTAATTAACTAACGAGGCCTGCGGGGTTGTGAAGAGGGGTTTGCACCACTTCGGATACTCTCTTTTTTTTTTTTTCACACGCTGTAACTCTTTATCTGAAACCCATCTTTGATATCATAATTGCCTTTTAAGTGTGTTTTTAAAACAAAAAACTCATAAAGTGCAGTCAGGGTTAATACCAGGGGAACGCATTCGCTCGCCAGCTGAGGCCCCAAAGTGGAAAGGGTGCGGTGTTATCGCGGCTACTGACGCACCTCGCATATTGTTTTGTCACTGAATGTCCGACGCTGAGGTTTGGTACACGTGGTACACCGTGCTACCTTGGATATAAAAAGAAAAGCCTCGGCAGTGGGTCTAATGCAACATGTCATGAATAACTAAAGACGATCTGCCATTTTCAACGCGGGGACTCCTCCCGAGGAGGCCTTGTAATGGTTTAGCTTGTGCTAAGCTGCAAGGTCTCACCCCTGGAGAACTGACAAGCATTACCTAAGACAGCCTGCAGCATGGGTAATAGCACGCATATACACAACTGCAGGAGCCACTCAAATATTTACACCCTTAAATGTACGGAGAATTCCTTCAGTGTAATGCACCGTCTATCACACTTGCCTTCTCTCTCTGCTGAAATAATATGCTGTACTTTGCCTCCATTTCCAGGCGGGAAGCAGCAGTTTGTGTGCACACATGGAATGTATGCATGTATATATGCATGTCTGAATACATGCACGTCTGTGTTCACACCCCTGCATGAATGGGTATCTTTAGGGATTAGGTGAGGGGGCATGTGGTGTAAATAAAGACTTGAATAATGATAATACTAAAACAGTGGTTTGGACTTCGTCGGTACAAGGGGGGGGGGGGGCTTACACATTCTCCTGTCTCCTGCTGGGCTGACTGCAGCTTTCAAAGCAACACTGGAGATGACAGGGGGAAAAAGTGCTGTGCCAATTAGGGTGCCGAGAGAGAAAGAGGAAAGGTGGTGGGTGCGGCAGAGGGCGAGGAGAAGAGAGGCAGAGGGTGAGAAAGGAAAAATAATGGCCTTACGCTGTCAGGGCGGACGCTGAGCCAAACAGAGGGAGAGGAGGAGGTAAACACCAGTGGGACAAACAAGTCAGCAGGGACAAGAGAGAGGGGGGAGACGCAGGGAGAGAGGACGAGGGAGAGAGAGAGAGAGACAGAGAGAAGGAGTGATGGAGGGAGTGTTAAATTGGCCTCTTTCCCCTCAGGCTCGGCGGCTTCACAATGGCGCCTCACTGGGAAAGAAAGTAACGCGCCACACAGGACCCACAGGGGACACAGGTGTGTGTGTGTGTGTGTGTGCGCGTGTGAATAAGTGCATGTCAGAAAGAGAAAGGGAAATGACAGTCATAGACAGTGAGGCAGGTAGAAAGAAAATGCGTATGTGTGTGAGGGAGAGCAATACTCTGTGGGGAAGCTTGTCCCCACCGGTCAGATCGACGGAGTCGGGTGGATTTTGACTACAATTACACTGGAACTGTGTTGCACAAACCGAAGGCACAGCAAAAGAGACAGTTGAATCAATTAAAATGAAATATAATATTTTATATATATAAATAAAAAAATCTGAATCCTATTTTGTTTTTTGAATCCTTGATTTGTATTCCACACAAAGTATTTGTTTCGACCAAAGACCGACAGAAATGAAACGATTTGTGCTCAACATTCCAATTCATGCTGCACTGAAGCCGTAGTTGTGATGAACTTACTGCCTAACGTATTATGCAAATCTGATAATAGCATAAGACATAATTGGCAATACTGTATTTCTTCTATACATTTTTTATTATAATGATTCTATTGCTTTGCAGCTGGAGACCCACAAAAAAATGGACACACACAATTGTACTGGATCCTGCATTTTTTAATAATACAACCAATAGCATCATTCCCTTAGACCCTCCCTGACTTCCAAACTCCACGCCATGCATTAGTAATGTGTTTTCTCCACGCTCAAACTTTTATAGCCCTCAGGACTGCGCTATAACATCCTTGGGGGTTATTTTCTCCGACTTGACAAATCTCTTGCTCTCCATACGACACTATAACTGTCTCACAGAATGAATAGGAAACTCCACGGTGAGCAAACAGGCCTGTATGTACAAAGTCGGTGACGTTTCCCTTTAATCTTACTTGCTGCTACACCTGGTCAGTCAGTGTTGAATTTAGATTGAAAAAGTGTCCTGAAAATTCTTATCGTTTCTTTTCCACTGGCTTTGAAGTGGCCACAGCGGTCTCCGAGCTGTGGGACAGAAAACACCCTGCTGACTTTTTCTCGGCTGGACGGTCCCTGCATCTCCCCTTGGTAGCAGGTGGTCGGTCACACTGAGTCGCCAAACCTCAGTGGCCAAGTTTGATTTTCACAACAGGGGGGGGACTGAATTGTAGCGTTCTGTATTTTTATTTATTTCACTACATTTGTTAGTTTCTCTGCTGTAATTAGGAGAGTTATAGAGCCTCTTGCTGTTCTTGTTTATCGGGTCGTCTGTTTCTTAAGAACGGTGTTCTGTTTTTCATTTTTAGAGTGACACACAGTTTTATTACATCGCCATCCATGTCCATCTACAAATTAGTTCGGCTGTAAATACTGTAATCAGTAACAATATTGCAACTGTGCTTTTGGCAAGATTTGCCAATGTTTGCTTTGTTCATAAGGTCATTATGAAGTAAATAAATAGTTAATCATCACAGTTTGTCCTTTATCCAACACTGGGTACTCGACCACACTGTACAGCAATGACTGTGTAGCAGATAGTTTTCTCATAGATATCAAGTCCTCATCTCGTAAAACAAACATGATTATCACCCAGCAGACCGCAGTTCATGTCCCGTGTGAAATCAAAGTCAACGCTTCGTTACGCCAGTTACAAACACGGTTATTTTACGTAAGAAACGTACTTATTCCAACCAAACTAACAATCTTTTCCTGAGCCTAACCAAGTCCTTTTGTTGCCTAAACCAAACCAGGAAGTGTTGTCGCTAAGTACAAGTAAAAACTAAGTAAACCGACATTGGAAGTTAATTCTAAAAAGAGACTATGCATGATTGGAAACTGTACGTTTTCATTGAGCGTCCAAAGTTGCTGGGATTGTTCAGGACAGAAAGCACTCCGACATGCTGCAAGTGGCTCGGTTTGTTCAAGAGCAGCTAAACCAGTAGGTGATGCATTCACGATTACATCGTGAAGCAGAAATGCATCCAATCTATCACAATTTCTGGTACCATTTGGTGACAACTATCAAAATAAACCATGCAAAGAAGTATGATAAAAAAAACAATTGCAGTGGCAATGTAGCTGAAATTCATATCAGATCACAGAATCTGATGGGTCAGAGAAATAATTCCCATAATTGTGAGATCCACATCTCGTAATAATGAGATCTATACAAGTAATTATGAGATAGTAAGCCATAATTACAAGATAAGATTGTTTTTTAATCGATCTTATTTGGCTTTATTTTCTCCTAATATTGCAACTCATCAGTGGTTCTGGAATTTAAATGTTGCTTGTTGTCTTATTAGATATATTTGAAAATAAAATTGATGATATGTGAAAAGTTATATTTGTTGTTCTGTTCTATAAAACCTTCTGAATACAAACAAAGGAGCTTTTAAATGCATGTACTCAAGAAGTAAACTCCCGTATCACTTTTCTTTTTTTTCACGTTTTTTTGCCGGTTTTCCTCCTATTCAGAATGGACAAATCCTCTTGAACGGCTCACTCCCGCCGTCAGCCTGGAGATGGTGTTCACAGTCATCTGTCTCCCCCATGGCCTGACCTGCTTCTTTTCTCCCAACAGCGAGGCACTTCAAAAGGACGGCGTAATGCATCCGGACTTTCATTCTGGTAAACATTGTACAAGCATACGAGTCGGATAGCTGCAGATTCATACACCTGTATTTGTAGGGCATCTGAGCCGCACAATGCTTTCAATTTTCTTTCTCAATTTACCCAAAGTCCAATTTCCTCCTCGCTCTCAGACAGAAAAGCTGTTCCAGCCTTTTCTGACTTCATGTTTGGAACGTGAGCATTCAGCATTAGCCACAGTAACACAACATTTTAGCTATCTCACTCTGTCATTTAGCCTTTTAGACATTATAGACAATTGTGCAATGATCTGAATTGATATAAGATTCACAGCAGCATCTACATGACCAAAGCTCGCCTAGTGCTGTGGATATTTAGGCTAAGTCAGAGAGGCTGAATGCTGCACAACAATTAGGTTCAAGCAATCCTTCGCTCCTGTTGCTATTAATATGTTTAACAGCTGGCACTAAATCTGTGCCATGTGTGATGGTGTTACGTATCACTGTCTCATATGTTTAACTGTCACATAATTACTATATTCATATATTACAGAGTTTGTTTACACTGCTTGTGTCTGTGTTTAAGTGGGGTAAACTTTTACAGCTGTTCTTGTTTCCTGTGTATGTGTGTGTGTGTGTGTGTGTATGTTGTTGTTGTTGTTGTTGTTGATGTGTCTGGGCGGGGTAGAAGCAGACTACAGGGAGTGATAAGAAACACGGTAAGATGTCCTCCACAGGGTACCTTTAAAGGCAGTTCTCTACACAAACAAACTTGTTGATATTCAGTGTTTCTCACCAAAACACATTGTGTGTGTGTGTGTGTCTTGAGGTCCAACAAACATGTAGAACACACTTCAGATTTCTATATATAAGTTGTTTACCGTGTAGCTGCAGTGCATTGTTTCGGTTGCTGTTCATACTGTTTACAAATCTACGTTGCTGATGAAATTAATTTCCAACATTAATAATGAAGTCAGACTTTAAATTCAAACTGCAGAGAGAGAGAGAGAGAGAGAGAGAGAGAGAGAGAGAGAGAGAGAGAGAGAGAGAGAGAGAGAGAGAGAGAGAGGGGGGTTGGCAAAGAGAACAAAGATAGAAAGGTAGAAAAAGAAAAGGTCTGATTTGTTTCATAGGGACTTCTACTTTGTCCCTCTTGTGCTTTTTTTGCCACTTAAAATAACAGTGATGCTAAGGCTGTCATCATGTCCCCATTTTGAGTGCCACAATATGAGGACCAGAGTGGGGCACAGGTACTTCAATGTAGGGCTGCAACAACGAATCGATAAAATCGATAAAATTCGATTATTAAAAGAGTTGGCAACGAATTTCATTATCGATTCGTTGTGTCGCGCGATTATTACGCCACTCAATAAATCGCGGAGATGTTTGAGATTAAAAAAAAAAGTTGAGTTGAGCGCGGAGCAGAGCAGAGGTAGAGGAAAGACCACCGGAGAGACCCGTAACGATGTTTGACGGTGCGCGATCCGTAGGCGGGCGTATCCGGCATGCATGGCCGAACCGAGTGCGACAGTACGGCGGATCAGCCGCCCCGGAGTCGACTGTTATCAGGGACGTAACGTCCCTCCAGTAGCTCTTCTGGTGCTGGTGTTTACTCGTTATCCAGTTTGACAAGCATGACAAGTTAGCGTTAGCTCGTTAATAACAGTAGTAAAGCAGGACTAAAGACACGTTTTTATTCACTCGCCTTTTTTGGCCCATTCATTTTTCAATCTGTTGTCATGTATATATATTCTGTGCTTTGTCCCATATCGGTTATTGTTGACAAATATATTTGTGTGTGTTGTACTTTTTAATTTTTTTTTATAGCACTTGGTCATCTTAAACTGTGAGTAAATGTGGTGTATAAATTAACTTAACTTGCACTTACTACAATGATGGTAATAATTTAATGAATAAGCTTCAAGTGAACTTGAGTGTGTGTGCGTGTGTCTGAGTGTGAGAGTCTGTGAGTGTGAGTTTGTGAGTGTGTGCATCTGTGAGTGTAGTGTAGAGAACAAGTTCTGACGTTCAAACAAATCCTGTTAAGTTTTCTGATTTGTATTTTTCTTTATTTTTTATAAATGATTTATTGTTCTGACAGCTCAGGTCCCTTTAAACTAAAATATACATATTTTTGTGCACTTTATTTAAAAAAAAACGATATAATTGGCAGATGTAAAGCATAAAGCATGCTGTTTTTGAATAAAGGGTTGGAAATGAATGCTTTTTTTTTTAATCCGATTCATCGATTAATCGTAAAAATAATCGACAGATTAATCGATTATTAAAATAATCGTTAGTTGCAGCCCTACTTCAATGTTACATTTGTGCTACAAGTGTGACATACGGTAGCCTGACTCAGTTGGGGCTTTGAAAATCCTGAGTGGTGTATATAGAATAAAGGGGAAGCACAATGTTGGCTGTAATGATAAATAATTAAAACAATCTATGACAAATACACAACACAATCACTTAATCACTTTTTTGTTCCGTCGCTCAAATGTTAGCCCAGTATTTATTGGTGTATTAGCCCTGTTTGATGTCAATGACTGAGACAACGTGGTCTTGGTTTAATGTGTGACTTTGGCATGAGCAACCCTTTCACAACACTTCGAGTCATTTCATTCTATGCTAATTTAGCGAGATTGCTGAAAGAAAAACAGCGGTTTATTGCAATTTTATTTCTTTTTTAATAGTTCCGGCAATCTGTACTATCTCCACTGAAAACATTGTACTTATCTCAGTTAATTGCAGAGATCTTGGAATGTCATTGCTTAAATTAAGTTCAATGGGGTAGCAAGTATGTGCAGCACAAGGCAGCGAATATGCCAAATTTAAAAGTGGAAAGGAAGGCCAGCAGTAAAGTTACAACCCAAACTGTTTCGTTGTAAATGTCCATTATGAGTGCACCGACTTTCAGTTTCACCTCCCAATAAAGTGGTTGAGATAAACTGTTGGCTTCTTTACAATCCACAATCCACATTCATGATGAATTCATCCAGAGGGAGACAGGAATGTGTGCACCAAATTTCATGGCAATCCATCCAGACACGTTGAGACCTTTCTTTCTCTGTTATCATGTACGTGGTTATGATTGGTGGCCACACTGCAAACCGATTTGCCTGTGGGCTAAAAACGCTTAGTAATCAATCAAGTAAACCATGCATGTCTCGTGTAAATCCATCTTGTTGATGTTGAGATATTTCACGGGATAAGTGATAAAACTTTGACCTGTTGTTGCTGCTGGAAGAAATGTCACCATAGTTGTGAGGATTCATCCTCTGGGAAACATGGATGGTCTGTTCAATATTGTGTACCAATACTAATCAATTACAAGTTGAGATATCACGTCTGATAAAACAACTTTGAACTGCTGGTGTTGCTGGAAAAGTCTAGGGATTGAGAAAGCTTCACCCTATGAGGATTATGAATGTTTTTGTGTTCATTTGACAAAATAACAAATACAGTAGTAAAGTATAAGCGTCGGGATGACATGATCATTTCCAAAGTGGTCCCTGATGTTTAGTCCATCCACAACAAGATGGGGACAAGCAT
The DNA here is from genome assembly GCA_032191485.1 of Leptoclinus maculatus. Lineage (NCBI taxonomy): Eukaryota > Metazoa > Chordata > Actinopteri > Perciformes > Stichaeidae > Leptoclinus > Leptoclinus maculatus. The sequence goes on along the minus strand of JAVDOI010000011.1, from coordinate 17,961,500 downwards.
GAGGGCAGCAGTTTTAGGGATTCCCTGTCCAGTAACCTAGCCCCCCTGGTTAGGTATCTAGTTCTGCCATTTATCCCCAAAATCTTCAATGTCATGGAAGCTCCCTTTAAGTTCCCATCAAGAAGGCAGCCCAGGTAGCAGACTGAGAGCTTTCATGTAATAGATCCGCCTTCATTCTTAATACACATGGCTGATTCCTTATTTAACCAAGGCTTTGAACCAAACTAGATCTCTTGCCAAAGTGAAGTAGAAACCGGTTGTCTCGCCAGGTCTTTAGTCTCCCTGTCAGCTAGTATTGTCTCTATTCTATTTTTATTTGAATGTGTTACAAGTATGGCTTAGTTGTCTGTATATAAGAGTAAAGAACAAGTGCAAGCTGCTGTCAAGTCTCTTATGAAGAGCAAAAGGAGCAGAGGACCCTTGTACACTGCTCTTGGCACCTCACAGGTGATTGGTGTGGCCTACAACAACTGCCCACCAACCTCAGCCTGCTGATCCCTTCCTAACAAATATGAATGAAGCCATTCAGCTTAGATCTCTGCCATCCATACTAAGGACCTTCAACTTAGTTAGAAGAATCCCGTGATTGACTGTGTTAAAAGACTTTTGCAGGTCCAGAAGGACTAGGCCGCACATATTGCCAACAGCTATTTCCCTCCTTGTAAAATCTGTTAGATAAATAAGATGGAACATGATTTGCTAAAACCAGATTGTAACTCATACAGTAGATTCATAAGATCAGAAGCCTTGGATATTACACTCAAATTTGAGACGGGCTGGTAATTACTTGAGTCAGATGTACTCTCCTTTTTGTAGATCGGCATGTTTAAAGGATGTGGGTGCATTGCTTTGATCCAGAGGGAGAATGATGACATGGTTCAGATGCATCTTGTAGGAATCTGACACCTATGCCATCAGGAACAGTAGCCTTCTTGATGTTTGGCTCTCCAAACATCTTGGCCACTTTTTTAACTTACAAAGGGACAGGGAGCCACCCTAACGCCCAACCGACACACGGCTCATTTATTATTTGAAGACTAAGTCTTCCCTATACACCTCTGCCTTAAGTACTTTCCATAGTCTTGTGGGGTGAGTTCTGTTAACCCTGAATATTTCTGAATAGCAATCCCGTTTGGCTGTCCCTAATAGTTTTACAAGTCAAATTCCTGTATTTAAAAAACAACAACTCTTAAAACATCCTGTAATTGCTTGAAACTAGGCAAGGCAGAGTCTAATATTTTTTTATCACCCTTATGATTTTGTGATCAAACCAGGGCCTTTCTATGCAATTCTGATTAGCCTAAATTGGGCCACTTTTATCCACAACCTGCAAAAACAGATACATATAAACAACCCATGCTTCATCTACACCTCCGGCAATAGTGGCGTGAGACCAGAGCATGTGAGCATAGAGCAAGCGAGCAGAAGGATTTCAAATGGAGCGCAGAGCGGATCTTTTACAAAGTTCGAGTGTTGTCTTATCTCCCGCTCCGGCCTTCTCCAATTTCGTTTCCAATTTAGTTTGAAGCATACCCGAGTGATCCCGGCACAGAAAGTAAAGAAAGAAACTGACATTAAGGGTGTAGGTTGCCCAAAATTGGAAGGAAAACCTTATTTCAGTAAGGTCCGCTCATACTGACACTGCATGTTTATTGTTCAATCGCAGGATTAATGAGATGTCAGTCAGGCTTTCAGATCAGCATTTTGCTGGTCGGTATGTGTATGCCAGTATAGTTGCAGTGAGAGACCTGGTGGCAGCTAAACATATGGTTCTATCCATTTAGCTTAGAGTAAATCACATACTTCTTTTCTACTGTCATTGCTGTAATAAAACCCCCCTTTTGGTGATATTTTACAGTATCTTTTCATGTGTTTTCCAAAGTCTATCACGTGCTATTCTGCTGTGATATTTCAAAAACTTTTAGAACCCACAACCACAGAAAGTTATTGTCTTGATTCTGTTGGCACTGGTTATTTTTCTCAATTTATCTTTGAAGAAAAAAGCCAATTTTTACAAACCCCTCACATACATGTCACATACATAGGCAGTCCCTCTGCGCTGCTGTCTGAAGCAGAATCAAGTCAGTCCACAACTGTTCTCAGTGAAATCACTGCAGTGTAATTGCTCTGTTCTGTTCGTTACAATAGTCGGCTCCCCTCGGCAAAGTCTTTATCGTCCCCAGCTGTGTGGCAGAACGCTGGCTCTTTGTTTATTATTCAAGCTAGCGCGGCTACCTCAAACATAAATAGACAAACTGGTGATTTGTTGTACTCCGGACACGCTGTGGCAAAACAACTGCTGAACTGTGTTTCACTTGCTGCCTGGGCCTCTCTTCCTGCAATTTCTCAAATTGTCGCACATCTACCCAATATGCTGCCTCTGCCGAACATGCAAGGATAGATTTTAGAGCCTACTGTGTAATTTCTTCCAGGAAGCAATCTAGCAAATAGTTCGTTTTTCAGCAGGAGTTACAGCCACTGGTGTGTTCTAAAAGTATCGAACAAAACTTCCAGATATGACTGACACGTCGATGTCAGTGGTATTTTATGAAGCATAGAGGCTGTTGTCGAGTGTTAAGTCTAAAAACAGCTATAGCTCCTAATCCTCCACTACCCCAGATGAAGTTTGGGTGTGTTTTTTCACCTTAATGCAACACTCACATGCCACATGTTTGTTGAGTTGTTGGTTGCAGTTATCATTCCACACTTCATTTTGACTACACTGTAAAAGACGGGAGGCCTTCACCATTGCTTGTTTTGTCTTCAGCTTTGGCAAACAAGTAGCCTACTGTGGATTTTGTCCTCTAAGTGCAGTCGCGGCTGAAAGGGATCTTTTCATGGCCAGAATGAAGAGGAGGAATTATTACAGCAACCAATAACTCTCTCAATGTACATACAATGCATGAGCATTGTATAAACTATTCTGTGTTATCTAAAAGAAAGCAAAAATAAAAAAGTGAGGAGATTTATTATTATAAAAATTATATCATTGCCCTAAACCGCATCTTCAGTAGAGCTTAACTATATTGATAAATGTCAGAAAAGCCTTCAAGTATATTCATAAAAGTCAATAGCTATTTTGTTAGTAACTCCCAGCACACAGCCCTAATAGCAAATCTTTCAAAACCCACAGCAGAGCATAACTAACAAAAGATGAATGCCTGTGAACAAAAAGAATTGATCGCAAAAGTCCTTCCACAACCATCCGAACACAAAAAACCTCTTACTCTCACGTATGCATACACACATACGCAGGCACGCCGAAGCGCACACACTTCCCATACCATCACAGTCGAGTGGTTTGGCAGAGCGACAGCAGCAGCGGTGGTGTGGAGCTGTCTGCTGTGCACTCACCTTTCACCTCCTGCCATTTTAGCCTCAGTGATTCCATTAGTGCACCTGAATACAGATGCAGAGCTCGCTCCTCTGCTTTGTTCTCACCTGGCACAAGAGGACACCAGTGCAAAAAAACCCGCAACTGACAAAGTATAACGGGTAGGAAAGGGGAAACACAACAACAATAAAAAAAAAAAAATCTGACACAAAGCCATGTGACAAGCAGAGAGATTGTACGCTGGTGTTGTTTGCTGCGTCTTGACACAATTCATTTTCCACCTGTTTCACATCATGTCACTTTGCTGTGTCATTTCTTCTTCCACCTCTCAGTCCTTGTTCCTGTCTGTGTCCATTTTTATTTGTTCACTTGTCCTTTTAGAGGCCACTACAACTTCAATTGTTCTTGTGATACCTGAAACAAAATACGGAGAGCTGGAGGTGTTTATACTGTACACTGCAATATAAAGAGTGTGTGTACACTGCACATCACAATCAGAATCAGCTTTATTGGCCATGTATGCGTACGCATACATGGAATTTGGCTCCGGTTTCCACTCCGCTCTCAATGTACATACAGTATTTTACAATAAAGAATAAAAAAGGGCAGCAAAAAAAAAGATGTAAGTATAAACATTTAACAGCTATATAGAATATAAGTATAAATATATATATATAAAAAAAAGTGTATATATATATATATATATACACACACGTGAACATAAACCTATAAACCTATAAATACGACAGATTAGAGATGTACCCCCCCCCCAAATAACAATGTCTATCTGACATCCAAAAGAAAAAAACAGGCACTCTTGATTCAGATATTTTCTTTAGTTTTAAAAGTAATCCAGGAAGCTGTGGTCTGTAGAGTGGAAACAGAAACTGCCAAAGCCACATATGACATTGACGGGTTTGAGTTATGTTGCACAGGTGTTATTTCAAACATGCCAGTGGTGCAGCTGCAAGGAAGGCAATGTCAGTCTGTTTGTTGGTTAGTGCACCACTTTGGGTCGGACTGAAATATCACTCATGAGTAGATTGCCATACAATTGGGGACAGACACTTATGGTTCCCAGACGAATCTTATTGACTTTGGTGTTTCCCTGACTTTTCTTTCTAGCGCCTCTACAAAGGTCAAAGTCTTCTCCTATCATGTAAAATATGTCAGCATCTACTGAATGGATTGGCACGGAATTTGGCACAGACATTCATGGTTCCCAGAGGATAAATACCAGTGACTTTGGTGATATCTTGCCTTATTCTGTAGCGCCACTATGAAGTTGTTAGGTATAGGGAAGTGTCTCAACACATATTGGATGAATTGATGTCCCCCATCAGGATGAATTGGTATCACTTTGGTAATCCCTTCACTTTTCATGTAGCACCAACATCAGGTAAAAACTCTAATTCATCCAACACTTTGAGATTTAACTAAATACCTGCAAAACACAATCCCATCAACCAAAGCTGTACACTACTTCATGTTTGATGCAAATTTGCAAACGTTAACATGCTATCATGCTAACAGTGAGACATTTTTTTATTTAGATTCAGTTGAGACTTTTTACGTATAGGTTTAAGGTGTAATTATTGCTTTATTATGTGATTCAGGTACATGGTTAAAATATTATATTATTTTCTAATTTTGTCCACTTCTCGTATAAATTAAAATAAACTGACTAATTCATGTATTTTTGGCAAATAAACAGACAGTAACTGTGCATTACACCCCTTCATCCCAATTCCAAAAGCATACTTGATTATCATATTTTAAGTTCAAATCTATAACATTCATAATAAACTTGATATTTTGTAAAGAGAGTGGAACTTCTGTATGCTCTGTTCCTCATACTCTCTCTCTCTCTCTCTCTCTCTCTCTTTCTGTCCCTCCCTGAAAAAGACGATTGGTATTCCTCCTTACCTCCTCAGCCAACAGCAAACATCACTTTCATCAAAGGCTCGCGTCTTTGATCAGGTCTTCAAAGAAGTGTGTCATCAAAGTCTATCAGGTTAGATATGAACTGGGGAAGGAGAGGGAGGAGGAGAGTGGGTGGGAGAGATTGGAGCTAACGCCTCTGGGCTACGGCACAAATGCATGCAGTAACGGGTCACTAATTACTAATTACTACCACGGCACACACCAACGCAGGGGGCTGCTGTTAAGACGGCGAGAAGATGCAAACTATACAGGTTCCACAGAGCCTTTTAACACCATCGGCATGGGAGATTGACAGTTGAAATGGGCATGACAGCAGCAAAGGGCAGACAGCTGTCCTCTCTGTTGGGCAACATCCACTCTTTAATCCAACACAAACGGCACTGGCGGCTTGACAAGTGTAACATGCACCAGCATTACATATCAGAACGTAGATGCCAGATATTGAGCTGCGTGTCAAGCGTGAGGAAGAAAAAAAGCAGGGCGTTTTGGTTAGAGAGCAACAGAGGACAAGAGAAATTATCTCCATAGATAAATGCCTGTATCACTATGAGACGCCCTCCCCGAATTTGCTCGCTTTAAAAGAGACAAATTCTCATGTAATGTATCCATAGCGGCACATTGCATTACTCCTGTACCCCAGTGCTGAAATATGAATGCTATGTCACCTAAGGCTGCCAAGCTAACCGCTTGCTTAATATAGGAGGGAGCAACGCAGCAAAAGAGAGAGAAAGGGAGCACTAAATGGCCCGATGGAGAGAGAGAGAGAGAGAGAAAGAGCGATAGAGGCTCCCGAGGAATAGTACCATCTGCATGTGAATGACTCTCACCCGGGGAGATCTCTTTTGGAGAAATTAATGATCTCAGGAAAGCAGAACAGAGACAGTGTGCTCCGTGGTCTCCTGTCAACCTGCTCTCCTTTTCCTTTGCTCTTTGTACTCAGCCAGATATTAAACGTCTGTGAGCCTCCTCTGGCAATCCTGTGCATATCGGAATGTTTAAATGTCATTATTTCAGGGGGACTGGGAGGCGTTTGGTGAAAGGGCCATAATCAGAAGAAAGAGGGATTATATTAAAAGAGGGCAGTGAGTTTGAGACAGGGAACAAATAAAGAAAGAAAGGAAGAAAGAAAGAAAGAAAGAGAAAAAAAGAAAAGCGAGCAAGGCTGCTCTCAATGGCATTGACATCCAGCCGAGGGCTCTGTATCTGGGTGGTAGGGTGTTAAAAGAGCAGGAAAGGGCTAATAATAGGTAATCAGCCCTTCTTTGTGGAGACCTCTATTTCTTACTCCGACCCTCATTATTTCCTTTGTAGACGTGTCAACGTGGCAAAGCTGTATCAGAATAGTGCTGGTAAGCACCTTTCTCAAATGAGAGATTTGTAATGTAATGTTATTAATCTTGGAAGTTCAAGAAACTCTAAATCTGAAAAGGCCATTTCTAATGGAGATGTGGGAGACACTGACATGCAGTTGTAACCAGGTAGGACTACGCACTTTTAAATGTAAATGCATGATGACTGTAACGAATATTAAACACGCATATCACGTGTGAGAATGTAATATACATTCATTGTGATGGTTACACAAGTTATACTTGTTGATAGATGTACTAAAATACTTAAATTGCCCTTTCATTTGCTTACAACACCAATATTAGTTGACATGTATTGACTGCTTATTAATGCTAGATAGGTGGACTTAAAATAGAGTGCAACTAACTTTGACCGTAGCCTGTACAGTGTCAAGCCTCTTGAAGACTTCCCCTGACCATGTATGTTCTTCACATAGCCCTATACCATTCACTGATTTCTTGTAAGTCCCTTTATTACAACAGTAGTTTTGAATGGAATTGCTCCCAGCCCCGGCTAACTGGCTGACGCAGCCTGCCTGACAGTAGCTCTTACAGTTTAGCGCTCACATTTGGCTGTTTACAATGTCTAATAAGCGTGTCCTCGAGGCAGGCGATGCAGCTGCACAGGAGGAGATTGCATTTTAGCTCCATTGTGAAGCTCGTGCTCCCCTCATCAGATCTGACAGGCGGTATGACAAGTCCTATCTGCCAGCTAGCTGATAAGTGCAGCTCGAGCTGCGCTTAGGTCTGCCTCAATCCAATCATCGCAGTGAATGGCGTTCACTCGCTGCAGCCGCGCAGGACCATCCTGGCTCAGTCGCTAATACTGTAACACGCTAAGCCACGGGTGGAAAGCAAGCCATGCAGAATTGTACCGAAATGCGTTCGATATGCCGCATCGGCTTGAGTTGTGCTGGAGATGATTTGTGTTAGTATTTGGTTCGTTTAATAGTGTCTGCAGCACAGTACATGGAGCACTTAAGGAGAGCGGTATCTTGTGTATCTTGTGTGTCTTGGGTGTTGGGTTTTTTTCTGCACTCTTTCTCTGTTTGACAAAGACAAACAGTTCATGTGAAAAACAGATGAGTCCACTGAAAACAAATCCCACTGCTTTATTTTTATTTCTTAAATTGACACATTTATAGATCTGCAAATTATGTCAACGTATTAAAAGTTAATTTAGTATCAAAGACAATCCTGTAGAGGAACAAATACTTAACTTGCTTTGGTGATGCTTCGAACAAACAATCGCTCTTTATAAGACAAAAGAACATGTCTCTACATGTCCTGATGTCCTTGACGGAATTGCAATCATTAAAGGGACAGTTCACCCCAAAATGAAAAATACATATTTGTCCTTTTACCTGTAGTGCTATTTATCAATCCATATTGTTTTGATGAGAGTTACCTAGCTTTGGAGAGCGGTAGAGTCGCTTGCCTCACTTTTTTTTCCATGTCGGACCAGAAAATAGTTTCGACATGAAATTGCTCACAACAAGATGTGTGGATTATCTTGAGTTACCTGCTCATGATTTCTGGAACGAGACAGTGATTCAAATTCATCTTTTGAGCACCACAAGCCGAGGGCCATATGGTCCCAATATATTTGAGGGAAGTCAAGACATTTCTTCAGCCGATATCTCTGAAACTAATTAACTCACACCAAAACACTCTAGATTGATAAATAGCACTGCTGGTAGAAAGGAAACATGTGTATTTTGGATTTGGGGAAGAACTGTCCCTTCAAGTCCCCTCTGATCGAATAGACACTTCAAAGTGCAATTTCCCTGCACTTATAAATCATGCAAAACAGTAACACTAATCCAGTTGTAGCCCGCATACAAACACTTTCACTCTTAAATTCTGCACATATAGTTCAAGCATGGCTGCTTTAAAAAAAACTATCCGGGTATTTTGGTGACATTCATTTCATTTTTAATTGACGTAATCTCCATTGAAGGCATACGTTGGGTACACACTCTGCGTTAAGAAAGTGCACGTGTCTCTATGTATGTTAATTTGGTGCCATTCTGGCCCAGTAATCCTCAGTCAGTCATACTGACAATAAGGCTTCATGGAGAACCAAGCCAAGTCCAATTAACAAGGCCTGTTACCATGCTCTGTTTAAAGGCGACACATACTGGGCTTTCTATAACAGCAGAGATGTAATGTGCGCTGACAAATGGTGTTTTTTGGAAAGACGGAGGTGACAGAATAAAAGAACTGGCAAATTCTACCGTAGCATTAGTGTTCACATTTCCTTCTGAATTTACTCGCCACATAACATGTGCCAGACTACCACAGAGGAGCTTTTTGTAAATTGTCAATTATAAAAAAATATTTCTCAGCAACATTTTTCTTATGCAACACCTTTAAAGAAAGAACTAAGCGCACTACTAGAACAAAAAGTTAAATGAAAGAAAAGAATGCGACCCAACTGCCTGTGCAGTTTAAAATAGCCACTGTTTAGACATCAACAGTCGATGGTAATTCTTAGTTGTAGCAAACAGCCCAATTTGAGGTTCGTTTATCAGCCCTGTCTGGAGCTTTCAACTGTATCACATCAACACATGCTTTGTTCAGTTGTCATGAAGATGGATGTGGACATCCAAGCTCAGTACTGATTTCATCCAAAGCACTTTGAAGACTCCCCGTCCATGTTGGCTTATCAATTACGAATTAGGCACGGTATTTGATTGGAACAAACTCCAGACTGTGTGATACAGCTGAAAGCTCCAGAAAAAAAAGATAGACAGTGGACTTTTACTCTGGATTGTTTTCTCAATCAATTTCAAGGTAAAAATGAACTCATACTTCACCCGGTCTGAAAATAATAACTTGCTACGCATTAATAATGTACAAACTATTTGTTCACAATTACGTGTAAGATATAAGTCATCTGTATAAACTAATAATGAATGCAAATATGAATATATCATTTGCTGCGAATCATTCATGACAGAATTGACAAATAAGGAATTATTTATTTAAATAAAATATGTAATTCATTATTAGACCATCATTTACTAAAAACATATGGATGACTGATGGATATGATAAAATGACAGCACAAAATATCTGAATGTCACCCAATCACCTGCTTGGATACGTCCCCCAAGAATCTTAAACACAGTTCAACTTGCTCTTTAATCAGACCGGTCTAAAACACAAATAGTCTGTTGCCTATCTATAGAAATAGTATGTTTGTTTTTTCTTCTTTGTGAACGCTTATGGTCAGTTGGAAAATGGTAATAGCGAAGGCAGTGGGCTTGTGTCCTGTGTGGTTTGGCAGCCAATCATTCATGTGCCTCCTCAGAGTTTAGCAGTTTAACACCAAGCCTGTTAAAATGCGCCAGCAGCTGTCAATCTGGCTGCTTGTCCTGGCCTTGTTAGAACCCAGATATTGAGAAGGGAGGGTTGCAGCCTCTGATACATAACATACCCCCTGTATACTGACAAGCAGACAGTGTGCGATGCATTGCAGTTACAATAGCAACACTCTAATGAGAGGAATGCTGCATACCACTTGCATCACTGTGAAGGCAGATTGACAAACAAGCGAAGCAGTCAATTGGTCAAAGGGTTAAGTGTGGATAAATGAAGAGCGCCATAGAGAGATTACTTAGTATTCATGTCAGGGAGGCTGAAAAACAGGAGACTTAGAGGGAAAGACTCTCAGCTTTTCGGTGCTAGCTGTAGGCTTTCTAATAAAGATAGGAGCCTATGGAACCCCTCCCAGGTCAAAATGCCATGTGGATCAATCAAAGGCACACAGAGCATGCTCCCCCTGGCAAGTCCACAGGTGGCACAAACTAGGAAACACAATGTGGAAGTCAGAATTGCAGAGCCAAGGACTCCCTACAATTTCCCTTTAATCCTTGCCCCGGCTAGGCTAACAGCAGTATCTGTGCTTGAAGGGCAGGGTGGACACTCTTCTCACAGGGGTCAAGCTTCCTGCCGCCTGCCCTCAAAGCACTCACATGAAAAGGGCCTTTTGCAGAGACACCTCTCACACCTCTTACTGCTGCTGTCTTCATGGAACTCAACTCCTAAGTGAAGTTATTTCAAGACTTTTGGCCTTGAGGACTTGTTTCATTTCAACTTTGCTAATCTTCTTTGTAAATAGTGTATATGTATAGTAATATATCCTAGTGAGCTTATTGTGTTTTTTTCAAATGGTATCATTATAATATTATAAGGATGGGTTTAATTGAAAATGAGCATTTCCTCGTGGATTACGTTGCATTGTTTTTTTTGGCCAACTCAATCTGTGTGTCCAAAGGTTATATCCATCTAGAGGTTGTCCAACTCAAAGAGAAGACATTTTCATTTGGCTGATTGTGTTAATACTCCAATCAGAAATAAACACTGTCAGCAGAATATTCATAATACATTGGGACCAATGTTTTGGACCCATAGAAGTGGTCATAGCATAACTTTATGTCAGGCTTTGATAACTTAACATGAATCAACAGACCAAATTTAACACAATTCGGAAACAAATAAAATGACTGATCAGACCGTTTTTGAAGCAAAAGGAGACGACGCAAAGACACTATGCATGAGGTCAAAAGGTCAACTGTTTCAATGAGGAGAAAATGAACCCTTAAGCGTAAACTATAAAGAAAAGATTGGGGGACGGTTACCAACATTGAAATCAGAAGTGTGGCAGTAAGTACGGCCATCGCACTCTTGAAAATATTTCTTTACAGCATCTTTATGTTTATAATGGGAATGAGCAGAGAGGAGGTTTATTTCCTGGACATGTGGGTGAGATGACACTACTGCTACCCAGTCAACCACTGTTAGAAATGACCTTTCCCATTAGTAGTACCATTCCTCTTGCTTCTACCTCATGTTAGCCACATGCTCTGTTGTCCCAGTGAAATACATTTCTTCCATCTGTATCTGTATTTAGATATAGACATTAGCATAACCTTTCGGTTGTTTTTTTATTTCTATCCCTACTTTCTTCTTTCTTTATGTAGGACATTTTCTCTAAGCTGTTGGGGTACAATGTGCTGCTGATTGCCTCCTTTCTACGAGCACAAACAAATGACTCTATCGAAGATCTAGTGTATAGATGTTTGAAATGTTGTACATGGTCATTTATTTGTATGGCTTTGTTTAATTAGAACCTCTTCTAGTGTGCTATTTTGACAAAGGGCTTATTGTTCACTTTTCAAGACTGCAAGCATCATTTGTATTTAATCACCATGGAGCTGTGTAGTTGTGCATGCATGGTCATGCAAGCCTGAAAAACAAATACTGTATGTCCGTGATAAAAAAGATGATAAACTTGTGCTTTAAGATCAAGGAAATAGGGCATTCTTTGATCAAATATTAGATTCCTAGTTAACTAATCCCAGACCATGAAATATTAAGCATTTCTACCTTATCTTGGATGCACTGTTACCACAGACCTATACAAAGAATGCTCTGTTTTTCCCTCCTGGTATGGATCACAGATATTCAAGACATCATCCAAATGACGCTAAATGATCAAATAACAAATGGGAAAACTACATCATGGGCACTTTGTTGTTGAAGAACAATGATTTTGCAATCATGGATGCATTTGGCTGTGCTAGTACCAGTGTCCAATAAATGGTGGAGTGCAAGTGTTTGTGAAACGTGACATCTATCTGCATGCTTAGGAACTAAAGTTTCTAGCAAAGGGAGTGGAAAGCCAGGGTCTCCCTGCAGAGAGAGTCAGAACTGACACTGTTCTATTTTCTCTGCACCCCCCCCCCCCTAAAACTTCATTTCAATCCTCCCTTCAACTGTGCAGTGATTAACTAAAAGCAATCAGATCCTCCTCAGTGCCGAGACATGTCAGCTAGATCGATAAAAATGATGAACTCTTAATGAATGCCACTCTTCATCCCCTTTAATTCCACCACTCCTGCCAGTGTCAAGGCCTCTGTATACAATAATGCCATTTCATATTTATTTACACCTTTTTGAAATCAATACATAGACTCTAAATAGAGCTTGAAGACACCCGTTTGCCCTTTATCACTCTTTTTAATGAAGGCTTTAGTCCCTTTGGAAATGGGAGGGGTGGGAGGGGAATGTTGAAAGGAAATGAAACACACTTCAAGCATTTCGGGGAGAAAAGAGAGTGGATTGAACGAGCGTGTGTGTGTGCGTGTGTGTGTGTGTGTGTGTGTGTGTGTGTGTGTGTGCATGTGAGTGAACATGTACATGCAGCTTTAGCTGACACTGTTTGCGGCTACACAGAGAAGGGGAGAAACTCTGAATCAGGGCTTTCAGTAATCAGTGTCACATTGTCAGGGAGGCTGCCTTTGACTAATGAGAGGTGCTGACAGCCTGGCTGCATACTCCCTTGGCTCTGCTGAGTGGGACGAATCTGTTGCAGGGCCTTTGTCAGGTTCATTCTCCCTCTGCTCCTCTCCCTCTCTCCCTCTGCCTCTCTCTGTTTCCTTCTTTTTCGCCCTCTCCGAGTGTCAGGTAGAGCAATGACCAGTGGTCGGCCCCAAGGACACCTCCTGGCGTTCAGCATGGTGACAAATTGACCAAGGGGGACAAGGTGCCTCAAAATTGCCTCGGAGATGAAGAGGTTTTGAATGTTCCATTCTCCCCCTAGGACCGGAAACTGCAGATCTCGTCGGAATGGCAATGACGGGAAAGAGAGGGGGAATGTCACAATGTCAGAAAATAAGCAAAATAGGATAGGAGAGGTAGGCAGGGCCAATATCAGAGCTGAGTGGCTCTAGGATTGATAGAAAAGGGAAAAAGCCTGTATTTGAACAACTGAGGTGACATAGTCACCCATTCAGCATGTTGGGCATCATAGGCCAAAGGATGAATCCCTCCATGACTTGTGAGTAGCTCAGCTAAAATGCAGTACAGATTACCTCGATGGGGTATGGATTCATTTAAAATCACAAAACTGGGTGCAACTTAAGCATTTCCTAAACACAGATATTTTCTCCCAGCTCGTCAAATACCACCGCTTGGGAACCCTTTAGCGTTAGTTTTGAACGTGTCGGGACGGCTTGTCAATATGCACTTCTTCCATGCATAGTGTCCTTTCAAAATTAACTTCCATTTTCACAGGAAGTTAGATTTAAGCAACACAATCACTTGGTTAGGTTTAGGAAATGATCGTGACCACAGAGTGATGAACCACACATGTGACTAGCGGATCACGTGACTCACGTGACTCGGGATACTAACGACTCACTTGAGTAGCGATTTATGTGACAGAGATGAACATGACTAAATACGTCAGCGCTTACTTTATTAAGCTTTACAGGAACCACGAACAGCGGTGTCCTGGTTGACAGTCCTGTGTTTGTTTGACCCATCCGTCACCCCTCCCGCCCACCCTAAGCAGACTCAGTAACTAAAGTGCCATTCCGTGCGTCAATCTCGATGCCAAGGGACACTGACCTGCAGTGTTTAACGAGCTGGGGGTGAGAACGGGTTAATATATTCTGTGAATCCCAGATTCTACAGAGTGAATCCGACCATGGCAGCAAAATGTATTTGAAGACATATAAGCTGTGATTTCATCCACAAATTTTCCAATGCGCATTTTGAAGCATCGCATTAGAAAATCTTTATGGAAGTGGCAAAATTCGATAAAGCAAAAAAAAAAAAAGTTGGTGCTTGAGATGGTTTTTGCCTTTTATAAAAAAAAGAGTTCATGTACTAAATAGATCATGAAAATGGATCTGTGCTAAATAAATTCTGAGGTACCGAACATTTAAATGGCATAACTAATCAGCTGCGTCTTCTCGGATATTCCCATCACATGCGAATACTTTGTCAACATGAGACATGGCCAACACTACCTGACAGGAAATAACAATTGAAACTTGTCCGGTTGAAACTAATTCCTGAAGACCTCTCCCCATTGTTCTCTTGTAGATTGGTTAGATGGCCAAGGCGACTTGTTTTGTTTCCGTTTTGCAACCTCTACTTATTCAACTCTGTTTACTGGCGGCTATAGATGTCTCTCTGTAAGCAATGTTTCCTTACAGCGGCCCTAGAGAGCTCACAAGTTTCAACTGTGTGATAACAGAAAGATTAAACAGTGCCTTCAAAGAGATTCAATGTTAGAGGGTCAAGTCAGATCAATACTGCAGGTATTAACTGATCATTCTTGTTTACAGTCAAGTGGAACCCATCTAGGTGTTGCTGAAGCGCATGGGATCAATAGAAATAAAGTTAGAGTGCCGAAGACATTCCTCGACTGCCCAACTGGAGAAGTCACTCATGGATTTGATTCGTTGTCGTATCATGCGTCCCACATTTTAGGTTATATTGCTGGCTATAAGGTCTGTCTCTGTTGTAAAATGCAGTTCTAATGCAGTAGTAATCTGACACACACATGTGTTTGTCTCTGTAAAAAGTCCATGTTAAAAACAGTTTAGGCACCAATCAACACCAATCAAAATGCAGAGAGCATAGAGGGCGATACACACAGGTGCACTGTCAAGTGGTGTGTGTTCACATTATGGGAGCTTTTCTCACTCTTAGCAGGCTGTCTCCAGTCAGGCCTACCTTGGAGCTAATCAGGCCGTCTCAGTTCCTTAGATGCCCCCCCAGGGACAGCACAGCCACCAGCACACTTAATTGGTTCATTTGTTCCGTCATGTTTTGCTGAGCAGAGACAGAACGGGAGGAAATGCTGCAGTGGAACCATTGTCTCCACGCTCGTCTCCAAGGATAAGAGAAAGTGACACATGAATGCTCTCCCAGATAGATAAATAGAAGAATGGAAGTTAGATAAAGTGTCTAATGAAAGGATGACGGCAATTCATTTTCTATCTGCAGAGCGAAGGTCTCGTTTGATTTATTGTATGTCCATCGACTGAGATAAGTCTAACATGGAGAATTGAACAGTAGGAAAGATATACTCGCTATGCTAGTGAGATTAAATCGCTCTGTCTTTGTCTTCCATTGTCTTTGTCTCTCTCTCTCTCTCTCTCTCTCTCTCTCTCTCTCTCACCACACCTGCAAATTCCAATGCAGGGACGCATACTACAGTAGTAATTCCCAACCTGAGGTTCTTGTACCCCAGAGGGTACTTCTGCAGTTGCTAGCGGGTACAAGTATTCTAGCTCAACTCATTTGAAATAACTGGAACAACTGTTATTGTAACAATATCCACTTATAATTAATTAAAGGTGCTAAATACAGAATAGAGAGCATTTCCATTGCCTAAGGCTGAGCCTACAGCTTGTAGCTAACAGTGCTAACCCTGCTAACAACGGCAACAGCGCTGACAGAGCTAACAGTGTTTACCTGACAGGGAGCTGGAGTGTGGGAGCTATGTTTCCGCGATGACGGCATGGGTCCGCATGAGAGCTAGCCGTTAGCAGAGCACATGCACTAAAAGGCACGCACGGCAGGCCAGAAAACAAAGCACAGAGACGCTCGGAGAACAGCACACACAGACGGACAGTTACTTTATTAACTGCTCAGGTAGACATCACTCCACTACATAGCAAATTGGTGTTTGCTCCTATATTAATGCTCTGAATCCTGTATAGAGAGCCTTTAAGAGTGTCACATAACATCCAGTTTAACACTTATTTAAACATTTAATACACTTAACACTTAATAAACATCTTTGGAACATGACAGGTTGCGTTGACGACATACATTTCCTCGTCCGTGATGAATGCTCATGCCTTGTATTGACCTCTGCCACTGTTTACTCCAAACCTGTACACAGACACACACAAGCAGAAGATGCTAAAAAATGTTTCACTTCAAGGTGGCAACACATATGACAGTTACTGCAATACAACACAGTCGCATAGAGAGCTTAGCTGACATTGTGCCTCTGCATGTGCTCCCCAAGCTTATCACTGCCATCAGATGAATGGGGTAGATTGGATTGGGAGGCAGGCATGGGGAGAGAAGGGTAGAAGGGAAAGTAGAATGTGGGGCGGGGGGGGGGGGGCAAACCAAGGCACCACGCAGCTTAATTCTCCCATGCCTGTTCCCTAAGATTATCTGCCACGATTTCCCAAACATAAAATAAAGGCAGATAAATAAAACCCAGAACCATACTGAACGAATAACAATGAAAAACCATAAAGGCTTCTGGGCGTCTCCAAGTAATTTATTCACCATTTGCCGGAATACCTGGAGCGAGAACAATGCGTTGGAATTGAAAGATGAAAAAGAAATGGAACGTTATGTAGTAGTTGATGGGTATAAAATTACATCTGCCATTAACTCGGAGGATAATACTAGCATGCGAATCAAGCGATGCCTCATCAGTATTGGGGCACGATGCGTAAGAGCCTTATTTTTTTGATATACAAACTGTGAGTTTTGCTTGAAATGACATCGCATTAGATTTGACATCCATTTTTCTGGAAATGCAACCTGCTCCCATCCCCGCATAAATATCCACAGTACTTGTAGCCTGTCACATGTAATGATGGTAATTGGAGGTTTGGCACCCATGTGAAGTCGATGAGTCTTTCCTGTGAAACGAGTGCTGTTCAAAGCTTTATCTGCAGCAATCTACAGGCCTCTTGTATAAAACATTTCAAATGTGCTTCACATTCAGTCCACAGCAATCAGACAGAGAGGCCCTAACTGAGATTACCTCAGGATCAACCTGTCAACCAGCTCCGTTTCTTGATCTTTGATACTAATCAGGTTCACTTGAGGGAAATTGAAGCAACAAAAAAAAAAAGGTTTACAAAAAAGGAGAGAAGAAACCACTTCTCCTCCTTCATCTTGTCGCGTGTCTGTCCTTCTATTATACGCATTCAAACCTGAAGTTTAGTACTGTCAGAGAAGACACACTCTGCACGGCACAGGGCTGCAAGGCATGATGATAGCTAACACGCTAACACAGTGACAGATGGATCAGTACTAACCAGCGGACACCATTAAATTGAACCTCGTGGTGTTGAGTGGAGTAGCTGGTGCAGCGAACAGGACACCTCCACCACTACTCATAGAGGAAAGCGCTGTCAGCCGGCTCTTTAATGACCACTTACAGCAGAGGGATGGGCAGAGTCCAGCTCGCACTCTCCCACCTCCAGCAGGAGTTATATGAAGATAGAGCCAGTCTTGGCTCGCTGCCCTTGCCATCACCGTCTCTGAGTCCGCTTCACAAGTCCCACGTCGGGGCAGAAGGATGGTGAGGCTGGGCCTGGTGTCTGGAGGCTGGGCAGGGTTCTGGAGAAGCGCTGAGTTATACTCCGGAGGAGCTCTGGTAAATAGAGCCAGGTCGCCTGGACATCTGTTTCTTGTTTATTTCGGGGAAAGAGAGAGAAATTAATAAGAGGCAAGGGGAGGGGATGGTTTAAAAGCTTTTTCTTTTGCATGTAAGCGAGTAAATGGTTGCCTTACAGTAGCTTGCAAAGACACACACACGCACGCACACACACACAGATCTGCCGCTCGCACATCTTGTTACAAACTGCTCTGGAATACAAACTACTCCATGCAAATTAGGGGCACTGAGTGCAGAGCCACACATTCTACGGCGTCTCACCTTTAGCATCTTGCAACCAATCTGCGTCATGCTGACAGACCATATCTTTCTCTGTGCCCTCACTAAAACCGGGAGAATGTCACGGCACTCACATTATTCTCGCAGAGATGGATGCTGCCGCAGCAACACTGCACGTGCTGCAGCCCAATGACTTTGCTAACCTTTTACGCCAAACCGGGGCCCGCAGCTAGTCGACACAATGCTTATCTTAGCAAATATTACAGAGCAGATAACTAGGGCTCTCAAAACCTATTCGTACACATATCTTCCAAGGACTGTTCAATCTGTCAGAAACACTCACCAGATTTACAGTATGGACTGCAGCCACAAGGCGTTTTGTTTCCATGATGTGGCAAAATCAGTAGTGCTTGTGGAGATTAAAATACGAAGGATTTATTGTTTGTATAAGTACTACGCTGGTGTTTTTGAGACTTTTTTTTTGTGCATGTGTAAGCACTTCACTCACACGCAGAGGGATAAAAGGATAGTCGGACAAATATGAAAGGCTTTCTAGCGAAAGAAGTGATCCGTGGAAGCCTAGTTAGTGATCGAGTGCGTGAGGGAGTGTTGTTGCGGTGACGCTGACGCTGACAGATCGGTACTCTTGTGTCTTTGAGACCGGCGCGCTCACATATACACCACATGTAGTTTGACAGAGAGTCAGAGAGACCATACAGTCTGGGAAAACCAGACAGGGGGGAGATGAGACAGCATGATCCCGCTGGAATATAGTGTTCAATAGACCCACTACAGCAGTTTGGGGCTTGAATTGGAAAAAAAGTGCGTATACGTTCCCTGTCTACAGTGACAACTAAATTCATATTGGATGTATGGGCAGCACACGTGGGAATATTAGAATGCAAAACCAAGAAAGCACATGACAGCGTATCACAGTCCTCCAATCACTGTATTGGATACATCCATTCAGACAGGACGTATATATATACGATGGTGCAGTACTGCCAAACATGACCCTCTGGAAGGACGAGTGATACATTTGACCTTTTCAACTGTTCTTCAAGTCAGTAGCTTTGAATTATAAATAGAATGGATATGAATTGAAGTAGCCTGGTCTCCAATAAGTTAAGTGTAAGCCCCCATTGCTGTCTCGTTTGGTTTCCTGCCGTGACAAAGCCAGACCAGAAGAAAGGACTCCCGTCTACTCATGATAAGGGAGCTGAAAGCAACTAAAAAGCTGCTATATTGACTTATTACGCTTTGCGGACCGGCGATCCTGCCCCGGACTTTGATGACTTACACCAGGTGTTCTCACTAGTGTGAGCCAGCACGGGGAGGACAGGGGATGGGCCTGATCCATCCCCTGCCTCGAGACCCTATCTCTGGGGCAAAGCCACACAGGCTTGGCCTTTCGCTGGAGGCCACATGGTGCAGGACCAGATCTGCTTTAAAAAGGAAAAGCTATCTTCTGAAGGGAAATTCCTTCACAAAGCTGCATTCCCCTGAGAAAAATAATGCTTTGCAGCTCTTTTCCCATGGCTGAATGTGAATCGTACATCGAATGACAAAACAGGAGACAGGCATGGGCTACAGGCAATGAAACACAGATTTGAATTGGCACAGGTGAGGCAACGCTGTTCATGAATCTGCAGTATTGAAGTCATCAACAAGCCCCAGCTTTTAGATATAAACACAGATGCCGTTCATTCCTCTACAAAGCTGTGGCATACTGTAGTAGGATATCACACTGTTTTGTAGACAGGTAAAAAAAAAATGTGAAGTCCTTGGAGTGTGAATTTTGCTTCACAGTCACATAAAGTTCACTCAGGTTCTACACAAATGAGACCGTCTCTCGGGAAGGTGATTGGCTAGAGATTGCAGTGGCAAGGGTTCCCACTGAGGGACGAATGTACAATGGGGCCCCGAGGGGCCTGCTGTAGAAGGGCGTTTAGCCTCCAAGTGGCCCCCTGTGGTTACTCTATCTCAGGGGTGGTGGGGGGCCCTCAGCTGGGGCTAAGTGGAGGTGTGTAAGTCAGTGTTCCTCCCCTCCGGCTGTACCACCTCCCCGAGCTGGGAAATAGAATTAGTGACTGATGGTTTTGGTTATTTTCCTTGCTTCCTCTCTTTGCCGGGTGAGAGTACTTTGTGTCGCACGTTTGAGATAACCTTGAAGAGCAATACAACAGATAAAAGTGGCACCTGGGTGGGAATTTTATCATTCAGCGGGGAGGCCTTTACAATCTCTGCACAAGCTTACAGGCGCAGTACTTATTTCACAATTTGCAGGGCACTTAAATCATCAGTAGTGTTTTTTAATCCATTTAACACGAACTACATATAATAGAGTAAAAGGTTTCAAGGAAGTTTAATGCACTTTACAGAGATCATTTATTTTGCTGTTTGTGTCACTACCGCTGTCCAGAGTGCTGATTCTGGAGCTGTCGGGTACTCAGCACCAACAGAATTACAGCCTGCTGGACGGGGTCTGAAGGCCAATACTTTGCCTTTTACTGGCCGCTCTTATCAATTTTTCAACTATTAATATCATTATTCACTCACTTTCTAGTTTATTAGGTACACCAGCTCAAACGTAGTATGTAGTCTTAACACAACAGTCCTGGAATAAATCTTTCCATCATGAAGGTCATAATGTGTGGGTTCACCTTCATGATCCCTTTGAATGGATGCAGAGTGTGGTGCTGTTGAAGTGTATTGCATAATGCAGGGAGGTGTTTTGTTAACCAACCTATGACATAAATGTGGTGGACTAAATAATAGAAACAACCGTCAGTATATCGCAGTCATGTTTAGCAGAAGCACAAAACACAAGTTTTGGCTCTCCATGGTGAAATAAAAACATTTGATTTCGCAGTCAGCTAACTATTTACTATGTAAATGTTGAATATGTACATCCCCCCTAGGGAAACATAGAATCAGAGCCTACAGGTGGACGGTTGGAGTGGAGGTGGAGCTTGTGAAATGCAACATGAACAGCGTACAGTGTCCGATTCACTTAAACAGGATATCTTTGAACCCAAGCTCCCATTCGCTCGTCGACAGTCGGTCAGTCTGGCTATTTTGGCCGGTCAACCTTCAGTCAAAATGCACTTTTTCATTGAAATGGATAGATAACAATTTTTGGTGTGACCCCCAACATGAAGGGACAGTTCACTGGAAATGGTTGCAGAGTTATTTAAGGGTACACCCTGCTGTTAATACTGATCACCAAAGAATCAGCAGGTCTGGACTGGTGCGACAAGCGGTCCCCCAAAGGCCCTTGCGGGCCTGCTCATGCACATTTCCATTGGGAAACAGACATCCAAATAAAGGAGCCAGACCTACAGAGACCCATGAGGGCTCAACCTCTGATCATAACGATTGTCTCTCTCAACCTGCGTGGCAATGCATTTGCCTCACGGTAAACAGGGTTTGACACTGTTGCTAAACTAATGTTTCATCAGGCACTCGTTCCCCACCGGGAGAGTGAGAGATTCGCTAATGCACTTTGACATCGCTATATAGGAACATCGCGCTTCACCTCCCGCTCACAATAATGTATGTGAACTCATGAACATTGCAGATTCACAATTTATTTGCATCACTGCAGTGACTATGGACACGTGGGGCAATCTACATGACATGTATACCAAGTTCAGTTTGGGTGTTGGGGAAGGATTGTTGTCGTAAAAAAGAACGAATGCCACTGTGTTGTGTGACATTTTGACGCGATGCGTTTCTTTCTACATGCTCAAAAATATACACTCATTTCATAAAATAATGTATGCAGATGCAATACCTGCTCCCAGAATCAAAAACATTTTTGGCGCTGTAATCCTGTCTGGTTTTACACGCTCCAGTCTGGAGAGAAATGAGATGAGATTCAGAGCGAACAGTTGATTAGATGGATTGATTTCCTGTTAAGACTCTGCTCCCTAATGACCTCATGAAGTATAACACACCACATACTAATAAACAACCGTCGTTATTCGATTCTGTCTGTGGCCGCGTGCATCGGCAAGAGGGCGGAATTCTGGGAACCCTGATCCATTTGATACTTCCTGTCAGACACGTAGACAAGTCTAAAACTGAGTGAGATGAGGATAACAAGGTAAGGCAATGGACTGGCATCACGCCACTTCATCTTTCACTCCCCGTCTTCTTCCAATCTCTCTCTCTCTCTCCGACTTTACTGTATCATTCTCTTTCCCCCTCTCTCACCGCATTTATCTTTGCGTCAGCTTTCTCCCTTTTCTTTTTTACGACGCGGACACATCTGTTCAGTCCTTTCACCACCACTTTTGTGCAGTGAGCGATGTTGCCTTAAGCCCTGCGACATCAGAGAAGCCAAAAAGCAGGACAATAAAAGAGAATATATTCTTAGGAGCGTTCCAAAGGGTCTTAGCCACTTCCCACAGATAGCTGTTAACATCATGTTTCATTGTTGGAAACATTCCCCCCTACAAGGAGAAGTCTAACTTTGTGGAGGACATAAGTGATGAACCCTTCTAACTTTTCTCAGGTGTTGACTGATTTACAGTATTTCTTCCTTCTTGTAGTTGTGCTGAGCATAAGAGACCGTTCTGAATCGGATTACAATGGCAGTAAGGTTATTTTAAACTTGAGGAGATGGCACTTTCGCAATCAACCACAGTTCGACAGTGTTATAAAATAAGAACGATGGTTGAGGGTTTGAGGTCATTCTGTTCATGTGCAAGAGACCACTTAACAGCATAATTCAACCTTTCTTTCCTAATGAAAAGCGATTAGGCAATTGGACACCTTCGCCATTCCTTAATGCAAATACCCCATTCAGCCCAATTAGCCTTTCTTCCAAGAGCGCACGCTTCTATTCAAGCTGTCAGGCGGAAGGAGCATTAGCCTTCACAACCTGTGTTTGTGCTCGAGGCCCCAAAAGGAAGTGCTTCTTTTAGCTGTGGCTATTGACTGCCAGACAAGCATGAAGGCTTTCAAAATGATGAGGAGTACCTGGGGGGGACTGAGGAGTGACAGATATGACAAGAAAAGCGAAAATGTCACAATGAAATGCTTGAGGTGACTAAGTTTCAAAAGTTAATGGAGGTGCATTTAGTGTTGTGTTACGTGCATATGTGGCCTGAGCGATGGAGCAAGTGGAGCAGCTGCACCCTCCGCTGCTATGCTTGTAGAGCAAAAGTGTGTTTTTGCATCCCCACCTTTTGATCATGCAACATTGCTATTTTACACACATTTGAGCTAGCTAGGACCATAGTTATGTCCGTTGATACAAAATTACATTTTCCATCCTTAAATCCTTTTCTCATGTGAACTCGGGACACCCCTCACCTAGACCGCCACGCTTCCCGGGTCTGTGGACTTTAGTGCTCGCTGGGTGTCCTCTCTCCCTGCAGGGACGTACGTGGCCCCCCTGCTTCCGGCACGACCTTCAACCGGGGGGGGGGACTGTCGTCAGTGCGTCAGGGATCTGTGGGGACGGGGGTCTGTCAGCAACCCACCCGATCCCAGCTTGAAACAAGTACCCCGTCTCGTTTACAATGCTTTGTGGGTGTGACTTTTTTTTGCTGTGTCATCCCCATTCATATCTATAAAACCAATTTGTTTATGATTATTTTATTTTCTAGAGCACAACATTATTTACAAAAGCACAAAGTTCTTTATGGATCTAGATCCTCTTAATTTCCCCCTTAGAGTGCATCAGATGAATGCACTTATCATTTAAATTGGGCAACAAAAAAAAAAATAATCAGAGAGAGCATGTCCCCGAACACCCCTAGAAAGATCCGAGGTCCACCCACCACAGTCTCACACAATTATGAGTGGGAACACTGTAATATAGAGTGCAATATAAACTGAGCTTTATAGTGAAAGAGCAGCTTTATGGGTCATGATGGAAGGCTCTATATGGCAGGAAATGGCACTTTCAGGTGTTAAATTATATGAAAGATTTCCTGCCATACCTCGTCTGTCACTATTCCCGCACCGCCACTTTCGACTATAACTAGCCGCCCATCGATATTTGTGAGTGTATAATTTTACTCATAAAAAAATGCAATTCCCTCAAAAAGTAAGGGATTCTAATTTCAGTTGCTAATTGCTGTTACACTGACGGTGAGTGTCAGCATCCAAAGACAATGGAGAATAGAGGAGAAATAAGAATGCGTCTTTCGACTACAAAATTCAGAATAGTTTGCTAGTTCTCAGCAACTCATCCTCGTGGCATAACCGTATGATTTTAGATTCAGCATACATTTGTTCCCAATGAATTGACTTTAAAGCCTCACAGCGCGTGTGGTAGATCCATGGGTTTGTGCTGGCGTCTTCCCTTAAAGCTGGTGCTTCCATCATGAATGCTTTTCCGGGCTGTGACCTTGTCGGCGCCTTGTCTGTCTGTCAGCTAGCTGCACTAAAAAGGCTAAAGCAATCTGGCAGCCTCCCCCGGATAAAGGGGAGGGGTGGCGGGAGGAGAAACAAGGGTGGAGGAGGGATGAGGGAGATATGACCTTTCTACTTCCAGAGAATTGTTTTTAGGTAAACAGCCTTTCAGAAATGAGCCAGGTTGGCACGTACTGTACTACAGAAGGAGAGTGTGCACCTGATATGAGTATGCTGCAGACTTTTTTTATGCATTATATTCAGTTGTTTTCATTAAATGTCTCAATATTTCATGCGCATGATGTAAAATCTCGCATTGAATGCAACAGTGTTGCTCCGCAATATAATCATGAATACGATGAACCAAGCCAGCTTTAGCTTTGTATCTTTGGTACATGATGTTTCCAAGCTTTCACGCCTTGGTATTTTTCTCTAAAGAATCAAACTGAGAAGCGACACAGGAATGTGAAACGCATGAACTTGAAAGCAAAGGATATAAGAACTAGATCTTTTATTTTTTTTAAAGTGATTTTCACCCGTTTCCATCCTCACCAGAATATAGCGTTGTGTCCTTTTGAGTGAAACACAATGCATACTGATGATGTGTCCGGGGCTCGCCAAGGTCAACGCCGCAGCGCCGCCGGCTAATGCCACAGCTTTGGCGATGTAAAGGCAGTCTTTAAAGATGCACTGAGGTCTCCGTCTGCGAGTGGTGGTGGTGGGGGGTGGTGTTGGTGGTGGTGGTGGGTGGGTGGGGGGGGGGGGTAATGAGAAAAAAGCTCGGGGGAGGTCACGTATATGCACAGCATCAGCAGTGATGACTTTATCGAGACACTCTTGTGGAGACAAAAAAACACACATCGCCCAAACACCCACCCACCCACACACACACACACACACACATATAGACACACTCACACAGGACGGGCGCTCCCTCAACCAGAAAGGAGACTGAGATTGGAAATAAAGACCATCCTCTGTGTCTGAGGACTCTGAATGGGAGCGGTAATGTTTTCAATTTGAGCCCTGAGAGCAATAATGGAGCTCATTCTACACCACCTAGATACTGTAGTACCGTTCACCTTAAAGCTTTAGGATTCTATCATCCTTCACTCTCACAATTCTTCTACATTTCTTTACCTCTTTGTGCTGTTTCATGAAGGGATTCATTTGTGGGATGAAAGAAAAAAAGAAAGAGAAACGGGATAAATGGCTGAAGAGGTGAGGGGTCGATGAATATGCCCGTGTTTTGACTCGGGCTGTTATTTCAAACTCTGGCCCCCTCGCGTTTGAATGACACCTGCTCCAAGCCGGGTTTTTTCCGCTCACACAGTTTGAGAATTCAATTTCACCGCAGAGATCGAGTCTCGGGGGCAAGTTTCTCGCATCCGTCTGACGTTAACATGCTAAGAAGTGCTGAGGGAAAGAAAGGGTAAATTAATTTGTGTTGTGAAATGCAATCCAGGTTATTGTCTCGGCCTCCGAGCTTCCACGAGGATCCTTTAGAAGAGTTTTAAACACTCACCGGGGAAATAATGTTTTGAGATCTAACTTCCGAGCTGAGGGCGAGTGTGTGAGATATTCAGATCTGAAAAAAAACAAAACACAATTACCTCTGTTGACTTGAATATATTGATGGTATAACTGTTTGTTTACCCTTGAAGACCACTGTGTCGGTGCTCAGTAAAAAGGAATTCATAAAGCGCAAAAGTGGTGCCAAAGGTGTCAAATAACCGGATCTGAGAGAGAAAACGTACTGTAAGATGGAAACTGGAATGTCATCGAATAAAAGTCCCAAGGACTTCATTTTTTTTTTTTTTTTGAGAACAAGAAAGCTGTCACAATGTCACGGCTCTACGTTTTGCTGCTGTCCCTACATCTGACGAAAGTGTCTGCAAGTACGGGGACGCTGTAGAACGGTGGCGAGGAGAAAGAAGGAGAAGCAAGATGAAATTATATTAAATGAATATACAATGACAGCCTCCTCATTCAAAACGCTGTTTAAATCTGCGCATCTGAATTTGTTGCTCCATCAATCAGAAACAAAAGCCCAAGTCTGCGTGGACAAATTTAACCTCTGATGCTTTTCAGTTTTGCCCTTTATGTCCATTTTTCACCAAACAAAGAGCCATTGGGGCACCGTCAACAATCGCTTTTTTGTGTGTGCTTTTCATGCCCATCAAGTAACAAAGAGTACTCGTCTGCATCCCTTTCATTATGTTGCCAACAAGTTAATCCATTTGCCTGCTTGGCAAAAAACAAACACTGAATGTATTTTTATTGACATATCACTTAAGCATTCTCTTTATGTCTTGAATACATAATGAATCTCATCTTTTCAAAGGCGCCACTTCACGCCGCTGCTTCATCTAAACAGCCGGGATCAGAGAGCAACACTGAACAGATCAGGTGATGCCGGTGATGATGAGGGACCAAACGTCCTTGCGGGTGTTTGTGTCCGACAAACACGTTAAGGTGCACTTCACCTCCAGCTTTAATAGTATGCCAATATTGGAAAGATATTTCAGCATTCATTTTCAAAGGATGGCTGAGCAGCCATCCATCACCGGACTGTGACCGACACATAAGGTGCGGTTTGATTGGACCACAAGGACACAGCGGAGAGGAGCCACAGGGACGAGGGGCGGGCGGTAGCATCTTTTTTGGGCTAGAAGGAAGGTTATTTTTCTTATTTCTAGAGTGAAATTCATTTTGAACAACAGAAAAAGTCAATATAGTTGCATCAAAGCACTTATTAGAGACGGAGCATCATCTTCATTCTCTATCAGTAAAGTTTTGCCTTCAATGAATGTTGAGCATCACTCACCGGTAACCCTTTGGATTAATATGTGAAGTCAAAAAGAAACATGTTGACAGTTTTGAACATTATTCCGTTCATTAATGCCGACACGTGTCCTTCAGTCCATTTCTCAAGAACTACATCGTCTTTATGAAAAACCAAAGGTTATCTGTACCGTGAAGGCCTCCCTCTCTCCTGCACTTTGATGAGCAGTGGACTTCAACCGTTTCCTGACTTATTACTTCCCTGTTTTGATATTTGCAGTATTTTTTTATTAGATGTATTTACAATGCATGTGAGGCCATAACTTCATCTCATATAAATAATCTTTACATTTATTATTCATAAGAGAGCAGTCTCTTTCAAATTCTCAGTAAATGGGGTTCACCATTTTGTAAGGTGTCATGGTCATATGTCATGGTTTAAATATGAAAATCATATTTAAACCATTCAAAGTTTTTTATTTTTTAGATTTTGGGAGGAGGGTGTTAAGATTCTTCCTTCATCAAGCAAAGCGTAAAGGAAATATGAATTATAGTGCTGTTTTAACGAGTGAAACATAACGTCACCCCCCCTTTCACACACTTGTAATTTACAGTCACTTAATAATGACCATCGATGTGTTTCAAGCTGGATTTATGATACCCACTTGTCAACACGTAAAAGTGAATGAAGACGGCATTTTGCGATTGACATTTTGCGATAAGAAAATTCCTCAACTGAGCATGTAATACATATATTCACTCCCATTTACCCACAACGTGACAGCTCCAATGACCATTGCACATAGTGATGGCAGCTGGTTATGCCTGCGGAGGATAAAGGTGAGTTGTGGAAAAAAACATACAAACAGATGCACCTCCTAAGTGCTAAAAAGGGGAGCGGTAATGAAAGCTCGTGTTCATTTAGGCCTCCTGTCTTTTTCCAGCGGGGACAGGACAGGAAGGCTTCATCAGGCTTTTTCTTTTTTTTTCAGGTCCAGGAGCAAGGTATGTGTGTGTGTGTGTGTGTGTGTGCCAACACTGTGATGGCCGGCAGGTTTATCTAAGCTGACAGAGATGGATCTCCCAGCAGAGGGCTGTGCCTGTTCAGCTGTCCCGCTGAGGGGAGCCCACACCAGGGCTGACATTAAATTATTTCAGGAGGTAATTAGTCTCCTGTTTTTTAACCAAGATGCCAAACGCTCTCGATCTCGTGCTCTCGCGCACACACCCATATCGCCCATGTCAGATAGACCTGCAGTATAGATAGAGGTGGGGGGGGGGGATTTATCCACAAAAAGAGGATGGTATAGGTGTTCAGAAAACATTCAACGTATCTTGTAAGTACATATGAAATGCTATAAAGAACCACAGTTGTCCTTCACAGTAAAAGAATCCCATCACCAATTTTCCTATCTCAGTTATTTTGTTAATGACTCTAAACAAAACATGAACTGTCTGACTTGATGACGTTACTAACTTCAGTTATTCAGTAAGCAGACCCTCAGAGAGAAGTGCTGAAGATATGATGACACCTCAAGAGAAGTGCTAAGTCTTTCTTTGTCTCTATCTATTCCCCCCACCCCACCCCCCCCCTCTCTCTCTCTCTCTCTCTCTTCCCGGCGCTCCATCCTAAACTGGGGCCCTTTTTCTTTACCCTGCATCCGAAGTGAAATTAATGTTGATGCCCCATCAAGGCAAATATGATATGGCTGTCGCATTACCAATATTGTTGCCTTTATGGACTATATTATGCAAAGTCATGCAAATTAGATACGCAGCTATCAGAGAAAACAACCCTTAATTTTGTCCTTCTGCTTTTCTTGTGTTTAGCGTGTAATGTGGTTATGTGTGCTGCCAGCAAATGAAAAGTCACTTTCATGGCATATTATTTTCTCATGTCGTGCGCTGATCAAGTGGCGCATCCATTACCACCGCATCATCCTGAGACAAACAAACAGAAGAGGCTTTTTTTTGAGGCGTAAACTTTCCGGTGTCTTGCGTACGACACAAAGAATTTTTGAAAAAAAACGGTGATAACTTTCTTTAAAACACATAGCCCTGAAATGTAACTGCACTGTTTTTGTTTGTTTGTAAATACAGATTTTGAAGAATGCCATTAGAATAATCTCGTGTCTCTCTCTCTCTCTCTCTCTCTCTCCCAAGTCAGCTGTGAAAAACACACAGCACGGCACAGTAGTTTACAGTTACTTAGATCAGCCTGTGGTGCCGTTCTCTCATTCAGTGGGTCATTTGAGGGCTAAAGACTAATTTACCATGAAAATCCAATTGCTTTAATCTAATTTCCTTTGATATAATTCACAATAGGCTTACAGCCACAAAGCGTTTACCTAGCTGAAACAGTGGAAGTGCCCCTGGGGGACAATTAGAGTTTAGCTACAGGTACTGTAGGTACTTGTCTCTCAATACATTAAATAACCAGCATCTCCTGCCACTGGATGTACAACGGAATGAAGACGATGAAAAGCAAAAGGTGAAGTTTCAAATTCTGGTTTTGTTTCGGCTTGTTTCACTTCAGCGTAGGAGTGTTTTGCTAAAATCCTGACCAAACAACATGGTTTTATTTCTGTCCTATAGGATCAGGAGGAAACCATTATATTGCACTCCTTTCTGCACCTGTGCTATTTCACCATTTCTGGTAATTCATACGCCTCTCCGAAAAATAATGAGAGTAAAAAAGTTTTTTCAGCACCCCCGTAGTAAATACAATGCTCATTTGTATAACATCGGTATGGACAAGAAAACGCTTTGGAGCTGCAATTACTTTTTATTTTCTGAGCAGTATAATAACTTTGTGACAGAATCTATTCTGAGAGCCAGATTTCTCAATAGACCCTGCTGCTCCAAAAATTGCAGAGGACACACTGATTAATCTGTTGCACTTCTGCTGGAGACAGCCAGAAAAACAGCACAAATTCCATTTCCACATGGCACATGGTGGATGGTGTTTTCTTGACCAGAGGTGGTGTAGCAGTGACGTTGTGCAAAAGGGCGACTTAATAGAAAAGCGCTACAGTTCTCTCTCATCCCTGTAACAAGCAGTTTGTTCTCTGTCTGGTAAACAAACCATGACATTTATTTATTTGATTCTGAACTCCTTCAGGACAAAAGCAATATCAGTGAGTCACACACCATCATTATTTAACGCCATAAATACGTCACCAGGAGTGAATGGTGGCACTTCGCAAGTTTATGTCACGCTTGTAGAGATATTGAAAACCCACTCACCGTGTTAAATGATTTCTTCAGGTTTTCTGGAGGCAAAGTCAATGAGTCAGAAAATAATTGCACGTGCAAGTCGCAACTGCAGTTGCTCACTCACAGACATTTTGTTAATTGTTTTTCGTGTGTCCCACATTAGAGATGCGAAGGGATGCATAATCAAATGTGTTCGCAAAAGCCGTTGTTGACAACATTACAAGAAATGTAATTCCAACCTGTTCTCGCGCCAAATACTGACTCTTGGAGGCCCCCTTAGCTTACTCCAGATAGGTAACAAACATACTCATTTTACGTAACAAAGGTACTTATTTTACCCAAACCACAATATCTTCCTAAGGCTAACCATGTACTACCTAAAACTAAGTCTACATTGAAAGTGTATTTAGTAAAGAGACTATGCCTGAAACCAGTGGTGGGCCGTGCATTTAATACCTGGGCCTTCAGTGCTGTCCTACTACAGTTGAACCACCTCCTAATAACCTCATTATGACGCCACAGATACGGGTTATTATTTGTTTCTAGGGATGTAACAATACACGTATTCATATTAAACCGTTTACGAGGCTTACAAACCGAACAATACGTTTGAATAATACTAGTGCATTTGGAAAATGCAGAAGCTTAAATTGTGGGACATATAATGTTCTTTCGGTGGAGCCACTGCGTTTAACCTGGCAACCCACGCAATGTGCTGTCTGACAAGCCAACCACGGAACAAAAACATTGTACTCTGGTGATGCACGTGTGTTCTGGGACGCAAACTATGCTAAATTAGCTTAGCAGGAAAACAACAGCAGTACACAAGCTACAAACTCTCCCCGCAGCGTTTAGCTGTTCCCTACTGATTCAAACAGGGCTAAAGAAATCGCCACATAATCCCCATTTCTCCAGACCATAATTCTTGCTTTGTAAAAGAAAACAGATACATGAATACGCACATGACGGGATGCTTCGTCATTAACGGACAATGCATGAAGTCAAAATCAACGTAATTAACACAATGACAAGAACAAACTCACAAGAACCAGTCACATATATTTATATGACAACAAAGCATGACAAATCAATCCAGCAAACCTGCGGAGCTAAAACACGTATTCCGCCGCACACTGAAGAGCACGGGCCATTCAAATATTATTCACATCAGAGGGAACAATATTAACCATATCATAAAAACGACACCATAGACAAATTAACACAATAATAAGGCTGCTGCAGATGTAAAAACACAAAAGCAGTTCCCTTACCAAAGTGGCTGTTCACTATCTAAAGACAAAGTCCATCCTCCTTTCTTTGTTAACAAAGAGTTTAATACCGCGGTTGTACAGAACATCGGTGCGGTTCAGTTCCAGCCAGAGGTCCTCCTCCGAACTTGTTTGTTGTAGAGTTGTAGTTGTAGAAATGGTTTTCAAAAGCACCGTAGCTTGTAAGTGTCCTGTCGTGCTATGGTGTCTTGTTGCTGCCTTGCTTAGCAAATCCAGCTTAGTTTCAAACACCAAGACGCTCAGTCGCAAATAAAACGCATTCCCAGCCATAAAATGTGCAACGCTTCTCTGACGCTGTTAGCCAGGAATACCGTTCGTACAAATCCTTTTCCTGGCTGGGTCAGGGCTGCTAGCTGCGGGGTTGGCCAACCCTTTCTTATAATGTACAGCTTGTCTGGAAATGTCCTTCTCCAGAAAGGCGTTGCCAGTAACTCCCAAATCAGTTTCTCCTCCTCCTTCAGCCATTGAGTGTTAAAAAAACAAAGCTACACCAAGCAAAACGCTAAAAATGTCATGTCAATGTCATAACTTCTAACTTCTTGCTAGCTTTCAGCTTCACAACAGTGACGCTAGCCCACTGACCAATCACACCGCACGTTAATGCTGAGCTGCACGTTAATGCTGACGTACTTGTAGGCCACCTAGACAGCTCTGACATGTCAATCTGATTGGATAAAAGCTCTCCTTAAAACAAGCTGCACTGGAAGCAGCGCTGCAGGCTGGAAGCAGAGCAACAGAGGAAGACAGTAGCTGTGCAATGAGAAAAAAAAGCTGATGGGAAAAGTAATTAGAATACATGTAGTGTATTTATGAAAAATTATAAAATAGCTATAACTTTGTGATTCTGTTCAGGCCAGCAGAAAAGGCTTTGCTGGCCCTGACGGCCCACCACTGCCTGAAACAAGCAGAAACTGTACGTTTCCTGTGAACATGGACATTTATTTTGAAAAGACACTTTGCGTGTAACGAGCGTAAACTGACACGCCTTCCCTGCAACGTCAAAAACTAGACAGTGGACAGACTAGACAGGAGACTAGACAGGAGCGTCCCTGTTTAAAGCGTGGAGCCACTGACAAAGCCAAAGTTAGAATGAGTTGATAATTCTGCTTATTTACATAATTATATAAAATAAACACCTGATAATAACTTTGGTTAAATGACTATGGCATCTATTTTGTAGATATTCTGGTTGCCCACAGAAAATTGATGAATAAACGTCTTAATTTACAGCCTGCATGCTTTGAAGCGAATATGAAGCAAATTCATGTGTTTTTTGCCAATGCATCACCTGTACAAACGGTAGTCGTAGCCAGGTAAGAACACAATGTATGTGTGCATCTGGGCAGGTGAGAAGAAAAATCTGCCTGAAACCAAAGACTGTGTGCTCATTCTGTGCCAGCACACAAAAGAAAAGCCTCAATCTGGCTCATCCTCCGATGCAGTCATTTGTCGCTCCTGGTGGAATTGAACCAGAGCAGGAAACATGCAGGGACCATGTGACCTACATGTAAAAGTCCATGTGACCTCATGCTTCCAGAGGAGCGTGTCATGCAAGGGGTCTCTTCCCTGTGGTTGGAGGGCCGTCCGTGTGACACGTGATGCCATGCGGTCACACGTCAAGCTGACTGCACATCGGATGCGTGAACAAACTGCAGGGGGAGTTCGAAGATGGCAAAGGTGTGTCGCTCGCTCCCCTGCGGCCCCCGACACCAGCACTTTGGGCTTGTCCTACCGATGAACCGAACCGTTTCAGGAAAACGGGCTGGGGTTATTGATTGTACATCTAGACTGCTTCGGTGTCCCTTTAGTCGATAGGAACGAGACAGAGGGATTTAGAGAAGCCTGTGTTTGAAGTGTGTTTGCATGGTGAATTAAAGCAGGCCGCCTGCTTTAGTATCCTGTACTTGAAATTTTATTTCACAGGTCTGTTGGCCGCTTCACAGCTAGGCTAACTCCCCTCCGAAGCCATTTCGCAAGCGGTTTATCATTTCTCAATGTCATTTTTAATGAATGTGAGACCACATCAAGTCGTATCCGTCTCAAATCATAAACCTCCGTAATAAGTTGGAATAGATCGTTCATGGTAGTAGGGCTTCGCTCTGCCTGTTAGCAGCTCTGTAATTGTAATATATTGGGCAATCCATTTGAGTTATATGCATCAACCCCTGCCCAGTAACAGCTGGATATTTTTGTCCTTTCGAGAAGCATAGTAAATATATACAGTCCTAAAAGTCCAAAGTGCTCGGTTAAACACTCTTTTAGCCGTTCTGTTTTTCAAATATGACCACTGATGAATTGCTACATTGACATGTTTATTTGATATAATAGGCTATTTTGAAGGTGAAAGCAAAAAGCAACAACGGGAGAAGGGAGATTACAATGAATAACAACTCTATTATGTCGCTTGTCCTCTATCTCTGGTTTTCCCCTCCTCTTTCTAATCTCATTTCACAAGGGACGAACGGCGCGGAGGAAGGAACTTTTCCTGTGGTATCGCACGAGAGACTACTCTTCCACAAGGAGGAAAAATGAAGCGAATAAATAAAGAGAAAATCGAATTCCTTCAGCCGTTGCAGGAGTGCCCGCCAATGAATCAGCAGAATAAATTCTCTCCAGAGATAAACAAACATGATATTTCAGCTGGGAGCTACGGGACGGAAGGGCCGCTGTCGCTCTCGTAAAGTTCAGGGCGCTCCGGACCGTAAAAAAAAAAGAGCCGCCTTCTCAATCAGGAAAGCCTCTGGCAGGGAGGCCTTTACAGCTGGAGCAATGTGATGAAAACACACAGGAAACCTGGCACACACATGCCCTCGAGCAGGACTTTAACACCACAGATATATAGCCTCATATAGAAAGCCATTAAAGTGGGATTTTGAAGCACGAGTGTCTCCACCGCACACTGTCAACACACTAAGTGCTCGTGGGCCTGATTTACGCGACTGTGTGCTACACTGTACCTCGATGCTGCGATGTAAAACATGGGGCTGTATCCTGATTGGAGGGAGACATGCAAATAACCTTGAACTATGAACCTTTTACTGGCTTACTTTCTGTTTTTCTTGTCATGCGCAAGCACCGTTTGCTACCTTTTTGAATATACAAGCTTGACGCCCTTTGGTGATCAAACCCGTATATAGGCGTGAACGGGGAGACATTTGTGGTTTCCGTGTTGTGGCTCAGAGATGATAACAAGACAACAGTGACAGCCAGAGTCAACATTTATATCGTTGACTTTAAAAAGGTCAAAGTCTTGTGTATGTTCCCTCGCCTTTTTCACACCTTCAGGCTGCGGATGTGAGAGAGCCACTCATGTGAAGTGAGACTTGAAAAGAGAATGCTGGAGGCTGTGTGGAATTAGCATTTGAGGACTCTTTGGGGGTGAAAACAAACATGTCTATTGATGTGGCTTGCTAATTCAAAATATGTCCAAAAAGGTTTAATAAATCCTATATGGACTGGTGTTTGAACGTCTGAAACATACAGAAAATTCAAATGACATTATTACATGATTATTGTTATTTATTTATTTTTGTTGCAAAAAAAAGGGAAGGACCATTTTGTTTGTTTGCCAGAAGATGTCTGAGTCAAACTTCTTGGCTGAGGTTTTGTCTCTCCTTGATTTATTGGATTGTTTCCCAACACACACGGAACTCTTGCCTTGACAGGTTAAATGGTTGCCGTAACACAGAGACACATTACTTTGGCACGGAGAGATTATTGTGGAGGAACAGCATGGCGGACTGCAGAGCTGCTAGTCTCTTGTCGTGCTTCAAGGAAGCAACACATAATTGGCCTCGACACTTGTACTGTTAGTGCTGTACAAGACTTGTATGGGGATGTCAGCTATCTTTGGAGATGAATGGATTCCAGTGGAAATGCAAAGGGCACACCAGTTAGATTTTTCTTTTTTCCCTCCATGTAATTACAATCATGACATTTTTTTTTAAAGCGTGTAGCAGTGAAACGGGAGTTTGAACAGGTTCTTCTTGTTTCTTTTCTCACACTATGTGCATTTCCATGTTCCAGCATTTAAGGCCCCCGAAAGATGAAGGCTTCGTCCCGCCAGAGCATCTCACTCAAAATCGATGAGAGCCACCCACATTGTGAATGACTGAGCTATCATCCTTCACTATTTATAGCGTGTGATGCTCCGTGAACCGTGAAATTAATAAATAGCAAGCTCAGTAATTGCCTGGAAACCAAGCGCTGTGGCAAAGTGAGGTATAAAATCAGTGGCATCAGATGGGGTTTCTAATAAGTTGTCACATTATTGTCGATGACCTTCAAGCAATTAAAACAGTAGAGGAGTAAAAGAGAGAGGCCGAGGGGGGAGGGGTTGCAGAATAAGGAGGAGGGGTTAAGAGCAGTTGAAGTGATGGGAGTTCAGGAGAACTCTATTAGGACGGGAGGATCTTCATTAAAAGGTACTGACTGAGAGAGAGAGAGAGAGAGAGAGAGAGATTGCTCTGGAGCAGCAGGTTTGCCAACGGCCCAGTTTAAGCAATTTTTTGAATGCAGGTGACACTGAGGGCCTGATGAAATCAAAAGCTGCTCCATTCAACCAAATGTCAAGGGGTTAGGGGAAAGCCGGCGAGGACCGCTGGTGGTTCACGGTCCTTTTTTTTATTTATTATTATTATTATTATTATTAACAGCGCTTTGGTATAGCTAGTCTGCAAAAAGAGAACTGTAGTAGTGCACATAAAAGGGAGGACTTGCATACAATCTAGCTACCAACGGCTGATTTTACAAGCGCATATTATCAGCAAGCGGACCGCAGAAGTAGCCTAATAAAAGATAAAATGCATATACTGTGTGTTCACACTACACTAACAAAGAGGTCACACAGGCGGTTCAAAACAAGATTTGGGTTATCGGATTCTCGCTGAGTTCCGGGTGTGTTTATGCCCGTTTTTTTTTTTTTTTTGGCAGTCTGGTTGTTATTAGATCACCTGAAAATGTTTGTTAATGCCTGAGTGTCTGAGCAGGGTCATTCCGACTTGAGCACAGCAACACTGTAAACCACAGCCACACACTGTCTTCTATGGAACTAACTGTTCCAGCTCATCACACTTATCGGGCTGCTCATTAGTGCATCATGTTAAGCCTGGCACTAAACTTTAAACATCCCTTAATGCCAACAGCTTTCAGGATGAAATCCACCAGAACAGCAACAGTAATTGCGACTTTCATGACATAGCAATCAACAGTTTGTAAGCAAATTAAGCACTAAATGACAAAATGACACAACTTTGCACCAATACCTTGGCAGTGTTGGTAGCAGCTTCGGGCACCAAGCGCACAGTAGCCAGGAAAATATGGGGAAAGTAATTAAAAGGCGACATAATTCCCAAATATTGTTCTTTGTCATTGGTTATCACAGAGCTATGAGGGTGTTTTTAGAACTCGTAGTGGTACTGTGGTGCAGTTGCACCCACAGTTGTAATCCTCTATGCGTACATTTGTTTTTGGTTATTCTTGCATATTGTTGTTACTGCTTAATTAACTGTTATCATGGTGATGCTGCCAAATGAGGGAATGCACTGCTTTTGCGCTTAGTGACGACTTGTATTGCACAGTTCTCCGGACTATGGCACCCTATGTTTTACAAAGGGTGAAGCCCCGGCAGTGAAAACGTTGTTTACGAAAGACTAAATGCCAACGAATAAGGATTGAAGCTTCATTTTTTCTTACATGAAAAACATGTTTTGAATTTTGAGAGGATGCTGCTGACCTGATTGTCTATATGGTTTAATATAGACTGTTTCCTCAAGGTTACTCACATTTATATTTATGCATGAGATTCATAGAACAAAAATACATACATACAATTGCCAATATACAGTGCGTGTATGCATGTCAGGCCTTCAAATTAGTAAAAGAAAACTGGTATCATACAACACGTGTCTCACAAATGTAACAATCTATACCATGTCCTTGATCTCTTTAAAATAACTATATATAGGTTGGAAAACAGTGGTTATGTTCACCTGATGAAGGATAACTGGAGAGTTGGGTGATAATTCTTTGTGGGTTTGTCATGTGATCCATTGTTAATATATTGAATAGAGCTGCTATAAAAGAGCATTCCATATTTTATACTGTTATAATTTAGTCAATAAAGTAGCAATCCCTTTACGCACTGTGTTTCAAACACACGGAATTAAAAGGGCTTTACAGAGGCACAACAAAGCACAAGACTGACATTCAAAAACAATAAGCAATATAAAACAGAACAATTCAATTAGAATAGAATAAAATGAGATTTAGGAAGCAGCAGCACTTTATCATCTGTTCTATAAGCAAGTAGAAGCCAGTTTAAAGATTTAAGAACGGAAGTAATGTGCTTATTTATCTTTGGCTCGTGTAAGAGCTCTGGCAGCAGCATTCTGAACGACCTGAACCGTCTTTCTGGGAAGTCCAGACTACAAGGATGCATGGATGAGTTGCTCTAAATCATTGTCTTGAAGCTTCGATCTGAGTTAGATCTTAGGTTTTTTACCTTTACAGCTCTGTAATCGAGATGGGCGATTGCTTTCATTCTGTCGTCTTGTTCCCAAATACAACGTTTTCCTTCTTGTCGTCTTTTTTAATTGAAGGACATTTTATTGCGAGTCTAAGGGGGCGTTTGGTGAAAGCGCTAAGCACATCTGAGTGTTGTCTGCATAGCTGCGATAAGCAATGTTACTGTCATGTATGACTTAACCTAGAGGGACCAAGTGCAGGTTGAATAATAGCAGCCTAAGAATCGAACCCTGGGGGACACCTCATGCCAAGGTTTTGCACTCAGATTTATGATCACCCATGGCAACATATCCCCTGCCTTTGACATATGATCTGAACCAACTGTGCACTGCGCCAAATAATCCCATTTTACCAGCCTGTCCAGCATTATTTTTTTGGCCAACAGTATCAAAGGATGTGCTAAGACCAAGCAGCACCAACATGTCGGCTTTACATAAATTTGCTTTCAGACAAATGTCATTTGACACTTTTATCAGTGCCGGGATGTCGTCTTAAGTCAGAAGGAAATCTTTCCAAAAAAAGGCCATGTTCATTTAAAAAGTTATTGAGTTGAATCAAAACAGCTTTCTCAATATTTCCCAAAAGCTGGAAGATTAGAGACGGGTCTATAGTTATTGAATATTGAAGGATGCAGGTTGGCTTTCTTTAAAAAGGGCTTATTAACTGCATTTTTCTGTGATTTTTGGAGAAATGCCTGATTGGAGTGAGCAATTGACAATTTTGCAAAAGCTGGTTGGCAGGGTGTCAATGCAGCAGGTGGATGAACCAAGGTGCTTCAATAACCCTTAAGCATTTTAGTACTGATAGCATTAAATGTTGAAAATCTAGCCAAATTGTGTCTCCGCAGTTGCAGCAGTGGTCTGGTTCCATTCTTTTACGTGGAGGAATTCATGGCCAGTCTCATATTTTCTAATTTCTTTTCACAGAAAAAGTTGCAAACTCATTTTTTTGGAGATATAAAAAGTCAGGAGATAAACATGTTGGGGGGATTGGTTAGCTTCTCAATAGTAAACAAGGCATGTGATTAGATTCCTCTTAATGATGTCTCAGGTAAAGGCTTACAAGTTCTTATTCATTTCAATCACAAAGCCTGTCTTTATAGATGTTGCAGTGATCTTAAGATGACTCGTTTGCAGTCAGCTTTCCTGTTTGATCTATTCTTACTTGCGACTTGACTTTTTAGGTGCAATGGCATCAGTCGCTATAATAATAATATAGCTAATCAACAGAGTTTGTTTGTCATGGACATGACAACGGCCCTGGAAACAGTGGTGTGAAAGAAGCCGTGCAGCATTAAAAGGAGCCGTGCAGCATTAAAAGGTTGATTTAGAATTGGAATGTCAACGTTATGAATGCAATTTCTAACTATACGGTACAGCCCTAATACAATTGAGAAAATAAATTACCCCTGGGTGAAGGTCCTCATAACTTTCACTCCCATTTTTCGGGACATATCCCACTAATGAATGTTTTGCCGGCGAGTCTCGCATCTCGGGCTGACGGATCAGATGGTTCTTGTTCTCCTCCTCCAACTGTTTCCTTATTTTTTACCGGAGACACAGTCCATACCTCAAGGGACACAACATTCACCACCTCGAAGACCGAGTCTCTGTTTTTTAATCATCGTCACACCGGTGGAAACACTTCGAAAAAAGTGTGCCTTCTTTGCCTTCCGCCCCGGACACTATTCTCTCAAATGCGTCATTAGTTGTTTGTTTTTTTCTATTTAGGGACTATGCTTCCTCTAGGCCAACACATTACCTTATATAGAGAAACGGGGGCGTGGTAGTATGCTGATTGCATATAGCAGGGCACCAGCCTGTACATTTAGAAGGATTATGATTCAAAAACGATTGATTCAAACAACTAAATTATTGTTAATTATTGTTAATTATTTTTGCGCAAAGAAATAACATTTCTACGCCCAGTACTATTTTCGAGCCAGGTTTCAGTTTCAAGATTACAGGTAGTGATACTATCATTATTTAAAAGTGACTTGTCGGTCAGATATCGAATACTCAGC
The DNA here is from genome assembly GCA_032191485.1 of Leptoclinus maculatus. Taxonomy (NCBI): domain Eukaryota; kingdom Metazoa; phylum Chordata; class Actinopteri; order Perciformes; family Stichaeidae; genus Leptoclinus; species Leptoclinus maculatus. The sequence goes on along the minus strand of JAVDOI010000011.1, from coordinate 17,921,209 downwards.
ACAGTTACCTTCATATAATTAGTGTGGGGGGGGGGGGGGGGGCATTTGTGAGTGCCATCATGAATTCACGTACCTGAGGAAAAACCACCGCAGAGAGAAAAATCTACTTTACTCAAGTTCATTGCTGGAGCACATCCTTCTGTCTGGAATGAGCAAGCAACCTCTCACTCATTAATTAGTCAACCTCTCTACCTGTGGGCCAGCCTGCCATACTCTGCTGTGATTGATAGAACAAGAACAAAGGAAAGGGACCATGATTACTGATGAGGATTATAAATACATTTCAATTAATAAAGCCCTCCCATTGGTAATTGTCGTACAGGTTTTGCAAGGTAGTATAGGCGTGTTCGCTGGTGAATATTGGGATTTCTGTGCAACACAGTGCAGATAGCAGCAGTGGCACAGGAATAGAACAACAGCAATCTCCAGTGCTATTCTAGGTGAATGAACAGAGAAATTGAGAAATCGAGGGCGGAAGAGGCAGAGACAAAGTGAGCGAGGGAGGCGGATGGAGAGAGAAAGAAAGACGAGGGTGGATATCGCCCAGTGCTCTTTAATAACCAGGGCAGCGGAGGTTCAGGAACCAGACATGAGCAACCCAGTGGACACTAGAAGAAGGGCAATGGGGTCACACGGTACGGAGGGGGAAGACATACAGCATCGCACCCACAGGAGATTGATGTGTTTCCCAGCAATCTACGAGCCCATAAAAAAGGGCACGGTCTGTGGGCAAGCTTAAAAAGCAACCAGGGAATTGGTGGACAAAAGTTCATCTGGCACTGTCATAACACTGCAGCATGACAACATAACCCAACGGCTTCACAGGTAGAGCAGCTTTTTTCTACTCGACTGTGACATATGAGAGCTAAAATGTTTATTTAATTTACAGTGGGTGTAAACAAATGTAAACATTCTGTCACCTTGTTGTTCTCTGTTGTATCCAGAAGCTGCCCTCTGCTGACAGGCTGTCAAAATAAATACTAAATCCTTTTCACATTGTGTCCACGGATCTGCCTTTGAAGTGTTAAACTATTGGTTTGTGCACTTAAGAGTTTCCTGCTCAGCCATCGGCAAGCTTGACAAACTATGCCTCCAGCTCATTTGTCGGTTGAATTCCTATTTTATTAACTGCCTAAGCAATTCCATTCAAAACATTTTATTTTATAATATCCAAGGCTTTACTGCCTCTCGATACATTTTGTTTACCTTTCTTTATCAAACTTATATTCAGCTACACTTTTTTTGTAAATACAGTGTAATGCAAGCCAATATTCAGATTATCTACGTTTTAACAAATACATATAACCATGACTCTTTTTGTATGCCATGTTTTTTTGATAAGGGGGAAATGTCCAAATGAGGTCTAATCGTATTAAATATAATTTCCATACATTTCTAGAACCAAAATCTCAACATTGGATAAAGCCAGGTTCAAAATGACGTTTTATTTTGTTTACAAAAAAATAAAAGAATAGAATTCCTGGTGGCCAGGTCAGCTGATTGACCCAGAGGGAAACAACAGGAGGCAGATAAAGTCAATCACAATTATAGACCGTCAGCCCACCCACCCACCTTAACCTGATGGCATGATCTCTCCCTGTTATCATCGGTTAACATTGACATCATTGATAGGCGTCAACAAAATGTCCATTCAGTGTGTGGAGAGCAGGACGAAGAGAGTCGTCACTGGTGGAAAGAAAAGAGAAAGAAAGAGAAAGAGAACAGTTGGAGCTGAGAGGAGAAGGAGCGCATTGAAAGCAAAAAAAGCCCTGTGCAGGATTGTTAAATTAAAAAGCAAAATTATAAGCAGCAGCACATATTAATATCACACACTACCTTTCATAAGTTGGTTATATGTTTTTAAAGAAATTATAAGTTGCACCACTTATTGATCAAACTGTAAGCAACCAGCAGATGGTTTATGGAACTCCAACTAACTGAAACTAAAGACACTATTTTGGTATTACTCCACAATTCAGTCAGAAGCCATCAAATAATCATGTCTGCCATGTTTTTGGGAATAAAATGTTCAAACAAACCTAAATGTGTGTTTTGGATGTTGTCTTTCCGCTGGTCTGAATAAATATATGTTAATGGAAGCAAATTAGCCCAAAACCTGAAAACTAATCAGTGCATGTGTTTTTGCCTTGAATAGTTTTGAAAACATTTTTAGAAGAAACTCTTTTCTCGCTATCTTGCCGCTAGTACTTCGAGGATCAATACCACTCTCATGTGGTACATGTGAAGCTACAGCCAGCAGCCGGTTAGCTTAGTAAAACCCAACATGGCTGGAAACACGGAAAGCACCTTCTGTTCAAAGGTAAACAAAGAAAAACGTTTACCAGCACCTCTAAAGCTTACTGAGTAACATGTTGAATCTGGTTTGTATGATCTATACCAAAACCTAATCGGCTGATATTTTGTCACCTTTGGACAGAGCACGGCTAACATTTCCCCCCTGCTCCCAGTCTTAAGCTATGCAAAGCTAAGCTAAGTGTATCCGGGCTCCAGCTTCTTATTGAACAGACATTATGCAGCAGAGTGGCATACATGTGTTTTATTACATATTTTACTATTGGATTATTGAATTAATATTACGTACTCTTGAGGCAGTTTAATTACAATAATGAATTGTATTTGGTAAGATGCTCATATGTTTAAAGTAAATGATTAATCATTTAATCAAACCGAACTGTCAGATCTATGTGGTAGAGTAAATAGTACAGTATTTGTAGGAGAAGCATATAAGAGAATAGAAAAATAGATAGATGTACAACTTACTCAAAATGTTCCTAAAATAGAGTACTGCAGTTAGTTTAATCAATTGCTTTCCATCACTTCCACCGCAAACAAAAACAAGTTCAGGATTTAAATGGAAGTAGCTTATTTTGGTAATATTTGCCAAAACATGTGAGTAAATTGAGATTAACATGTCATGCAAAACTGCTGCCAAAGGCAGTGAGCATAAAAAAAACCACAATCTCAATCCTCCAAAAGCACTTCACAAACTTATCACAGCCAAATTTCAAGACGAAAGGTATTTCATACTCAAAAGACTTCATCTTCAAAGAACTCCAGCTGACTCTTTGACACCTGTGTGTAGAATGTTGTAAAACTCAGGGTCATTTCCTGTATTTCAAAGCAGCATTTCTGACGACACCCTGAGTACATATCCTCCCCAAGGACACCACATTGGCATACAGGTCTGATTGAATACACTGCGGTTAGTTTTATTAAAACTCAAGCAGCGTAAAACGTCTCCAATGGATTTTAAGGGCCAAAGTATCTCCCGCCATGTTCTCTGTGTCTTCCTCTTCACAAAGCCAATGCATTGTCTTTTTAGAGACTTTTTAGAAGATCAAAGAGCATTTTGAACCGTGGCACCTTGTTTCAAAGCAGTGAGGACGGTTGCATGAGCACCTTCAAAGGAGGACAAGTTTTAATAACCACTGCGGCGTCTATGTCAACACTGAAGTGAAAGGAATACATTTGAAGCTTAACAGTGAAGAGGGAAATATTGGCTCCCAACTTTGATTATGCAATATTCACAGACAAATATGTAAACCTCCAAAAAGAAGAAAAAAAACCTCATGAGCCACAAATGTTGGAGGTGAATGAAAGGATTGTATTTTAAGCTCCTAATAAATAAGGCTGAGGCAACATTCAGCGGCAGCTCTGCTCATTGTGTTCTTGTGAAGTGGTTTTATTCCTTAGCACAATAAAGCGTGTGATCATCATGCACATGCAGCTGCCTCCACTAAAAACCCATTCGGTGCTACGGTGTTGCTCCCATGATGCTTTTTCTTTTGCATTTCTCCAACTGCTGTGAGAACCTGTCGGGAGCTGGAGGGACATTTATAATTCAACACTGCCTCTAGTGGACTGAGTCGGTACTTCCAGAGATGCCACGAACACCTGCAGTACAGATGCTGCAGTGAAGAAATGTTCATTATCTATATCTCCCGAAAGCCTCGTGGATGCCCACATTGAGCTGCTCTCATACAGGGTGAGTTCAACTCTTATCCGGGTAATGTGGTTAATCAATTACAAGTCCTCGTCCCCTGAGGGTATTCACATTAACTTGAGTATAGGTTTTCACTTAGAGTGGATCAGTGATCTCTGCAGTGGCTTCCCCCTCCAGACTTCTTTCATTATCTAAAATGAGAGCATATTGAAGGGGGGGCAACCAAGGTGGAGCAGGCCGGCGTCGGGGTGGGGGTGGAGACATTTGTGTGAGGGTCACATTCACGTCTCCTGCCACACCTCGGCGCTGAGGTCTCCGCATATCCATCAAATGATATTATCCATCACCATCAGCTCTCGGCTGATAAAGAGAAATGACATGAGCTGCATTTGGAGAGTATTAAAAAAAAAAAAAAGTGACTCAGACAACTACAGTGTTCAGTCAGTGTCAAAAAAAATCAAATCATTGCGGCTCCTCAGTCCTCCCCCCCCCACTGCAGTCTGGGTTTAGAGGAATCTATTCAAAACCTCACATAATTCCTCGCATTCAGTCCCACCCATACAAATCTGTTCATTCTCTCTCGCACATAATTCTATTCAGTGTTTTCTCTGTTAAGTCTCTGTGCCTGGCCTCGCTCTCTGTCTCCGGTCTGTTGTAGTCATCCTTTACAGGACGCTCGTCCTGTTCCCTTTCAGCCAGACTTAAAGTCTTTATATTCACATCTTAAGAAAAAGGATTCAAATGAATAACGCGCAAAAAAAAGACAAAGCAGGCGGCTTTAATGACGATCAGAAGGACCTCATCAATCATGTTTCAACTACGTGGAATGTCAAGTAACTGGTTACAGTACAGCAACATTATACCAGAAGTGCAGATACTCTTGACATCAGGTGAAGGGAAAAAAAACTATCAGAATGTGCATTGATGTGAATTACAATGTGCTTCAAAATACAGGAACATGTATTCGTATTTGCTGTGGATGACTCTAAAATCTTGCAGTCTTTTCAATCAACACCCATTTATGTATACCTGTACAATCTGTGCATTCCAGTCTGCACCTCTGGGGCAGAAATACATTTTCATAGATATGCAGAGAGTATCCATGAAGCACTTCTGTCTCTAAACAAGTTTACAGTGGTGCCTCCATCTGCAGATTTTTTTAATGAAGACATTACTTTTGTTTCTCCAGAATACACATCTGCAGGGTCCAACTGTTCATTTCAATATGTTCCATACATTTATAGTCCAAGGCTATAATGTTTATGTAGTATTTTGTCTTTGACTGAGTACTGTGTGTTTTAATGCTGTTAAAGCCTTAAAGCTAGAGTTGGTAATCCTCAACAACATTTTATACTTGTTGAAATTCTCTTTACATCCCAGCAAATCAATAAATCAAACTTGACGGTCCCTAATTGTAGCATGAAATATAAGTGATATCAACCCACTGTATCTCAAATACAAGCACACCTCATATAATCACATAACTGCTGTAGTATCTAATATGGTAATTGAGATTTTTTTGCATATGGTCCAAAGTCTTTAAGATGTCAGGCATCATATGCATTTAAAGCAAAAGTCCATTTCTATTTTTGCAGAAGACTATAATTATGCTAGTGGTAACCAGATTTTAATTATTTGAATTGAGCTAAAAGTATATTTGACTCAAATACATTAATCGGCTGATAAACAGTCTTTACCAAACTTCAATGAAATGGTAGAAGATAGACATTAACAGAAACACATTAAGATCATGTGGTCCTTATATGTTTAAAAAGATTTTAAAACAACAAAAAAGTATAATGATGATAATGACATCACATTTGTTAAAAAGCATATAAAACGGCAAGCAGGAAATACATAATGATATTTATTGAGCTAATAATATTAATGTTCCAAAACTGTGAAAGATGATCTCTTAAATGTGAAACTATAATAAGTTGCAGACACATTGACGTCATGATTTTCCATGAATACATTTTAAAACAAAATTGAATTGGCAAGTCACACAAGACAGCCATACATCCTTTGGTTTTGAATAGCTCTTTCTTTTCCTCTTTACCATTTTCTCCTTTCCTGCGAAGACCTTTGTTTTTCTCTGTACAAGGATACCTTCCTCAAGGGAATTTAGGACTATGTCTGTAAGAAATGCAGTGGTTCTCCCGGTCTTAGTCGTCTTATGGGGCCCTGCTTTTGGGAATGGCTTCACCAAGACAGGCGAATGAATAGTCATCAGGGAAAATGTTCCAGCAGGAGGCACAGTGGGCAGTGGTGGAGAAAGGACCACCAGTAGGTACGTTTAAGGCCCAAATATAGATTATGTGGCAGATAATGAAGACCAATCAGGAAGGAACAGTGAAGGGACAGTGAAGGGGGTCCCAGAGATGGGCCCAATGAAGGCAAAGAGGCATGTCTCAGCTGCAAGGAAGGTGTAGATGATGGATGATTGTAGCAGCCATTGGTAAAGAATCCCTTACAATTGCTGGTACCTTATGTCATAAATGGACACGGTCATTCCACGATGATCTCTTCTTGAAAGGGCCAAACACACTATGGTCCAGTGGCAGCAACTTGTGGGAGCAGTGTGGGGGGTGGTAGGAGAAGAGAATAATGCCAGCCCCACTATAGACGTCAATTCCTCCCAAGGACATGTGGGTGTGATGTTTGTGGAGGATCAGCTAGACCTTCTGTGTTAGAGAGGCTCCTGTATGAGTTTGGAGGTGCTAAAAGAACTCTCGATAATCTTCATCCTGGATCCATTCTCATTATTTTGCTGTTCTTTTACAGCCAGTGGGGGAATCCCTGATCAAATGAGGGTGGACGTTTTTACAAAGCGTGGAAGGATTGCATTCGTCAGTGCGTTCACTGAGCGTGCCACAGTGACACGCTCTCCACACATTATTGCCCTCACTTGCTTTTGGCCTCTTCTGGCAAGAACCTTCTCCGAATTCTGGACAGTGGAGATCTCTGTCTTATCCCTATTCCAGATAGCCTTGGCAGTGACACGGTGTTTATGTGTTACCTCTGCCATATTGGTAAAAAAAAGAATCGGACAAATTTGTTTTATTAAAGTGTGTTGCCCCTGATAAATTGTGGTTTGTGGTTGTCTCGGGGAAAGGCTCGGGTGCCTTTTCAGGAAACCATCCAAACAGTCAGCCGCCACCACTCCATGCTCATCCCATGACTCATGGTGCTTGAAGTTGTGAGCCTTTGCCAGCTCATTGGCATAGTTTACGAACCTGTGTGAAAGCATTAACTTAAATTAAAAATGTTGGTAGCACTTTATAATAACTACACACTATGAAGCATTAGTTAAGCATGAGTAAACACTTAATTCATCATTTATAAAGCATTGTTCCTACATTAATAATTCATTAGTATGCAGTTCATAACAACAGTTATAAATGTTTTATTCTTGATTAATAAGCTCGTCTATTATGTGTTCTATTATTGTGTTTTCATACTTTATAAATGATGGATTCCCCATTTGTAAATGAAGTATTATATATTTTACAAACCAATAATTAAGGAGTTGTAGATGATTAATAAGATCATTTATAAAGTGTTAGTAAATGATTAATAACTTATTTAGATGTAAATTATTCATGCATTTATATATAAAATTATTTAGATATGCACTAATGGTTAGGAACTATGTTAATATATGCTTTATAAATGCGTATTAATACTGCAATTCATGATTAATTAATGATTTATTAAGGTAGTTACTAGTCCTTAGTAAAGTGTTTTGTGTGAGCTCATCTAAAGTGAGGACTATCTATGCCTTATAAAGCATTTATTAAGTATTTTGTGTGAGCTCATCTAAAGTGAGGACTATGTATGCCTTATAAAGCATTTATAAATTACATTGAAAGGCCAGCAGTGCCTCAAAACTCATAGTTTTTTAACAGAAAAGGCAAATAGACACAACACAAAGTGACCAAGAACATATCAATATTTATTGCAAGATGCAAACAATATACTGTTAAATACAAACCTCTCAGGCATTCATTCATGTAAGAAACAAACAAAGACATTCTCCTTCAGGAGAACATGGCTGGATATAACACATTTGTAAATATACAACTGGAGCTAACCAGGAGCTTGCATATTAGTTTACATTTACTTATTTAACTATTCATTTTAACCAAGCATATCGATCTCCACTGTTCGCACTTTACTTCAGTTGCATGTCCCGATGGCAGCCGGCCGAATCTACTCATTGTTTGCAATAAGCGAAATAAGTGAAATCGAGTGAAGTCCCGCTTTCAAAACGTCATCAATGTGGGACGGACAAAGGAAAAGACCGCTTCATACGTCATCAACGTGGGACAAACGTTTCGCTCAGGAACTGATACGGAAGTGCACTTATGCGATGGTAAACTCCGACCTATGTTGAAAGGGCGCGCGGACCTCCGCCAGAAAGAATGACTGCTGACGGGCCTCCAATGCCCGTCTGTGTGTTTCTTAGTTTGCTGGCACGTAACGTTACACATTATGGACGATGAGTATCCAGCTAGCCTTCCAGCTAGCACTAGAGGTCCTGAGACAGGCGCACGCTAACGCGTCACCTCCGTTGTAAATAGCCATCTGTCACCTGGATCGCTCCAACTAGCTGTTATATGTGGAGTGGATGTGAATGAGATCGATATGTTTGGTATGAAATTAATAGTTAAATAAGTAAATGTAAACTAATATGCAAAGCTCCTGGTTAGCTCCAGTCATATATTTACAAATGTGTTATATCCAGCCATGTTCTCCTGAAGGAGAATGTTTGTTTCTTACATGAATGAATGCCTGAGAGGTTTGTATTTAACAGTATATTGTTTGCATCTTGCAATAAATATTGATATGTTCTTGATCACTTTGTGTTGTGTCTATTTGCCTTTTCTGTTAAAAAACTATGGGTTTTGAGGCACTGCTGGCCTTTCAATGTCATTTATAAATGCTTTATAAGGCATAAATAGTCCTCACTTTAGATGAGCTCACACAAAATACTTAATAAATGCTTTATAAGGCATAGATAGTCCTCACTTTAGATGAGCTCACACAAAATACTTTACTAAGGACTAGTAACTACCTTAATAAATCATTAATTAATCATGAATTGCAGTATTAATACGCATTTATAAAGCATATATTAGCATAGTCCCTAACCATTAGTGCATATCTAAATCATTATATATATAAATGCATGAATAATGTACATCTAAATAAGTTATTAATCATTTACTAACACTTTATAAATGATCTTATTAATCATCTACAACTCCTTAATTATTGGTTTGTAAAATATATAATACTTCATTTACAAATGGGGAATCCATCATTTATAAAGTATGAAAACACAACAATGAAACACATAATAGACAAGCTTATTAATCAAGAATAAAACATTTATAACTGTTGTTATGAACTGCATACTAATGAATTATTAATGTAGGAACAATGCTTTATAAATGATGAATTAAGTGTTTACTCATGCTTAACTAATGCTTCATAGTGTGTAGTTATTATAAAGTGCTACCAAAATGGTAAAAAATAATCATTAAGCATGAATAAATCATCAATCTGTTATCTTACCTCTTAAACCATGAGAATCATGAGAAGGTCCTCTGACAATATGGTACTGTCAACCTCTCTTTCCTCTTAATAAATCAATATAAAGTCTCATGACTTTGCTGCTGTCCTTACTGACTTTCCCTCTGCAATGTCACTGGCTGCACTATCAAACAATGGTTGTGACTGGAGTCCCCCATCCCCCTCCCTGGGTTCCAATCAAGTCGAACGTATCTGTTCTGAAATAATAATATGTGTATTTCTTACAAGTGAACTAATCATCCTTATTGGCGTTGCTGGGTCTTATACAATCAAACCACTTTAAATAGACAGTGAATTCATTGCTTTTGCAGACATACTTGTCACAGTTTAGGCTTTGCCCCTGTGTTCCTGTGTCTGTGTGTGTGTATGTTTCCCCTGATTGCACTCATCCTACTCACCTGCCCAGTCCACCCAGCTGCCTTCAATCTCCTAATCACCCCACACATATATATACTCCCCTGCTTTTCCTGTGCTGGTTGTGAGATCGTCCTTAATTCGTCCCCCTGTCTGCTCCATGTTTGTCACTTCGCCTTTTTGTCACTTCGCCTTTTTGTCACTTCGCCTTTTTGTCACTTCGCCTTTTTGTCACTTCGCCTTTTTGTCACTTTGCCTTTTTGTTAGTTTTTGCTCGCTCCCGGTTGGAGTTGTTTTAAGTTCCTGTTTTTTGACTGCTTGGTGCTCATTAAATAACCTGGCATTCTACTCAACCTCGTCTCCCGTGTCTGTCTGCACTTGAGTCTCCGATCTGCTCCTCGGACGTGACAGAACGATCTCACCATGCAAGACTCAGCAGACCAGTTTTGGGGAACCCGCTTGGCCAGGGGTGGGCCTCTGAGCGTACAGAAGGCTAACCGCGAGCTTAGCCGCCTTTCCACCCCTAAGAGGACCATGGCAGACTGCAGACCACTGGTTGGTGCACGTTGCACCACACCCGTCTGTCCAGTTTTGGGGAACCCACTTGGCCAGGGGAGGGCCCCTGAGCTTACAGAAGGCTAACCTCGAGCTAAGCTGCCTTTTCACTCCTAAGAGGCAGAGACGGAGGAAGGGTCAGACTCCCGTTCCCACTGGGCCGCAGCGTTCCCCCGTTCCCGCTGGGCCGCAGCGATCCCCCTTTCCCGCTGGGCCGCAGCGATCCCCCGTTCCCGCTGGGCCGCAGCGTTCCCCCGTTCCCGCTGGGCCGCAGCGTTCCCCCGTTCCCGCTGGGCCGCAGCGATCCCCCTTTCCCGCTGGGCCGCAGCGATCCCCCGTTCCCGCTGGGCCGCAGCGATCCCCCGTTCCCGCTGGGCCGCAGCGATCCCCCGTTCCCGCTGGGCCGCAGCGATCCCCCGTTCCCGCTGGGCCGCAGCGTTCCCCCGTTCCCGCTGGGCCGCAGCGTTCCCCCGTTGCCGTCTCCACTAGGCCGCAGCCGACTCCAGCTCCCCGTGTCTTGTCGGCGGTCCGGCCGACTCCAGCTCCCCGTGTCCTGTCGGCGGTCCGGCCGACTCCAGCTGTCTTCTCAGCGCCGCAGCAATCTCCGGTTCCTGCCGCTGCCGCCTCCGTGCCGCAGCGGCCATCGGTTCCTGACCCCCAGCCTCTGGAGCCCTGTTCCCCGGCTGACCCCCAGCCTCTGGAGCCCTGTTCCCCGGCTGACCCCCAGCCTCTGGAGCCCTGTTCCCCGGCTGACCCCCAGCCTCTGGAGCCCTGTTCCCCGGCTGACCCCCAGCCTCTGGAGACCTGTTCCCCGGCTGACCCCCAGCCTCTGGAGACCTGTTCCCCGGCTGACCCCCAGCCTCTGGAGACCTGTTCCCCGGCTGACCCCCAGCCTCTGGAGACCTGTTCCCCGGCTGACCCCCAGCCTCTGGAGACCTGTTCCCCGGCTGACCCCCAGCCTCTGGAGACCTGTTCCCCGGCTGACCCCCAGCCTCTGGAGACCTGTTCCCCGGCTGACCCCCAGCCTCTGGAGACCTGTTCCCCGGCTGACCCCCAGCCTCCCCAGTCCGGCTCCCCGGCTGACCCCCAGCCTCTGGAGACCTGTTCCCCGGCTGACCCCCAGCCTCCCCAGTCCGGCTCCCCTGAGCCCCAGCCTCCCCAGTCCGGCTCCCCTGAGCCCCAGCCTCCCCAGTCCGGCTCCCCTGAGCCCCAGCCTCCCCAGTCCGGCTCCCCTGAGCCCCAGCCTCCCCAGTCCGGCTCCCCTGAGCCCCAGTCTCCCCAGTCCGGCTCCCCTGAGCCCCAGTCTCCCCAGTCCGGCTCCCCTGAGCCCCAGTCTCCCCAGTCCGGCTCCCCTGAGCCCCAGTCTCCCCAGTCCGGCTCCCCTGAGCCCCAGTCTCCCCAGTCCGGCTCCCCTGAGCCCCGGCCCGAGCTGCAGTGTTCCCAGTCCGACCCACCCGAGATCCTGGGTCCAGAGCCCTTCTGCCCGTCGGGCCGTCCGCCTGAGCTCTTGGGCCCTGAGCAACTCCGCCAGTCAGGTCGCCCACCCGAGGTCCTGCGTCCGGATCCCTCCTTCCCGTCCGACCGCCCTCCTGCCCGTCCCCCAGAGCCCTGTGGCAGGTTGGATCCGGCCTTAATTCGTCCCCCTGTCTGCTCCATGTTTGCTCATGGTTTGTCACTTCGCCTTTTTGTCACTTCGCCTTTTTGTCACTTCGCCTTTTTGTCACTTTGCCTTTTTGTTAGTTTTTGCTCGCTCCCGGTTGGAGTTGTTTTAAGTTCCTGTTTTTTGACTGCTTGGTGCTCATTAAATAACCTGGCATTCTACTCAACCTCGTCTCCCGTGTCTGTCTGCACTTGAGTCTCCGATCTGCTCCTCGGACGTGACAATACTGTATTTATTATTCACTCTTTCTATCAATATCTATTGTTTGAACACATATAGAATACACAGTATATTATAAGAAATAAAGATGTTTACTGAGGAGCTAAGATACTAGAACTAACATTTATTTCAACACACCCTTTTATAAATGTTACATTTAAATTTAGTGGAATATATTTTAACATAAAAAACTCAATGTTTAACTTTAGACGGCAAAAGAGAAATACTGTACATCCTTAAAATTCATCAAATCTAAATAATTTTTTTGGTGAAAGCTTCTACTGAGGTGAAATGATTCTGCTCCTTTTCCACAGGAAGAGAGAATCTTACTAAGTGAAGGGCCAGCACTAGCTAGTGTCTGTGAGGAGGAATTCAGTAAATGTTGAATTGACTTGCATTTATATAGCCAGTCTTAGAACCACTCAAAGCTCTTCACACTACATGCCAAACTTTAGCCTATTAACACACACACTCAGACATTGATGGCAGAGACTGCCATTCAACCTGCTCATCAGGAGATAATCTAATTATCCACACACTCTCTTACATTAGTAGTACAGCCTTGGCGGGCAGTTTGGGGTTTAGAAGACAACCTGCTTCACCGCCGCCTCCCCATCCCTTTTTACTATTGTTGAGATTACACCCAGACTCCATGTACCTTTGAAATGTAGTGGAGTTGAAGTATAAAGTAACATGAAATGGAAATATTAAAGCCAAGCACAAGTAACTCAAAATTGTACTTAAGTAAAGTACTTAAGTAAATCTACTTAGTGTACACCACTGGACACCACATTTCTGTACGTAAATATGAAGCTACCACAATCTAACACAATCTAACCACTAGCAACACAAGAGCTCCTAAATTAACGCTTTGCATCTAGTTTTTTTAATCTAAAATGAAACCAATAAACAATTTCCATCATTTTACAGGGGATTGTGTACCTGACCATTTCTTAATGCTAAGCTAAGTTACGTTACCTTGGACAGAGCCAGACTAGTTGTTATCCCCATTTACTAGGTTTTATGCTAAGCTAAGCTAATAGTTGCCTTGTCCAGCTTCATATTTAGCCTACAAATACGAGAGTGGTGTCAATCCTCTCATCTAACTCTTGACAAGAAAGCTAGAGGTAAGTCTAGAGAGATCTAAAGGCTGAGCATCTGTGATGGTCGGTAAAAAGCCCATAACCCTCTATCTACCCAAGGATATTTGGTGGTACATCAGATCTGGTGTATTTGTAAAAGTGATGAAACAATAGAGAACAAAGAAAAGTGCCCTACTGTTCACTTCCTTGCTTCCCCGCTGCCTGAATCTCATCTGTCCTCCAGCCTCCATCCTCCGATCCTCTTTCCATCACCGGCTCTCTGTACCAGTCTGTTCCCCTTCCAACACTCCATCACAGCAGCACGGAGCCCTGGAGATGTCTCCCTGCTAAGGAGTGATGTAGTGGGCTACGCTAACAGACCCTCTCGGCCACCATTATTAACCAGGCCCAGCTCTCATTTCTCACGGCCTACAGAAACATACACGCACAGACACACACACACACACACACACACACACACACAAAAAGTCCAGATAAAGACACACACACTTGAAACACACACAGCCACTTCATTCAATTCTTCACCGGAGATAAGCAGACATTGCATGTTTTCCTATCTTAGAATTAATGTAGCAACAACTACATTTGATTTAACTTTAATTTGGTAGTTGAATTAACGAATTAGCAGCGGTGCGTTACAGTGATGACAGGACTATTTTTCCTCAGTCCCACTACTCCAGTGGCCAATGATGAAAGCAGTATTATTACCACAGTATGCAATATTCAAACACGAGATTTGTCATCTAATGAAGAGAATTACATTTCAGACTGCATGTATAATTTATTGCCATCAACCTTAATCCAGTACTCAGTGCTGCAGACACAGACTGCAAATGAAGAGCAGAAACACACAAGTGCATTATCTGAATCAATAAACTACAACAGATTAAAATTCCACTCAATCCAATAGCTTTTTATATACTTAATTGTAGATTTTGGGGGCATTTGTGAGGACAAATATGTATCTAATACTGATACTGGTGTGTGTGTGTGTGTGTGTGTGTGTGTGTGTGTGTGTGTGTGTGTGTGTGTGTGTGTGTGTGTGTGTGTGTGTGTGTGTGTGTGTGTGTGTGTGTGTGTGTGTGTGTGTGTGTGTGTGTGTGTGTGCTTGCGTGTGTGTGCTTGCATGTGTGTGTTTACCCTTACTTGAATACAGTGGTGGGCCGTGCATTTTATACCTGGGCCTTCACTGCTGTCCTGCAGCTGAAACACAGCTACGGTTATTATTTGTTTCGTGTAAAAATGAAGCTCAATACCTATAAATGCACTAACTGCAGAGTGCAGATACATGAATACGCCGAGACTGCGTCTCCTCTCTGCTCTGACTGCAGCTGGGACTGCTGCGCGCGAGAGAGTCCGCCTGTGAGTGCTTTGGGGCGGCGTAGGGGCTCACGGCAGCACCCGCTGCTCGTTCACGATAGTGCAGAATGTACGTGCTTTCACGTCAGAGTCACAACACCTGGTGTTTCTAACAACACCAGAAAAAGTCACTAGATTTGTCGCTAGTAGCTTTCAACCAAAAAAGTCGCCATGAGGGTTTGGAAAGTCGCCAGATTTAGCGAGAAAGTCGCTAAGTTGCCAACAGTGGCACCGGCTAAATATGTCCCCAGAGCAACATTGGACGTAACAATAGTTCCTATCACATATAAAACCAAACAAAAATCCATCTTCATAAAAACAAGTTGTACAAATAATAATATATAAACAAGCATATTAAAGCTACTGCAGATGTAAAAACAAGAGCTTACCCTAGCTGTTATTCGCTTAAAGACAAAGTCCATCCTCCTTTCTTTGTTAACAAAGAGTTTAATCTCACGGTTGTTCAGTACATCCATGCGTTTTAGTTCCAGTAAGAAGTCCTTCTCGATTCATGGACGCCAGTGAAGACAGTCGAGCCTCCCCAGTTGTATTTCTTGAATACGTTTTAATGCGTTTGAGGGCTGAAAATGTCCGCTCGACAGAGACAGCAGATATTGGGATTGTCACCGCCCAACATGTCAGGCTAGCCCACTGACCAATCACGTATGGCTAGGCCAGCTAGCAGGCTCTGGCACGTCAAAGAATACGCCCAACATGTCAAACTAAAGATCTGATTGGTTGAACACTATGACAATCAACAATATCGTCCCCATTCACTTAAACTTTAAAGGGATTCACTTGTGAGTCTGCAGGCCTTAGGCCTCTCTTACCTAGAGACACAGAGGAGAAATCTGATTGGATACTTAAAACAAGCTGCACTGGAAGCAGAACAACTGAGGAACACAGTAGCTGTGCAATGAGAAAATAAGATAATGGGACAAATATTTTTATAAATTATAATACATGTAGTGTATTTATGAAAAATTATTAAATTATAAAATAGCTATAACTTTGTGATTATGTTTAGGCCAGCAGAGAAGGCTTTGCAGGCCCTGACGGCCCACCACTGCTTGAATGTATACAATTCAGTTTTCTGACTTTTCCTCCTGTGGTGCATGACAGGAATCAGTTTTATTTTCTGTTGATGTGTTACAGAGTGTGTTTTCTTGCTTGACTGGCCTGGTATTCCGTCATTAGTCTATTGCTTTCAGCAGAACTGCCAATCCTGTATGTGAGTGAAAAAGCCTTCGCCTTCCAGTGGCGTGTATCGAATTCCTTTACCCCCTAGTACAACTAGTGCTGCTAGCTAGGAAACAGGGTAAATATAACTGCTCCCTCTCTCGCCCGCCAAGGCATTGATTTATACTACAAATCTGAGGGGAAGTCAGCTTATTCATAGAACAAAAATATAGTTGTTTCGTACACACATCTCAGAGGATTTGATTCAGTATAGATGAGGGCTGTCAGAGCAGTCTGTAGCAGTGGGTTCCAAACATTGCCAGTTGATGACATTCTCTCCGAGTGTGTGTGTGTGTCTGTATCATACTGCGGTTAGAGATAGAGGGTGATGCTCTGCACAGTTGTCTACATTCACATTTTGCCTTTTTTTTAAATGCTGATTCCCCATAAAGGTAGCACACTTGTCTTCGTGGGTGTCGCAGTAATGCTGCACACTGCAGGAAACCCACCTTCTCACTCAGAGAACAATTAAGAAGAGAAGGCGAGAGAGGAAGAGAGGGACGACTGCAGACGTGCATCTTTCCCCTCACATTAAAATAACGAGAAGAGAAACAACAAGCAAGTGTTTGGAAATGAAAAGGAAGAGAGTAAGCCTCGAGAGGGACAGATGGGAGGAAAAGAGGAACCAGCAGATGGGCAAGATTGAAACAGGCAGAGATGGGGAGGAAGATACAAAAAAGAAGACAGGAAAAGTGTAAAAGGCCCAGGTCGGAAGTATGTTCCTCTGTTGTGAGAGGAACCTTGTTGAGTGAGCCAGTGGCTGTGATGTCTGGCACAGCATCAGTCCATGTGATCAGACAACGGGCGTCTGGCTCATCACCCAGTCACTTTGTTCCCCCTCTGACAGCCCCGAGGCCTGACTGCCTGACTGACTGTTGGTGAGAGAAAGAGGCAGAGATAGAAAGAGAGGACTCCTACCGCCTCCGTTCCTTGTCAGTGAGGAGGAAATTAGCAGCGTGAAGCAATTAAAACTACTGCGAAAACGCCAGCTAAAATTAGCTCTCCTCCGGGTCAGTGAGGCAAAAGTCGAGTTCAAAGGATGACTCCTCTTTCTTCCTCTCTGTCAAACATATACACAAAAACAAACAGACACACACACACACACACACACACACACACACACATCAGCCAGATATATAATGGCTGTCCCGTCCACTGCCCTGCAGGCCATGATCCCATTGCCCAGATAGAATTCCTAATTGATGTGACAAAGTGCCTGGGAGTGTCCCGTTTCTCCGGAGTGGTTTTCTAAAATGCCACGGCGACCTCTTTCTCCCCTCTCTCTGTCCTTTTGTACGCTATTCCTTTCATGGCCAAGTGCGGTTTAAATGGGGTAAAAAAAAAAATAAAAAAAAAAAGTATCTTGACATCCGACGGACGGATATTATTATGATCGCCGAATATTGACCGTGGCCACACTGGGCAGGAACGAGAGGACAAATCAAACATTAAAAAAGCTTGGCTATAAAGCGATGTTCTTTGCGGAAATGAAAAGCATAGCGACGCGTCAGCTTTCATCTTGTAAGATAATAGCCCAGTTGTCTCAGTTAAGAAGACATGGCTTTAGAGTGCAAGAAGGAGACGGGTTTGACTGTGGAAGCTTTTAGGAGCTGTCACTCCGAGAAACATGACAGCGTCGCTAAAAATAATGCCTGCTTATAAACTCAATGTCAGTGGCTCGGGGTGTGTTGGGTGTCTACTTAAGAGATCGCAAGCTAGAAAAACAACATTTGAGCAGGCCTGTGCACGCACACACGCAAACACTATCAATCTCAGTATTACATTTCACTGTCAACGGGCAGCAAACGTGGAATGACACAAGCCGACCCATTCTTTGTTTTCTCGTATCTAGATGGATGTTCTTGTTGTGTTTTGTTTCCCATTAATTAAGTGTGGGGGTGTTGGTGTCAGTCACTATTAATTTGGAAGTGTTAATGCGCCCGGCTTTGTTTGACAGTCTTTCTTTATTACACCACACCATTGTCAGTGAAAATCATGATTAATTTGTTGAATTTAATGATGTATAATTTGGCAACTCCATATTTTTTTTTTTTATAGCTGTCAACTTGACAGCACTGGAGAGATCTTTGTGAAGGTGGGCTTTAGAGGGAGACTGGGTTTGGCTTTACTAACTGTGATTCGGTTTCTGAAATTGCTTTTTAACAATTCAATTATTGCAAACGAGCCACTGACAGATACTAAAATGTTGTTTTATCCAAGGTTTTTAGCTGCATTCCTCTGAAGACAGGTGTATGTGTTCACTTGGTATGGTTTTGTGAGACTGTGTGTGTGTGTGTGTGTGTGTGCCTATTTTTCGAGCCAAAGCCTGAACACAACTACAGCTCAGACCGGCTTAAAACCCGGTTGTGAAAAGAATGTGAAACACAAGCGGATGTCCTCAACACAAATTACCCATCATGCAGCAACTGGAAACATACCAGAGCTCAGAATCTTTCTGGAAGCGCCGTGGAAGTGCTGTTCTGCATGAACATGATCTTTAAATGTCCTTGCTGTGACCTTTACTTTACAGAATGCACACTGTGTACTGTAGGCCTAAAAGACAATGAGGCGTTCACTGACCTGTGCAATGAGACCATGCAGTAATGCTTCAATCAACACCTGGCTGATTGTGTTTCCATTTATACTGTCAGTGTGCGTGCACGTTTGCCAGCCCACATCTGTGTATCTGCGCGTGTGCATGTAAGTATATGCACACATGTGTGTGTGTAGGTGTTTGCATGCGTTAACTGCGCGCCCTTGTCGCTGTGTGTTAGAATTCAAACCTGTTTACCCCTCAAAAGTCTCGATATGGGCCATTTACATTCTGGAATGAGAAACAGATTCACATTCAGGGACGGTTTCCAAGCCCCATTATTTGCCGTCACTTTCAAATCAAAATCAATTTCCCCAGCCCCTGTTGTTCTCCTCCTGGGCTAAAATATTTTCGCTCCGAGTGTGTCTGATGAAAGGTTTTCTCTGCACAGCCCCAGAGAGCTGGCGTGCTGAGGAGGAGGCAGCTCTGTGCATGAGTGTGTGTGTGTGTGTGTGTGTGTGTGTCATTGGAACACAATGTGAGATGGAAGAGAGCAGTCAACGCTGACCTCAGCTGCCCTACCTGGCTGTGTTTCTTGAGACCAGAAAGTGCTTCATACTAAAGACAGATAACATTTCCACCAGTAAACACACACGAACAGGCAGACACGCTAGCCCAAAAGCGCTTCTCTGTTGTGGTGCATGTTTGCTTGTGATGTGTGTTTTCTTGAAGCGCTGTTTGTTCTCCTATCCTATGCTTGATCAGGTTGGATGAAATCTCCCCCTCCCTGCCGATGGCAGCGACATAGTAGCGGAGGGGGGAATACTGATCTGTCAGCGCACCATACAGACGGCACTTAAGAGACTCGGGGTAATAGCTGTTCGTGGGCCCTGTTAAAAACCCTCCCCTGTTGCTGAGGCTTAGTGTCACTTAGAAGGAGGGTGTGAAAGATGAAGCTCAAACTGTAGAGACTCTAACTAGATACCTGCCTACTGTAAGGACAAGCTCCTGCCCAGAGACATAACGAGATTCGAATAGCCATTTCAACCTCCAGCGAGTAAAACATATTACACATATGTGAAAGATTTCATTCTAAAATCACAAAATAGGTCTTTGTCAGTTGCCTTGCAAAATGAGTCATATGTCCACTTTTGACTTTAGCGCCACTTTCCACGGAACGCCAACATTTGTAGGGATTTCCAAACAACAATTTTGACAGTTACAAAAATGATTCGTAGGAGTGCTGTGATCTGGAAGTTTAAACTAACTCATAGAAACTTGGTTAAGGTTAGAGCAGGGGGGGCTGGAGCCGATCCCAGATGACATTGGGCGAAGGCATGGTACACCGGGGACAGGTCGACCAGACTATCGCAGGTCTGACACATAGAGACAGACAAGCATTCACGCTGACATTCACACCTATGGGCAGTTTAGAGTCGTCAACCGTGGGAGGAAGCCGGAGAACCCGTAGAATAACCCACGCGGACACGGGAAGAACATGCATGTCGGTGGTAATCCATCTCGTTGTTGAGATATTTCGGCCAAGACCAGAGTGGTGGACTGACACACAGACGGACACATCCATCCCCCAGACTCATGCCACCTGCATGGCTAAAAAAAACATTGACATAGGGTGCGCAACCATTCATGTATTTAAGTGCTTTACTGTAACAACGTCATATCATTTCTGAGTCATTCTTCAGAGACAGGACAGCCATAGAACCACAAACCAGGTGCTTCTAACCTTGGCGGAGTCCATTGTGGTCACGCGAGATCACTGAGCAAACACTGTCTGCTGATTGAGCTGAAGACTGCATAAAACAAGCCAATGCCGAGAATTAACTGTCGAGCTCAACCCTTTAGCTAACATTGAAAGGAACGGGTGTTAGAATCATATAAAGATAGATTATCTACGCTACAGTTGCTTGGTCAACTGCTCTGCCAACGTCAAGAATGAATTAGGGTTGTTCTCGTTTTCACTTACAAAAACCCTCAGACACACACACACACACACACACACACACACAGCCTTTGTGGAATTTAATTCCATAGTGATATAAAAGCAGATGAATATATAATACTTCAGTACAATGCAGTACATGCGCCTGTGTTTGCTTATTGGTCAATGGGTGTTGTCTTATAGATCGAGTAGACACACACAAGACATAGAGGTGGCTATTATTCTGCTGCGACTGTGGGGCTTCATAACTCAATAAGAACATGGTGATTTATGCTGCGGACCACGGCAGTCTGTACATAAATCACAGAAAGCTCACCTATCGCTTTCACTTATTCATGCTAGCTATTATTTATAACGCCATCGTCTGGCCCTGTGTGATCAATATCCTTAATTCTAATTACATCTCAAGCACTCGCCACTCTGTGTTGTTGGTACAACATGCATTTGTGTCGAAAATGTTAATCAGTGGGGGCGGCGCGAGGCACGGGAAAGGGGATGAAAATCACTGAATGAGGGAGAGTGGTAGAGCGAGAGGGAGTGTGATGAAGGGTAGAGCGTGGAGAATATGAGCTTTATATACTCCGGCGGTGGGATAATGTTGACCTGAAAGACCTGCGAGATCAGAGATAATCTGTCGTGCTCAGCCGAGGGTCCAAAATGGTGTAGGAGAAAGGCCAAGACCAGATGAATAGTGAGGGGATCAGCCTCGTCAAACAAACAGAGCTTTTATCCGGAGCCGAGCAGCCTGTTGACTCTCCCCATAGTTGTCTATCTCCGCTCCCATCGCCTGTTGACTCTGCTGCTCAGTGGATTTGAGACAAGGATCAGACCATGGCTCGCGGCAAAGTCTTGTGTTCATAATACCCAGTATGCTCGCGGACACTATAGGACACTGGCTGTGATAAGGTCTGTTCACGGCCGCAGTCCCTGCTGGTCAACCCGCTGTTTAACTTCACAAACAGCGGTGATGACAGTGATGGCGAAGAACACGCTTTGTTTCTCTCTGCGGTGGTTATGTGATTGAGGCCCTGCGATCGCATCTCATTGGCGGAGCTTGCTGGGAAAAGTGTGTCCATGAATGTGTTGCTTGCTTTCGATCAAAGCTGATGTGAGCAGGGATAATGGTTCCAATCTACCTAGCAGGACACAGAGAGAGAGAGAGGGTGACATCTTGACCCTTTGCACACTGGCTTTACTATATATAGACACAATATTCCTGTTGTTATGTCCCCCAATATAGTCCAGACAAAGTAAAATGAATCCATGTAGATCACGATACATGATCACCAAAAACTAGCCTCGAAAATTGCATTGAAGCTGAATATGTGATCGTGCTGGTAAATAAATTGTGCCCGTGCAGAAGGGACAGGAGTCGCCTTCATCTGCTGTTTGCCCACCGAAGATTACTCACACTGATAGATGTGTGTTTGTGTGGGAGCATCTGTGCCTCTGTGTGCTGTTTACTGTAGGGATGAGGAGTCTCCATAATCCAGAGAGCTGCTGTGGCAACACGGAAACAGAGGTAGAGTGACGTTAATCCCGCAGGAAATAAGAAGAGGTGAAACAAAAAGGTCACCGACAAGCAGGGAGTCGGGGTGAAAGATACAAAACAAGAGACTCGTCCAACGTCAGGAAGATTGTCTAGGAATCTTCTTTTGGAGGCCGTCCAAGGACTTTCTCATAACTGGCAACTGTGCTGCTGGTGCTTCATGCTCGTTAACAGTGTAACGCTGCAGTCACGTTATTTATTTATTATTATCAATATCATTCTTTATTTTTTTTCAAACTGCAAACTACTTTTATGTTTTGCTCGTGAATGATATAAAAAAATAATCGTGTTCCTAGATGTGAATCTAGAAAACTGTGGACCCCAGGAGCATACTGTTACATTTTAGTTTTTGTGTGTGTGTCAGTGTCTGTGTGTGCAGCGAACAAAAATATCTCCCAGTGGACCAGTTTCACATGCCCTGACATAAACTTTTGTCAAACAAGATTTGTCTCGTAGTTGTTAAACTAATTGGCCTTCATCCTAAACTCGAAACAAATCATGTCATGCATTCCATTATGCATCTGCCCCAGTGGAGGTTCCTGTCAATAGCAGGAGAGAAACAGAGGGGTGTGTGTGTGTGTGTGTGTGTGTGTGTGTGTGTGTGTGTGTGTGTGTGTGTGGGGAGAAAATCTGGTGGTGTGGTCGCGGGGGTACAAAGCAGAAACACATCATAGTTGTTGTTTAATTTGATGATGTCTCCAGCGAGAGCAATGTGGGCGTGCTCCTGGCTCAGATCTATCTTCCCCTCTCTGTTTGTGAATGTGTTTTTAACCACTAGATCATTGTAGCAATACACTGGTGGCAGCGCTCTGGCATTACCCTGCCTGCAGCATCGATCCGCACAGCTTCATTTACAACAGTATGGATTTCTGCATCAGAGGGGAGGAGTGAGAGACAAAGAGAGACAGTGAGTGAGACAGAGAGCGAGCGAAATGGAATTTTTAGAGGCAATTCCAATGCACGATTTTAGCGAATGTTCTCAAACTAACTAGAAACACATGAACTGCTGTGGAGACAAAGGGCTGAGATACCTTGTTATGTTCTCTTTTAAGATGTAGAAATGACAAAAGTTAGTGGACTTGCAAGAGACAAAAAATTATTAATTAATTAAATATCAAAGCAACAGAGTCCAAAACATCCCGACCTGGACTACACTTCCCAAACAACAACTCATCTTTCACCTTCACTTCAATGACCATGTGACCAGAGTCAGTGGAAAAAACCCTCAGTACACAGCAGCAAAGTTTCGACCAAATGTAATGCAAGTTTTAGCAGAATTTTCATAAAATCTGTAAAAGAAAATCACCAGTTTTCATTCACTGCCGTCGTGCGAATAATAGCAGTCGAGCGCTTGGTGCCGCTATTCTCCAGTCGAGCCATCAAACCATCGCAGAAGAGGAGGGCACAACAGCCAGTCAAACCTCAAATGGTGAACAAACTATGAAGAAAACGTGAGGAAATATGGCATTTATATATTTGTTTGTTACTATGTTACTGTCTCCTCATCCGCAAACACAGATCTGATGTGTTGCCACTGTTGTTCATGTCTTCAGGGGAGACGTCATCATACATTTGCTATATTTCTGTCTGTTGCACTTAATCGTCTTTTGCTTTTATTGATACGCCAAATGCTCTTGCTTTTTTTTAGCCGTATTATTCCCTGATGACTAGTTTCCCTTAAACGCTGCTCAATCACATGACTATTTGTTGATAGAAGAGCTTGTTCGCAGTGACAAACCCTGCAGTTCTCCTCAGCTCCACAGAGCATTTTGGTGATTCTCACGTAGCTCCATGTCTGCTGGTTATGGGAATTCAAAAAAAAGAGTTTGGTAACACATCAGTCATCCGTGTGTATTGTTTTCACAGCTTGTTCTTCTGCCCCCAAGTGGCAACAAAAAAACAAGCTGATACAGCAAATCCAGCCTGTTGAAACAACCTTAAGATTATGCAACACTGCAGCATGACACATATTACTCATTCATGATAGATATTGCTGAGGGAATGACATCGCATTAATAATTGATAGGCATTTACAAATGCAGAAAGTGTATATTGATGTAATTTGAATCCTGGCATATGAAATGGGTGTAGTTAATGTATCCAGGGGGATTTAAAATTCATTAATTCTCTGTAGCTCCGATGGTTGAGGCTTAGTATTGAGGATGTGCCAGAGAGAGAGAGAGAGAGAGAGAGAGAGAGAGAGAGAGAGAGAGAGAGAGAGAGGGTGTGTGTGTGTGGGGGGGGGGGGGGGGGGGCAGTGAGCATGGAGTCAAAGGTCAATCCACTGAGGTATAATATAACATGTACAAATGAATGAGCTCACTGCCTCTTTCGACCCTCTCACTCTCTCTCAGGTTTTCAGAAGCTCGGAGGGATTTCTTTAATCAGGGGGATCAGATGGACTTACGAATGTCCACTACTTTACATGCCCACGTACAGTGTGTGTTCAGGGGTGATTGGTCTTTGGGTGTGTAATTTCACTCAATTAAATGACACAATATCAGTTACAGATTAAAGTTGATTTGGGGAATCCTCAGCCACATTCGGTGTGCATTATTTGGCCAAAAGTGTGTAGTCATCCCGGTCCTTGTACTTTTTGTGTATTTTTGTCTGAGGTTTGGGCTAAGCCTCCTAATTTCAATTAAGGACAATCGCAATGCTACTGCACAGTGATATTTTTAAGACAATTTGCTTCCATGGCTGTGGGGTGGGTCGTGCTTTCGCTGTCCCTTCTATTCGTGAAAAGATGATGCCCTTGTGCACACAGCAAGGTCCAAAAATAATGGTTTTCCCAGTTTTGTATGGAAGACCATTACTGGCTTGCACAGAGTCCTGACCTCAACCCAATCCAACAGTTTTGGGATGGATTGGAGGTCTAATCTCCAACATGAGTGTCCAAATATCACCCA
The DNA here is from genome assembly GCA_032191485.1 of Leptoclinus maculatus. Taxonomy (NCBI): domain Eukaryota; kingdom Metazoa; phylum Chordata; class Actinopteri; order Perciformes; family Stichaeidae; genus Leptoclinus; species Leptoclinus maculatus. Next base: position 17,896,207 of record JAVDOI010000011.1, on the reverse strand, counting down.
GAATCACGAGGACCCATATTGGACCAATCTGCACCTCTCAATTTACATCCGATGCCAACATTCAAGTGACAAAGCGGGAAATAGTGTGTCCTGTATGCAGCAAGGCAGACAGAAGAATGTATGGATGTCGGGGTGGTGGATGGATGTTTAGAAAATCTGACATTTATGCAGAAAACCAGAGTGTGCCTTCTGTCACAGACCTGAAATTAAACTGAAAGTTTGCCTTTTCATTAACCAAATCCACCATCTTTACCTACCAGTAACCAAACGTTTCCAAATTCAAACCCTTGTGGAAAGCTCTCCCAGAAGAGTAGGAACACATCACATAAAGGTCTAATGTTTGAGTGTCCACATACTTTTGGCCATGTATTCAACCTAATCCCTGGATTTCGATAAAGGAGTCAAACTTTTAATATATTTGAATTATTTTTATTTTAAACTTTTTTCTTTTTTTACTTTATCGGTAAGGAGCTCCTGTACTGAATATCGGAACAGGTCATGTCAACAAAAAGTGATGTAATAAGGTCAAGGCCTCCATGTTCAATATACACTTTTGGAAGAATGGTCCTTGTTGGAAGAGTGTGAGGCTAGAGATATCCCTAGAGCTCTTATCAGTGCCACTTACAGATGATATACACTAACACACTTGCAGGCAGGCACACACACACACACACACACACACACACACACACACACACACACACACATCCAGAAGAAATGCCTTCGGTAAGATGAAAAAGGGCTTCTCACTGCCTAGTCCACTGTTGCCACATCCTGTGACACACACTAGATTTGGGTTCAAGTACACCGACACACACACTCTGTCTCATACATAAATACAGATAGACACAAACACTGCATCACCATGATGCAACTCGCAGGTGCAAACGTGAAAGAAAAGAGGTAAGTGTAGAGCTGTCACCAGATGCCACTTTTCTTAAAGTCAGTGAAAGCTTTATTTACTGACTTTCACTGTGCAGCTGATATGTGACAGTGGTTATTTTCCCATTGATTTTGCCATAAAAGCACACATTCACTATGAACGGTATGGGATGCGATGCAGAGGACAACATTTTGTTTTTACTATGTCAAACCTTTCTGCTATTGTCCGTTAGTAAGTTTGGCTTATAAAGTGGGATTTTGGCATTTGGCGGTAGAAACACAGCATCCCTCCGTGGTCGCCTACAGGATTATTCATGATTAGTCAACTCTGTACTATAGCTAAAAAAACAACAACCTGGTATGGAGCCGAGAGATTGAAGGGCATATAGAAAGAAGGGGTATTAGAGTCAGACGAGGTTGGAGGGGGAGAGAGAACATAGAAATTCTGGACCGAACGCTGCTGTGCGACTGCAGAGCAGCCAGAGAATGGGAAGAAAATAGAAACCCTATTTGATATTTAATTGGAATTGATCCTGTGGAGCAGCTGAAAATTTTAACACTGGGCAAATCCATATGTTTCAGGCGTGGGGGGGTTACCTGTGTGTGTGTGTGTGTGTGTGTGTGTGTGTGTGTGTGTGTGTGTGTGTATGTGTGTGTGTGTTCTGTGGCTTAGATACAGAGCCTTGCCACACACACACACACAAAAAAAGAGCAAAAACCCTGAGTCACACATCAGAGGGAGATCAGAGGCGAGCGGAGTAAGGGAGGGACACGAAAACGAGAAATAAAAAGGATGAATGAGAGCAAAAGGAAGAGGGAACACGGGCAACACGGGGACAGAGAGCAGGAGGGGGGAAAACAACAGACACGTTTTAATATTTCTTCAGAGATTATTTATTTATCTGCTTTATGGCAACACCACCCGTCTGGGACAAACAAACCAACAAGAATGGAGGCAGTGATGTTTAGTTTGAGCTCATGGATGTTGTGTTTGAAAATAAATGTGTTTGAAAATCAGCCACCTGTTTATTCTACATGATCTACTCTTCAGGAAATAATGAACTTCTTTTGATTAGTTGTATTTTAACCATATGAAAGACTTTTTTTTTTAAGTTAATGCATCGGTTTCAATATAGTAATATCATATCAATAAATCATATTTGACCGTCAGTGTGTGACATGTGTAAGAATATCAATGAACTGTAAGAGAGTGTGTGTGTGCACATGCAGCATCGTAACAGGAAAAAAAAAGCGTCCGTTCTGTACCCACTAGTTCCTCTGAAAACGGCAGTAATGAGCCCAGATCAAAGGAACGCATGAAAGGAGGGATACGCTACCTACCGTGTGTGTGAGGAAAGCGAAGTGTGCACGCCGTCCCGTTCCATCCCAACTTCCATCTTTGTCTACGCGCCTGCATGTGGGCGTACGTATGCACCTGTGCACAAACGCTTTTTGCACACATGCCTACACAAACACAGAGGCGCGCAAAAAAACAAAACACAAAAAAGCCAATGCCTAAAGACAAAAGCTGCGCTGCGGAAACAAAAGACGACCAAAAAAAAAGCCATCAAGACACCCGCAGTAGGCACCCATTGTGATTAATGAAAACAAATATTGGGAGAGAGTGGGGCACAGGAGCAGAGAAACAGCACAAACAATGGAGCAGACAGCGTAATGCATTCAGGGTTCGCTGACGGGCCCTCTAGTGCAGAATGAGAATAATAGGAGAGAGAAATAAGGATAGAGGGGCAAAGAGGGAGAAGGAGGGGAGGAAGAGGAAACAAGGGCACTAATGCGAATTCCATTCTCCCTAAAAAAAAGCAGCACCACGCACAGCCTCACACCAGGCAGCTTTCAAACCACACTGCGCCGTCACTGCGTCTGTGCTTACACCTGCTGCACCAAGCAGAGCAACTGTGTTTTCTGTTCACCTGAAAAGAGTGTGCGCGAAGCTCACACACACAGAGCCGCACGTCTCTGTAGGCGGAATGTGGGTTCAACATTGCCAGTTTTTTTTTTTGTCAACTCTGGTTTCCAAGGTCAAGCATTCATTGTCAAGCCTTGAAGTTTATCACAATGTCGTCACCACGAGTCATTTCAATCTTCTTCCTGAAAATGCTCTTGAAAACAGAAAAAAAAAAAAAAGGTTTTAATATTAAAGCCACAATAACGGCTACTTGTTTAAAGCACTTCATGGTTTAGCTCTTAGTTATAATGCTGTTCCTCTACCAGCCTCAGATCTTGTGAGCAGCCTTTGAAAAGCCTTTTTCTTTTTTAAGTCAGCCCAAAGTTTTATTTTTCCTTTTCCACTATGTTGTATGTGATTTATTTGTTTATTTCCCTGTTTTCATCTTATTTTGTTGTATTTATTTCACTTTACTTTTATTTGCTGGATTTGTATTTAATAAAGGAGATGGTTTGTTTTATGTGTGTTTTTTCCTTGTAAAGCATTTTTTACATTGTTTTGAGAGGCGCCACATAAATAAAGTTTGCTAGCGTATTGCTATGATAACTACACATCTCAAACGTTTCCTGCTACATTATAATTTAGGAAGCTGAGAATCAATATCAATGGCTAGCAAAGGTTGAGCACTAAGTCTGAATACATATAAAGTCAGTGAGCTTTGAGCATGTCACATTATTGTCGGCAGTGGTTCCCAGAAGATTAAAAAAACAACCTTAAAAACTCTAATATGAAACATTACTCTTTGGTTGAACTGCTCATAAATCCCATCCACACAAAAGCCATAACCTGTGAATAGGGGCCCACAAGTAGACATTGTTTCAATTGTAAAACGTCACGACCCAAAAGGTTTGGAAACCACAAACACTCAGGTGTTACACGTTTTTGAATTCTCAGCAATTCACTCATTAAAGACACTGCAGTACATGCTCTGCAGCTTTGTCAAATGAAAGACACCGGGGAAGCAAACATGTGTGATGACACTAACAAGAGACAGTCAAATCTAGAAGACACCTCTGCTTATTAGGCTGCAGCTAATTAGACCTCTGCTAATTAAATCCTTATGTTCTTATGTTCCTCAAAGGAAAAAAAATGACATCCAGTGATCCTGAATGCCATCTATGAATGACGCTAACTGATGTCTGACTTCATCATTTAGCACTTGCAGCCCACATTCAGCTCCTACTGCCGAAGCTTCCCCCGGCTTGATAAGACAAACACAGAGTTTCCAGTTGGAACCAGTGCAACTTATTTCCCTTCGACAGTCCCTTAACAAACAGAGCCAGCAGGACAGGGATGAAGGAGCAAATTTATGTTGTGAGACAATGGGTAGCCGAGGGAGGAGGGATGGAAGCAACAGTTTCGGGCCAAAGGCGTCCTTTGGTGGTCTGTGTTATTCCCATCCGGCTTCATTACAGTCTTATCTCTCAGCGAGGCCACACAGCCAGCGAGAACGGGCAAGAGAAGCTCGGCGAGGTTGTGGACATGGCACACCTGCCGCCTCAGATAAAACAAACATCAGAATTAGGGGGCAATTTTGGCTCCTGCTTCTCAACGTTTTACAGTCGCTCTGTGTCATCCGCCTTCCTTGTTGATTAATCCCGCTCTTCTATCTCTCTTCCTGTTTATCTCTCTCTCTCTCTCTCTTCCTCCCCGTCCCTTTTTGTCCCTCCCTCTGTCATTCCCTCCAGTCCTTCCTGACAGGCCTGTGATAATGGGACAGTAAATTAGGACCATCCTGTTTCCCACCTATCATCCTCCCAGCGGTTGATGTGATCTCTCACCTATAAGGTCAAAGGCTAATCGGTGTAAACCAGTCAATGCCATGGTCAGAATAATCAATCTCCCTGCGCTGCTACATCACAGGCATCACCAAATGCTTTAAACACCACTTTGAAATCATCCTCCCACAAACACACCTGCTGCATTCATGTGCATTTTTGAAAAACCTGCAGCAGCAGGTTTTCACTTACCGACACAAAGATTGAATCACAGCCACATTTGATGTCATTAACAGGCATTTATTTTGCAACCTGCTTCAAGATCAGCCACAGTCATTACACTGCCAAATATTTGTCATTTCACAGTCCAAAAAACGCTCCTTCCGCAAATGCTGCTGGCATAAGTGTTTACATGCTTCTTCTTTCTTTTAACCTTTTCCTACCGAGAGGGTCCCTTAAGGGTCCCTTAAGGGAAGCTCCTATATGGTTTGATAAAAATAATTAAAAAAAAAAAAAAAAAAAAAAAAAAATGATGTTGCATACCACGTGAAACTTCAGAACCTCGGTTAAAAGACTATTGATGCCATTTGTACATGCTCCAAACACAACTCACTCAAAGCCTATTATAATTACTACAGTACCATATTCATATTTCGCCAGGAGTGTGCACACCCACATATCCGGACCTAGCAATCGAAGCTCGATGCTAACAAAGAAACCGAGATTGCAGTAAGCATGCCAACAGCACACAGATGAGGGACATATCTGTAACATCTCTCTAAGTCATACTATCACTGAGATATGAGCAAACAGACACCAGCAACACAAATCACATTATCGTTTTTTTATGTCTGGTTGAATTTTCAAAATAAAATAAAAAAAAAAAAAAAAAAAAGCCCAAAACTGCTGTATTAGGATGTATTGAACACCATTAGTAATATACAAGTGAAATATGTAGTTTGGTACATGAGAAAATTCAAATGGCACACATGGCACACATGGCACACATGGTGCCCAAATGCACATTTTGGAAACCTCGCCTAAACTCTCTGTACTAAAACCTCTAATTTTGTTCTGCTTCACTTTATCAAAGTCAAACTTTGCAGAGAGTGCACTGCTGACATGTTGTGCTATGATTTGGGAGAGGTGTTAGAAGTGTCAGCTGCCATTATTTCAAAGAAATGATGTCAAAAAGTGCTTTGTCTTCAGGCGAACTTGACACTTTTCAATTTGAGCTGTGTGCCATCTTCCTTTCCTCTTAACCAGTAACATATACACAATATTTACACAATTCATACGAGCAACCCCTTCTTAGTGTTATTACTCCATTGAAATTATTCAAATAGACCATGTAGTTAGAGAGTAAGGCCCCTTTGAGTATGGGTATAGTATTTTCGAGCAGAAGCCTAAAAATGAGGCTAGGTATGAAAAGGTTAAACCTTTCACATTCTTCCCTTTAGTGGAAAATCGAATCACTCTCACAGGTTTCACTTAATCACATGAAAAACAAAACCTGAACTATTGAGTCTCTTTAATCCACTTTGTGAATACATATTGGAGAACACAGCTTTCAAATTCCAAAAGGGATTAGTTCTAAGCGGCAGAGACAGAGAGGCCTTTGAGGGGAGCTAAAATTACAGGTGGAGTGATCCCTTCTAAAATTATCCAACTCTTTTATATTGCGCCTCTGAAGAATTCATGCTCATGTTTAATTCCCAAGCTCTGATAACGAATGTCTCCTCCAAGCACCTGAAGATTAATAGACTTTTACCAGGTGCTCTCTGTCTGTTTATAACACACTCCAGCTATTTAAACGCTCAGCTGTCTGCCTGTCAGCTTGCAGCATGAGGTCATTTAGAGAAGGTCTTGGCCCATGTATGTACTTGGTATGGCAAATAGTATCTTACACAAGTAGAAAGAAAAGTAAACTCAGAAATAAAGAATCAATTGCAATATATAGCTTTGATTTTGAATACCTGCAAGTGCTCTGATTTTTTTTTTTAAAACAAGCTAGCAGCTATATGAGGCTGTACTTATGCACAGTGAGCGTAATGCTAACATCTGCATGCTCACAATGACAATGCTAACATGGTGATGTTTAGCAGGTATAATGTTTACCATGTTTGCCATCTTAGTAAAGCGTGCTAGCATGCTAACATTGACTAATTAGGAATAAACATAAAGCAGAGCTGATGATAATTTCATTAGTTTTGAAGGTACACGGTTATAAACCAAAGCATCATTTAATTATTGACCTGATGATGTCACTAGAAGGAAAGTAAAGGGGATCAACAAAGTTGATACAATTCATCTTGTCAAACAGTTCATTTATCACCACTAATGTCAACCTGCTGGTGGCACGATAGTCATAAACTATAGTCATCAGGGGACCATGAATGCCTCTTCAAAATTTCATCGCAATCCATTCCATAGCTGTTGATATATTTCACTAAAATCAGCATTAAGCTCATTGTACTGCTAGAGGAACATTCAGGGGGTCACCATATTCAGAGGAATTCATGAGGACTACAAATGTCTGTACAACATTTCAGTCTGGACCAACCGACCGACCAAAGGGCTGAAATTGCCATTCCTAAAAAAACACATCCGCAAAGCCGATGTCGATTTTGAATGCGTTGATTTTAAGAGAATATTTCTTTTAAAAAGGAGCCCGAGAGTTCAAACTCTGCAACGCCGCAGCTTAGAACGCAAATTCAGCTTCACATCATAAAACCAAACACTCGTGCTTTTGCCCACGCGCGTCCTTGCACCAACACAAGCCGAACTTTGAGTGATGAAAAAGCATATTCAGATTTCACACTCCAATAACAGCAAGTAATCAAAGCCAGTGGCGGAGCTGCTCCGACAGAGGCAGCAGACCGAGGCGGAGTGACGCTGCCGCAGCCCTCAGTCACACTCTAAACACCTGTCTTCAAATGGACACATCAATCCCTATTTCACAGCCCGCCTGGCCTCCAACACTGACACACATAAGCATACACACACACGTGTGGTATGCAATATGCGCACACAGATACTATGCAGACGTTTCCACATATCTACCAGATATGCTTTGACTTGGACAAAGTATTTATCTACAAAGCTAAAGGAGGAGACACCAAAAGGACGGGAGGTGATGGAAGATGGAGAGCGGGAGAGCAGAAATCAATTCGTTGCAATGCAGCATACGGTAATCTCACTCTTCTGCAGGACGCACTGATTCACAGCCGTGGCGAGGGATCGTGCGGCATGTGAGAAAATGGTCCTGGGCCGAAAAGAGGGTAGTGAAAAGCACTTAGCACCTGGTCTGGGATAATACCCATTCTCTCTCTCTCTTTGTCTCTCTCTCTCTCTCTTCCACAAACAAGCACACACACACACACACACACACACACACACACACACACACACACACACACACACAAGCACTTTGCCTAATAGAGTAGCAGCAGTAGTCAGCGTTTCTCGTGGCAGGCTGTAATCGCATGGCTGGACTCAGTGATGGATTTTGGGTTCGAAGCAGCATCAGCACCACTGCAATAAACACACACACACACACACACACGTTCACATGTGCATACACTTAGGTATTTGCACAAAAGGTTTTGTGTACGAAAGGATTAACGTTGATATGTGAAAGTTAAATGGAAGAGGTGGAAAACGGTTGTTTTGGGGATTTCTTTCCCCTTCCATACAATACAGGAACATTGGTTTTCAGTGAAAATAATCAAAACACTTAGAAATGTGCATTTCCAGGTTCTTCGTGTTGACACAGGGTGCAGGGGGATGTCATTGAAGGAAGTCCTTCATTAAACCTGATGAACAAGTTGCCCCAGTGTGTGCCGTGCATGTTTTACCATTAGATGGTATTCACATAGCTAGACTTAAGTTCTTCCACAAAAAAAAGAAAAAACTAGTGATCTTTGAAAAACCCAGAAGCTCATTTAAGCGCTTACCGCTGCTGTGAAGGTATTTCAAGAAGCCTCAAAAACTCTTCTAACCGTCCGGATGAAAAGAAAAAAAAAAGGTTCCCTCTGCCAGCTCATGAAAAGATGGGACACTGATGGGGGTTTCCTAAATTGCAACGTTTGTCAATCCGAACAAATATTCTAGCCGGTAAATAAATATGCCCATGCTCAATTTATACAACGTGAAATTTAAACATTTTATTATCAGTTATATTGATTAATTGTTGGGCAGTAACGCATTACAAAGCCTTACAGTTAGTTACTTCTACAACTTTGAATGTCTAATGGGATAAAATGATGAAGTGATGACATGTTGGGCAGACATGGTGGTAAACTGCAATACGACTGCGAGGCAGTATATTTCTAGTTTATATGTGGTATTGTGCTGCCAGTAACTGATTACATCTTTTCTAGTAACTTGCCCGACGCTGTTTTGCATATTTATCCATATTGATGTTACTATGTATTATGTTATTTACATACAAAATGAAGCTTTTATATGTGTTGCCATTTTTATATTGCAATTTCCCAGCTTTACCTTGATAAGAAACGCAGTCACATATCTTTCTTATCGTGTAGTGTACTAAAGATTTGTTATCCAGATGGTGTGAGGAGTCTTTGAGGACTCTGGGAATACCTTCATAGCAGCGATAAGTGTCGTTTAACAACTTCCTTGATTTGCCGAAGATTGTCTGTTGTTATCATCTTTTTTAAAACCCGATGTTTGGCTCTGTGACGCGAATGTAATGGGAATAAATGAGAGGCACAAACGGCGGCTAATTAACAAGTTAGTGTTTATCAGTTGATGTAAGAGCCCGTAAAAAAGGCTGATTTCGAGGTGAAGAAACACGGAGCTGTGATTAGGATCGTAGATTTACACCGTCTGGCTTCAGGTGCAGTGGGGGGGGGGGGGGTGAGATAAAGCATGTTTGCTGAGAGAGATCTACGGCCAGAGAAGGCTTGGAGACAGCTGAATAATTCACAAGCCAGCACATAGGAATCCTCAGCTCTCGAAAACGAATGCAGATCTTGAGTAAACGTGAGTATGTGGTAAACACACTAATACTTACCAACACGTGTGTCTGCGCGTACACACGCGTGGACATTCAATAGGCTGTGAATGAATGAGAACATCCAAAGGGCACCACCAACTGTGAGCAGATGAGTGATCTTCAGGGATCCAACTAAATTCTTTCAACTGTCTCTCCCAACTCCTCGTGTGTTGCATCGGCCCATAAATACCATGAGAGGGTGTCAATGTGGAAACTGGTTGCGAACAGAAAAAACATTATTAAAAAAAGAGGTCATAAAAACGACAAACAGAACAATCATCTCCATCGTATTCAGTCTCACTTCCATTAGTGTGACAATTTCATTAAACAAACATAATGTACAAAATCATTTCCTCGACTTGGCTGGCTCCGAGAAATTAACGGCAACATGGAAGTCATGCATAATGAATGTGAACATTTGCCATCTACAAGTCTCCCACAGTCAAACATTAATTCAACCTCGCACAGGGTGTGGAAAGGGAGGAGGAGGACAAATGGAGCCGGGGGGGGGGGGGGGGGGGGAGAGGAAGGACTTTGGAGAGTGAAAGTGAAACCTTCGGAGGTGGTCTGACGGAGAGACACACCGCTGCGCTTAAGTTCTCTGAGTCTGGATTGATTGCGTTGGAGTCTGGGTAACAACATGAAAGATAAGAGGGCATAAATTGGCTTACAAATCTCACATGAAAATGATTTAGTTTGTGGTAACTGAAATAAAAAAAAGGCCATCATGCGGGCCCTTAAAATGTATACTGCGGACACTGATGGGGATGATAACTTTTCCCATTTTGGAAGACAGGAGAGAAAACAGTTTGCTGTCATAGCATTAGGCAGTGTAATGCTCGGTCCAAAGTGCGTCAGCGAGACAAATAAAGCCGTTCACGTAGCATAAAAGAAGACAAATATCAAATAATTAAATTCAACTTGACAGGGAGTTAAAACCACACGTCAAGTCGAATGAAGTCAACTCGCTGCTCTTCTCCCATTGATCAAAAAACAGGAGAGTTTGACATGGCTCTCATGACCGTGTCACAAACACTTGGCATCATCTAATTCCATGTGCATAAATCTTACAATCATTTATCAACACAACACAACAAAATGCTAATGGTAACATTTTAGGGAGGGGAGCTGAAAAAAAACAAAAAAACGCTCATCCTTCACGAGGAGTGATTTATTACCCAGGATAGCAGGGTCATACATTAATTTCGCTCTTTATATAAAAGGCCTGTTATTTCTGCATGCATAAATAAAACACTCAGGCGGACATGCACACATAAACACATGCGCAGGAGCACGTGCACACGGCCGCGCGCGTTTGCAGTCCTGTGTTGGGGGAAAATGTCACAGTGTCGAGAGGATGTTTATCTGGCGGGGACAGATTTGATGGCTTGACGGGGACGCTTGCAGCTCAGTTGCCCTTTTTTTTCCCGTGACGCAAATGTAAGTGTGCGCGCGTGTCTGTGTGTGTGCATTTGCCGATTGTGATGCTGCGCTGTCTTTTGACTGACGCGGGACTGTGTGGAGATTGCCAGCACACCGCGCAGCGCTCAACCAGACGCACATCGGATCTGACACTGCTGAGCCAGTGGTGTGACAGGCATGTGACAGGGCAGAGCTGGTCCTAAATGACTTCTTAGGCTCCATTACCCTGCCAAAACACTGGACACGCCATCTCCCATTTCCCATTTCCCCTTCATGGTCACAGAGCCCTCTGCTATTCACAAATGGAGCGCTGATTGCACCCTACCTTTCGCTCAGTATAGATTAATCACACATAGATGCAAGCTTGCACGCACACAGATAAGACAACCCCCCCCCCCCCCCCCCCCCCCCCCCCTTGCTGCAAACCAAAGAGAGAAGCTGAGCGGGGTTGCGCTGAGTGCGAGGAGCAGGCCAGCAGCAGTGGTGATTATCCTGAAGGAAGCATCAGTTGTTGGTATTTACACTGCCACTCTACCCTCTGATGTTTTGACACCGGCGGCCTCTAGAAAGCGAGAGCATTTGTCAAGAACCGCTTTGAGAGGCAGCGTGTTGAAGGTGACCGAAGATGAATGTGTCATTAGCCGAGACACAAATTAGTATAGGGGGGAGTAAAGAGGGTAAAGGAGAGACAGCAGGGAGGAAAAAGACAGGCTGCGGCTCTGGGACAGCACGAGGAAAAAAAACGCTGTGAAAAACCACGACAAAGGGAGTACCGCTTCTGTGCCGAAAATTTAAATTGGAGGAACACTTTGCACTCAAAGCTATTATTTGAAGCATAAAGGGCGGCTGCTCATAACAATAAAAGTATACAGCGAGTGCAACTCACAAGTGACTTTGTGGTTGAGGATAAAAAAATCAAAAGAATGTATGTTATTTTATCTCCTGTGATGGCGGGGGGGGGGGGGGGGGAATATATGACCCCCACGTGTACACATTCGTACTTTGATGCCGGAATCGCATTATATGCTTATGAGGGTTTTACGATCTGATGCGCCGCTACATTTTCCCCACTCCCTACATATCACGAGGGGGTTTTTGATGTCTCGCCAATTTGCCCGAGCCGGCATTAACCCCTCCTAATGAGGATGGTGATGTGTACGTTAAACTCTGACGCCTGTTAGTCCTGTTTATCTGACAGGGAGAGTGCCTGTCATCGTTTAGCCAGTTTAGCTCAGTCGAGTGTGGTGACATTTCTGCTGTTTCCTCGCTGGCTAGTCTGCACACTGGTAATTGCAGTCTTATATAAAAAAAAGCCACATCGCATTCGAAGTGGGGGGAAGAACAAGTAAACAAGGATATGAATTCCGCCATCAGATACAAAAAAAAAGAAAACGCATGAATCATTCATGGGGCAAAATATTTGCAGACATGTGTTGAGGGCAGATAGGATCTTCTAGATCTGCGAGGCTGTTGACAGAACAGGCCTCTTTCCCTCGATTAGCGGATGATGTGCGATAACTAGCAAGCACGGGCTATGAGAGAGGAATTGATAGGAGAGGTGAAGACAGAGATAAAAAAAGGCAGGCAGATGGGCAGAGCGAAAGAAAGTGGAGACAGCAGTAGCGGCGGTAATTTTCCAAACAATCTTTTTTTTTTTTGGGTGATTCCCAGTCCGTTGTAGCAGAGCTCCTGGCGCTTTGTTTTGAATGAACTCCGGCTGGTTTGAATGAAAATGAGATTTCACTGTATCCTGTCCGCTTAACACCGCATGAGTCTCAATAAACACTAAAGCTCTTCTCATTTCACGCTTCCCAATGTGGAGCGGCAGACAGCAACACCACGGCAAGCAATCACAAATTCAAATGAAAAGGGAGAGGGGAGGAATTTCTCCTTCACGGCCTTGTTTAATTTGCCGCCTCCTGGGCAAACGTGCCTCTGCTGTGCTGTTTCCTGGAGGTGTGTGAGGTTCAGGGAAGCTGCCTTACATGTACTCGGGGCTGGGGAGAGAAAGGGGGCCGGGAGAATCCGGGGCCAAAAAGACAAATTGAATAAACTTGATGTGTTCGTATACCTGGAGCGTCGTACTGAAGTTGAAACAAACGCCCACTCGTGCAGATCCGCGCACCCTGGGAAGGAGCGGTGTGTGTTAATGCCTGGAGCTCTCCAGCCATGCAGCCGTCTCAGGGGAAGACATCCTGATAACACAAACTAACTCCTTGCTCGGGGGTCCCAGCGGACAGTAAAAACAAAAGACAAGGTTTTATCTGCTTTTATCTCATTAAACACTCTATAACTTGCCTAATTGTTTACGGAGGGATTTAGAAGAATATCCCACCCAAGGTTTGTGACTTTGGTGTGTGTGTGTGAGCGTGTGCGTCTGCGTTCACTCCAGCCCACATATGTTGGGGGTGCATGCATTTGTGATTGCATTGTTGCCGAGACTTATGGTGGGTTTTAATTAGGAACTGTATGAGGGTGCAGCCCATTAAGATACGGCAAGAGATAATGAGACAAAGGGCTGCATTTTAAGTCTTCGTCACCCTGTCCATCACTCCGTATTTGCGTCCTCGCTTGGATGGTAAACAGTGTTGAATTTGCAAAAGGTTGGGATCACACATCTGGCTTAGACACAGGCCTCTAAAATGTTTCATAATTTAAAGATATTCCCCCTTTTGCAGCCAATTCATGTCAACCTCCTCCCTGCTTTTTTTCTTCTCTCTGCCTGTTAGATATTCAGCCAACAGCACCCTCCTTTGCCTTCACCGACCCCATGCTTTTCAATCTGTCCATCGTAGCACTTGAGCTTTGATCTTCTCACCCAGGCCTACTCATTCCAGCCCTCCAGCATCTCTTGCTCCCTCCTTCTAACTCCACTCATCTTTAATACCTCCCATACCCATCTCCATCCCTCTTATCCCTCACTACCATCCCCCCCCCCACCCCCCCCTCCTCCATCATCCCCTCCTTCCTTTCCTATCCTGCGCTTTGACCACACGTGCGAAATGGCTATTGCTCCCATGGTACTTATTAGAGCAACGCTTTTAATTACAGTTTGCACATCGATCAATTGTTGCATTACTAGTTGGTCCCTGTCGTCCGGTTAGCCCGGTGATGGATCACCTGCGGCGGAGAGCCACCGTGGTCATCTGTGACACTCGGATGCAGATTGCTCAATCTCCAGGCAAGCCGGCCCATCCGTGATGTTGACATTAGATATGAGGAGCATAATGAGGAGCAGAAAGGGTGCATTAAAATGAGCGTTCCAAGAGAGTGAAGAGCGAAAAGAGAGAGGAAAAGAAAAGGGAGGGGGAGTGGAACCGAGAAACCCATATTTGCTAAAAGACCAAGCTATCCACTCCACAACAATCTCTGTTGCTGCATTCGTATATTTCCCTTCATTTCAAACGCACTGATTTGCATTAATGAAAGATAATCTGGAGGCCTTTGAAGTTTCATTCTGTCCTCTGGGAACAGAGGAGAAGCTCACACACACACACACACACACACACACACACACACATATCAGCATGCAGAATAAGTGCTCCTGCACCTGTATCTCCCTGCCCCCCTCTAATCCTGCTATAGTCTGACCCCCCACGAGATTAGTATCCCCTGCTTGGTGCAATACATTCAAACACATCGACACCCTCCCATACCCACTCACTCACACACACACGCTCCCTCGGCATTCGTAATATGTTTACCATACTCGGGATACATGTGAAATAGTTTTCTGTAAACCTCACGGTATGCCTCCTGTGAGCATGTACACAAACAAATATACATCCAGGCAGATCAAACACACTCCAGGTGCTGATGAAAAGGCAGATCCTGGTTATTAACAGCTGCAGTATGATTATTCTAGTGGTCTGATGGTGGCAACCTTCTCCTCCAATCAGACACGGAGACAGTGATCTTTGGCAGAGCAAACAGAGCAGTTTAATTAGTCTTGTTCAGGACTAAAACAAGAATGCAGTGCTTTTCTCTCTTCTTTTTCCTCCTCTCATCTAAATGAGTTGTTCTGACTCACCCTATTCTCGCTCACCGCATTGGACACGCGCAAGTGCGCCGACATAAAAAAGAAAAAACCACCACACATGCATGCCCATGCTGAAAGACTCGGAGAAAAACAAGAGAGAGGCGGTGAGCTGTCTGTCCTGAGCCTTCCCCTGCCAAAAAGAGAACCAAAGGGGATTATCGCTGAGTTCATTAACATGCAGAAACGAGCCAAAGAGTCTGATGCATAGAGAGACTGAGACAGTGCAACTTCGAGAGTCACTCGATGACGGGGGGAGTGTGTGTGTGTGTGTGTGTGTACATCAAAGTAACAGCCGACCCGACCCCTCTCTCCGATTGGGACGAGTCAAGAAAGTGCCACAGGTAACTAGCAGCCGCTTTCCCGGAGAGGCGTGATGTGACATCGCTCATGCGTTTTCTGCACAGCCCACTCATTTGAATGCCCTTCCAAAAAAGCCAAAGTAGCGGAGGCTGGCGGAGGCTTCCATCTCTGCTAGCTTCACTGCATGCAGTGCTGTAGTCTGTGTGTAATCTCATTACCCCGTCTTGTTGTCTAACGTAGCCTATAGTGCTGCGATGGGTTGGCATTACTCTGATTAAAGCAAGGGAGGGAGGGAGAGGAGAAGGTGTGTGGGCAGATGTAACGGAAATGTGTGCGTGTGTGTATTTGTGTGCGTGACAGGGGGGCAGGAATGACATAAGCACTTATTGGTATTAAAGGGTAAACTTTCAAAGGCATCCATCTCAAGTGCAGGGCAAACTTTCCAGTCAAAGTTATTTCAGTCCTTGACTTTGATGTGCCAGTGACAAATGATCAGCAGGAAAAATGACTGCGTTGTTGTTGAAAAAAGAAATTCTCCCCCTTAGCTTGAACCTGAGGTCATTAAGAAGCAAATAAATAAACACAGAAAGTTTGCATATTGGAAAGCTGTCAGCTTCAGGCCAGCGTCTGCTCACTTCCAGCTTGATGGAGAGCCTTCTTTCCTGAGCAAGCCCCCAGACTCAGGGCAGATGAATCACCCCGAGCGGACACATTGGCAGTTGTCATGTAATGGTATTGCCTGAGTGTCGCACAGATGCTGACATACCGTGGAGGCACACACTGATTTCTGAAGGAGAAGTTTTCTACGGGGCTGAAAACTGGTGCTGATCTGGCTACAGTCAAACTGAATTGGACATTAGATGAAATATTTATTTTTAAATCGTGAACTCAAACCCTGCTCTTGATATTGTGTGTGGTCTGCATATTGTTTCAGCAATAGCCATTTGATGCGTTTACATTCTGTAATTACCTTTCTATGTAGTACTTTTGATTGTTGGTGGCAGGGTCCACCATTCCCAAGCTGGATTCAAATTGTTATTTTTTTCTCATTGATGTAAGCCTCACTGTTGACTGTTCACTGCCTTTCCGCTATATCAGAGCTGCATTAAGTTACTGCTAATGCAATCCAACATTATCTACTGCTGTTTCACATTGAAGGCGTTCAACTGGCCAAGCACAAGGTGGCTTTTATTGTGAAGCAGTCATAGGAAACAAAGTACGTGTCATGAGATTAGTGCTGATATTTTATTCATAATGCACAAAACAAACAAGTCATTTTTGCACAACAGATATATCTAGAATATTTGTGCAGCATGAAATACAACCATCAGTTGTCACCATAATTAACTGACTTCTACACCATAGCGTTTGTTTGGCTGCACTGTAAACAGAAACACCTGTTCCTCATCTGTTGTATTTCTGACATAGTAGCTGCTA
The DNA here is from genome assembly GCA_032191485.1 of Leptoclinus maculatus. Taxonomy (NCBI): domain Eukaryota; kingdom Metazoa; phylum Chordata; class Actinopteri; order Perciformes; family Stichaeidae; genus Leptoclinus; species Leptoclinus maculatus. The sequence continues at coordinate 17,879,423 of JAVDOI010000011.1, read as the reverse complement.
AAGGAGTGTTAGCTGTCGTATTAAACCACGCTTACTGTTACGGGCTGTAAGCACGAGTGTCACTGTCTTAATTTGTTGTTATTTTGAGTTTAGTACTGTTACGCTTATGGCATATGACAGAATACATTCATCAACATCGGAAAAAGGAAGCATGGGGATTAGATTAAGTGCAGCTGGAGGAGAGCCAAGATCCAAGAAGGGAGCTAAGCTAACCCAGCTAGGGCCTAAGGCTACTCCACTACCCAGCCTACTCCTGGCCGTCTGATGTCCGGTCGAGGAAAAATCAGATGGATGAAATAAGGAGGTCGCTTACTGTTTCATGCAACCCTTTGTTGCATAATGACAATACATCCTTTTTAGCTTCTGTGCTGTGAGTATTCCCTAGTGAAACTGAATATTTGAGCAGCGTACAGTTACAAAAAGGATTTGAATGAAATCCTTTACACTTGATTGGACCCCTAAAAAGTGGGCGGGCTTAGGATGTAGCACGATACAGAGCTACAGAGGATGGTGGTTGCACACTCGCCTCCCTCGTCGCTAAAAGTTGCAGATTGATTGATTGCTGGATGGATGGCATGATATTATTGGATGAAATTGGTCGGTATTAGCTTGTGTCATATTTCTTATTTTGTAATACAGGAAAAAAATAAGTCTCTTTTTTTTGCATATAATGTTACCAATGTGACCAGGCATTAAAAGTGCATTTTTCATTTCATCTTGACTTTATACACACTTTTAATGTTGTTGCTGTTTAGCAGCAATGTGAATTTCATTTATTATTGCTCACTTGGTAAATATTAATACACTTCAGTGGAATGCAAAACTGTAACATTAGGAGCTGTATTGTTGTTGCCTTAACATACCTATCAGCATTTCAAATCTATCGAGGCAGGCAATTTATTTTCTGGCTAGACATAAAATTGAAGCAATTTTGCAGAATTTTGTAACATTTTCCTAAAGGTGATCTCAATTCCATCTATTTGTCCTCACCTCGCCTGATCTTATATAATTACAAAACTGAGGACCTCTGTTTAAAGTGTCTGACAAAGCAAAGCAATGATGCAGCCACACGCATTAAGGCATTTTAGAAAATGGCACAGGCACACACACACACACACACACACACACACACACACACACACGCACACACACACATCCCACCCAGGCTCCACACATAAGCAGGAGTTATCTGTCCCCTCCTGTTAAGTCTTTTCTTGAGTTGTCGTGACGACCATTTTCTGACGTGCATCACATCCAATATCATTCCACTTCTTTGACAGGATGCATTATAAATGAGTTCACAGAGACACACACACACACACACACACACACACATGCGCACACTCTGTCTCTCTCCCCGTGTCTAAGATAAGTCTATTGGATTTATTAGCTTTTTGTATATGAAAAGAAGTGAGAAAGAAAAGAAACCATATGTCAAACCAAACCACCTACTGGAAGAGTTGCAGTTTGACAGGTGGCCCTTAATCATTAAGGGGTCATACAGATGGGCCGAGGCCTGGGATCTGGACGGTAGTTGTATTTATTATTTACTCTGTCTGGAGCACCAGGATATACTTTTATTCTAATCCTAATACTAGACATAGTGGAATTCTTCTGTTTCAATCTTTGTCCAAGTAGCTGGCGGTGGAAATATCAGATTCTCTACTCTGGTTTATCACATCCTTGGTGTCATTGTACTCACAAAGAAATAGTTATTCCTGAGATATAAGAGCACTCTGACATTGCCTCAATAGTTTAGCCAAAGTGAGTGACCCTGAAAATGATTGCTCTTCTTGGTCTGTAAACAGTAATGGATGTTCACAACAAATAGCTTGGGTAATAATTTTACTTTTTTAAAACCTTTATGGTTACGTGACTGCGGTTGTTTCTTGTCCCATCGGACTGATAACAGGCGGGAACAGCTAGCCTTGATCCAAAGGTAACTAAACACACAACTTTTTTAGATTATTCAATTTAAGTTAAAACTTAATTAGTGCGCGTTAGAGGTGCTGCAAGGTGGATTTTTTAAAACCAAAGCCATTTTTCTAGTCTTAGTGCAAAGCTAAGCTAACTGGTTGCAGGCTGTAGCTTTAGATTCACCATGAAGACATCAGAGTGGATCACAGTGTTCTCATCTAACTCTCGGCAAGACAGTGACCTCGTGTATTTCGCTAAACGTTGCCTTAGAAACAACTATCAATTGAGTTCAATGTTATTCTAAGTGACAGAAAATAATCACAACGTACAAAAATCCCCTCGTGTTAATACCCTCGAATTGGTAAAAGAGGCAATACCACAAGATAAAAAATACTCTGTTATAAGTCCTGCACTGCAAATGTTACAGTCAACAACACCCATAAATACAGCAACATATACTTATGATCATGATGATCTGAAGTAAACAACCTTCTTTTCATTGTGTTAGCCTGAATGCACTGTGTATTTTGTCGTGGTTACTTGGTTACTTTCCACTGCTGGTCCAAAAACAGCACTAATGGAGGAATGAACACCATTATAATGCTTACAGACATACAATAAGTACGAACTTATTACCGATTACAAACGGACTCATTAACAAGCCGCAATGGCCTTGAAGTGACAAGACAAAGCAATGAGTGTGAAATATACACTGGGTACTGAGCTCACGGAATTAATAGTAAAAGCTTTATTTTTAAAAGCTTCTTCACGCATTGGTTAGATAAACATTCAGAAGCGGCAGCTGTTTGAGGTGCAACCTTTGAGTATCTGCAGGTACTGTATATTGCAGGTAAACCGAGAAGGAATTGACCGAGCTGCTTTAACAGTCGACTCAGGTTTGATGGAGTGCAGTGAATTTGAGATTAGTTCGATGTGAGTAAAGAGCTTAATGCCTGAAAAAAAGACGCAGCACAAGGATATATGGCCTCGCCATCTATCATGTGTGGGTGTCTGTATCTATGCGTTTGTGTGTTTGTGTGTTTGTGACAGAGAGAAAGTATAGGTGTGTGCGTGTGTGTGTTACAGAGACAGAGAGATAGAGAGTTCGTGAAAATTCGTTAACCTACAGTACGAGTGCATGCACACTTACACACACACACACACACACACACACACACACAGGCGCACTCATGCACACACGCACACAGGCATTCCTTCATCAGACCAATATATCATTGCACTCACAGACCAAATGAGGCAATCGCTCAAAATTATTTGCATATAAACTAATGAAATATTACTGGGTGAAACTCAGTTGAATGTTAATTACAAAGGTAATGCACTATTTGCTGATTAATGGATCGTCTCTCTTTTGGGCAGGAGATGATACGAGCAAGTGGATGATCAGTGCGGGGACAAAAAAAAAAAAAAAGGTGATGCAGTGAATGGAGGTAAGCAGATGTATGGAAAATGTATCGCTAGGATTAGAGAAATCTACGCAGGAAGGGGGAGCAAGGACACGACACGACAGGAGAGGAGGGGAAGGAAACGAGAGCAGAGAGGAGAGAGGACAGGATCCGTTGTAGGGAGGCAGTCGGGTTAAGTTGAGTGGACATGGTCACACGCCACAAATCCTTGTATTACTGGAGAGGGTGAAATGAAAATGCATTATTCATTTATAGATCATTAATTATGAATCCACCAAAAGCAGGATGGAAAGCAGAGGTGTGAAGTGTGCAAGTCAAAGCATTTTTTTGCTGAGGATACACATTGCATATTTCATCTCGCTGTTTGACCTCAGAGTTTGTAACAAGCTCCTTGTGATTCCAAAGTGTTCAGACAGTAAGAACAAAGAACATAATAAGTGCAGGACTACATTCACTTTTTTTTAAATATGTACTACATTAATCTATGAAGAGTTATTCTTTTTTAGAATAAAGAATACAGGTCCTTCCTTCCTGCCGCTGTCAGACTGCACAACCAACACTGCTCCCAGCAGACCACACATACCATATAAAAACCTGTCTAATTACTCATTCATTCATTCATTCATGTAAAATACCAATATCAATACCAATGTACATATATGCAATATAAATACTCTGCAATACCAACACTTCATACTTCCTATACCTCATATGTGCAATAATGTGTATAATATTGTATTTTTAGCTTCTGTTTTTTTGCGATTTAATTATTTATTGTACTTGACATTGAAATAACTCTTTTAGAACAGACTTGAAAAATAACAGCATTTCATTTGGGGATTACACTTTAGTGTTGGTGTTAGTGTGTGATCTAGTGTAGTTCTGACCACTTGCTGCACTGTTTATAGCTCTGTTAAGATGAAATGCTGGAGCAATTACCCTCCACATGTATGAATCTGTCACACACGTACCTTTACTGCTATACTTGTGAGGACAGCGCATTGACTTAATTCCCTGAAAGTTTGCATTTAACACTAAACCTTGTGATAATTCTAACTATAATTGTTGGGATAGTGTGTGTGTTTTGAAGTTGCGTTGTATAAAGTACTTATCCATAGTCAGTGTATTACCTACAGTAGATGACGGTCTGTGAAACACACCTACACACACACACAATTCTTGAGATTAGTGTTCCCCTCAGTAAATTATGAATAAAATGAATACAAACAATTCAAGTAATATATATATTATATATATATATATATATATATATATTGTGATGTCATGAGAGGGAGGGTCATCAATGGGAGATACATCCCCTCCCAGTGGTTGCAGCAAAGACTACAACCCATCATGGCATCTGGGTAAAAGACTACAATTCCCATAGTCAGCAGGGCAGGCGGGGCCAAGGCTGCTGCCCAGCTGAAAGAGAGGGGCCTGATTACCCGGCAGGGGTGTGGAGACAAAGGAGAGAATGTTTGGAGAGAGGACAGAAGCGAACTGGGAGAGAAAGAGTTTTATTTTACGTTAAAGACAATGAACCAGAAGAACACTGAAGATTCTTATGTTTGTGTTTTGTAGCGGCTTTCGGCTGGAATTAAGTTTACCTTTTGCTTAAAGAATCTAAATATATATTATTTTGAATTAGAACACACCCGCTTGTCGTCTTCATTTGGGCACCCACGCTTCACAAGCTGATCCCGACCTCTCAAGACATCACAATATATATATATTTATAGCACACAAGAGGTAGCAGTTTTCTAGTTACCAAATCAAGGGTGACAGGTATCAGTCTGGACAGGGAACCAGTGAGAAAATCACTTGATGGTCTGCTGTCAGGAAGTCAAGATAGCTGCTAGTCACTCCATCAGAGCGAAACTCACTCATGCAGCTGGTGCCTCGCTGTTAGCATCACCAAAACCCTAACGCTTCATAAGCGTACACAAGGTGCTTGAGGACTCTACACAAACTTATGCATGTGAAATGAGTAGTTTGTCTCCTTTTCAGACTAACAGACTATGCATAATGCATGACCCCATAGCAGCCCTGCTGAAGTGACTGAGAGATTGGTAGATTGATTGATTGATGATGGCAGTTATGACTAATTCATTAAAAAGCTATAGCTGATCGTGCATGTCACTCATCAGGGTTGAAGGGGTCCACTGGACATACTGAGATGCTGAGCCTGGGTGGGACGTGTGTGTGTGTGTGTGTGTGTGTGTGTGTAGTCAAGTGAAGCATAATTTAGAGTTTGGGCAGGCAAACTTGTGTTTCAAGCTGACACCACAGTACCACTTCTGACAGAAAGTGCCACACGCACATGCACACAACACCACGAGCTGCACCCAGAATCAGTGGTAATTATACTGAATAAAAAAAGTCACAAATGTATACAGTTGCCATGAATATGCAGCCAAGTGTGCGGTTTTTACTCTGTAGGGCTCAACAAAGCTCTGAACTATGTTTGCACAGCGACAAGAAGCCACACAGCAGTGCTAATGTGTTCACGCCATAGAGATCCAGTGCATCTCTGTAGTATAAATGCAAAGAGTAACAGACATATTTGAGCGTGACAGTGTGTTTGCTTACGCATTATTATACACAGCTCTATAGGGGAGCAGTGGATATAAAGTAGAATCGCACAGCAGCGCACAGAACAGCTGCAGCAAACATTGCCTCAGACTACAGATCAGGGTCCCTCCCTGTCATGTTTTATTCTGATTGTCACTTCATATCAATAAATGCATAGCAACACAATGTAAAGAGGAGCATGAAACAATGTTGAACATTGTCCAATTCCATAATTCATGTATCAACAGGATCCTTTGGAGCTGAACAGATCAGAGGATTTTGTGAACAAATTATGCAATAAAAGCAAAGACAGAGAGTGACAGGGGTAACGGGGGGGAAATTGTAAAAGGGAAAGCAAAAACAAGTAAAAGTTCGGGGAAAGTTTCAAAACAAGCTGAAGACATCAAGGAGGGAAAGACATCAAATGAAAAAAATTACATTATATATGCAACCTTGTCTCCCAGAAAAAATCTTTATATACAACTAATTCATTTTGCCAGTTGTTTTTTAAAAGAAACGTAATTTCAGTCAGAATGTTCTCAGGGAGCAAAGTGTTACATCCACGTACCAAACAGAATTAGTGCAGAGATGGTTGAGGTCGATGGAGGGAGTACAAATCACAAAACCTTGCCACAGAAAACCAAGGTTTGCATCAGAGTCTAGCTTGAGGTAAGGTTTCAGCAACAAAAGCAATTTGGTTAAAGAAATAGTTGCACAATTCAGGAAATACAGTTATTCACATGTGTCACGAGAGGCAGGGAACTTCAAAATAAAACTAATAAATAATAAACCAAAGCCAAGATTATGAAAACATGAGATTTGATCGCACTCACATCTATTCAGTAGCCCACATATGAAGCTATAGCTAGCAGCCAGCTAGCTAGCTACAGAGTCTTGAAACGGAGGGAAAACGTAACAGTAATAAAATCATCCAACCAGCACCTCCAAAACCTTTCTGTTCCAAATGTCAAAAAGACTTTAAGTCTTTATGTACCAGGCTTTTTCTGACTGGAACCAGTTACTTCCTGGAGTCTTTGCAGGTTGCTTGGCCCCTGGTCCCAGCCGCAAAAAAAAATAGTCCCCATGTTTTCATCGTTTGTGCCAGAGTTGTCAATTCTGCGTTTTATTCAAAATGATGTATCAGACCATGTCTCGGCTGGGTCCAGTAACTTCCTGGAGTCTCTGCTGGTTGCCTGGTTTTCCCCGTTTCCAGTAGGCCCATGGATGCTTAAGTAAATTAGCTGGCTAATTTAGATACTTGGTGTGCAAAAAAATGTGAGAGACAACAATCTTCTCATCTAACTCTCTCCAAGAAATCAAAAAAGCGTATTTTCCCAAAATGTCAAACTTTTGCCTAAAGGTTATGGAAAGATTGTGGGTTTGGTTAAATGTCAAATTAAAAATGTCATACCTTCTGCTTCAAGTCTCTTCAATGTTTAACCCAGAGAGCCATCTTTCCTTAACCTTAACTGCTTTGCTTTGAGTGCCTCAATAGAACCACTGAAATGCTTAGTTGCTAAGTAGATGTTGTAGGATAATGAATCAAAAACGTTGTCAGTGAAAGTTTTGCAGATGCATTCAATATCAACACTTTGTGACTTTCCAGATCAAGGCGATGATTAGCGTTTCTTCATTGTGAAAGAATATACGTATATAAAGAATATAACCTGGGCGGCATCATGTTTGTTTTGTAGAAACTTAATTCTTTAGAGACTGAGTTGATATCTACTCAGTGAAGTAACCTTGAACTGTTGCAAATTAGATATGTGACCATATGAGGCAACAACATCTTTGACATTCTCTCTGTGTGGGGCTAAACCAGTCACACACACACACACACACACACACACACACACACACACACACACACACACAATCTTTAGGCCTTTATACAAACTCATACACACATACATAAACTCTGTCCATGTCTGCAGACCGCTAACTAGCTCAACTGTTTGCCAATATATCAAAGTGTGTCTTTGTCCGCTGGACGGTTAGACACTAAACACACACCCATGGGAAAAAAACAAAACGAGAAACAGTTGGCAGCTTCACACACAATTAGGAAGGCTGCAACGGTCTTGCTTTGGGTTCAAATCATTAACCGCCCCGCGTATGGCGCGATTTGGAATTCCCTTTAAACACAGTAACATCTGCATGAAAGTGGGAGCTTGTTTGGCGCTATGTGTATGTCTGCACACACTTTCACATTTGCATGTAAAGGTTTTTTTTCTGTCTTCAAAGGAGGAAATGCAGCTAAGCTGAGCATATAGCTAGAGGGAGCAAAAGAGCTGCAGTGTAGCAGCCCTTCGAGCCTACTCTGCATGCTTTATGTGTCCGGCGATAACAATATGTATGCATTTCAACATTCAAAGACAACAGTGCATATTTGAATAAATTGCAAACTGACAGACCATGCTTTAGAGAATCAGAATGAATAATGTGCAAGGAATTTCTCTCTTGATAAATGCAGCTAGTTCCATACAATTATTTTGTAAAATGAGGAGATAAAGCATGAAGACAAACATGGAGGAAAAAAAAAAAAAAAAAAGACATAACTGAACATTGACTTAAAGGGGAAGAAACTAACACAATAAACATGCAAATAGTGTCTTTCTTTTCTTGTAAAGCCGGACACAAAACTGTTTAAGCGAAGCCTCGGTTAAAATTTCTACAAAAGCTTGTTATTAGGAGAAATATAACTGGGTCTGGCTGTGTGTTTGCCAAGTCAAAATACGCGGTGATGCATTAGTATCACAGACAGCTTGTCTGTTTGATAGCAGCAGACATATCAGTGGAACCTTGCCTCCAGCTAGACGGAGAGTGAGCAGAATCTAACCATCCGATCTGCTGAGCCTCTCCAGGTGAGCCGAGCTCCAGAAACCTGGCTCACAGTTGTCTGAGTCACCGGCTGCTACGTTAGCACGCAGCCTAATCTATCCGACACAGAAACCGTTGCCTGCTGCTTCAAAGACACTTCTTCAAAATACCCCCCTTCCGCCTCTCCATCTCCACCCGATCTCTCTGCCACTTTGTACCTGCAACAGTAGGCTGAAAGCTCTCCCTCTGCCTTGTCAAACGAAGAGAATGGGCTTTGAGATGCTATCTCGCTGAAAGCGGCATATTCTGAACAGATGTAACTCACAAAGGATGGAATATATAGAACAAGACAAGTGGAAGAGTTTTGTTACTTAGACAGGGGTGAAATTTGAGGCATTAAGTATGCATGAGTGCACCTGCACGTGCATGCAATCACGTGCATAAATATTGTGCCTTGCTTTACAGATGATGATTAGGAACAATGACATTTAGTTTGGTAAATGCCAGAGCCTAATGGGCAGAGTTAAGAACAGTTAATGATGTCTGGTGTGAGGCTCTGCTGACTTAGTGTGAAGACATTAGAAAGACGGAGGGACCTGTTTTCTTTAACAGTCAGAGCTGCGGTTCAGGTGCAATTGAAGGGAAGCGTCCTCGCAGTTAAAAACCCTTAATGTTTGCCACCCACTGTTTCCTTCTTGCCTTCCATAACTCTCTAATTCCTATGAGTTTACTATTTGTGGCCTCCTTTTAAAAAAAAGCTGACTCCCCACCATCAACTTCCTCAATCTCCCATTTCCTCCCATTCAGACTCGCCTCCCCCCCCCCCCCTTCCCCGTCCAATCATTTCCTCCCCCAGTCGTACTCCGGCATAAATCAACTCTCCGCGATAGTTTTAATGGCTTTTTAATGAGCCTAATGTTTTCTGTTTTAATGAACTTCTTACGTCAGCCTTAATCATTTTAGAGGGATGAAAAATGATTGAGAAATGGCCTACATTAATTTAATTTACTGTTCAATCTGCACAGCCCTCTTTACAACCCGGGGTAGGCCAGGGCAAGTAAGAAAGAGCGGAAGGGGGGAGGAATGGAAAGAGGAGTGAAGGATGACATGATCACAGAGTGGGAAAAGAGAACAAATAAATGAAAGGAATAAGCAGGAAAATAGATGCAAAAAGCAAAAGAAAGAGAGCCCACAGTGCATGGTATGAATAGGTAAAAAGAGGAGCGGTTGTATTAAAAGAGAACGGGAATGGACCGGGCGTTGTGCAAGCTGTAATTTATGAGACCATGCTATAGGCTTGTTGTTCAGGCTTATCTCCAATTAGGCGGCATTGTTGAGGCCTGCCAATGCTAGTTTCTACCACTCTGTGAGACCAGCAGATTTACATAGCCATTAACACAGCAGGCCCTGAATAAATGAGCAAAATATTCAGCATCTGTTGCTACATCTGAGTTGTCTATCTAGCTTTTGTTGATTCTTGCTCATTCTGGCCCGAACTTTTTTTCCTTTTACTTTCTCCATCGGCCTTTCTCCTGAGTGACACTTGAAGTTGTCATTTTGCCAACTTTAAATTAGCGGAGCCAAAAAGCAGCTGGTGAGGCCTTATCATCTATAGGACTGGAATACCATCGCTTCCTGTCTGCAGTTTGTACGCTGGCTTACCCAAGGACACCTTACCTTGCCAGCACGCTGTGAGAGTCAGCCCTTCCGTTTCACCGTCTTGATAGTAAAAAGGCTGCGAATATGCCAAGGCTGGCTGCCAAGATTGCACTACCTGAGCTAAGTTGTCCTTTACGGTTTGTGTGTGCGAGCGAGTGTATGGCTTTCCCTGTCCTCAAGGCTGCTGGAAGCATTACCATGCGCCACTGATTATATGAAAAATCACAGCTGTGGCTGGTTACTATAAGTGCTGATGTGTTTAATGATCCATTGCTGGATTTGTGTGAGACTGGACACAGGTCCTGGTAGGAATGAGAACGTTAATGTTGAAATGAAACCAAACACATATATTATTTTACCAAAAACAGATCACTGTCTGTCACCTGTGACATATTTCATAGCTGCGTACCTCTCTGGCTGTGTATGTTTTTATGTGTGTGTGTGTGTGTGTGTGTGTGTGTGTGTGTGTATGTGACAGATGTGCCTGTCCACAAATAGATGGACATGTTGACCCGGGCTCCGCCCTAACACTGACTGAAAGATGAGATCCAGAGAACGGATGCAGTCCTGCCCCGCCCCTCAGGGTACAGACTGACTGATATGTCTGCCTGTCTGCTTAAGATACTCGATGTGCTGAACCTCCACAGCCTGCTGCCTTCACACCATTTCTGTATTAGTATCCACCTGTCTCAGCTCGGCAATCACGCCACTATTTTTCCATTCTCTGTTAATGTCCAGCCGTCGATCTCCCCTCCTCTGTCCCTCAATCACTTCTTCGCTTACATGCATTGCCAGTACCCTCCGTGCAACCAATTTCAGAGCGGTTATTGTTAGGGCTCCATTCAGAATCAGAATAAAACAGTATTTCAGCTGCATGCTATCATTGTCAGAAAGTCTTTACTATTTTGAACTGTCAAGGGGTTTGACCAAATCAATTTCCTGTTAGAAAATCCCAAATATAGGCTTCTACAACCACCAGACGTTGGGGGTTTTTCTTCTTTTGTTTCCTTCTTTTGTCTTTTGTTTTTTCAGCATGGCTTTGAACGGTGTGATTTGAAAGCATTGGTATTGTTTGAGATAGAATCCGATTTGTTTCGAAGTAGATAAAACATACTTGTCAAGATGCTTGATATGCTGTGTGTTGTGGCCTGGAACATATTGAGTGAGCTGTCTTGGATACGTTTCTCAGTGTTTGAATGAGTATAGCGACGTGCATTCTGAAGGTGGGGGTTTGTAATTTGTTGCAATTTCCTCGTGGTGGGATATCATTTCATGAGTTATTTGCTATACAACAGGTGGCCAATGGCAAAGACATGCACTCAGTGCATAGCCGCTTGAAAATGATGTTATTTAAATGTCTGAGCAGGGGTGTTCACATTAGTGCTGCAAGTAACCAAGGGCATTATCACAGAGTTTTAACACCGTTCCAAACACACCTACACATTTCACATCTGCCTGAGGCTGGCCTGAACTGATTTATCCAGGTCACCAGTCTGCACATGAAGCGTGTGGCCATGTAGGAAGGGGCGTCGCCAGACTGTTAGCACTGCTAGGCCCCAGGCTCTTGAATCACACCTTTGTTTTACTGCTCCAAAGAATCATTGTGCTGTCACACTGCAATCTTAGTAAACACTTTATTACATTTTTAATGTGAGCCAGCCATATGCACACTGAATATGCTGCAAGTACTGAAGCCCAGAAGACAGAATGAAATGCATCCATATAAAGCTGGAAACAACAACAAATGATTGTCTTTGACTTGTGCAGATTAAGCTCATTCATGTTCCAGTGATGGCAATGTTGGTCTGTCAGTCGGTCAGTTCACCATCTTGGCCCCACTTTGCGTTTCAATGCAAAACATCGGAAAGCAAAACGGTTTTCAATATTGTCGACTATTATGTTAAAAACCCCTAGCCTATGTTGCCATCACAAAAACACTCACATTCACATTCAGTTGAATTTAGTGGCTGCTACTAAACCAGGTTAAAGTACATTGTTTGGGAAAATTAGTCAAAACGGTGCTTTGTAGGTATTGAGATTTCCTTTTTTAGTTTCAGAATACAACCGCAGACAATTTTTTAAATCTGGACAGAGGACCTTCTTCTCATAAGCAGCAGAGGATGGATTGATGAATGGATGGATAGATAGAACTGATGCTTTTGTCTGAGGATGCTCGAAAAGAGTATTGCTAAGAATAACAGCAAGCTTTCTGTTTTCTCCAAAAAAGTCTTTGTGGGTTAAAATGCAGAGTCCCTGCTCAAAATAGTTGAACATATTTGTTTCTTTTGCTCCAATCTTGCAGATAGTGAAGTAAAAGAAAACTAATGTATGTCACCTTACCGCCCATAGTGTGTCTAGTGCAGGGGTCGGCAACCCGCGGCTCTTCAAGCCCCTCTGAGTCTACATCCACACTAAAACGACCTCCGTCCACACGGCGTTTCAGCATCGTTGCCGAGATGATCTCCGTCCAGACTAAAACACCTGAAAACGAATATCACGTGACTATTTACGTGCACTTTCCCTGCAGGTGGCTAATCATGATTTGCAGACCCCCCCCCCCCCCCCCCCCCCCGCCCTCGGTAAACTATCAATGGATAAATCCCCAAAAAAAGAAAAGTCACGGAGGAGAATAGAGAGTTTAATTCTGCGTGTTCGTATTCATTTGCTTTCAGTGCCAACGATGCTGACTTACCTGTATGCTTGATATGTGGCGAGAAATTAGCAAACAGCAAAAAATGTAATGTTGAAAGTCACTTCCAGAACAAGCACACAGCATTTGTTCAAAGGTATCACGCTGGAGATGAGCGAAAAAGAGCGATTTCTCAACTGCTGCAGCAAACTGAGCAAGTTTTTTTCTCCTCTTCATAAGAGTTTGATATTGTTACAAGAATTGTCTTTATTCTTGTAACAATATTTTCATAAATACAACGAACAATAGTTTTTGTATATATAATATAACTATATATAAAACTTTATAAACTGTGACATCAAATAGCTTTTGCGGCTCCAGACGAATTTTATTTGGTGGAAAATAGGGCAAAATGTCTCTTTGGATAGTAAAGGTTGCCGACCCCTGGTCTAGTGTGTATTACCAAAGTGTAAAACGTATCTTGCCCTTTAACTTGTTAGTCATTGCCTTCACTCTTTTGGCCTCCTCATGTTACATTTTCAATCCTGTACATGTCTCCACACAGACTCATCAGCCAATCTCCAGACCTTCAAACTGACTCATTATGTAACCATCTCCACACAGACAGGTAGGCTAGACATGTCACAGTCAATCTACTCCCCCAAGACTTTAACAAGCTAAAGTGGATGGACAGGCCATTTCACAGGCTGACCCTCAACCAAAAATAAACTAGTTCTGGACAAGCCCTTCCCTCAAATACGTGTGTGTGTGTGTGTGTGTGTGTGTGTGTGCTCATACTGTATGTGCAAACACGGTGAGATTCTCCCCCAGCCGAAGGACACTTACATAAGACTGTCAGAGCGCGACAGGGAATGAGACGGTGGAAAGGAGGTACGGTAAAAGACAGTGTGTGTTTGTGTGTGTGTGTGTGTGTGTGTGTGTGTGTGTGTGTTTGTCTGCCTGTCTGTCTGTCTGTGTACGTGGGTAGGGGAGTTGCTGGAGGATAATTAAATGTAATTTTGTCAGCTAACCCTCTCCCGCTCCCTTTTCAGACATGGGAAACCAAAGACGTAGAAATAAACCAGATGGGTCAGGGCCAGCAGGGCTGTTTGTGTGTACAGATTTATGTGCAAGTGGGTGGGTGAGAGAGAATGAGACAGCTTTAATTCCCAGACACCACCCCGCTGGGGCTGGAGGTGGGATTGAACATAGCCTGGAAGGTGCTGCCTTTGACAGCTTCCCTAAATATGCCCAGTAATGTTTTCACTCACACTGGACTGAGGGAGATCTAATCTTAGTCTGGATGCACATTACTGGCATACAAAAGCCCTCACACAGTCTTTGTGATTATCAAAACCGGTGGTTTTGTCATAAGCTGTAATGGACAAGGGCGTAGGTTTGCATATGGACGGTAGAGACATGTCCCGACCAATATTTTGGGAGGAAAGAATTGTCCCAACCAATATTTGAGAAAACGTCTTAAATCATGTTCGCATTATCTTCTGGCGCACAGAGAGAGAAAGAGACTGACAGCCGTCAACAAGACATCTGTCTGTAGTGGTGAGGAGACTGGAGAGTGTGGCGCACATCCATGGTGACTTCAGCGATTTTGCACACAAAAAACTATATGACTTGATGATTTATGCACAGTATTAGAAGATATTCTCTAAAACTATTGGTGCTCTGTTGTGCCATTCTTTAATGCAGTTTGATGTTATATTTCTACACCCTATGATGGTAATTCCATCAGCTGCTCCACAGCAAACCACGAGTGTCTATAGCAGTGCTAAAGCGAAACATATACAATACCAGACATTTGAATGATTTCTACGGCAAAGTATGGTTTAAAAACAATCAAAAGTTCTTTGTGGGCTTCATAAATAATATAAAGTCTGTAGTTTATAAACGTTTAGAGTCATCAATATTTGATTAGACTCAGTAACCTAGCTTTTCCTTGATACGATTGCAAAGTTTCTTTGATTTTTAAATATTTTTGAGGGCGAACTCTTTAGCATTTCACACAGCAACACTAAATTATTATTTTAAATTGAGGTTTTTAAATGCAGAAAAATGTCACATTCACTCTGTCCAAGTCGATCAAATAAATGTGCTGATGACACCAATTTATTCATTCAGGGTTTGATTTGAAGTGGTCTTACTGGGAATTTAAAGGGTAAATGCATGTTTGGTAGAAGAGATTAACTGACAAGTAATGGGTCCCCTTTTATTTCAGTTTAGGCTATAAATTGTTATTAAATATATGGAAATATCTGCTGATAACCTAATTTCGTTCATAGATCTCTATAACCAAAGTTAAAATGTGGAGCCATTATTCGACTGAGGTATATTTTATTACCTGCCGAGAATTGCCTCCTTAGACTCGGTGAGTGTTAAATGTATACACACTGTAAAGATTAATACTGTTCCCCCTCAAAACAGCCGTAAATATCAACTGGTAACATTGTTTGATCCTAAAGTGTATTCAAAGGAACTTAATAGGTTGATGCAATACTGACATTTTACCTGCCAGGATTTGCATCCCTGTTATTTCAGCCACGATTAATTAATAGAACCGTTTATTAATAAATTCAAATTAATTTAAAAGTTACACAAGGGAAGGGAAGAAAAAATCATGTCTACACGTTTGTTGACTCAGCAGAGACTGTACTATTAAATGAGAAAGGTTGATCTACAGGAGAATAAATGTTTGAAAGCAATAAACAATGACTTACTGCATATTTACTTATTCCATTATATTTTTATATTTTTAATTGTCACCTGGCGCCTGAATTTAGTGTTTTCATTTACATAAATACAGACTTTTCAACCATAAATTGATGCCGAAAATTCACCAGAATGCTCAAAAACTTCCAGCCCCCCCCCCCCCTGCCTAGTATGTGTCCCTCCCTTCCAGCGTTGAAACCAAACCTACGCCCTTGGTCCTGGATATAAAAAAAAAATCGGAGGAACGTGTGCACAGAGAATGAATTTACAGTTTGAGAAAGGCCGTCTTCTTCAAGTCTCATAATCTGGATGATTTGGATGCACTGTTCTTTGTTTTCCCATCTTGTTTAGTCAGCACATTTTTATGGTCTACCTAAAGCACTCTGTAGACATGATGCATCACCCTCATGATGAGCCTTGGGGCTTCACATTCATCCTCATCTGTGAGTAAACTTCAAGGTTTATAATTCCCCTTCTGTCCTTGCATTCCTCTGTTTTGAGATTGTACTCTGGCCATTAGGTACTTTGTCAAATAAGTCATGGAGGGCCCAAGAACATATTTTTTAGAAAGACACACACAGTCTCTGAGATACGTGTCATGGGAAATTGCTGCAGCTCAAGTAATTTCAATATATCAAGAAAGTAGGTTGAGCGCAGCATTTCTTTACTGTATTATATCTCTGGTGCAGTTGAAGGACTGTTCTCCTGCAATGAAATAATGTTTCTTTTTGTCTTTGAGTGTGCAGTTATTACTAATCAAATCTTATTAGATAGTCAGCCCATGCGCCATCAAAGTTCACTTTAACTCCATATCCTTCACATCCTCACATTACATCTTCTGTATTTAGAACCTGTAGAAATATATAAACAAGAAATTGTAGTTTACTCATATTTCCAGACCATAAACCGAACTTAGTCAAATCTAACTGAAAGCTAAGTAGTAGCTAAAGACACAAAATGTAAACTTTTGAGTCATATTTCTCCTGTCTGTGGATACAGATCCTGCATTCACATGTAGAATCTGTCGGCAACGGGACAGGACTTCGGCATTGGAAGTGTTCTGGTTTCAGTTTGTAGTTTGTGTAGTATTGACTAATCACATTAAGAGCAGTCTTTGGTTGATTACAGATAAACGGTCCGTGTGGAGAGCAAAAGAGGTGTAATACATTGGCCGAAAGGCAATCTTGGAGCCCACTGACTTGTAAAATGGCTACTTTGTGAAACAATTTGCTCAACAAGTCGTCGCTCAACTCCAACTCCAGTCTTGCGTCTCAAGTTGCTAATTGGACAGCGAAAAGAAAAGGAAGCCATGGCCCAAATTTCCACAGGCCACACCGGAACCCAAGGAATATAACCCCTTGCCCCCGGAGTCTTATGCGTCGTGTAACGGGGCTCACCGCCTCCCCTCAACTGCCGCCCCCGTGC
Source organism: Leptoclinus maculatus (assembly GCA_032191485.1). NCBI lineage: Eukaryota > Metazoa > Chordata > Actinopteri > Perciformes > Stichaeidae > Leptoclinus > Leptoclinus maculatus. Next base: position 17,862,251 of record JAVDOI010000011.1, on the reverse strand, counting down.
CAACCTAACGTCAAATTGAATCTAAATCTAATTCAATTAAATCTAATTTGTTAAGCAGTCTGTCTCCAGAAAGCACTGAGAAGAAACTGATAACAACCCTTGATCAAACTCCTGACAAGACAGAAAACAATTCCAAATTGTCCTAGCAATTGAGCACTACAGGGAGAAGTATGTTTGTATTAGTCGGAGACAGGACAAGGAAGCCTATTCAAACTATAGATCAAAACCACCAGTGTAACTTTTCGCTTTAAGATCACTTTGGATTTATGGACTGTGGACTGTGGAATCTCTGTATGACGTTTTTTTTACTTCAAGTTCTCAGTTAGATGAGAGATGTGATTGCAGGTGTGTTCATTCTAACCAAATGACTATTTGAGTTATTAGTTAATTTCAATATGTTGATTATAGTTCAGTGTTAACAGTAACATGGATAATGTGTCTGTCTATGCGATGCCAACTTGTGATATACACATACTGTCAGCTCGGGCTTTAGGACTGAAAGAGAGAGAGAGAGAAAGAGAGAGAGAGAAAGCCGTTAATTTAAGAGTGCATTGATATTCATCGCTCTTGTCCTGTTGTATATTGTGATCGCAGATCAATCAGTAAAACACTGAAGGAGAGCTGTGTGTCCTGTTGGTTCTTTATCGAGCCACTGCAGTACCGGTGGCAACACCATCACTAATGCTAGTTGTTGGAGACACACTAATCAGGGATGTTAAGAGCAAACTTATAAATGTGCCAAGCATCATAGTTTGTGACTCAGCCCAGAAAATGACACAGAACCATCTGGGCGTCAAAGAGATCATCATTAAAGTGGGAACTAATGGCATTTTAGTCAGTTTGCTGCCTCTGACGTGGAGGTTGGAGTTATGTTCTCTCAGTGATCAGCTGAGGACCAGAAGCTTCACCTCAGCACCTTCTCACCGAGCAGAAAGGAAATATGACACTGGCCATAGAACTGCTTGTTAAAGGTGATATATATATATGAGATTGGGAGCATTTCTGTAGCCTCTCAACAGCTCTCAACATGGCGACAGCTGAGCCAGTGGCTCACAGCTAACGGTGGCAACGGCACAAACATTTGAAATTACTGCAGGAATGCTGACATAACTAACAGTATTTACCTAAGGGGGAACTGGAGGCCACCTCTAAGTTAACGCTAGTGGAGACATTTGACTAACACCCTTTAAACCCAAATGTCACTGCCAACCTTCTGCATGATTAGTGGAGTCATCAAGCTCCAGGTAAAAAAAGAAACACTTATTATTCTTAACATTTTCCTTAGCAAAAGCTAGTCAATAATCTTGTTTTCTGCCTTTGCCATGCAGTATTCATTTTGCGTATGGGCACAAAGGATCCACAAGAAACGATGCTCGCACATGCTGGACTTGATGCAGAATCTGCTGCTGCATGTGCACATTTTATACGATGTGTAAGACGCAGTGGTGGGCCGTCAGGGCCTGCAAAACCTTCTCTGCTGGCCTAAACAGAATCACAAAGTTATAGCTATTTTATAATTTCATAATTTTTCTTAAATACACTACATGTATTATCATTTATAAAAATATTGTTCCCATTATCTTATTTTCTCATTGCTCAGCTACTGTCTTCCTCATTTGCTCTGCTTCCAGTGCAGCTTGTTTTAAGTAGAGCTTTTATCCAATCAGATTTCACCTCTGTGTCTCTAGGTAAGAAGAGAGGCCCGAGGCCTGCAGACTCACAAGTGAATCCATGTGCAGTTTAAGTGAATGGGGGCGATATTGTTGATTGTCATAGTGTTCAACCAATCAGATATTTAGTTTGACATGTTGGGCGTATTCTTTGACGTGTCAGAGTCTGCTAGCTGGCCTAGCCATACGTGATTGGTCAGTGGGCTAGCGTGATATGTTGGGCGGTGATAATCCCAATATCTGCTGCCTCTGTCGAGCGGACATTTTCAGCCTCAAACGAATTAAAACGTATTCAAGAAATACAACTGGGGAGGCTCGACTGTCTTCACTGGCGTCCATGAATCGAGAAGAACTTCTTACTGGAACTAAAACACACGGATGTACAACCGTGAGATTAAACTCTTTATTAACAAAGAAAGGAGGATGGACTTTGTCTTTAAATAGTGAACAGCAGCTCTGGTAAGTTAAATGCATTTGTTTTTACATCTGCAGTAGCTTTAATATGCTTGTTTATATATTATTATTTGTACAACTTGGTTTTATATGTGATAGGAACCATTGTTACGTCCTATGTTGCTCTGGGGACATATTTAGCCGGTGCCAGTGTTGCCAACTTGCCAACTTTCTAACTTTCTCGTTAAATCTGGCGATCTTTCTGGTGTTATTGGAGACTTTGCTCGATAACGTTAAAGCACGTACGTTCTACAGTTACTGCTGTGAACGAGCAGCGGGTGCTGCCGTGAGCCCCTCCGCCACCCAAAAGCACACACAGCTGCAGTCAGAGCAGAGAGGAGACGCACTCTCGGCGTATTCTCTGCAGTTAGTGTATTTACAGGTGTTGGCTTCATTTTTACACGAAACAAATAATAACCGTAGCTGTGTTTGTTTCAGCTGCAGGACAGCAGTGAAGGCCCAGGTATAAAATGCACGGCCCGCCACTGGTAAGACGACATTTGACCACGCGTATCATTTTGATTACTCCTGTCAACATTACTGACCGTTTTCTTAAATCTTATTCACAAAAAGCGTGATACAATGAATCCTCTCAGCACTCTTCTTTGAGGTGCACCATAAGCTGATACTAAAGTTGCTCTTTGTTAAACAATGCATCTGCAATGTTATTGCTTTCACTAAGGATTGATGTAATTTCCAACAAGTTGAAAATACACCAGCTGTTTCCAGCAATGACTGCGTGTCACTAATTCAACCAGGACTGAAATATGGATTAATATGACTTATGACTTAAAAAAAAGCAACACTTCACAGAAGAGAAGGTTCATCTTTTTGTCATTATATCATTCTACAGTCCATAAGTCAGAAGAACCAGAACAACATTTTCAACCCTGCCCTGTCTGCTGAATACACCACAACGGTGTGGTTGTTAGTTCTCGTTACAATAGTTTGTGCTGAATAAGCAGAGTGCTTTGCAGCTACACAGTTGGAATTGACTTTAAAAGGTTTCTCTTTTTGCTATGGCCTCCTTTTTTCTTCACAAGCATTTTTTTGCACAATACTGTGCCAGATGACTGAGATTTCTCACTAATTATTTGCTCTACTCATTCGCCTCATGCATTTTGCATTATGAATGCCTTCAGAAAACAGTTAAGAGTTTGGCTTTTTTTTTTCATATTGTGATATACAGCGGCTCGAGAAACCCACCACTCTGCTATGTATAATAGTAGACCTGCATAATTCAACACCCCTCTGACATTCACTTGTCTGTGCATGTGTGTGTGACACACACTGGCCCCTGGCTCTGTAGCTTGTCCTCAAAGAGGGGCTTTTACTGTTCAAAGTATTGGTGAAAGGAGAATATTGATTCCAGCACCAATAGTTTGCGAGGCTCTTCTTCTGTCATGTTGTGCTGAATACATTTACACCATCAAGTGCCTCTTGACGTCTCCTTAGATATAAGACTGATCCTTCTTACTGAGAACTCCACTCAGCAGGTACCAAAGAATAGTTTCACCTTAGAACTAGGACATTTTATGATTCATTCTGCAATTGAAGGTCAGAGGTGCAGCAGTAACATTTGATTTTCGCATTATATTTGCCTTCAACTCAGTGATGGAGAAAAGACAGTAATACCACTGAAACCTTGAACCACGAGCTGAAACTGTCAGGAATTCTTGCACGACATAAGTTTTTAATTTTTTTTTTTTACTTCACCTCTTTTCACCTTTTATTGTCATGTTGTCTAGGCTGTGAATTGTTTCTGGGCGGTGTCCAACCACAGATGGATCCGCAGTGGGGTTCTGCTGGTGATTCATATTAATGGACCTGACCCCAATCACCCCTTCCCTTTTTATTCTTCCAATCTTTCTCCCCCTATGTCCCTCCCACTGCGCACTGTCTTTCTCATCCCTTCCTAACACCCAGGAGACAGATGGACCAACACTCAACTTCACACCATTTAGCTTTTCAAGGCTGCTAAAATAGTGTGTGTGAAGAGGTGGAGTGAGTGAGCTGGGGAAAAAAAGGACCGTGTTTGTGTGTCTGTGTGTGTGTGTGTGTGTGTGTGTGTGTGTGTGTGTGTGTGTGTGTGTGTGTGTGTGTGTGTGTGCGCGTGTGTGTGTAGGTGTGTGTGTGTGTGTGTGTGTGTGTGTGTGTGTGTGTGTGTGTGTGTGTGTGTGTGTGTGAACAAAGAGAGAGAGAGAGAGAATGAGCAGATGCAATGCCTACATAAAACATGTCTGTGTGCTGGCACGCCGTGGTTAGTGCATGTAGTTGTGTGTTTGGGTGTTTGTGTGCACATGAGGGTACTGGTGTGAGGTTGGCAGGCAGGGGAATGTGGGGAGTAAATGAAGGACTTAGTGCTCTACACGACTGACTGGTCAAATGTATGATGCTACCTTGAGCTTCCCTGGCTCCAGTCAGACACTCAAGCTCTTCTAGTAATAGAGACTGAGTGCTGCTCTGTACCAAGTCAAAGACCTCCACTGCACTGCCTGCATACAGTATAGGTAAATGGTGAATTATTTGTATGACAAATGTGCTTCTACTACAGTAGTTAGAAGCAGGACACATTGGTAAACATTGTTTATTGTCATTTCTGGCAATAAATAATATATAATACACTGCAAGTACTTTGTATTTAGTCTATTTCTATGTCTCTTCTTCTGAGACTTATGTTTTAGGTTTTCTGTCTTCTGTATGACCTAAACCAAAAAGGTATTTTCTCAATTTAAAACTTTAGTCAGTGGGCAGAACAACCACAAAATGATCATATTATTTTATCATTATGATTAACATTTTTCACATCATCGTAGGAAAAGCACACATGCTCTGTTCTATTCTAGTGTCCCGGTAAGCCGTGACAGTGTGACAGTAAGCCAGCATGCACAATAAAAGCCTCCTGAAACTGAAGCAGCTAAATGGAATTCAGCCATCATTCATGTATGTATTATTTACTCCTTGGTTTTCCCTCCCTTTGACAAGTCAAGATGTCAAAAAAAACATCCTACTACATGCTAGTGTCACATTTTCATTTTGCATGGAATTAAGGTCACAGTACGAAACAACGTAAGGCTTTTTAAACCATGCCTTCACCCTTCTCCACTATTTATAGCCGAATAGACATTGTGGTGAGAATGAAAATGTGTTTCATATATTAACTTTTTAAGGCGACAAGGACGAGAAGTCCTCAAGGTTTACATTTACATTTACATTTACAATTCCATCACAAAGTGGGCACGCTGTGAAATGATACAATCAAAAGCTACGGAAACGCTACTGAATGGACCTTTGAGATTGAGGTGAGATTGTTTTGTCAAGTTCATGCAATTGCAATACATTTTTTTAAATGTTGAGATTAAGTCATTGTCAGTGTATTCCAGTGTTGAAAAACAGGAGTTCGGGCTGTGCCAGTCAATGAAGTCTAAACTACTGCTCCAACACTTAGTCTATTCTGTAATGTTGCTGCTCCAACACTAGCAGCTCTATCCCCATTCCATTTCAGTCTGTGACAGTGTCTTTCTCCTCTCACTGGACTGCACCTTTAACTTTAAGGTGTGTGACATCATTGAATCCTATGATTAATGTAAGTCCAGATCCTGAGTCCATCTAACTTCACTGAAACCAAACCAAAGCTTCTGGCCAATTGTAACAGGATGTCTCCCTCTATGTCGGGATGACAAGCTGTACTTTGATATCTGAAACCATGATTCTCTCCTTGAAGTAGATGATGACATTTTGGTGCAAGGGCCACGGTAATGCAGCTGCCGTATTGGACCACGGCGGCAAAGGCAGAGCAGAGCCACAAGGACAAACTCTCATTTCCCCGTTCAGTTCTTTGTTCTGATCCTCACTTGTGGGCACAAGTTTTGACAGTAACTGAAAGAATAAGGTCCTAGACACACATACAGTGGCCAAAATGAATTTTACCCACATGTCGATTGGCCCCAACCTCAATGACAGCATGTGGATGTGACAGGGCCCTCAGGGTCAATGCACGTTATCTTCAATAATAGGAGCAAGGGAGGTGCATCAGGGACCAGGAAAAGACACTTCCTGGGACGACTGCTGTGGGGTTGGACAGGCCACGGCTGACTGCTGGGAAGAACGTAGGACACGCTGGAGGGGACTACGACTTCCAGCTGGTGTAGGAGGGTGTGGAGACTCCCAAAGAGCAGCTGAAAGATGTTAATACTCGTGGTCTGCTTGACACTTATGAGAATGAGACAGTAGATGAATGAAGTATATCACTGCTGCTACTGAAATTAGAAATACTTACAAAATAAGTTATTTACAGATGGTTTTTCGATGTGTCGGTTTTCTTTCTGCAAGTCACAGGGGGTTGTGTGGGTGTATGAGTAAGAGAGGTTCATGGTTGACTGGGACCTACAGGAGTGTGCCTCGGTGATATTCTGCTTATCTGCTTGTCCACCATTTGCAAGCACATTGGAGACTTCCTATCTAGCTACAGGGAATTGAAGCTGCTAGTGCAGAGGCCCAAATAGCTTGAACATACACTTACTTCTTTAATATTGCCAAATATTTGGGATGCAGCAACACTGAACTGCTCAAAACGTTTGATACACAGAGTTTGGGGACTTGTATCCCAACGAGTTTCTGCTGACCTTGACCGTCTAGTCAAAAGCCACTGAGCTAAAGTAACTGCTTCAAGGCCAGGGAATACCCTATTTCATGTATAGATTCAGCCTATAAGAGAGCAGTGAAAACAGACAATTGCTATTGGACAAAGAGCCCAAACGTCAAACCTCTGTTTTCCACTTGAACACTGTCTCCCACCTGCCGGCTTTTATCGATGTGGTCAGGTCACCGTGCTCACTGCTCTAGCTCCACTGATGCAAAGAGGTTTGTGCACACAAGTACAGGGAAGGAATTGAAAATTCAAAGCTGCAGTAGCTACCCATTATCAATATACTGAAAGGTCCCTGCAGTCTGGTATATGTCGGCCAAACTAAACAGAACTAAAAGTGAGGATTGCAGAACATAATAATGCTATTCGCACTAATAATCTTGAGCGTGCAATGGCACATCATTGTGTGAATGCAAATCATGGATCGGCCCTTATGCTGAAATTCTGGGATATTGAATAGATTTCCTCATCCCTGAGGACAAAGAACATTGCAAACAAGCGACAGGATTGATGCAGTGAACTCAATTGAATCATATGGATTAAATGAGGATGTTAATGTGTGTTTTTTCTGAGGGTGTTTATTAATCCAGGGTGTGTTTTATGATTGTTCAATCATGTTCCCTTAAAAGTTTATAGTTTCGATGATAATTTATGATATATATGATGTGACGATATGACAATGGCTAGACGTAAACTAGGGCCAGAACCTGTTGGAGGCATTTCAAACGTCTACACCACCTCTGTCTCGTTTTACTCTGATAAAAACATGATTTATGTTGTAATGTTAGTTGCTTCACCTGCCACCTTAAAAGCCTTTACTCCAATCTTGTGCTCCATATGTTATCTTTCCAGAGCTGCTTGAACATAAACTATTTGTAATATGTAAGCAGGTTTTTTTTAAAGTCTGACACGGGGGTAAACTTCAAACGCTTTGACTACAATTGTGATTATTCTGTGACAAGAAACGTTAAAGTTTCGCAAAAGACTACATTTGCTATATAACCACGGACATGCAGTTATGTATATGTTTAGAGTTGGGAAGGTGACTAATGTAATAGGTTACAGATTACTTGTTACCCTGTTAAAAATGTAATCAGTAATGTAACTATTTGAATCACTTTATCAAACTTTGGATTCATTTATAATTTGTTTATGTTTTGATTACTTTTCAAAAAAAATAAATAAAGCTGAACAGTCCTAAAAATATATACTTAAATCATGTAGTGTCAATGTAGGTGTAAAAGTAGAGAGGCTTGAGGAAAACAACTAAAAAAAAATGGATTTTCTTGTGAATGTTGAGTTAAGTCAGAGACTGAACGGCACAAACATGCTAGCTAACAGTTAATGTATGCTAATGTATTTGGCTGTTTGGGGCGAATAAACAAACAACTCAGCAGTCAAATTTAACCAAATGATGTGATGCGAAAATTAAAGTTTATTGTGAGAAGGAACATGGCGTTTTATATCGCTTTTATCATACTTTTCCTACTGCTACTGTCAGAGGAAATCAGCTCCACCTGTGAGCACTTAGCAGAATGATAAGCTTATAGTGTTAGAGTCTTTCTTCGCAGGTCTGTGTGTCTGTTTAACCCAGAGTGGTGATGAACACCCCCACACATGCGCGCAGGTATAGCAGAGAGGAAAACAAGCGGAGTTGAGCCGACAGGATGAAGTGCTTGCTTTAACTGCATTTCTTCAAAATCCGGCACCTTGTAGGGTGCAGGGTTGTGCGTAGGTGTGGATTGTGTTTATTTGTGCTTTAGAATGTAACCCGCCATGAAACAATCGGAAAATAATGCTTTCTTTCACTGATTCACTGCTTTGTTCTTCATTCATTCCCTTGCTCGCTCGACCACCACTCGCTCTCATGCTCGGGAGGATGACCCAACTTGACAGCTTTTTCAAGTCACTCGTTATGATATTTACGATTGTTTACGATAGTGGAAATTCACCCATTAAACTTGTTGTGAATGTTGCTACCGCAATGCGATATAATAGTATATTGTCCCATCCCTACAACACATGTAACATATTATACCTTTCAGAAACAAAATTGTCACTTAGGGGTGACACAAGTCTCCAAATCCATGATTCGATTTAACTTTTGATTTGAAGGTCACAATTCGATTTGATTTTAGATTGAAACTGTTTTTTTCAGTACTGTCATTTATAATTGTACTTTTAAAAGAGATGTTGCATGGAATTTTTTTTTTTTATGTAAGTCCATATGGTCAAATTTAAATAATTAATTTGAAGTTATATAAAAAATGTAATTGTATACTACGTCATAAAAAGTAATATTATGGTATGACATGATAATGTCATAGTATAATATGTGATAAATAATACATGTAATGTAATAGTATGGCACATATTATTATCATAATATTGATGTAATCAATATTAAAATATAATGGAAGAAAAAAAGTTATAGTATGTTAGGTCATAAAAAAAGTCACAGTATACTAAGACATTGAAATGTCAAAGTGTAGTATGTGATAAAAAATGTCATAGTGTAGTACAGTTTGTCAACGTATGGTGTGATGAAAAACATCATAGTATAGTATGTAAAAAAGTCATGAACGTCATAGTATAATTCGTATGAAGAGGTCTTTAAAATGTCATTGTATATTTTGTTGAAAATAGTCTAGCATGTAAAAAAACTGAAAGTATAGTATGTCGAAAAAAGTCACAGTATAATAAGTTAGAAGAAGGACTTTAAAAAATCATAGAATAGTATGTTAAAACTAAAAATAATATAGAAATAATTAAATAATACTTTTTTTTAGTATGTCGAAAAAAGTGGAACAACTGTAGAAACATCATCAGAGAAAACGTAATAAAAAATGCCATAGTATAGTATGCCAAATATGCTAAAAATATTAATATAATATGAATAAAATTCAAAAAATCTCATAGTTTAGCATGTCGAAAGAAGGCATAAAAAAAAATCATACCATAGAAAAAACAATAGTCGTACATTGTCAAAAAAGTCAAAGTATAGTTAGTAAAAAAAAGTCATAGTTTATCATCTCAAAAATTGTAATAGTATCGTATGTGAAAAAAACATATTCAAAAGACATAGTTTATTATATCCGTAAAAGTCATAAAAAGTCAGTGTAGTATGTAAAAAAAACTTTGTTTGATACGTTGTTAAAAGTCCTAAAACAGTCATATCATAGTGTGTCGAAAAAGTCATAAAAAAGTCATAGTATATTATTTCAAAAAATGTATAAAAAATTCATAGAATAGTGTCACGAATTCCCCTTCATTTTAGTTTGTTTTCATCCTGTCTGCTTGTTTATTAACTCTCCTGTCGTTTCAGATTCTACCATTCACACCCGATCACCTCTCATTCCCCTCACCTGGTCCTCCACACCCATCTCACCTGCAGCCCGTTCCCTCATTAGCCCTCACTATTTAGGTCCCCTCACTTGCACTTGTTCCCTGCCAGATTGTCTTGTGTGTTATTGCCAAGTTCTCCAGCGTATCTTTATATTGTTCCTGATCTGCCTGTTCCGACCCTGTCTGCCTGTTTTTGACCTTGGATTTTTTGCCTGCCCCTTATTGGATTTGTTCGCCTGTTTGACTGACCTCCCGGTTTTGACCCTGCCTGAAATCAAGTAAAAGAGTCTCCGAGTTGTGCTTTTGGGTTCAAGTATCTGTAATCCTTACAGAATAGTATGTCAAAAAGAGTCACTAAAAAAGTCATACAGCATGTCGAAAAAAATCATAAAAAAGTCATAGTATAGCATGTTGATGAAGTCATTAGAAAAGTCCATCCATCCATACATCCATTTTCTTCTGCTTATCCGGGATGGGGTCGTGGTGGCAGCAGGCCAAGCAGGCTGACCCAGACTTCCCGCAACATTTTCCAGCTCATTCTGGGGGATCCCAGGCCAGAGATGTAATTCCTCCAGCGTGTTTTGGGTTTTCCCCGGGGTCTCCTACCAGTTGGATGTGCCTGGGAAAACCTCCAGTGGGAGGCGCCCAGGAGGCATCCTGATTGGATGCCCGAACCACCTCAGCTGACTCCTTTCGACGCGAAGGAGTAGCGCCTCAACTCCAAGTTCCCTCCTGATGTCCGAGCTCCTTACCCTATCTCTAAGGCTGAGCCCGGCCACCCTACGGAGGAAACTCATTTTGGCCGCTTGTAGCCGCGACCTCGTTCTTTTACTATAGTCTTACTATAGAATGTCGAAATAAGTCAATAAAAATTCATAGTATAGTCTGTCGAAAAAGTTATAAAAAAGTCATAGAATAGTATAGTATGTCGAAATAAGTCATGGAATAGTAATAAATAAAAAAAATGTATTGTATAGTATGTCGGAAAAAAGTAATGAAGTCATACAGCGTGTCTGAAAAAGTCGAAAAAGTAATAGTCATTGTATAATAGGTTGAAAAAAGTCATAAAAAAGTCATAGTACAGGATGTCAAAAAAGTCAGAGAATACTATGTTGAAATAAGTCATTTAAAAGTCATAGTATAGTCTGTCGAAAAAGTTATAAAAAAGTCATAGAATATGTCGATAAAAAGTCATAAAAATGAATAGTATAGTATGGCAAAAAAGTCATAAAGTCTTACTATAGTACGTCGAAAAAAGTAAATAAAAAGGCATAGTATAGTATGTCAAAAACATTTAAATATGTCGAAAAAGTCATAAAGAAGTCATAGTATATTTTGTCGAAAAAAGTAATTGTATAGTATTTAGAAAATAGTTGGTATGTCTAAATAAGTCATGGAATAGTAAGTTGAACAAGTTATAAAAAATGAATTGTATAGTATGTTGGAAAAAAGTCATTAAATAAATCATAGTACGGTATGTCCGAAATATGTATGGTCTAGGTATGTCTATGTCAAAATCATAGTGTAGTATGTTGAAAGAAATCAGAAAATGGTAGTTATTAAAATATATATAAATAATTTTTAAAAAGTCATAATGTACTATTTACAAAAAATCGCAAACATCATATAGTATGGCAGAAAAAATGACTAGAAAAACTATTTTCTTTTTGAAGAAGGCATCGTATAGTATGTCCAAAATAGTCATAGTATATTGTCAAAAAATATCATTGAAAAGTCTGTCAAAAAGTATGTCCAAAAAATCATAATGTATTTTGTCAAAGAAAATCTAAAATGAATCATTGTATATTATGTCAAAATAATTCATTGTATACTATGTCATAAAAAATACAGAAATTCGATTTATTTTCATACATTTTATTAAATTAACACTGGATCACAACAAAAGTGTTACAGCATGAAATGAAAGGAACCGGTGCACCGAACAAAGACAAATATTTCAGTTTTTATAAAGACAGAGTTTACTTGAAAAAGATATGTTTATAGACTATAAAGGTGATCGTTTGTCGGGACATTTTCAACAAATGGATCAACATAAAACTCTGCAGTTCAAAACATCAGACATTTTTGTTTTAAAAAGTTACATAAATAAATGTAGGAGTCATCTCTAAGTCACAGAGAGTATTGTTGTAAGAAACAACCAAAAAATGAATTAGAAGTTGCGCTTTGTAGAGCCTGCTGTAAGAATTCACAAATTTGATTCAGTTCACTTTTCAAGCAGCTGTAGTTAGTTTTGTAGTGAGGGGTTATGGAACCGAAAACCAAAAATTTTAACGCATGTTTTTATTGAAAATGTAGCAGCATAATCTGAGGGCCAACCTGGCATTGTATTGTTAATACCTTTGAGTTCATACAGTAGAAGATGATGGACAACGTTGACAACATGGATGCAGGGGCAAAGTGAAGAAATTCTGCCGTCCTCACTTTTGGTCATGAACACAGCACTCGTCTGGGGAAAAAAGAAAAGGACGACATGAGAATTTGCATCGCATTCACATACATGTGTGCCTACTACTACTACTACTACTACTACTACTACTACTTCTACTACTACTACTACTGCTGCTACTACTACTACTACTACTACTACTACTACTACTACTACTGCTGCTACTACTACTACTACTAGGAGTGTCTTTTTTTCTAGGATTCCTGAGCATATTTATGGATGTTTATTTTCGATGCAACCTCAACCTAAATGGAACATGTAAGTCACACAGAATGTAATATACATCTGTATCGCATCTGTGTGTTCAGATTTGATAGAGTTAAGAGTCAGCAAGAAAGTGTGAGTTTTGACGCAAATTGGCGCAAAGGGTTTGGAATCAGCTACAAAACACACACACACACACACACACACACTTGCAAGAAAAATGAAATGTTAAAGTCTCAAGCATGCTGATACCATTCAACATGCATAGCACACAAAACCAATTATAAACCTCCTATAACGTACACATGCATGCACACATGAACCCACACACACACAGACACACATGCACACACAAACACAACCTCAGCCCAACTTGTATTGAACAAGAATCCAATTACTTAACCCAGCTTCAGGTTCCGTGCCCTCTTTGCTCTTCCACCTTGACATGTCTGCGTTAATATCTGCTGACAGCCTATGTCCACCATGCACATGCACACACCTCACACACACACAAGCATACAGCTGATTCCCATAAGAGTCTGATTAAATGAAAACTGTGATGCCCATTTACTCCATCCCAGGGTCAATGCATACCAATGAGAGAGAAATCACAGTCCTTGGTATGTGCCTGAGTGTATGTGAATGACAAAGAGAAAGAAGGGGAATTTTCCTGTATTCCTGCAGTGATGAATGAAGCCATGTGGATTTTTTTCCCATCACCTTTTTTAATATCTGTTCATAGGTCTCCATGACATCTGGATCTTTATTGTTCCCAGTCCATAGATCACTTATTAAGTCTAGTAATGAGGAGGTCATGCATAATTTCATTTGCTCTAGTGCTACCTGGGGACACTTTCTTACTTCACTAAAACCTATGATAGTTTCCTTTTGAAAGGCCATAACTCTCTTTCAGTAGCAGGCATTGGGGTCACAGATGCTAAATGGGCCATTTATAGATTCCTGGTAGAAGGAGAATATTGTGTTGAGTCATTTCAGACCTCTTATTGAGGCTATTTGACTCCACGTGGTTCAATTTGCTCCCGGTGATATATCTGATAAAGGACCGACCCTTCAAATCATTCTTGGAGCGTCGCTCCAACACACACACACACACACTCTCCCACACCAAGTGTATAAAGGATGTTTTTTAAGAAGAGCGATTTCAGTTAAGCAAATCGAATATCAATGTTATCATCCAATAGATATTCTTACAAGCAGTGGTCCGTGGGGACTGCCAATAATTATGGTTAAATACAATTATGTCCAGAGCAATAGGGCTTCAAACCAGTGCACAATTTTTGAGCACAGCGGTGCTGCATGCTGTTTTGCAGCTCAATAATCACAATTTAAACCCATTTCCATTTATACGAGATATCTGCTGGCATCATAATACTGGATGTATTTAGCCACTGCATTAACACCACCGACTGTATTGTTTGCATTGGAGAGAAAAAGCATACTCAACCTATCATTTCCCTTTGTTTTCTTTTGCTTTATTTCCATTTGTTTACGTTTGTTATAATGCATGTGGTAACCCTGCATCGCTCGCTGACGCGCCACCCGACTGGCTTTCATATGGAGAAATATCCAATCACTGCATGCACTTTAAAAAGAGGCGGTTCATGTATGACAATCGGAGACTCAGAGATGGAGGAATGCTGTCTGTGTGATACTGCACATGCCCCCCCCCCCCCCCCCCACACCCCCACCCCCGTCCTTTCCATTGGTCAGTTGTCCTGCAGGGATGCTAGCCAAGCTTATCAGTCTGTTACAAATCAGGCAGAGAAATTGCAGCAGTAACATCTCTCCCTTTTCTCTCTGCTCTCGCTCACCAGGATCACTCGAGGGGATTGAGGCGCTAAGAACAGCACAAATCTTCACCTCCTTCTTTGCCTTGCATCTACCTTTGATTTTTTTTTCTCCTCTTCTCCCCTCATGCCGAAGAAAAGTTACATGTCCGTGTTCTGCTAAATGTGAAACTTCAGTTAACTCGTGTGATGCGTTCTAAGCAGCATTTGATGTTACATTATATTTGGTATTCAATTGGCGGCAGTTTTCAGTTCATGATCCAGCATTAGTTATTCCGGCTTTCGCATATTCCACGTCAGAAATGGCTCACAGGTTAAACATCCCACTGCGATGCCTCCCCCCTCCCTCATCTAAATTCCCATTCATGACTGCAGTGAATTTACAGACAACACGTGGACGAAACGTGGGTGTAGCTTTCACCCAAATTTACCTAAAAGTATGATGAAAGGAACCACAGAACATTTAATAAGGTTGGGCCCTTGGGAATTTGAGTTGCCGTCACGGGTCAAATGTGTTTAATGATGTATTTTTCCTGGGGATAATTGGCAACATGAAAGAGGCAGAGATTCTAATTGCACTACTGACAGTAGCCTCAGCACTGTCAGTGGTGAAATTAGACCTGAATGGGACCTGACAAAAGGATCACAAGAGAAATCTGAGAGGTCACAAGATGATTGACAGTATAGAAACTCTCAAAATGATAATTGATCTGATATTTCTCGAATCTCAGCTTCTTTCCTTGAAATACTGGACAATTTTAAAGCTTAGAAACTAGCAATAGTACACTACATTTAAAAATAAAATAAAAATCCAATAGATAAAATAGGACTCGGGCTGGCCTAGCAACAGGAGACGGTTGTGCCGACACCTTTGCAGAGACCTGGCTCCCTCGTGGCCTCCCGGATAGGGCTGTTGCACTTGATGTGCGGACCAGCAGAGCGCAGGACTCCGGAGGGTTTGCATCGGTGATGCTTGTACGACATACAAGCATGACTGTATGACGTGTCTTCTAATGCATAATAAAAGATGCAGCTCCTTTTTGCCCTCATCAGCTCGCCACTGCTGCAGGTGGTGGTGGTTGGTGTTTGTGTTTGTGTGTGTGGGCGGGGTGGGGGTGTGGGTGTGGGTGGGGGGGTTTAGAGCCTGTTTTCAGCCCCTCCATGTGAAACAGCTTAAGTAAGCACTATTTCCATATTTCAGATTCTGATAATGGACTGCCTTGCCATCACCAAATTACCCCGACACCACACTGCCAGCCAAGTGAGTGAATTAGTTAATGTCCAAAAATGGCGGTATTTGCACTTCCCTTACTTTTAATGTGTTGTACGTGTGCGTGTGTGTGTGTGTGTGTGTGTGTGTTTAGGGGAGCTTGTGCATCGAGAGCGTGCTTAATGACTTTTTCACCTCTCACACGTGCCTTGAAGACACATTTCAGTTTACATTTGCGGTATTGAATTTATAATTGCTTGTTGGCCACATAACTTCCTGCATAATGAAATGCTTTCATAATAATCAATAAAGGAAATGGAGCGGGCCTATTTAAATGTTGCAATAGGAGAAACCCATCAAGCTGAACCGATGCTTTCAGTGCTGCAGTGTGCTTCCATATCAGTGAGTGTAGCATCTACAGGAGTGGATTCCATTTCAAAAATCTCCACTTGGTGACCTCTATTTTTCTTTCATGAGTGATGACATGCAGGAGGTGAGGAAGGATGGATGTCTGCCTGCAGTGTTGGAACTGGTCCTGGCCCTTAGGTGCCCCCTCGCCCAATCTCTCTAGCCAGCTCACAGTGGATTGTGATTACTCTCATTTAGTCAGGCCTATTTGTCTTCCCTCTAAAGCCCAACCTGCTCCAAAGATGTAATTCCATAAAAGCATGCAATCAATACACCAGAAACTGTACTCTCATCTATCATTTTTGATAAAAAAAATAAAAATAAAAAATAAAATGTTACGGGAAAGTCTTTGCGCCACAGGCTCTGTGGATGTGGGACATACTCAAACATGTATGTGTGAGTGCATGCATGTTTGAGTATGTCTATGTTCAGACACAAATATTGCAAATAAGCCAAAGTAGGGCAGGTTAAAAAAAAAAATGCTGTCTCAGTCATGAGTGCTGGCACACACAGGTGCACAGGAGAGCTCCGTCCACTGGATGGCACTGTTATGAGGTTTAGTTCAGTTTTGTTTTCGAAAAGCAGTGGCAACAATCAATTCATGGGTGGTGTACTGTGTCAAAAACGAGGAAATATTAATTTCTTTGATCCTGGAAACCTTAACATTTCCAGGAAAGATATAAATACAATATCCACACAGACACGTATACCCACACACACGCGGGCCTCATTAATCTCCTCTGTAACAGGACTCTATCCTCTGGCTCCAATATTACAGTAAATGGTGATGCTTATCTGCAAGCAGTCCTGCCCTTGAAATAGGTGCTGTTCCATTCCCAGCTAATTCCACAGCCATTAAATGGTTGGCACATTTTTCACAGGTATATAAATTGCTTTAAGCTGCGGCTTACTCCCAACACATTGAAATACAAACACGGATGTTCTCTCCTTTTTATCTTACTCTGCCCTCTGTCTGCCGAACCCCCCTCCTTTCCCATCGCTCTTCCCACCCCTCCCTGCCACCCCTCCCGTCTCCTTACAAGTGAAACAAGCATGGATTGCCTTCTAGCTTGCAGCAAGGTTGAGGTAATAGCTTATTAGCAGCCAATAAACATCAGTCATTTCTATTTAAGCTAACACCCCAATCATGTTCATAACCACCAAGACATAGATATGGCTGAAAATCAATGGCACATTTTACCAGGGCGTCCCCTGTGTCTTGTGCAATCTTACCAGATCAAGGAAGTGAGGGGAAGCTCTTTCTCATCCGATCACATGCAAATGCATTAATAAATCAACAACAATTTCGGCAAACGCTTGCAGGCTAAATCAATAGGACTCAAAAACAAATAGTCCACGCTTACTTACCTTTTATTCAACTCCAGCGTAGCATTGCGCTGTGCTGATGTGCTACTGTATTGTTTGAACGGCGCACCACGGCTAACACGCTTTGAAAAAACGCCTGAAGGCGGCCTCTCCTCCAAAGAGAAGGGTTGTAGATCAGACATTCACATCACACCCCGCATCCAGACCTGACAGCAGGACACCTGCAGCCTCACTGATGAGGGGATGAAGCACTCCTCCCCTCCGTACTCTCACATTCTCTCATCCATCCATTTTATATTCTCCTCTCCCCGTGTGCCCACAGCCACAGAGCAGCTGGCCAGTTATTTGTGACCTGCCAGTCTGCGGGTGTAACAAGGTTTCGACGCAATTAAGAATACATTTCCCAGGTACCAACGCAACAAATCACAGGCTTGAGTCCCCGGATACGCACACACATCCACTTTGCCTCACGAGTCACACAAATCAAACGGTACACAAATGGCAACATGAAATAACTACTCATTGTTAGAGAAGAAAAGGCAATTATTAATCGATTCCATTTGTGTTGGGCTGAAAGGGGTTCAAACAGACCCATTCTTTAGAGGATGTATTTGCTGTGGTTGTGCAGCTTGGCTGGCGTAATCACCACCTATTATGTGTGTTGTTTTGAAAAGTAGGAAGCAAAGTGGTCAAATACATCACAGGCAGCCATTACTGTGTCAGAAAAATAATCCACCGGATGCGATAAATTATAAATATGCACAAAAGCAACGTGAACTTTTCTCAACGTGTTGATTTTACAATCTCGGCGTGAGGAGTGAGGCCGGTAGAAAGAATGTGTTTTGGTTTTAACAGTGAAATGGAACACTGTCATATCAGAATTACAACCTAGAGTTTTCCTGTCCAGTCCAATCTTCTAACCACAGTGCAGTAAATGGCAAACAAGCGAGGAGGGACGTTTTTTTTTACAATTATTAGATCTTGAATTTTTTTTTGTATCAATTCCATTTGGGAAAGTTTGACAGCCTTGGCACTTTTATTATCGGTGTAATGAAACATGACCACTTATTTGAAGTTGCATGAATTTGGATTTGGCCAGCTCAATTTTAGCCGTGCATTAGAAATGTAATAGTTTCTGTAGATGTAAAAAAAAAAAATACCCTTTAAACCTTCATCAATAAACTTGCACCGATAAACAATACATGTAGGCTATATGGAGATTATTAACTTTTAGTGCAACAGTTATAAAATAGTTATGTTTATGTTTTTAAAAACGATCAGAGCACAACATTTAAAGAGTGTGAGAAATTGCCCATATTACAGCGTCAGTCCGCGGTATGTGGGCTGTAAATAATAACACTGAAATTTGAGGGCTGGAATATAAAACACCATGGCAATTAAAATAGAAAATTCAATAGTGATAATGTACCACATACCACATACTACTTCTCAAATGTTTTTGTCTGGAGCTAATCACATATGAGCATATCAATATTAAATGCAGCCACTGTCAGCACAGAGCAATCACAACAAGCCTTAATAATGAAGCACAGAAAACCTGCTGAAATAATCAATAAACATCAATACGCTATCTAGCGTCGTACAGATGGCAGGTATTGTTCACGCAGACTATGTCTACAAGCTGCGACACCAAGTTCAACTGACGCTGCTTCTCATCTCGTGTCACATCATAATTTGCCATCGGTTGATTAGACTTTCCTTCATTTATGTTAATTGCAGGATGGGTGATTTCTTTTTATACTCGGCTCTTTCCTGGTTGGCAATTTTCTGGAGTCTACGAAATCAAACTATTAAGAAAATCATGAATTCCCTCTTTTATTGTTGTTAACAAAAATGCACACTAAATCGCTTTCAAATTCCACAGTGTGCAGTGAAAGATCCCTCTGATTACTGATTACACATTGTGCATCGTGCAATTTAGAGAAGTTTCTCTGGTTCTAAATTGTTTTTAGTTTTTCTTTTCCGCTGCAGGCCATGAGATTTCATTTTGGGTCGAGATCATACATCCTATAATGTGACTGATACAACCCTCACAATACATACTCATAGCATGAAGCACACAAAACAGCACATTGATCATATGTATGGACCAGAAAGGGTTTGGAGTGCATCTCCTCTCCTCTTCAATACACCCCCCCCCCCCCCCATCTCCCCCCGACTATTCTGAACAACACACTTATCTCTGCCTGATATAGCTTTGTACTGTAAGAAGCACATCATAAGCAAGCATGCGCCATTTGTGTATGCTCGCACATGTGTCTGTGTCTGCCTTTCTCACAAACCACACCCAGCGCAGAGACAGGGGGGTGTGTGGGGGGGGGGGGGGGGGTTAGTTCGACATCTGCAAATTGAATTCTGCCCAAACGTGACAGTGATGAAGTGTTGTTCATAGCAGCCGTGATTGTCTCTATCTTCACTCCTGTCCGTGAGTATTACAGCAGGTCTGCCTGCTCTGCAGGCCGCAACCCCAGCCCCAGCTAGCTCATCTATTAATGACACTATTGAAAAATCAAAATTCATACTAGATACATGTTTTATTAGCCGGAGCTGGCAGGAGAGAGGGTTGGTGTTTATGTGCCTCCATCCTTCTCGCCGTGTGTTTTTCTCTCCCTCTGTTTCTCCTTGTAAGATCAGGTGTCCTTAGCCCTCAGGCCCGCTTTTAATAATAGCATAAGGTGCCGAAAATTGATCTGGCTTCACAGGCGCAAGCTTTTAGAATTATGTCAATAATAAAACAAAGTTTGGCCTTTCCCTATCCTGCATTTCTCTTCAGGCGAGCAGAGGACCTCTGTGTTGCACTATGACTCTCTTTGTGGCTTATACCTTTCAAAAGGAGGGAAAAGGAGGAGGAGGAGCACAGAGGAAAGGGAAAGAGGAGAAGGTGTGGTTACCTGGGGAGATAAAAAGAATTTGGAGAGAAACCTAGGCGCAGGTCTCTCAGCGGAGCTACGCTTTTCTCCTACAGAGTGTAAAAGAGCGTCAGGGAAGCAGAGTAACTTAAGGGGGAAAAAAGTCAAAAGTAAAGCGGGATGGAGGGCAGGTCCTCGCAACAGAGGTCGTGTTGAATGAAGAAGCGACTGTTCCAATGGAGAAAGTAAAAAAGCAGGAGCATGGGAAACATGGTTAGCAGCTTACATATGTACAACAGCAGCGCTGGATGCCCTCCAGGTGTGCTGGAAATAGTGCAGCAGAGGAAGGATTTCAATACCCGCTCTTCAAACAAACACTTGAAAAGGTAAAGTGGAAAAATATGGCTCCCCACATCCAGTTCCTTGGAAATCAATGCTCTCTGAAGTTTTTGGGTAACAACAATAGTATGCAGCATATGGGAGAGAACCTTCTTGTCTCCGTTCTCTGCTGCTTTTCTTTGCTGTGGGTGGGCTTTCTTTTTTTTTTCTCCTTTTGGTATTCTGGACACAGAAGCACTCAGGCCCAAGCTTCCTCCTGTGATATGTGCTGTACTGCTCTCATTCCTCTTTTCCTCCGCACCTCCACATCTCACTAAATGGCAGGCGAACACAGACAAGACTCAGCTGGTTGACTGACTCCTTCAGTTCACACCAACAATGGCTGGCGGTGGGAGACGGGGCTGCTTCGATGGATATAGCCCTCCATAAACTAGCATCATTTCTCTCCTTCTTTCTCCCTCTGTCTTTACGTCTCTTCCTTTTTCTCTCTTAGCACAGGGAGCGGCTGCTGTCAGAGTCTGAGTGATGTAAGGGTAAACTTGCACTGACCTCTCTTCTGGTAATAAGGATGGAGTGACAGAGCCTTCATCATGACACAGGCCGGCAGTGAGGGAAAGGGAGATAGACTGCATGTGTGTGTTTTGTGTGTGTGAGTCTGGGGGTGTACACAGCGTTCGTTAAAAGAAAAAAAGAAAAGAGAGGGTGGCAGAGAGGCAGCCCTACATCATAGTTTATGAAGGTTAAGCAAAAAATGTCTCTAAATTTCATCATTCTCAGCAAAAGCGGCAAGCGAGGACAAAACAAAGAGAAATCAACCTCTCAGAGGCCGGGAACTTCTGAGGTTGAGGGGGAAAATTACATCAAAAGCAACAAGCATTCTGGGTAATACTGGATGAGTGTGGTTGCCATGGTGAAGTCCAGCCAGTCCTTTCTGTCTCTGCATCTGACATTAGAGCACTCGGAGCTTCGGGGGGCCCCTGGTGGGAAAAAAGCTACTTAACATTAACGGAAGGCCCTCAACTCCACCACTCTGCTTTCCGCTTAATTTGACTGAGGAGCATTCTGCTGTTTATTGAAATGTACAGAACGAATATAGTGTGTACAGACCAGCCAGGCAGGGGAACTAAGCACGAGGGTACTTTGGGTCAACAATGGGAAACGTTTTCATGAGTTTGCATGTCCCCTCTTAATAACATAAGGCTCCCTGCCCCTTGAGCCATTAGAGTGAAATGAGTGAGCGCACCAGGAACAGCACTTTCTCTGATATATTTCTAAGCATGACTCACGCTGCACGCTGAGCCATATTCTCGCATGACATCTCCTTTGAATAACGGAGAGAAAGAAATAGCTGGAGCTCTTAGGAAATAACTATGTAATGTGAAGCCTGGAGCCAGTTAGCTTAGCTTGGAATCAGCTTGCTTGGCACTGTCCTTCCTGACGACAACTTACCATTGTAAGGTTGCAGGCAACAAGTGGGCAGACTTTGTTAGCTATAGACCGGGCCAGACAAATTAAAGGCCAGTCACTAACAAAAGACAGGTAAAAGTAAACATAGAGAGGAGGAAATTACCTAGAGCCTACAACAACAGCAGCTCTCGCGTGGTATAACTTAATGTACATTTCCACAAAAATAACTCCATCAGTACGACAACAGAGCCATTACATTACAGTCATTTAGCAGACGCTTTTATCCAACG
The DNA here is from genome assembly GCA_032191485.1 of Leptoclinus maculatus. Taxonomy (NCBI): domain Eukaryota; kingdom Metazoa; phylum Chordata; class Actinopteri; order Perciformes; family Stichaeidae; genus Leptoclinus; species Leptoclinus maculatus. The sequence goes on along the minus strand of JAVDOI010000011.1, from coordinate 17,839,806 downwards.
AGACTTACAATTCAGATTCTATCACATTCATACACCGTAGGCGCAGCTACGGGAGCAATTTTGGGGTTAAGTGTCTTGCTCAAGGACACATCGACATGCGACTAGCGGAGCCGGGGATCGAATCGCATTGGATGCATTAAGCTTCCATCCATGAAACTTAATACTTCCTTCTTCTTCTTCTTCTTCTTTTTATATGTGGATTTCATGGCATACCAGGCACACTGGCGCCTCACTCTGGTTGGAACAGTAGCTACATCTTATTCATCTCCCGATGGCCTAAATCTCGAAATACCTCCTGTGAATTTTTCACACTAAAAGCCTACCAATGTTGCATTAATTTGAGCTTAACATTGAAGGGCTGCAATTCATTCATGAATTAAAAGAGAAAAGAAACTGAGGTCAGCAGAGTGGTGAGTATGAAATGACTCTGTTCTGAATTAGTTTTGTGGAAATGCTCGTGGCAGCGAATACTGAACAGGGAAAATTAGGGATAAAACTCTGTCTCTGACATAAACCTGTTCCAAATAAAGGCCCGGTTTGGTTTGCCGTCTCATCTAACTCTCTCAGCAAGAAAGCAAAAAAAGTGTATTTACAAGAGAGATGTGGCTGATGAAAGGTCCAAATCTCTTTGTCCTGACTTGTCCCTTTCCCAACCCTTGTTCAACTAAAAGGAGCCTTAATGCTGCTACACACACACACACACACACAGTCATAATCACAAACTTAAACAACACACGCTCTTCTGCATGGCAGGACATCATGAAAGCTTTTATCACACACTCCCACTGGCCAGTAAAGTGAGTGGGACTGACCTTTCTAGAAACACTAAATACCTGAGGCTTGCTTATGCCCTTATTGTGTGTGTGTGTGTGTGTGTGTGTGTGTGTGTGTGTGTGTGTGTGTGTGTGTGTGTGTGTGTGTGTGTGTGTGTGTGTGTGTAGGTGTGTAGGTGTGTGTAGGTGTGTGTGTGTGTGTTTGAGTCGAAGAATGAAAGAAAAGGAAAGAGAGAGAGAGAGAAAGCGAGGACAGAGTTTTCACCAGTGGTGCAGCTATCAGCACCAATATGCATCAAGCCCAAAGCAGCCGAGTCCTGATGTCATGGATGACCTTTACAAGATCAGACCTGCCACTTTAGTTACAGATCAGTCCAGGAAGAGGCCCACTCACAAACACCTCTATTGCACTTTACCAGCATCCCTCCATTCTCCATTCTGATATACATGTCCCACCTGCTAGTGTGTGCGTCCCTGTTCATGTGTGTATGTTTCAAAGCAAAACAAGACTTCGGGGAGCCTTTGACAAATAAAAGAAGACAATTGAACCCGTTGAAGCAGCTGCATCCACTTTAAGATTTTGATGCATGAATAAAATATCTTCTTTAGGGCAACCGCAAAATAAATCAATGTTGGAACACTCTTTCCTTCGCATCTGCAGCACACAAATGTGTGTCAGATTGAAGAAAAGCATCTGAATTTATACACTTGTAGTGAAGAACAGGTAGGAACAGAAAATACTGTCAAGAGTGGATAAATTGTACGCTGCTGCTTTTGCCCTAAACGCAGGTGGTACACTCACTTTTATCCAACAAACCACTTTGCTCAAGCAGCTCAGCGGCTACAGAGGCGCACTGCCTTGAGGTATCTTCCCGGGAGCTTTCTGTGATGCTGCTAGAAGATATGAGTTGGGTCTGTTTTGTTGACGAGAGAGAATGGTATATCTGCAACAAGTCCATAGCCTACAGGGGATGAGAGAGTGAAGATGAAAGGGGCCGGAAATCATAGGGAGGAACAAACTCGCAACTTTTCTCCTCTCCTGAAAATAGCATGTGTTGAGTGAGTGACGCAGTGGCCTTTAAGATGAGGATACATTCCCCCCGGAGAGTGAGAGGAGACAGGGAGGGAGGTGGAGGAGGATCAGAGGAGGCTGCAGCTGCGCTCTGAAGCCCAGCTTGTTGACAGGTCATTGCCTCTGCAGGCTTAGAGTCTCACATTGTTTCATTCCCATTTAAGCCTAATCACAAACATTCTGACAGCCCGACTTCATTTTCTCATTTCAGAACATCGTGTGAGAGAAACAAAGCCTGAATTCCATTTAATCTTTCCTCTTTTCATGTGCTGAGTCTGAATTTAAAAATCCTATTAGAACCACTACAGCCAACAAGTAAAGAGCCATGAAAGCGAGAGACCTTGTTAATGATGCGAAATGGCAGCACCATTTAAAAACAAAAACAAAGGTTTTCTCGGAACATGATGGCAATTACTGCTCGTGCTTGAAATCTACAAAGGCACATTAAAGGGTTACAATGATCCCATTTGTCGTCTTTAAGATGAAGTCATAATCCCATGATCTATAAACAGCTGTATAGGTCACTATTACAAGTGATCTGCTGATTAAAGTCGACTGTCTTTTGTCCCAAGGGCAAATTTACTTGGCATCTCAGACCAGCACTCATCGCTTAACCATCCACAAGAAAGGACGTTATCATCCAAGGACCATCTCTCTCCTCCTCCCCCCCGCAGTCATTAGCATAAGCTATGCACAGCAGTGTTTACCGCATATGACATCAGCTGTGATAGCAGTGAAATTGATTGCTATTTCAAGCTCCGTAGTAGGTTCCTGTGGGTAATTTGTGTGACTTTCCAGCAGCTGATGTTGATGAAGTGGTTTCTGTCTGGACCAGGGGACGACAGCTGCAGAAAGAATAGCTAACTGGTGACCTGCGAGTGATACACCGCCTCGCATCTATACCTACTGTAGATGTAAGGTGCATAGTTCTGGAAACTAGCTCCTAATTGATGTGCGGAGTATCGTAGACTATCCTGGGATCTGGTGCTGTAGACAGAAGGATGACAGATATTGCAGTCACATCACCATTTTTCAAATGGTGACATGACAGTGGATAGGCCATTGTTTTTGCTGTTTTCTAAAGCATGGATTGATTTTGGGCCACTTGTGGGGCGGGGCAACAAGCTGTACAACCCAGCATCGACATATTATCTCCTCATTATTAGCAAACAGCCTTCCTATTTTTACACATCAGACACTGAGCAACATTATTAACAACTTGGATTCACGATTCCGGCCACTTGATGAATGCAGTTTGTCTTTGTCTTTGTATTACACATAATCATTTGATCTATTGTTAATATAAGTGCATACATACACATCCTCAAACTGAAGAATTGACTGAATGTTAATGTAGCTTTAAGAATTGACTAAATACATTTAAATCACCAGTCTTAGACCCAAACTCAGCAATGGAAGAGGTCATGCCACTCGAAGGTCTGCAGCTCATTCAAACTTTGTTCTATTCAATGTAGAAACAGAATACTCATCAAAGGGTAGAGGAACTGATACGTGAACACAATCATGAATTGTGAATAAGGCAGAATCTTAAATCCAGCTCAGCCAAGAATTTTTTTTTATTCCAAATAATAGCACCTGGGAATAGTCAGTGCTGCAGCAGCTACCTTAAATATTTGATCAACCATAGAAGTCAACTGGTGTCTAGTAATGTGTATGCCCAAAGTATTGATCATAACAAAAAAACACATTTGAGATGAAAATAAAACTTTTAAGAACCCCTTTTCAATATGTGCCAGTGTGTTTTTTCAATCTATAGTACAGCTAAGAAATACATGAATATACCACTGACAAATCCGTGTGTCAAGCTCTACTCACAACACTAACTCCATGCAAAATTAGCTGACAGGAAGTAGATATTTCAGATAGAATATGCAAACAAAATCAAATATAAAGTAGCCACAAGAAGACTAGATAACAGGGTAAATAACGGCTTATTTAAAATGTGTATGTAGAAGACTGGCACTATTGAGGAGCCGGGCACAACTGGTCACCTGAAACACCGGCAGTTTTCCCCGATGAGTCACCAAAAAAAAGTCTGTTTGGTAGTCTTACCATACACTGTTGAGTGTGGCAGGGTAATAAATGCATCACATACTACAAGTCCATCTTTCTCATCCTCCAGCAGTTTAACTTGTCTGCAAACTTTTACACAATGAAGAATGTTTTGCACATGGACTGAGTGAGTCGGCCTGACAAATGATGCTGCCTTCAAAGTGCTGAGAATTACAAGTTGCTCATGTATGGATGGATACCTTGTTTACCTTGGCAAGAGCTTATGGTTTAAGAGAGGCTTTGAACTATTATATTTTAAAATACGTTTTTAAAGGGGATAAAACTTAATAGTATTTTATTCCGACATAGCATCACTATTCAAGTTGATCGGCAAAACAAAGTAGAGATGGAGCAACATTATCTGTCGTTTGAAGTGATGCGTCTGAGCACCTGATAAATATCTTGCTCTTTAGTTGCTAAATGCTCCACTGTGTTCCCCAGCTAGTCGCTAACTTTGTCTGTCAGCTCTTTGGTGCTGAGAGGGTTTATTAGATTTATTAGAGCTTTTACCCTGCAAACAGCTGCGTGCTGCTGATGTAAATGACGCTGATGAGAGCGGTGGGTGTGAAACAGTTAAGTTGCGAGCCATAAAACCCGAAAACTAAGTTATTAGAACTTGAAATGGTCCATATGCTGAGGGGAACTGCAGTCGGGTGATAATTACATCTGGATTCATCACTTTGAGTCGACTCCTTTCAAATACAAACAGTTATTTGATTGTAAAAAAAAACATGTTAATTGGAGTAGCTTTGAACATTTTTGTTGTTTACGTGTCAATATTATGAGAATTGGATTGAGGAGTGAACTAAATTTGCAATTTCTGAAAGCACAGTAGAAATCCCCATCATAGAATGTGTATTCTGGGCCGTAGGATGTAGTTTATATGGTTAGCAATGCAAACACTTATTGTACGTGACAACAACTTCATTGATAAAATAATGTCCTGACGTCTATCAAACATGATTTAAAAATCTAATTTCATGTTACTGTTTTGAACTGCAACAACACAATTGATTTTTTTGCCCAAATGCAAATAGATTTAGATAAATATGTAAAAACTGGATCGATCCAATTGAAACTGAAGTCACCGCATTGTAAACACAAATAAAACCTAGAACCAAACTCAGATTCATGTTCAGGCGATTATGTTTTCTGTCTGTTTCGATAAAGTTGTGTGGCTCCCAAGTAAAGCGTGTGATCTGCATGGCTGCATTTCAGATTATTTTGACCAAATTCCAACTGTAGGATGTCCTAAGTACCCCAATATTTCTTAGTGCTCTGGGTATAAAATCACACTTTTACTTCAGTGTGATAATTTCACATGCAGGCGCATGGATGTAGCCTGATTTAAAATGTGTCCTTAAATCCCTCACACATTTCACCTCCCCGAGTCGAGTGTTGCATTAGATGTGCCTCTCGATCAATCCCCAGAGTAGAAGAATGGTGTTGTCAGTATTGTATATGCTAGTATTTATGTGTATATGTATGTGAAGATTCATGAGGGCATGTGTGGAATGTGTGTGTGCAAGGCATCCATATGCACGCATGCATGCGGCCATTCGGGCCTAGGAGCAGGTAATTACTGCACTGTGGTGAAACATCATTATTCACTCATCTGCCCACTAGCACCATCTGTCCTGCTGAGCACCACCTCATACACAATCAGCACCACACCAAGGACAACTCCACCCACACACACACCATCCATCTCCTCGAGCACTGGCTTGTAGGACACCGCTCATCACTTCACCTTTCTCTCCATCTATCGTCTATCAATCTCCTTTTTTTTTTCTTTTACCGTATACCGTCTATTCCCGGCTACGCATGACGCTAGTAGGTTATTCTGTTGCTCATTAAGTAATTGAATTTGGGACTGTTCTTGCAGAGTTTCATGCATCACTCTGATGTATCAAGAGCTACAGCCATATTTCATGTTGCAGTTTCACCTTTTAGCGTGCATTAGTCCAGATGAGATCATTAACAGTCAGTTTTGTAAATTGGCAACGATGCACCCCAGCTGCTGTTGGTTGACTGCAAATAACTTCTCGAGGAAACATGCGGTTAAAACGCTTAGAAAAAAAAGAGAAAGTAGTGATAAAGGTAGGCAGAAGCAGCACAGTAGGTTAAGACAAATTGAGAGCTCCGACTACAAAACGGGCAGGAAGAGGAAAAGCACAACTCAAACTCTGCAGGATGCTCTTGCATGTATTGAAAATGTGCAGGCTGCAATTAAAAACAGTGAGATGACTAAATCTATCCTAATGATGTGCCTTATTACGAGTGTCCATTACTCTCCACTTGCTCCCCATGCTCTGGAGGGAAAAAAGGAACTTTAATAGCAATTTGCAGTAATGCACCACGCCATAATTCTGACTCTGTCTGCTGGCTGCATCGATGGCTGGGTGTAATTGCCGTTTTACTCATAGCTGATGGATTAGAACATAAAGTTACAAGAGAGGAACAATCATGTCAAGGAGATGGATGGATGGGCTCATATAAGTGAGTGTATGTGTGCGTGTCAGGGTCTGGTAGGCGGTTGGATAGATACTGTAAAGGCATCAAGCTGCAGATTTGGATTGCTTCTGGGAATTTATCCCATTTCCTGACATTCTTCACCCAGTGTCACTCTGATGTACAATGTGAACAAACACGTACAGCTCACACACAGATAAACACACACACACACACACACACACACACACAGACGCAGAGAAACTCTTCAACATAAAAAGTCCTAACTCAAAGACGTTTTATCATTTTCTAATTAATCTTGTCATTTTCAAAAGCTAGTGTGGTCAGATCAAGGAGATAACCTCTTCTCAAGTGTGTTTCATAGGTATTCAAGTGTCTCCTCCTCCATCTCAAAGCATTGAACTAAAGGCTGGTCTGCAGCAGAACTTTTATGTTTCGTCCCTGTCAAATTTAATTACCAAGGCCTTCCTGCTTTGCTGTTCCCCTGAGGTCAGACGTAGAAAAAAAAAGCACAGAAGGAAAGAGAATAAGTCAATGCAGTCGTAAATGCCACGTATTCAAGCATCAAGGCCTCATAAGCAGCGATGTTCAGTATTTTTCAGAAAAGTATATCTGCACAAAGCATTGATAAGACATATATACAGAGGCCAGTCATCCATCACTGCCGTATATTATAAAACACTGTAGAAAAGAAAGAACCTTGTAGCCTTAAAGAACGTCGCAGTGACTCGATTAAAACCTTCTTTTTCAATAAGCTTTAAATATTCTGCCTCAAAAGTACGCAGGTCAATTGGATTCCATCACAGCGCTGGTTATTTCGTCTTGCACTGAACCATCTACAGGTTGCCTGGACCGAGTCTGGACTGACTTCCAGCCTGTCGATGACCACTTTGTCCAGACGCTCCCCAGACGATTAATGCTGCTTTAAAATCTACGGCTAGGTAAATAAATAAGACGCCAAAGGTAAATTAAAACTCTGATGCAATTACGCCACTACTTCCAGTTAACCCCGTGGCAATTAACCAGCTGTCAGCTGGGATGGATAGGTGGTGCGCATGGCAGCGCGGGAATGTGTGTTTGCAAGCATGTGCGCATGTTTATGTGAGTGTGTGCGTATCCAGCTGGCCATATAACACCCCACTGCTGATGCAAACTCAATACGCTTAATTAAACTGCACAGAAACTCTATCAGCATACCCAAGTAAAAGCAGCAGGGTGCCGCCGCAAGTGAAAAGTGCTCCTTCTTGAAAGGTCAAAGGTCATACGTGTAACTGCGTTGAATACATGAATAAGAATTCCTGACGGCAGCCTGATAGAAACGCACCTTGAATGAGACAAATGCACGCTTTGTAATGACAAGAAAAAGATTGAATTGAATTGAGAAAGACGCGATCACGACTGCCGATTTAACTCGAGCCAAGGATGAGTTAGAATCACACAATAGCGCTGATGCTCCAGCAATAGTATTTTGCAATACATCAAAGGCTGTAGCTATTTGGCTAGAGAAAGGGAGAGAATGAGACAAAAAGAGAGAAATAAAGAGAGAGGCGAGCTGAGAGCAAGGTCTTGGCTTGGTTTTAGACACCCTGCAGTTTGTGTGTGTGTGTGTGTGTGTGTGTACACCCATCCCTGGGGCCTAGCTTTAAGGAGCCATTAAAAGCCAGATACGAGCCAGGCTGACCTCCTTGCACTCCTAACGATTTTTGATGCCAGTGGAAAAAAGCAAAACATATCATCCCCCCTCACAGCCATATTGCTATCATAGCACTTTAATGAAAAAGAATGCAGGGTACTGTCCCAGAGGTCCCAGACAGATAGAAAGGTTAGAGTCTAGAGTTTAGGAGGAATTAGAGGGAGGGAGAGGCTCACAGGACATGGATGATGACATAGGACAACATCAGCTTCCTTAGGGAAGTCCAAGACAATATTTGACCTCCTCAGGCCAATGTTAAACACTGTCCAAACCAATGTCAAATGCCATTCGACACACATGCGTGCACTGGGTGCATGTACACACGCAATCGATCTTGAGTATGGCCATGCAGGGAGTAGCAGATCAATTGTGAATCAAGTGCAAGCACACCGTATTTGCAAAACGCTCTCCTGCAAGGAAGGAAGGCAAACACGGAAAAGCACGTCCTCCCTTGTAATGTGCATGCAGATGTGCAAAATTGCACACACACACATGCACACAAACAACAAACAACACATTCTCTGAACCCAGTCTCCCGTCCAATCAACGCAAAGCTAATTATTGTGTTTCAGTGGTGTTGTTCCAGCGTGGTAGTAGCTCGCCTGTTGATGGCGTCTAGGCTTAAATTACTGCTTTAATTACTGATGCTAATGTTTTCCCTGCTATTAAACATTTATGCAAAGTGGCATCCGGAGATGTTCAATCCTTATCTTCACGGATCCCCAGAGGGGCTGCGGGGTGGAGGGGAGTGGTGAGGAGGCCAGGGACTGAGGTGGGAAAGTGCCGTCGCTGCAGTTCCACCCGCTCCTCCACGGTAGTTCGTTGTAAAACACCGGCGCTGGCCTTTGGCTTCAGGCCCAGGGAGAGAAACATGACTTTACTGCTGCTGGAAGAAGTGTGCACCCTCGCAAGCATATTATATGCTCTCAGTAGTCCTGAGGGAATTAGACACACAGGGTGGGAGAGCAGAGAGGTTCTGTGGGGTGTTGGCTTCAGCTGAAGGCAGCGAGATAAAGGGCAAAGAGAAAACGTGAGGTGGGAGGTAGACAAGGAAGAGGAAGTAGAAAAGTACTTACTGTACATTATGTGACGAGGAAGGAGTCATGTGAGACGGACTGAGAGAAAAGGAAAGGGAATAAAAGCGCAAAGAGATAGTGAAAGAAGCAAAAACATGAGCCTGCTATAGCACATTAAATGAGTTTTACAGACAACTTATCTTGGCTGTAGGTCTCCCGTAGTGATACTCTGGCTAAATCAATAACTCTGGGGTTCAATAATTGTCCTGTACTGTTCACTCTACTCATCTCCTTCTCTTTGTCTCTGCATAAAGAATGCAGACAATTAATTCATCAGGGTGACATTGTAGCTCAGTTAGAACACCAAGACTACCCTCATAGACTACTGTGGCAAGTTTGACAAACTTGATAAATGCATGCACTTCAATTCTCTAGATATCTTGAAAGATAGTTTGCAACATATTCTTACTCCTTTCTACGGAAGCAAAAAAAAAAAAGGCAACATCTTGATGTGAATAAAATATGAGAGCTCCCACGGACAAACTACTTGCAAGCTGTAGCCTACAAAAGAGATGACATAAAGCGCTAAAAAACAACACAAGCGCTGAATTCACAAAAACCTCTCAATTGTTTCATTTCATTTGGCTCAATGTTAGAGAGAATCCACTTGTTTTTCCAAAGTGTGTGTCCATGATGTCTGAAGTCCGTGGGGTATCTATGTGTTTATGATGCAGATCTCTCTTTCCTTTCAAAGTGTGTATTGCAGGATGATCAAAGTCTTGTGAATGCAAGCTATATTCAGCAGATATGAATACAGACAGACAGAACAAACTGTATTTAAAGATATATGAGCAACTTAGCATGTTAGCATGTTTCATTTTTGCACCACCGGCTTAACAATCACATCACAGAACTTCCAGCATGGCTGCAGACTGTTCAAACAGAGTGCAAGGCGAATGTTTTCGGTGATGCAACGCATACAAATTCAATGGAACCACACAATTAGATCACAGCGAGCAATTTCAAATTCATTAGTGTACTGCGTTGCAAAAGTCATAGAAACAGCCTCGACAACGACACATTGATAGAGTGACACACATACAGACACATCTGTGGTGCATCGTTTATGTTCTTATATTTGGTTAGGTAATACTGAGTGGGACAGAACATGATAAACATCTATGTAAGTGCTGATAACAAGTATAGTATAATTATTATTATTTTAATTGTGGTGAAATCCAGGACGATTTGGTTGTGACTGATGAAAACCGTAACATTTTAGTGTTTTACACATACGCTGTCGATAAGAAGTTGACATAGTCAACATGACGTCATCCATTGGTTGACACGAGAGGGTGGAGTTAAGTACGACTGAATGCTGAATTAGACAAAAAAAGGTTACAATTATGTATTTATTTCATGAACTGAAAACACTTTGTGAAAGGGTTACAGTCCCAGAACGGACAACAAACCGTAGTTGCGACCTGTCAAACACAAGGTAGCCACGCCCTGAAGCACACCCTACTTTATTGTCTATTTTACTCTAAATGGGACTATAATTTACGAAATAAACATCATGCTGTATTGGAGAAGACTTGAAACTAGCGACTGAGACCATAAACGTATCTTTACAATGTTTACTGAGGTTAAAAATCTAATAAAAAGGTTCATTTTCTCATTGACTTCTATACAATTGGACTTCTTTTATCGACCACTGCCCCCTGCTGGCCATTATAAAGAATACAAGTTTAAGAAAGTTCAGTATTGGCTGCGCTTTCAGACCCAGCTTGAAACCAGGACCACCCAGACATACCGGCACTTCTGGTCACCATACATTAGATAGTAGTCGCCCAGGGTGGTGAAGGGGCGGTACTGAGCAACTTCAAAGTGTTTCAATTTGATAAAAAAAATTTGAAACCCTATCCCGGGGCTTTATGTGTCCGCTTCATAAACCTACAACCGAGAGAGTAAAGAAGAGAGATAGAAGGGAAACAACAGAAAGAACGGAAGTTTCTGCTGAGTGCTGAGTTCAGTCAGAGGCTGAGCTGACCACAAACACACTCCCACACACATGGTTAGCGAGTCTGTTTAACTTGCTCACAGCTAACACCTCTACAGTTGGTACATTGGCTGTTTGGGGCAATGAACACTGCACACGGTCCAGCGGTAACACTCACACAAATGACACAGGGCAAAAAATTTGCTTAGCGCCCCGGTCTGAACACGCTTTGTCTTTTATTTTAAAGTTTGAGTGACATTGCGTGTACATGTGTGCTCAAAATGTCAAAGTTAGCAATACAGCCTGAGGGAGCACAGTCTATCTGTGCAAGTTCATTCGCTTGTGCTGTACGTCCACCACCAAGCCTTATCAATGTCACAGCCCCACTTACTGGCGTCATTTTGTATCCCTTATTTAAAATCTGAACATATCAGGCAGCAGTATTTTAACTCACTACAAATTGAAAGTAGCTATTGTGGGTTTTTTTATCGCAGCATTCAACTCAATGTGAAGTTACATTTGAGATTAATATTCAGGATTTGTTACCTTAATTAGCAGTCTTACCGTATAATTATCAAATCATTTAAATATACCCTTTTGAAGCGTTTCATTCCACTCACCACAGGGAGAACTCAGACAGGTACACACTGAGAAATCCCTTAAAGTCCTCAATCATCCTCTCCATCACCTCCCTGAGCCCTAACTAATGTTTCCTCTCTGCACAAAGAGCGGTACACCCCGGATCTTACTGCTTGTTGTTTCTCAATCCCAATTTCATTTTCCGGAACACATCTTCACATCCCTCTGTGTGTGTCACTTGCAGTGACATGAGCACGAATGTTAGCTGCATGGTAGCATGAGAGATAATAGAATTCCACTGTGTGTGTGTATCCACTGAAAGGCTATTTCAAACCCAACAAAAAGAGAGGATTGTGCTGACAGAAAGGAAATCTCTTTTGTGTTGGCCTGGGACAAAGTTTGTTTTCCACGAGCCTCAGGAAGTGCTGAGTACAGAAGAAGCAGAATCCTCTCTTCACAGCCTGAAGCTTGCATAGCCAGCGTCCTACCTGCCTGTATCCGTTCCTCATTGCCCAAATAATACTCGAGGACTTCCAGCGACACAACAAACGAAGTCCAGTCCGGTCTGGTCAAATCCTGTCTCGGCTTGGCAAAGGGTTCACCGTCTAACTCAGCTCTGCACAGCTTGGCAGAAGAACAGCGTCTCTCATGCTCACCGTCAGAATTCCTGTTTTCTATATTAGTTCTCTGTTGGGTTTTTTTTCCAGCTGCACGCGTTGGTAGATACTTGTTAGTGCAGACATTTGAGCATATGGGTGGGCAAAAAGCACAGTGAAGAAAATATGCTTTAAGCAAGGCTGTTATAAATGGTAGTTTATCATTACCTCACTTCTTTTTTCTTTATTGGATTTTATTTGTGTCGCTGTTTCACTGCCTACCCCATCAATTACCCCCCCCCCCCCCCCCCCAGGTATGATTAAATTGGAATGTGCTGTGATATTGAATTATGCCTTTGTGTTGTTTCACGGTGTGTCATTAAATGACTTGTGATTTTCCGCAGTCCTCGGTTAACCACCTATGACACTCCAGTCTGGTCAGTTGAGTTGTGGATCACTGAGAAAAGGGGGCGAGAGAGTGAGACAGAAGAAAGAAATAACTTACGCTAGTGGTACATGATCGGAATATTTCTGTCCCTTCCTGTCAACGGATTCTAAGTGAGCCAATGAGGTTGCTTTCTGATGAAGCCGTTTGCATCTGTGAGCTGTAAAGGTTGGGGTTTCTTTTGTGCACGCACTTCCATATTACTATGCACCACGACTTCACTGAATCCCAAGGCAGTGGAAGCTCTAATGTAAGTAGATGTATTGTGAGAAATCAAGCTGTGCTTTATAGTAGAAAAAAAGGTGTGAGGAATATAGTCAGAAAAATATGTTTCTTCAGAAAGGCCTCTGTGCAGCAGGCTCTTGTGAATCCCTTCTCTGGTACTCATTACCTCTCAGCTGCAAACATATAGACACAAACACACGCACACAACACATACACAATTATGCTTGTATTTACCATATATTTCTGAGCCCATGCACTTTGATCTCCCCCTATTGTTCTCTCGAGTTTGGTTTTCTCTTTTTCAGAGGGAGCAGAGTCAGTCTCTCAAGAGGGATTTCGCCAAAACATCCCCAAATGCAGGAGCTCAAGTCTGTGAAAACTGTTCAAGTACAAACAAGATAACAGAGGCACCATAGGTGCAGGCAAACAGGATCGAGGGCCTTAACAGAGGGAATACAGTGAGAAACTGCTTTCAATTTTCAAATTGTATAAGCACGGTACTGTTCGAGGATAAGAGGTGTATTTCTAGAGATGTTTTCTACGCAGTGTTTATCAAAATGTGCCAGATCTATTTCAGAGGGCATTTTTGCTCAGTGCACCCACACACATTGCTATAGAGCTATACAGAGCATGGAGTGGTGTAGATGGAGTCAGGGCTGTTATGCCCCTCCCTATTCAGAAGTTATAAAACTGACCTTAACTAATGATTTCTGGTAACCCCAGGTAAATGTCACCAGGGGAATGGACTCCTTTTACTGGCAGCTGGATCCATGTGTGTGTCAAATGTCAGGAAAGGTACAAACGTGGGCATGTGTTTGTGTGTTTGTGTGTGTGTGTGTGTGTGTGTGTGTGTGTGTGTGTGTGTGTGTGTGTGTGTGTGTGTGTGTGTGTGTGTGTTTGTGTGTGTGCGTGTGTGTGTGTGTGTGCGTGTGTGCTCTGTCAGACAGTGACCTCCTGCAGCCCTGAGCCGAAAGCGCATCCTCAGCAGAATGGGAACGACGTGAGAAGCCGAGTCTGCAGAATGCTCATAGTTTACACACACACATACCACCTCAAGATTTAGAGCATTAAATACCACACACACACACAGCCGCACCCATGCACACAAACACACACACACACTCGATACACATGCATACTGCAGAGCAGAGCGGCCTGTGTTTTACACTTTCTCAGCAACATTTATCTCTGCTTTATTCCAGGTGATAAAGCACCCTGATATAACTCAAAGGGGCAGACAGTAAGACAGCATGTAAAATGCAGCCATGAAAATGAAAACTGGGCTTTTGCATAATTTCAACTGATCCCAAAAGAATCGACGTGCTCTGCCGCAAGGAGATATATAACTACTGCTCTTCTATGTCAGTCTCTGCCAGCGTGGTTATGCTAACTGCATGCAAATGTTCATAGTTATTGGAGGCTCTTAAAAGAAGAGAGATATAATTGAATATTAACATGTAGAGACAACTGTTAACTCATCGTTTTGACTTTGATTATGGCATAATGTAATGACGCATTTGTGGTTAATGCAGAATCATCAAATATTCTTCATAAGGATTGGCCCCATGGTTCAAGACGACTATTTTAATCTATTTTCCTTTTAGAAATCGTGGTCGTAATGTCTTAGCGGGACAACCAAGGTCACAGCGCTTTGCAATGGACCAACATGACTAACTTCAGCCATCTGCATGCGGCTCGTGAGGTTCGGGTGTCGTTGTTTGTTTCCTGCAGCATATGTCACTTTGCCAACTGGAAAATGTAAAATCATGCAGCCGATGAGCTCATAAAATCCCGCTCCCACAGGTGTTCTATAAAGTTGTTGTTGCAGAAGCCGAGTGTTTTATACTAGGAGGTAACCTTCCATCAAGACACTAACAGTTCCGCTGAGATTCACAAGGACGAGGAGGTCACGAGAGGCGCCAATAAACGCTGTCTTATCTTCAGGTGAATGCTCAAATAAAATCTGCTGGGCTGCATAGATTTTGTGATTTCATGAGGTCATGACCTGTGTGTTTACACCTTTAAAAATGGGTTCTATCGTTGATTGGTTATAGGGTCTTATTTTAAAGTAGCCAATTATCTGAGCAGATTATGAGGGGGTTTATACTACATCTGCCTTTCACTATAACCTCTGGCTACGGGATTTATTAAATCAACTACTCAGTCACATCAAGACACAGCCCAATAAAGCTTATCAAGCCCATTTAATGCACAGAGCAACGTGAGGTGTAACTAGCTGAATCTGTCTTTTCCTCCTGACACCCTCTAACCTCATGGCTGACCTGCTGTCTGCATAATGAGGGAAGGATGAGGTAAGAGGACAGTTTAACAACAGGAGCCGACCCTGCCGTGTTTATAGTGACCACATGGCATCACCAGCTTTATTTAGATTGATTCAACACCATCAGTCATAGTTATAGAGGAGGGAATTAAACGTGACACTCATCCTTAAATCCTGATTTGAATTAAATATTGGAGAGGGAACTGGGTGGACGAGAGTGAGAAGAGGCTGCAGAGGAGATGAAGATTTAAATATTTGATTATTTAGTGACGGCAATGGATACATTTCAGGGAATCATAAGTCACTGTTTAGTATGAAGTTGTATGTTTATAGTATATCTGCAAAAAAAATTCAGTGACTTGTCAACAGTTAATAAAATGATCCCATGTTCCCCTCAGCTCTATGGAGCTTTGTCGTGTCTTTAAGCTATATTATACTCAGAGACCAAAATAGAGAGTGAATTTTGCACCTAAGTTCAACTTGACTTCACTAACATGACTAAAAATGATAGCTGATGTTGTTCAGTGTCTGGTGACTGTATAAACAGGTAACTGTTTTCTAACATAGCCATGTTGACTTTAGCTTCTCAATGCTTGTTGTACATTGTATCTTTGAGATTTAGTTTGAGACTATTTTTGGAACATCTTTTAAAGTTGAATAAATTCATCATTGGTCTTTAGAAGGGATGTAAGAAAAACACAGCCGGCCTTTATTAAAAGGACTTCTTGTCCAGTGGCATTGCATTCAAAGTTTTGCAGTTTTGCAGTTCAAATTCAACAACAAAGATGTCCTTGGTTCACTTTGAGAGTGCAGCCATTAAACCATTCAATTACCAAACGCTAAAAGTTTTATGTTTAATCTTTAATGTTTCTTCCTATGATATGAGAATACCCCCCCCCCCCCCCCCCCCCCCCCCAAATGGATATGTGCTTAGGCAGGAGGGATTCATCTCCTGCAGGAAATGGCCTCGTATTCTTTAATTCATCTGTCAGACTAATTGTCTAGCAAGACAGCCAGGAGCACAATGCATCAAACAATGTTGTCCCAGCACAACATTAGTTTGGCGAGTCCAACAGAGAGAGCCTAATAAAAGTCACAATTCACATTGATAGGGGTATCAATTTTGTCCTTCCCAAAATTTAAAACTCATTTGCAGGAGATTATTTTTGCTGTGCATGTTGCTTTATCACCGGGTTGTTAAAATGAAAAGCAAGAGGAAAAGAAGGAAATGTTAGTTACTTGACAATCATCAATCTTTTGGTTAAAGCTTCTTTAATATAGTCTGGAGACAAATGTGTTTATGGCCAAACTAGTCAAGTCTGCACACAAAATGAAAACTCTTAAGGTGGCCATTATATCACGAAAAACAATCTTTGTCCCCCCAAAAAAAATCTAAGTGCCAAAACCTCCATCCAAGTGCTACTTTAGCATCTGCATTGTCCCACATTGCACACCACATGCGCACAAACCCTCGCACACACAAATTGCATCCAGAAAATGACATCACTTCCCTGCCGTTGTCTGAAAATTACATCTGTCCCTCACACATTCCACCAATCACTCCCCAGGTCTCCTTTTTCTCTCCTCTTCCCCTCTCTTTCCCCTTGCCTCACTATTTTAGGCTTTTCCCTCCACTTTAACTCGCCCTAAATTGCCAGGCCTGAATTGCCCTATGAACAGCGTGGGGTGGACAGGCTGGCAGGAGGTGTGTGCGAATGCGTGAGTCTCTGTGTTATCACCATCTCTTTTCATTTTCCTCTCCAAGTGGTGCTGTCAGGAGCCAAACAAGATATCGCTCTCCGCCTGCCCCCCGACAGGGAGTCACAACACAGCCTAGAGGAAATGGAATAGAAGAATAAAAGACAAAGGTAAACAAAATGGTTGCCTTCCAGACTCCGCTACCTCTGCCGTACCGGACTAATCCCACGATTCTCTTTGTTCCTTAATCCCATCAGCCACTGGGGCCCTGCGTGGCTCTCTGGGTGCAGATAATGGCGCCATGCCGCGTGTCTTGATGAAGTTCAGGACCTTAATAAAGAGAATTCGCATGCATGTGTAAATGCAGGCGCACTCACAAGAGAAAAGCGGCCTCCTGATGCTACGAAGGTTTAACCTTTCTCCACATGATTCTGTAATTGTACATTTCCAATTTTGCCAGTATCGACAACAAAAACTTTCCCTCTCAGCTTGGTTTCTCTCTGTGTCCCTGGATATTTTGCTCAGCTCAAATAACCCGCCTGCTCTTTTGTTTCAAGGTAACTTTCTGAATATGACAACACCTGACTTTTAACGGTTGTGGCGCGGTTTCATTGCTCAAATAAACCAGCGGTCAAGGAGAGCTGTGACCATCACTGCCAACACTGTGAATCAATGTGTTTAGAACTTCATGTCGATGTTGTAAAAGCAGCCGCACACGACACAAACAACCGCCTGCATTAAAGGCACCACCGACTCGCGTTTTAATAACTTCATCAACTGTAAATCTAAAGCCAGCTCCAGCCACAACACCACGCTGAGAGGTGAATCAGGTGCAGCTTTTCTCCAATTACAAAGCATGTCATCTCACTCAGTCTTGTGTGTCAGCATAGGAAGCCATAGGTCATAAAAGTGTGTGATTTAAGCCGATTGCTTGTGAGGATCCGGGCTTGTAACAGCTTCCATTCAGGGAAGGCTAAATGAGGGCACAATGATGCACAAGCAGAGTCACAGAGCTAGTCTTGTCTCACTTGGGAGCCAACACGGAGGGAGTGTATTTTGAGCAAGCATTGTCCAATATAAATACCTCACAAAGAATATGCCTGCATTCATTGTTTTGATGAAGAATGGCATAAACCGGCAAGCTGGCGCGTTTAATGAACGTACAGCCTCAGACGGACACAGCCGTAAAGTATTCTCCGCTGCCCTGTTCCGTGAAGTTATAAAAGCCAGTGCGAGTAAAGCATGATAGGTTTGTCACAGAGGCGGCAGTGTATTTCGGGAACAATGGGTTTGGAGACCTCCGAGTGCCACCAGGAGGTTACAAAATCAGAAGCTCTAGTGCCGCAAACAGCTTGAGTGGTGCAATTTCATGCTCAGAGTAAATAAAAACGTGTCGGAAATCAGCAACACCATCCACTAATGTTTGTTACTTGGCATCTAGCGCGCCATTTGTAGATGAGCAAACAGTCTCCATACAACATCCCTAGAATGGTAAAAGCCATTGAACGAGTTCTTCTGCTCTCCTCTGTGTTTATAGGCACACAAATAGCCTGGTGCTGGAGTGATCACATAAAAGTCCGGGGACATTTGTTATGACCCCGAGAGGATTCTGGTCATGCATTCAAATATAAAGTCCTTTCATCCTCCCCAGCTCCTCCGCAAAACTCACAAATGTGCAGGCATGTGCTTTCGCCACAGCCGTCCGAGGCGGCATCCATCTCTGTAACTCAGCATGCAGGGGTTACTTTAGGGGCAACCTGCTCATTACTCCGAGTGTTGTTAGCCAAAGTACACACGCACCAATTCATCAGCACACACCAATTTGTCAGAGCCACTCACTCCTGCTTGTTAGCCAGTACTTCACGTCTGAGAGTTTAAGTCTAGCGCGTGTGCCGGCATTGCTTTACGTATGTGTAAGCATATCAGTGATGCAGTGCTTCCTGAGCGTATTTCATGGGATGTGAAAGAGGTGAAGTGTAGGTGCACCATTGTCCATCTGTAATTTTTTCTTCTTCCTCTGCCTGGCCATTTCCAGCAGCCCACTCCTTCCCCACAGCAGACGATGTGTGTGCGTACGTGCAGACTGCCTAATCTGTTGCTGCAGAGCTATGGCTGGGGGACTGCAGAGGATATCCTTTATCAGACTGATTAGAGAGGAGGAGAGGAGCGATGGATGGTGGGAGGGAGAAAAGAGAGATAGGAGGGGGGATAGAGCCTTCTCAGGTAAACACACCCCAGGCGCTGTTCGATCCCAACACTTAAACACACGCATGCTCAAAGCCGCAATCCAATTATTCACCGCGAAACTCGGCTTTCAACAAGCTCTAACCCCATTTAAGAGGTCTCCTCACCCAAAGGATCCTTTTTAATAAACAGTGGCAAACAAGTGTTGACCAAAAGGCAGCAAACCATCGCTCTGCGCTTTCTCTGTTAACTACTTAATTAATCAAGTACTTTGGCTATAATGACCCGGAGTTCATTCTTCAAAGTAACTATTTAGAAGCGAAAGTGTAAGAGAGAGGAGTAGCTTGGGAAGCTTAAAGAGAGACCCAGGGATATTGTAGCAAATAAACACGGCAGCCTGGTAGTCTTCTGTATGATGGTAATATGGAGTGTTAAGAAATGCACTTAAGCTGCCCAGGTGCTCACACACCCAAAACATGCAAACGCCGCAGCTTCAAAATTTACAATTCACGCAAGCGTTGGTTTAGTTTATATAAAAACAATGCCTTTTTAAACTCCATCTTTTTTTATGTGAATAAATAGCATCCATTGAGTCCAGACCAGAGGGAGAGTTGCTACCCAGAACTCATTTACATAAACACTTACTGTTCAATGCACAGAGAGAGGGCAGGCTAAAGTAGATTGACTCTCATGTACCCATCTCATTAAACATTTATTAAACATAGTTAAAGCAGAGATTGGGTCTCATTGTAAGAAAACACAGTTTAAAAGCCGCGCAGAGAAAATGGAATAGACATTCAGTAAATAAAGATTGCATTTTTCGAAAAGTGGAGGGAATTGTATTGGAGTGACCTGTGCGTGCATCACACTTGCTGATATGTTGACAAGTAGTAAATAGCAGCAGGTCTCAGACCTCTCCATTTTCCTATTTCTTCCTTTTATGCCTTTTGCTCGCCAACAGCTCTCCTGTAAACCATGAAGCCGGGGCCAGAGGGGCCAGAGGGCCAGTCATCATCTTGTCGTCATCTTGTCATTATCTGATGGGAGCACCGATAACTTCCTTACTGCTTCCTTGTTGGGGTGGGAAGGGTCAAGAAGTCGGCCTGTGTCAGAAATGGAAAGGAAACTGTTGGAGCTCGAGCTGTGCTATATTGATGGCATTGACATATGTAGCAGACTGTGATTTGAATTCGCAAATCCTCATTATAGCCTAAGCCTGTCTGAAGACAGCATTATTAACATAGTGAGAGGCATGCATGCCCCCATGAATACTAAAGTCCTGTTTGCCTTTAGTGGAGGATTTGCTCCCAAATCGATTGGGAAAATATGTACTCTGCATCAGTATGAGTTTGAGAACTTGGCATTGTTGAAGTTAAGTCAGTGTTTTTCACCTACTCAGCACATTAGCAAAAATGTTAAACTCAAGGTTAACATATTCACAGTGGACATCCTTTTTGTTAGTCAATGATTCATCATCGTCATTTTTTTTTTTTATCAGTTTATTTTGATCTCAGGCCCGTCAAAGATCACAATTTTACAGAGAATGATCACCTGGGCGTGACTTCCAGGATTTGAGTCAGCAACGTTTTACTCATCGTTGTCTAATTTACAAAAAAAAAAGTCATTATGCATGCGCAGGCATACATATACCCCCCCCCCCACACACACACACACACACACACACACCCATGTGATCTTCTGCTTTGGCTTGCCCTTGCTCCTCTCACTGTTTGCAAACAGAGCTGCCCTGGAAGCCTCTGGCTGGCCTCTCCGCTGCTAATCAGAGCTCCCACACACTGGCCTTTCTAATGCTCCTGCCACAAACACAAGTGCAGTATCCAATATTAAAACAGACAATAACCTTTCTCAAAAGGATTTTTCTTTTTTTATGTGGCCAATAGGCTGATGTTATGTGCCATCATTTTATATTGTAGGGTTAAGTCTTTTATCCAGGGCTAGAATATCTGCGCTCCACGGTGAAGCGCAGATATTCTGTTTTATTCGTGGTCAAGCCTGGTGATATTTTAAAGAGTCATGTAACATGAAATCCCTACTTTTAAAGCAATATGTTAGATGGGAAGTTTTATGCCATTTTCATATTTGTTAAGTAATATGAAGCTGCAGTCAGGAGACGGTTAGCATAGCTTAGCAAAAAGACAGGGGGAAACAGCTAGCCCGGCTCAGTTGGAACCAAATCTACCTAAGCACCTCTTAAATTCACTAACTAACATGCTATATCTTGTGTGTTTAATCCGCACAAAGGCCTTCCTGAAGTCTTGGCGTCACTATGAAGCTGGAGAATTAAGTCACTGTTCCTACCAGAGAGACAGTCCAGCACATAAGCCCTTAAAACCACAAGTTGTTGTCTTTACACTTGCTGCTATGCCGACACTTTCTTGGGTCAGAGTCAAGCTAGCTGTTTCCTATTGTTTCCAGTGCTAGGCTAAGCTAAGCTAACTGGCCGTTGGCTCTGCGCTTATATTTATTGCTTGGACGTTAGCGTGCCATTGATCTCCTCATTTAACTATCAGTGAGAAAGTGGACAAGCATTTCCCAAAATGTCAAACTATACTTTAAGGAGCTACAGTTAATAATAGTGCATTTCTGGATCCACTTTGTTGTTTGATGCTGTATTTATTCTTAGTAGTTGATGTTACATCATGTTGACATTTTGCAATGGCAGGTAGCCTTGCAAGAGTTAGCCTAATACAAAAAAAAAAATTATAATATATATATATATATATATATATATATATACAGTATATATATATATATATATATATATAAATGTCAAGTGTTAGTATCAGTTCTTCAAAATTGATGGGAAACATTTCTCTCTCGACTCACTATTTTGCCCAATGAAAATCACAGTGAAAGATACTGGGATTGATTTCTGAGTTGATTCCTGTCCATACAGCAACAGTGACTCCCATGGTTTCTCAAGTGCAAACTTTTGCTGTCTTGCTGCTGCTGCCCACACATAAAGCAGCTGGATGCAACAAGTCCAATCAAGTGCTCTGGAGATTAGTCAAAAGTCATTATCTGGAAATACAGGATATCTAACTGGGGCAGCCAGCTGAGGGAAAGTGGCAGAATATAAGGTTATTCCAGCTATCTCGAAGAAAGAATTCAACATCAGACTGTGTGTAATTATGAGCCTGTGTGAGTCTGTGTTTGCTAGCTGTGTGCTAGCTTGTAGGTCTCTGTGTGATCTTTTTGCCCTCTGGGTTGTAATTAATTAGAGTTGCAACAAGGCCTGATTAGGATTCCTCTGTGATTCACAACCTCGGCGACCTCTCCATCCAGCCTGCACGACTGATTCCAATGTACTGGATGTGTGCACTGCTCATTTAGCTACTTGTCAAACGTGTACTACCTATGGATGTGTGCATTGACCAGGAATGTATAAGTTGTTTTAAAAAGGTGGGCGGTTTTAGGAAAGAACTAAAAATGAAAAAAGAAATAAGCATGACTCATTCTTCCTATGAATGTTGTTATGGTTTACTAGGTACATTGTTTATTAATGTGATTCAGCAAAAATTGGTAAATCCCTCTTTGCATTCTGCTGTGAAGCTGCCACTAGGGATATCTTGAACACCACAGCCTCTTGTCCTTGGCCACTAAGGATTACTTCCACTAGCCAGCTATTGAAATTGTTTCTTTTGATCCCACATTTCCAAATTACGATTCTAATTCACACCATGAAAAATTAATTACCATTTTCTTGGGTTTCAAAGAGAATGCGTATGATTAGATTCGCACACACGGCTGGTATTAAATATGTTAAACAGAGGCTTTCTTTTCTTTCTCGGGGACATTTTTGTTGCTTGGTCAGGGTGCAGCGTGTTGAATTAGTGATGACCTTCATGGCGTGACACTCTTAAAGAGGCCGTCTGAGAGTCAGAGCCTAGGTGTAAGAAGGCACTCTGCTCCGCTAATACAAACGGTGCTTCAGCAATTATTCAACAATCCAGCTGAAGAACTAGATTTGTAGAATCTCCGGTCCTGCTGTGACACTTGAGGAGGGTATTATATATAAAATGCATAACACGTTGTCAGAGAAGAAGGAAAACACAGTCCTAGTAGCTGTCATAATGTTTTTTTTCTCTCCTTAGAGCAGGAAGAATAAACTCAGCAGTCCATGTTACTCGCAGAATTTTAACATCTTCATATCATCCCATTCTGACAGGGAGAGAAAGAAACAGGAATAGACTTATACAGCTGATAACATGCAATGAAATGATGAAGAAATGATTCATGCCTTTACAAGTCAACATGATTCAAACAGCTTTGATTAACATCTACTACCACGTATACTTCTGTTGTCTCTCTGCATAACTGCATGTATATGGGGAAAGCTTGTACTGGTAATGTTAATTTAAGTGTTTAGTTTGAAGTTTCATTCAACTCTAGTGCTTTGATCAAGAACATGTCTTTACCCTTCGCTGTATCCTTCAAACAACTACTCTTATTGTTCTTGCTAATTAATGACTGTTCTTTCAGTATTTCATTTATATGACGAATTAAGTGTCTTTCTATCTCGACTGATTGCTGAGTGTTTAACTTCTTTGTCTAATTCATTAAGCGATATTTAGGTATGTAATTAATTTCTTTAGCAGGAAACACAATTGATTCATTAAAAAGAGAGGATTCTCCTTATCGTTTTCCCAGAAGGTTTGCACCCACAATTTCTATGTTCTATTTCAAGCACATAAACTGTTCAGTCGAGGCCAGTCCCAATCAGCACACATTTAATGATAATGGTGGACTCTCACTAAGCTATTCAAAGTCAGTTGACCTTACAAAATTAAAATGAAAGGAAATTAATTTTCATTGAAATTAACAATATGCTTAACAACCAATGGCATTTTAGTAAAGCTTGAAAGGTTTTCCATCACCTCTGGTATGACTATTTTGAAAAAGGTTTCTTTATTGAATATGATTGACAGTGAATAAGCCTTGATTTGTCCAAACTCTTTTGATGAATAATCACACGTTATTCAAGATATTCAAGGGAATAAAAACTAAATTCTTTCTTAAAATCAACCATTCCTTGGCATATTAAAGTAAAACTGTTTTGAGCCTTGGGGGTGGCTGATCGAAATAAGGAGAGACAGAGACTCGCCTCTCATTTCTGAAGCCATGGCTATTGATTCTACCACTCTATGGTGATCCATTTATCTGTTAATTTGTCTGCGACCAGAGGTGAAGAGCTTAAGCGGACGAGAGCCAGTACACCAAAGTCTACACAACATTCTATAAACTAATTAATCAATGTTGGGTATTAGCAGAGTCCAAGAAACCTGCGGGAGAACTGCAGAAGAGCAACACTGCCACCTGCTGCCGCTGTGCTCCAATTCATCAAAAAGTAAAGGAAGCTTTGGCACCAACCCTGGCATTAAGATGAGAAAACAGGCCTTGCCAAATGCTGTCATATTGTGTTTTCTGGTTAAAAGAGACGACCACTGATTCAGCTGTTGTGAAGCTGAGGGAGATGAGCATATGGCCACAGCAACTGATGCTGGACTCATCGGCAATGTTAATTAGAATTCACAGATTTAATAGAGATGGAGAGTTTGGCTTGCGCAGCGTTCAAGGTTAGTGTATGATTTTATGCAGGATACATGGATTAAATGTTGGAATCAATTGCCAGCAACCTTTACAGCAATCTGTCGGTGGAATTAAGAATTAGGCATATTCCGTTTCCCATGAAAAAAAATATAGAAAATCAATCTGGTGCTGAACATACGGATATGTTTCAGACTTAACATTGAATAGTCCTCATTAGTCAGTTTCTAGATGCACTATAAAACAGGTTTCTGTTGTATTTGCTAACATTATCACGTTCTCTTGTAACCACCTCTGCGACCAAAACATGAGTAAATGTGTCATTTTCTGGACTCAAAATCGTGATTCTAAGCACCGAGGAAAAATCACTAAGTATCAAGCTGATTATACAAACCTAAGAATGCTTTTGTGAGATGTTAGAGAAGGCTAGGAGTCTCCAAGACCCTCAACAGAATATTAGATTTAGTCAAACAAAAGCTCACTTTTGCTGTCGTGGTACAGTAACTACTCAGTATTCCCCTACATATTTCCAGAGACCATACAGCAGGAAATCCCAATAAAGGAATCATTCAAAGAGCTAAAGGTAAGCTAAGGTAAATGTCTGACATTAAAAGCCTCTTTTGAAGTGAAATGAAACAGAATTTTAATGCAGCGCCATCCACCACCTATTTCTGCAGCTTATTGCAGGATAAATTGATTAAAGATCAGTGGGAACTTTATGTGCACTTTGTGGGCCTCTTGAGGCTCGAGGGAACTTCAGCAAATGTCATGCATCTTTCTCAAGAACAATGATATGATTTTACCTCCAAATCCTCAAAGCAGTTGTTGATGTTTACAGCGGTGTGTCATCACGATATTTAACAAACCACAAAAATATGTTTAGTTTATCCTCAGTCCTGGCATAGGTTCATGTATCGCTATCATAAAACACAGGCCACTGGAAGGAGTTTATGCCCTACAGCATCAGTGATTAAATGGAAAGTCACTCTCAGTTAATTAATCAAGGACACTTGCCATATCAGCTCGTATACTCATAAATGGCTTAAAATGTACGTTAACTTGTCTGTTTATTCCGCAGTCTCAACATCGTCCTTCTTACTGCATAACTTTCCATATTGCTCTCAAGCTACTCTTCCGCCATGCTTCATCATCCTATTTTTGTTCAGACAGTTTTTGCCCTTATGGCCTCCGACTTGTTTTAATTCAGTCTCATCGCTGTAATCAAGCTCGTTTCCCAGCTGTAACGGGTAGCGGTTTTCTGCTCCGACCAGCCCACTGTCCGCTTCCTACCCAACACCGAACTGGGGTGACAAAGCTAGCGAGCCGGCGACCATCGGGGGAGCATGTTAGCAGCTTAAGAGCCGGGTATTTCCCACAGGAGTTGGTGGAGACCAAAACAGAGCTACAAGAAGAGTGAACGGGCCTGTTGGGCGTGCATTTGCCACGTGGACAAAAACCCGACGATGTTACTCCACATCTGATGCATGTATAAATAGGTCAAATAAACAAATATTTCTCCATATATGTATAGAAATACATTTGTTATTTTTGGAAAGCGATTTCCTGTTTACATAGCCGATCATAAATCATACGTTTTAATGGTGCCACCTGATTTGGTGAATCACTACTTTTAAAACTAGCAAGTACTTACAAAGAACTTTACACACAATCTTCATGATGGATTGACAAATAGCTTGTGTAACCTAGTTAAGGACTCACCAGACTACAGTGACTGCTGAGCATTGCCTGCCGAGAGGACAGCTTTGGAAGTGGCACATTCTTCTTGCAGTACAGCGGTGGCAGTGCCTTGTAGTAATCATTGTCCCATTTCCCTTTGGGTGAGACAGAAACCCTCAAGAATGAGTCTAGCCAGATCTTTTTCGTGGCCAGTCCACCCTCTTCATTTCCTCTGGCTCGGGGCACTGATGTGTTACCAGTGTAGAAATGTTATTTTTCTCACGTCTTTGCCCAGCAGTGAGCCGAAGCTCCTCTGACCGAAAATACACAACGGTGTCCCTCTGCTCTTTTCTCTCAAGTCTGTAAAGTGGCTTAGCAAATTGCTGAAAAATGAAGACACACTGCAACTTAGCCGTTTCCCCAAAACAAACTAAATAAAATGAATGAGTGGAGCTGTAGACTGCACAGCTAAAGAAACAACGAAAAAGAAAATTCGCTGCAACCAAATAACCAGAACAAACGACTTGCATTTAGGCCCCGTAAGTTGTTGACACTTTTATAGGATATAGTGGGATTTTAGTTGAGGTGGCTGAGCCCTGATCAACTTTGATTGAAGAGGGTGTCACTCGTGATCACATTCCTTCTTCTTTTAGGGCTGCTGAGTGCTCCTCAGCTCAGGATGGTGGACATGAGCTCTTGCTGCAAGAGTGTGGACATTTTAAAGAGCTATGTGAGGATTAACTTTTTTATCTTCCACCAGCCTGGCATTTCAACCTTTTTTTAACATATCATTGTTATTTACACCAACCTTATCTCTCCCGCATTCTCAATAAAAGACGGTAAAATACCAGTAGTTCTTCTTTTACTTGTGACATTTCCAAACGGCAAGACTGGTACCGACAATCTTTCATGGCTACTGATCTTTATACTTGATGTATGTGGAACCTTATTCCCGTGACCCAGTTCAAAGAATGGGCCACGTCTTAGAATAGAGTGCCTCGCATGTTGTACAGATTGAAAATCCCTCTGAGGCAAATGTGTAATTTGTGATTTTAGGCGATATATATAAAACTGACCTTGTCTCTCACCCAATTTGAGCTGGGATAGACTCCAGCCACCCGGGACCCTGCAAAGAATAATCTGGTAAAGGTGATGGATGGCTTGATGGTTGGACCAAATACTTGACTTGATTGTGGGGTTAACACAGCATCTGACATGCACAAAAATAATTCATGCAGTTTATGAAATACTTCCTGTCTACAAAATATTGTTGTAGATTAATTATATTAAATACTGATTATTTTGTCCATGCTCCCGCACCAGTTTGCAGCAGAAAAAAAGACTGAAATTGAACTTATCACTAAAGTTTCCTATTTTCTTTTTCAAAAGGGACAGTGTGTAGGATATTTGTGGCATCTAACGGTGTGGTTGCAGATTGCAACCAACTGAATACCCCTCGGCTCACTCCTCCATTTCCAACACTCGCTCAAAAGTCATCCTTGCCACAATAACACCACTTTAGGAGCAATGGAAGTCATTCGGTGGCTGGCGGTACCACGGTTTTGCAGTCTGCGGCTCACATTACCACAGGTTCATACAAGTGTGTCGGAGAACTACGGTGGCCTTCAGGTAATGTAAAAACGTGGAAGGCTCTCACTAGAATCAGTGTTTGGTTTGTTCCTTCTGGGCTACTGTAGAAACATGGCGGTGCAACATGGCAGACCTGGTGAAGACCCCCTCCCTCCGTTGATATGAAGGGCTCATTCTAAGCTAACGGAAAACACGAGGATTCTTAGTTTCAGGTGATTATACACAAATTCACAGATTCAAATATTCCATTTCAGCTCGAAGATCCCCTAAAATAATGCACACTGGCCCTTTAAACTGAAGTCAAACATTTTATCAGCGGGGAGAGGTTTATAGATTGATGCTTCATGAGGGCGACATACACAGATTACGCCTTAATATTAATTAATCGTGATGGATAGGATTTGCCGAATGTAAATGCATTTAATATATATATTGCTTAAAAAATGCTGACCTGCACGCTCACATGTACGAACATGTACTAAAACTACGTGTGGCCGACCCTGCTATGTCAACAAGAGAGTGACTTCATTTGTTCTGGTAGATATTACTCCACTATATATTTATATTAATGCTTTAAACATTTAAACATTGTCACTTGTTTTGATGCAATGTTGTACAAGCATTTTCAGTTTTAAAATATACAGTATACAGGGACAAAGGCTGTAGATCCCCCATAAATGCATCCACTTGTGATAATAGAGTTTCGATATGTAAGTATGTTTCTTATGACTTAGCTATGTGCTGCTCACTTTGTAACAAGTATCACACTTAGCGTAAGCTGTTCACTTTCACTAAAGGGATAAAATCTATACACTTGTAACATTATAAGTGTCCACCACATAGTGGAAGTATTGAGGGCCTGGTAGACAGCAGCAAAGTGTTTGAAAGACGAGTCGGCTGTGACAGAAATTAAGCTTTGGCACTCTACCATAACTTGCTTAGTGTGTGTGTGTGTGTGTGTGTGTGTGTGTGTGTGTGTGTGTGTGTGTGTGTGTGTGTGTGTGTGTGTGTGTGTGTGTGTGTGTGTGTGTGTGTGTGGAGGTGGTTCTATTCTCCCTACTTTGTGTGTGGTGGGGTGTGATGAATCAGATGCCATTTTGAAAATGCTGTTTATGAGTGTGTGGATTGACGTTGGAGGCGACAAGGGAATGTGGGGAATTAAGGAAGGAGTGTGAGCTACACTTAACAGAATGTGACAAGCGCAAAGTGATGATTTGGCCCAGGAATCAGGATGCTATGTTGTGTGCACACGTACACACACACACACACACACACATGCACACAATCCTCACAAACACACACACTGCCGTGGGAAAAGTGAGTACTAGCATGAGGGGACAATTTGATCTGTTCCACCAAACACAAATCAATGTCTATGTGGCTCTTTTTTCGAGATAAGTACACACACAAATACACACATACACACACACACACACACACACACACACACACACACAGTCCCAATCAGTTGGGCTTTCTCAAACAGGGACAAAACAAAGTCATCCGAGCCTGCAAGTGGCTGTCCCAGGCTGGCTGTGACAGCCAGGATAGTTGCTATTAGAAAGATTAACCTGAGGGATTTCTCCCCAACCCCGACTGCCGAGCAAGGACACAGCATTCTCTGTTCCTTTATGTATTTTTTTTACTCTTAGACGGAAAGAAACGTGGCGCCAATGTGTGAACAAAATGGACTAATCTATGAGTTCACGATCTTTGAATGTTATGCTTTTGCGGTATTATGATAAGAGGAAGATGAAAACTCTCAAGAAAAGATAAAAGTTTTGTCAGATGTTACGTCAAATCTCTGAGATTTAATAAAAAAATGCACTACAACCACAGACTGCATTATACGCTCAAGCTCAAGAAGAAATACCTGTAATCTTCTGTTCATCTTTGTCACATAATATCAGATCATTGCTTCAAAGAATGATGTCGGGATAAGGCTTCTTTGTGCTCAAGCATTCAACTTACGCTTGCATTCAAAATAGAACACAGGACCACCAAGCCAGCCGCTGCTAAGAGACGAATGATAGTAACGTATAGATGTGTGTAAGTATCATGACAAAGAAAAACAATACACGCTGGAAGCAGTTGGAAAAACATCGATGATACAGAGAGGGTGTAGGAGGAGAAGAAAGAAGAGGCGGAGGAGGAGGAGGAGGAGGAGGAGGAGAGAAAGGGTGAAATGCAGCAGGACGACAGTGACAGATGAGAGCCGGAGCTGACAGAGCGCTCAGCGATGGCAGTTTATCAGCATCTGGTCCGCAGGGTCACTTCAGCTCCCGGACTCCCTTTCTCATCTGTCTCCATTTCTCTCCCTTCCAGATCTCCTGACCCAACTTTCTCTCCCTCCCTCCCTCCCACCCCTCCTCTCTCTCTCTCTCTCTCTCTCTCTCTTTCTCTCTCACAGAATGACAGTTCTGACAGAGCACCAAAATGTGCAGTCAATGTTCCTTTTCCTTCATGCTCCCTCATATACACACAGTGAGAAACCGCGTCCACGGAGACGCATCCGCACACCAATTAAGGCCGAGAAATACCACTAACAATGTAACAGGAGTTGTCAATAACTTCAGAGATAGATTAACCAAAGGCTTTATTGCTTTGGCATTAACATATTTAAAATGCCAGCCTCCTTGGGCAAGACCAGGGGATTTACGCCGGCTGATTAAATGTGATGTTTCAGGATGAAATACGGCCTTGGTGAAAGGAAGAGGAGAAAGTCGGGGGAGGCCAGGCTCGCACTGCATGTGTGCGCCACCTT
Organism: Leptoclinus maculatus; assembly: GCA_032191485.1. Lineage (NCBI taxonomy): Eukaryota > Metazoa > Chordata > Actinopteri > Perciformes > Stichaeidae > Leptoclinus > Leptoclinus maculatus. Next base: position 17,809,101 of record JAVDOI010000011.1, on the reverse strand, counting down.
AATTGCATCGATGATTATCCCTCCACATTACGCTTTCCCTCCTCATATTTATAGTTGTGTCCAATTTTCATTATGCTCTTCATTATCGAGCATAAATAACCTGCGTAAATGTGCCGGCACACCACGACACGCCCCATAACATTGCCAAGTGATATCCATCTTGTCCCCCAGTGATCCGACATTACCTGGCTGAATTACGTCTATTAGCTGTGCGTGGCCCCTCCCACTCTATCAGGACAGCAGTCCGCAGATGACAGCATTAACTTTTAAGACTTTATAGCATCTTCTTTACCCAACACATACCATTAATCCACTTAATGGCCGCCATGACCCCTTTCATCGTGTTTCGTAAAATAAAAATATGAATAAAGCCCATTACGGTCTCCATTGTGGAGAGTCTCAGTGATAAATCAAAGCGGTTCTATTAGAAGGATTGCCAGGTTGGCCACACTAAATCATTGCTGCTGTTTGCTTTATTAAAGCTCTGTTTTTTGGCCTGTTTTAATGCTTGAAGCTGGAATCTTTAACTTCGAGTCATATTTCAATCCCCTCCCGACCTTTAGCCGGTTGTTAGTGTGAAGGCTCCTGGGCTAATATTTACCCTGGTCTTTAAGTGAGATCTGTCCCTTTCACTTTTGGGATATTTGCTTGCCTTAGATAAATGTTTCCTCGTGTTTACATCTAGTGGTGAACCCCTAAGCTGTTGCAAATGTTGAAATATGTGGAAGCACCTCAAGTGTGTTATTTTGTAGTCACTTTATGTTGTTGATTTCCTGTCACTTCCTATGTAATTGCCCTTGGTTTGAACAGACTATTAGTGTTGTCAGACAAAATGTTCTCCACCCACAGGGATGACACTCCAAGGCCAAACATGGTTCATGTGCAAGTGCTAACAAACCACCGCAAACACCACCACGGCAAAACTAAAAAGTTAAAGCTGCTCTAATCAATTCATTATCCCCCAACTCTGCAGTTCCTCTCGGCTAAACAAAGCTTTTAAACATCATTTTACTTATTGTTTTGGTTGAGTGGCCAGCTCCTTAACTCTTTTGGTTCACTCTCATTGCTCTCGTCAGGGACATTTTCATCTCATGCAGGCAGATTTTTAGCTTTATTCAGCGAGAAAACTGTGACAAACCCACCGTAAGGTGACTGACCAGCATAGAACAGCAGACCGACAAAGTTAGCGACTTTTAGCAGCATTTAGCAGCTAAAGAGCCAGGTTTTCGTTTTGTTTTTCTCAGTGAGGCGCTGAAACAGAGCTGAATATTGGACTAACATTCATCAACTGGACACAAACACAACCTCAAATGAATGCTAATGTTGTCCTCTCGATGTGTAAATAAGCCACGACTTGCTAACACATTCCCAATACAAATTGTTCTAAGTTCTTGCTGCGCTGCCCCCAAGACAGAAAAAGAAAATGAATAAATAAACTGATGAGGGTTTATCTGAAGTGCCAAATGTTTAGTTTGAATAATTTGTTTAAAAGGCCACAAAAGGCAAAACTATATCACTTTCATTTCAGTTTTGTTGAAAACTTTTACTATTGAGACCCAGCAAATACAATATGGAGCTGGACAGGAAGCCCTTTTAACCTTGTCCAAAGTGCCAAACTCTATTAGCCTTGTCTACATTCTATTATATTTGCAGATTAAATAATGACCATGATGCAGAATCTGCATTCAGAAGGATTCACATCCCGAGACAGCCATCTACTGAGCCAGGCCAAAGGCCAATCACACAGCGTACAAGGTGAATGTGTGTGTGTGTGTGTGTGTGTGTGTGTGTGTGTGTGTGTGTGTGTGTGTGTGTGTGTGTGTGTGTGTGTGTGTGTGTGTGTGTGTGTGTGTGTGTGTGTGTGTGTGTGTGTGTGTGTGTGTGTGTGTGTGTGTGTGTGTGTGTGTGTGTGTGTGTGTGTGTGTGTGTGTGTGTGTGTGTGTGTAAAGTGGAAATATTGTGTGGATGAGAAGCTCAGGTCCAGATACTGTTGAATTATGGAGCAAGCCCTACCTGGAAAGAATGAAGTATTCATGCGCGGTAAGAAAACTCAGAGTCCTCTGTTTTCACCTTTCTTCATTCCCACCCTGCCTTCTGTTCCTTGAAATCCGTCTTTGCTGCAACTCAAAGGGGAGTCCTCTGCTTTCACTTCAAAGAATTATCTTCACCTTTCTTTTTCTCCAACTGGAGCAAAAATCTACTTCCATTAATGGGTAACAACCCTTGTGATTGGGCGTCACATATAGTTTGTTGTTTGGCCAATACAAACCAGTTTGTGCTAGGACACAGTAATGATAAATGGAATTATCCTTAACAAAAAACGCTATCACTGGCTGTGGTACAAAGGCCTTTCAGTAAATTCTCAATTTGTGGATCTAACACTGCCCTTGAATTGTTTAGGCACAACTGGGACGGCTGGAGGAATTCATTTCAGATATTACCAAACAGCGGGGTACACAGCTCCTCGGGGCGCCACAGACAAAATCTCTCATCCTGGTTTAAAAAAAAAGATTGAATGGGGATTTAAGGAGAACACAGATAATTCAATCTTTATCTGCGGCAAGCCACAATAAAATGTTAAGTTTCCACGGGATCCTCTTACGTCAAAGGAGGATTCTGGAATGAAAGGACAACACATCTGAAGTCGAGCAACAGAGTAAAACACAAATGCGCAGACGCGCACACACCGATACACACACACCACATGAAAGGTTCTCATCAACATATCAAAGCTGTTGTGCCTACTGTTCAACATGATATATTGGAACTCAGTGGAAGCCAACAAGGCAACGTACAGCCCCTCTCTGCGCACGACTTATATGTATCGCGCTGACAGCTCCTGCAGATAGCAGAGAGTTACAGATCGAGATAAGTCCCAGGTGTCAGGTATACATGCGCATGCACACGAACATCGACATGTTTGGCATTCTGCTCCATATAACCACCCGCGCCTCTCTCGCTCGCATTTGCACCGGAGTGAGATGAACAACTGGGGCTTAGCAACATCAACTCAAACTCCCTGGGATACCCAACAATGGCATACAGATACCTCTCCAGTAAAGCTCCACTGTAGCATTAAAGTTGTCAAGATGCATTTAATCCACCAGTTCGGAGACCGTTGCACTGAGTCAATATGCAATTTAGGGCAGGTTGGCAGAGAACATTGGATTGATTGATTCTGACCTTTTACCTGACAGTACCTGCTGTACACATCCTCCACCAAATAATGAAGCGTGTTGAAATCCCTCTATCTTTAGCTGTGCCACCTTTTCTTCTCCCAAATAAGCGCCTGTTGTTAATCCCACTCATATGTCTGGCTGTGGGTCTGCTTTCTCTACTTTATCTCTAAGAGGGGGGGTGGGCAGACCCAGGGGGGTGATACCATCCGTATTGATTTGTGCAAACATGCCCAGGCACACACACAAAGACACACAAAAGCATTCTTATGTGTGGCTGTGCGCAGCTTTGCTCTAACCCCTCATGTTTTAACTCTATTTTACACCGCAACTATAAGGTGATTTGTGATAGAAAGTAAAAAAATAAAAAAATCATTAATTATATACACACAGACAACGAAATAACCAGCAATGTTCTAGCATGTAACACTCTTGGAAAGGTACTGCTATTTTAGTCTTACAAGCAGCATGGCGGATGGCAATGTCAGCCGGTCAGTCAGTCCACACTGAAATATCTAACTAGTTGATGGATTGGCATGAAATGTGGTACAGACAGCCATGTCTCCCTCGGGATGGATTTTAATCACTTTGGTGATCCCTTAATTTTTCCTGTAGCGCCATCATCAGGTTAAAAGTTGTGCAATGCTTTGGTTTATGACTAGATACCTCCAAAATACTGACTCTACCATCAGCCCCACCCGTACTTTAGTGCTAATTAGCTAATGTTAGCATGCTAACACACTGAACTAAGTTGGTGAAGATGGTAAACACCTAAGGCTACATGCTAAACACTAGCAAGTTAGTGTTGCGAGTATGTTAGCATGCTGATTTTAGCTCAATAGCATGGCTGCAGTCTCTTAAAGTCTTAAAATAGGTCCAGTCGTAAAACCGATTTTTGAATGCTGTCGACGTCAACAAGACACATCAGTCCTAAGCTTAAAGTGAAGCAACACCCTCTTCCAATGTGAAAGGCAAGCTATCAAGCACATTTCAAGCTGATACTACTCATCTGTGCATTGAAGGGTTATAATGCCCAGTTGGGAGGGTTGCATTACAAAGAGACACAACATCCTTCTCCCTTCAGATCTGGTGTGAAGAAAAAAAAAAATAGAAATCCCTTCGGAGAGGGGGGGCGAGTCGCTCTCATATCAATCCATCAAACTAAAGGACGCCACACGCAGACTAGAAAAATGCCAGTTTCTAAATTAAATTTAGAAAGCTCAACTCGAAAAAAAAAAAAGGCCGTTCACATGAGGGTTTAAATAGAAATCTATTTTCTGGCCTGAAAATGAAACTGGCCATCATTCTGTCCTGCCTCACCTCTCTCTTGGGAACGTGTCAAATTTATAACATGTAGTCATTTTCTCGGCTGTCAAACCATGCTTCTTACCAAGCTCTGTTCCCCAACACAACCTGTCAACTACGACTCCTAATCTGCTCGAATGTCTCTGTGTGTGTGTGTGTATGTGAAAAAGAGTGTGTTCTATGAATGAAGTACAGTTTTTCAAAAACATGTCTTGAATTACAAGTAAATTTCATTCTTTTTATTCATTATAACTATGTGTGTGGCATATAATAGCAAAGTAGGTCATGACAGAGGTTAGTACTGGATTAGCGACTGTCACTGGCAGCACAGGAGAGTGCAGACACCAGGGCAGCCCTCTCCCTCTCACTCACAGTATCTCTCTTTCACACACACACACACACGCCATTTCTGAAACTCTGCGGCGTTCTGTCATGGATCTGAGCCAGCAGGCCGTGACACGCATTGGGAGGGGAGGGCAGTGTCCAAAACAGGCGGCCGTGTCCAGCCTGTCTTTCGTGCGTATAGGGGCACACATGCATGAGACCATGTTTGCATATGACAGGGCTGCTCGACCTGCCAGAATATCCAAACTGTTTGCCCTTGCCAAAGATTCCAAAAAAAGTTACTTCATTTTGAACACTTTTTTTTTTTCGGTATTCAAAGATTTGCTCCCGTCTAAGCACAGATGCATCTTTGTGGAGCCTTTGGATCAGTATCCAGTTCTAAGAGTTGACTTTTGGAAATCCGTCTCATTACTTTCTGCCTTCTTACGGTTCAAACTCTCACATAAAAACATAATGATCCAAGCTGTTTCTGTTGTCTGTTGCGTAAGTCAACGATTTCTTTTCTTCTTCTTTTTTTTTTGATGTTCCAAGTCTCATCAGTTTCCATCCCCAGAAAGTCGGGGATAATTATGGGAATAAGAAGGCTCGCTATCAGAGCAGATTAACAACATCTCACTGGGCTGAACTCCTCACTCCCTTTTATCTCCTCAAACGCAGTAGAAGAGAAGACGAGTTACGCAACTCCCACCTTAGGGACCCAGCCGACTTTCCACCCAACGTCTGTCTGCCTCTGCATGTCTAGGGCGTCTGCCAGTCCTCTGCTGTTTGATGTGCGCGTTTGAAGCAGCCAATGCAACCGGGGCGAGAAGGATGCGCCTGTTGTTCGCAGCTCTTGTCGCTGTGCTCTGTTCCCCTGGGGGAACGAGTTTCAAAGCGTGGCAAAGTTGGACCTTTCCTGCTTCTACATTTAACACCTCCTCAAATGGCAGTGCCAGTGTGCTGTTCTTCCTCTCTCTCTCTTGTATCAGTCCTCCAAAGACCCTTCTTTCCTTTGCAAGGGTTTGAAAGACCTTTCCTCCCTCCTACTGTCATTTGACGGAAATTAACGTCACCTCATTTCTGCAGTACCCAAAAGACACTTTAACGCACAAGGATCCGAATGTGCTGTTTTATATTCATAGTATTTCATCATTCTAGCTTGATCAAATGTTATCACACATCAAAAACACTAAAAAGTTACACGATTTTTCACGTACACTCATTAGAAACAGCTTCCAGATAATTTAGGGTTAATGAGTCTCTGATGGTGCTGGGTAAAATGTCCACATGAAAAACCTTTGGCTGTGGTATTCTGGCTTGTTCCTGGATCAAATTACAACCTATATGACATATCAGGCCTATGATAACCCGCCTGTTTTACCGTATATTATTATAATTACTTTAGGAAGCCTCTGCAACCCTGGTACCAAAACGTTACCCTACCAGCGGACATCAGACAAAAGAAAATTGAGGTTATTGTAATTTCCATAAAATCATGAGGTTTCGACTCCCTTTGTCATATATTCAAGAGTGGCGAAAAGAGTGATGTATTTTTGTAGGCCAAGCCCCGGATGTTAGCATCACACTGGTTCCCTCGATTTTTGGAAAATAAGCTCTGTGGCAAACACAAGTTAATGATACTTACACGCTTTGTTCAGCAAGATAATCTTCACAATTGAGCACCACTTTTATGATTTTTGAAGCGTGAATGCAACCGACAGAAGTAAACAGCTATTAACGTTAGGATATTAACGAACTACACCACGGTCCCACGGGTACACATAACGAGGCTGTAAAGACTAACCAGCGTGAAGACGTTTTGTAGTCTCATCTGACCACTTAGCAGCAGCCTTTTTAAAGACACTTAAGAGCTTTAAAATTCATGAGAGGGGTAGGCTATCTACTGTCATAGAACAAATCATTTATATCTCTTAAACGTGTGTTAACCAGAGACCTTATTTCAGGCATCTAAACAAAAACCCATTCAAAGAGAGAACTATTTACTTCGAGTTACTCATTTAATGGTTTTAGGACTCATTCCTGCAGCACCCTATGGGAGCACTTGTCTTGACTTGAATGTAACATTCAAACTGCTTTGGTATGTTGTTCATATTGCATTTACTTGTATATCTGTAGTGTCTAGATTGGATTACATATTAATCTCAGTAAGAGGTCAGAATGCAAGTGTACTGCATTTTCCCCCTTTCAGAGGGTATGTACACGGAACTGTTAGAAGCACAGCAGAAATCCAATTTTTAAACATCTCTCTCAAAATGTAAGTACACCCCTGCTGGCATTTCTGTAAAAGATTATTTATTGAGCATTTATGTTGTTGTGGAACACTTCCAAGGGAAAATGCACAGAAAAGCAACACGCAGCAAACACGCAGTAATAGGCAGATTAAGCAATCTACAGTATTTAGACATACACTGACAAACACTGCATCATGCAAATATAGATCTGCATATATATATATACAGTATACATACACACATATATAGATATCATATGTAGAATACCACAAATACACCTAAGAAATATAGAGTTGATGGTGGGGCTATTATATGTGACAGCTCTATCAATCTCAAGAGTTCGTGGTTTTAACAGTTCTTCAGGTCACTCTCTTATTAAAATCTACTTGGATTTATTGACCACAGGATATTTTTCAAGGTGAACATGCAGCTGGCGAATACCTTTTAAATTCAATGCCGCAATGACAGCTAAAAGGGGAATGAGACACATTTTATGAATTATTCCTGCTCCTAGGACAGTGCCGGTGATACTGTACTCATGAACATGCACCTCTATTTCCCGCAGCTGAAAACTGGAGAACTGACCCCCGAGGGAGGGTCACTGAATGATGGAATACCTACCGCCGCGCCACACACAATGAACAGATACAGACTTTGTTCAATTTTAAGATGTTTTATGATTTTTTTTGCCCCCAAAAATAGCAAATTCTGCTTTGTACAGGTTATAAAATGTATTCTTTTTAGTGTGACAGTTCAACTTAGTATTAAAGAGCTCTACAAAATAAGAGCTTTATTGTCTATGGTAACGCCCCGAATTATCCAAATATTCACTATGACCATGTCATAATATCTTATATGCCCCAAAATGGAAATCATGAGAAAGAAAGTGACGGTACCCCTGCATCACTGATTCCAGTTTACTTATAAAAACATGTTCAGTCAGTATTGATATTTTCCTCCTTTCGAGTCTCCTGCATATGTTCTCTCACAGGGCATTACATTACAACAACACACTGACACCTACCAATACTACATATTAACGGTTATATTCAACCACGCAAGCAGAGAGGTGATTGTACGCGGCTGTGCTGCTGCCTCCGGGGGGGGCCTGACAATAGAGTCGTTATTTGACATAAAATTATACAGTGTGTCACTTCTCATCTGAATTCGGCCCACCCTCAGATACTGTAGGCACACTACAATTAAAAAGAACAGCTGCTGAACATGACAGGAGGCGAGTCAAAACCTATGCAAGAAAACAAGGCTTCAATAGAAAGCAAAAGCAACTAAATAACTACCAGAGAATTACATTTGTATGAAACAGCTTTATATCTGAGCAACAGAATATTACAGATTAGTATTGACACATCATGCATTATCGGAATATATTGCCACACTAACAATACATATACTAATGCCCAACATCCGCTCACAAGTGAAAACTTACCCTATGATTCTGAACATAACATTTTTGTAGTTTTCTTTAGACTGCATATTTTAATATTCTACTTTCTGACATTTCTAACTTAAGATCCTGTAAGACAGAGATAGACAGACAAAGACAATAACTTCTCACAGTTGCCTCTTGACTCCGCTTTAAACTCACCACTTAAGGTCTCTGACAGGCCTGGAAGTCCTCTAAGCCACACTTTGTGATCAGAACATGACATATGGTGTTTGTCAGCGTGGTGCCAGTCAGGACACCCGACAGCATGGGTTGAATTGGGTATGGTTATGGGTGACGGCGCTCTCTCTCTCTCACCTCCCAGGTGGAGTTGTAAAGGAGAAAGGTACCCAGGTGGAGATGTTCTCTGTACCTTTTGTAGTGCTTTGGGCTTTGGCCCTTTTCATTTCCCACTACCAACTGCTCTGCTGCACTGAGGGCTCAAACACAGTGAAAGCAAGTTTCTCTGTATTCCCTCAAGATCTCCAGTTTTAAAAATTGATGTGTTCAATAACCAGGGATGAAAGTAAAGAGTAGCACAGGCAGGATCTATAATTCAACCAATCTAGTGTGCCAAGGAGCCTGGCACCCAGCCAAGAGGGATAGAGGAGTGGCGGGCCAGATAGAGCGCTCTGCCAATGCCGTAATGCCTGGCACAGGTGCATTGTTAAAGACACCGTTAAAATGATTCATTTTCAAACCAATAATCTGCAGTGCACTATAAGATGTCCACAAAAGGTCTATATAGTTTCCAAATGACTGCTAAATATGTTTTTCACCTTGAAACAGGAGCTGAACTTGCAGCTCTGGAGAGCATCCATCACAACATCACTAATGACAAGTCTGTAATCTTGGACCGATCATTCCCACTCTGGAGCACTTTAGCTGCTAAACTGGAGAGCAAGGCGTTGCGTGACCTTAAAGACACCCCGGACAGTATCCGCGGTGATGATGTGGGGACAGTCTATCTGGCGGCGCTTTGAGAAAATGACTGAAGGTTGTCTTTTTGATGTCGACTATCCAATTATTTTCAGGAATTCAGAATCATCCCGGTAAATAACAGCTTGAAGTCGAGCCAGGTCATGAAGATGGAATCTTTGCACCAATCACTTTTCTTGATCTTTAACATCGCCCGCTTAGGCTAACAATAATTGTCAGATTTAGAGATTTGAGTAAAATATCATCTAATGACTTTTCAGCAGACCTTGTCGCACCGAAGCTTTTCATCCCTGGCCTTTGATTTCCAATGAAATAATGAATTGTTCAGTTTTCGGCTCACTTCAAAGCTCTTATTTGAGTTTGGGGTGTTGCATGCGTGCCCTCAGCGCCGTCTCAGAGTTATTATACTCTCAAAGCCTCAAGCTATCTTTCACAGGAACATTGTAAAAATATCTATATCGAAAGTTATTAAAAGAAAGTGGACTTGTAATGCCCGGGTGTCATCAAGAAAGGTCTGATCAAATTTAAACTTCATCACTTCATCCCTTTAGCTTTCAACCATCTGGCCTCGAGGTATTAAATATTGAAGGGTGGATTCAGTTCTACCATTTGTCTTTTGAAATCTAGCATAATAATAAATGCATCAGATGTGTACCATTTTATGTGAACATCGTCTTTATGTGTTCTGTCCACGAGGTCTCCCTCTCCTATGGCCAGGGTACCATGTGCGGTGTCCATGCCGTTCCTGCCGGCGCTCTACTTTCTGGCGGTGTCCTCGCCCTCCCTCCCTCCCTCCCTCCCCGCCGCCGCAAACCCTGTGTGCCTCCCACCCGGTGAACACGCTCCACAACGCATGTGGAGAGCGGGGCTTTTTCTACAGTCCAAACCGACGCCACGAGCGGGATTTGGAACAGCTGCTCGGCGAGGCCGTGTTAACTGTTTCGACTCATTCTGTTTGACTTGTGTAAATTAGGTTATAATTGTCCCCCTGACAGTTGGAGTTCAGAGAGGAACAGTGCGACATTGCTCCAGACACGTCAGGCTGGTTACGCGTCTCTGCAGTCACTGCCCACCATGTTCAAAGTTCAGACTCGGTCTAATGAGAATGCCAATTTGGATCCTGGCTGGAGGAGAAATGTTAAAGAGACAACATGCCGGAGTCTTAATCTATGCTTTTGTCCGAACCATCATTAGTGTGCAAAGCACGTCTCTGGCCTCGTTTGAATTCAGGCTGTTTGGTGTCATAGTCGCTTTTAACATCCACAATAACAAACCTTGCGAAATCCCCAAATTCCTTATTATTCCCACAAGGCATTATTTGGATGTTCCCCTTCAAACAACATATTGCTATTTTGAATTTAACTTCAGAGGTGTCTGCTATGACACGCCTCTGTTGGAGCGCCATCATATCTCCTCTTGATGTGGAGGCTAACAAGACTAAGTGGATAAGGGGGATCTGATTGCCTGGCCATTAAGTCTCCATTAAAGTGTGAAGAGTTTTAAATAGTAGTTTAATGAACTGGAGCTTTGCATAGCAACAGCAGGACTTCTTAACACGTGGCTATGGAAACGTTCTCCACTTGTTGTTTCCTTTCTAAAAGGGCCAGACAGGAGCGGCACGCTGTGGAAGGCTCTGTCCGGCCGTGAAGAGCCCGAGGTGAAGAGAGGCATCGTGAGAGCAGTGCTGCCATAAGTTACGCAGCATTTACTACCTGGAGGGCGAGTGCGACTGGCTCGTCACTCCACAACGAGCTTGTAAAAAGGTCCATTTCTGGCCCAATACTTGCTGGCTATGTCTTATCAACTGAAGGAAATAAACCCGAGGCTCCTCTCTACAAAGATGGTGATGTTGTGTTCTTTGTAGCGGAGTGTGTGTGTGTGTAGTGTGGATGAAACATGGGTTGCAATGGCCTTTTGCTGCGCTCCAACCTGTGGCTGCAGTCCTACAGTGCCCTCTACTGGCTGAGGACAGACATGGCCGAGATGATCCAAATAAAAAGAAATAACAAAAAAGCATTTTAACACTTGGGAAGTAAATAAATCTCAGTAATGCGTTTGTTTAAGAAGTGTATTAAAAGTTGTCTTTATTTACAAAGAAGAAAGATTTAGAAAGAAGTCGCTAGCTCAGCTGCTCTAAGTATCTCCTATTCTACTGCTGACTGTGCTATTGTTCTCCGGATTGTGTGGAGACTTACAGCCATCCATTTCCTCATTATTTTAACACACTGCTCCTGCACACACACACAATCTGCTGCTAACATTTCTTATTAAAATGTAAACGGAAACATACATCCTCACTCTCTGTGTGTAACTATTACGAAGCCGGTTAACAAAACTGACACAAATAAGAAGTATATAAAAAAAAGACCAAAACCATAGAAATTTCATTTAGTTTTCAGTTGTCGTCGGGCAGAAGAGCTCCATTATGCATTATGGTTTCCTGTCAAAACAAGCAAAGAAGAAAAATCACACAACTGTTCTCATCACACATCTCTGAAGCTCTACCTCTATATGGTTCCATTGTGTTGCAGTTTAGTACGCACCTTCTTTCAGGGTTTCTGTTGGCCTGTTCTCCTTGTCGTGATGGAACGCTTTGCTGGGATCAAACCTACGACGAGGACTACCGGGGCGCTTCGACTTCAGCTGCTCCAGATCTCTCTTCTGCCGGCTCACCTGGGACTGAAGCTTAGACACCTCCTACGCAGACAACAAAGAGGGGATGAAGGACAGGCGCTGGAGAGCGAGACAAAGCGTGCATGTGGCTTTGGAAAGCGGCCGGCGCTGTTCTCACGCATCACCTGTTTGAGGCCGACATTCTCATCTTTCAGCTTCATCACATGTTTGATCTTCTGCTTCTGGTTCTGGTGGCCCAGCAGACGGACGTAGGCATCGGACAACTTGTTCAACTCCTCCTGGTTTGTTCCGTTTTCATTGACGAGTGCATTTCGCTCGGCTGCAAACGCATTGAGCTGCTCCTGTGGGCGCACAACCGCGAGAACATTGAGAGAGGGCTTTAACTCAGCGACGAACAACACCGACATACAGCTGGAGACGAGGTCGATGAGAGCGGTGAAACTGAATCAAAACGGTGCTAAAAAGACACTAAAATGCTCTGAAAAGCTACAGAGATGGGTGATAAATATCTGTGGTTGCGTCACAACAACAAACACCTTTCACATCACACATAGTTTGGGCTGTGCTGACATGTCATATTCGACCTGGTGTGGAAGTGACTGACCTGGAAGGGCCTGACCTTCGCAAACAGCTCCTCATATTGTTTCCTCCAGTGTTCGCTCTCTGAAACTTGGGAGCTTAGAGGAAAGGAATGAGGAGTTAAAATGTGCTGATTGTAATAAAAAAAAAAAAAAAAGAACTCATGACTCAAAATTGCACACATTAAGAATCCTGTTCACCTTTTCTCCTGCGCTTCATTTATTTGTCTTTGAAGTTCCCGCCACTGCTCCTCCAACTCCCACTGCAGCGTGACCTTCTCCTGAGTCAGTACCTCCACCTGCTCCTGCAGAGCACGTCCATCTTGCCTTAGCTCTTCCAACTCGCGGTGCAGAGTCTGTGTCTTCTCCTCCATCAGCTCTAATTGGGCCTGGAAGATCAAGCCCTCTTGTTCAGCCTCATCCGAGCGAGGCCGGTTTCTGTCCTGCTCTGCCATGTTTAGTTGCTGTTCAAGAGCAAGCCTGGACTGGTCCGTGAGCTCTACTCGAGACAGAAGACTCTTCCTTTCCTCGTCTACTCGCTCAAGCTCGATCTGTAGCCGGAGCACCTCTGACCTGACCTGCTGGAGGTCTTCTCTTTGGACCTCCAATGCTCCCCTTTCCTCCTGAAGGGCTGTCTGAACTTTAACTTTCTCTCCTCTCTCTTGTTGGAGCTGTTCCATTAGTTCCCCTTTCTGCTGGTTGACCTCCTCTAGCAGTTCCTGGGCCTTTTCCTTCTCACTTTGGAGCAGACTTCTCTGTTCCTCTAGGTTCCCCCGTGCCTCTTCTCTCTCTTCTGTCTGCAGCTGTAGCTCCTGCTGTAGCTGATTGATCAGGGCGGCGTGGCTCGTCCCCGTGGCCTTCATCTCCTCCTCTTTTTGAGCAAGGTGAGTCTGCACCTCCAGCAACTTTCTATCAAGTCAAGGAGAAAAGGGAATATTAAAAAGAATAAATAAATGACAGAAAAGTGACAGTTATTTCAAAGTAGACTCTGGGATTTGGAAGCATACCTTGAACTCTCCTCCCTGGCTTTTCCCTCAGCTAACTGCCTCTCCTGGTGCTCCTCCAAGCCCTCCTTCACTCGGTTGACCTCCTCTTTCCGTTGAACGATGTTGTCCATCTCCTCCTTCATCTGCTGCGTCACTCTGTCCATCTCCGCTTCCAGTTCTTTCTGCCTCCCCTCTGCTCCCTGCAGAGCCTCTCTGGCGCTGAAAAAGGTAAGAGGAGCAGAGTGTGAGAGACTACACCGTTGACTGAAATTTAACCTCAACGCGAATCCAACTCGCATTCCAGGAATACCGACGACCGGGAGCGCTCACCTTTTCAACTCCGTGACAATGTCTCCCATCTTGCTCAGCGAGTCCGTGTGTGCCTCTTGGAGCTCCGTCATGGCTGATGAATGCTCCTCTTTCAAAGCGGACACGTCGTTGCTCTTACTAAAAATGATCAGCACACAGTTTTGGTGTGTTTACAGGCGGTAGGTCTGATACAATCATCTATCAGAGAAACCATTTACATCTTTTCTAAACATGACAAGACGTCTTATGCTTGTGGAAATGTAGCTTAAATAATAAAGAATTCTGAAATATTAGTCCTGTCAATGATTCAGCAGAATATCTGAAAGTCTCCCATCGATGCAGTAAAGCTCATACATTTAGCTGATATACCAAACAGTCGATCGAGAGAAAAAAGAATTGACCCGCAACTACTTTGGTCATCAATAAACCGCTTAGGCCATTTTACACGGCAAAACACCAAACGTTAACCGGTACCCAGCTTCTCAAATCTGGCAATTTGCTGCTTTAGTTGTCATGTTCAGTGCTGGGGAGCAACTAGCTCCATGTAACAGAATTACGTTAATGAATTACTAAATAAATATAATTGTAAATCAGTAAACAGAGAAAACTTGTGCAATTAAATTATAGCTACTAATCAAAATGTTTGTGATAACAAAAAGGGTTACATCCGAATATATTGTTTTCAGTAAAAAATGTAGTATATAAAGTGTATTATGTTATCTAATCTAAATTCAAGCTATATCGAAGAACTTGAATAAATGTTTGACAGTAATAGTGTTGAGTACTGAACGCTGCCTGGTTTCAATGTATGTTTTAAGGACTGTCCAGCTTTATTACCCACTTTAAACATTTATTAGAAAAGTAATCAAATGCAACACTGGTAATTGACATTTACATGTAACTAAACTAGTTACATTATTTGAACAGGGTAACTAGTAATCTGTACCTTATTACATAGTACCCTATGATAATAAACTGAACATCCTGGACTTCTGGTTGGATAAAACAGGAAGGGGTCATCCATCCTGGGCTCTGGCATTAATCATAAACTAAACAATAAATCCAGAAAATAACTGACAACATAATTAACTGATAAAGAAAACATCTTTTAGCTGCAGTCTGGTTGTACGGTGCACATAGAAACACTGCCATTCTCGGGTGTTTGTTGCGCATCATTCCTACTATTGCATCTGTCTCCACTCTCAACTTTCTGATAAAATAAATAAAGATTCCCTCCAACTGGTGCCATTGCTTCTCCTCACATTCCCAAGATGAGGTCGTGGGGTTACGGTACTATCATTGAAATTGGGCTTACACAAAAATAGATAGTGACCCACTCTCCGTGTCAGAGCTGTGATGGTCCGGCAACCTGTCAATTATTTTTCTTTACTTTATGCTCAGTGGAATGCCGGGACACGCTCCCAGCTGCCGCCGACTCTAAATAGTAGCGAGCAGTCAGCGGCAACAAATCCCAAAAAAAAAAAGTTTTGTTTTTGCAAGTGCAGTGAGGAGTACGTCGTTAATGCAAGCGTGACTTCTAGACGCCACCGGAATACGTTTTCTGTCAACACATCTCATCGGTATGCGTGGCCTTTGGCTGCTCACCTGTCCAACAGTGCCCTGGCATCACTCAGCTGTCCCTCCAGCTCGTTGTATTCCCCCTGCAGCCTCTGGAGGGACTCCTGATTCCTCTCCGCCACCTCCTGCCTCCTCTGCTCCTGGTCCTCCAGGACAGCGAGCTCTCCCAGCACCTCCTCCATCTCCTCCTTGAGCTGTCTCAGCCGCTCCTCTGCCTCCTCCCTCTCCTGCTCCACCAGCACGGACAGGGAGTCCACAAGTGCCTGTAGGAAAGAGAAGAAAGAGTCAGCGGCAGCTCAGGTGATCCGGCACTGAATCTAAAAAGAACGCGCCACGTGAGACAAAAAAAAAAGATGGTGTCACCTTTTCTTTTGTCAGTTCTTCGGTAAGAGCAGCATGTTCTTGCTGGAGTTGAATCTGAGTATTTTTCTCGTCTTTTTTAGCTTCCTTTAGCAAGAGGAGCTCTGTTTTCAACTCCTCCACTCTCCTCATTCCCTCCTCCTGAGTCCTGCCTTGAACAATAAACACAATATATGCATCACATAACCGTCAATTAATTTGTGCAACTTAAGTTATCATCGTGAATGGATCTTGGTGAACATACTTCTCTCTTCCTCAGAGAACAGACACCTCTGTTCCAGATGTGCCACTCGCTCGTCCAGCTCCTTCTCTGTCCTTCTGAGCACCTCTCTCAGTCTAGTGAGCTCCGCCTCCTGCTGTCGAACCGTCGCTTGCGAATCCTGAACTTTTTGGTTGGCCGACTCCATTTGCTCCTCCATGTCCCTCACTGACCTTTGTGAATATTTAAGCTCCAGCTCTTGGGTCTCCAACTGCTTCTCCACCTCCACTAAAGCATCCTTTGACACCTGCAGCGCTCGCTGGAATTTCTGTGCCTCCTCCTCTTTTTGCCTTAACTCACCCTGGGTGGTTTCTATCTCAGTAGTGCGCTGGTCCAGGTCAGCCTCCAGTTGCCTGTGGAAAAGTGGAAAATGAGTGTCATGGTATAAAGTGCAGATCTAACCTGCTTGGAGGAACCATTAGGCATTTGCTTACGCCACTTTCTCCAACTGAGAACCAGCAACAGTGTTCTCCTGGGTCTTCTCTCGGAGCGTCAAACGGAGATCCTATAAGCACACAGAGAGGTAAAGCATGCTTCTTTTTAAACAATGACGTAAAGATGTCCACTTTTGTACAAATTGTTCAATAGGCAGAGTTTATACCTGGATCTGATCATTGGCTTCGTCCAGGTATCCCTGCACAACTCGGATCTCCTCCCTCAGCTCCCGTATAACAGCTGGAAAATAACACAGAATTATTAGCAATAGGATAAGGAAGCAGGCACACACACACACACATGCAGGAACACTGTTACCTGTAACCTGTGGTGTTTGTTTGTACATCAACGGCAATAATACAGACATGTATACAACTTGTATGCACAAGCCCAGAGATTATTTTTTCTAGAAGCTATGGGTAAACGAAGAGAAAAAGAGGAGGCCATACACACAGAACTCACCATGCAATCTAGCATTCTCATTCTCCAGCTCTCCGTTCAGAGTTTTGGTCACTTGATGAAGGTCCTCTGTAAAAAAGGTAGAAATCACAGTACAGCCCTGGTTACTTCATCTGCTTGTATTCCTCCATATATGCAAGCATGTTTGTATTGCTAGTAGCACTATCTGGTGCTGTTCAAGCTTACCCAAGTCTTTATTCCTGTCTTTCAGAGCAGTGACAGTAGCCCTGGCAGCTTGCAGGTCAGACTCTAGCGCTTTACCTTGGCCTTCAGTGTTAATCTGCAGGACATTCAACTCCTGGACAAATACACACACAAACACTATACATAAGCATCCACTGCAGCTGAAAATGAGATTAGCTTTGATCAAATTAATTGAGTTTTTATTTATTAATAACAAGGGAAGTATGTGTACACAAGTCATACCTTGTTTTTAACATCCAAAGTGTTCCTGGCCTCCATCAAGTCCATCGTGAGAGTATTGATTCTCTTTTTTGTACTGTCAGCAGAAACCTAAAAAAAAAAACATGCACTCAGTCACACTTTTTATGCACATACAAGTTTTTAGCAGCTAAGACACTGATCAAGGCGTAATCAAGACCGGATTTCTAAATATACAAAAAATGTACGTCAAAACCAAGCACACCTTGTTTTTTAGGAACTCGTTGATTTTCTTGAGCTCTACCAGCTGTCTGTCAAGAGTGGTAACATTGGCAGAGAGGCCCGTCTTCTCCCTGACTGCAGCCAGCAGCTTGGCCTCCACCTTCTTCAGATCCTCTTCTAGAGTCAAAAAGCGACGGTCCTGCTCCCCTCGCTGCTGAACCAGTGACCTCATCTGGACGGAAACAAAGCTACGGTCATGGCGTTTTCAACATCTGCAGTTACATCTGTTGATTTACCGTTTGCTCAGTTATGACAAAAGCCACTGATAACAGAAAACATAACATTATTGTTAGCACAAATGTTCCTTTGATGAAGTGCAGCTACCTCTCTCTCTAGGAGTATGTGCTGCTTCCTTTCAATGGTCATGGCATTCTTATCCTTCTTTACACTTGAACCTTCAACCTAGGATTTCAAAAGACATCAAGTGGGTTAGTTCTTTTTGACAGGAGCACATTTTGAAATGGCTGATCGGTTACTGAGGAGCCATGTAAGTGGAATAGTTATTAGCGTTACCTGCTGATGTAAAAGACAACTTACAAGACCATCAACCGACATCGTCCTGCGGACAGGTGACATTAGGGCATTTCTGAAGGGCGATGGTGGCGGCATAGCGGCTGGAGATACAGATGATGAAAAACAGATGGCAGAAAACGTTATGTTTTAGCTAACGTTCAAAGTATTCTTTCCTTGTTGCATTTTGCTTATCACGTGTACCCACCTGCCTTAACAATTCTGAATCGATCAGATTTGTCGAAGGAAGCTGCTCCCTTCAGGTCCCCAGGTTTGACCTCATAGGACCCCGGAGCAGGAGCACAACCTTCGGCCAAATGCACAACATTAGCCAGGTTACAGATACAAAGTTACTTCTTAGACATCTAATATACGTTAGCTTGATTTGTTTTACTTGGTTCCATTCACTTTGAGTGTAACTAGTTAACTTCTCCTGAGCAGTTAATGTTACCTTAACATTACCTAACTGTACGCATGTGAGCTAACATGAGCTAACTACTTAAAAGCTAACGTAACCGTTGAATAACTTGAGAGGATTCCTTGCCAACATGCTACTAGCTACTGTGGCTTTTGAACGTCACTTACCCACGCTCTCGTTGAACCTTTTCAAAGGGGCTCTCGAAAAAGACATTTTTAATCCACCGTATGCAACTATTTTTGAATTTCAAAACCGTATCAACGAGGCTGCAGTGCAGCTGCCAGTGACACACAACAACAGCTCGACCGCTGAAATTTCAAAATAACGTCATACGTACGTTTACCTGCGTGTGGCCAATAGACAGCCAGTCCTGGATGACGCCGTCCCGCCCATCTTCTTCTTCTGTGGTGTTTAACGGCAGCTTGCATCCTTTTCGTTGCATTACTGCCATCTTCCGGTTTCAGTCAATTTCTATGTTCCCAACTACTAAACTTTCACCATCAGTCCTGTTGCTCGCAATACATTTGTAAAGCACCTACTTCTATCCCATATAAACCGTCTAATACGTTATAAAGTATGTTGTAGTATTTATACTATTCATCCAATCATTATCATCCATAACGCTGCAGGGGGGGGGGGGGGGGGGGTTGAGCCTTCCCAGCTCACATTAAGTGAGTTTCATACCTTTGCAGCATAATATGTTTCTAAAAAACGAAATATTTCTTGTGCTCCTATCAAATGTCGAATTGTCATTATATCCATGAAGAATTACCTCAAATATAGCGTATCTGTGTTAGAACGCATACAAAAGTGTTTAGTCATATTCTGTTTTTTTCCTTAGTTGTGAACTGTTGTTGCACCAAAGGAAATGCATTAACATTACAGAAATGCTGAGGTCATGAGCCAACCAGATTCTACTGACTTAAGACATTTTTGAGGAGCCACCAACCAAAACCTCTGACATATTCTAAGTATTTAAAAAGAACCCGAAAAAAGGCAACTAGTCTGTTTACTGCTTGGATACTGAGTGAGGAGCACTGAAGAGTAAAACCCTTTGAAAAGCAAATATCGTAAACACGACTTCCTTTTTTTCAGTTAAACATTTTTTTATTTCATGGAAATACAACATAATTCCAAATCCTTTGCAGGACCATTGTTGTACACTTTATATTCTTTTTCTCCACTTTTTTGTACTTGAAAACATGGTCACTTGTACAACAATATCATAAACAAAGCCTCATGTCACAAATGGAGCCATTGATGACAATAAATTACACTTGCCATGCTAAGGTTTTGAGATGATACATTGGTACCTTCATTTTAACTAGATTAACCTTTAAATGAACAATACGTCGGAGTTGAATAAATATGATAAAAAGACACTCGAGTTACAAAAGAAAGTTTGTTCATTCAAAACAGAGCAGAAAAAGACCACAGGGCAGTTTGTGGAGGGTTGCTTCTGAATAATTAATTTGTTTTCCTTCATATGAAAAAAAAAAAATCGGGACAAATTTAGCATGTTTTGATGACACTGCTAAATCTAACGCAAAAGTCCAACAATAGTAAATACTGACTATATTTAATAAACTGCCCTTTAACTATAACTGACATTTTAGTTATGTTGTTTTCCTTTATGTGCAGAGTATGTAATAGGTCTGCTAGACCAACATCATCCATTCACACTGAGAACAGGTTAATCTAGTACAGCACTGTCTTTATACAACCTAGAGGTATTTTCTAATCTTTTGTTTTTTTTCGCTCTTGAAAAAGTCAACACATTTACCCAGATGATGAGGTGTCTTTCCTAAATTGTAAATAATACCACTGTATTCATGTACAGAATATAAAAAATCTTTCCGACAGACAAAAGAGAGAAAAAATAATACAGTTGATGAGGTTTCCAGCCAGTAGTAGAGAGGCAAGTATACCACGGATGTGTAAATTAAAATATTAATAATTAAAAATAAAAACAATTACAACACTCAACACTTCACTTAGTTCAACAGTGAAATTTACAGCTTGTACAGAATTAAAATGTGTCAGGAGGAAGCAAAAAAAAAAAAAAAAACAGATGGGGGGGGGAGAGATAAATAAAAGCAAATCAAGAATGCGATGTACCTTCATTCCTTTGAAAGCAAGCAGGTGAAGAAGGGTTTAAATGCATCATGGTGATAGACACTGTGGACCATGAACAAGGGCAGACCCGATTATCATACAAATGAGTGAAGAGTTCGCAATGTATCACGATAAACAGGTTTGGGTCATAATAGAGGACACGCATAATGGTAGCACAGGGCGTACTGAGGCCTGCGTTAGTACGATTAGTAGCTGTAGAAGCACTTAAGAGCACCGTGTTAAAAGATCTTTATATAACTTAGAAAATTTGCTATTTTCTCGCATTATTTCGTCTTTTATTTAAACATTATTAGATTTACTTTTGTCTCAGCTCTCGATTGGAAATTCTGAAAGGCCTTTATGAGTCCCAGCGGCCGGGACAAGTGGCTTCGGATCATATGATAGAGATACTCTTTTGGCATTTGTGTCAGTGGTCCAATCCACAGGTGTGCAGCGGAAGGAATAAGAGGAGGCATGCATGAGTCTGAGTGAGAGCCACACAGATGGTGAAATAAAAAAGAAAAAAGGTGCGAGTATACACTTCCGCCTCTGGCCTGGTCCACTTCTAAGGGTTAATGCTTCAAGGATTCAAAGACAGACACATTTTAGAGAGAGGAACAGTTTGAGAGGATCTGTCTCTGGATTCTTAAAGCCAGTTTGGAGCCATCGTGGTAATCTACACCTCTACAAGACCAGGGAGAGGCAGAAATTTGACTCACAGCTATGTGTTTTGTGTGTGTGTGTGTGTGTTTTGTGTGTGTGTGTGTGTGTGTGAAGGGTCTATTTCAACAGGTGGTAGCCAGAGATTGGTGTATAGGAGGCTGGAAACAGCGAACGTGCTCCACAGTGGAACTGTCCGTCTCCACCGCCTTCATGTACTTGTTGAGGATGGCAAAGATCTCATTGTTGAGGATCTGGTACTTCCTAATGCGGTCGGCCATCTTCTTCAGGGGCTGTCGAGAAGAAAAAGAAAAAAAAAAGACAGAAAAAGGAATAAGTCGGACAATATTAAGCGGTGTGAGTAAATGTAGCGGTTCAAAGTTTACCCACCACATTCTTGATGATCTCATCCTTGCCGTCCTGCCTTTGGACTTTGAGCAGGTGGTAGCAGAAGTCAAAGAGGTCAAAACGACGCTGCTGTCCCAACAGCACAATGATGGCACAGCCGGCCCAGTTCAGCCCATCGCCGAAGCACTGCCTGATAAGCAAGGCACGTAAAACACATGAGTTGTTTTCCCATTGAAGTGAGGCAACTGACAAATATATGAAGGGTCAGCAAAATCAAATGCAATTTAGTGCACATTTCCATCAACTCAAATTCAGTTGAGAAGTCGTGACAAGATTACAATATTCACTGTGCAACAGTGTCTCATTTCTTCTGAAGTCTACCTTCTGTTTGTACCAGCTGCTGATGGGGAAAGGGTTGACAATGTGAACAAAAATGTAACTTCACTCCTTTTTTTCCATAAGTGGCAGCGTGATGAATGCTTAGCCTACGGCAGAAGGAGCAGGAGGAACATCAAGGTGAGCTGAAAAAGTTTCCCTTAAGCTTTACGACATCTTCTCTTTCTTTACATGTCAACTTTTCCACCAAAGTTAAGAGTCAAAACTTTTCCAATGTATTTTTTTTTTTTAGTTTTCTGCCAGATTTCTGACATTTTTACTGAATAAAAATGTAACTACTCAAACAAGCTCCACAAATTCCTCCGGAAATGAAGTCAGGGTCAAATATAACTCATGTTTGGCTGCAGATGTGGTCTGAAAAAGACAAAAAAAAAACACTCCAAATGCAGTCCTACTGTACCACAAACCAGCCAGGTGCCACTTACTCCGCTGTGAACTCGTGTGTGCCCACAGGGATGCAGTAGACAAACTGCATGGCGCTCCACAGGCGGTGGAACTCCATACACTCGTCGACGTGCATCACGCCGTTGGTGGGCGGAGGCCCGCGCCACACCCCGTCCTGCAAGAAGCTGCGGATGCGCGTCAGGATGACCTCGAACATGGAGAGGCCGCAGCACAGACGCTCTTTGGTCAGCAGGTCCCCCTCACGGGCAATGGCGATTTGCTGGTGAAAAGAACAGCCGTGATACTTCATTATTATCATCGTTGGTAGTGACGTTTTAAGGGAGGCACAGTTCATCAGGTACAAAATACTGGTAAATAATTGGGAGAAATAAAGGATCACGTCTGTCTGCCTTCTTAAAGACAGAGTGATGTTGAACTCACCTGTGGGGTTCCCAACCTCTCAATTAGAGGCACAAGGTGGAGAGGGGCGTACTTGGCTTCCAGCCTTTTCATCCTCACCTCCAGACGCTCTCCCTCTATGGAACACACAAACACGAGGAGGGACATGTAGATCAATGGGCACCGGGCTGGACGCGATACGACGAGTAATACTGCCTCGCATCGAGTGCTTCCAACCCTTTTGTATACCTTTGATGTAGACTCTGGGCAGAATGTTCTGGAAGGGGGCGGCATGAAGCAGGTCACACACTTCCTCCTGGGACTAAAATTGAAGCACAACACAAGAACGGGTCATTTTAATTCAAAGAGCACCACCCACTTTGCTTTATGGACACCCTTAAGAGCATGCAGGTAACCATAAGGCAATGTTGATTGTAAAGAACCCACCCCCAAATACTCCAAGCTGAATTCCTTAACTCAAAAATGACATATCTAAAGAATGACAGCTTTTAAAGCCTATTTTAAATGTTTAAAGTTCTAAGAACTCTGCCATGAGCTCCACATTGTGACGGATTACTCAACACTGTTGTCAGCTTACTATGCAGAGAAGGAGACACGGTAACAGAATGGAGTGTGTGTTTGTTAATCAAGCCATGGTGAACGCAGGATTACACATTTCTCACAACATCCCATCTCATCTGCTTCAGCAGCAAGAGATCAAGTTCACATCTATCTTAATAAACTCAAACACTTCTGGGTAACATGTCAGTGTGTTAGTGGTGCTCTAGCTATGTGAGGTCATTCCTAATTATCCGGGTGGTTGTCGTGATGACAGTTGGTTAGTCAGTCAAGACAACATGCTACAAATCAAACTAAATGCAGAGAAGCAGCACCTTGAAACTATCTTGAAATGAAAGGGTGATGAGTGAAAAAAGAGCCATGCACAGATCAAAAAAGAAAAGGAACACACACACACACACACACACAGGTAATTCAAACCAACATACGCACAAACACACAACACACACACACACAGGTCAGTGCAGTCAGACATAAATGGTGAAGAGAGTGACAGCTGAGTAGTGTTACGTAGACGGGCAGCACAAACACTCAGAACCAGAAGAGCGTCTGGAGGAAGAAGTGCAGAGTTTAGCACAAGACCGCATCAACAACCAACCAGAAATACATCATCACCTCTTCCATGGAAGACAAAGACATAACAGATGCTATCGTACAGCAGCCAGATGTGTGGTTGCTTGTTTGTTTTTTTTACATGTTAAATTCTTGATCAAATGTCTGTCTTTAAATACATTACACTTCTTTTCCTTTAAAAATAGTATTTTCACTTAATTCTTGGTGAAATTAAAGGAGAGTAAAAAATGTCTCGTTGCTTCCATGGCTGGTTGGAGTTGAAGCCGTTTGTGCCAAACTTAACATTGTAGAAGAAGAAGAAGAAACAGAAACACAGCAGCCCAAACCAATTAAGAGATAGAAGAGAAAAAGACATTCCGACTCCGTGTTATTTTAAGATAAAACCTAAATCCTTACCACCTGTGGGAGTGGCCAGCGTGAAATGAGAAATAGAGTTGCATTTCAGAAAAAAAAACATCAAACATCACACATATTAGGGGCCACCAGGACTGGGGGGGCCTGAAAGTTTCTGTCCGTCTTATTTGATTTAGGATGCGAATCAACATCGTAAAAAATTGGGCAGAAACCTCCAGGCACCCAGGTTGTTGGTCACCCACACAAAAACATGGCAGTCAAGACGGCTACACAGTAGTGGACCCTGAGCACTGAGCAGCATAGGACCACAGAGGGACCAACACTGGAACGGTTGGGAAAGCAGTGGAATAAAAGGGGGGGGGGGGGGGGGGGCAGCTAATATGGCATGGATTAATAATACATACTGTATATAGCATGTCAAAACAACAAAGAAAGATCAGGAAGATAGGGTCAGGGGTTTCATACGGTGATACATAAGAAGGGAAATGGGAACTAAAGGAAATGATTTACCAGAGCTTGCTCGATGAGCAGGCAGAAGAGGATGGCGTTTCCCACCTCCCTTAAGCTCTGGAAGACATCCGTCTTCAGCTCTGCATATTCAATGATATCCTTGAGCTGATGGTGGAAGAACTCCAAGATGCCTGCAATGAAACGGCAGAAACAGCCACGACACCTTCGTTGAATTCACATTTTCGTAAAAAAAAAAGAAAAAGAATCTGTTATTGATTCTCCTTTTCGTTTTTTATCTCTAAAGTCAAACCTGCAGCCAAGCAGTAAGCGGCCGCTAATACCTCATTATGTCATTGATAATCTATCGCTGTATGAATCTGTGGGAAGTCAGCGGGCTCTACCCTGACCCACATTCGGTCCGAGCATCAGGCCCCCCCCCCCCCCCCGAGGCGGGAAGATCGTTAACTGCGGACAGTAAGATCACAGGCAGTAAGCCAGGTACCGAAAGGAGTGTACAGAACATCAGTAATCTACAGATTACCGAGCGCTCCTCATAAGGATATCACAACTGACTTCGCTCTGATCTGCACACACAGAGTTCCGGCCAAGTAGGCAGAAAAGTAGAGCTTCTTTTAGAGCCTGCTTTGAATTTTAAAGCATTTCTGTTGACAAATAGATACTTTGTAACTCTTGGTGTATATGATGTAATTCTATCGAAATATACCACCTGTCCCAAATTTGATTACCATTGCAGCAGAGTTGCTATTCCCCCCCCCCCACCCCCGGCCGTGTCCCCAATCGGCTCATTTTACACCCCCTCCTAACTGCTTTACAATGCCAGCTGTTTGATTCTTGTTGACGTAGTGGTTTATATGTCGTCAGCATTTTCTACAGCTGGCTCTGGCGCTGCAAATGTTTAACTGCGGCTCCAAAAGTAATCTTTTATTTCAGTAATGGCTCCGAGTCCTGACTAAGCTCAAAGAGGTAGCATGGGCACACAAAAAAAAAAAATCGAGAGCGGTTGGCAAGGAGGTGGACTGAGCTAGAATTAAAATGGGAACGCGTGGAGGTGAAGTACCGACTGTGGCAACAAATAAATAACAAAAATAGACCCAGTTGCGCATTAATATTAATCTGACTCAAGTGGGGTTCAGGTTTCAGAGCAATCACTTAATGCATTTCTGTCTTCAATGTGTCCACCACCCTTCTATGCAATGAACAGAATAAAAACTGATGTTATAAACTGAAATAACCCCACAGGCACTTTATTCACTCATACAGTGAGGGACTGGGAGCTCACCTGGAGAGCCATACTCGTGGCGCGGCAGGCGGCAGATCTTGGGCATGACTTCTATCAGGGTTTTCACGTACTGCAGGATGGTGCCCTGTAACTGCAAAGGGACACGGAAGATAGATAGAGCACAGCAGATTAATGGGAAGAGAGGGCACAAAGAGAGAAGAAGAAAAAAGAAAAATCACGGTAAGAATCCAGCAAAACTGAGGAAGGGAACATGTTTTTAAGGGTGTAATGGAAAATGGAAGACGAATACCAGGCTCTTGACAATCTTGAGCAGCTCCTCCATCACTACAGCAATGCCTTGGTAACCGAGGAGACGGCAGATGGTCTTGAAGTGGGGCGGGCCCACAAAGTTCCTGTAGGAGCTGTATATGTGGGAGTAGGCAATGTTCAGAGGCTGCGAAAGAGAGGAAGAAACGAGAGGAACAGAAGCCGGGTTAACCTGGACCAGTAGGGAGACGGGTTTTCCGTCACACATTCTAATTGAAGAATCTTTACTGTCGTATTAAAACTCAAGTCATCAGCGGCGCCATACCTTGGACCCATACAGGTAGTAAGGCTGCACGTTAGCTGGCTTGTCTCTTTGAGGCTCCTGGGTGAAGGGGATGGCTGTGCGCACAAAGCTGAAGAGAAAACCCCATGTTTTAAAAAAACAACAACAACAAGCTATTAAAGAAAATGCATCTGTGCGAACCATACACCGACAACACCGACCGGTTCGTGGATCCGTTGTAGCAGTAGTTGGGCAGGAAATCGAAGTTGAGCTCCCAGAAGACGTGGAGCGTGATCCGCCCGTAGGGAGCGGAGACGTTGTGGTTGGCCTCGCGGAACATGGCGTCGAAGCTGTCCAGGGTCATGTGCTTGCACAGGAGCCGGTGGGTTAGTCTGTTGATCTCCAGCAGCCACTCCAGCTCCTGTTGGGAGGAGGGATATACGGGATGTGTATGAGAAAAACACACAGTGTTGACGAGAGGATATGAAAAGGGAAAGCTCGGCTTTGTTAGTGTGCATCATCATCATCTCACCACTATGGACGTGAGGTCCTCGCTCTCAAAGCGACTGATGGCATGGTCCAGGGACTTGTACATCGCCGCCGAGATCCTCTGGGTGATCAGACGGTTCAGGTCAATGGAGCGACCTAGCAGCTGCAGGAAACCGGGAGGAATGGTTAAGAAATACAGTAGAACACACAAATAAGTTGCCAAAAAAAAGGGGTACAGGAGCGACAGAGGTACCTGCACGTGTCTCTGCTTGAGCAGCGTCTCGTAGCGGTTTGACGGCGGGTACGGGATGATCACGCCATAGTTTTTACACTCCGCTCGGAAGCGCTTGTCTAGGAGGACGCTGTGAAACACGTAGCATGCGATGTATTAGATGAAGTTCGGCAGGACTGCTACAATATCTGGAACTAATTCCAAACGTAGAGAGAGGGGAGGGAGTCACTTCTCCTACTGTACCTTCCAGCCATTGCTTTGTAGTAGGCAAATATCTGATCTGCTAACTTGTAGACAAACTGGTCAAAGCAGAGGTTTACCTGAGAACAAGAAGAACACCATGAAGGTCAGCAACACTGAACGTAAAGACCGCTGCATTTGAATTGTACGTTTATTCAAGTGATGGTCTTTAAGACCGCACCTCGGCCTCGATTTCATCATAAAGGAACTGCTTCTTGAACTTGGTGAGAGCGTAGTAGCCACTGTCGTTGTACAAGTCGAGAGGATACAGCACATATCTGGAGGAGGGGGGGGGAATGGTGGTTATATAACGCAGTCCGTTTTCTCAAGGTGCAAAACCCAAACAATGGGAGTTTTGTCTTACTCCATCATGGAGGGCTCCTTGGTCTCCAGGATGTGGTCGGTGAGGATCCAGGGCATGGACATCTCGATGGGGAACTGGATCCTGCGGCCCATGGTGAGCTCCAGGAAGAACTCTCTGAACCACAGCTGGGACAGGTCACAGCACTGCTGCAGGGCCTCTGGAACGGTGGAAGGGCACACAAAGTGAACATCAGGTAATTTTTTACGAGAGCTGCTTCAATACGACGTTGCACAATACAGTCGACAGTTTCTACTCACCGCTGAAGTTGAGCAGGTGTGTGAAGAAGAAGGAATGTTTGTGGAAGTCTTCGATGGCCACCACTATGGGTCCGTCCAGACTGCTGCGGAGAGTCTTCTTAGACCCGCTCTTATCTGCTATCAATGACTCCAGCATGGTGCGCACCATGTACAGCTGCAGAGGGAAGACAACGGTGAAAAAGGTGAAAACGTGAAATCGCAAAACACGTTTCAGGGTGCTAATGAAATCAACCATTGTTAATAATTTGCCACCACATTATGAAACATGACTCTGATTAGACTTTGCATATAGTATAGAGTCTTTTCAAGAGAAGAATTTGCACTATTTTGGGAGGAAAAGGAATGTGGAAATGATTTTTAACCTTCAGAATAAAAGCCTTGAACCAAAATTGATTATTCAGTAAGTCAGAAGATATGTGAACGTTATAGCTACTGTGATTCCAGTATACCAGTTCAGACGGGAATGTTTTCAGTGGAACATTTTGTTTACAGTCAGTACCGACAGCATTCTGTTTCGGCTTCTTTCTCCATTTCACGTCTTACCTGTGTGCTGGAGGGTCCTACAGCCCTGCGGGGCACTTTGATGTCAAATCCACCTTTTGGGTCCTTCTCCCCCCTCAGGCAGGGGTCATTTGGGGGTTCCCTCACCCCATCCCAGTCACACACAGTCTTACGAATGGCCTGAAGAACACTACAGACGAAGAAAACAGGATTATAGAAGTTCAATGTACATTTGATCAAATCATCCGTGTGTGTGTGTGCGTGTGTGTGTGTGTGTGTGTGTGTGTGTGTGTGTGTGTGTGTGTGTGTGTGTGTGTGTGCGTTTACCTAATGAGGACGTTCTTCTTCTTGCGTACAGCCTGGCGCAGAGGCTCTCTGAGGGTCATCTGGGCAAAGTCCTGCAGCGCTGCGTAGATGGTATTCCTGATGGCCTGGTTGAACACGGACTCCATTCGGCCCATCAGAACCTGCACAGTTCATTACACAGCACTGTGATCATCATCATCATCTCGGCCACAACTCAGTATTAAAGGAATGATTTGACATTTGGGGAAGAACACTTGTTGACTTTACTGCAGAGAGTTAGATGAGAAGCCCAATACCACTCAGATATCAGTCTATCAAAGACGCAATCCAGACATAAAACCACTCCGCTCTGAATAATAATGTGTGTCTCATGTGGTTATCAACAAAAGGTTCCATTACCTAGTTAAAATGCTGATATATACCGGTACATACCTTTATTAATGAATTCACTCCTTCTCCCTCCTCAAAAAATGAAGAATCTAAGAGTAGATAGAGCCAGGCTAACACTTTCTTTATGCTAAGCTAAGCTATCCGGCTTCCGGCTCTTGCTTCATATTCAACAGACACATACGAGTGTGCTTTTGATCTTCTCATTTAACCCTGAGCTAGAAAGAAAATAAGTGCATTTCCCAAAATGTCAAACTATTTATTTACGGTGAACAATGGACGACATCAAAGAGGTTTGGTGCACACAGCTTCTCATGTTACAATCTTCTGACTAAATAAGCTGCATATCGTCCTTTGGCCATCAGCTGTTAAATGCATGAATAAAAGAGCTACTCAACACACCCGTCGGGGTCACCGGTGTTTTACCTGCAGCCCTTTGATCATAGCAATGACCTCCACCAGGGCAAATTTCTCCTCACTGGTGTAATTGTATCGCGTGGCTCGTTCGTACTCCTCCGCTGTGCCCGGACAGTCCTTGTTACAGAATTTATCCGTGGGATGGACCAGCTTCCAAGAGTACTGAAATAGACAGGAGAGCGCTATAAATACATCAAACCTACAACGATCAATTTCAAAAACCACAAAACCCTTTCATACCTAAAGACCCAGGCACATTGACTGTTGCACAAGCGGGTTTTTTTCCCCCCCAAACACACAAACACAAATCGACCCCTTTCGCTTTGACTCACAACTTCCATGACGTGCGTGCTCCACTTGGACAGCAGCTGCAGACCCCTCAGCGCGAGGTCGAACAGCTCTCTGTACTCCTCGTCGGACTTCTGGCTGTCCAGGCCCGAGCCCGTCACCACTTCGCTGTTGCTGTAGCGCGCCAGCTCCGAGATGAAGCGGATGTGGTCCTCCCTGATCTGCACCATCTGCTCGCACAGGTTGTACTGTGGCGAGATGCTGCTCTGGGTGCACGTCCACCTGGGCAGAAAAATGGAAAAAGGTGGAGGCGGGCTGGAGCAGATGGCGCCGGTGGTCTAGGATGGCTGGTTTCTGTACACTACGTATATATATATATATATAGATAGATAGATGGCTAGACGCGTCCTCTTACTTGGACTTGTTTTCTTCGTAGTGGGCACTTGTCTCAATGTAGCGGGACAGCTCTATCTGCATGTCTCCGAACAGTGGCACCACCTGAAGCTGAAAAACACAGGAGAAAAAAAAATAAATGGCTCACACTCAAGTCACACACACACAAACACAACCCTGGAGGAAAGAGATGCTGAAAAAGCAAAAGCCTTACTTTGAAGAACTTGTCAATCTTGCTCAGGTTGATCCTCTTTTTGGCATCCAGTTTATAGATGTTACTCACGTTCCCATCCATCAGGTACAGACCAAAGCCCATCACCTGACACACAGAGAGAGAGAGGTGGTTTGTTTTACGCCAGCTAAAGATCACACTGGTGACTGTTCTAGGCTGGCAGCAGGAAAACGGTGGGTTTACCTTCAGCAGCATGTGTTTCTCGCTGGGCGTCAAGTACATCTTGTTCTCATAATAGTCGACACAGATGTTGACAATGTCGGCCAGAAGCTCCTCGTAGCCAGGAATGACCTCCAACTGTTGGTGCAGGCACTACACACAAACAGAGACCGAACAACAGGTCACCTTCACACAAAATCATCTACAGCAGTGATGGGTGGAGGAAGTCTTCTGAGGCTTTCTTTCTATTTGTGCCGGAAAAAAAGCTTCAAAGCCTCAAACGCAGCACACACAGCGACATCTTGTGGCTTGTCAAATGTATAACATCCTCCTACAAGCACCACAACTCCTACATATACAATATAATAGCTGACACACAACCTTAATGCAACGTATTGGTGCAGTGTAGGGTTGAGAGTTGCGATGTGATGTGATGGGAGATTGAGCTTACTCATCTTATTGCACTGGCCTGTTACTTGGTATCAGATGGAAATGTTCTCATGCTTATGAATATATCTATTATATTATATATTCCTCTCTTCTTGTCCCGCGGTGCCGATCACAACGCTAAGAGGTAAAACTATGAAACTGAATGAAGCGCTTTCTGTCGCTTTCAGTCACGGTGGTTTCCTCCGTTGACACGAGCTGTGACACAATGTATTGAAAGTGCTTCAGAGCCGCTGTACCATTCGCCCATCTATAATTTACAGAAAGCGATTATTCTAGCAACCTGGGGTTCAGTGCCTCACTCGAGGACACTTCAACACGCGGACAGGAGGAACTGGGGATCGAACCGGCAACCTTGTGGCTTAAGGACAACCCCGCTCTCGCACGCGTCAGTAAATACACCCTCTCGAGAATTGTGAAGCTTTTAAGTGTCTTAAAAAATGGATTAAAAAAAGGACCACAAAACGTCACCACGCAGACTAGTCTGCCTTCACAGCCTTGATGTGTTAACTCCACCGTGGTGTCGTTTGTCTCGTTAGTTTATTACTTCTGCGGATTGCATTTACACTTCAAAAATCATAAAGGTGGTGCTTCATTTGTGAAGAATATCTTGCTGAACACATCGTGTAAGAATCATCAACTTGTGTTTGCCACAGAGCTTATTTTCTGCAATATTCCAGAAAACAATGAAACATTTTTTTGAAACAACGCTTTTTGTCGAGGGAACCAGTGCGAGTTTATATATCAGGGTTGGCCGACAAAAAGCTGGCAGTTTAACAGTCGCACACAAAACAATCCTACAAATAGTCTCATTCTCTTCTTTCTTTGCCATCATTATCCGACGGTGAAGAGCAAATGTGCAAGTTGAATACAGCAGTCAGACGTTAATGTAATGAAAAATCAGCCAACAGCGGCACGGCGTACAAAATGTCTAACTAATTCAAATAGTCAGCCTTCTTCGTCCTCCGTGTCCTTACATAGTCGCACATTTTTACACCACATTGTTGTAAAGACAGTCTGGAGTCCGCCCACCAACCTGAGTGATCCTGTTGTGATTGGCTAAAAACATGGAGAGGTTCTGGGACTCCTGGATGGACTGAGGGTCGGCCATCTTCCTCAAGAACTGAGCAGCCCTGGAGGCAGACGAGGAGAGAGAGAGAGAGAGAGAGAGAGAGAGAGAGAGAGAGAGAGAGAGAGAGAGAGAGAGAGAGAGAGAGAGAGAGAGAGAGAGAGAGAGAGAGGCGTAAACTTGGCTCGAACTAAACTATTCTACATTAGGATTCCTTCATTTATGGTCCGCTACCTTTTGTAGGCAGAGTGATCATTCTTGACGCTGCACTTCATGTTCTTCAGCTCGTCCAGCACCGCAAACATGTTAATAAATTTGCCCAGGGTGAGCAGGTAGGCCTCAGACACGAAGTCCTTCCTTCTCTCAGCGTGACACAGACGCTTCACTTCGCTACAGAAACGCTCTATGGCTTTACGCTGTGAAGACAAGGAAATCAGGAGATTGTTTAGAACTCAAAAATAAACTTTCTGTGTTCCCAAAAGACACCAAACATGCAAATTCTGCAATTAAAATGTACGTCATTTGCCGGATTTTTTTTCTGTCTTACCTGGAAGTACATGAACTTCATGAGCTTGGTGACTTCAGGTTCTAAGACCTCCACCGTTTTCTCATAGATCTCCACTCTGTTGGGCTGCTCGTTGCATTTCACCTAGCAAACACAAGAGGGCGCCACCAAGCAGTTAGATTTTTGCAGCAGCAGTACAGCTTGTTAAATTCAGCTGATTCATTCAACATTATAGCTTGTTTGCAGGTCAACGTGATTTAAAAACTCACCTAGTTCATCATAAAAAAGGTTGTTTTTTTTATCTCTCTCATATTTTTCCCCACATTGAAGGTATCGTGTTTTAATGTTTGTATAAGCTGCAAGAGTCCAGTTTGGGGAAATCATATAATGTGCGATAATTAAATCACCCAGGTAACCGAGGGGAAAAATGCTGACAGCTAAGCTTTTAATTCGGTGACTGAGTACAGATACATTTCATGTTGAGCAACCTCGGCCAGGGTTACACGTCTCCATGAGGTTTGTCTGTGTGCTCAGAGTGATGAGGTACTTGCAGGTTGAACGTCCCAGTTTAACGAACACAGTTTTAGGACTTTAAGAACAAGCGTGTGTGCGTGTGCGTGTGCGTGTGTGTGTGGGGGGGGGGGGGGGTTACCTGGGGAATGGCTCTGGAGCAGCTTCTCCAAGTGTAAAGCATCACAGCGTACTCATGTCCTTCCTCCAGCATCTCATTCTGCACAAATAACACAGACAGAATAAAACAAAATGAATGCACAGTTACAGGAGATGTTCAACTGGCAAAATCCTTTAATTCCTTTTTTTTTTTATGTATTTTTTTCGGCGCTTTGAGCACCAGAAGTCGAGAGAAGGCAGACGTCTCTACGGCCGATATCTCCAAAACTCTGCAACTCACACCAAACATGTATTGTTGGTTTTGGGATGAGCTCTCCCTTTAAGGCACTTGACAGGACAAAATATTCCCAATTTCTCAGACGAGTCACATATTCCATGGATGAATGGGGCTCGATAAATATTTCAGGGGAACATTCCTTCTCAGGTGAGACAGATTTCTCAATTACTCCGGCTAAAGAGAGGAGTGACCTCAAACGGACCGGCTTCAACCTCCTCAATAGCGCTTCCTGATTAAATAAGGTTAAATAAAGCGCTACTTCCCCTCTTTGCCAGTCAAATCACACTCTCCATTCATTCACCATGAGGGGAAAAAAGGTTTACTGGTCCATTGGCTGCCTGATCCACCAGTGTGTAAGAGAGGTGTGTGTATGAGTGTGTGTGTGTGTGTGTGTGTGTGTGTGTGTGTGTGTGTGTGTGTGTGTGTGTGTGTGTGTGTGTGTGTGTGTGTGTGTGTGTGTGTGTGTGTGTGTGTGTGTGTGTATGTATGTCTGTGCCCTGCCACGGGCCTCGCCAAACCCTAGCAAAAGAGCCAAATGATAATCAATTGACAAACAACAAGGCTCGCTTTAAGGAAGTGAGGCTGCTTCCCACAGTCGGCGTAGTGTTCACTGAAAGGGGAACAGCAACTATTCAAGACAGACAAACAAATATTGATTCAACCAATCAGATGTGAAGAAAAAAAACACACAATGTCATGACATTCTTTTTTTTTTTTTTTAAACTGGAGCACATTTCTCACCATGCTGGAGTGGACTGTAGCTTGCTCTATATAACGGGCGATGCCGGTCACGAACGCATTCCTGTCTTCAAAGTTGGTGTCAAAGTTCGCCTGTGGAAGGAGGGAGGAAACAGTTAAGGGGGGTGCGTTGGAAATGTCTGAACCGCTGGGGGACGATGGCGGGCATCGGCGGCGTGTGCGAGCGTGTACCTGGTACATGATGGAGGAGGGAGGGGGCTCGATGCATGGCTGCTGGTCCGGGAGGGGCAGCTCCTCCAGCAGGTCCACATTGGACAGGGCATCCTCCAGGGTCACGTGGGTCGTCATGGTAACAAGGCGTCACTCACACACAACACCCGAGTCTGAGAGAAGACAGAAGAAATCAGAAAGAGAGAGAGAGAGAGCGAGGATATGAGATAAGGACGCAGAAGATGTGAAGTGGGACCGAGCATGCACACGGGGGTACTTGTACTACTTGTACTGCAGTTGCTTGGGGACACGTAGAAAGATCGTGTGGTTTATTTGATCAAATGGAGACGAGTGATTAGGTTGAATAAATATTATTGAGTCAGCACAACTAAACACTGTAAGTACCAACTAAGAGCGCATGAACAATAATTAGCGAGTGAGCGGAGAAGTTGAAACAGCTGAACAGTTCTGAATGGATGAAGTAGATGAAAGTCCGGAGTAACCTGTTTCAAATAGTCGGCTCAATCGTTCGCTAAAAGTAACCGGAAAATCAAATAGGTAGTAAAGGTACAGCTATAGTCAGATGAGGCAATGATAATGCAAACAAATCCACCCAATATTCTGTGGCCGTGTCTAGACTCCACTTCCTCTTGTGAAGCCCCGGTCGGGCTGTGCGGTGGTGCAGCGTGTCTGTGCACCATGCACCTGTATCCTCTCAGTCCCTCCGAGGCCCCTCACGCTTTCCTTTTTCATTTGACTAGAGGCTTCTTCTTCTTCTTCTTCTTCTTCTTCTTCTTCTTCTTTAAAAGCGTATAGTTCTTGAAATGCCAATACCTGCAAATCTCACTGATCTGAGAGAGAGAGTCTGTCGGTGACTGACATTTGACAAACACAACATGTGCAGTCCTGCAAAAGGCAGTAGGCGTCAGGCAAGCTGACATTTTGTACTTGTATAAGTTAAAGTCACCACAGGGTCGTACGCT
Organism: Leptoclinus maculatus; assembly: GCA_032191485.1. Lineage (NCBI taxonomy): Eukaryota > Metazoa > Chordata > Actinopteri > Perciformes > Stichaeidae > Leptoclinus > Leptoclinus maculatus. Next base: position 17,773,339 of record JAVDOI010000011.1, on the reverse strand, counting down.
GTATACGGACACAGAATGTGCACGCACCACCGCGTGCATACGGCTTCAAAATCCACAGCTACTATAATCACCGTCCTCCATCCTCGGGATAAATGTCTAAACCCGGTTGAAACGGCACCACCATTGCTGTGCCCTCTTCCTCCTCTTCCTCCTCCTCATTATAAAACACCAGCCCAGCCGATGCAGTGGGTGAAAGCAGTGTGTATGCATGCGCCCACCCGTATATATATATCATGTGCCTCTCGGTAATGTGTGTTTTACGTCTGACCTGGCAGGCAGGGCTGACAGGGCCGATAATCAGCTTAATATTCACAGCCAGAGAGAGAGAGAGAGCTACAGCTGAGAGGGCCAGGGGCCAAAAGAGGAAAGAGGCAAACGTGTCCGTCTCTCTCCTCCTCGCCATAGGTAGACAAAGAGCTTGCGATCGCAGCAGTGTTGTAAAAATTGTATATGGATATTAGTCATTTCACATTCAATGCTGTTGAAGCTGGTTTACGGGGTCTCATACAGTCAGACACAAATGAACACTTAGCTGAACCACAGTTACACTTCTACACTCACGAGTGGCAACACATGGAAATGTCAAAGCAGCTGCATGCTGACAAACGTCGAAATGTAAAGCCAAAGAGTAATATTCATTAGGCACTTTCGAAAGACTACGTCTCCATTTGTTTCCCTCTCAATTTGATCCTCATCACGATGACAAGAGTCTTCTCGTGGAAGTGCGCTACTTAGTCCGCCGGGACACATAGTTGTTGCCCGTGCCCACACAGGCATTGGCATGATCACAGGCGACACAGAGGCGAGGAGGCGGGTGGAGTTTCCTGTCACATCAGACCGTCACAGTTAACAAAACACGGAGGCTATATTTGCATGAGGTAAACCACCGGCCTTGAGGCCAAAATTCATACAGACGGCTGAGTCACCGAACTTCTAATGAAACTTCAGCGAGCGTCACTTCCGTGTGCCACAGAGAAGACCGGTCGCATAGATAGATGGTAATACGATTAATACATTTACAGCGTGGCTTACTGGAGTCTTACGTCAAATCTATGTTGTTACGTCTCATGTCTGATTTTTTTGCTTCCTGTATTCGTTCCACTGCAGTGACTTTACAACCTGGATGCACACACCCTCGGATGCTTTAAGAAGACTGCGCTGGTTATTTTTAACTGTTCAGCTTATAGAAAATGAAACAAGCAGCTCGCTACAAGGGGTTCTGTGAGAACGACACACACGCTCAGTGCTAATAAACTCCCATCTGTGCTCGGGAATACAGACGGGGACTGAAGCCTGGGTTGGCTGAATAAACTTTCCCACCCTGTACCCGTCTCTGTTCAACAGTTGGCGCGTGTGTGTGTGTGTGTGTGTGTGTGTGTGTGTGTGTGTGTGTGTGTGTGTGTGTGTGTGTGTGTGTGTGTGTGTGTGTGTGTGTGTGTGTGTGTGTGTGTGTGTGTGTGTGTGTGTGTGTGTGTGTGTGTGTGCGCGCATCTTCACAAAGCAAAGGGCCCCTTCATTCCCTTCTGGACACTTAGTAACCGAGCCGCGGGCCTGTTTCACACCGGAACGGCCAAGTGAGGCCACACACACACACACACACACACACACACACACACACACACACACACACACACACACACACACACACACACACACACACACCACACATTTTTCTGTTTCCAGAAATCCCATACAATAGCACTTGAACATCCATAGTATGCACAGCAGAAATGGCCCCAGGGCAGGGCAATCTGGCATCTCAGCTGAAGCTACAATACATGACGAGCTCGGGTGAGATCTCATGACACCACTAAACCATGAGGATCATGGGGGCTTAATGAGGAAGTGCTCAAAATATCGCCACCTAAAAAGAAGAATGGGCAATGAGCAGCGTTTTTTGTAGAAGGAAAAAGCTCGACCGGTATGTGCTGCGAGGCGTGTGTGTGTGTGTAATACAGCTTGTCTGAGAGAAAGACGGAGGGAGAGAAAGTGTGTCAACTCCAGGGTCACACCACTCACAGGGATCTCCCCCTAAAGGCTAGTTTTGTAATATATATATATATATTCATCCTCACAATAAGATGAGACAAGCGCTCACACATGGTCACACACACACACACTGTCAACACTGGTCACATGTGTGTGTTCCAGCAGTATCTGTGCGGTCCACAGTGCGTCCCCCGTCCTGTGCACGACGCTGGCTGGCTGGCTGGCTGGCTGCGGCATTCGACGGGCCGATTGTCATTTTCAGAGACGAGCTCCGCAAAAAACTGCTGTCGTCTCATGACCCCCATGATGTCACGCTCCACTTTTAGAACAAAACAACAATGAACATCACACACAAATATGCATTGAGGGGGGGGGAGAAGGAAAAACAAAACATAAGCCTGGCTCACGTGACCGAGCTTGACAGACAGGGAGGACGGTGAAACAAGAACCTAAACTAACATCACCGGCCTTTTGGAGTCGCAGAATATTCTTTTTAGGTTGTGAATTCAAGTTTTTTTTTGTTATAGACTTGTGGTACTTAAGATAGCGTGCAGGGTCATACTGAAACATGTGATTTGTGACAGACAGATGGTTTCTGTTCATCATATGTGTCTCCTCTACTTCTCTTTTCTTTCTTTCTTGGTTGGTTGGTTATTTATGTCTACAGGCCTTTGTCTTTCTGTCTTTGTCTCTCAATTTGCTCAACTGAAAACAGCAGCAGCAGCATCCTCAGCTGCTAACGGCTGCTCGTGAGGCAATAGCTACATTGATGCTCGTAATATGGTACGGTAAACAAACACAAGGCTACTATGACAAATTACAATAGCATAATCATGGGGATATCACTGGGGCTGAAACTAATGGTTATTTTCATTATCGATTGACACAAAATGTCCATCTCGGAGCTCAAGACGAAGTCTCCAAACGTCTTGCTTTGTCCGACCAGAAACCCAAAGACCTTCTATTTACAATCACATACATACAGACATTCATTTACTATGGATCAGTATCAGCAGCAGCAAAGCATCCACAGAGAGTCATTACATCACTGCTTGTTTGGCGAGGGGGCTGGCATACAGATTTACAACTCGGCGAGTCTGCAACAGCAGCAGCAGCAGCAGCTCGTTCATGTTTCTACTCAAAAGTCCACTGGATGGATAGATGGTGAGAATCACAGGGTCGAAACGGAGTGCAGCATTATATGGCAGGACGGTGCTTACACATGTGTGTGAGAAACGGAAGTAGGTGAACCTGTCATTTGTGCACCCAGTAACAGGCCTGCCTGCCATGATGGCTGTGAAAACGACTCCGATGCATTGACATGGTGTGTGTGTGTGTGTGTGTGTGTGTGTGTGTGTACCCTGCTGGTCGATGGGTCAAGGGGAGGCGATACGGGGGAGAGAGAGAGAGATAGAGCGATAGAAAAGGGCGAAACATGATGAAAGGGAGCGAAAGCGGTGTTGTGAAATCGAGCCGGCTGAAGCATCAAATTCACTCCTCTCTCCCCTTATCATAGCGGGCATCGCTTTCCTCTGTGCGGAGATAAAAAGAAATCCTGTTATCAGGTCATACAATCGCAGCCTTTTCCATGATCCATCTTCCATCAGCGCACTTGCTACACATGAAAAAACGCTCTCCTCACCCCACCCATCTCAGTGTGAGCTACGATGCATATGTTAGCTAACGGGGATCCCATTCATGTGTCAGAATAATCCGCGGAGGGAAGGAGAAAAAAAACGGGGACGTTCAATCCGGGTCACGCGGCGGCGATTTAACAGCGAATATCGTGTTTGTGCACGGACGGATAAGTAACGGGAATGATGCACGGTGCGAGGAAGGGAGTAAAAAAAAAAAAAAAAAAAAACCCAGCCCTGTAGTGTCTCCAGCCATCATCACTACCGAGCGCACATCACCAGCCCCGCTCATCTTTAGCGCTGCGGCTCCATCCATCGCTACATTTGCCACATACCTGTAAATTGCATGTCCGTCCGGCGAGATCCAGAGACGGGCGGACGGTGTCGCGGTGTGCGACGGCGATCCAATGTTTCTTTTTCTTTTTTTTTTTCTTCTTCTCTTCTTCTTCTGTGCCGATTGATGCTCTAGTTTCGCCCCGCTCCAACCCAGAGAGCTAATCCACCCCACACAAAGAGCAGAAAATGGCTGCAAGTGCATTTTCTTAAAGGGACAGTCACAGCGGAGAGATAGAGGATGGTGAGGGCCCCCACCCCCCCACCGACAATGTTGATTATATTCATTTGAGTTTTGGGAAAAGGAAAGAAAACATAAATATACTCTTAATATATTACTGCCATATAGTGTATATAAATGTTGTTTTATTGAATACAAAAAAAAGTGATGATACTGGACAAAACTAAATAGTCATCTCAGACCCCTGGTGGCAGGATGTTATTGGGACCATATTGCCCCACTTGTTATTTTATTCCTAATAAATCCTACAGCTATAATTGTGTTTTGCTTGTGCTTATATTTCTTTGAAATAAAAAAAAATATTTGATCATTTAAAATGCGTATAGAAGTTACCCGAGGGCATGAATAAAGTATCTGCTATCTATGTATATTATACATGCGCCTATAGGCTAACCCACATATTCAATTATTATCATTATTATGTTATTCTGATGTCTGTTGGTTCAGTGACTGGCTAGATGACTGACGGATTGGTTTATTGAGTTAATGGCTGGCTGCATGGATGAACTCAGTGAAATGAAAGGTGCTCATCCAATGCATAAGTAAATCTTCCTATTAATACATCTGTGCTCATAAATGTGCTTCTTATCTTTCTATGGCTACACTTTCCTAACAGCTTGCCCACATTAAAATAGCTTCTATAGGATGAAATAGTCTTTTAGATGTGCATGATGATCAGGGAATTTTCTTCAAAATATTTGTTTCTGTTGTAGTAGATGTTCAAATCCACCTTATGTAGATATTGTGTGTAGGTCTTTCTGGGCCAGAGAGCATAGCGTGGCCTGTAGTTCCATCTTTGGCCACTACACCTGCAGAGCACAACGCCTGGCTCAGTGGACTGCCAGAGGGAGATTGATAATTCACCTGTTTTGTTGCTAATTGTTCACTTGAATAGCACGGAAGAGGATTACATTGTGCAGCGGTTTGAAGATGTTTCATTATTGTGTACTGCTGAAAATATGCAGAAAACGTATGTGGGAAAAAAAAAACAGGTACAACAATGCATCCATTTAATGATCAATGGTTTAATGTATAGAACCCTTGTAGAATATTTGAAACCTTCATATAAACATGCAGTAAGCAGCAGTAGCTGTGTGAATGGATTGTGTGAGCCTTCTCAGGAATAGACTATATACAGAGATACAGTAGGAAACAGATAAAGTGCAAAATCAAAATCAATCATCATTTTGTAATAATTTTAACCAAGACAATGTCACTGACATTTGACAAGCAATCGGTACATACATCAACAAATAAAATAAATAGCTGTTTTCAATAGTATTTAACCTCAAATCGTATCTTCACAGGTCTGAGAGGGAGGCCAGCTCATGTAGGAGGAGAGCAAAGGATGGACGATCTTCTGGTTTCTGAGAATGAGAATGTGAAAACAAAAGCGTTATTGCAAAGCGTTTTGCACATTGTGTGTCTTTTCTTTTTTTTTATGTCAGCAGTTCCTCTACTAGGAAGCATTGCTTGTGCCCACCTCCTTCCAGCACCACTCCATGAGCAGGTGGATGGTGTCTGGGGCCAAGCGTGGCTTCAGGAGCCTCAGGCCTTTGTTCAGGGACTCCACAACTTCACCATTAGAGCGGTTCTCATAAGGAAGACGGCCCTCGTTGTACACCTCCCACATGAGCACACCTGAGCAGGGGAGAATAAACACACCTTCAGTTTAACCAAAAACAGTTATTGTGTGTCTGGTTTACCATTTGCATGTTTGTGGTCGTTCCATGTAAGCTCTTTTTGAATGATTATGACAAGCCTCCTCCAAAGTAAGACTGTCGACTTAATTATAGACTGCCTATAGAGCCATGTGCTCATCAATTCAGCAGTACTTTTTAGTTACAGTCTCGCATTGTCCACAAACTTCATTTAAAAAAGGAGATACCATCCCTGCTACTTAAAACACATTGCTATTTTTGTCCAGTCCAATATTTATTAGCAGAAGTTGTAATTAAACCGATTTATTTTTACCACACTTGCCAGTTTAAACTCCTGTTTTGGCGATGGTCCCAACACTATTAACTTCTTGGAGATCACTGCAAATCCACAAGTTGGCATTGCTCCATGAGCTATCAATACTTATGGTCTTTGGCAGACATGCACAAGGATATAAACCAATGAAATATATTAAATGAAAAAAAAGCTGTCTTTTTTTCAGAAATTACATTTAAATTAAATTTTGTTTGCCTCTTAAAGTGGTTCCAAATCATTGCGGTCTCGTTTAGCTTCAAGTTTCCACCAGAGTCGATATGCTATCATGGAAAGACAAAGGATTCTGATGTGTAGTCAACCAGCCAACGAAACCTGCTGTTTTCCTGTGATACATGTGCATTCTCAAAATATAGAAATGATTTTAAAAACGTCAAAGGAGGGATGTTGTATGACTACAAAGACAACAAGTCTGACACTCAAACGCACAAAATAAGTGAAAGGCACAGAGATAGACGGATGAACGCACCGAATGACCAGACGTCGGACTTGCTGCTGAACTTGCAGTACTTGATGACCTCTGGCGACGACCACTTGACGGGGAACTTGGAGCACTGAGAGCTCGTGTACTGATCATCAAGCACAAATCTATGGTATACGGAGACATCATTTGCTGACTTTTGAGCTATATAAACATAATAAAGGTGTGATTAAAAAGTTCCACACAACATGGTGGACATTTCAGAGACCCAGTGAGGAGCGTACCTGGTCATACCGAAGTCAGACACCTTCACCTCATTGTTCTTTGAAACTAGACAGTTCCTGGCGGCCTGCAGAAGAAAGAGAAACAGAGGAAGGATTAACTATTATAACGGAGTGGAGAGACATAAGTGTATCGTACAAAAATTCTGATCTGTTGGTTTACCAGATCTCTGTGGATGAAGTTGGAGGTCTCCAGGTAAGCCATTCCCTCACTGGCATCCAGACACATCCCCAACATCGTTTCCTGAGACAAACGCCCTTTCCTGGCTCGCAGGTAGTCTGACAGGCAGCCTTTGTCCATGAACTCAAAAACCATGTACATGGGGGAACACTGGGTGCGCACGGCGTAGAGCTGAACCAGCTTACAATGGGACAGTCTCCTGCCAAAAACATGCGCAGACACACACATAAGCAGAGTGGTTGGTTTTGCCCGGACCGACACGAGGCAACTTCATGAATCGCACTTACATCATGACTCTCGCCTCTTCTTTAAATTCCTCGTCTGACATGCACTCTTCTCTTATCATCTTCACGGCCACCTTCTTGTCCCTCCACATCCCTTCCAGCACGAGACCAAACTGGCCGCTGCCTAACTCCAGACCCAAGGTCAGCTCCTCGGGGTCCACTTCCCACTGATCTGTTGAGCAGCAAACACGGGTAATCTTGTGTTGAGATAAGGGTAACATTAGTTTAATCAATGACAATCAAATAATTATGACAGTTCCGGGTTCGTTGCACAACCACCAAACAGGCCAGATAATTGTCAGGGAGTGCTGAACGCACCCTTTGGGTGAGCATGCCTCCGTGAGAACCACTAGAGGTCAGAAACAAATCATCAAGTTTTCAACCAGCTGACCCATTAATCAACACATCATCTAACCTTCTGAGGGATCCTGAGAGCAGCCTCCATCTTGAGATACTGGGTGTCGCAAACGGGTTATCAGGCCTGCAGCACAGATGACATGTCAATATATTATCATTTTTAAGAAATAACCCTTTGTTACAATGTTCAGCTGAACTTCCTTTTGGCAACCAATACATGTGTGTGTGTATGTGTTCATACAAGCGGCATGCGGTAAGCCAGAACGCTCACCGGCAGCATTGTGTTGATGGTAATGAATGAGCTCAGGAATGGTGCTGAACAGGTACTTCTCTGCCAGGTAGAACCTGGCCTCACCAGTTTCGGTCAGTTTAATTTGATAATGTTTCACTCTTGGATTCTTCTCCCCATTAGACCTAAAAGTAGCAAAGGGAGCATTTTAAGTGGGACATGTTCACAGTAAATAACAATCAGCAGCATCCTTCTAAACATAGGCTCCACCAGGCGTGTCGACCTAGTTATTCTGGAGCAATACACATGGTTTTATTGTGTAAATGTTTATTATACAGTTTGAAATTGGATAGGTGGGGCAAGGTCGGTGATGTAAGTGTATCTCTGTATGCATGAATGCGTATATAAGGCTGTTCTTAAATGGACCCTGGTACCAACTAATGGGGGTCCAAATAAATAAACATAAACATGTCATCAAGTTTATCAGATGTATTTATGTTTAGCACCATTCTTCTTTTCGTTTCACTGAAGCGTGATGGTTATATGACAGTTTCCCATTTCTTTACACAGTCCTTTGCATTTTTATTGAACACTGCAAGGTCTTTTGAGTTGCAAGGGTTGGGTAGTAGCACCATACTATCTGCTAATCATATGTCATTATTAAACCAGCTAAATACATAACAAGGAAGTAAAATTACCCCGGTGCTTTGGTGAAGACTGACACTGTGTAGACTCCTGCCTGTCTCGAGTCACGCACCATGAAGGCGCCTTCTTTTCCCTAAAAGTATGAAACCACATAAAATTATCACGATGAAGCAAAACATTTGCATTGTTAGCACATGTTTTTTAAATTGTTGGTTGGATATGCAGCTGATACCAGGGCTGTCCTAGCATTCATTTTGAGTGACAGATGATGGATAGCTGTTCTACCTCCCGCTTGCAAAAACCGAGCAAAAACGCTTCACAGCAACATGGGAGGAAACACTGTGGTTGTGAAACATTTTTTCGTGTTTTTGCGCAGGTGCATTTGCAATCACTTTGCAAATGCGAGACTGCCGTAGGTGGCACAGTCACAGCAAAAGTGCACTGCGTCACACGGGAGCAACATCCTGCTAATTGTCATCAGAATTAGGAGCATGTTTTCTGTCGTCGAATAATCACTGGATCCTTAAAAACACTGACGTTGTCTTTACCTGTTTCATTAACAAATCCTCTGCAGCCCCTCTGGTTATGTTTTTGTTGTACCATCTGTGGGAAGACAAATCAACCACAGATAAGTTAATTGTATAAAGGGCAGAACGGATTTGCAAATGTCCACATGTTAACGATGAGAAGCACAGAGCAGATCAATTACAACTCACTCAAATCTCTGAAAGTTGTTGCCAGATTTTTCAGCTACGTACCTACTGGGTACAAAGCCTGTGTTTCTGATAAGGGGGTCATGGAAAAACATGCATTAATAGTATACTCATACGCATATCATCCTTACTATAAAGGTGCTGTTATTTTTCAGTGAAAGTTGTTACGAAGTCTGGGATCTTCACGCGCCTCCTCACCCCTTGTCGTCCCGTACGGCCCACCAGTCACAGTGGCAGCTGTTGATCAGGGTGTACTCCTGGTCTTTCTGAAGGGTCAAGTCATCGTTTTTGAGCGGTGTGTAGTCCTGCAGGGCGATGACCACGCTTTGTTCTCCATCATGCAGTACCATCTGGCAGAGATAGCGAAAAAGAAAAACGGCATCTAATAATCTAAAATCTATATATATTAACAATAATATTTCAACAGCACGTTATATATGCTTTTGAAAGTGTTACCTCTGGATCAGGGAGTTGAGGAAGTGGCTTTTTAGAAGCTGTGGAATGAGAAACACGCAATTATTAGTGAATGATTTGGTTACACCCACAATGTACAAAATTGTAATTTCACACTGGATGTTCTGGCTTGCTTGGTTATGCGACACTACTAAATGCAGATGAAGATTTGCCTGAAGCACATGTTAGAAAAATTACTTTACGTTATCTAGGGGAATGTTTTTTTTCACCATATGAATGATGTCACACTAAATCGAATACACAAATTAGACTTGTGACCTTGATGTAAATATATGTAAAACAAGGAAGAAGAGAAGAAATAATACAAACCATAACCCACTGGGTCATACACATGACAACCTGCCGCCAGTTTCTCCGTTTGTTGGCAACATCTCCATTTTCCTTCCATCCAGAAGTTTGGGTGGTATTTAGCGACCAAATTATTGTGCTTTGTCTCTAAATCAGGCATGATGAATACAATATAGTTTGAAATATCGAGCTCTTGAATTACAATAAAGGGTTTTTCAATAATTTGTTGCACCGCCATTGTTTGTGCATACAATGTGGTGAAATTGCTCACCCTCTTTCAGAGCTCTGACCCATCTCTGACGGCAATCGTTGTCCGGGGCGAAGATGTGGAGGTAGTAGTTGTTGTGAAAAACCTGAAGAGACATTTTGTATTTAAAATGCTTTTGTTCTTGTGTTGTGTCACACTTATAATACATGCTGAATCATACATTATACTTACTGTATGTAACACATATATTTCATTACTGTGTATAACCTTCACCTGAAAAGGGTACTTGTAGTTGCATGGTATGGGAAGATCGCTACACACAATCTCCACACATTTGATTCTGGACAGCTCGATGCAACCTTTCAGCATGGGCTTTCTCTGAAAGAACACGATCTTAACTTTATATCTGCTATATGTGGATGTCATTCAAATGATAGTTGTTTCCACTGAGGCCAGGTTTGCAGACTCAGCCTCCAGATTGCATCATTTAAAATCAAAATATATTAGTATTAAGTGCATACTTACTCCCGGGCGGCGTTCAGAGTACCTCAGGTCTTGGGTGTCCAATACAAATAACCTTTCCTTGTAGTTGCATGGTGATGTTCTCTTCTTTTGTTGAGATTTTTTTATCAAAGTTCCCTTCAAAATCACCCTGGGGAACATGGTGACAGCTATGAATAACGCTCAGAAAAACACTGGAGGCTTTTGTCTTACGGAGAGAGATTGAGTACCTCGCAGTCACGGGGAAAAAACATAGTGGATGACAACTCGATAGAAGCCGTGGAGCTTCCGGCATAAAGTTGTTGCACTCGGTAAACCACATCCTTACGGCATCAAGTGGGTTGTGCTTACAATCACAAACACACACACACACAAACACACACACACACAAGCACCTACATGTACTTTCTCTAGCTATGATGCAATAAGCCAGTGTGTGCAGCAATAGGAGGGTGAGTCTTTAATCTTTGCACTTCTGAACATTTTCCACCAAAAGTATGCAGCTTGTATTGTACTCTGACAATGGCACAAAGTTTTGGTAAAAATGTAAAGACTGGATAGGGGTGTCAATTTCACAAAATATTGAGAGCATAAACTAAAACTCATATCTGTCTCTGATCATATCTGTCATACAGCACTCGTGAGATGTTTTCCGTTTTTGTGTCTTTTTTTAATCTCTCTCTGTCTTTCTACTTTACAATAATCACAGACAAAGAGACAGATTCTAATTGAGAGTTCAAAACTGAAACTCTTCATTCTCACAAAACATGGAATAGCACCACCATCAGGAAAGTTGTTCCTACAATTTAGCCTGCATTCAAATTTTGGATGAGACTGTATACTACCATCTGGTCTGGCTACATTTTCACTGAAGGAAAGGCCTTTTTTTGTAAAAAGACAAAGAAAAGAAAAAGAGGGTAGAAAAGGAAAACAATGGAAGAAAATCAGGGTTGAGGATTAAAAAAACAACAACATTTTAACTTTTAATATAGGGGTAAAATGATTTCTATTTAATATTTCTAATATTTTGAACGGTGTAAAAGTGTTATATCACATATTCACTCTATGAGATTAGTAAAAAGAAAATCGAATTTTTGACATTTCAAAATAAACTTCCAGGCCCTTTATAAAGATTGAAAAATGTAAATGAATGTTGTCCAATTTGAGCATTTCAATATCTATAATCTCATTAACAAAATAAAAATGTAGAAAGTTTGTTTGTTTTCATGATTAAACAAAATCAGATTGATGGACTTTATACAATAATGTCCACAGCTGTTTGTAACATTATCCTGGACTGGAGGCTGTATCACATATGACTGACTTTATGATCAACTAATTACTTTTTAAAACCTGATACAATGTTGTGTAATTGTATGCCTCAAGCAACTGATGATGGTTGTGTCCTGCAATTGTATTTTAGATTTTTAACTCTGGAAATCATTTTGTGCATTTTGCTTGAAAAGTGTTCAAATAATCTGTAATAATAATTATGAGTATTATCACTATTATAATTAGTAGTAGTGGTAGTAGCAGTATTGTCATTATTATTATTCCAGGTTTTTGTTCACACGAAGGACGTTTTGGCTAAAACATTTTATAGAGCCAAATGGCATAAAAATGACAACAAATTAAATTAACGTCACTGTGTGAATGTTTTATTATCATAGGGGACATGTTTTATAATGAGCAAGCAACAAATGATGCCCTAAAAAGAAGCGTACCTTTTTACGTTGCATCCCTACCACCATCACCATAAGAATCACGCTTTTAAGACAACCGTGGTATTATAAACAAAAAACATTTGTCCAGCCGGCTCTGCGTTTGTCATGCTTCTAAATATTAGGACTACTCAGTGTTTAGTATGTAGTTCAGGTACAGACCAATCCGCACGACCACATGTCGTCACGAGTGTAGTTCAGCCAATGGGATTGGAGCAGAGACGAACGGCGATGTCTGTGAATGGAAGGAGCTAACCTAGTCATGAGCGTAGATATTTCTGTGACATTTCATATCTAAGGTCTACATTCAGCAACTAAGAAGTCGTTTTAAGAGGTGCGTAAAAGAATCGTCGCTGTCTTTTTGTCATTCGCATAGTTTGTTAGTGGCAATGTTATCGACGTAACGAAGCTAGGTAGCAGAGGCTAACAGAAGTACTGCTAGTAGATGTACTGCTAGCCCAATACTAGCCACATAGCTAGTTAGCTACATTCTTCCTCTGAACCGCAGTGGTTCTGCTAACACATAAGTACATCTAGCTATTTGTAGACTGAGATACACATTCGACAACGTGAATGCTGTTTTAGTTATCGATAGCACGTGCTCACCAACTGTTAGGACCATTAACTGGGCACTAACGTAACTAGCATCGCTCGCTCATTGCGTTAGCCCTCACCCGGTCTGACAACTAGCATGCTAACTTTGTTCTTGCATACTTTTTATGGAGAAGATCTTACCGCTTCTGCGAATGGAAGCGGACGTATGTAGCCTCGGTTGTCGGCAAAAGCACAACTTTTCAAGTTTTTTTTCCCCCCAAAGGTAGAAACTGACTAAATTTAAATAGGCTAACGTTGTAGACATGTTGTATTTAACACATTTTTATGGTTTTGTGAAGCTTACTTAGCACATTACTGCTTTGAAATACTTCAATACTGATGCCTTTCTTTGCAATGAGTGCTTGTACTCGCGACACCACATATTGGCCTGGAGTGTTTCACAACTTGTGTGCTCTTGTATAACTATTTTTTTTGCTTTTAGACATGAAGCTTTTAAAATACTTGCAGCTACAATTGTATAGAAGAAACCTAAAGTGGTATATTTAAACTCACAACTAGGGTACAAAATGCAACTTATTTATTTGAAAAAATAACTTGTTTTGCATTGCTTGGTAAAGAAAACTGATTTTAACATTTTTGTTACCGTTTCAGGTCAGCATCATGGGTGAACCACAGCAGGTTAGTGCCCTGCCTCCTCCACCTATGCAGTACATCAAAGAGTACACAGATGAAAACATCCGCAAGGGTTTGGCTCCTAAGCCCCCTCCACCCATCAAAGACAGCTACATGATGTTTGGCAACCAGTTCCAGTGTGATGAACTCATCATCCGGCCGCTGGAGAGCCAGGGCATTGAGAGGCTCCATCCTATGCAGTTTGACCACAAACGGGAGCTTAAGAAGCTCAACATGTCCATTCTTGTGAACTTTCTGGACCTGCTGGACATCCTTATCAAGAGCCCCGGCAGTATCAAACGCGAGGAGAAGCTGGAGGACTTGAAGCTTCTGTTTGTACACATGCACCACCTGATAAATGAGTACAGGCCACATCAAGCCAGGGAGACATTGAGGGTGATGATGGAGGTGCAGAAGAGACAGAGGCTAGAGACAGCTGAGAGGTTCCAGAAACATCTGGAGAGGGTGGTGGAGATGATCCAGGGGTGCCTTGCCTCGTTACCCGATGACTTGCCACAGATGGAGGGTTCGGATGGCGCTGGTGATGGGCCAAGGATCGTGTCTGCAGGAGCTACTGTTGGTTCTTCTGGACAGGCCCCCAGGCTGAAAACAGAACCAATGGATGTAGAGGAGGCAGGTGCCAGCTGTATGGTAACAGGTCACCAGGACAAGAGCGTCCCTACGTCAAAGAGGGAAAAAATGTTGGACAAGGATGCTACCATGTGCAGTATTATTGATGAAATTGCTTAAGTTGTCTGTTGAGTAGTCGTGTTTCTTTTTTGTACACCTAAACTGTGTTTGTTTGTATGCTGTATGTACATAGAGTAAGTATGAAAAACGTTTGCTGTGTTTTCACTGGGCCTGAAATCCTATCTGGAGTGTTTTATTTAACAACCATTATGTAGATATTATTAACAGTCCCTGTGAAGATGTTTGAAGAAGGTAAACATTACACAGATTAACTGGGGGTGCCAACTTATCGTTTTTGTAATAAAACCAATAAAGACATTTCCAATTCCAGTAGAAGGTGCAATGCAGTCGCTCTAGTGTTCATTAAACTCATCAATGTTTTTAGGGAAACTGCTTCATACCACAGAGACCTAATGTATTTCAACCTAGTATGTGTTGCATGCCATCATGTTCACACATAAGAGCTGTCGCCACCTACCAGAGAAAGTGGTCATGGAAAGGTCAGTATTTATGGACTCACTCCTCTCACTTTACTTTTAATGGAATCACAGAACAATACAAAACATCTTTTGTTGCCGTGTTTGTGTAACAGTTTCTTCCGGCAGCAGCAGCGGTTTAATTTTGTCAACTCTACCAAGCATGCATCTCCTTAGAAGGATCCCAATTTACTGAATGCAACACAGTACATTTGAATGTTGAAGTATACCTATTTGTATGACTTCTGTGACAACAGGTGGTTTTACTGGGTTTTTGTACAATAATCCAGTAAAAAGTGACAGCGTGTTAGCCAAGTCTAGTCCTAGTGTAGCAGAGAGTCAACAGAAATAATGTTTCATGGGTGAAAACAACAAACGTGGAACCTTTCAGTGTGTTAAGTAGGGGTGCAACGGATCACAAACCTCACGGTTCGGTTCGGATCACGGTTCTTGAGTCACGGTTCGGATCATTTTTCGGATCAACAAAGAAAAGGGGAGGAGACAAATATAACTTTGCTTTCCATTTATTAATTAAAGAACTTCAAGAACACTTAAAGAAAAGAACTTTGGGCTATAGACTTACATGAAAACAAAAATATTGAAGATGTCCAATTTGAAGTTGTCCAAGTTGAGACCCTCGTCCTTTGATCAATATTGAAAGAAAGAAACAGCCAGTGAGCTAGCTTATACTGTTTCAACTGAACTGAACTGATCGGCAACAACTTGGGTCTGTGTTTACTTCCTGTCAGGTTATGTCATTCAAATACACAATAATGTTTACATTACTGTGACATTATTTTCAAAAAGATGAGAATATCTCCATTGTCTGGGGAGAGGGTAGACCTTTCTGTAGTGACTGTTACTATTGGGCCTGTCTAGCTTCACTCTGATGCTTCTGTCAGCACCTGCACCAGGTGTGTGTCTGTGTGACTCTCACAGAGGGGGCGTGTCTGCAGCACCGGACTATGAATCACTCCGCCATGGTGAAAGCGGTCACAGTCTTTTCCTTGTCGTATGTCTTTCTCTGCTGTTCCTTTACAAGTAACAAGTCCCCGAATATCAATGCAAAGTGTCAGTGAACAGATATAAAGCAGTAGTGTGTTCACGTGAACGGAGCAACACTCTGAGGTCGGCACTCGCGCCGGCGCGAGTGAGCCGCGGGTGAGCGGCGCTCACTCGATGTTTATAATAATATCTCGGCAAAAGCGGCACATAAAAATGTTTCGAAAATCTGTAAAAATCGGTTTATTCTCCACTTCCGTGTCCATATTCTCGCGAGATAGTACGAGACAGTACTATACAGCAGCAGTAAAACGTTATTACACACTATGATGATTACACTGTAAAAAAAAAAAAAGAAAAAGAATACTCAATTGATCCGCGGTTCACTAGTGATCCGAACCGTGAGGGGTGATCCGAACGGATCACGGATCGACCCGTGATCCGTTACACCACTAGTGTTAAGTAATATGTGCTTGGGAAAGCGGCGTAAGGCACATTTTGGGCTTTCTATATGTATGTGCTATAATAAGCACGGGGCAACTGTCTGGGTGTCTTTGTGGCCCTCGGAAGCCGCAGGGTTTAATAATGTGAATGTAAGAAGTGCCTGTTTAACCGGTCACAGGCTAAAAGCCTCATTTGACCCTGGGTGACTTCCATACACTGACTTGTGTAACAGATGTACAGAAACTTAGCCTGCATATGCAGTTTGCACCTCTATGAAGGCGTTTGCACCTCTACGAAAGCGCTTTTCTGACATTACACAATGTTGCCATGTTGGCACGTGACTTTATTTCACATATGTAAGTGAAAAATGGGTCCATATTAAGGGCCTGAAACCCCGCCCCCTCGACTGTTATCCTCTGCTGGGATTCCCTTTAACCACGACAGCGTAATTTCCATATTCTGCACCCTTGAGTTGAATTATTATCACTCCAGTCACTAGACGCACGAGCCTATCAACTCCTGCTCAGCACCCATCGCATGTTTTTATTCAATGGAATATCAAAAACCAAGAACTTTTGTCGCAGAAATTATGTTACGAAACTCGGCATCCTTGGCTTTCACAACAGGGCGGACAGCCATCCTCTCAGCCAATAGGGTGGCGCGCTGCTGCGCCACGTGATCTTTATTTATGTAATGTAATTGTGTTACACAGTAACCCACCTTTGTGGCTGTGGATACATCGAGACAGGGGGTTTGAAAGCCAAACAACGACTACTTAAAAGAAAATAGTACAAATGGGAAAATATTCCGGCGTGGTTCCGTGTTGCGTTTATGGAGTTCAGAGCGGCGCGTTGAATTGGGAGCGGAGTTTTGTTTTATTCAGCGTGCGTGAACGGGGAAAACGTTAGGAGTCCCAAACCGAAGACGAAGTTAGGGTTAGAAATGGACAGTGTCAATGGATACATCTTATCTGCAAAGGGAATTTGTAAGGTGAGGATAATAGCTCAAATTTAGACAGAAACGGATGTGTTCAAATTTACTGTCAGGGTGTTATGTCAATGGTCCATGCAGTACTATTACACAGACCAGCCTCTCCGTCCGCATCGCTTTGACAGAAAAAAGAAGCAACACTTTACCCGGTGGGACCTTTTTTCTTCTTTTTTTTTTTTCACCGGTGACATAACCCATCCACCATGGACCTGCTGGAGTGTCCGCTCTGCCTCTTCCTGATGTGCGAGCCGGTGACCATGTCGTGCGGTCACACGTTTTGCCGGAGATGCGCGGGGGGCTACCTCCCGTCCAAATGCCCCTCGTGCAAAGAGAGGTTAAAACAACGAGAGGTGAAAAGCATGAAGAACAACATCTTGCTCATCAGCATCGTGGAGAAGTGCTGCCCCGGCGAGACGAAGACGACGTGCCATTTACAGGAGAAGCTCAAAGCCAACGAGTTCACGGAAGCTTTACGCATCGCAAGCGAGGGGCTCCTCTTAGGTAAGGGGACACGTTCAGTGACAACATTGCAGACAGCGGTCGCATCGCAGACGTTTGTTTGCGAGGGGGGGGGGGGGGTGTTCAATTAGGGACAACAGATGAACAGTTACCTAAGGGCACACTTTCATAAAGGGGGGGGCAGACAGTATGGTGGCCCACTTTTACGCACTGCTCAGCAGTTTGGGCTGTTGCCCCAGTGATGGTGACTGGATGGTGTGTCCCGATCTGCTCTCTAGAACACACATCATAGTGTGCGCAGCAGTGAGATGCAGGAGGTGAAATGACAAGAAAAAAGAACTTAAGTGTCTCAAAGCGCAGATCTGGATGACATGGGATTCACTATATCCCCCCCCCCGTCTAAGGCTATCGATGACCTGCTTGTATAACTGGGTCAGTGAACTGTCTCCAGTGTTTCTCCGTGTGCACACTGTGGTGCTTCAGGAGATAGTTAGCATCCTGCATTAAATGGAGGGAATGGAAAGGAAAGTGGTGTAGTATTTCCACAGGTTTCATAGAAACACCAAACAGATCTTCTCTAATATCTGTGCGGTCACTGATCCTCAAGCGCTGCATGTGCAACTGACCTTGTTTTCTCCATGAGGCAGTGAGGAGGTTAAAGAGGGACAACTTGTGCCCTAGATGAGTTTATCTGGTCAGTAGCTGTCCTGGGGATCGTGGTGAGTGTTTTCTGTTGAGTTACCTACACGTCTGCCGTCTCTGCCAGCACAATCAAACACTGCTGCTTCCCTCGCTCCAGCCCTCTTTTGTCCTTGTGTAACAGTCAGTTTTTTACACTTGCCATTGAATGTTTTGGGGGTTGTGCCATCGATTTTTTTTCTGTTATTATTTCATAATGTGGGCATTGTTAAGCACCGGCTGTAATTAAGGCCTTACAACAAACGTGGCTTGACCTGAGCAACAGCTTTATGCAACAGCGACTCTCTGACACCTGCGACATGTTGGTGTCGCAGGTGTATCTGATTATTTATTGTGCGCCACACGTAAACAGTTAAACATCAACAGAAACGGGAAGTGGTTGTGCGCATGCAACATTTTATGTAACAATTCAGTCTTAACTTTAGGAGTTTGACCTTTTCTGTATACAAATCTAACCTGGTGCTTCATCAGAGACACTCTGTTTTGGGTGGGGAGGGACACGCCCATTTGTGAATGATACATAAACTCACCGTTAACATTGTTTAAGGCTTGTGTAATTACACTGTTCTAGAAAGCTTATATAAATTGTATAATGGACGTGGCTAAGAAAGAGCATTCAACGCGGATCAGTAACGCCCTGCTGTGCAGTGTTTGGATTTCAGTATGCAGGCTGCTCCGTGCCTGTCATTACATGTTGAATGATTGTATGTAGATAGGCGTGTAAATAGATTTGAAGCATTAAAGCCTGTTGAAATGATATCTCCTCCCTTTCTCTTTTTCTTCCTCTCCCTCTCCTCCCTTTCTCTTTTTCTTCCTCTCTCTCCTACCTTCTATTTTCTTTTGTGTGTGTCCTTAGTCCCCAATGATCAAAGTTTGAGGCTGCATAGAGCCGGAGCTAACTGGGGCCTGATGCGTTTCCCCGACGCTCTGACAGACCTCGACTACCTCTGCTGCCTTCGTCCTCACTGGACCGAGGTGAGAGACACAAACCAATCAGTTGAAGCCGTGCATTAAGAGTGCCGTATGTAAAGCTGCCCTTACTTACACTTCGGTCCCCCCCCCCCCCCCCGTGGTGCTGCAACCTCCGCTGAACTGCGCTCCGTCGGTTGGTTTTGTAACATGCATGTAAACAGCACACACCGTGTCTCAGTGTGCAACGCTGAGGCCTTTTAGAGACGTTTTCTCCGCTTGTATTGCTTGTTATGTCATATGCAAAGTTATGCAAACAGCTCCTTATTTCATAATGTCATTTAGCCAGTGGGTGGCTCCGTGTAAATGTAAAAAAAACACCCACTGGATAAAATCATTTATATTGTTTCATTTGGTTTCCCCTAGAGATGTGTTGTATTACTTACAAACGTCGCATCACATTTCACTATTCAAAAGTAGGAAAACAAATAACGATCAGCGTTATATCATGCCACGACGCAATTCAGACGGATGACATTGCGTAGAAGTGTTGCGTTCTCTGCAGCGAGGCGCTTTAGACGCCTCGTTCAGCCCATACAGGCAGCGCTGTGCTGACGTCCTCTTGTTTGTGCAGGGCTTCTTTCGTAAAGGGAGTGTGCTGCTGGAAATGGGTCAGCAGACGGACGCCCTCGTCCAGTTCCACCGTTGCCTAAAACTTCAAGCTGACTTTGTCCCCGCAAAGAGCCAGATCCAGAAGGTTTGTTTGAGGGTAGCGTTTGTGTAGATTGATACAATTCCACGTGTTTGTTGTTGTTGTTTTTCCCCTGCAAACTGACGAGACCGGTAAAGGAACACGTTTACTCGGGAGACTTTGGCCTTTTAGAGTGTAGGCTGCAGTATAAACCGATTAGCTCACAGCACCGCTATCAGACCTGCACACATCATGTGCTCATCTGTGAGTCGATCGATTCACTCACTTCCATAAACGATGAGTCTGTGTTCATTAGAATAGATGGAATCTTGTTCACATTATGGTTCATATGTTTAGAAGCCAAAGAGGTGTTTTTTGTTGTTGCTTTGCTTATTTTCAGTTACATTTTTATTTTTCTGAAGTTTTGGTCGTGTGAATTTATTCTTCCTCTGTATATTTAACTATTAAATGATTGTTGTAATTTTCCATTATTATTAGTAGTACTAGTAGTGCTGGTTGTAATCGTAGTATTGATTCTAATTAACTTTAAACATGTTTAACTTCCACAGTCATTTCAATTTAATGCATCTTTCATTTTATAAATTAGTTTCAATGCATTTTACATGCAAAGTGTATCCGATATTTACATCCACATTGAGCTTAAATTGTATTCCAAAATGGCCAACAATGGCTTTTTATCATTTGATTTTAGTTTGCAGCACTGGGGGGAAAACAAACACATTCATCATAATAACCTTTCATGTGACTCATTTGTATCTCGCCATGAATTCAAATGGCAGATTCTGGAGGTGGAGGGCATGGAAGTGCCGGACGAGGTGTCCTGCCTCTTGCAAGTGGTGTCCGAGTACTTGACAGGGCCCTGCCCCATTACCACCCTCAGCGGCTCTCAGGGGCCGACTCACCCCGAGGGCCTCAAACATCCACGCGGGGATGACGGAGAGGGAAAAGAGGAGAGAGAGGCCCACCAGGTGAGCTCTCGCATGCACTCTAGTGTCCGGTTAGAGCCGTTAAGCTGCTTAAATGCAACAGTAAACCCTAACTGACAAAACTGTGTGTCTCTCCACGATGAAGCACGACACGGGTACCGAGTGCTGCCTCAGCCTCTGCCAAGCTGTTTCCTTCCTCCCGGCTGCGGAAGAGGACGAGGAGATGATGATGAGGAGGGACGACGGGCATGGCAGGGGTACGCACGCACACGCACGCAGACACATATTTGTTATAAATTGTCCTCATCGTGAATCATCGTCGCTACAAACAGCTTTACCACAACACCAGATGGTTTGCATAATAATTGCATAATAATTACTAGTTCTTCCTCAGCGGGGCAAAATCATCACCAACGCTTAAAAGTCTCTTTTCTCTTTCTTAGGTGAAAGCGGAGAGGAAACTCTGGGAGTTCTCACCGTGTCAGACTTTGAGTGCCCTCTCTGCATTAGGTGGGTGTCCCGGAGCATTGGCTCTAATCAATAATGCATCGCTTTTCTGTACCTTGTCTGCTCTGGTGTCATACCAGGTTGAGTCTATCCTCCTCTCTGGCTGATTAATGTGTAGCGCGCTTACAGTACACGCGCACAAGCACTCTACCAGACGTACGGCTGCTGTGCAAGTAGCACGAACGTCCTTACTCGAAGCTGGGCCGCGTTAACGTACGTCTCTGTCTGTCGTCTGAAGGTTGTTTTTTGAGCCAGTCACTACTCCCTGTGGTCACACCTTCTGTAAAAACTGCATAGAGAGGAGTCTGGACCACAACCTCCGCTGTCCACTCTGCAAACAGCCACTACAAGAGGTAACCACCTACAGACACTTTCATACGCCTATTTTTAACTCCGTGGGTTGCCAGATCCTGTTTAAAGCACATGAATAGTTTCTACTAATCGTACTCATCTGCTTAATTCACATAAAGACCGAGAGAACTTCCTGGTTCCTCACTCCTATGTTTTCTTTTCCTTGTGACAAACGATCACACCCATGATAAACAGTACTGTCGTAACAACTGTGTTTGTACATTTATCTAGTGGCATACACAGCTGAGACCACGTTCACATGAAATACTCAATTAATAAATCTATATTTCCGATCCAGAAATGCATTTCAGAACTACAAATTTAAATGCTTTTTTTTTTTCTTTCTTTGTTGCAATACAGTGAATTGTTTTACTCTAACATATATATAATGTATACTTTCTTATAATTAGGATACAAAAAAAACGTTATTCTGTTCAGCGAGGTAGCCGTCACGCACAGGTAGAAATAAGCGGTTCATCAAGATTATTCTATTTGTCGAGATATTTGTTTTTTTCCGCATTTTTCTATTCTCTCGTCTTTATTTGCATATTTGGTATTGAGGTCATCCAACAGTAACAGAAAGGTATCAAGTTATGTAACTTTCATATTGTGGTACTTTGCTTAGGTTTACTGTCTACATTTCTAACAGGTAATTAGTAATTGTATGGGAATACATTTTTAAAGTAACCCTGCTCATAAGCATCATAATGTTGCTATTATGGCTGATTGATTTCACTTTTCTCTTCCCAGTACTTCAAAAACAGGAAGTACAACCCCACAGTTCTGCTTCAGGACATCATGACCCGCCTTTTTCCCTCCCCGTTGGCTGAGAGGAAACAGGTCCATGACGCCGAGATGGCTGAACTGTCCAAGTACGGCACCCACCTCACGCGATCTACACTTCATTCTAGCAACTTACGTCGCGCCTTATCCTCACAGTTCTGTCCCTTATTTATTTGTATTCATTGTCTCCTCCTTTTGTAGTCTGACTACGGACATCCCTATATTTGTTTGCACGGTGGCCTACCCTGGAGTGCCGTGCCCCCTGCACATCTTTGAGCCTCGATATCGGCTGATGATGCGCCGCTGCATGGAGACTGGCACCAAAAAGTTTGGCATGTGCTGCTACGAGCATGGCAAGGGGTATGCAATTTACTTATTATTTTGGGGGGTTTTAATTATCCATAGCAACCTATTTAATTGAGAATTGTGGATTTGGGTTGATAATAATGTCAGAATGTTAGCCGCATCAAAATATAGGCAGTTTTGAACCAAGCGAGGAAAAGGCCCTGTACATTCACACAGGTGTGGCCAGAGAGACCATATTTGACATTTACATTTACCTAACTGTGAAGCTTCGCAGCAGGCTAGGTGGAACCTGACGGGGTCGTCCGCACGGCTAGCACAAGCAGACAGCACATTGGGCAAAGTTACATCAGTCAGAAGTGACCCTGAGTGGGTGGCAAATAGCAGCATGGTCACCAATCTGGTGTGAGAGCTGCTGGATATTTTCATCCTCCACCAGATATGTGTTCCTCGTTCCCCTGTACATAATGTCGTAATGGTGCATTCAATATCAGGCACGATTACTGATGAAAAATCCGGTTATCTAAACTAATATTGAAATATGCAAAATAATGTTGTATGAAAGCATTTTGTTGCTGAAACTCATATTGATTATACAGTTTGTCGAAGTCTGCCTCGTTTAAAACACGTTTCAGTAGTTCTTGTGAGATTAGTTCCCCCTTTCTCTTTAACATGAATTGCAGTGACAAGACACTTTGCTGAGCTTATACCAAGAGGAGGACAGTGCAGGTAAAAACAAACAAACAAGTACTTCTGAACACTTTTCAAAGTCCATGCAGCCCTGCTTTATTGACTATGTTTACATGCACCAAATATTCAAATTGTTACCCTTATTTTGAAAAAGACAATATTCCTAATAAGCCGTCTACAATGCGAATGAAAATGAATATTCCGCTAATATTCCCGTTTACATGCAGCCGTGCACATTCCAATTAACGTAAAATTACCCCAAGCTGCCTCCTCATCACTGGGACCAGTGAATCCCACGTCGTCAACGCCACTCTCCCCATGCGTGTGACGGGTCGATGCCCTAACAAGTCGTTTATTAAGTCAATTAAGCCACGATTGGAAAAGTGGTATGGCAGGTGCCGCTCGAGTCATTTTGCTTTCCTCAGAAATGTGGGCTTTTCTTTAGGAGCCAGTCGCCAACAGGAACGAGGCCATGTGTAGTAAAGTGCGGTAAAAACCCTACTGAGAAGCATATTACGAATGCGCTGTATACATGTCCAAAGAATGCTCCTAAAACCCGAATAATAACGGCATACCCCACATGTAAACGTAGTCATTGTGTGGTGTTGGAGAGATTAATCACCTTAGTGATTCGCAAGCAAAGGTATCCATATCTTTGATCAATCGGGTTATACAATTATTACAAATAATTAAGACAAAATGTATGTACTGGGGTTAGGGTTAGGGTTAGGGTTAGCCCTCTTTCATACGGTAGTTGTCCCTAAAAAGGGCACATCATGCAAAATGTTTGAACACATTTTTGCTCAAAATGATCCGGATTTTGTTCGACTAAGATGAATATTACTAATTACTATTAATAAATAAAAGCTGCTACGGATTGAAGACTTTCATGGTTTTGCCTCAGCTTTGCAGACTATGGGTGCATGTTGGAAATCAACAGTCTGGAGCTGCTGGCCGATGGCCGGTCCTATGTGGACGCAGTGGGAGGCAACAGATTCAAAGTGGTCAAGAGAGGTCAGCGAGATGGCTACCAGACCGCTGATGTAGAGTACCTGGAGGACCTCAAGGTCAGGATCGCTAAAACTACAGCAACATTCAAAGAAGATGCACGAGGAAAATATCTCAACCTCGGACCTCTTCTGTCTCTTCTATCTCGTCCAGGTTGACGGTAGTGAGTTGGAGCTTTTGGAGCATCTCCATGACAGCGTGTACCAGCAGGCTCAGGACTGGTACCAGCGCCTCGGCAGCCGCATCCGCGAGCAGATCAACAGACAGTACGGCACCATGCCAGACAAGGAGGAAGACCTTCAGGTTGGGCTTTTTTACTGTAACAGCTGTCTCTCGCCGTATCCATGAACCACTGAGCAAATGTTTCCTCGTTTGTTTTTGTCACCACTGAAGTCGTAATGTTTCCTTGCCGACCATAGCAGCATTTAGTGGCTAATAAGCATGGACACTTACTCCGAATCATACTAAACATTCCTACAAACCCACTGCCTGTCATTATTTTCTTGTTATTTTTCTTAAATTCAGTTGTATCCAATGTTCATCTATTCATTTCAGCATGGGGTGGAAAAATATCTAAATCCAGCTTTCAATAAGTAATTCTGCACAAAGTAAATAACTGCACTCAGAGCTCCATTACTGCACGGTGGAAACATTAACAACAGTAAAAAAAATAGACACTATGCTCATAGGGAAGTAGTTTCAGTTCAATGGAAAACATTGGCTTAGTTGGAAGGTGAGAAAGACGCAATGTAGAAATGCAAAACATTACAGGATGCATGAAAAGATGATGTGGAAAACGTCAGGTCACTCTTCATATAGATGAATAGCTTGATGAGCCCCAGTTGTCCTTTCTTGAATACGTTTATTACGACACAGATCTGATCAGAGAAGCATGTATGTGTATATACGTGTGTGTGTGTGTGTGTATACACAGAGGACTATCATCATGGTCTTCATCTTATCTAACCTTCTGGGTACCCAGTGCCTCCTTACATAAAGAATGCCAAATGTGAAGGACTGTTGATGCCATGCACTCACTACCAGCAACAAAAGCAACTAAGCGCGGCCGGCTTCATTGAAGTGTTACTCAACCGCTTGTTGGTGTAGCTTTAAAAAGAAAAGTACTGGGAACTGGCCCACGGCTGTTTTCTCTATGGAGCAGAGCGGAGCGGAGCAAAAACATATGATTGGCTGACGCACAGACTTCCATTGAAAATCTAATAATCACATCTAATACATTTTCTACCACAGTTGGGTAACAGTAATGTCAAGTGATTCGTACTAAAGAAAGGCTAATGGGCTGGTGTGGTACATGATGCATTGTCCTCACCAACATGTCTCCATTGTAATCCTGTGTTTACGATCCCTCTATAGGCCTCGTCCAACGGTCCGGCCTGGTGCTGGTGGCTGCTGTCCGTCCTCCAGCTGGACCCCGCCTATCAAACCACCGTCCTGTCCCTGTCCTCGCTCAAAGACCGCTTGGGACACCTCCGCCTCGTCCTGGAGTACTTCTCTCAGAGCTAGACCCCCCCCCCCACACAGCTCAGTGGTACTGTGACAACATCTTAGCCGAGAGTCAGTGGAAAACCAATGAATGCATCCACACCGCAGAGTTTGGGGTTGGGTCTCCTCTGAATCTTAACGTCACAGCCCAATGCCAAATCACCCGGTCTATCAATACACCCTTTTACAGTTTGTAAAGATTATTATAGCTAGAACTATTGCAACAACCAGACGTTTGGATGCTGGCAACAGTTTTAAGTCGATGTTTAAAGCTCGTGAACTCTTGTGGATGGCTTGGGGGGCAAAACGCCTCTTCCGTTGCCAACGTGTGCACGCATACCTTTGATGACGTCTGCTGTAAAAGGGTCTATAGCAGAAAGATTTTATTTAAAAAAAACACAGTGCAGTTGTACAGAGTTGGCGTTTTGCTGTTTGCATGTTATCTTTCTTACAACGTTTTTTTTTTTTTTTCCAGAGAGGAATTCAAGAGTTCAGAGGTCTTTCTTTAATACACGTTGGACTTGCTGCAACAGTAACAACTACAAGGTTGACCAAAGATGCTCATTATTTAGGTCAAAAAGTGCTCAATTATTGTTTGTTGATCAGCTAAATCAGCTTCAAATAATGCTGCTGAAAATAGGCACTAGGTGTCACTGTTGTTCCTCCAATTATTATGAACACGCAGCATCAGCCAAACTGACGGCACAGTGTACTGCACCGTCATGTGTTGCCTCTTCAAATCAGACTCGCATTAACAGAGCTTCGTTTGGAGTGAGAGCAAACAATAGCACACCATTTGTGGGAGTTTTTTTTTTAGGACTATGCACACCACAGGATTAAAGTTCTTAGGAGATTGCTGAAGGGCACTACTTGTAATACTTACATTTGATCTGCTACCATCTATTGGCCTTGGCAGCCATTGACGATGGCTTATTTTATACTATTGAATAAACGTAAATGATCCCTATTTAGTATTAAATATTGCAATAATAATTTATAGTTTCACATGGAATAGCAGCAACTGGAGTATCTGCTGCTGTGACTGCTGGAGGTCTCTCTGGATGCCGTTTGTCATCTGGTGTGAAGTGAAACGACGACAATGAGGAGACGCAGTCAGCTTCTGTCTTACTATACGAGCCGGTGTGATGATGTACGGTGATGGACGCAGCGCTGTATGCACGCGTGTGTCGGCTGTAAATAAGAAGTCGTGTTTCTTTCTCCGTCGCCATCTCCACATAAAGCGTGTTATTGTGTTTTAAAATTTCACACGGCGCCGTGTCGGCACTGATGACCGCTACCGTCGCGTCAGGCTCTCTCGACACACACACACACACACACACACACACACACACACACACACACACACACACACACACAGTGTTCAACATGTCTTGTGCGGAGATGGTTGTGATATAATTAAGCTAGGGTCAGACTGCGGTGCGTCTGCGTAGGGGCCCCTGCTGAGTCTCCCCGTCTGTCTGCCCCCCCCCCTGTAAACCACCAGTCATGGTGCCTTTGAGTGCCTGGGCCAACTCGCCAGGAGACCTGCAAGTCTTAGAGTTTTCTACACCACATATGTGATGCACTTTTTTTTTTGCCATTGATTTGTGTTGATGTAGTGCTACATTCCATGGAATGTTGAAGCCGCAATGTTACGTATAGTTACTTTACTAACAAATACAGGCTTAACTGGGTGAAGCATAAAAGCTTTTTTTTTTTTTTACTTTAATAAAACGTGCCATTGATATTTCTATGTTGTGTGTTTTCAAAGAATAGTAAGCTAAATAGTCACTGTGTTTGTGTTTGTCTACATCACGGACTCCGACGTTGGTCTTCAACCCTCATGCCTTCTCGTGTGGTGGACATTGAACTACCATCTTTTCACGGCCAACATATCACTTAGTCCAGCAAACGCACTAATGGAAGCAGTTTGTGTGATGCAGAACAGCAGCCTTGCCTCGTGTGATGTTGTAGATATCGTTTAGAATAAAAAGGGGTAATCTTGAGACTTGATACGCACAAAACCAATGGATGGACTGATGGATTCTGGGGCAGCATTGGTTGCGTCACTGACCTGGGAACTTACACTCTACTTGAGGGCAAATAACCCATCTTTTTTTTTTTTTTACCATCTTTTTAAGATTGGTTAATCAACCTCAGTTAATACATGCTGATGTTTTTTGAAGCCAGCCGTGATTTGAAATTGGCGTCAAAGACTTTAATGTGCCAGTTATCACCACACGTCTCCAAAGCTAGTATCGTTGATACACTTCATCCTTAAAGAAAGTTTCTTGGTGCTACATGACACGATTAAAGGGATTGAGAGTTTTGTGAATGACCGGCCTCGTGAACCCTTTGTGATAAACGCACGACTACAAGCCCCACGGCCTGTCGGGCATCTCATCGGAGAAGAAAATATTTTTTGCACAATGAAATCATTTTGTGCGTTTATTGTTTATCTCTCTTTTATCAAATCACGCATATTTCTGTGCGTCTCCTTCAGTACTTATAAATGTCGCATTTCACATTGAATACAATGGTGATGGATGTGGTTCACAGCCATCGGTCTCATATTCCTCAACTGTATCTCTGCGCCAATGTGCGATTTTACATCCTGATGAAATGCTAAATACATTTGAAAAATAAACGATTGTACCAGTCTTACACTAGAAAAGCACCATGGTGGACAGTATGAACCAGAGAGACACGCGTTGTTGTTCCCTACACTCTGTGCTCGGATCACTAACGCATTTAAAAACACACTGAAACTGAAGCAATTTCTGTCTGATTCATTTGTATTCAGTCCAGCTCAAAGCCAAGGGCAGTCAATTATGTTGATCGTATTATTGTTTATTCGCTTGCCCCCTGGATGACTTTTTAAATGTTATTATAAATAAAGCTTTTCAAAACAAATCCTTGCGTCGTTTTCATTTAATGTGCCCGTTAAGTGTCTGAGCGATTTTGAACCAATTTTTCGGTCATTAAGGCGAAATTACAAGCCAAATGGAAGTGGCGGGATCTTTTGCAAATCGCAGCATGACAGAAATTGGTAGAAAGGAGGGAGGGGGGGGGACGTGTCTCACATGCCGATAGCGAGACACGTCTGGCAATGAAACGCTTATAATTACTGCGAGAACGGTGAAGTGCTGCAGCTGCAGCGGAGTGAAAGAAGCCTCGGGTTTACTCTTGTGGTTAGAAATTGAAATCAGCATCGATAGAATGGGTATTCCCAGCGAATGTCCGATTGGATGATTATATTTAACTTGACTTTATTGTATGAAATGTACCTATTTATGAATCATGCTGTTTGTTATGATCCCTCATGTGCCGCATATCTGAAATATGATCTTTTCCTGATGTATAAAACAACTCAATGTCACATCCCTCTGTGAATGCAGACTTGTAATAACGTTTACTATCATTTTTAAACATCTTCATAAACCTATCGATAAGGGAAAACAACTCAATGCAAAACACATGCTATGAACTAACTGTCCACAGGGGGGCAGTCTGTCACTGTGGAGGGGCAGTAGTGTCACACAGATGGAATCCTACTGTAGAAACAAGGAGAAATCTCATAAGAGGCTCAACATGATCATGTTAGTGTCCCCAATAGGGTCAACGGTGAGATTTTTGGCTGGCAGGGAGAACCAATCACACGAAAGGAGCTGGGAAGGAAGTAGCTATTTCCCATGCAGCTGAAAGGAACATCAATTAGTGAAAGTAAAAGAGGATGTGCGAGCCACACACTGCACTCCTCTAAGCACGAGAAGAAGAAGAAAACACACACACACACACGCACACGCACACACATGAAACAGCGAAGCAGAAGTGAGGCACGTTTCCTGCCGGCGTCCTCTGCATGGGAAGCAGGCAGATGAAAAGAGGCTTCAGTGGCTTCAGCAGGGTGTCTGTAATGCAGCTCAGCGTCGACATCAAAGCCCATTACATTTGAAGAATGCCACAGCTTTTCTGTACTAAATTGATCCATCGGCTTGCGCTGACTCCCCGCGTGTGTATGACTGAGTAAGGATGACAGGCCGTTTTGTAGGAGTTCTAGCAAATGAGGAAAGGGGGGGGGGGGAACCTGGCATGCGGCTGTTTGTGCGTTTGGTTTGTGTTCGCTGGTAAGAGGGCCAAGTTTCCCTCGCAGGGATAGACGGATGAGGAAAACCGTCTACCGGGAGGATATGTTGTTTGTTTGTGTTAGGTAAGAGTCGGGGAGAGACGTTGAGACAATGGTTCCAGTCCTGAAAAGCAAATGAGTGCGATTCGGATCCCTCCTAGTTATGGAACAACTCGCTGGGGTCTCCACTAAAATAGCCTAGTTTGTGTTTTATAGGCTACAGAAGAACAACAGCAAGAGAGGCGCAGAGGGCATCGTCAGAGGACGCCGCTGTCACGAGAAAAACAAGAGCAGGATTATCAATTAGGAAGTTGAGAAACTTTTGTCTTTCAAGTGAAAAGCATTTAGTTTACCTTACCCAGCCTGAAAGACAACATGAAGGGAGCTAACCCCCCCTGAAGATAAGTGTGGTGAAGTGAAGTGAAGTGGAGAAGGAGATAGTGGGAACAAGCTCAAGAGGGCCAAATCTGTGTGTGTGTGTGTGCGTGTGTGTGTGTGTGTGTGTGTGTGTGTGTGTGTGTGTGCTTTCTGCAGTGCTCAAGATCCCTCTTCTTTGGAGGATTGGAGTTTCTTTCATGGTGTGTGTGTGTGTGTGTGTGTGTGTTCTCCTGCGGGTCTGAGGCTGTTAAACTTTGCTTGTTTCTGTCTTTGTATAATCCCCCTGGGTGTCAACATGATGATAAACCCATGAGTACGCTCTCGTGTGACAGTGCCTCAGGGAGCCACGGTAAACACATTGGCCACCTGCCTCCGATAGCACACATAACAAATACTCTGATGTACAGGAACACAGCCGTACAACAAAAAAAAGAGAAGGCAACACTGGCACAGACTGAGTGGGTTAGAGTGAGAGAGAAAAAAAGAAAGAAAGAGCCCTTTTATATGCTGGGTGAGTCCTAAAAAAAAGATACTAAAAACAAATGAAGCAGATAGGGATCGCCTGCTGAGAGATGAAGGACAGCAGACACGGGAAGCAGTGGAGGCGCTGCAGGAGTCGTGATGTCACCCAACTTGCTCACTGATTCGTAGTTGCCGCCTGCTGAGACGCACACCTGGCTGTGGGGCTGCTGCTATCACGCAGTCCTCAGAGAGAGAGAGAGAGAGAGAGAGACACGCAATAATGGGAGCACGTTCTCAGAGTCGGTCTTATAAAAAGTTAAGAGCGTGTGTGTGTGTGTGTGTGTGTGTGTGTGTGTGTGTGTGTGTGCCCGATTCCCCATCTGGAAGTTGCACTGTGCAAACAATACACGTTTGGAGGCTCATGTGTGTCCGAGTCCAGCTGTTTTGCTCCGGGCTAAATTACATAAACTTCAACTTTCCAAGTATAAACTATTTCCGCTTTACGGAGGGGTGTAGCTGTAGTGTCCACATCACTTTCAATGAAGAGTTGGAACAAGCTGATAGAGAATACATGTTAGACTGCCATACAATGACATCATTCTTCCAACATTGAAGCTCGAGAAATATCACCCAACTCCACAGTTCCCCTCATCGAGCTCGGCAGTTTTGGCATCTTTCGGGACGATTGTGTTGTTTCACGGTTTGCACCTCTACTGCTTTAGTTCAGCGTCACTAAATGAACTTTGACCCCGTATCCTGGCGAAGCCGGCAGCTGTTTTTAATGTCAAACCTCTAGCCTACCGTACGCTACCTGCCAGAGCACCAATAAAAAGCAGAGAGACCAAGTTAGCTTATTGTAGGAGCGGCTAAAGAGCCAGGTGTCTCCCTCGGGAGTCGATGGAAGACCGAAACAGAAAAGGAGAGTTAATGTTATCAGGTGGCCAGAAATTAAATCAAATTAAATCAACAGACTACAAGTCACAGAGATCATTTCTACATTTGCAAGAACTATATCATCAGTTATCTGATGATATCGTTTCTCTAGATGGCAGACACACTCACCACATTTAAGAGTAGGCTTAAGACTTTCCTTTTTGATCGTGCTTATAGTTCGGGCTGGCTCAGGTCTGCCTTGGACCAGCCCTTAGACAAGCTGGTATAGGCTTAGACTACAGGGGGACTTCCTAGGATACACTCAGCTCCTCTCTCCTCTTCTTCATCTCTGTCTGTATGAATTGATGTCCCATTAATGCTCATTACTAACTTTGCTTCTTCCCCGGAGTCTTTGTGCTTTCTCTCCTCACAGGTTTCCATGGATCGTGGTTTCATCTGGACCCTGGTCCTTCCACCCGCCATGGCCCTGCTGACTCCCACTGCTAATATCACTTTTATTATTACTCACATTACTATTTTATATTACAGACACCATTAACGCACATTACTGACTTTGCTTCTTCACCAGAGTCTTTGTGCTTTCTCGCCTCACAGGTTCCTGTGGATCCTGGTTATACCTGGACCCTGGTCTTGCCTCCTGCCGTGGTTCTGTCATACACATTGAATGTGTTGTAATTCTGTAATGCTGTTCATTCTGTACACATGACATCTACTGCACTCCTGTCCATCCTGATAGAGGGATGCCTCCTCTGTTGCTCTCCCACAGGTCTCTTCCTATTTTCTCCCCGTTAAAAGGTTTTTTTTGGGGAGTTTTCCCTGTTCTGATGTGAGGGTTCCAGGACAGAGGATGTCACATGTGTCCAGATTGTAAAGCCCTCTGAGGCAAATTTGTAATTTATGATTTTGGGATATACAAAAATAAATTGAATTGAATTGAGGCAGTCAGAAAGCAAATCAGGCCAGTCTTCCGAACAAATATTTTTGCTTCAATAAAAAGGATGAGAAGAAGCTGGGAGACGTATACGGGAGGGCAAACTTTTGAATAACGACCCTCTAAATAATGAAAAACAGCGTGAAAGATCAAGACGAGTTTCAAGACGTTGAGGAGGATAATGGTCGCGATAAAAGATGATGAAGGAAGTAGCGGAAGAAAAATGAGAGGATGCAGAAGAAGTGGGGAGAAGGGATTCGGGGTGGAAAACTAGATAAGAGGACAGAGTGATTCAGAGACAAATCCGACAAATTCGCACATTTCAGTAAATGCAGTGATATCAGTCCAGCTCATTTCATCTCACAGTGGTCATAATTTCCCCAGCGGCAAGTCGCAGCGTTCTCACAGGAGAGCGTGCGTCACCTCGGGGGAGTTAAGTTTGTCGCAAAGCAAAGGTGCGTCTGGAAGATAGGGAGAGGTGTGAATAGAAACAGCAGAAGCCAAAGCTGTGTGGACAAGGGCGGAACTTACGGGGTGGGGGGGTGACACTGGGGACACGTCTCCCCCCCCACTTTTTCGGAAGGCAGCATTGGACCCGTCCACTTTTCACAGTCTGAAAACTAAAGTTTTGTTTAAAAGAAGAGAGAAAAAAAGGAGTAAATACACGCACTAGGCCCCCTGTCCCCCTCAGCTCCCCTCTCATGCCGCCATTCAAACTGATTCAAACGCGTAGCCCCCAAACTACAGGAGACGGAGGAAATAATGACGCACCGTTACGGATGTTCGTAGTGAGATCATGTTGGAATATGGATATAACTTTGTAAACATTCAAATAAATGGACGGAATGTTTAAAATTGACACAAATGTATACTTTTTCATCTGCTATCTACTCACTCAAACATTCACGTAGAAAAAAAACTCCATTCAAACTATAAAATGTTCCACATATTTTAGACATTCTGACTAATACTCAACATCTAAAATCACTTAAAAACTTTTTAAAATATTCCCCTTCTTTGGAGCGAACCAAAAAATAACCTTAAAGTGTGTATTGGACTCAACAGTTAAAGTGAGGATAGTTTAATATATATATATATATTTATATATAAACGTATATTAGCATTGCCATCATGTAGGTAGGCTCTAAAGCATATTAGCATTTGGCTAACCCCTTCGTGTATTCCAATAGTTACAGGCATAATGTATTAACAGATAACTTTGCATACCTCATTGGCCACGTTAAGTGCTGCTCTACGAGTCTTCACTTCATTCAACCTTCCTGGACATACCTGTAGTCTACGTAATGTAGACGTCATCCCCCCCCGTGGTTACACCTGTCATGGTGTAGAGCGCACCTCATTACACTAGGCTCGTTCGAGATGAACAGGCGGACGTAGAAAGGGGCGTTGACAAAAAACTGCGCTCAAATTGGACAGTTTTCAGGCGCCTGCTTCTTCTTCTTCTTTTGCTTTTAATGGCGGTTGGCAAACAGCTTCCGGGTGCATTAGCGCCACCCACTAATCTGGAGTGTGGACACAGGATCTACAGTCTCTCAACCGATAACAAAACAAAGAACAACAGGAGACCAACGGGGAAAAACTTTTCTCATATTCTATTCATTAGTCTCGTTGACCCTAAATACTCCAGAAGAAGTTTCCAACATTTGTCACGATAACTTTTCTTTAGTATGATATTTTACTCTCTAATCAGTACATTTTTTAAAACGTATCTCGCTAAATCGTGCTTCTGACAGAACAATACCACATGGTCCACAGTTTCTTCTTCTTCACAAAATTCACATTTTCCATTATTATGCTTTTCCAGTAACACAGAGGGAACTGTTAAGACCAGCATGACCATTCCTTATTATAATACTCTCTATTTTCCTATTTCGTCCACTAGATCCTCGGTCCCAACCAATAGTTAATTTTTTAAAAAGATATCTTCCTTTACTCCCTTTATTCCATTCATTCTGCCATATCTTTTAGATTTGTCCACTTTAACTTCTGCCTTACTTAGATTTGCATTAATGTTATTTCTCCCACTCTTCAAAGCCCTTTTGCTGCTTTATCCGCCTTCTCATTCCCATCAACAGGGACCCACGCAAAATTAACAGACGACCACATTTGATGGATTCTGAATAGTGATTGTACTATTTCATACAATAAATCCTCTCTACTCCTGGAGTGCACAATTTCAAACTCATTAATACTGCACATGAATCTGATGTAATTACCACTCTCTCTGGCCTGACGCCCTCTACCCATTGTAAGGCAATAACTATGGTCATCATCTCACATGCAAACACAGATAAATCATCATCACCAAGTCTCTTTCCACACTCAACATTGAATTCTGGGATTGCATGCTGCTGCTGCTGTTCTACCAATCTACGGGTCTTTAGATCCATCTGTATGAATCTGTAAATAATTATAGTAATTCCTTCTGATGTATGACTTCAAGAGCTTACAGTTTCCCCCACATTCATCTCTTATCAGCTCAAGGAGGCCAAGATCAATTTCTGGCTGTGGCAGTAACCAAGGAGGAATAGCTGGCAGAACAACAGTTAGAATAACTCTTATCCAGTAAACCCAATTCACTAGCCATCTTCTTAACAACCCAACCAAAGCTCTTAGTTGGCCTTTCATCGTGTTCCCAGCATGGCTCAACAGCACTTATTGTCGAAAGGTTGTTATGTCCTTGTAAATTGACCCAATATGTCATTATGATCTGCATTCTTCTCAACTCAAATGGCATTTCCCCCATTTCTACCGGCAATGTAGGCCCAGATGTTGTTATAAAAGCCCCACGACATATCCATAATGCTTGTGCTTGTATTGCATCCAGTTTTCCCAACAAGGTTTTATATGCCATACAGTCATAATCTAGAACTGATCTTATCAAACCTTTATGTATCTTTGAAAGCAGACCTGTCAGATCCTCACTCTGTTCCCAGCAAGCATCTCATCACATTTAAAACCTTTTTACATTTATTTTCCATTTGATCAATATATACATTCCAGGTGAGCCTAGCATGAAACTACATTCCTAAAAATGTAAAGAGTCTATCCTTTTCAGCTGCTTGCGATATGAATACATTGTGACCTCTGTTCCAATTTTCTTTCTTGTAAAGAAAAGCGTAGTCGTTTTCTCAACAGCAATTTTAAATCTCCCTTCCAATAGCCGACGTTCCACTCTTTTGATTGTTTCCTGCATCTGTTTCACAACATATTCCACATGGAAAATATAGATAAAGGTCCGCGCACTTTGACTCCCTTAAGTGATATTAGCACAAGTGACGTTTTGATCCATACATATTTTAATGCTCCACCCGCCCTATCGTCAAATACTCTATGTTTGGGGTCAAAATAGAGTATTTTATTTTGCCCTTGTTGATTCGACGAACACAAATGCTACATCGAAAAAGCATGTTTTACTAATATCTGATTGGTTGGTTTGGCCCTGTAAAACATCGACACGCAGCGAGAGAGCAGTGTCACTCTTCTGATCAGCTTTCTGTAAGCGCCCGCTGCCGGCCAAACAGCTGACTACCAAAGGGTATTGTGCGAGTTGTTTCGGGCCGGAGCGCACGTATGACACATATATACCATTACTGACCACACGATCGAATGTTAGACGGACTTTATGGAGGAGTTATATGTTGATAATTCCGCTGTCCCTGAGAAGTGCCGCGTCAGAGCGCGGTGCCGTTACGCACGGCCGTTCACTTTGTTTACCTACCTTCATTAAATAAAAAACGAATTGCCTGCAAACACCATGCTGCTACAGTATAACCATACATACCTCTACACACGTCAGACTGGTCAGTTATTCTGCTTAATTATGAAGGAGATCATCATCCTAGCCTCTTTTCCAACTTCTTATGTAGCAAAAGGAGCTTCTCCTGTTTTATCCTTGAGACACATTGCACTGCACACACTATGTGGCCACGTGCGAGGTGAGATATAGTCAGGGCCATAAGTATTTGAACTGTGACACACAATGGATTTTAAACTAATCAGTCAATATGTGGTTGAAATGTAGACTTTCAGCTTTAATTCAATGGATAAAACAAAATAAATCACAATAACCGTTTAGGAATTACAGCCACTTTTACACAGGTCATCCCCATTTTCAGAAGCTCAAAAGTAATTGGACAAATTAACATAATTGTGAATATAATCATTATTTTTAATACTTGGAGGAAAATCATTTGCAGTCAATGATTGCCTGAAGTCTGGCACCATAGACATCACTAAATGCTGAGTTTCCCTCCTTTGAGATGCTTTGCCAGACCTTTTACTGCAGCCTCCTTCAGCTGCTGCTTGTTTTTCTGCCTTCAGTTTTATCTTAAGTGAAAAGCCTGCTCAATTGGGTTGAGATCAGGTGACTGACTTCACCAATTGAAGAATATTCCATTCCTTTGCCTTGAGAAGCTCTTGGGTTGTTTTTACAGTATGTTTTAGGTCGTTATCCATCTGCACTGTGAGGCGCCATCCAATCAGTTTTTTAGCATTATGCTGAATCTGAGCAGATAGTTTAGCCCTAAACACCTCAGAATTCACCCTGATACTTCTATCAGCTGTGACATCATCAATAAACACCAGTGACCCAGTTCCATTGGCAGCCATACCTGCCCATGTCATACTGCCTCCACCATGTTAGACAGATGATGTGGTTTGTTTCGGATCATGAGCCGTTCCTTTCCTTCTTCACTCTTTTCTCTTCCCATCATTCTGGTACAAGTTAATCTTGGTTTCATCTGTCCAAAGAATATTTTTCCGAAACTGGTCAGGCTTTTTCAGATGTTTTCTGGTAAAGTCTAATCTGGCCTTCCTGTTCTTCAGTGTGACCAGAGGTTTGCACCTTGTCGTAAACCCTCTGTATTTAGATTCATGAAGGCGTCTCTTGATTGTAGACTTTAACAATGGCACGCCTACCTCCTCCAGAGTATTCTTGACTTCAGTAGATGTATATGAAGGGGTTTTTCTTCACCAAGGTACACACATTTTTTGAACCTAACAATGGCCTCCTTCACTTGCATCGACACCTTTTTGGTCCGCATGCTGAGAGTTCCAAGGACCAGCTACCAACTGCTAATATAACATTTTGAATCCTATTTGTCGGCATAATTTGTCATGAAATAGTGACAGAACAGACCACATCTGGCCATGAAACCGTTTGTCAGACAATTGTCCAATTACTTTTGAGCCTCTGAAAATGTGAGTGGCTGCGTAAAAATGGCTGTAATTCCTAAACGGTTATTGTGATTTTTTTGTTTTATCCATTGAATTAAAGCTGAAAGTCTACACTTCAACCACATATTGACTGATTAGTTTCAAATCCATTGGACTTGTGTTAATGAGCAAAATTTGAAAAATTGTGTCACAGTCCAAATACTTATGGCCCTGACTGTATATTAGAGGATTATTGCTAAAATAGTGTCGGTCCCAATCATCCGATATAATTTGGTTTCACCAAATCAAACAGATACCAACCCAAAATTCTTACTAGCTACTGGGTGAGCTACCCCCCTACCTTGGAAGTCAAAACCCAAAATATATTTATATATTCATACACATTAACAGAGAGCAGTGAAAAGTCAGATGTGACGTGGATGAAAGAAAGACAGAAAATAAGTGTTTTATTCCACCTGAAACATGATTCATAGACGCCACCAGCACAGTGACTAACTGCTTTGATTTGAAGCAGCTCGGCGTCACCGAGCACAGGAACTTTCTCAGATTTGGATGTCTGGTTGTCATGGAGGCGAGGCTGTCGGCCTTGGTTACCATTACATTGATAAGCTGCTCACTGGGCATTTCTTAATTAGATCACTGTTGGATGCAGACATCCTGTGTACTCAGGGACAATATTCAGTGGTGTGTGTGTGAGTGCATGCAAATACATTACTGTCTGTCTCTACACCTGTATATATCCATCAGTGTGCGCATGCAAGCGTGTGTATTCAGCCTATATCCTCTTGACATCAGCATAGAAACAAACAGTGCTCCCGTTTCATAAATAGGCACTTAGTGCTCGCAAGAAGACTCATTTATCATTATTTGTTTGGGATGCTGAAAATGCCCCATGCATTGTGAAGCCAAAAACACTTTACTAAGTTGGTGAGTTCATGTAAAGTTTTTAAGACTCAAGAGTCGACATAAAAATATTTAATAAAGAAATGTGGTTGATAGATGAGACCAATCCGTCCTAATGCTGAGTGACAGTGGCCTGGATCACCGTGACGCACAGTCGTGTCCCGGTTTGAGCCGCGTGGTCCCACTCACAAACACAGCAGGCACAAAGTTAGAGGGCAGGATATACTTCATTAGATCTACACGTCCTGACAAGTGACCACAGGGCACTCAGTGTGAAAGTTCATTACAGGAAGTTTATGCTGTAGTTTTGCTCTTTCTCTTTATCTATCTATATATATATATATATATATCACTAGTGTTATCACTAAGGGACTTTAGGAGGCTATTCTGAGGGAGAGTTTCAATAATATATGCTTTCCAACATCTGAGGAATATCTTGTCTTTTATAGTCCCCCACAAAGAGAAGTGGAACTGCAGCAAAGCTACTTCTCACTGGGATGAGAGAGAAAGAGTAAAACACATTCTGTGTGGTTGTAAGTGTGGTGTGTGTGTGTGTGTGTGTGTGTGTGTGTGTGTGTGTGTGTGTGTGTGTGTGTGCACATTTGTGTCTGAATATTCATTTTCAAATGTGTGTTTTGTATCTGTTTTGCATGAGGGAACACTTACAGAGAGATATGACAACACTCACAAAGACTTTAAAGCGCATAATAAAGATACAAAAATGATTCAAAAGCTAGGGATAAAACCACAGGAAGAGACATTCAAGCATGTACGTAGCCATATATACATATCATATCCTGCATGAGGAGTATCCACTCTTACATGTACACTCACACACAAGAACATGTGCTGGAGCTTCGCGAGTGCGCTGTGTGCGCCTCCTGTGAGGGATTTGTAGAAGATTGCAGTGAACATAGCGCAGGATTTCTGTCATCATTGAACACATGGGGAGAGGAGTCTGCCTAGACAGCAGCATTGACAGATTGCATGAATAATTTAGGAACAAAGTGAGAGGCCTTATGGACCTCTGAATCACTACCAATGACAGCTGCCTGCTCTGACTTTGACTCCTCTCTCATCTTTTTTAATGCATATTATTTCCATAAATTCCTCTCCTTACATCTAAGTGTCTGTACGCAAAGTGCACAGTGGTGATTCTCTGACATGCTAACAGGAAGCTATGGCCTGAGGGACAAAGCTAAATGACTTTTTAGAAACAACAGCACTGCAAGAGCTCACTCATAGTTTACTTGAAGGGATGACACCCAAAGTGGCTCACCTCCTTAGTGGTTGTGGATGTGTAGAGGACCTGGAGATAGATATCACTACAAAGTTACAGATGTTGAAGTACAAAATGATCTCTAAGCGATCCACACTTAGATCATCAGCATGCTGTAAAGGGCAGAAAGTCTTTATTGATTTGCAATTTTCTGTCAGATGTAATTGTGGCATGGTGATTAGTGGCCTTGTTGATTTCAGAAGGAGGAGGAGGAGGAGGAGGAGGAGGAGGAGGAGGAGGAGAGGGCTGGAGGGGGAGAAGGTAATAAAAGCTGGTGGAAAATGTTTAAAAAGTGGTTGCTGCATTGCGGAGGTCCAGTATCAGTCAGACACCAGCTACACATCGGCAGTGTGCCAACCTTTAAAGAGGCAGATGTTGTCCGAACTCCAGATGTTTTACTAATTTACCATCTCGCACTCCTGTCACTGTCACCAGCGGAGACAAAAAGGAAGAGCTTGTTACTGCGGTTATGATGAACCATTAGTCACATTTGCATAATCATCACGACTCAGGAACAATAGTTTTGTTTATCGTGTCTTTTTTTCTTTTTGTCCAGCAGAAGTACTTTGCAACTCCGAGCAAAACTTTCTATATACTTTGATGTTTCCTTACCGGGACCACATCCAGGCAAAGCTTTTGATTACAATACTACTGCATTGTGGCGATTTTGAGTTGCTTGTACTTAACTTAGATCTGAATACTTCTTACACCGCACAGCATATATCTCAGGGACGATAGATCTCACACCAAGTATCTTTTTACAGTAATACATGACATTTCTTTTCCCATGCTGGCTGACTTTTGTTTATCTGGATTAATCACAATACGACAGTTATAGATTTGACTTCTCGGCTGGACTTTGGGCTGATTAGTTGAGCTATTCTCTGGTTAGTTGCTGCTATGTGTGTACATTTAGATCCGCTAGAGAAACACAATGTCTGTACATTTTCTTTATTGTTTCGTCCGAGTACATACACACATAAGATATCCCCAAAAGTTGGGAGGGAGGCGACAAACATGGCCCACTTCACTGCACCATGTTTGAATTTAAGCCAAGCTGCAGGGGTTGAAATATTCACTCACGATTAAAGAGGGTTTAAAATCCTGTCTGGGGTGTGTGTCTGCGTGTGTGTGTGTGTGTGTGTGTGTGTGTGTGTGTGTGTGTGTGTGTGTGTGTGTGTGTGTCTGTATGTATGTCACAGCTAGAGAAGGTGGGAGTCAAAAAGGATTGCAGGCTGCATGCCTGCCAGTGCTTGACTTGATTTTAACTTTGGACAACTTGC
This sequence comes from Leptoclinus maculatus, assembly GCA_032191485.1. Taxonomy (NCBI): domain Eukaryota; kingdom Metazoa; phylum Chordata; class Actinopteri; order Perciformes; family Stichaeidae; genus Leptoclinus; species Leptoclinus maculatus. Next base: position 17,731,713 of record JAVDOI010000011.1, on the reverse strand, counting down.
CCCAAGACTTCAGAAATGTGTTCCAAGTCACTTCTTCAAGGCTACCAAAAACAATCAAGGTGCATACAGCCTAAATCCCACTCGGCACTCTATAATCCCCACAGCCTTTATTAAAGACTGACCTTTTTCAAGATGGATTAAAAAAAAACAACCTCCAAATCCAATGATTTTCAAATGGCCTTTTTGCACTAGAAGTGATTAGAAAAAGCATTCCTGTTCCCCATGTCACGTACAGAGGGACTGGCAGACAGACCTACGGTAATCTGAATTTTCACCACCACCCTCCCTCCCTTACCCTCTTTCAAAGAGAAAGTTGAAGGTTTATTAGAGTTGGTGGCCTGTGATTGTGTTTTAATGAGAGAATGACTGCGGAGGGGAGATAAGGCATCGAGTTCGGGCTGAGAGGTCCTCGGCGGGATTAGAATAATCATCAAAAAACGCCATGTCTTTAAAAAACACACAATGGAACAGGGCCGCTCCTGTCATCCTCCACTCCTCCGCCCATTCATCCCACCATCCCACCATCCCTCCATCCCTCCACCCCGACACCAGTCGGCCAATTGACATTCCAGCGCGATGGTCTCCTGCTCACGGTGGAATGTGACATTTCCTCTCATCACTCTCTGTGCTGAGCCGAATGTGCGGTTTTACAGATTAGAGAGGGGACAGTGAGAAAACGTGATGGTGTGGGGAGAAGATGAGACAGATGCGAGAGAGCGAGGGGGCACAGTCAGTGAGAGAGAGAGAGAGAGAGGATGAGATGGAGGGAGATAAAGAGGCATTCAAGTACTGAATTAATGCGACTCATGCTAATGAGGCATTCAAATACAGCGGCATCATTAGCCGCCACGATTTCAGTATTCCTGCGTCCTGTCTTCTTGTGTACCTTTATTTACATCTTCCCTATTTAATGTCAACAATCAACTTCTGGCATTTCATTATGGAAATCACCAGCGTCAGAGGGAGGAATATCACGGCGCTTATCAACAGGTTACCTATAAATGTCACATGTTAATGTGACATTAAGACTTGTGATGCACTTAGACTGTGACACAACGGCGTTGTTCATATACTTGGCTGTGTACTTTGTGTGTACTGTACCAGAAGGATTAAAGAGTTGATCCCCTGGGGGATATCAGCAGGATTTTGTGGCCACTCGGGGGCAGCAGAAACAAGCTATAAAAGCATAATTTATATTGATATGACCAATTGCGAGCAAAAAATGTATTTTTTACACGTCCAGCTAATAGGGAGCACCGTTAGCATGATTTGTAGTCGTGTTTTAGCCACCTGATGAATATAAGTCCAATATTCACTCTCCTCCAGCTCGGTGTTGCTTTCCATCAACACCTGAGAAAAATGTATAGCTCTTTAGCTGCTAAATGCTTCACTATGTCCATTATGTTCAGGAGCTAGTTGCTAACTTTGTCTTTCTGCCATTTGGACCGGTCAGGTTTAGTGTTGAGTGGGTTTATGAGCGCTTTTAAGCTGAATACAGCTGTGAGCTGCTGGAAATTAGGTTAACGAGAATGATAAATTGAGCTAAAACCATAAAGTAAAGTTGTGGGAAGTAAAACCAAAGCAATGAGCTGGATCAGGACACCCAGGGTAGCCATTGTTATACGCAAGTTTATCTTGACCCTAATTCTATCTCACACACGTAAAATTAGATTAGAATGAGCAGAATGAGAAAAACACAGTTGGAGCAGAATAAATGTGTGCATTGCAACTTCTCACAGCTCTCCTGTGTGAATGATATACGTCAGGGTCCCATGAATTATGAACGCTGATTAGTTTCTCAGTGTAAATTTGGAGTGAAACAAAGGTGGAGGCAGAGTGAGGAAAATGATAATGATGCCTTGGGCTGGATGGTAAGAGAGTCAAACTGGGGTGGAGAGTGAAAGTACAGTGATGTTGTACTCTTGTGTGAGCACGAGTGGAAAAACAAAATGAAAAAACAACTAAAAAACAGTTAGACCGCTGCTTAATTATTCATCAATAATCCCAAATCCTTAAAAAAAACCTAATGTGAAGAGCTTGTGTGGGATTAAATGTGTGAATATTATTAAGTGATTACCTGTGTGTGTGTGTGTGTGTGTGTGTGTGTGTGTGTGTGTGTGAGTGTGAGTGAGCGATCAAGAAGTGTAGCATCTGATCTCACCATGTACCCTCACAGAGAATCATAACTTCTCATTAATATCGTTGTCCCGTGTTAAGCGTAAAGCTTCAGTCATTAACGCCTGAGCAGAAACCTGACAGGGATATCAAGGTTTCGGTTATAAACAAGTCGTGATTTCACAGAGGACAGGTGTTTAACATTGATACAGGCCACACAGTCACACAGCCCAAAACACAACGATGCCACAGAGGGCGTTGTGTTACTTTGATTCCACCCCTGCAGGGGATAGGGATATATGTGAACTCTGCTCAACTGGAACTCTCGCTTATTTACTGCTCTCTAAACACTGTTTAAATCACACCAGCTAATCTGAAAGGCTTTACCAGTGTTGATGTGTGTGTGTGTTTGTGTGTATACAGTTTGCGAGAGCGAGAGCGAGGGCGAGGGAGAGAGGTGGGAGACGGATAGAAAGAAAGGGGGCGAGGTAGTTTGTGGCCTCTCTCTCTCTCTCTACGGGGAGAGGGGATTATGTTTCTCTGCTGTCATGTGTTCTGACATTCAGAATGTTATTAAACTTCAATAGGCTGAGCTCAGGGTTCACTGATTACTCTTACTGGGGCTGAATCCATTATTCAGGGTTTACTTCACACCGTGGGTTTACCAAAATCACAATCACACCTGCACGCTGCTCACACCGATGCATACACACCTGCACATGCACTCATGCATGTATGCAAGCTCCCTGCGGACACTCACGCCCCAACTGCAGATAAATGCATTAGTCCGAATGCGTCATTACTGCAGTGAGGCATTTTAGGTAAGGCCAATCTGATTTGTGTGCCTGCTAAATATGCATCGGGTACTGAAGGAGAGGGCTGAAATTTAGAGTTAAGAATGTTTCTATAGTGATGCGAGTGTCTTTTAAGTGAACTCTGGCATCGAGAATGAGAACAAAAAAAAAAGCTGTCCACTTAAACTGGAGAGATTGCCCACTCACAGCTCCCAGCAAACACAACACCATGCACTGGTAGAATGAAAAACGTCTCCTATTGTCTAAAAAAACCTGTTCCTTTTCAACACAAGAATGGAAATGACAGCTGAAGCATTGCTTTGCAATGAAGAGATTTAAGTTGGGAATTCTGGCCTATTGAGTGAAATATTACATTGAAATGGAGGGTATTTCCTGCTGCTTGGATTTTGACCCTATCCTCCAGAGTGATTGGCTGGGAGTCTACCTGGGTTGTGCAGGGAGCCTCCCCAGCTTTGATCGCTGTGGAGAGAAGCCCTGTTCCATAATCCCCTCATCTGTCATTCTGTCCGAGGCAATGTGGGCTGCCATACATCTCTCCCCTCACTCGCTCTCCTGCTCTTTCTGAATCCAGCGCCCAATCACTACCCCCATCCATCTTCCCCTGAAGGCCGTCGCCTGCCTCCGTCCACCGAGATGGACAGATGGCAAACAGAGGAGGAGAAGTCGGGTTCTGGGCGCCGGGTTTTCCCTTAACTTTAGGAGGTCTGGCAGCGGAGCAACTTCTCTGGTCCCCCAACAATGAGAGAGCACATATTTCAAACGCGGGACAGTTAATCTCGAGAGCATCGGACTAACAGGCTCTGTCCCGTGATTGACTGTCCCCTTTCAGTGGGTCCCTGGGTGACCCTCAACACCACAGAGACGCGGGAGGACCCATAAAGCTCCAACTGGGCGATAACTCATCATATTCTCATACGTTTTCATTTACAGAGCAATAGAGCCACGTTATGAGTTATAAATTAGCAGCTAATGGGAGACGTGAAGCTTCAAACTGTGAGCCTTGATGTGTGTACTGACCACTGAAGTGCTGAAGCAATATTTAATTTAGTGGCCTGCCTCAGGCCAGTGTAGTATCCGTGTCTATCCACCGGTATGTGCGGACAGAAGGGGAGTCTTTCTTAGGTAGTGTTGGCTCTGCACTGCAGCACAGTTCATTTAAATTGAAACAATGAAAATGGGGTTTTAGTTTGATTTAAAGCTTTTTACATCCACATCAGATTAACAGTCTGGCTCTTTTTATCCACACCCTTCACTTATAGGGGACTGAAATACACAACTTAAAGCCAAGTATGTAACATGCTGTAGCGAGCAATGTGTAGTGGCAATTTCCGTGTATCGCCAAATGTGCCGTTAGATACTGTGTTCAGATCTCATCCTGCTGCGAGTACGAGTCTCGCAGACTCAGGGAAACCGCCCGAGGGCTGGATGAACGAGAGACGAGAGGTGCTACATGCCATTGAACTCAGTCTTGCAGCATCTCCGTGGGCGGAGAGAGTGTGTGCTCGGGCTTACGTGCACCCATGTCCATTTCTGTGCCTATGTCTTTGCTCATGTATATGTGCGTGAAGGAAAACTCCCACGCAGAAATGTGTGCAGCCACTGCCTACAGCTGATTGTGGGTGTACGCAGCACACACGGAGGGAACAGTTGAATTACAAGTGACTTACAAGATAAAAGTAATGAGGAAGAGTCAACATCCATGAGGATATGTGTGACTCTGCCCTTTTGCTACAGACTGAGGCAGTTTACTTAAGCTGTTCCGAAGAGGAGCAAGCATTAGACCCCCCCCCCCCCCCCCCCGCTCAACACGAGCTGGCAGCAGCATCTTCCCCACTATTGATTTCCTTTCTGTGGCTCACATGCCAGGAGACAACTGCAACAAAGTTAGACCTCCTCTCTTCTTCATAACAGTGTTATTGAAATGCAAAGGAAGAGAAAAAAGATAGTTTTGGACCTCCTTTATAAAACAAGACGCCCACAACAAAAATGAATAGTAAGCTCCAACGTGACGTACACAAACAATATTTTTAACTGAAGTAAAATCAACCAAAATTAAGACTTAATATAAAATATTCTCACAAGCCCTGGCATCTGTTAACACACACACACACAACCGTAGGATAACTTCTCCAAGGTCAAAGGTTCCTGGAATACCAAAAACATTCTGTGTTGACATTGAAGTTGACTGGGGCATTATATAAAAACATCCTTGTGCAACTAAATCACAGTCCCGGGTATCTATTTGTATGCTGACTACATCCTAAAAATGAATACGTGTTGTTGTATTATCTTACAGAGGTACCACTTTGCAAAAAAAAAAAAAGGAAAGAAGCATGGCTACTGGTGTAATTGACCGTTGGCTGCAGCAGCAATGGTCCAATCATAGTTTAGCAAGCGTACGGCACGGCAGACCTGTCAAGCTCTGGATTCCTCCATGTGCTAAAGTGTGTGTCAGGTCTGCAGTAAGAGCAATAGTATGAAGAAAGAGTGTGGAGGGTGGTGTCTTGTTTTTAAGCCTTTCCAATCCCCCCCCAAAAAATCCAGAACAACAAACAAGACATTCATCAAACTGTGTGTTTATCTGCTCTAATGTAAGCTACAAATGGTAGCATGTCATGTAACTGAGATAAGTTCGGTCACAGCTTACATAAAAAAAAAGCCCCATAATAACACATCCACTAAGTGGCAAATTTACAATCCAGCAAAACCAGCATAATGTGAGACAGGATTAGCCTACATTTGTTTCTAGTCCTCCAAAGCCTTTTCTCTGTTAACGTTAAAAGTGACACTGTTTGAAAATTCCAACAATAAAGTGTTAACCTCGGGTCTGCTTGTCCAAGTAGGCTGCGTACGTTAAGTAGCCAGTTACGTTAGAATGACATCCTAACAATTTTTCATATAGGCTATAATATAGAACTATAGCTCTACGCTACAATACAAGAACAATAATGTATTTCCATGTCTACATGAATCATTTTGCCAAGGACATGCAGCTTTAGCCTCAGTCTTTTAACACGGTTTCATGTACGTATGTAGCCACGGGACTCGGTTTAAACTGAGTCAGCCGGAAATATTACCAACTCATTTCGCTAACGTTAGCTTAATTAGCTAGCCAGCTACAGCTGATGGGATCTGCTAGTGTCATTTCAGCCAAAATCATCATTAGAAATGTAAAGCCTGCGTTTGTCTTCAGCAGATGCCAAATCAAGAACGTTCGTCTGGGTCTATTGGAGGTCCCTGTTAGGGAATATGCTTATTACTAGTGTGTGTGTGTGTGTGTGTGTGTGTGTCCACTGTATGATGCTGCTGCTTATCAAAGAGAGAATCTGCACCTGGACACAATTAACCATCACTTTCAATGACTCTCCAGGCTGGAACAAGATCTCTCATTGGTACTTTCCACCTCTTTGTTTGCATTTCTGTTTCCTCATCAAGATTTCTTATTCACTCCTACACACTATATCTGCTGCCTTCATCATCATCGGTGCACCTGCAGGTGTTTCTGAGCATCCTCATTATTTCACTGGTGAGTGCGTCTCTTTTTAATTGTAACACTGAAGACAATACACTTTCAAAGGACATTGTAACTTTACGATGTGATTTAATGGTCTTCAAATGATCCAGCGCAGGTGAAGCGTCCAGATTTCATTTTAGATAAGGACTGATTACTTAAAACCTGGGGACGTGGTTTCATTCTCCCAAGTTTAATTTCATCTGAGGTGCTCGCTCAGAGTGCCAGGGACTCCTGAAATCCAGTGGGCAGTCACTGGAAATTAAAATCTAGACATGTACTGGGGGACAGTACTATATGTCTGATGTGATATGAATAAATGGTGCTGGAATCACATTTAAAGTAAGTGTACGAGTCTCTTCAAACACCTTGTGTCTAAATCATAAACGAGACACTTCAGAACTGGGTGAGAAAGATAGAGATGATAATTATACAGCAGGCCTTGGGTTGTCAGCGGGAGAAAGAGCGGGGCCTCTCCGGTTGTTGATGTCACTAATCATGGGGTGTGACACAGCATGACACCCTGCTATTTCTATGTAACCCACCCACACACACACACACACACACACACACACACACACACACACACAAAGCAATACGCCACACATTCTATATTTGTATCTTCATCACAACAGGAATAATTTCCCCTTCCAGGCTGAACAATATGAGAAATGACTGTTGCATGGCATGTTTCTTCCGAGTGATGTACGTTTCGTTTGAACCCTCGCGCACTAATTCAATTTCCAAAACTGAATGTATGCAATCAAGGAAAGAAAATAAATAACGAAACAAGCTAATGAATTAATCATCAAGCAGAGTTCGGGCACATACAGGTGCGCTGACAATTTGTCCACGAACGCTACAGCTTCATTGATACGTCACTTGTCAGTTTGTGTCTGGAGTAAAGCAATGGAGTAATGACATTCTGGTTCATTGATGCCACAGATATATATATAACTATAACTCAAATTATCAAGGATAGATATTCCTTTGACTTTGTCGTCATCTATGTTCTAAAGTGCACTGAGTTTGAAGTACAATTTTATACTTGGGTCTTTCTGTACTCGAAGACAGAAAGCCCCTCCTCCACCTGTACGCTCTGAGCTTACATTCCCTCCAGGGGGAAGTAAATATCATCACTCTTCACACCCTGCTGTGCTGAGCTTGCTGTTCCTTGTGGGAAGTGATGAGGACAGCGCCTAGACGCCATTAATGCTGTACATATGACCCACATCTACGTAATAATCTATCTGAACTGAATGAAGTGAATTCACGAGTAATGTAAAATCACGACAAAGATATTTACGCCCAAAAACGGTGACGATATGTTTCCGATGTAGGGGAAGAAGCAACAAGTGTGCATTAAAGCAGACTATTTTGTTGGTAGTGACCAACCCAGAGAGAATGATCACCTGATTCTCCAGTTCCTCACAGAGTGTCTTTCAGCTCGTTGATTTGGTTTTCCAGACTTCACAGTTGTTTCCACTGTTGTTTTCAGACAAAGAAGGCAGTTGTTAGCAATATTGGACTCTAAACGACTGCTATTTTTGCTCCATGTCAAGGCCACTGGTTCGCCAAATCAACTGTGATAATACATCAGTGCCTTACAGCTTGTTGCACTGCTTCAAAGTGGCAAAAAAAGAATTAATTTAGGTTTAAGTTAAATCCCCCAAAAGTAGCCTCAACTCCTGCCTGACGGTGGCATTGGAGGGAGAGCATTATGGGGAAGGTCGGATCAAGTTTGTAGGAGAAAAAGCTGACGATGTGTCTGAGTCAAAAACCGTAAAATGACTGCTGAATTAAGTGGCAGACCAGCCCAGTGTCATGGCAGGTTGTGAAATAGTCACGCAATGCAATCAATTGGTTTCATGTACAGAGAAACAAATTGTCTATGTCACGTAGCACAAAAACAATGGCAATGGAAAGTCAATATAGGATTCTTTTTTTCGTGGTGGACACAGAAATTAAACACATCCACAGGACTATGCAACAGTCAGAGCTGGTGACGTAGTATTTAATATTGAGAAAGACCACTTATGGTGGGTTGAAGGGGAGGTGGATGGCTCCAACAAACACTTTCAACCTCGAGACCGGTGTTCATAAAACGGAAAGGCATCAGATTTGAACACGGCAGAGGACGCTTGTTGCACGTCATCATCCTCTTTCTCTCTCTCACCACATAAGACGTCGCTCTTTGCTAGAAAAAAACACATTCTGCAATAATCTCCTGAGTGTTGTGCTCTGTTTTCTTCTATACAAGTCTATCTACCTGCTTTTATGGAAATTATGTTTGCATGCTGATGCAAATTAATCTGAGTGAAATGCGTGTAAAGGTCTGTACTTTCTAATTTGCATGACCCTCACGAGGACCTTTGAAGTCTACACAAGTTGGTTCTTTATAATTGTCATGCAATGCGTCTTTTTAAATGTTTTGTTCTTGAGTTTAAGTGCATGATAAAGAATGTGGTGATGGAGGACTGTGGTTGTTTTAATTGAGAGGCAACTGTGTTAAACAGCTGTTCTTCTGTTTTATTGTGATTGTTTGTATTCCATGTTGTATATGTTACATGTGATGTTTGTACCATCTTGGCCAGGTTTAAAAAAAGACAGATTACTTTTGGATCACTGCACTGAATATGTGACTCCTGTGGAAATAAAACCGAAGAAATAAATAGTTTATATCTTTATTCTGTTACAAAAGCATGATGACTTCCTTCCAGGACACTTTGGTTAGAAAAAAAAAAGATTATTTCTCAAAAGACTGAATCCTAATAGTTGTATTCATTTACTTTTTTTTTTTTATTGACCATCGTTTTTTATTTTAAAACTCAGTAACACCCTTTCCATAGTCTACAAAAAAACAACAATAATGATGTTTCCGGTAAACAAACTGTTGATTCGATTCCAGTAGTAAAATACTGTGAAAAAGGAAAACCACAAAGAAATACTCAAATGGTGTTAAATCTCAAGCACTTAAAAAACACCAACAGGAAATCCTTTTTGAAATTGCAAAACGAAATTAAAATTAAATAAACTCTTGAAACAACATTAGCGTCTACAGATTAATCAACATCAGTGTGTGAGTGTTTTATTTTTTACACTCTTCAAAGTGTAACACTTTCCCGGCACCCCAACTCTCCTTTATAATACAAACATTGAGTGTCTTTTTTTGTCTTCTTTTTCTTTTTTACAAATCTGTTATGGCATATAAAACATCTGTCTGAAGGTAAAGCCTTCACTGAAGAGTGCTGTGCCTTGTTCTAATTAATACAACATCAGCAAAAGAAGACGCATAGATGAGGGAAGAAAGGAAAAGTACTCACGCGGTAGGCAACTAATTCAGGTACACTGAGGCATGATGGGGGAGCGGAACAAATATTTTCACTACGGGAAGAGAAAAGCCTTTTTATATACACAATAGGTGGAGATATGTATGATTTCAGTAAACTCTGACGACTGCCAATTTTGGTGATATATCAGATTTGGTACCGTATTCTTTAAAGCAGAAACTCAGAGGAGAAGAAAAATAATTCACAACCAGCTGTGGGAGCAGGAGATGAGTGCAGCCTTTGTACAGGCGCTCGGGCCTCCGCTGTGAAACCAGAGGTCAACGAGACCGTGCGGTACATCATCTAAAGCTGACCTCTGGCACTCGGCAGCAACTGGAAACCCCATTTCAAGCAACAACCTTCAAGTCACCTTAAAATAAAATCACACCTTTGGACACTGTTGGACTCTTAGTGTGATGATGATGATGATGTTCAGTGGAATTTCAGGACTGCTTGGACTTAAGCTGGTGATTTTCAAAACCCTACATGATTTCTGTTCACACAGGTGACCAAGCGGCTGAACTGTCTCCGCAGTGGAACAGTTGTGTAGGCGGAGAGAGGCAAAGATGCTCGTGTTGGAAGAAGACATAGAATGCACCCTTTACTGTGATGCATAGTGCAAAACTGTTACTGGTTCTCTTTGATATCATTATGAACTGTTTTTAAATAATGACGTACGTCTTCTCTAGGAATCAATGGGCTTAGGGGGAGTGTCACAGACAGGGTTGGGAGTTAAAGCATTAAATCCCCACAAAAACATGATATATTCATTAGGACGACAACCAACGAATTGTTGTCGCGTCCTTTCATTGGGAGTTTCTGATAATAAGGGAAATATATATATATATATATAAAATCATGTCGGCCTTATTCTTTTTCTGTCCTTTCATTCTAAATCACAACATGACCTGAAGTCTGTTTTCTGCTGGTCAGTCACCCATGGGAATATTAAAATAAACCACTAAAGAAATGCAAAGTACATCACCATCATCATTTTGTGCTGCGAGTATTGAAATGTTTTCAGGTGGGAATTTTCTTTTAAGGCCTGCATGTCAAACCCAGGCTGTCTGCCCGTTGTCCACCTCTGCCACTCTGATGTCTGCTTACTTGACTTGATCTGAAAGGGAGAGCTCTACAGCCGAGCAGTAACCTCGACTTCTAGTAAACACAGATGAAGTTAACTGTGGATCTGTCAGTCACGGCAAGTGTTCCAAATCGCCAAAGAGGAGGCCAACTTTCCTTTTTCAGGCCACTAAATTGGGAGTGAATAGTTGCACTGCCCATTTCATTAAAACGGAATGCAGCTGAAAATACAGCACAGGAGGGGGTGGGATATGCAGCAACACATCCAACAATAGTTTGAGCAATATTTTCTCCAGATTATATCTGAATTTGCCAATCTTTCGTCTTTAACGTGCGCTGCAAATAGACCCCCCCAGTATATCAATGGATATGCTATGAATGTCACAACAGTAGAATACAGTGTATGGTCACTCAGTACGTAGCCATAATGCGTCAGTGTGTTTTTCCTCTATATTCTATAACCGTTCTCTTTTCTCAATCCGCCCTCTGACTGTTTTTCTGATCATTAAATAGTCAAACTGTTGGTCAAACACATGACCCAGTAGCAATAAGTGTATCTGTGTGCATTTGTGAGAATGGTCATATGGCGCAAAAAACGAGGCATGATGTGTTTAAATGAGGTGTAGCAGCGGATGCATGTTTTTTTTGTAGCCCGGTCAACCGCTGATTTAAACAGGCGCTGACCTTTAGTTGAGGATAAATCAAATCAAACTACTTTTGACTATTACAGTTTGAGTCATATACTTTATCATAAAAAAACGGGCTATGCCACACAGAGCAATTGGTCCTTCCAAAATGCCGTGTAAAATGTGAGTGAACGAGAGCGGGAGTGTCCCAAAACAATATCGCATCATCGCAGCAGTCACAAGTGTTTGTCCTCCTCCGACCACATCTGTGCAAAGACACGTTCCATCAGCCATCAGCAAGCATCTAGGTAGTACAAGGTCAGCGGTGGAGGTGAAGATATTGCACACGCAGACTAACGTCAACAGCTCCATCGAAATGGCACAGCGCAGGCGTCACACTGAAGAATAAAGTCTTTTTTTTTTTTTTTTTCACACAAATGAACACCGTAAAAAAATTCAAAAACACTCCCCGTTGACGGCTTCTTTATTGCAGCACACTTCTTTTTTTTTTTTTCTCCCTATATCTCTTTTTCAAACATCCACGTATAAAAAAAAAACGTCGCGAGTCTTGTCCGTAGTTTGTACGGAGCGGTTCGAGAGTGCATTTTGGCAGTAGGTTAAGTCTTGTTCAAGTCGGGCGCGTTGACAGCCGGTCGGGGGTGGATGGGTCAAACCAGACGGCCATGATTTTTGAGGTCATTAATAAGAGTCTTGTGCTCTTCTTCTGCCCCACCCTGCTTATTCCCCGCCGCCAGCACAGTCACGTGATGATCACATGCCGGAGGCACCCAGTCCCATGCTGGCGGTGTGGCTCATGCAGGGCAGCGTTTGAACGGTCTTGGGGAAGTCGTGGGTGAGGATTCGCCCGTTCTCTCCGCCGCTCCCGTTGCCACTCATCCTGGTCAGGGTGGAGCAGCGCATGGCGTCGTTGATGGATTGCTGTCAGAAACAAACAAAGGGGTTACAATTAGTCTACACACCAGGTTTTTAGTCTTGCACACATGCATGCATTATGTCCTCATCGGAGCAGAGAAACAGTTAGAGCTAGCAGCGCAAAGAATTATGTGCTTGAAAAAGGTCTTTCAGCTATTACTGTAGGAGAGTAAAGATAAGTTATGCAGTTTCTCTTTCTTTATTACATGACTGTTTCACTATCTGAATGTGGTGCTGGCACGCCAAGAAAACCGGGAGCAGAATGAGCTGTTAAGGAGTCAAAGGGTGCTCGTTTTTCACCCTCTTTATCTGGGCCTGAGTGATATTCACGGGTGGTAAACCGTGGTGCTGGCTCGATGTACATCAATGTTCGACTTTGTAACAGGAGGAGCGGAGTGAAGTGTGGGCAGTAAGAAGGGAGCGGACGCTTCACTCATTGGTTAAATAGCTCCATTCTCCAGTCCAGCGCAATAAAAGCCACTGGGCTCGAAAAAAGGCGACGTAATGATGTGTGTATGTGCCTCTCTGGTGTCTGCCTGCGTCCCCGATTCTATAGCTGATTAAATTGGGCAAAGCGTGTGAGATGTGGAGCGACCGGCGAGTGCTGCGTGGGGATTGGAATTACACCGGCCTCTAATTGGAACGGCGTTGTTGTCTCTTTCAAGTCACACGGCATAAAGGCACCGCTGCACTAATAGGCTGCTCGCCCAATCTCCTCAGCATACTGATCAGGTGCCACTTCGTGGGATGATTAAAACACAAGAGATTCACGTCGAAGATTCCCTCCTTGTCTTGGCCCCCGCTTCGCTTTTTTTCCCTTCTTTTTTGCTGTTTACACAAAGAGCGTATCAGCGAGAGGCTTTGATGTTGAAGAATGAATCAAAGGTTGTTTGTTGCAAATTGATCCACGAAAGCCGATGACTAACAGCTACGACATCGCTGCTGTCGGAGGAGGGAGTGTTACAAGCAACAGGTCCTCACTACAGATTTGTGCACATACAACAGTTAAAACTGTTTCGAGGGTAAAGCAGAGATGGAACACATGTGAGCCGCACGAGGCCTGCCTTATGGTATACATATAAAGGATGTTCACTACAATGGGCCCTGCGTTTGCGAGACAGTCAGCAAAAAAAAGGAGGAGGAGAGGGAGCAGGGGAGAGATTTGCTCAGAGCGACAGAGGTAGATAGATGTACCACTGTAATTCAAATTGCCTTCATACCTGTGCTGCAAAGTGTAATTTCTTAATTTGTGAATGTGTGCTTAATGAGTGTAGTAATGGGTAATTTAACGACAGGGAGCGTTTTTGTAAACTGAAATTAAAAAAAAGTGTAATGTGTATTTAACTACTGAGTTTAGATTTTATATTATCTACCATTAAAAGTGACTGATACAGATGTATATCAACATATAGTCAATATAACACAGTGTAAAGGGCTGCCATCTAAAGGTAAACACTAAAGATGCTACATGCAACCCTGCGTTGCTAACGCAAGAAAAATGTCTCGTTAAGTCTTGTTGCCATATCTAAAGCGACTTTAGATGGTGAAGAAACAGGCATGAGGGCAATTTTAGAATCAAGTGATTCAACAACACTGCAGGAGATCAGTGACGTGAAGACTGAGCGAGGTAGCTGCAGAGGTAGAGAGAGGCACAGGACAGCGTTTGCACTGCGGTGGAAGCCGTGAAAGGCCCTACTGTGATCACGGTTAGATGGGCGGGAGGGTGAGGAGGCGGATGTCATCATCATCATCATCATCATCATCATCATCATCATCATCATCATGGTTTGAATCGCAGCGTTTTCCTACCCCGTGGCTGTGCTCTGCCCTTATATCTTAACAGTGTTGTTGGCGTACAGGCCGTAGCTCTGCAGCTCTGTGTAGGGGGCGCTAGCACCACTGTCTAAGGCTGAGCAGTGAAAGGCCTGAGCGGCTGAGGCGGCAGCGGCTCGCGCGGTGGACACCTTCATTCGGCGCGACTCGGTCCTGGACTTGTAGCAGAACTCCACCAGCGCCACCAGCATGGCCAGGCCCAGGCCGCCGATCAGGATGTAGAAGACTCCCGCCACATTGCTGAGGCTCAGAGCGCTCGTCTTGTCCTGGAAAGGGAGGGGGGGGGGGGGGGGCAAGAGACGAGCAGTGAGGAGCGATAGAGGAGACGAGACAAACTCTACAGCTTCTAACATGTAGGACCGAAAACTGAAGACAGACGTACTGATTCGCACACATGTAGACACACGTTAGGTTCACAAACAGGAAAACGAGTCGAAGGACTCAAATTCAAAGACACGCACGCACGCGCGCACACACACACACACACACACACACACACACACACACACACACACACACACACACACACACACACACACACACAGACAGAGTATACAGATTAACCTGACAAATAGGCACACAAAAAATAAGTAAAAAACACATATGTAAAAGACCAGAGGACAAGACACACACACACACACACACACATAACGCCACACAAACATTAAACATCAACAATAAAACAATTTTGAGGCCTGTCTCACAAAGTAGGATTTAATATGTTAGCTGGATAACTTTGGATGCAACTCTGGCTTTTCAGTTTGACAAAAATAGCCGGAGGCGGGGCTAGCAACATCCCTACAGGATCCAAGGAGGGACAAAATACTGCAGTCACGTTAAAATGAGAGAGAGAGAGAGCACAGAGGAACTCTATAAAAAACTCAAAGTCACAATGACTTTGCTTCTTTGCTCCTAAGGTCATTTGTTACATCAGATACATATTTAAGATTTATAGTGTAGTCAGTGTTCCTCTCTGGCTATAAAACAGGGCTTTTAAAAATACAGTAGGTACAGCAAGTAGTTTGAAAAGCTTATCGTAAAATCTACTGCTGCAGATCATTTTGCATTGAAATTATTTGGTTAAATGTAGAATGTCAGATTTATGTTCCATCATTTTGCAGGAACAGAGAATATGAGGCGACTTCATGACGACACTGTCATATAAATAATACTCTGAAAAAGTATTCTCAATGAGCGGCGATCAGCCTTTTTAATTAAAAAAAAAAAAGAGAGAGAGGAAGAATGTCACACTGAAAATGAGCTCCCAGTGATTTATTCAAGCTACTTTTCGGTCACAGGCTTTTATCAAGTCGGTATTTCTTTATTTAACAAATCATACTCCTGCAGTGCTACTCTCCACATCAACTCAAGCAACATTAATAAAATAGTTCCATGTTATGGTTTTATTTTTCTTCATAAGAGAAACCAATTTATTTCCCTGTTCCAGGCTACTTAGCATATTAAAATGTCAGCCATATCGTTGAGGAATATGTAAAAGCCTGACTGACTCGCTTTGTGAGACAGGCCCGAGATAGTGAAAAAAAGATACTGATCTAGAGTTTCTATGACTCAATTATACATTTCTAAACATTACAAACAAAGCCTATATCAACCTCTGAAGTCAACCCGTACACATGGCTGTTTTCTCAAAATCACATTGTGTGAAGGGAGAGGTACAGGTAAAGTGTGTTAACGCCCCACAACACATGCATTCATGCAGCAACAGCACAAACAAGTCTTTTAGTTTGACATTGCTCCACATCATAGGTCGTTATTCTCTATCTCATTCACACTTACTTACATTTATGCCTATTTATAGTGTGTAATTAAATGGGATCATTAAGACTTAAATCAGTCAACGTGAAGGGCTCTCATGGAACAATCGGCGGCTAATGAGGATGCTATTTCATGTGAATCTGTTTGGGGGATACCTTTGTGTCACTTGAGGAGATTAATAGGACATGGCAAGCTATTGTTCTGTAACAATGGTTTACCTTTTATTATGTCTCCACTTTACCGCGACATTAAGGCTTTTGTTTAGTCTTTTCATTTCAATAAATAGCTTTTAACCCCAAGGGAACATTTGTATTTGAATACATTTAGTCTGCATTTTGGCCAAACATTATTGAGATACACCCTGTCATTTAGTAGCATTATTTCATGTAAATTAGGATTTTATACCATGGAATGTGTGTCAAACTATGTGCTATGGAGGACTGAGAAGTTTGCAGGTTTTTGCATCAAACGCGGTCAAGGCCAGGTGATTTCTAAAACTATTTCCGTCTCATTGGCTGAATTTACATTTATCCCCTGGAGCTTTATTCACAAAGCTTCCTCGTGTTGGTCCTAGAGGCCAAATCCTAAATGTTTTGGAATATATAAGCTCTGTGTGTGTGTGTGTGTGTGTGTGTCAAAACCCATTAAAACCAACCAATGGAAAAAAGCCACTAATGAAGTGTCGTAGCCCTTCACACAGCTAATAACTGTTTGGAGTAGTACAGTTGGAATTGTTTTAGGGAGCTTGGGAGATTTTCAAGCAGATGAGAAAATTGCTGCAAATAAAAAGCACCACATATTCAGGTGGTAAGCGGGTCCCAAATATTAAAAGAACAGCTTATTCGCTCCTTGTTGAGAGTTAGAGGAGGAGATGGAGCGCACTGTCACCCGTAGGTGCTGGCTCTAGCTACATAGTTAGCGTACAGCATCTTCAAACTTTCTGCATGAAAGCGAATCAGCATATTTCCCAAACTGTCAATTGATTCCCTTTAAAGTCAAGTTATGTTCCTCAACACGTCAATATTTACGACACAGTAACCACGTTTAAATATAGACTCATGTGAGTGTACAGCGAAGATGTTCCTGACTGACCAACGGCAGTGCACTCTAGTAGCTCTCTCTTTAAATGGACCTCCTCGCTTTGAGTCTGCAGCTAAGTTAACAGCGCAGCGTTCCCCGGACACTCAGCCCATCATGACACATGGTTTGACACTCCTGCGCTCAAGCATCAAAATACGAGGGAGGGAAAAAAATATTTGGCTCTAGTGCTATAGCAACTGGATCAGAAGGCCGGCTGACAAACGCATACAGAGACACCTGAGCTAAAGAGCAAAAGCTCTTCAGTTGGTGTGACTGGGGGTCGATCTATAGCAGACCGACAGGGTTTGCATTCATACATGCACACTCTGCAGTGAGAGCGTTTGGGGTCAGGATTATTATAAGAGCCAGGATGCAAAACGTTCAAGGGGGGTTCGGCTAATGTCATCATCTGTCTGCCTCGCGTCCTTTCGTGTTCCTTTTTCTAATTCTTTCTCCTTGGGAAGGATTTGCAAATAGCTTTTAGACTGATTCATATTCCAACTACAGTACAAACTCAAGGCTATTATCACACTTGATCTGTGTGTGTGTTTCGGAAATCTATTTTTGGAAGTGGAATACACGGTGACTTTATTGTCTATATATATATTCTTTTTTTTAAAACATTGTAACAATCCTAACTAATCCACCACACAATGTTTAATCACACGCTGGTAATGAACATTAAATCTCAAAACACAAACTCAGTGGGGAGAAATAGACACAAGAGCACCACCAGAGTACTGGCCCGGATATAAGACAATGTTTTTAGCTTTTCATGGCTAATGTTAGCTCATGTTAGCAAACCCCAGACAGATATCGCTGTGACATTGATATTACTGAGTCAGGTTGCTGATTTGATGACCCTGCTCTAGTTCTACTTCTGTTAGACTCTGCTCTAGCATTCACAACGGCCCTTTAATTGGCACCGGTCACAGTGGCTGCTGTTTAGCTAAAGGTACACAGGCTCTCTTAACCTATACAAGTTTACTGCTGCCTCATGTTAATGTGACAGCAGAAATGGATCTGATGGCTAGGGCAGAAAGAAAAAAAGAGTGCTAACTGATGATGGCTGATGATTTATAGCATTCATTCTCTGCAGTAACAGCAGCAGCAGTAGAAAGTAAGCAATTCAAAAGTGATTTGATCAAATTATTTGTTTAAGTGGATTCATGGATTCATATTCCATCATTTTCAAAGAATGAACAAATTCATCTGAAAGTGTATATTGCTACCTAAATAACTTTTGAAAATTATAACAATTTCTGCCATCTTTATTTGAATGTGCAATACATTTTTAAATACGCTAAACATGCTATGTCTGCCTACATTTTCATTGCGTGTATCGCATCTTTAAAATCCTTCTATCCTCAAAAGATGTGTTTGCGAAAAGGGTCTTATGTTCGGGCCACTACAGTGGTACTCGTAAAAACCACATGGGGAGTACTGCTCAGTGTAATGGAGGCTGAGGGCTGGACTTGGGAGCTGGTCTAGGATCAGGGCAGGGTTGTGCTGGGAGGTGCTGTGAGGTTGACAGGTTTGGGTTGGAGACTGACCTTTCTTCCGGAGTCCTTGCTGCCACACTCCCCTTTATCGTACCACCATTTGTTTTTCAGTTTGTCTAAGACGGCTTGCTCATTGAGTTTCAACACCGCTAGGTTTACTGGGATTCTTCAAACCATAAGGAAATAACATAAATAACATATTATACCATGTTATTTTATGTTATTCATTCAGAGACACAGAGCAGCAAATACATACACACGTTAATGCTTGCGCTTGCTTTAAACCATTTTTCACACACACCACACACACACACACACACACACACACACACATATACAGCATAAACATCATTAGAAACAAAGTGATATGCATTAATACTCCATCTATCTTAGTTGGCTTGCTCCCTAAAGGCAGTAGATGTGTATTACTATATCACTCTGGGTAACCGGCACACTGCTTACCCTCACTTCTGCAACGCGGTTTGTCAAAATGTAAGGTGTACTTGGATAAAGTTAACAACTAAAAGTGAACAAATCCCAAAGCCTACAGGGGCTCCTAAAACATTATTGAGCACCAGGGATGCAGCTGGTTTAAGACACTGATCAATTTTAAATCATCTAAGGGTGGATGATACAAATTCCCCCCCCCCCTCTGCGGTTTTTCAAATTCAGCCAGCGCCTGCCAAATAGGCTATAATCACCCCCACTCCCCTTGGCACTGTTGCTTTGCCCTTCGCCACACCGCAGAGGCATTAAGTGTTGCTAGAGTGGTAGTGTGCGGCGTGGGTCTGCCGGTTACCCCCCCTTTCCCACAACCCTCCACGCCCAGTGGTGGTGGGTTACCCGCAGTGTTTATCAAACTGGCTCTGACCTTGGAGTCCCCGCCCCCGCTGCCGCACTCTCCCTTGTCGTACCACCACTTGTTTTTCAATTTGTCCAAGAGGCCCTGCTCGTTCAGTTTTAACACTGCCAGGTTTACTGGGTTTCTTGGAAATAACGTACAACGATAACCATTAGGAGACACTCTATGGGACAGGTATAAAGAGATCGGTCGCATGGTGGTGGTGATTATGAAAACATTTGACTTAATATTAGGAACTCCTGCATGTAGCTACTGATATGAAGCAGGAGCGCTGGTTTTAGATGGGCGTGTGTTAAATGTGTATCTGCAGTGGGGCTGAAATGCCGAGCGCCCATACAGCAGTAGAGTCAGGTTTTACCAAGCAGGGGCCTCAGAAGGAGGCAGAGCTGACACTAGAAATGGAGATGCATTGGATGTGGAAGTCTGTCTGCAGATGGTAATTTCCTTTCAGTGGCGCCAGCATACAGATTGCTATGGTAACTAACCTATCAATATTCAACCCATAACTGTGTCATGGTGAGTAGAAGCCTGTGTTGATGCATTTAGAGGTATCAGCGGAGACAAATGCAGACAAAGGCTTTCAATGTTTTAACTGTCAGGTTCGATTCCACAAGTCTATTTCTCAAATAGACAAATAGAAAGGAAACTGCGAGACCAACTACAGACAGAGTCCTGACCACGGATCTATATGAACCAGCTCATCCAAAGCATCTCCCCAAGGCCTGCTCTCTCTCTCTCTGGTGACTGTGTGTGTGTGTTTCCTATAGCTGACTGGCTGTGGACAAAGACTCTCCCCACCCACGAGTCACAGAAAGGCACAGTCTGCAATCAGAATTTGCATAAAGGAAGTGAAGATGACAGCATTTGCCAGATTGTCTTCCCCCCCCCCCCCCCCCAAATCAGTGTCAATTCTTTGGTAAAGTGATAATTTACTTTGGTGATGTACTGCCTTTCTCACCAGCCGACGCGGAAGAGTCTTTTTCCCCCCACAAAACCTGAGCGCACAACACAGCTGTAGGGAACACAGGTATCCTTTGGAGCTGGTAAAACCTCTGATTTCTTTCTCAGCCCAGTGGGAGCGGGCAGAGAGAAAGAAGTCAAAGTGTGTGGACATGGTGACCTGCAGGTCATTGGTTAGTTTGGTCGGTCCGGTCGAGGTGAGCAGATGTCGGGGAGGCTACTGTACTGTATGTTAGGTGGGATGGGGGCAAACAGTCAGGCGGGCATGGCGGTGGCTGTCAGAAATGAAGCAGGGAGAATATATGCAGAACATTTCACAGACTGATCACAGAGTGTAGTTTGAAGGCCGTCAGTACATCCTGTAAAATGAAGAGTTATGTCATTTTAGTATATTTATTTTTCAAAAGGCTACTTTCAATTAGGCCTGCACTGCAATATGAAAACTAGAACGTATATACTGTATATATATATATATATATATGTATATATGTTAAGGTGCTGCTGTCACTTTCTGTTGTTAAGCACAATAACAGCTTTTTAAAGTGGTAAGCTTTTACTGTGCTTACAGTGTCATTCCAAGTTAGCTAATGCAAGCTAAAAAAATACATGACGCTGTTTGTTTTCTTAAGAGCTTTCTCTGCACTTTTTGTCTGTAAGCCGCTAGGAAATATTGCATGGACAGAGTAACATCTGTGCTGTTTGTATGGCCTGAATATGTAGGCATCACCAGTAATCTCATAGCAAGAACTCCGTATGTTATATGTATTAGAACATATTAACTTGGTGGTGTGTCTGTCCGCAGTTAGAACATGGGAACAAGACAAAAAAAACAACAGAGCACTGGTATCAAATGCATTGCAGGTATGATTGAACGCAACTCTTTGAATTCACTGGACACTCACTGATATCTGAAACCATGTGAGCAGCGCAAATATTCAAATTTCTACTTCAACCATGAAATTATTTCAATCACTCAAAATTCCCTTTGTTTACTAGAACACAGTCACGAATGTTATCTGTTGATGAATGTCAGTATCAGACATCTGTGAATGGCCAGAGAATAACACACATCACTCTGTTAATAAGTATCACAGAGAGAGAGAGAGAGAGAGAGAGAGAGAGGAAATGGGGCCATCCTCAGCAGTCCCATTGCTACTGTGTGTTGCAGGCTTGGACCAATCTGACTACATGACTTGGGAGCTGATTCATTTCAGCCAGGTGTCTTGTCACACAGCACTTACGTGCTGTAGGAAATGCAATTTGTACTAAATATAAATGGAGCCTCTGAGTATACTGGACATTTCTTGTCAGCGTCTTCTGACCTTTGGCTGTCGACCAAGGTGGAACCCCGAACGAATCCACGGGGAGATTGAATGAAATCTCGTCCATATGGCTCCTTTCATTAAAACGAATGAGGCCTATTAGAGATGGTTTAAAAGCTTCAGACGCTACCAGTTCCTGCCCTCTCTCCGCAGTCGCAAGGAAAAATTATGAATGTGAAGTTGATTAAGGGTGTTAATGCGATATGAAAAGACAGCTGCTGGTCTTGGACATCGATGGCAGAAAAGCACATCCAGTATGAATTATCGTTCATTACATCGGTTATCACATCGAACGTGGCAAATATGAATTCTAACTCTGCTAACTTCACATTCAAGGTGTGAGCCGTGGCGGAAGTGGCAAAGTAGCCGTACGGGATCCTTTAAGCTGTAATCCTGCTTTCAAGGGCCCTGTTGGGTGGTGAGAGGTACATTTGCGTTTTTTTATCAGCGTTTGAGAGGATGCTTAAGTTTCAAAGCAGACGCAAAACCAGCCACCACAAATGCTCATGAAGAAGGTTCAGATTGTAATCAGAGAGCAGCAGGGATGCTTAAAGAGGACTACTTTACACTTCTGCTAGTGCTCACAAGTCAGCTATGAACAGGCTAGCTGCATACATACACATACATATATATATATATATATATGTATAACATGAAACAAAGTGTCTGTAGTGGGTCACGTGGGCATGATGAAGTTGTAAATGACTTTGTGACAGTGTGCAAAAGAAAGGAAAAGTGAAATCAAGTACTGTGAAATGGATGCCAATGCATTCTGTCTGATTAGAATGCATTCAAAGTATGCAGAACAGAATGCTAATACATCCATGTTGTATTAATATGAGAGGAAAAAAAGCATAAATAAATGATTAACGCTGCAAGAACTGAGCTCAATGGACAAATGAAAAGGCGGCAGAGATGACGCTCATGCACAAGCTCCAATAAAAGCACTTGGAGGCTTTTATCCAGCTACGCCGCAGTGGCAGGAGTTTACCTGAGGGGGGAGCCCTTGGGCGTGGCGATGCCATAACCTTTAGAGTCCAGGTTTCCTCCCACCTTCATAGTATCGCACGGTTTCCTCTGCTCTATGTACTCGTTCATTGTGGACTCCAACAGGTAGGCATACTTGCCCTTGGACTTCCTGACTCTCATCACGCCCTCGTCCGTGGTCTTGACAAACACGGACGGGTCGGCCGCCTTCATGTAGGACCACATCTTCTCAAACACGGCGATCTTCGACCTCTGACAGGCGGAATTGTCAACGATCGAGATGGAAAGACAGAGAAAGAGACGGCGTCAGTGTGAATACTTTATCAGCTATTTTCATTCGGTTTGATGCCGTGTTAAAGTTGTTGGTGTGTTCAATTTTCTAATTCTAGATCTTAGTCATGGTTGGCATTTCTAATCAATGGGCATTTTATGCATTTACACTCTTTAGTTAGCTCTCTACAGGAGGAGCTCTCAACCTTTTGCAACTTAAGGTCCACTTCCGATTGTTAAAAATGAATAAATAAAATAATATAAATGAGAACAAAAACATGTCATGACAAAAAAGGGAGAAAAATGGGGCTGAGAAGCTGCTCTACAGTTTATAGTCGTTTTAATTTTTAGTGGTGGAGTCAGACATTCCCATGCTGGATTCAACAGGAAATGATGCACGCATAATGTTGAACGTTGCATAAAGCGTTGATCGATCGTTTGAATGAATGTTTCTTTGTCTCTCACCCTGAAGAATTCTTTGGTGGAGCCGGCATCCAGTGTTCCATAGGCGATCTCCGTCTGCTTGGCCAAATCCTCAGCACTCTCTATAGGAGACACCATCCTCTCCACCGTCAGGAAGGCAGCCAAGTTGGCAGTATAGGATGAGATGATGATGAGGGTGAAGAACCACCAGACGCCTCCAACAATGCGGCCGGACAGAGAGCTGAAAACAGAAGGAGAGGATCTTAAGGCTGGTCAACAAATGGGTACACAGGAGACAATCGAGAATCAATTACATGTTGATGAGCTGACTGGGAAAGCGCATTTCTTCCGACACAATCAAGAAGCAATCTAAAAAAAAACGTGAGATGTTCACACCATCCAAATGACCTACATTGCTTCATGCTCCCACTGCACTCGTCATTCCACCAGGCTCGGAGAGCTTAGACCAATGTGCTAAGGGAAGATAACCAGTTCCACAAAGGCCCACTCAGCTTCCTGCCTGCCAAATTAATCTCACTTCAAGAAAGTTGCCAATATGTTTCGTGGAACCACGCACATTAATTGTTGGGGATTAACAGGCGGAGGAGAACACTTAGCCATTGCTCTAATTGCACTTTCAAAATAACAAACAACAAAAAAAACAAAAAACTGGATGATTTGAGAGCAAAATCCCCTGAGTCAAATCCCTGTCTTTCCCCTCTCTCTCTCTCTCCACCTCAAGAGAAGCCAGCTCCAACAGCAGAAATCATGTTGCGTTACATATCAGGTCCCCCGACAAGCGCCGAGGCACAGAGCGGCGGAGCTTACGCAATGAAAATGACACAAATCTGAAACAAAAAAAAGGCTTTCATGATTCACCTTTGTGCCCGTCAAGCCAGATGGAGCGTGAACATGAAGGCGAGATTAAGTATTCAAAAAAAAAAAGAAAAAGAAGGGGAGAAGCTAAAACATAATCATTTAAGATGCTTTTCAGATGACGGGTGGATGATGAAAGAGCAGTCAGGGAGCGAGCGCAGAGCAAACACAGAATGGATGCAGAGCCTTTGAAAATCAGTTGGGAGAGTGCAGAGCTGTCTGCAGGGTGTCTCTCTCTGTGTGTGTGTGTGTGTGTGTGTGTGTGTGTGTGTGTGTGTGTGTGTGTGTGTGTGTGTGTGTGTGTGTGTGTGCGTTGACTTGTTCACTGATCACTGTTCAAAAGGGGCTGGGTAAGGTTGAGTTTTTTGTTTTTGTACAGTGGGAAATGCAACATGCTTTTTCTGATTGCTCAGTGCATATTTAGTATTGCAGCAAACAATCTACCGATTCTCCTGCGTCAAAACTCTCCGTTTCAGCTCTGTATTTTTACAGAAGTAAAAAAAATTATAATTTAAAAATACAGTTGAAACTCATGACATCACAACATCTTGGTCCCCAGACCTTCTTCAGGTAAAGTTCTGGTATGTATAATTATGTAAACATAGCTCATGAAAAACCCACCAATCACAGAGAGCCAGCAGCACCTCATTAGAACAAATTAAGGTCAATGAGAACCAACAATTGTTAACAAAAACCCATCCGGAGTTCTGCACTACTACTACTTATATTTGCACTCTTTCCTACTTTGCAATTTCCCGAGGGGTGAATAAAGTTCTATGTTAATGTATCACATCTTTCAAACTGTAAACAACAATTTCACAGTGGTGGGCCGTCAGGGCCTGCAACACCTTCTCTGATCTTTAGTTTGACATGTTGGGCATATTCTTTGACGTGCCAGAGCCTTCTAGCTGGCCTACAAGTATGTCAGCATTACGTGCAGCTCAGTTTTCAGGTGCAGCTCTGCAGTGAGGTGCAGCGTGTGCTGTGATTGGTCAGTGGGCGAGCATGTGACTATTGGAAAATGAAATTTAAGCAGAGGCTTAGTTGGAGTAGTAAGAGTTCAAATTGAAAGAGTTCAAATTGAAAGATATGGAAGAAATTATTAAATTTTTTGCATTTTGCTTGGTGTAGATTATTACATTTTTTACCTAGCTTTGTTTTTTTAACACTCAATGGCTGAAGGAGGAGGAGAAACGGATTTGTGAGTTGGGATTTAAACGTGGGATTAAACTCTTTGTCAACAAAGAAAGGAGGATGGACTTTGTCTTTAAGTGAACAGCATTTGGTAAGTCAACTGTGTTTGTTTTTACATCTACAGTAGCTTTAATATGCTTGTTTATATATTATTATTTGTACAACTTGTTTTTATGAAGATGGATTTTTGTTTGGTTTTATATGTGATAGGAACTATTGTTATGTCCAATGTTGCTCTGGGGACATATTTAGCCGGTGTCAGTGTTGCCAATTTGGCGACTTTCTCGCTAAATCTGGCGACTTTCCAAACCCTCATGGCCGACTTTTTTGGTCAAAAGCTACTAGCGACAAATCTATCGACTTTTTCTGGTGTTTTGACTCTGACATGAAAGCACGTACGTTCTGCACTCGGGAGCTGCCGTGAATGAGCAGCGGGTGCTGCCGTGAGCCGCCCCAAAGCACTCACAGGCGGCTACTCGCGCAGCAGTCCCAGCTGCAGTCAGAGCAGAGAGGAGACGCACTCTCGCCGTATTCTCTGCAGTTAGTGTATTTTTGTTTCAGCTGCAGGACAGCAGTGAAGGCCCAGGTATAAAATGCACGGCCCGCCACTGCAATTTCACATCTAGAAATGTCAAAAGATAAACTACATATACACATGGAAGGATAATCAAATAACTACTGATACCATTTAAATACAGGGCCAAAGGTTGGACCAGTAGGTACACGTCATCCAGTGGGGAATTTAAATGTCAAAGGATGGATCAAATGTATAAATATCAGAACATTTCAAGAACATTTTGGCAGGATTATGTAAAAGATCAAAAACAGCGAAGTTTCATTACATTATGTTATTATTTACTATGGGTTAAAAAGATCAATACTGTCTAAAACTCACATTGTGAGAACAAGAATATTACACTACAGTCATTTAGCAGATGCTTTTGTCCAAAGCAACTTACAATTCAGATTCTATCATATTTATACACTGTAGGCACAGCTACGGGAGCAATTTTGGGCTTAAGTGTCTTGCTCAAGGACACATTGACATGCGACTAGCGGGGCCGGAGCTGGGGATCAAACTGCCGATCTTCTGATTGAAGGACGGCCCTGCTCTCCACTTAGCCACAGTCGCTTGAATACCCAAGAATCATAATGATCACAGTAAGAGCTGCACCTAACAACTCTTTTCTTTATCAATTAATCTGCAGATCATGATCTCAATTCATTTGTCCATAAAATTAATTGAAAATGGTTGATTATGAATCAAAGGGGACATCTTCCGATTGTTTTGCCCGACCAGCAGTCCAAAACCCCCAACATTTCAGTTTACTATCACAGGTGACAGATTTTTTTTTTGCATTTTTGCTTGAATATGAAAAGTAAAAAAGAATGAAATCATGACAAAAAGACTCCCCTCTCAATTTCATTAGAAAAAACCTATTGTTCATCTCGCCTGACACAATATCACAGCGTCGCACTGAGAGAGAAGTGACAGTGAGGCCTTTGGGCCTATCTGTCCTGATTGCTTCTTGTCTTTTTTTTTGGAAATCACATACGCATGTTACCTGAAGAAGGTTTCAAAGAAAGGACTACCCTAAGATTGGGGGGGGGGGGGATGTGTTCGGATAAAACAGCAACACAAGTGTGAGAGAGAGAGAGAGAGAGAGAGAGAGAGAGAGAGAGAGAGGGAGAAGAGAAAAAAAAGAGAGAAAGAGAAATGGCAGAGATGAAAAGTAAACTGGATAGTACCACCAGAGGCTGACAAACTCTTTAGCTTTGACTGCTGCTGGCCTCCAGAGGTGGCAGTAAACAGCTGTCTAATCCTTCTCCTTCAATCGTCCTTTTTTTTTTTTTTTTCTTTCCCTCACTCTGTCTTCTCCTCTCTTCCTCTCCTTTCTTTTTTCCTTTCCCCTCCATCCATCCGACGTGTCCACTGTGCTTCCTGTCTGTCTCCACGTGTGCTGGAAGGGGGTCGGGGGGGCTGACAGGAGCTTGTTTGAACAATGGCCTACACTTTGGCACTGACACTGATGCATTCAAGTATGCATGCACACAAACACACACACACACACAAACAAACATGCATTCACTTCCTTCCTGAAGACAATGTGTGAGTTTGTCTGTGCAAGAGAACAACCAGGTCACCATTTACTGTGTGACTGAGAGAAAAAAAGATGTGTGTATTTGTGTGTTTGTGTGTGTGTGTGTGTGTTGGCTCTCCTGCAGCAGTCCTCCTCCCTAGCTGAGCAGAGCGACTGGCAAACACAGACCTGTTTGTCTCTGTTTGTCTCCTTTTGAACTCGCTTCCTTTGAGCGTCCTCCTCATACATTATTGCACAGCAGCCAACCTTGGTGCCAGGGTAAAACATTAACTAAGCTGTCTTATTAAAGTAAGGCAAATCTTTCCAAGCACTGTAATTTCATAGTCTTGTTAAGGCAATGATTAATCAATTATTCACTCGGCTCTTTTTATTGCACTACGAAGAAAAGGAACGGTAATGGGAGCAGCCCCAACACTACGGCTCCACAGCTGTGATGTACACAGGAATGCAAAAACACCGCGTATGCACGTCATAAAAACATTAAAAGACTTCACTATTGGCTCTGAATGATTCATCAAAAAGTGATACCTTGTGAAATGGATGAAGAAAAATAAGTTTATAGTAAGGTTTGGTGCTGGGAAAGTAGTGAAGTATGGTTTGCTGAAAACTTAAAGTTACTTATGTAACCCCTGTGCAAAGAGTGTGTGAGCGTGTTGTATATGAACAGTATTATTGCCACTATGAGTAGTGCACGCTCATGAGCTCACATATAAGAGAGACCACCTCTCCTTCATTTGTTACGATGGGCGGCAAAAACGAATTGGACCATCTCTCTACAGCATGTCAGATCCAGATCTTCATCCTCTGCCATATGATCTCCACCCACAACTGCTTGAGAAGCACTAAACTCTCATTAGAATTCCCCCGGCTGGCCTCGTCTATTCGATATGGTAATTAGCAATGACTAACGACTTTAGCAAGTGTAAAAAATGAGCCAGTAATGGCCACATTACAATGGATTAGGAATTAGAGGTTTAAATGAGAAAGAAAATGGTCTCTAATTATAAAGTGATTCTAAGACAAATCAGGGACGGAAAAGGAGTTTTCTGCTACACTGCTTCTTTTTTTTTTTTTTTTTTTGCTTCTTAAAAATTAGCCAGACAGCTGTGCATTGTTAATGACTGGGCACAGCCACCCCCGATATCTCGACTGGATGGACGAGACTTGTTCTGTGCAAGTCGATAGAAAATGAGAGTGACAGGCTGGCAAAGTGGAGCCTGCAAGCACAAAAAAAAGCATCCATAGAAGCAGAAAGACAGATAGGCATACACACACACACACACACACACACATATAGACGCAGTGCATTCAGCGTCTTAGGTGTTTGTGCGTACGTGCTGACTAATTGGCCGCTGCTGTGGCAGGAAATGTCCTTAGCAACCACAGCTCACGTGTGAAAAACGATGCGAGAATGATGCCTGAGATATGAATAATAAAAAATAAATACAAATAAAACCGGAGCGTTATTTATATCAAGACCACATCAGAGAGCATCTACTAATCAACACAACAGGATCACAGCAGACAAAGTGAGACTGTGTGTATCTGTATGTGCCCTCACACAAAGACCTTCTCTGGCGGTTCAGCCAAATAAATAAGTGTCTAAGTCAATTTTGTTATTCTGTATTGCTGGGCATATCAGTTATTTCTAAAAGTCAAAAAGTCAAGGGCTACCCACCATTCATCAGAGTCATCTTTAGAAGATGTGTGCACAGCGAGGAGCGAATTCAAAAAAGGGTTTCAAGACAAAAAAGAAGCCCACAGAGGGTGGAGTGCACCTTAACTCCCCCTCCCCTTTCCCACGCCACCCATGCCTCGCCTGACAGGGACCTTGTGGTTAGTTATATACAAGCAGGGCCACTTTATTAATAGTGATGTAATGGAAGCTAATAATACGCCTGATTCCGGTTCAATTTCAATCACACCCCTTTCCCACGACCTCTCCCACCCTGTCCCCTCGTGGCATTGTTGCAAATTGTCACTAAATGCCATATATATCCGCCAGCAATTGTTAAAACCTGTAGGGCCCTAGCCTATTTTTAGGCTTCTGCTCGAAAATACTATACCCATACTCAAAGGGGCTTATACAAGGTCTATTTGAATAATTTCAATGTATTAATAACACTAAGAACGAGAAGACATTCTTCTCAAAAGAAAAGAACTAATGCTGAGAAAAGTTGGTTTTCTCGGTTTTTCTGCAATAAATAAGGCATGTTGAGCGCTCCTACATCAAATTGGTTGATCTGTTAGACTGAGGAAAGACAAGCCATGGCTGGTAAGGTCTTATTTTAGTCTTTTCTCAATCATTTGTATTTTTTTTAAATAAGATTTCTGAAGGTAGGTTATATGTTATATTCATATTTTAATAAGTTTATTCATTTAAGAATGTTTTATTATTTCTGACAACAAATCTGAGTTGGATATAGCCGTCTACGGGGGGGCGAAGACCAGGAGCCGAAGACCAGGAGCCTCCCTCGTTGCTTTCGAGGGAGCTTTCCTCACCTCCGTGGAGACGGTCCTCCTCTTCATCATCCTTTTCATCCTTTACCTCCCATAGGATCAGATCTTTTTAAGGCACGGTGAGTTTTTTGACAGATATGACAGAAAGAGCATTTTCACACGCACGGTGCGGGGATGTAATTCAGATGGAGTTGAGAGGTCAAAGGTTAAAAAAACACCGTTTTCCACATATTAATCGCTGACAATGAAATGGACGATTCAAGTTTTCAGAACCTCTTGGATCGACTCCATTGCAACAGACGGTCCTTTAGAATTGGTTCATCAACTCGAGGCTGTGTTGAATGTTGGAAAAAAAACGTTTGACTGCTAAATATCTTGCCAACCAAAGTTCACTTTTGTTAAGTAGTGTTTTGCTATTAAATTGCCTCATTTAATGCGTAAAAATCTCACGGATGAAAAGCGCAGCAGAGAAATTCAAATTACAGCAGGTGAGACTGATTAAGAGGACGTCTCCTTCAATGACTTCCATAAAGCCAAA
The DNA here is from genome assembly GCA_032191485.1 of Leptoclinus maculatus. Classification (NCBI taxonomy): domain Eukaryota; kingdom Metazoa; phylum Chordata; class Actinopteri; order Perciformes; family Stichaeidae; genus Leptoclinus; species Leptoclinus maculatus. The sequence goes on along the minus strand of JAVDOI010000011.1, from coordinate 17,701,116 downwards.
CACATTTTAGACTGTACAATTGTCGTGTTTTACAGAGCCAGAGGCTAAAAAAAAGTTCCAGACCCCTTACCAAAGTCAGTCGCACTTCTACCGAATTAAATATTTTATCATTTATCGATGTTAATTTTTTCGTGACCATTAGTAAAATACAGCAACATTCAAAATCATAAATGTAGCCTCAGCCTCATTGTACGGAGCTGGGGCGTGTACTGTAAATCTGAGGTACACACACGCTTTTGATAAAACTCATACTCGGATGTGACATCGCTTTATCCTTATGGTAATTGTGAATACAAAACATCCATTGGGTCATCCTAAGTTTTAAAAGCGCGTCAGAGTTACTTTGGATCTATCTGAGTCGTTGTCTTCCCTCCCCAAGGGTTATTTTACCCTGTGTTACAAAACAGGTAGAGGCAAACTGGTGTTTAGTCACTATCGTACACACGCAGGATTACATTTCAAGGTGGTGATTGTGAGCATTATGATAAGACCAGAGCGCTGACTGGGTGACTCCTGAGCTTAACAAGGCTATAGAGATGGACTACAGGGTCACCGAGAGAACAGAAGGAAGGCATTTTGCCAGAAAAAGCCATTCTGTAGTTGTCGATTACAGACACACTTTTCTCAAGGGGCTAGAGGCTCCGAGGTACCCACACAATGCTGGAGATGAAGAAAGCACAGAAAGCAGATGTCTCAACAGTTTTTTGGGGAAACATTTTCAAATTCGTGTTTTCAGAGAAATTTCAAGTCAAGTACTTTTCTTTCCTCAACAATAAAATGTCACTTTGGAGTTTGGATGTGTGTACCGCATCCAAACAAAACAAAGAACCTTTTCATCGCTGCTTCCACCACCACCGCCGCCTAAGCACGTCTCAAACTGTGCATTTACTTGGAGCCGTTACAGGAAAGAGTGCCGTATCACTCTTTCCTGTAACGGCTCAAAGTAACAGTTTTATGTCACATACAAGGGAGAGACGCAGCTCGAGCGAGGAAACTATCTGTGGCAGTTAACGGAAGAGCTAGGGGGTGATGCGGCGGGGCCAAAAGGTATTGATATAAAAATCCCAAACAAAAAGTAGTGATACGTGTCGAGGGGCTCACTCAGAACGTTGTTTTTAGTGAGCTACATTGAATCCTGAGGAGAGCGACGTTACAGCCCCACAGCACAACATTGTGCGCGATAAAAAGGGGATCTTTCTGAAAAACAAATTAGTTCAGAAAACGTTCAAAGTGGTGTATGACAAAAGGCGACTCTCACTACACTGTCGCACTGTATCCTTTGGTGAAATACAAGAAACTAATTATCCTGGACTCCGTGGACCTTTTTCTTGTCTGACGGTGGGGCCCAGCTTACTAGTAAGTACTAGAAAACTTTGAGTATGTGATCGATTTTTTGCCTGAAAACATTGTATGGATTTATCCTTCAAACCATATGTGCTGGATTACAAAATAATGAATAAAATAATAAATTGTTACAAAGGACTGCCTGCTTCCTTTGAAGATGAACATCTATTTCCATCTGGAAAATCACACTTTGATTCTGGACATTATTTTTTAAGCTAATGACCATCCTGTAATTGTAAAAATATTTACACAGGATGGACATATGGAAACATGAGCGTCATGTTTTCAGCTGACTTAACCTCACTAGGAAGTTCTGAAAATATAAAAAAGTCAAAAAGGAATATCCCCCGACAAGAAAAAATAAATAAAAAATACAACCTGCTCCTACAAAGATACCTTAATCTTCAAACAAAAGGAAGTTCAAACAAGAGAAATGACCCATTTCCCTGACCTTTCCTTCAGGTGTATGGGGCACCTGAAAGAGGAACAGGAGACAAGGCAAGAGGAAGAAAATGTCATCTTTAACGAAGGACTCAGCAACGTTAATCCTTGTTTTCAGAAAAATATATAATGCGTAAAAAAGCCTCAAAAGAAGCGGGTGGCTGGAACAAGGCCAGTGAATGTGTGTACGGGGGATTCCAGTGTTGAGGGCTCCCACATGATGGATATGATGAAATATTTAACATCCATTCATAAATCTAAGCATCATCCCATAGGTTGGGCTGTGTTTTTGAAAGTGCTATCTGATTCAAAAATACCCCTTCTAACTGTGGCTAATCATCAAGGGTGTCAACAAATTTTAAACCTCCAAGAAAAAAGAGACGCAAAGGACACCGGAGCTACAATTGACGAGGGACTCTGGACGTGAGATGAAAAGCAAGAGAAGAAAATGTTAGTACTCGAACCAACCGGCAACAAGTCCACAGGTTTAACGTTAGCCCGCTAGCAACAGACTAGCTTGTTAGCTGTAGCTAGTTAGGTAGCTTAGAGCTTATTGGGTGTGTTTCAGAAACCAGGATTCATCGGTCCCCCCTCAGCTCCATCAACGCTCCAGCTCTTTGATCCATTTTTAGGTTAGCTGGGAGTTATGCTACGTCCTCTCTGCCATTGTCCTGCATACTGAGTTATAGGCGCAAAGGCAACATTTATACTTTGCCACATACTGTAGGTAATTGCAATCAGATGCAAAAGAAAAAGGGGAAATTGCACTCAGCTGCAAAATATGGTCTGTGCTATCTTTTGTGAATCGGACCTTGAAACGGGGCAGATGGCGGTTTCCAATGACACACAGTTCATGGTGCTATCGGCAGCCGCTATGCATTCTTTGTGAATCTGTAAAGGCTGTGATCATTTCATAATTGAGGCAAACCATTAGGTTTACGTAATTTGTTTTTGTTGCCCGGTGCAGGCAGAGAATGTTAGGCTGCTGCTTCATCATGTCTGAAGAAATTAATGCAACACGTCTCATGATTTTTTTTCTGATTTGGAGCTAATGTGTATCATCAAAAACCCGAGTTATTGTACTCTAATTTTTCCCATACATCTCAGCCGCATGCTAATAGTTCAACAGCCCTTTCAATTTGCTGACTTGTATGTTAATTAGCATTTCCTCAACTATGCCTTAGCTGCTTGTAAATGTTATGAGTTGATAAAAGTTTTATTAAGCTCTCGATTCCCCAGAGCCTCCTCAGTGAAAAAACAGCCCGATAAAAACATGCATAATAATGTGGGCATGTCTGGATAATTAACCACAATAAAGTATTTATGAACAAGATTACCTTTTTATGTAACTCTGCTGCTATATAGGTCACCGCAGTTCTTGAAACCACACGCAAAAGGGCAATTTTGGTCCTCCGCTGTGACTTCAAAATTGAACTAAGCTTCGAGCAGACACGCGAAATTGGTTTGATGTGCAACACACGATGCTTTTAGTGCACGCCGGGCCCCAGAAAACAAGACACTTTTGGAAAATACAGTTATCTGACACTTACAGTGTCTTTCCACCACTAAACTCGGCCTCTCTCTGTCTCGATATTGCTAAACGATGCTCTAAGGGGATGATAATGTGGTATGGCCAGTGCTGCTGCAAAGCAGTTGGTTTACTTCTGATTTTTGTTTGCTTGGTTGCTCTTGTTTTGATAGCCGCGCGATTGTCAGATTGTATATTTTCAGAGGGCTTTCATCTTCAAGGCCAAACCAACATGCAAGCTTTAAGCAGGGAGCAAAAAAAAATAATGATTTATTAAAACGTCTCTCTCCCCCCCCTCCCCCCCCCCCCCCCCCGCTCTCTCTCCCTCCCTCTAAAGGTCAGTATTACCATTGAGTTAAAAGAGAATATTATGATAATGTTGTTACCAGCCTGCAGCCACCTCACCAAAAGCTGGTAATTATACACATTCAAGTACGCAATGGAAAAATTTGACAAAAGGCATTATCATTCAAATGCTATCTAATTGTTAAATGCATGTTTGTTCCTATTAAGAAGCAACAGAGTTAAGTGCTGCTTCGCAACATACAGAGCGGCTCGCTTGACGGGTGGTGCATGAAATAAAACACAACAATTTAGCCCCCACGCCGCTTCGAGCGTCGGTGTACGAGGAATCGATACGATTGAGATATGGCTGTAATCACTGTATCCACGGCTGGACACGGGGTCGCTGAGTGATATCATGGATGCTGTCTCAGTCTCATGTAAACTGAGATAAGTCAGCGCTGGCGAGCTGTGCGAGCGCTCGCTCCATGCGCCCACGCGCATACGCACAGCCTCTTAGTCACTCCAGCCAGAAAACAGGACTCCAAACACCGATGCACCACAACTGTTCACTGAAAATCAATACCATCAACACGCATGTCAAAGGGACTCAAAACACATTTCATTTGTATGTAATAACACAAAGACATGACATGCATGTGCCCTCAACTGCAGTTTCACAGACCACTTGAAGCTGCACCGCTCTGACAAAAAAAAAAATCTGTGTCTCTTTACGGTTGCCATGGCAGCACACTCTGCACTCCAAACAGTACCGCTGAGCTGAGAGAGACTTTAGTCATCTCACTCCTCCTCCCTCCCTCTGCCTGTCTTTCTCTCTATAAGGGCAACCACCCCTATAGTGGGATGGAATTGCTCTGGCAGAGTGAAAGCTCCCGTTAGGGCTCCTTGCAATTCACAGGGTAGCAAACACAGAGCTGACTGATAAGCCTCTAAGCATCACAGCACACAAACTATTGGCAATGTTTACGTTGGTCCAGGTAGATTTCCCATGTGGCCCCAGGCCTGGTGTATAATTCACGGTCGCAGGGGAAGACATTAATACGCGGTCACAGGTTGATTACAGCAAACACCTTCTCTGCCGCTGGAAACATATGTGTGCCTCCGTGTGACCGTGTTTTTTTAATGCAGATGTGACGGAGTGTGCGCCTCCGAGGGCATGGTGGTGTCTTTGTCTGTGTACAACGTGTGATACCCCAGTGAGATCCTCTGGGGTTGTACTAAGTGTGTGTGTGTGTGTGTGTGTGTGTGTGTGTGTGTGTGTGTCTCACTAGTTTCTGTAGGCGAGCGCGCATGCATGTATGATCAAAAGTTGCCTTCATGCTATCTCCAGATAAATAAAACATAAGCGATGCCGTGAACTAAGCTGAACCGTCTCTTTATGAATAAATCATCCCCTCCTATCAAGTCTTCCCCCAACTGCTTTGACAGCAACTCACTAACACTACAATTATGTAACGAGAATAACGCAAAGTGATAGATTATACAACAAGATCAATAATTCCCTTGATCACAACAAAAATGTCTTGGCGCCTCCCAGAGGGCTTGATGAGCAACTGAGCAGCCACTTACATTTGATCACACAACAAACCAGACAACACGATATTTATGACATTTTAAATAACTTTGTAAAGCAGAGTTTGGCTGCAATACCGATGCATTGTGAAGTACAGAGGTATGTAAAGTACAGTGTGCTATGTAGAAGGAAGAGAAACATCTGCTGTGCAACAAGGTGAGCATCCTGAAATAAACACAAAAAAAACTGCGTACGGCGTCAACAAGAGAGACGTGCAAAAATAAAATGGATTAAAATAGTACCAGCAGTGGCGGTGTCAAGCTAAGTCTTACAAGTCAACATTTGACACTATTCAGCCAGCCACCGGTTTCCATGCCCTTTGGGCGCACGATGAATATCAAGTTGAAGAGGATTGGAAACTTGGTTGAGACAGATACGCTCCCACCGTGTACATTTTGATGTCTTCTTTATCAAGTTAAATTATCATAATTATCAACTATTGCAGCAGCAAGCAGGAACCGTTGAAAAAGCCAATGTTGACAAACAATAAACAACAAGCATCACTGTGTGACAAAAAAAGAAAAACTCTGTTTGAGAAATACTGACCCTCTCCGGGTTACAACACACCATGTACTCCATCCATTATTGAATGATTCTGACCGCCCCGGCTGAGAAATTGCTGTTGTGGCAGGCGGGGGTGTGAGTGACAGAGCTGATTTATTTCAGTCTACAATCGTGTAACGAGAGCAACACAGGCGCTGAGGAGAGGAGGCTGCTTCACAGGGCCATCAGACACACACACACACACATACACACACACCTTGGCACACACACACACACACACACATCAGACACAGACAGAAACATCTCAAAACACATCCACGGGAGGAACATCGTGAACCTACTCCCTTTTAGTCAAGTTCTCCTCCTGCCAACAGCTCTCACCCAGCAAGCGTCATACATGAAAGCTAGAGAGATGAGTTGAAAATCCACAAGGTGGAGTACGATACAGGTCCTGATGAACGTCTATACTGCTGCTTACACAAAGGAAGCTGTTTTCTCATTTGCTCCCTCGTGCCTTGATTTGTTGGTGCTGTATGGAAGTCAATTTCTCACTTGCAATGTTTACCACACCTGGATTTACGCCACATTTTGTCCTGCAGCGGCATCACGGTGAAAGCATTCCACCAGAACTGTTTTCAGAGTTTGGAAAAAAAGTTGCATGAAACAATCGCTGCCTACAGCCAAACAAATGCACATACTGCTCTTAATAAAATAAAATAAAGATAAAATCACTCTATTAAATCTCCCATGGGATGAGAGGGAACGTGCCACCCGTGATCAATTCTTAACCACTGGAAGAGGCAGAGGGACCTATAAAGGATGGAAAGCAGAGCAGACGAGATGAAAGGAAGACTGGAAAGAGGTGATAGAAGGGGGGGGGGGGGGGGGGGGGAATCACTCTCAGAGTCCACCTGTCGGCAGAGATAAACAAAAGGAGGGCCCGGCGGCACGGACTGGGGCTTATGGGAGGGCCTGACTGACAGTGCTGACATTTAGAAAGAGCACAGTAAACAAGGTCTCACAGAGAATAAATAGCAGGGGGAGCAAGGGGGGGCTAATACACACACACTTAAGCGGCTTCTTATCACCCTCTATGTACCAACATACATTTATAACAAATACCACACATATTACACGGTAATCAGCGTTGCATATGTGTCTGACCAAAATACCCAAAAAGGCATCCGAGGACCGTAATCGCATACACTCTTCGTATTCCAACACAGGTTTTCGGCTGAGGTGATGGAGTAAATTGCTAGTGTTGCCACCAGAGGCAATAACAGCGGCTCGACAAACTTTACAATATATCGTCTTTTGATCTACGTCGGATTTTTTTAAACCATAAAAACTCCAAACAGCAGACACAGCTTCTCTCTTGGACACAAATTGTATCGGTGCATCTCCGGTCTCTCTTTGTTCCTCCTGCATCGCTCTTTTCTGTTCTTTAATGTAGCGACGGAGCTTCTTCTAGCTGTTAGCAGACTGTTGTGCTAGCGGGCTAGCTAGCTAGCAAGCTGTACCCAGCATGCCGTTCGGCGGTGTAATTTTATAAATGTACAATTATTAGTGTTACAAATTGTTTATGTGTCACAAACTGTTGTGTCGTGGTGTTTTGCCCTGTTAAAGAGTGTTAGTTGTGGGTTATAAATTGTTGTTATAAAGTTATAACCATGACTAGGGGTCCGTCTCAATACACTTAAGACAACTAGCTTCCACCATAGCGCCCTTAGTGGCGAACAATATTTTTTGCTGCCTGTTGAAGAGCGACAGCGGTTGTTTCGGTTATGCACCGGTATGACGGTGTGTGAAAAATTGATATCCTACGAGAAATTAAAACGTACACACAGACACACACATTAATTGAGCACACACACACACACACGCAGAGCTGCCAGGGAACCTTGAGATACCTTCAGACCGGCAGATACTGGGAGGCAGCAGCAGACAAAGAAAATGCAATAAGTGCTTGCTTTTAATAGAACTAGCTCACACACACACACAGATACAGGCAGACAGGGAAATTAAACACGCCTGCTGATTAATCCAGGACAGAGTGGATCGTCAGTGTTGTTCCTTGGCCTTTTGTCTCTGATTAAATGGAGAAGCGTTAGGAGTGAGGCGCTTTGAGCTGCCTACCTCCGAGCTGAATGCACCTCCAGTACATTCTGTTTTCACCTATCAGTGACAAAGGCTCAGTGACCGGAGGGTTTACAAGCACCTGCTCAGAAATGTCAGCAGATTCAGAGCAGACAGAATGTATTTTTCACGTTTTTGTTCGTCAATATTTTATTACAATAACACAATAATAAATGATCAGTGGTTAAAGGTATTGAGGCACAAAATGAAATAGATGTGAAATCAATAATCACATGACAATGAGTATAAATATCTAAATGGACCAATAATGTGTTAAGTAATTATTAAATTTTAGATTTATTTTTGTTTTTGTTTTACATTTTATTCAAAAGTGATACTTTTTGTATTGTTGTTTTTTATTTCATAACGGCCCATAAGACACAGGCCCCTCATCTTTTAGCCAATCACGTGCCCGCAGCCTCTCAGGAAGCTCGACAAGTGCTAACAAATTTAGCCAGCTAGCTCCTATTAGCTGGAACCACAACAACCAGCTAACCAGCTGCTGCTGTTAATGAACACAACACACAGACACAGAAAGTCACCTCACCTATTGTTTAATTTAACATAGTCTGCAGATGCTACCTACCTGGTCACCATTAGCATCAACGAACAGATACACGTTGGGGTTTCACAGAAAAGTAACCGTTTATCCAAAGACTGAAGTTTGAGATACTTTTACTTGAGTTTACACTTCTACCTCATTACATTTCAGAGGGAAATATTGTTCTTTATACTCAAATACATTTATTAGAAAGCTGATACTTTTCATCAAAACATATGATCAACTAACGTGACCAGCTACTGCTTACACATTAATCAATCATAAATCATGTTATAATAATCTATAATTCTGCATTATGAGTACTTGTACTTTGGAAACCCAAGTAGATTATTTGCTAATACTTATACAATAATACAATATTTTTTATTGAGTGGCATTGCTGCTTTTATTTAATATTCTGAATACTTCTTCCACAAGATACTTCTTCTTTTCTAAGAATTCATTGTTACTGTAATACAATCCTATTTATTGTTTTGTATTTCTTTCTTTGAGTTCACAGTAAAATAACAATCCAATAAATTAACCTGTTACCACTCCTATAAAAATTTGCCTAAAACACCTATCCAAGACATACCCAAAGTAAATTGAAATCTGTTCTTGAACCATTTGGAGTACATGCATGGTTTTGGTCTCTTTTGAAAAGTAACACTCTGAAGTTTTTTCCCCAATAGTCAGAATCACAGTAAGTGCTACTGGCATTGAGTAATAGAAGTTTGAACACACTGAAATAGAAGGTTTTTATTTCCACCTGGATATTTCTTTGCAAACAGATGCCTGCAGATGACTATAGCTGTGACTTATTAGCTGGAAAACACAATGGGAAGACAGCATGAAGCCTTACCTAGTCCAGGTTCAAATTTGATAACGATACCACAGAAAACTTATATTTTACTAAAAGTATGTCTGGGCGCTTTCCAAAAAAGAACATTTGGAGACCCATGGTAACCATAGTAATATACCTAGGCTGTGTAGAAATGTGTAATCATAATTATTTATGTCAATATATAGTTATCTATAAGTTATTTAACCGTCAGTTACTTTCACAAACTCTTCAAAATTCTCAATGACCACACTTTCCACTTAACGCACGGACACAAGGACCTGACTCGCAGTTTCAACGGTGACTTCCACGTTCTGCCTCTAAATACACCCCCTGAATCTGCATATCGTTATTTTCGAAATTTCATTGGCTATACGAAGCGTGAGTCATCAGAACGATCGGTTGCAATTGGCTCGAGCTTTACATGAAATAAGAGGGGCAGGCACTGTCCTTCAACGCGGACTCTCGTTGGCTATTGTAGGCTGTAGACAGGACATGGAAGCTCCTAATAGGTCAAATGAGGTGTCAATCTAAACGTCACAATGCCGCCGCCATTTTGAGATACAGAGACCGGCAATGTTTACATGTGAACTGAAGTTACGTTGGAAAATACATAGAGAGTTTGGCATATCTGCCGGCTAATTTGAAATGATGCAACAACAGTGTTTATGGACGTAATAATGTGTTTTGGACTAAATATTTTACTGGATTGGATCGTCTGGACCTTTGGCAATCTAACAAGGAATTTGTAATCGATGGTTGGATTTCTATCAAGCTTCAAAGGTGAGATGCCTCGACTGCTTGTTCGTGGGTTGGTGGTTTGACAGAGGCATTGATTGATTGTGATTGTATCTTGAAATGGTTTGCATAAATTGAATCTCAAGAATGTTAGTTTTCCAAAAATATGTCGCTTCAGTGCCTATCTATAAATAACCGTTGTGTACATGACACAGATGTACAGTAAACACTCTGACGGCCTGACCGCGGGTCGTCGGAGTGGTAACAGGTTTTAAAGACATAAAAAAAAAGAAATAACCAACAAATACATAGAACTAGGCTTTATCAAAACACACCTGATATCATAATGATACAGCTAATTACTAACTTGGAAATGGATTTTAAAAAAACTGCATAAACAAAGGTGAAATTAGTTAAGGCTAAAATTAAATCTAAAGAAATGAGCACACGCTCACAGCCGTACAAGAAGAAATATGTTCTCCCAAAAGCCTCTCTGGATATAAAAAACTCTCAAATCCCAATAGTCAAAATTCAATGGTACACCGAGTTCATGTGAAACCCCTACAACAGAATATGTGAGGGTTACAAGTACTGCTGCTTTGATCTGAAAAAACACACGCAATAGCATTACATGTCCTTTTAAATCCAGCAGGAGCTCATAACGCTTCAGGAGACACATCAACATGCACCTCCGCGTGTGAATACGGGCTGAGCTAACTAGAGCAACTAGGTCACCCAAATATTCAAGGGGACGATGTTTCCTTCAGGGCAGCATTCAGTGGGGTGAAACATTCACTGTGTTGGTTTTTCAAGGCACCAACCAGACACCGTGGACTGCTGCATATTCTAAACGCTTTTTTTCTTTTTCTTTTTCTTTTTTAATGCTGCCATACTGACTACCAAGACACGGAAAAGGGACAGTCAGAGTCACCTTGGAAGGACACTGTAAGGAACGGAAGGCATTTGATTCAAGTCCTTGGAGGATAGGAGTCCCTAAAGCTGTCACCCTCCCTGATGACACAAAGGAAATCTTCTGTTCTACCTGAAACCTATTTCAAAGAGAACATACAAAAGCACCGAATTGTTCCTGCAACCAGGCAAACAAAACCCAACGCAACAATTGTATTGCTGCTATGTTCCTTCGCTCTTCATCAGTAGGTAAATGGAAATTCAGACCAACAGTGTTGTTTCAGTTTTTTTTTACAGGTGGAGATGAAATACAATATGTCTCACATTTGGTAAATTTGCAGTCAAAGGCGGCATCGGCGGAATGCCTGCAAAGCAAAGAAACAATCTGTTTTGTCCTCGTGAACAATCAGTGAAACGTCTTGAATCAGCAGAGCTTGCCCCCCCCCCCCCAAGCTAAATAAATGCAAATGCTGTGCAAATATGTGTGAACCCATGTGTGGTCAAGCCCACACAAATACACACACACGCACACGAAAGAGAACACAAAAAGAGACCACAGGGAACGGACAATTTGCGGATGCCTGGTCACATTCTCTCTCTCTCTCTCTGTGGGGCGCACAAGGAAATCAATAGTTATTGAAGATGCATTTTCTAGCTGTAAGAAAAGAACGCCCAGACAATGGGCTGCATCCTGCACGAAGCAACAACGGAGTCTCCGGGCAGAAAATGGGTAAATGTCAGGTGAGGGCCCGTGTGAGTAGGGACCCTGTACCATCATGTACTGCTGAGCACCTGCAGCTCACAAGGCCCGGAGGTGCGGATATTTTCTTCCCTTTTGATATTTGCGGAAGGTAAGAGCCACGTGGAAATACATTTTGTAAATGTCACAAGATGGAAGTCAAGATGAGAATGGACCGTTGCACATTGCCGTAATTTCTTTAACCTTCAGCCGCTCAATCAGGGAGGGTCGACTGAGCACTGCAGCTATTTCTCAGTAACACCTCTCTACATAAATAAATCACATTCAGAGCAGGGCGCCCCGCGACACAACACGTCTCACGGTTGTCGGTCACTGATCAGCTTGGAAGATGCAGAGAAAGAGACACACAAAATACAAGAAAACCTTCCTCTAATGGGATCTAACCATGCAGATAGTTTTGGTTTTATTTGCTCAGGCCTCCAGATATCCATCTCGGAGTTATTCCCGGATAAAAATAGAGGCGAACGATACTTCACATGTGGCGCTCGCAGCGTTGAAAAATGACATCGAGAAGCTGTTACTGTGAAGAGTTTTCATTGGAACTACTTTGTTAACTTTCTTCATAAAGACTATTTCTTTCGAATAGATATAAAGCTTGTCTGTGTTGTTCCGATTATTCAGGGTAACCGCACACAGACGTGGCTACTGAATTATTAAAAGTAATTTCCAATCCTGTCAGCAGCACAAACCAAATTCCATTTACCTCCATTGTTTTCTTGGTGGAGACAGAAATCCTAGAGACGGATATCTCAGAAAAGCAGATCATCCAAGCCCGCTTACTATTTTTTTCCGAAGCAACAGCATCAGCCCCCCCCCACACACACACAGGAAAAAATTCACCACGGTACAGATGTATTATGCATACGTGCACCACCACATTGCACCTATACATAATGTATGTAGTTTAAAGTTTAAAGAGACAAGAAGCTCTGTGTCTATCCATGACCTAACCTGTCTCTGCTGGTTCAGAGCTACCAGCGATGATACTGACATTATCTCATCTCCTCCTGCTGGTCCCTCTGGAAAGCTCAGAGAGTCGACCTCAGTATCTCTAATTTCAGACACTTAATGAGATTTTTAATTGGTGACCTTTTGAGAATGGTTTCGTACTGGAGCTCATGAGAGCACTTGAGTGGAAGCCGACACATACCACTCAATACTCACACTGGGATCCTTAATAACAACCTCTAAAGGGTCTAACACGTACCTTCACCCACAGTTTGACTGATCGATACGCAGTCCGATAGACTGACAAGACAAGACATTTTGAAAACCTTGGGGAGCTACCCACAACAAGTTTGTATAGTCCTAGCAGTTCATGGCATGTTTACAGCACCACAGGAAGTATCTGTGAACAGGAGAATGAAAACACAGCATGACCTGATCATAAAGTCCCTCTGCTGCTCTCCATCAAACTTTTATCGCCGCTCTGTATGACAAGTGACTGGCAGAAGAACAAAATCTTAATAAACAAAGCCCAACTGAGTTGAACATAAAGCAACAGAGCGCGTCAAAGCGTTGGCGTGGCAGAGAGAAATATATTGTACGTAGGCGGCGCTTAGTGTCTCTTTGTGCGCCAGCAAACAAAAGCAGGGACTCAAAGCGCCGTGGAAGCAACGCATCAGAATTTTGCGGCCTGAGTTTCTTACCGTGGTGAGATGTCGCAGCCCTGCTGCATGAAGGCCCCCAGCGAGAACCAAAGGGAGTTGAAAATGCCAAACTCATTGTTCTGCTCAAGACTCTGCTGGTTGGCGTTCTGTTGCATCTGCGCCTGGCCCTGTTGCACCCCATTGGAGGCCGATGCTTGAGTGGGAGTCTGCGGCTCGCCTCCCTCCTCGTAGTCCTCGGCGTGCCACTCATACGGGCTGAATCGACTGACGAGGAACAGGACGACGCTGACGCCAATGTAGGCGAACACGATGCACATCCAGATCTCGTAAGCCAGCGGGTCCAGGAATGAAAACACGCCGGGCTTGGATTTGGTGGGTTTCTTGATCATAATGGAGATGCCCAGGGACATGAAGGGCTTGGAGAAGTCGATCACTTCTTCACGAACTAGGGTGATGGTCAGAGGAGCCACAGCCACGTCTGCTTTCTGGAGGGGGGGGGGGGGCACACAGAGGCAGACAGTTATTAAGCAGCATTAATCTGTCTTTTATGTTCTACGATATGTGTTTGTGAATGGGAAAAGCACAGGATTGTCTTCATCAAAACACCTGTTGTGCCACTACTACTAGCTAGCAGCATAGCTTTAGGAACGGCGTTCGTTCAGTGGGCCTTTTCTTTTTGGTGCTAATTCGCAAATATTAGCATGCTAATAGAGGTGTATGGAGATGTCATTATCTGTTCAACCAACTAAATCTGTCTCTTTATTTGGGTAGAGGACCAGAAGTGGCCGTGGTTTATACCAGAAGTAACGTTGAATTGGTTTCTAACCTTAAAATTCATCGGCAATGTAATATTTGTGCCTTCAAAGCGAATTTCATATTAGCATACCATTATTGATGAAATATATTTCCACATCTTCATACTGTAGGTCTACTTTTTATCTCTCTCTATTTTATTTCATCTTTTTTTTTTTTTTAATTAACTAAACTAGGTTTTATGAACTGTCTGAACCCCACCACCACCTCTCTTTAACTAGGGGCCATCGAACAAACCTGAATTATTCATGACACCTATGGCCGATACAGCATGTAGCATCGTAAATCGATGGATATCGACTGAAATACAAGGTAAAACGTTGTTTTTTTCAGTGTTTCGACTGGGTGACATTTTCTCTCTAAGACTACTAAAATAAAGCTAGAATGAATCTTCACATTAATGTATTGGTTTTGGCATGATAAGTTGGCAGGTTTTAGTAGTCTATATCTATTTTTCAGCTTTAAATGGTGATTAATAGCTCCCTGCTGTAACTCAGGAGGTAGAGCTGATTGTCCACTAATTGGAAGATCAGCGGTCCGATCCCAGTCTCCTCCAGAGGGCATGTTGTAGTGTAGGAAAGACAATGAACCACAAATTGCTTCCTAAGTGTGTGTGTGTGTGTGTGTGTGTGAGAATGAGCATTAGTTTGGATCCTAATGGGTAGGATGCACCTTGTATGGCAGCCCCTGCCATCAGTGTATGAATGTGTGCGTGAACACACATTCAACGGGTGTATGTCGAAATGTAGTGTAAGGCGCTTTCAGTGGGCGTAAGACTAGAAAGGGCGCTATCGAAATGCGAGTCCGTTTAATAATAATAATTTAATAATCCCCAAAAAAGTTTTGTCCACTCACCCCATACACCAGTTCTCCCACCATGCCGTTCCACATCTTGGTCTCCGGATCTCTGGCTCCATATTTACCGTCTGAGACAATCTTCAGTTTGTACTGGTAGCCCACATGTTTGGCTATCTCTGCAGCCAGCTCGACTATGTAGCCCTCATACTTGTCATTTCCCACAAGCTGCTCGTGGTTCTTCTTCAGCATCACATACGGAGACTCCTGTTGGATGCAAAGGGCAACCGTACAATCATCAACTTCAACTCAATTACACCAGATGTCACTGAACCGTTTCTGAAATAGTTAAACATTTAGTTGACAAGATGTGCACTGATGTGCGTCATTTCTTGACACAAGCTATTGGGACTAGCATAGCTTTTACAGCTGGACAGATTGTTAAGCTAATTAAGTCACAGACAACAGCTGATAATAAAGCTTTAGCATCTAGTTAAGTTTTATATTAATATTTAAAAATTTGGGAAGCGGTGTTATGGTTGTATTTGATGCTTCAGTACATCAGTTATCTTTTTACCCCTTGCTCAAAACTGAGGCTTTGGGAAAAGAAGAGCTCTCTGTGAAAGCTTTGAAAGAACAGATAATTACATGAAATTACCCGGTATTATTTTGCCTTTGTTCCTTAAAGGTATGGTATGTAATTCAACTATAAAAGGTGCCGAAGTATTATCATTAGGACAGCTTTGAAAGGAGTGTTGGTAGCATGAAGCAGGTCATGAGGAAGCGCAGGAATTGGACAGGGTTATTAAAGGCTGAGAAGACAGCGGATCTGAGAGAGAGAAGTATGTGTCTGCATGTGTGTGTGTGTGTGTGTGTGTGTGTGTGTGTGTGTGTGTTTGAGCCATGTAGATGGTGGAGCAGACATCGCCGACCTCTGCTCCAGGGCCAGGCTGTTCTTCTTGTTATATCGCTCCGACATCTCACACTGATTGGGTGTCCTGAGATGTTACAGCTGACAAGACACTTGGGGCCCCACTTCACTTTCCGAAAAATGCATTTCATATAGAATTCCCGTCAACTCGGTCTGAGCTGTCCACCAGCAGTTGGAGGGCCTCAATTCCCTCAAGTTGTTACGCGTGCCTGTTTTTAGCTAAGGCTGTGCTGAGCGGAGCAAATCCTGCCATCATATTTCATCAGGGTCTGGAGATGTGGGGGGGTGGGTGAGGGGGGGGGGGGTTCCTCTGTGTGTTACAGTTATCTGGGTTCTCCTGCTTTTTATGGCTGAAGTGGAGGTAATCATTGTCACACATGGAAACCCCTGGCCCGCTGGTGGAGGAAACGGCACCCCAGGGAGACAGTGTGAGAAAGTGTTATGCACTTGTGGTCACAGACATAGACCCCCCCCCCCCCCCCCCCCACACACACACACACACACACACACACACACAGACACACGCGCACACATTGAGGCATGACACGGCATACAGAAGGTCCTCCAGGACTCAGTCTCATTGACCTCGAACAGTTCCACTGAGATTGGCTGCCACTTAGCCACGTTATATATAATGCAGACACACAGAACGCATTTCGAACACACAAATGTGTTCAAATGCAAACACACACGGAAATAAAACATGCATGGGAATGGGTATGTTTGGGTAGTTTTGACATCATAAAAATATACTTATTTCATTCCTCTGAGACCAATTCAAACAGACCTCGAGGGAATTTTTAACATTACATTATTTGCTCTTTCGCGATACCATTTCTTACTGAAAGCCTATAAAAATAACTGTATTTATTCTAATAGCTGCACACAGCCAGTATGCCATTAACAACCATTGCCTCGCATGCAAACACTGAATTGTAAAATTCCAGTCAGAGCCTGGTTTTAGTGTAAAGCCACGATCGTGAAGACACCAAACTCCAGTCCTCCATTAAACATGCTCTGCTTCACTCCTCCAGATGTCCCGTTAACCCCGGCCTGGTCTGTGTTCACAGGCTGGGACTGTAGGGATGTGGGAAAGCACAAAGTGTTACCTTCACATTGGCAAAAACAACACGCTCCCTCAAGCAGCGAATCAGCGAGCACAAAAGTTAAACCATGTAAAAGCTCGTCTGCTGCCCAATAACTGTTCACACCTTATCTCTTCTCGTAGGTTCCAAGACAGAGGACCAATTTATCTTCCAAGAAAAGGGGACACTGACAGGAGATTATGTCAGCGAGACTTATTTTAGGTCCGTCCTCTTGGGAGACCGCAACCTTTGGGTTTAAATTAGGATGTGTTTTTTTTTTAAATAGATGCCAATAGACTACATGTTAAGTTTTGCATAGTGTACCCAATGCTCCAAACCAGCTTCCAACCTTTTTTTTGGCTGACGTACCTCCACAGTACTGTGAAGAACCGCTTCATCGACACCACCTGTTGTTTTCCAAATGTTGTATTCATTTGAATTAATTTGAATTCTATTGTTACATTAAACATACAATTGAACTGTTAATGTTAAGGTTTGTTGGAATACGGAATACTGTGGCAGAGGCTAGTTCAACCATTTGTGTGTTTTTCCCCACTCGGGTGCTTGTATTTACGGTCCGTATGTTATGACATGAATGCAGCGTTAGCAGATGACTCACATTGGTAATACATTGTTGTGTTCAGCTGTTTCCTGCTGATGTCACAATGTCCCTGACTGAAAGCTTGCCTCTAAAAAAAGATTGCACAGATTGAAATGTTTGTTTTTTTCCTCTCTATTATTCTACATCGTCTCTCAGCTCCATCACCTTCCCCGAGCCTTTATCTGGAGCGCAGTGAATTTCTCTTAAGGGAAACACACAGTTGAAATCCTTTACCCCATTAACCCTCACAGTGGAGAACACACATTGCACACACATTGCCCTGCTGGACCTGAAGGCTGTTGCGGAATTTGCAAGTGGGTTTTTTTGTTGTTATTTTTTTTTTACACATTTCATCCATGCATGGAATAAATCCATCATAATAACATGGTGGCAAAGATAAAAGACATTTCCACTTGAAAACCAGGACTACAAAAAGAACCAGTGCTGGGCCCCAGGCTTCCACAGACATGGAGTATTCTCTGATATTACATTTTCAACATGATGCAGGCCCTGAGAACATCCTGTACCTGGGAAGATATACTCTGATCTTTATTATCCTCTACTGTATATGAGCCAAGTATTACCAGCTATGTCGCTTTCTTTTGATAAAATGTCATCATGAGAGCTGGTCAGGTTGAATCACTGCCGCCCTATTCTCAAATACAACCTCATTCACAAGACCTCCATCTTCTGTAATGTAGGCCAGGACACTGAATGCAACATGGCCAAGTCTCGAATGAATGAATAACATAGGGGGACAAAGAAATGGAGGGCAGGCTAACACTTCACAGCCTCCGGCATGAGGGTTCTCCTGTGCTATTTAAAACTCTATACTTCTATGTGAGGTTATGTTGTCCTTGTGCTCTCTTTTAAACGTATCCTAAACATGTACAATGGAACTGCGCGAGGCGGTCAGTCGGTGTCCTCGGGAAGACATTCTGTAGGCGTGTTGTACTTGCCAAAATGAAGTGCTTGCGATTGTGATTCTGAGCAGGCACGAGTCAGACAGAGAAGTTAGCGGAATAGAGTTGGCATGGGATGGGAGGGAGGGAGATACAATCACAAATGTCTGCTGAATTCTTTCGGGGTCCTGAACTTTTAGGAACTCTATCATAAAAGAAAATGAAAAATGTTACTCTGCCTTTCGCCCGTCTCCGTCTCGCCCGTGTCTCACCGGCCCCTCCTCCCCGAAATCCATCATCCTGCCTATTGTACTCACCAAGATAGTGGTGACTATGTAAGTTCTGTTCTGCAGGCCGTACGTCTCGTTGCTGCCTCTCACGAAGCTGGCAGTCGTCACGTACTTCTCATCTTCGTTCCAGTAGCCGACCTAAGACGGGGAGAATGTCACAATGTCAAATACGCTTGAAGTGACATTTTGGACTTGAGTGAATAAAAGTAATTCATCTAATATCTTATGACATTTGAAACAGAGGTGAGTATGAATGTGTAAGAGGAGGCATTGTAATGTGTGTATGGATAGAGTAGTTTCAGCCACTGGTTGCATTAGATTACATTGTTGCTGATTTTACATGTTAATTGCTACTGAAGATATTCAGGATTTCTTTCAGTTAAAAAAAATAAAATGACACAAAATGATTTTGCAGAAAGCATCACTGGGTTTTTAAAAGGTCAGGAAACGTCCTTGCTTGTGATTGTCTTTTTTAGGAATAAGCTGCTTGATAAATATGTCTTTATTTTAGTCAGTGTTGAGCTCTTTTACTCCTAAGTTTTTTTGCTTTCTGGAGAGTAATTCTTACAAGTTTGATAAATGTGGATCCAGACCTTTCTTGTACTTAACTTATTCCACTGATAAACTTGCAGGCACAGTTTACAAACAGTATCCTCAGGCTACAGGCTTACCTTCTTTGGTCCAGAGGGGGCCAGTTCCATGACACTGACAGTGTAGTTGGTTCGGCGGCCTTTCTCGTTGAACTGAATGTGACCAGTCAATCCATCTATACGGACCTGTAATGGAGCCGCAGACATTGAATAAGTCATTCTCAGGCTCGGCAGATGGGTCAATATAATGGCTGCGGTGATGCATGACATTCATACAGTCCACTTCTTGTCTGCCCTGGCAGCGGGCATTAGCGTGTCACGCCGACACGCGATGCATGTTCATCGTGGCTTGCATGCATTTGTATAGTATTCATTTGTAAATGGTCCACAGTGCCTGGTCCCTGCGGAAGTGAATGACAGACGGTGTGTGCGTGTATATGTGTACAGTGCAGTGTGTTTGTCTTGGCTGTGTGACGGAGTTAATTGAGCGAACGCGGCTTCGATCTACAGTCCAAGCGCAGGCAGATGGCTAGATTGACACTGAGCAGGCCGCTGCACAGTCACTCTGCAGACAGAGCCTCGGGCTGCACGCACACTCACAAACTCACATGTACGCCCTCACACCCAAAGGGCATTTGTAATAATACCTCTAGGACATCATTTACATAAAGTGTTTATGTAAATGATGTCCTAGAGTAAATAGATAACATATTTCTTTGTGTTTTTAAATTGAAAACTGCATTTCAAATATAGAATAATGTCCGTTCCTTGAAATACACATGCTGTCGCATGCACGAGTGTCTCCCTGAGACAATGTGAAGTCTCAAGGGCAGCCCAACATTTCTATTTCCATTGCCAAATATTATGTTTCTAAACTCAATTGCTACTGTCATATTCCATGATGATCATGGCTGAGTGTTATTGCCTGCAGGTTTTGTTTACCAGCCATGATGTCACATTTGATACTGCAAAGCTCTCCTACGCCTTAATGTGAACTTTACACGACAGAATGAGACCTAATTTGTTCAGCCAGCCCCAACTCAGGAGCCGTTAGCCAATGTGCCACTCAAGAATTTGCACGTGCGTGTGCGCGTGTGTGTGTGTGTGCATGAGGGTCTATGTATGTGCACATTAACAGACCTGCTGCAGGGCTCTCTGGATGTCTATGCCCTGCCCCCAGGGAGCTGGTGGGTTGGCAAGACACTCTCCAGCGTTGCCCCTGCGAGAGATGTCTATCCTCTGCTTCCTTAAATTCTGAAAGGCCATGGACATGACTTTCACCCCGTCATATGTTAGCGCGCCAGTGTACTGTAAAGAGAGAGCAGACCATTCAAACCGAAGCAAACACAGCGATAAAAACTGATAAAGGTCTCGGCCAAGGAAAAGGCAAGGCAGCGATAAAAAATCAATCTGAATTCCATAAAGTCTCCCCTAGCTTCACGTTCACACCTAAAGACATCATTTCTAACACTTTAATTTAAGGTTTATTTCTTGACCTTGTAAAAACAAATATGTTTGGATTTAGCATTAATCCTCTATCTCAACTGGTTGCTATGGTTACAAATCAATAATCATTTCATAGCAGAAATCCCAGCTCTGAATCGCTTTACTCTGATAGGATCATGTGTGATCTGTCAAGCAAATTCAATAGAAATCCTTTCATAGCTTGTTGCGATATGCTGCTGACAGTCACAAACTAAAATAACAACCTTCTTGGCCGCTACTTAAAACCCGATATCTTAACACCTTTAACGTGCCTCACGACTTCTTGTATTAACGCTTCAAAGATAAAAAATAAAAAATAAAAGAAGAAAAGGAGTAGAGCAGTACTTTGAGTCCACTCTTGGGCACTTTGGAGTCTTTGTTGTCAAACTCCATCCACTGCTGCACGACGCGACTGATGCCGGGCTCAGAGTTGTTGACGAGCTGGAAGCCGGTGATGTTCGCCCCACCCTTCCTCAGGTCTGTCAGGTCGATGTCCAGGAAGCCCTGAGACAGGGAGTGGACAGGAGGAGAGAGGGGAACTGAGAGATGAAGGTGAACAAGATAATTACGATTTCATCACCGTGCACAACGCATGATTAGCAGAGTCCTCAAAGGAATTTAATTAAACTCCTGGCATTGGACATTGAACCGTACTTGCTGCAGTGACAATAGAAAATCTGAGGGTTCACTAGTACCAGAGGTTCCAAACAAACCTTAAAATAAATCAATTCTTACTGGGCTGTCAAAATTTGCCAAATACGACGTTTGAATATTCAATCTAAAAAAAAAAAAAAGTGCAGCAATCCTTCTTTTTGTCACTTAGAGAGGTCATTCAATTGAGAAAACAGAAAACCCCATTTCATGTCTGTGGTCAGTCCGGAGCTAATCTCTGATAGACGGAGTCCTCATGGGCCACCGTTAACAATGGTCGGATCAAAACCTTACACTGGAAACAAAGCAGGAGATGCCTCGGGCAAAACACAATGAAGAAAGACGTGATTTACTAGTAAAGGTATCTCCTACATGTATTTTCTCCCTTGACTATTATGTTAGAAGGCAGTTTTTCTTAGCAGAGAGGCAGATTCGGTATCTGAGCAGGCCGCCTGTCAGCGTGGGGTAAAGAGGAGGCAGACGAGTGGGGCCGGGTGGGAGTAGACACAATTTAGTCTAAGATTTGAGAGCAAAGTTTTGACTGATGAAAAGAAAAGGTGTCTCTCCTGCTCGCCAGGCTACACTTTCTATCCTTTCTCTTTCTTCTCCGCTCTGATGTTATTTCTTTCATGTCGTTTGGAGCTTCAGGCTCTCTCTTGGCCACATGTCTGTCTCAAACTTTCGCTTGTTTACTTTATCTCTTCACATCCGTGCAGTGAAGACAGTTTCGTGGAGGGTCGACACAGGGCGGCAAGCTCAAACAAGCTCAAACTCCTCTCACTTCGGTCTACCTAATGTACCTGTGTGTGTTTCTGGGTGTCCATATTTCTCAGTTGAGCAGACAGACTAGTGTCTTTCTTTTCTGCTCCATGTGTGAGCTAATGCGGCGCAGTGAGCTGAAGAGGTTACTATAGAAACTAGCCTTTGCCAGCACAGAACATGGGTATTTCTGACATATTTTACATTTTAAACACTCAAACCCTTGCTTCCTTTCTCTATCACTCTATCAAACTGTTTGTTTCAGACAGACACACACACATACACACACAGCTGCAGACGTACACACAAGTAAGTAAATAAGTTAAATTCTGAAATGGTGCCAGGACACAGAAATTGTAATTGTTGCACAAACCTTTCAATGGGCCCATTATGAAAGACTGTGGCCACTTTGTGTATCAGCTGTTATTACCGTCTGAGCCTTATCATTGGAAATTAAATCTGGCAAACTGGCCAGACAAGAGAGATTGAGCCAATCTAAAACTGCAGCACTGAGAAATTGCTCAAGCCAGCAGCTGCATATTAATGCATATTACCATATTACAGCTTCAGTTGATGTCAATTTTCTCTTCATTTGGTTGCATTTAGCAAGTCTGGCGGAGGCTGAAGGGGTCTACACAACATTTGCACTGTGAAAATGGCAGCAGACAAAGGGAGCTAATGGATATAAGCTTGCATACATTCGCTGCCTGAAAGATTTCTGACTGTCATGACACGTTTCTCGCTCGTGCTTTTCCTGTGAGTCTACTACTGTGCGGCCGTTATGTCTGCAGGTTTGACGATCCAGTGAAAGAATGAAGTAGCTGTGGAGGAAAAACGGGATGGAGAACGCAGAAGACATGAAAAAACAAACAGGCAGTTTTTAGGCTAAATCATTCGGCCCATGCAAGTCTATTAAACTGGCAATAAAACACTGAAAGCCTGGAATCCTGTTAAAAGACACATTTAATAGCAATGCAAATTAATTAATCGAGGCGTGAAAGTATGTAGACAAGTATGTGGAAAATTTCAAAGAAATGGAAAAAGATTTAAAAAATGCAGTGATATAATTACCAGGTTAGCCAGGATGTAGTGGTAGCTCTTTGCATTCTTGCCTTGTTCAACAATCTGGAAGACAAGGTCAGAGGAGATACAGAAAATAAAACGCCTGTGATACAAAAACAGACGGTTGGTTTGTGTGTGTGTGTGTGTGTGTGTGTCTGCGTGTGTGTGTGTGTGTGTACAACTGAGAGAGAGGTTTTGACAGTGTCTCAGCAGCATACCTGGTAGAGTGCACAGTACCTGACCTCGTAGAGGACAGACAGAGTGTAGGTTCACAATACATCAGAGCAAATGGACTAAACATTGAATAAAATAAAAGATGACTAACTGTACAAAGAGCAGCTTTAATACATGATTAAAACTTCAACATACCAAAAGACTCCATATAATGAAATTCATCAAAGTAGCTGAAGGATTCAGTTATAAAACAGCTACGAATGAAGAAAATGCTCTCTCCCCTCCCATCTCCTTTAAATTCCTCCTCTTCTCTCCAACATTTGTTGCTTTTGGCCAGACACCCGCTTCCACGAAAAACATATTATCTATCACACACAAACCCACCACTGATACTATTCATATGAATACAGAAGGAACTGAATTAATTAATTCACTGATAATAAATTATGATGTGTAACCACGAATAAAAGCAAATCACACCCCGAAACCACCCGAGTTGACCATTTAAAAAGCAAGGAATTATATAGTTATTATTACAAAATAAACAAATTAATGAAAAAAAAGGGTGAAAAAAAGTAAAATGACTTAAAATGGGCAGAAATTGAATACAAAATGTAATGAATATTCCACTCTAAACTGCGCGTAACCTATCATGCTTCCCATCCTCGAGGCTTTTACGTGTCGTAAAAATCTGTCAACAATTTGTCAATATAATACTGCACACTGTCCGTTATCTTTTTCTATTCTCCTCCTCCATCTGTTCCCCTGAGAGCTCTTATTTGATCTTTGATCTTATATTTAAATAACCTACAATATTCTAGCTTCCTAGAACTCCAACGTGATCTAACAACAATATCATCAAGTGCTGAACTGTGAAACAAGACCCTCTCCCACGCCTGCGCCTCTCTTCCACCTGCGCCGCTGTAACTCTCTGACTGCAGGCGTCACAGGTCAGCCGAGCACACCGAGGGTCAGGGCAGTCTGAACGTCGCGGTGGGAGGTGTGTAAGAGTAGCGGCAGATCTGGTTTATTTTGTAAAAGAAATGGGCACATTGGACAGCAGTTTGACTGACGCTGAAATGTAGATGTGGTGTCGAGATAGACAAAAGTAAATAACTAAATGCTGTACTGTACAACAAATGTGTGCGTGTGTATATATATATGTGTCATCACAGCATACCGGGCCGTCACATAAAATGAGGCAGAGTGGGCAGCGCTTATTCAAAGCCATGCACCATCCAATTAATAGCCTTAGGCCAGCAGATAAGAGGCTCATTCCACTGTCTCTGCTCAGGCACCACGCATGACCTCACACATTTTTCACTCCTCTCCCTCTTTGCGAGCATTCTCCCTCGCGACTACTTTGGGGAAGTGCACTCATTTGTTTGTGTGTGTTATGTGTGTCTAATGATGCTGTAGGTCATGACAGAAGGTGGCATTTGTTATTAATAGTGACCCCGGCACAGGGCGGGCCCCGCGGCCAAGTCCCAGGCGAGGAAAAACCGAAGGGAAGGAGGAGAGACACACACCAGCGCTGACACCAATAGGCTAGTCACTGGGGGGAAAGCACGCATTACTGCCACAGTCCACCGTCAAATGGAAATGGTTTTTGAGGCGAGTAGCTTTTTAATTATACATGCAGATTTGAAGAGTCGTTCACGGTTCGACCCCAAGAGAACGGGTCACTTTTTCCGTCTCTCGGAAACATTTTCACAGTAGCTCTTCTGTCAGGATGAATGTTCCCGAGGGAGAATACATCAACATTCAGTTTATGTGAGAAGTCGCCCTCAGGAATCTGTCAGTGACATTATCGCAGGAGAATCTGTGTGCTATATGAGATGAACGAGATGAACACAGGAGGGAGTTTAAAGGGCAAAATAGGCAGTGGTGTATGTGTGTGTGTGTGTGTGTGTGTGTGTGTGTGTGTGTGTTCGCCATTGTTTGGATGCACAGACGGGGCAGTGTGGAGGCAGGAAGCAGATGTGGGTGATTGATGGTGGCCGTCTGAATGGAGAACTTCTCAGGCTCAGCTCCTGTAAACTGGTGAGAACTGATGCAATAACCTTAACTGTAGCCACCAGGCCATCAATAACAGTCACACAGAGCAGCCACAGACTACACATCTAGACGGGGACTGTGTGTGTTTGTGTGTTACGAACATCATCAAAGTGCATGTGTGTGCGATGTTTTTTTCTTCTTATAAACAACAATATACTGAAACAGAAGAAAAGCCAATAAAATCGGACCGAAAAGTCATGAATCATACAAGTGACATCAACAAGCAAAACAATGCAAATATGACGAATGTGTCATATAATTCTGGGGATACAACTGCCTGTATGTATTAATGGTGGCTAGCTTTCATGCACCTTTGCAGCACCTTTTTCTCAGCAGACACTTTGACTTGTCGTAGCAGGGAAAGCGCAGGTGAAACCAATTTTGTTAACGATGAGCCATGACAGCGAGCCAGCATGCACAATACCAGAGCCCTGGAACTAGCAGACGTCATTATTAATTACAACCTGTGATTTTCCTGCTATGACAAAGGTCTATAATCATAGTAGCAGATTTACTGCTCTACATTTTTTGTCATTTTTTAAACAATGGGTAATTGATTGCAGACAGAGGGAGATAAATACAGGCTTTTTGGTTTTTATCTGACGACGGTCAGTTTAGCCAGCTGGAAGTTTTATCAGCATTTTATCAGCTGCAGCTAGCTAGCTAATTGAGCTGACATTAGCTTATATGAGTTTAAATTGGCAGACTTTTAAATATTTCAAGCTGACTCATTTTAAACAGGAAACCTAAGAAAGGGCCTACAAGGCACTTCATGGCTACATGCATGAATGTGTGCTTAAAGACAGAAGCTAAAGCTACGTGTCTCTGCATCCTCACCAGTTTCTGTTAATTTGTTCTAACATTCCTGTTTGGCTTCATAGCTTGCATACTGTCTTGCATCTTCAAACAGCATGTTCCAATTTAACAAGAGAAAAGGCTTTTAGGTTAATGATTTACGCACAGTTTAGTGCAGTACGATACCTACTGTATCTCTGGTAACGAGTCTGGGTGGGATTGCTAGCAGGACAGAGTTGCTAACGTTATTCTCCATTATCCGTTATCCAGGACCGGCTTCTGCAGAGTGATTGTGCACAAACTGGGCTTTAAAAAGAAAAAAATGTAACCTGTAAC
The DNA here is from genome assembly GCA_032191485.1 of Leptoclinus maculatus. Taxonomy (NCBI): domain Eukaryota; kingdom Metazoa; phylum Chordata; class Actinopteri; order Perciformes; family Stichaeidae; genus Leptoclinus; species Leptoclinus maculatus. The sequence continues at coordinate 17,674,561 of JAVDOI010000011.1, read as the reverse complement.
CTCACAAACTCATGTAGCGAAATAGTTGGAAGTAATGCTCGTTCACTACTGTAGGCAGTAAGCTAGTTAGCCAGACATGCTAATGATTGCAGCTTAAATGAGACCCGACAAACACTGTTTAATGCAATTTTTACACTTCTACTGTCATGTTTTTGATTTTGGAAATGCTATAAAAAAAAAGAAACCACCGTACAAACTGTTTAAATGTTGAGTAAAACTCTTGACAGACCTGCTGTGCCTAGTTAAGCTGCGATTGGGCAATCTCTGTTCGGGGGAGAGGTTTAATGAACAGTCAATTGTGATACCAAGATCCTTTTCCTTTCGACCGCGCATAGGTGAGTAGGTGATAATCACGGAAGAACTGCCGACTCCAAATGCCAATGCTGTGTTATTTATCTCCTCTGTCCTTGATGCTCCAAGAGACTAAACAACACGGCAGACCACCAACCAACCCCCTCCATTAATATCCCCTCCTTTCTCTTCCTGCCTCTGTCCTTTGCTTATCTGATTATAATATATATATATATATATACATATATATATACAGTATATATAAATATATATACACATTTTCTGTACAGGTCCTTTAAAACTGATTGATCATGTAAAATGCCTACTTGAGTGCATATTATACACTATGGCTTCACTGTGTTATGAGGCCTTTCAGCTGAAATTGCATTATGCTATTGCAACATAATTACATAATCCCCTCTTACTGCAAAAACAGAGAAAAGCTCTTTACCTTTTTGAGGATGCCAGTGAGCCTCTCAGTCTCACAATCGATAATAATCTGGCCCTCCTTCCTCTTGTCCAAATCCTGGAACACTTTCAAGAAGGAGGCCTCCGTCATGGTCTCCACGTTGACTGAGGTCACCAGCCAGTTCCTCTCCGCTGCTGTGTCCAGAACCTTCTGCAGCACTGACAGGCCTAGACAGAAGAGTGGAGAAGGGGGAAACCGTAAGTGTGTGGGCATTTTCAGGAAACGTTATGCAAAGACATTCAAGCTGAATGAAGTGATGAATGACTAGCCTACTCCATACCTATCTGTGCTTTATTAGGCGACGTCATTTATGTTCAAGTTAATCTTACACAGTGTAAGATAATGTGAAGTAAGGTAGTCTTTTATCTTTTTTTATCCCAGAGGGGCAGTTTGTTGTACATCCAGCAGTAATACAATCACACCAATCGGCACACTAACAATTCACACAGATGACATAATGTTATTCAACAGTCCAACAGCGGCAGGGACCAATGAGTGTGTGCAGCTATGTTATGAGCTGAGAGATAAATTAAAAACAATTTGGGAAAGAAACAGAAGCTGTGCACGAAACCAAACTGCTCTTGATAAGCTTATCCATCAGAACCTCCCCTGTAGCTTCAGTGATAAAGGATAACGAGTGGGACAGCCCATTAAGCACTCCGACACGTACAGGTGTGCTTTTCCAGTGCGTACAGCGCGGGGCTAAATAATCGCCACTTCCACACTAACAAATAATCAGCCCGTGTATCATCGCCGACGACACACTCACAGCCAGCTTTACGTCCTCGGAGCACCAATTACAGGTGCCGTTACTCAATTACACCGTCGCCACTGCGCCTCGGAGACACTTGAGCACCATGGAGGCAGAGGTAGAGCAGCCAATGAGCTAAGGGCTCATGCTAAGACAGGAAATAAAAGGCGATTAGAGAACACATTGATCTTGAGCTCTGATTTACAATCTGACTCACTGTTGTACTCCTTTGCTGCTGGCGGTAGACCAATCAGATTCCTCTCGAGCTGGCAGCCACAGTTGTTCCACAGAGTAAATAAAGTAATTTCACCCGCAGCAGACTGGCAGACATTACCCAAATGAATTATAGCAATTACGAAATTTAGAAAATGTAAACTAATACACGATGTAGCTGTATTTGCTTTTCCTCCACGAAGCTGGCAAACACTGCTAGAGCCATACATAATGTGTTTTGCATATCCTCCACGTGCGTTCGTTCATGTTCATACAGACATTTTTTATGCATATTAAGGCAAATGTAAATATGGCTTATCCACAACAACAGCAGCACAGACCTGTCAAAAGAAGAATGAGAAAGGCATAGTCACAGCCTCTGAAAGATGATTGCCTGGCATTATTAAAATGCACGCCAGCTGCTCTCCAGGCAATTCCTGCTGCCTGTTTGACACCTGGTCATTAAGAAAGGAAAAGATGGATGCTGTTTTTTCGCCTCCACATATGACCACAATACAGTACAGGTATATAAATTAGACACCCCCAGAAAGATGACTTGTAAACAGGTACATGGTGACGTATAGCACCTTTCACGGTGTCTCTATCCATTCACGTTGGCTCATGAATAATCGTCGTTCTCGGTGCCGACGGACTCAGTAGTAGCTGTGAAACTGATGATAGGCACGGCGACACCGGGGGGGGGGGGGGATGGGGGGTTTAATCATGGCCGCGAATAAGGCCAGCAGGTGCTGAGGAGACTGGGTCTTTGAATGGAGTCGAGTCCTGGTTTCAGCACCATGGACAGCAACATGCAACATAATCTGACCCGGCAGTTTGTGAAGGAAGCTCGGTCCCACTAAAGCGGTTCATTTGATCTTTTCATTTGTTTGTTAATTTGTTATATTAGGTTCCGGCACTTGAGGAAGACGAGTTACAATAGGTGTATTATTAATTTTCTCTCGTGTTGAGGATGTTTTGTAGTGTAAAGTATTACAGAGAAACCTGGAGTCAACTTTCCTTCAATGTTATCAGTGTGGCTGGAGTATTACATTTCTTTATCTTTTCTTATCTCCCATCTATTCTTCCTTCCTTCCCTGCTGTCGTCCCTTTTTAGTCTCACTGCGTTTGCATTGAATATCCTCTCGCCTTTGCAAATGTAGCCATTTGGGTTATGCACCCCTATAAATCAGAGCCAGCCTGACAGGGAGGCTCGTGAGACTGGCCAAGGTAAAAATGGTCCTCTGAAGGCATCCTGGAAGAGAATAATATCATAATAGAATCTGGCTGTCATAAGCATCCCTCTGGCCAGAGGCAATACACAGAGACCTGGGCACCAGGCAATCGAGAGTAGAGAAAATAACACTTTGGGGAAACCATTTCCTGAATATTGTTTATGATAGGTTTAATGGGCTATCAAATTTGTTTTTCCATTCTTGGCTTTTGAAAATAAAAAACGAGAGGCACTGTTATTAGCGGATGCTGCGCGAAAAGGCAGCAAGACAAATGTTAATAGAAAAAAAGTGGGACATTTTTTTTTCTTTATACTAAAAGGGTTTTGATCTCTTTTTTCCCTTCTCCAAGCTGTGACAGAAACGCCCACACTGGTTCAAATCAATACACAACACTGCGTATGGTATACTTGTATGTCAGTGTACACTTCAGACGATGGAGAAAAACACTGAAAAAATCTGAAGCATAAATACATATCTTCTATAAAATATATTAGACTGGAGAACTTTTTACCTTTTTATAGGCAATATTAACAGTCCTTAAAAAAGATAGAATATTTGGAAAAAGCACACACACACACACACACACACACAATTTTTTTCTTAAAGGCTTAAAATAACCCTGTAGGAAGGGTGACTACGGCGTAGTATCCAGGCAACAGAGGACTACTGATATGGATTCCACCTGCTCCATCCCACCACTCAATCACACAGGAGTGACACTGCACACACATCTACTACCGCAACAGTTTGTGAGTTGGTAATGAAGGGATCACAGAAGATAATAAGGTAAAGAAATCTGTGGCACATGTGTGGCGCTACGGCCATCATGAATCAACAGGGCTAGAGACCACTGTGAAATCTCCTCTGTCACCGCTTAATAGTGTGCTCTGCAGAGTGACATCATGGCATCCGTCTTTTAAAGCTGACTTAATGCTGCTTGTGTCTCTCACACAAGTGCAGATAAACGTCGCAATGATTTGCATGTGCAAAATGTGCACAAATACATGAAAGCGTGCACACTTTTGGGCACACTCACACAAAAACACACCCTCCACAGTCTTGCTCCAAAACCCACAGCACCTGGGACAGATGGCGCGGCATTATGGGAAGGCTACAGCTGATTGGCTAGAGATGGGTAGAAAGAGAAGGAGGCTGACAGGTGCGCTGCTTTATTTCTGCAGGACTGTTTCCAAGATGTTTGCTACAGCATTATTCGTGCTGCTTTTTTTTTCTGACAAAGGGACTGTTGCAACACGTAACTGCTGAGGACCGCTCAATGAAGAGCTTCATCTTTTGTTCCATTGTGTGATTTATCTGCTAGCCAGTGCGGGTCAATGATTTTTGTCACTTTTTTCCGTCTGCACAAAGACGGTGGTTCTGAAAAAGATGTTCTGATTGCTGCTCATTGCTGCACAATGGCTACGATTGACCCCATTGCTGTCGCCATGGCAATACGAAGACGACTAATGGTGGTTGGTTCAATGACTGGTTTTTGCCTCTTATCGTCTCCATGTGACTGTACTTAGATGTTTTTTTTAAAAATCTTTTTAAGCATTTAAATACGTTGGTATTCAAACATGAACGAGGATGTTGAAGTATCTGTTTGTAATTGATAACAATTGAAAAACTTCATATGAAATATTTTAGAGAACAATCTACATTTGCCAACTTCACCGTCACATCTTTTTATAATGATGTAGCAAAGCTTAAAGGTTGTGTTTGTCCAACATAAAGGTGTATATATATATAGTTAGAGTTCCAGGTTTCCTACCTGAGTCAGAACTGTACATGTAGACAAACTTGGTCCATCCGTAGTGGTCGATCACTCCCACCAGAGCGTCCTGGAGCTCGGGCCTCAGCTGGATGACAAACTGGTTGGCCGTCTCGATGGGGAAGGACGGCGTGACGAAGCAGACATGCAGCGCCCCGCAGAAGGACATGAGCATGTTGACTGTCTTCCTGTCGTACAGGCCGATGATGGCATACACACCTTTGGAGAACTGGGAGCAAACTGCCAGAGAGGAAAAAAAGAAAACAGTAAGAGAGGATATTAGAGAAAGTTCGTAGGGCAGTTATAGTAACATTTCCGCAACATTTCAGCTTCATACAGTGGATTTAACTGCGTCGACCAATTCACACTCTGCATGATGCAATACAATGTTTATCCTGGTGTGTAGTCTTTTAATCATTGTACAGTACTTTAAATGATGTCCTACTGGTTGCCTCGTGTGGGGAAGACAAAGACACAGTGAATTAAAGCTGAAAGGATTGGTCAAATAGTCAATGAGACGGTCGATTCCAGCATCCCCAACGAGAACATTTGCTGCTTTTCCCCGTCTTACAGTGGATTGACATTTAGATTTTTGTTAAAACAGAAAAAGCAATTTGAAGACATCCCCTTGGACTCCTGGATTATGATGTTCAGTGTCTTTGTTGTCATGCTAATGAGATCAAAATAACTAATCAATTAATTAATACATGTATTATTGAATGATCTGAACTGAATCTAGCTAAACTGAATGGAACTATATTGAGTTCTAGGTAGAGCGGAAGTTTCCGTTGTGCTTTTGTTTTCATTGTATCACCTGAATGCCCAAATGTGTAAAAAGAAGCAATCCACCTATCTATCCCCACATCTGACAAGAGAGAGGAAAAGCGATATCCATCATTGGTAACAATTTGTCATCGCAGAGTGCCTTATCCTCAGTGGAAAACAGCTCTAACAGCCTCGTCCTTGCCTCGATTCAACTACTGTGTGACATGTTTATGCAGAGCTGGCCAGTTTGTCCATCTGTGTACCACCAGTCGGTGTGTTTGCCTTCAGTGAGAGGTGCAGCGGCTGAAGGCAGATTAGGAGGAGAGAGGTTAATCAATGCATCCCCAGGGTTCCATTGGCATTTTACTGGCAGCAGGAGGCGGTTTGCATCCCTCATTTGCTTTTCTCCCTCACTCTCTCCATTTCTCTGTCTCCCATTGTCTCCCATTGTCACCCTGACTTCCTTCACACCCTCCAATATCTTAAAAATAGCCAATTTATGTTTTTTTAGTCTTCTCTTTGGAAGGTCTCGCCTCTCATTCGCTTTCAGCACTCGCAGGTCTGGCACGGGTTATTTTCCGCCGCGGCGATGGGTGGGGGCCTTACTTATCTCAGTATTTACCAAACAGATTGACGTCGATGCCTGTCCCTGTGCGAGGGCCAGCTCGCTGCTAGGAGCTGAGGGCAAGAAAGAGAGAGGATGGCCCGTACCCAAAACGCCTAACCCGTCACAGACCTGCACCCACCGGGCAGGCACGTCTGTGTGTGTGTGTGTGTGTGTGTGTGACGGAGATAGAGGGAGAGGGATGAAAGTCAGCCATATCACATAGAAATACATGTGCACACAGACACACACATGCAGTTTCTAGTGCTCCGAAAGCCTGGTGACTCACCCTACTTAAAGCGAGCCCTGAAATAGACATTTTGAGCCTCGCCACACTGACTCAGTAACAGAACTATCTTTCCTTCACGGTCCGCACACGCCGTTGCTATTAAATAGACAAACTCTCAGCTATTGCTTTCCACCAGAACACATTATATTTCCCCTTACAAATTTCTAGGACCAATTTCAGCGGTGGCCTCCATGTTCTCTGCCTGGATGAAAGGTAACGAGAGCTTGTTTGACTTTTTGTGCAGCGTCCCATTACTCTGCCCTGCAGCAGGTTACCATGTCTCAGTGAATATGAGTCATTTCTCATACCTACAGTATGTGTGTCCGACAAAAAAAAAAAAAAAGGAGAAAAAACACGCAGCCATGTGGCACGGACCTCCTGCTCCGAGCTGGCAAGAGAAGCATGTGCTCGTCTAATTCGACAAGAGCATGACACAGAACATTAGTGTAACTCAGCGGTCTCGGGTCCGGTTCTGGTAGCAGCAGAGAGGAGCGGCGCGCTGAGTGTGTTTGCCTTGCGAGCGGCTTGTTAGCGGCGCTCCACATGTGTAAGCGACATTGGAGGCAGGGCTGAGAGAACCCAAAAGTGATCCCGAAGACCCCGGCAACACCTGTCCACCCTGGCACTCCGTGTCTCCTCGCCACAGTTACAGCTGCCATGGCGGCAGAACTGAGGTTGCCCAGGCAACGTTCTGTGTCTCTGGCAGAGATTACAGTAGCTCAGAGCTGCTGAAGGACTTCTGGGAGATGAAGTGGGAATTGTGAGTGTTTGGACATTTTGTCATAATTAGGTCCCCCCCTCAAGGAATTTGCACATTTGCAAAACTGACTTGGCTTTTTGCAAAACGCCCCCAGATCATTTCCTCATGTAATGGAAGAGTTGCAGCACATTTCCACAGCAGCACATTTTAGTTTACACTCAAAACAAAAAATTAAACCTCAGCATACGCACACAGATGATGCAGGGAAAGCTCACTGGATCTGTCTTCTGATGTTATCTTTTCACCCATCCTAAACTTTTCTTATGAATGAACAATAAGTTGATTTGCATTTGTCGTGGTCAAAGAGTTTTGAGCCGCAGGAGAAGAGGGAAAAAAAACTCAAATCCCAGAGCGACTGATACTCGCACAACAGGAGGAGCTGTCAGAAACAACTCACGCTGCCACTGTCTTCCCTGTTCTCTGTTTCCTGTGCCCCGCAGCTGTTCCTCTGCTTAGCATGAGCCAAATATCAAATGACAGACGTGCTGCACAAAGAGGGCGTGTTAGTGACAGTCGTTCCTGCATCTGAAGTTGTGGATGGAGGGGAGGGTGATGCTAGAGGGTGGCGGGCCACACGGCATCCTTCCTTCTGCCCGTGAATGTTTATAGCCGACTATAAATTCACATAGAACTACTGGACCATTGCTGGTTCACTCTTAAAACATAAAAGTCTGACTTTGAATTTATGGCTGCATTGATAATGGAGCTTTAAAAATATATGTGTATTTGAAATAACCATAGATCCTAATTCACTTACGAAGGGCTTAGTTTACAGCCTTATTTGACCGAATCTATAAATAAATAAATGATCCTGATATCAAAGTGAGGCCATTTTAATGGGCACCATGTAAACACAGGATCCTTTTTGACGGCTAACTGCATCAGTCAAAGGTGTCATGGTGCCTTTGTGCATGGTACCTGCCTCCCAGCTGCTCCACTGGAGCTGCACACACTAACCTGTGTACAGTACAAGACTGTGGAATTGATTAGCAGCTCCTTTGTGTGTGTGTGTGTGTGTGTGTGTGTGTGTGTGATTCTTTTTTCAATAGCTCTGCATTGCTTGATATGTCAAAAGAAATCAATACAGCTGGATTGAAATGTACCGGGTGCAGTCGCAAAACCATTTCTCAAATTCATTTTTAGGGGAAGCTGCAACCGGGTTTGCGAGAATCAATATGAGGAATGTCTGTGGAGCGCGTTGGCTCAGTAAAAGCATGTAATGTGGACTCACGGTGACCGCATGCAAACCACAAATTCTGATAAGGACGTTGTATACATTATACGCCTCCACAAACAAACACTGAAGGAACACAGGGCTTCTACTATTTCCTCCCCCTGGGACTTGCATGCCCATTATCCTGTGCAACATTAAGGTCAGCAGTACAGACGGAATCTCACAGCAGGAAGATGGGTTCAGCTGCAGAGAACGTACTGATCGGAGTGTTTCTGTTCAGCCATCCGTAAAGGTACTTCTCTTTTTTTTTTTAAAGAGCCTCACTACTGAGGACTGACATGTCAGGGGACTCTACAAAATAAGACATCCAATTAATTGTCTACAGATCGACTATATACCTTTCTGTAATTCTGTCTATTTTGTACTGTGACACGACAAAGAAAACATGCCCCCCCCCCCCCGGCCACCGATGAAAAAAGAAGACCATGGAATGGAAGAGTGAGCAGCTTTCCTCCGCCTTACCATAACCCTGCCAGACTGACTCGTTGAGTCACACACCACCTTCATTCAGTGAGTCTCAATCCTATTACTACACCCGGGTTTATGTTTTCCATCCAATGTCACCTTTACGCCACAGATTTCAGACTGATGCCCGAGGAGGTCAAATCTGTTTGCTTTTTTCAGTCACAACTGCTCGCAAAATGGGGCAAGGACACTCTATCATAGGGCTGCAACTGCAGTATCTATTATTTTTCATCATCATCATCATATAAACTAATTACTTTTTTATTATTGAATTCATATTTAGTCAGTATGTCACAATCTCCACACCCCAAGGCAACAGCTTCAAAAGTCTTGTTATTTTCCGACCAACAGTCCAAAACCCAGAGATATAATCATGGTGACATGAAAGCAAATCCTCACATCTGAGAGGGAAGAAGCAGAGAATTCATAGAATTTAGTTGTTTCGCCATATTAAAGAACAAAGTGTAGGGATGGCAATGCTGTTGGACGGTCCTACACTGAATCTCAACAACTATCATTGCCATGGCACTTTGTAGAGACCAAATACGTGCAAAACTAATGACATTACCATCAGCCTCAACTGTGATCAGTGCTAAGTAGCAGATATTAGTATGCTCAACCTATTTAATCAATTGTTTCAGCTGTGTTTCATGAGGTGAAAACATAATTTTGTAAATGAATTGTATTGGATTGAAGTGCACCGTGATGTAAAACGTTTTATCACAAATCTTGTAGCACAAAAGGATTTCAGCATAAAGCCCATCCCTGTGCTGCCAAACAAGTCTTATAGGTGCTTATATTACTGTGGAGGATTTCAGTATTAAAGATAGAATTAGTGGGATTTTAGAATTAGTTTAGTATGATGATTAGCACCTCTTGTGGTGAATAGAAGTGTCAAAATAATAAGAATGTTACCATGGGTTAAAGAGTTGCAATATATTTATCTATGAAATGTATTATGTTTACAGGAGGTTTACAGATAGAGGATATTATATATTACAGTATATTGACACATTGAATGTATTAAGCCATATGTATAAGCCATAAAAGTATTAAACACTGAAGTATTGAACACTGTAAGAAGGGTCAGATAGGGTCAGATTCAGAGACATGAAGTGAGGAGCATAGGAGACAGGAAGACAGAGAGTCATAAAAGGCAGCAGGAATGCGGAGAGGACAATGCAGAGATGAGCTTCAAAGGACGTCTCCAGCTGTGAAGGCACCGGAAGGGCTGTTGGAGAGAGAGGAATCGGAGTACAGCCAAATGGTTGTAAATAAAAGCAAGGCATCGATTGGTTCAAGACAGTGGCCAAGATGATCAAATGTTTGAGTAACACCGATTGGCTCACCTGCAGTTTTTATGACGATTTGACCCCCCTGTCTTTTCTGCAGTATAAAGAGCTTTGTTTGAGGGAACAGAGGTCAGACCCACAGACCTACATGATCCCTCCACAGAACATCCTTTGATGTGAGACCTGAGAGGGTGAGAGTGTGTGGTCTCTGTTCTCGAGAGCATTTTACTATCGATAGTTAATTCAGATTGCATTTGATATTAAATACAAGTTTTACTTTTGAAACCTGAATTCAGCAACTTATTTGGTGCACATGCGCAGTAAGTCGTAAACAAATAACCGGACCAGCGCTGCGGCCTTGCAGCTCCATCGAGATATTCTGGCCTTAACAATTTGGCGACCACGAAGGGACAAAGGGACATTAGGGGCTTTGAATATTCGACTCTGAGAAGGCTGACATGACGTGAGATCAGTAGACACTTTCGGAGTGCGCACGACTAAAAGGTGAGCAGAGCCGTTTTAATAAAAATCTGTTAGGTAGTATAGGAAATCTTAGGAGGAAGTGTCTACATGATTTACGTTTCTGAAAGCTGGACAGAGGAGGAGACCGCAGCTAACTGGTAACTGTATTGATTTAACTTTAAAGTGGTTGTAACGCTGTGTGAATCGCATCTGCAAGCTGAATTAGGAACATATGTGTGCTCGGTTGCAAACTGAGTTACGAATATTTATTTACTGCTATTTATTTACTGCGCTGGTTTGTCTCATTTTAAGCAAGAAGGGCAGCGTTCACGGCGCGTTAAACTGTGTGGTATTCTTTCAAATCCGACTGGTTCGGTTCGTTCAGGGGACGAAGTGCTTGGTGACTCGAGCTGACCAGTAGAACGTCCTGAGCTCTGAGAAACCACACTTTAAAAGTTAAGATCATTTTTCTTTAAAGCCAACCGAGTTTGGTACGTTCAAGGGGGACGTCTCGTGTTTTGTAACGGATGAATGTTGAAGAGTTGTGTTGTAAGAAAGAGTATCGTACGGTGTGAATGAATTGTTTGAAGCCGGGAGCTAAAGGCCTGTTCTGGTGCTACCTTAGATCGAGAAGAGGAGACTATTGATTATAATATCCGGTATGGTGGTGAGAAGCCACGGCCCGGACTAGTTTGAGAAGGTGTGTGAATGTGGCATATTGTAAGAGTTGAGAAAACGGTGATTTGTGTGTGTGCTGAAGACACGTTTTGCCGGTTAGCTTAGCTAATAGCATTAGCTTCTTTGTCCGTTTTCGCGCCAGTTTTTTGAGGAAAACACCATAGAAGAAGAAGAAGATAACTTCGACATCTAGCGGTTGGGGGTGTAATTGCATGATAATTACAGTAAACTCCACTACCCAGAAAACCTAGAGGTGAAATAATTATAGAACTACAGAACGTTTCACCACCTATTATTTGAAGGAGTAATTACTTTAGGACTACCAAATACTTAGTCATCCAGTAGATTGATAGATAAATTACAATAAAGTGAGTTTTTGGTGATAAACTTGTGATATCATTGTTTTGGACTCTATATTTTAATTTGCATTTACTTAGATTGTTGCTCTTAGTTTTGATTCAGTATTTTAATAGCCATTGGTAATATTAATTGTAACTTAAATTATTCATTTTTGTTTCAATTCAACAGTTCAACTTTAGTTTAGTAAACTTAGTTTAATCCAATATTTTAACCTCCAGTTTTAATTCAATTGGTATCCTACAGTTGTTTATTTTGATTCAATATTTTAACTGGCATAGTTGATTTTGATCCGACATTTGTAATTTTTTATTTTAACTTTAGTTCAAAATTTTAATTAATTTTGATTTAACATTTAGACTTTCAATTGTTTGTTTTACTTTTGATTTACATTGCAACTTCTTTGATTGTTAGGTGTAGTTTCAGTTCAACGTTTCCACTTCAGTTGTAAAAGTTTATGTTAATCCAATGTTTTGACTTCCACTATTGATTGCAATTTTAAGCCAGCAGTTACATTTCCATTAATCATTTATGATTTGATTCAACATTTTGATTCATTTCGATTAGTTTGATTTAGTTTAGATTTAATTTTAGTTCAATTTGAAGTTCATTTTGATTTAGATATTAATTGTTTGATTTGAAGGTTTACATTTCTGTGATTTTTTAATTCAAGACTTCTTAGTATATGCAGTATTGATTAATTTTGGTTCAACATTTTTTACGCTAACTAACATGATTCAAGTTTTATTTTCACAGGTGATGAACATAGAGGCAGCTGCTGACAGGAGAAAGCAGTCTCCTATTGTATTACCAGGTAGCTGGATGTGGATGAGGTCCATAGGTGTAAGTGTTGCTGACCAACAAGTTGGATTGGACCATGAGAGATCCATTTTAGAGAAGTTTACATAGATGACATAGGGGTACCAAGGGGGGTGCTTAATGAATTTAAAGCTAGAAATCAAGTAGGAGCCGGTTTCGAATCAGCATTTTTTTTGATGGTCGACAATCAATAAAGATGTGGATTGGATTAATTACATTTACTGTAACCAGCAGCATTTTATAAACTTCACTCGTGATGCCATAGTGGGACTTCATGAGCTGGTAGATAAGACTAGTTTAATGGCCTTGCAGAACAGAATGGCATTAAATATGATTTTAGCAGGTGTGCAAAATGTTTGGATTTGCTTGTAGTACTTTCATTCTGAACAACACAGTTCCTGATCATCTTCACTGGGATTCTGAAGGACCTGATTGAGTCCAGATGGACTTCTGAAAACATCCGGTGAGATATTGAAATTTTGGAAAATTGACTCTTGAGAGATTGTTTTGTCAGTTTGTTTTGGGATTTTTTGTTTTTATAGGGTAAAATTGGGATTTAAGATACATTGAATTAGGAAATATCATTTTTGTTAAGTAAAAAAGGAGCAGACAAAGCTTCTCAGAAATTCTTCTTTCTATTCCTCATTGTACAGGATGAAACCTGAAGCAGTCCTCTACCATATGCGCCTACCACCTGGACCAACCAGCATCACGACAAGAGCCGCTCACATCAGCTACAGTCCTTGTCCTCTGTGGATGCCGTTGCATTCGTAGACTTTTACAGGGGTTAATTGATACTGTGCTTAGTGAGACAAAGATGTAGGGAAATTGGTTAGGTATAGATGATGAGGATGAATTTTAACGACTGATGATTACTGTTAGTTGAGGAAACTCACCCTTGGACCATAAAGGTCCATTAGTGAGGGATTGTTTTTCAGTAGGTTGATTAACACACTCTGAAGAGTGTGTTAGGGGGGATTTGTGGAGGATTTCAGTATTAAAGATAGAATTAGTGGGATTTTAGAATTAGTTTAGTATGATGATTAGCACCTCTTGTGGTGAATAGAAGTGTCAAAATAATAAGAATGTTACCATGGGTTAAAGAGTTGCAATATATTTATCTATGAAATGTATTATGTTTACAGGAGGTTTACAGATAGAGGATATTATATATTACAGTATATTGACACATTGAATGTATTAAGCCATATGTATAAGCCATAAAAGTATTAAACACTGAAGTATTGAACACTGTAAGAAGGGTCAGATAGGGTCAGATTCAGAGACATGAAGTGAGGAGCATAGGAGACAGGAAGACAGAGAGTCATAAAAGGCAGCAGGAATGCGGAGAGGACAATGCAGAGATGAGCTTCAAAGGACGTCTCCAGCTGTGAAGGCACCGGAAGGGCTGTTGGAGAGAGAGGAATCGGAGTACAGCCAAATGGTTGTAAATAAAAGCAAGGCATCGATTGGTTCAAGACAGTGGCCAAGATGATCAAATGTTTGAGTAACACCGATTGGCTCACCTGCAGTTTTTATGACGATTTGACCCCCCTGTCTTTTCTGCAGTATAAAGAGCTTTGTTTGAGGGAACAGAGGTCAGACCCACAGACCTACATGATCCCTCCACAGAACATCCTTTGATGTGAGACCTGAGAGGGTGAGAGTGTGTGGTCTCTGTTCTCGAGAGCATTTTACTATCGATAGTTAATTCAGATTGCATTTGATATTAAATACAAGTTTTACTTTTGAAACCTGAATTCAGCAACTTATTTGGTGCACATGCGCAGTAAGTCGTAAACAAATAACCGGACCAGCGCTGCGGCCTTGCAGCTCCATCGAGATATTCTGGCCTTAACATTACCACTGCAGGTTTGGGGCTTAAGGGTTATGGGACTGTGAACCAGAAGGTGTCTGGTTGGGCACCTTTGCTGCATATCATTTGCCATCTCTCTATCCCCTCACTTCCTGTCATCTGTGAACTGTTAGCTTTCTAGGACAGGCATAAAATGCCCCGCCAAAATAATGATATATACGGTTTTAAAAAAACAGTGAAGGTAGGGCTGGGCGGTATACCGGTTCATCCGGTAACGTTATGAGATTGTGACATCCTACAGTAACGTTACATTAAAGAACAGAACAGAGCGAAGCAGGATGAACAAAGACAGACCGGAGATGCACCAATAGAGTCTGTGCCCAAGAGAGGAGCTGTGTCTGCTGTTTGGAAGTGTTTAAAAAATCCGACATAGACCAAAAGACTATATATTGCAAAGTTTGTCGAGCCACTGTTGTTGCCGCTGGTGGTAACACGTGCAACTTACTCCATCACCTCGGCAGAAAACACGAGTTGGAATACCAAGAGTGTGATTACGGTCGTCAACCGGTAACGTTAACGCGAGTGAAACAGTGAAGCCGAAGGGTCACACATCGCTTGAAGAGGCATTTGCTCGAGGCAACATATGACAAGAAAAGCAAGCGGCGGAGCGACATTACGAACGCAATAACGATGCACCTCTGCAAGGACATGGTCCCGCTACAGACAGTCGAGAAAGACGGGTTCAGAGCAATGATTAAAACACTGGATTCAAGGTACGTCTTACCGGGGCGACAATACTTCAGCCAAACTGCTATCCCAACATTATACGAACAAACGAGCAAACCCTCTAGTAAGCAAAGCCTTTATACATGATGACATTCAAATGTTTTTATATTCTATGTACTCCTGACAGTAGAGTAAGCCACTATAAACCCATATAAAAACACAGTCAAGGGAAAAAAAAAATACAGTGATATACCGTGAAACCGCCAGAATCTTAAAAAATACCGTGATACACATTTTTGGTCAGTTTGGCTGGCCTACAGTTCTTTTACTTGGCTGGTTAAAACTCACATTCACGAGGTACGCTTTACTATCTTTTCCAGATTTAGTTGAAGGTATCCGTTCAAGCAGGAGCAAGTAGGTTGCTGTCACATCAGGCAGTAATAGACACCACCTCCACAAGGGTGAATGGTCGCTCAATCAACCACGGAGCACTTTGAGGGGAGATAAACACATCTGACACAAGACACTGGAAGACGCACACAATCATCCTCCACTCAGCCACCCATGGCTAATAACTGTCAGATGATGTGTGTAATAAAAACAGAGAGCATGTTGTGGTCCCGCTGGTCCCATCCATCTTCCGGAGAGCTAATCAGCTACCTTAATGAGAGACAGGGCCAAGGAAGTAGATATCCGATTCACACGCGGACACATATGCTCTCTTTAGGGAGGTCTGCATTAGCTACCTGCACCCGCCTCAACCAGAAAAAAAAAAAAAAAAAAAGTCCCGCTGGTTTTGACAAGAGAGCGCCTCTCACACAGCTTGTGCTTGTGAAGAATCCCTCAGGTGACGGGTGGGGGTGGCCTCCTCCGTGAGCCCTCCAACACAGAATGACTCATACAGTGCTAGGGCTAAAGGAAATGGGAAAATAATCTACTGTAATTGAGATTTTATTTTTAGACCAATATTGCTATTGCAATTTAATATCATACTTAAACTTACTTTACTTAAATAAAATCTTTAATGGACTTTAATACATGAAAAATATATATGAATCGTACTGATCTCCAGTCAGTCACTGTAACAAATCACACAAACTAAAGGGCACACAACTTTTCCAGCTTCAGCTTCCAGACCGTGGTCGGGAAGCACAGGGGAGACCGTGTTGGGAAGCTTTAATTGGGCATTGAGGAGCTGGAGCTTTTCTTCATAGACAAACTGAAACCTACACTGTACATTTGCTACCAATTTACTGCTAATTTCACACTCTCTCTCGCTCGACGACACACTCGCTACACGCTGAACTGTTTTTCTCAAAGGAAAAGCTATATGCTACTCTTATAACAATCAAATATAAACATGTGGATTGCATCAAAGCTTGCGCATTGTTTTCTTCTACTCTCATTTGAAAATGTCACATGTGGCGGAGGGTAGCGTTAAGACCCTCTGGTTGGTTGGATTGTGTAGCATAAAAATATATATTTTTTGTATTAATCGCAGCTTTTTGCATTTTTTAAATTGCATTCCATAACATCGCAATGCCAATTTGAATGCAATTAATTGTTCAGCCCGACACAGTGCAATAAATCTGCGTCTATTCAGAGGACGGAGACCCAGAGGAAACGCAGGACCGATGTTGATCTGCATGAATGTCTCCAGACATGACTGAGTAGGAGGGTTTTACCGCGGGGACAGTTTTCTCCTGGATCTCCTACAAACGACTTGCAATCCATTCTGAAAATGATTCATTCCATGATACCGTGTCAATGTAGGCGACTGCAAAGAGATTAATTCATCCATGCATACTCTGTAATACCAAGTCAAGACATGCAAAACAGGTTTTAGAGGTTTTTAGGTGGGGGCGGGCTTTGCCTCACTGCCTTTCTGCCTCCCGAGAGTATCTGTATGCCCCATGGAGTGTTGCGCTCCAGAGAGGTGCGCTCCTATTCCCCGGTATAAACAGCATTAACTCCTCAAGCTGAAGGGAGATTTACTGCCTGTGCAAGAGCAATAAAATAGTGTTTATGTCACTGTTGTTACTGGTGTATGTGGGGGGGGGAAGAGAGAGAGAATAATAGAGAAAGGAAAAAGACAAATGAGGAGTCGACTTGAAGACAGAAAAAAAGAAAATAGAGAAAGATGGCAGACAGGAAGACTCTATACTCTAAAGCTTCCACCCCTGGGAATAGCAGTGATCAGAGCGGCTGACCAGCCAAACAGATCTTAGATTAATGGCGAGAAGCGTTGAATACATATGAGAGATTACATTAGTCGAAACGGGGGTAATGGAAGGTTAATAGGGATGAGCCAAAAAGCAAGCGTGTCTTGAAAATGTAGGTGAGGGGCGGACATGAGGCAAAGCCGGAGAGGAGCAGAAACAGAAGCATTAGTGTCTGTGAGAAGAGATGATAGAGGGACTGCTGCGAACAAAAGGAACAGATGCCAGCCTAGCAGTGGAGAAACAGGGGCCACACAGCGAAATCTAGATTTCTCCTATTTCCTCTAAGCAATAAAACAATGGCAGCGCATCGCCTCATTAAATGGGTAATCGAGGGTGTGAGAGCACTCCCCTCAGCTCCGAACACATCTCTCTCTCTCTCTCTTCCTGTGTCTCACTCTCTAACCCTTTCACGCGAGGCCATTGTCTCTCCTCCTCGCTGTTTCTCGACACGTTTTCAATCTGGCTTGCTGCAGAGCCCCGCCGCCTGCAGAATAAATGCTTACCTGGGCAGCGGGTCAGAAGCCCAGCGCAGACCAACTCCTGTCAGGGGGTATGGAAACTCCAATTATCTCCTTAGCAATCATCCCCTCGCAATTATCTCCCCATCTGCGTATCAGTGTCGACAGGTGCAGAGGGACGGTCCCGCTCACACACCTTCTCTGACAGACGAAGTGATGAAGGTGGATATGTGGAGCAGGAAGAGGCAAACACACAACCTGCATGCTAATTCCTTAGGCACTGCCATATATAAATTAAAAAAGTATCTTCAACAAATTCCTGCAGAGCCAGTGGGAAATGAAGTGTTAATTAAAGACCTGAGCGGAATCTATGAGTACAAGCGGAAACGCTGCATTCATGGCTTTATAACAACTAACTAGGCAGTTATTGCTGATAATCTGTTGATTACTTCTGTGATTAATCAATTAATCCAAAATATATAGATATATATCATAATTTCCCAGACAATTCCCCTAGGTGACGTCTTCAAAGGCAGTACATTCTTTCATTTGAGAAGCTAACAGTTTGTCACTTTTGTTTGATAAATGAGTGAAATTAATAATTGATTATTGTTGTCAATTCAACGTCAATCACTAGAGAAGCTGTTCATAGCTACAATGACCAGACAGGAGTATATTTTGGTTAACACAGTGAAAAAAAACATTTGACAAAAGGTGGTTCATCATAGTGATGTAACAGTTTGCTAAAACCCTCCCCCCCCCCCCCAAAAAAAAAACAGCAAATGTACAATCACAGCCTAGCAACTGTAACCAGGCATGCCAGGCCAGTCGGTCCTTGTATTTCTCCTCATGTTGAGATGATGTGCATGGGCCTTGTAGTTGGTGCAATATCTAAAACATTTGAAGGGTGCTGTCTTTTTTCACCTGGAGGTCGCGCTGAAGACAATGAATTTAAATCCTTTATTCACTGTTACCATCATTACAAAGTGAAAGCAGCATGTGCATACCCTCAGTATAGGGGTGCAAAAGCCAGTTAGCTAATGATGTGCTAATGCTCTGTTAATGTTAGCTCCACAGGTTTTTATGTAGAAACGTAACATTTTAGAAACGTTTATATCCTTCCAACTTCTCCCGTTAACGAGTGTCACTATTGGACAACGTTTAAAAAACGACTACAGATCCACAAAGAAACAGCCGGAAAATGAACAAAATCTGAAACGATTGCATTAGACTCTATGGACTCTATAATTGTCCAATCTGTGTTCCAGCGGCGGGACTTAGAGAGTGGTCAATTATATGCAGCAGAAATCCAATATCATCTTGCATTAGTCTGACTCACTGGTGTGTAACATTAGGCTCAACTGTTTAACAGATATAAGGGCATAAAACAGTAATAAAATCTGTGGTAGCAGACAAATTCATATTGCCTCACGGTATACATTGTCGTGTTGTCCTCTCATAATGCGACAGCATTTTTTAGTTTGATTCCCCAACTTTCAGCAACTGTTGCAGGTCTGGTGTCACGGCGAGGAAGTTATTAAGTACCGCGAGCATCAGCAGCCTTGTGCTGTCACCGTAAGAGCAGCTACACTATGTCACAGCGTTTAATATGCTTGTAAGGCTTTGTTCCTCGTTAAAGTACACAGAAGCTCGCCGAGATGTGCCGTGTGACAAAAGAGGAACGGCGCTCCTGTCTTTGCCGCAGAAACATGACAGCTGCCGCCATCCGGCGCTCGTCCCTCCATCCCGCAGCACAAATCCTGGTCGTCATCGCCGAACACATTGTTTTCTAATTGCCAGCCCCACACGTCTGAGCTCAGACCTCCACGTCCCGGCTGTCATTACCTCCAGAGACGACAGATTTGTTTTAAATACTTGGTGAGCTGGTATGAATACAGAGAAGGACTCGGAGCAGGCTTAGAAAGACAATGAGGAGAACAAATAGAAATACAGTCGTCGGTATAGTGTGTGTGTATGTGTGTGTGTGTGTGTGTGTGTGTGTGTGTGTGTGTGTGTGTGTGTGTGTGTGTGTGTGTGTGTGTGTGTGTGTGTGTGCGTTTATGTGCTGAGCTAGAAGTGCATGTGTGAGGAAGACTGGTGTCTTTTCAACACAAAACAATTCTTAAACCTCAGGGCACTAAATGGCCGTTGGGGGCGGTTCTCAGAAAGAGGTCATTCAACGGATGAGGAGATTAAATGACAGGTCGCTTAATTTCTCCTTTCCAACCATTCCTCTCCTCCCCTCACCCCATGCACCTTCCCTCACACAACATCACCAAAACAATCTCTAGCCCCGTTCTGCTCCACACTCCATCACTCAGCTGCTTGGGGAGCAGTTTTGGCTGATCTACATTGATTGCTACGGGCCATTCTCTATCTCTGGCGCTCCGGAGCCAAAAAAAATCCAAAGCCTTCTCATTCATCAAACCAGCACCTGCCAGACTCTAGCCCAAGAGAACAACCATCCGTTTCTTTTGTTTTTTTCCCTCTACCCCATTGTCTTCGTTTTCTCCTCGACAAATAACTGTCATGTCCCGAACAGTCAGGAGGGAGCGGTGATCTGCTTTTCGTCCGCCTTTTCCAATAACGCATTGAACACTCGGTAATCCCTCCGAACATGCATGCACTGGTGAAGTCAAGTCACCACAGCTGTACCTCACTGACTGACACAGTAGCTACACAATAAATACAACACCCCAGAGCCTCAGTGACACCAGCCACCGGTTCTGAAATTGCAGCTTAACCTCCAGCCCCCGCCCCATACTTCTTAACACTTCCATCCCAGCTAAGACTCTCCTTTCTGGGGTGTTGTTTGCCCCCGTAGAGGTGAAAGAAATACGACCTCTAGGAGACAAACATTTATTTTTTCCGGGTTCTCCTGGAAGGTCCTGTAGAGAGCTGAGAAATTTTCAGCATTACAGTGCATAACATAATAAGTGCAGCTCAATTGTCTCTTCTCCCCTGCTGAGTTATTATTACATATTAATGCTTATATCTCCATGAAGCGATAGTATTGGATGTGCTGCATTGAATAATACATTAAATGCATCTGCTCCAGCTCCAGTCTCTTGTTAGCGATTGTGTGTGTGTGCGAGTGTGTGACCACAGAACTTCACAAAGCAGTCTCACATGCTCGCATACATTTTTCTATTTAGTAGTCAGAGCAAGAAACTACCCTGATGAGGAAAATTCAAAAAAGCCAGATGAATGTTAAAGTAGACCGACTCCAGCTTTGATTTACTGGATAACTTGAGCTCTTCAGGCCTGTACAAAATTCGAATAGAGCAGGAAAACATATCCCTCTTTGGTTGACCTGGTTGTAACCTACCAACAGAGAGAAGCAGTGATGAATCACAGGGAGACACCGCTTTGTTTTAAGGGGTCACATGCCAAAAAAAAAGGCCAAAAAAAGCCTGTTTGGTTAATGAATTTAACAATGTTCCTTCATTTCTTCTTTTTAAATTGGTTTTGTTAACCGAGGGGTGTATTTAAAACCAGCATGACTGTCTGACTGCTCATGTCGGACTTCTCTTTAGGGATGACGCAGCGTTCCTTAATTCAATTAGCAATCAAACTGGTAAATACAACGATATTATTACTGTGTCAAGTGTCCATAGTTGTGTCGAACATTGCCGTATTAGACTCAACTCTTTGGGATCTTGAAGCAACACTTGCAGCCATCCAGTTTTACCATCCAGTGCCATGAAGTTAGCTATCAGACAGTGAGTATCGCTGACATCACTGATATTATAGTCTTGATTTACCAAGACTACGTTTGACAACGTTTGACCATCCCTGTGCTTGACCTCTACCTGTACACTCTCTGTTACATAGACCTCCATTCACCCCATCACCCAACAGTTATTCATATCTGTCATCTAGGTCTGCCCGAAGGGAAGCAAGCCCCCCCCCCCCAACACACACACACACCCTCATCTGTGCCGTATCGATCGCCGGCCTCTGTGCTGTGCTCAGTTCATTGATCATGGCTGCCTCATAGATCTTCTTCCAGTCCTCTTTAACCGACCCTCGGAGACCCGGGGAAATACTGCTGCCTACATCGCAGTGACAACACTAATTGTCTGTTCCATGACCACTAATTAATCTTAATGAATGGTTTATTACCAGGATGGCTGAACCGGACACAAAATCAAAAAAAAACGAGTTAGTAACCCATGAAGCTAAATGTAGAGCAATTTCAAAATCCCACGGTCTGAAATGTTCAATTTTACTTGCAGGTGCAATATCCTGCACACAGAACTTCAACCATAAATAGCCAAAGCTTAGCCTAAATCTCACCGCACACATGGAGGACATCAAAGAGAAAAGTAGATCATATAGGCGTGAGCCTGCAGGGGATTTGACATGAAGCTATAGCGTTTCAGTGACGTCCTTATTACAAACCACGTTAATAGCAGATTATGGTAATGTGATATCTAACTGAGGGGAACAGTGACTAATATTCTCCATGTACACACAGCATCCCTGGCAGTTATTTTTAATCACTGGAAACATGTGAAATGAGCCAGTCCAGCGAGCACTTTCACTCAGAATGTGAAAACAAAGGCACATGTAGAAAAAGAGCCGTGATCCATAATAATAAAAGCTAAAAAATACAGGTGTTCTACCTTTTTTACTTGGTTTGTGTATGTGAGCGGAAGAAAGGAGACAGAAGAAATGCAAATTAGCTCCAGTATCCCGTCTCACATTATGCCGACAGTGTTGCCATCGTCATTACTTCCCCGATGACTCCTCAGGCGGGAAACAAAACGGATCACTTCGCCATTAACATTTAATGTTTCTTTTATGTTTTCCTCTCTCTCCTCTTTGTTTTCTCGTTCACCTTTGCCCTGCTCCATCCAACCTCTGGCCCCATGTTCTCCTAGTCTCTAGGCAGGTGCCAGCGAGTGTGTGCGAGTGTGTGTGCGTGTGTGTGTGTTGGTAGGGCTTTCTTCTGGAGGAAGTGGCTAGTCATAAGAGCCAACTGATGAGTATCACCCTCATCCGGAGCTCCATTCATCACCGTGCACAAGGGCCCATTCACCCGCTGCTTTTCACGCTTGTGGACCCCGAGAGCCCCGGGCACGTTCCCACACTCGCACACGCAAACGGTCACTCACTCGAGAACATCCTACACAGATGCCATAATGGGACACATATACACACGTACATATACACTCCTACACACTAAATATAAACCCAGGAATGGGCTGCTTTTCTCATCTGACTCATTATAAGCAGGCCCCGGAGCCCTTCTTTTTTTCTCTCCTTACAAATGCGTCCCTATAGCCTTCGCATCTGAAAACTCTTTCAGGACGAGTGACACAGAGCAGGAAGAGGTGTCACTTTCATTTTTGCCGTCTCCCTCCACTGCAAATCTTTCTGACACGCTTGTTCCACAGCCCACCATCGTACCCATGCACTGCAGTGATATGCGTGATGCGTTGAAGAAGAGATGTCACATTTGATGGCGTCGTGTGGGAGACTGAGAGGGGGGGGGGGGGTGACTGGATGGAGGGAAAATCTGTGGATACCCTGTAGTGCTGAAAGCACCTGGATCCAGTTACGCTCTAGTAAGACCTGAATATTGGCGGAGTTTCCTGAATTATTTCAGACCAGGATATTTGATCTTTGTCGATATTTAAAGTATTTCTTTTACATAAGATCTGCTCTTACATTAAAACCAATTTTTAAATGGATTTTGGAAGAAATTCTACCAAGCAGTTATAGACAGAAACACTGCCTTCTGCCTGTATTTTTGTATTTTGCTGTGTTCGGGACATTTCGGGGGAATCAACCTCAACAAAAATGTGATGACCAGCTGCGAGATCTTAAGCTCGCATCCAAGAGGAAGCTCCGAAAAAGGCGGACACACCGCCAAAAAACACCACAAAAATAGGGAGGCGGAGCCCCAAGCAGACAAATGTCATTCCAAAATGAGAGTGAATCTGTGGTTGGATGCCACTCGCTGGCCAGCACCCTAACCCTAAGTGCAGTCTTTGGGCGGCACTTCTGTTGTCGTTGTGGAGGAGGGGCCAACTTTCAACGATGTGTTTACAAACCGCAACCGACAAATCCTACTTATTCCGCCCTCAACAGCCTACTGTATGTATGCTGCTGTCCCTCCACTGGGTGCACGCTGTGACTAAGACATCAATGTACCCCCCCCCCCCCCCCCCCACACACACACACACACACACACACACACTGCTACAGGCACCCTGTATTTTTGTATTTTTTTCTTCCCCTAGCAGCATCCCTGGAAACGTTGAGCTGCAGCCTGACCCTCATATTCACATCACATCCCCTCCTGAACAGAGGACCATCTCATTAATGAGGGCATCTTGGGTGTGTTTACGTTTCATTACACAGCTCTGCCTGGCTCCCCGGACCTAAATGGCTGGAGGGGGGGGGGGGGGACGCATCTCTGCAAAATTACACATACTTCACTACAAAGCCACTCTGGACAGGATGGACTTCATGAAGTCTGTTTTTATGAACATGTAGGATAATTATACTAAATAATGTGCAATGTGTGTAAAGTCTCGGGGTATCTTCCCTATAATCTGACAGACAAGAGAACATTTCCTTTCTGTGATAGTGTTCAACAATCGGCAGCAGCCACAACCGAATATCTATAGATCTGCATGAATGCTGTTGTACATGCGTTATTTACAATCATAATCATGGCCCCTGTCAGTCTAATAACTGCCCATCAGTCAACCAATCAGGTTGGAGCATGTATGGGACTCTTAGGTGTTGCTGTTGCGCTTGCGGCTATTTGTAAGGGCTAAACCTTTCTATTAGTAACTCGATGCTAAATTATCTGTTTTTGGAAGGCTAACAATGTTTAGCATACTGTTCCTCCCAGTAGTAGTATATCAGCCTAAATAAGAACATAGTGATCTGTTTAGAGTGAGCAAATTATACATTTATTCAATTTTAATATTTCACATTTTCCATTGCTGTTAATAGCCTGTCATATATTTTAATCTCAAAATGTTGCTTTGACGATTCATTTGCTGCTGATAATGTTTATCCAGCCAAGATATGGAGATTTGCTCAATTACTTAAGGCAGAATATTCCTGGTTTATAGCTTTGTCACCCCCCAGCTTACACACTCTACGCTGTGAAGCTTGTGAATGAGGTAATGAGGACCCTTCAGTTTCCAGTGCAACCCATCAGCCAACATTTGAGCCCTCCATACACGCTGGCCAGTGCTGGATCAGTGGGATACCGTCTTAACGTCGTGAGAATCATCAACATCGTGACACCGTACGACAGCTGAACAGCGACAGAGATGACTTGTACAGTCACATAAAAATGTAGTTTATTTTTAAGTATAGGAGCAGCGAAGAAATGAGGAGAAAGATTATGGAACTGCGTCTAACAGCAGAGCAGTCCTTTAGGCATTTAGAGAAATGGAGCAAAAGATGAAGCAACTCAAGACAAGCAAGCAAGGCTGATGAGCAGCTAAAGGGTTCGAAGAACAACAGAGCCGGAGGTAAACCCAACACAGGTTCCAGCCCCAAAGCCACAGCTATGCACACTGCAGTGGACAAATAGGATCTACCCATGAGGGTCCAATTTGGGACAACCTGCAGGCCATGTTGTGCGACATAGGCACGGAAGATGCACGTCTGTGACCGCAGCCAATCAGGCGATGATTGTTATGAGTCGATGGAAAAGTTGGCAAACAACAACCCGTCTGTCATCATCCGTCTTCCTGCAGATGTCAGATCACTGACATCGCTGACCTTTGGATCAATCATGGCCTTCTATGAATCCGCACTCGACTCGTATCGGCATTATCCAACAGACACGTTATCTTATGAGCTCTGCCCCACTGTCAACACCGCCCTCGCATGAAGATCTAGGGTTCCACCGAAAAAACAGCAGTCAATTGCTCTGCTAGAACGGTGTGATCCTTTATTGGCGCCCAGTCGGCCGAGTTGACGATTCATGAGGATTGTCACTATATGAATAGAAAGAACAACCCCGCGGAAGACATAACTCACTGCAGGACTTGTCAAGCTTTCCGTTGCGGCCCAAGTTTCTCCAGCAGCCACCTGAGGAGTGGCCGGCAACGCCTGTAATGCCAAACTCAAGCAACCCACTTTCTGGTGTGTCACAACCCAGACGGCAGAAATTGTTGGCATTGTACGTTGTACGGGATACGTTGATCGTCAACGTTTCTGGACCAAAAAACTCAATTCATGAATATGTTTCATATCAGCCTCGTATCGCGCTTGCAGAAACGCACAAAGTCACGTGGTTAACGTTGTGAAACGAACGGTTAGATTTAGGCAACAAGACTACTAGGTTAAGGTGAGACAAAACATCATGTTTCGTGTTAAAATAATGATAATAAAATTTCATATTTTCAATCGCTGATTATAAAAGTAATCAGTTTTCAATTAATTTGCTACTGATAATGTTTACTTCGCTATTTGCTTATTGTTAAGGTTGAATATTCTTGGTGTAAAGCTTTGCTGATCATTTTTTTTTTGCATATAACCATACACTAACCAACAGGTGGAGTTTGGTGACTGGTGTTGTGACAGAAAAAAACAATTTAATGCCTCGTCCCTGACCAGACGTCTGTAACTATTCAACGTACCGAACCGGAAAATGCAAAGGTAATAGAGTTTGTTCCCATGACTTCCCCTCACTCGGAGTCAGAGTGTCCTTGTGAATGTATTTTGGGTCTTTATGAAACTGCATCATGTTTTTTTCCCACTGCTCTGTTCATTATGTGAGCTACGACTGATATCTGCGACTGGATCCAACCCAGTGGAAATTAAGTAAATTACCTTTTTTTATATATATATATATATATATATATATATATATATATATATATTCCAGACACGTTACAAAGTGGAAATGCTAAAAATCACTGTCTGAAAGAAGTAATCAAACGTCTGTCACTGAGGCACACACCTGGCAGAGAGTCAGGAAGGCACAGTTGTCAAAGGGTGTATCTCCTGGAAGTGTGCGACTTCACTACAGTGGGTGTGAGTGAGCCACAGGCAAATTCAGAGGATTCGAGGATGGAATGAGAAAAACACGGCTGAAAAGCCTCAAGGGCGACGAAATCTTGTCAGAATACAAAGATGGAATAAGTGCAGGGTTAACAAAGCAGAAAGTAGTTAGACTGGCATTTATTTTGTCCGGCTGAGACACGGAGGTATTGTTTGGCTGGTGTAATGGCACACATTATCCCCCACAGGAGAATGGTCTGAACAAAGACTCAAGAGTAATGATTTATTTTTTTGTACTTCCTTGTTGACAGCATATTATCACCTTAATTTAAAAAGCAACACTTTTTCCTCACATAAACTAATTAAAGATACTCTCAGCTCTGTTGGTTAAAAAAACAAAAGGCTCCATTAATAACAATCATTAAGGTGAGGAAGGTAATCCTAAAGTCCTAAAAGTTGAATTATGCATTGAGCGTGCGTATGCGCATGTCTTTGTTACGGTTTTGGGGAGGGAGGGTTTATTAATGTGTGCTCTGTCGGAAAAAAGAGAATCGGATTGTGTTACGTCGCTACTTATAAATGCACTTAGAGTCGTTATTTCCTCACTCTCTTTGTTCGCTTCGTCGACCTTTGTTTTCTATCTCGGTTTTACAGAAAAGAAAAAGGCGCACAGCGAACAGCGGCAGACGTTTGCATATTCACATAGCTGCAAAAAAACCTGATGTTATATCTCTGCTGCAGAGGTTTGGTTTTCAATCCCCCCCCCCCCCCCCCCCCCCCCCGAAGCGAAAAATAACGCTGCAATCACGCAGAGAGGAAAGCGGAGACAATAAGTCCTTCTCGGTCCCACGCAACAGTTTACTAACATAACCTAACACACGCGAGTCTTTATAATAGGCCTATTATATATATATGCGGTTATAACCTGCGCGGGTTTTATACCCGTGGAGTTCTTCAGCGCTCTTTACGAAGTCGATTAACAGATGGAGGGGGATGGAAAAAGAAAACAGATCGCCGGCAGACATATAGGCTGACCTGCTTCTTCCAATGAGATTTAAATAGGCTACTTACAGGCATATGTCATGGAGAAGCTATTCCCCATCTTGACCATATCCACCTGCGGCACCAGTTTGGGGATGTCCTGGTGGTGAGAGAGGGCGAAACGAAAAACCTCATATTCGTGAGATTCGATTGGGAACAATCCTCCTGTTGAGCAGCAAAGAAGCAAGAGTTAATGTTGGACACGCTGGACTTCAAATCGGGAAGGAACAAAAATACACACATAGATATATATATATAATAAATGAGACATGAGATCAACTTGACACAGAGGAGTCAGTGCCGAGACAAAAGGTCTGGTGCGCCATTCTCACCTATGTTGATGTTACTTGGAAAACTTGAGCTGGATCCCAAGCACATCCCCAGTAAACTGGTGTAGAGAATGGTGAGGCTTCGCTGCATATTTCCTTTTGCATTGGCGAAGG
Organism: Leptoclinus maculatus; assembly: GCA_032191485.1. NCBI lineage: Eukaryota > Metazoa > Chordata > Actinopteri > Perciformes > Stichaeidae > Leptoclinus > Leptoclinus maculatus. The sequence continues at coordinate 17,646,418 of JAVDOI010000011.1, read as the reverse complement.
CGAAAAGAGCCGAAATCCAAGCATAGGTCTGTCCGCGTGTGAAGTTAAATCCCCCCCACCCTTCGCTTCTCCTGTCGCCCCCTGTTTAGAAGAGCAGCACGCACACCGACATCGACTCAGCACCGAGACAGTGATCGCAATGGCGAGAGGAGGCACCTCTCTCTCTCTCACTCTCTCTCTCTCTCTCTCTCTCTCTCTCTCTCTCTCTCTCTCTCCTCTCTGTCTCTCTCTCCGTCTCTCTGCTGATGCTCCCTCGTCCTTGGCTGCTGTTGTACGAGACGGAGAATGACTTCAGCATTAGCCGCACTGCAAAAAAAGATATGCCCGCCTTGACAAACTGTTGAGCTAAAAAAAAATGCGAAATGTAAATTTCAATGTGTTTTCTCTCTTAAAAACAACGGGGGGTTCTTTCACTTGTTTCTTGTTTGCGGGGACATTTCGGTTCTTTATCTAAAGGTCTGGATATAAGTGACAATGCAACAAGGTAGAACGGAACCGATCGCTCATGAAGGAAATAACACGACAAACATCCCAAAAAAGAAAGCAAGTGTTGTTATCTCACCTTAATGAAGGATGTCTGTATTCACGTCTAAAGAGAAAAAAACACACAATAACACTTTGACACGAAATACTTCACTGACTGACTTGCGGGCTGAATATCTTTTGCAGTGTACACCCTCAGAGCGCACCCAGAGGTCCCTCAGGAGACGCGCGGGATTTCATGGATATGTCCATTCACTTTCCTGCACTGCAAGAGGGATCCACATTACTATCACCGAATATTTCTAGGAAATAATCTGTGCATTTTTAAAACAATTCAATAAGAAAGGGGGTTCACTTTTTTATTCTGCATCTTGATTTTCCTAACAGTGACACAATTACCCAGAAGGGATTTCAAGGATAAGGAACACATGTAGGTAAATGTGTGTGCTTTTAAATATCTGCATGTATTTGGTGAAAATAGAATACTAGATTCAAACCCATTTAAAACCCGGTAACTAAAACAAGTGGTACAACTAGAGCAGCAGGGAACAATTGTTCTAATCCAGATGTAAATTATTCCATTATATGATCTTAAACTATTTTCTTTCTTTTTTTAGATGTTTCCAAGGTCAAGAACAAACTTTGAACCTCACTTTTCAAGCCAAAATGGACGGGAAATTCTTAAAGTGCTCAGTGGAATTTTTTTATTTTTTGTCACAGATTTGTCAGCTACTAAATGGAGCCTCTGGTGAGATAATTTTTTCACACGCTGTTTCCAACTGAACTGAACTTTGAACCTCAATTTTTACCTCCAACTGCAAAGAGAACCAAGTCCAATCTCTGAAGTCATCGTTGGCATGCTGTTGCATTGAAAAACATGTGCAACAAGTCAATAAAAACACAAAATGTGTTTCATTATTAATAGAACTCTTTTAATTTGGCGTTTATAGCATCAAGGGAGACTTACTGCAATTATTTACATCCAAATAACGTTGCTGGTGAGTGACAGGTTACTGTACACCATTTTAATGTATGTGTACTGTAGTTTAGATGAGATCAGATGATGCAGTCAGTAGTAAAAAGACCAACAATGATTTTCCAGTTTTTAAAATCTGCTCTTGATTACAAGTCTTCCAGTTTTAGCTCGGTTAAGAGAATGAGTCATTCCTGCCTTTGCTTGGGTAAAACAGGATTAAAAACAAAGAAAACAACAACAACAAATGGATCGCTGCATCTCCACCAGGGATTACTGCACTCTGATATCACTGGAGCTGGAAGCACATGGCCAGCCATTTCAATTGCAAGTAAAATATTTCCAGAGTTTTAGAAGTTTTAGAATGGGGATGTAAACTCTGGATAATGCGCTTAATATTGCCAGGATTTACTCTATAAACTGGCTCGATTTGAAATCAAATTTTAGAATTCTGAATGTGAAAAGAGGACTTTTGCTCTGCATGCCCCCCCCCCCCCCCCCCCCCCACCCCTCACACAGTGCAGGACTGGTGAGCAGCTGATAAGGAGGGTTATGATTTAAACCATGTGTTTACAGACAGCTACAGCCAATTATTTCCTGAAGAAAAGGTACAAGCCCCCGTGCTTTTGTACACACTGAACAACGAATCAACACTGGCGATGTTCGAATGAGATTGACTGCAAACCACATGTGATGCCCCGGTGCTTGTTTAGAATATGAAGTGGTAAATCCGGCCTTTGACACAATTAGGATTAGGCATTAGTTTACTTATCAGACCAAGGTGCGATTCTTTGTTTTAAATTAAACTCCATTTCCCCATTTCTTCCTGAAAATGAAATTCAGAAGATTAGAATATTATGGTGAACCAGATTTCCAGTGTTTCCAATTAAGCAGAAACATTTCTGATAATCTTTTTTTAATTTAAACTATGACTGTAGCCGAAGCACTTTACATACTTGAGCAAGAGAAATGCAAGTAAAAGGTTATCTAATCTATGAATGATGGATGTCCTCTAAATACAGGCAGAATGATCAATTTTCTTTGCCTTTGTTCAACATGATTTGGAGTTAACTCAAACATAAATGGTTGGGCTGGCTTTCATTACAACCCCTTCAGTCTTTTCATTTTTTTTGGCATTTTATTCTCTGTGCAAGACCACATTTGATTTACGCATATTTTACCAGCCTGTTTCATAGCGCATACTTCAGTGTTTGGGTGTACCTTGTGTGTGTGTGTGTGCGTTTGCCTGCAGTGCCCCCTCTGTAATGAGTGCCATGCACATTTTTTTAACCTGCTGATGAATGCAAAGAGAGCTTAGAATAGCATTGGTAACGATGGCTAAATATTTTACGGCGCTAGAGGAATAACAATCACAGAGCTTGTTGTTCCAGGTTTAAAATATCCTCACCATCAGACACTATGTAACAGAAAGACGGAAATACGCCGTCTTTTTGTCCCTAAAGACGTCTCCATCATGGATCATGAGTGTCTGTCTGAGGGTTTTTTATAGAAGTCTATGTGAAGAGTATAATGAGGTTAATCCATCAAAATGTGCTGGTTCCACTCTAGTTTGAGTGAGGAGGAAAAAAAAGTCCCCAGTGTGTTACTCCTATAATTGAGCCACCGCACTTGTGTTGTCAAGTACTTAAGTACATCATACTCCTGAAGGCAAAACTTTAAAAAAAACAAAAAACATGTTGCAGAGGTGACAAAGGAACTAAATATGTCAAACAGGCCGAAAAGTAGATTATTCGTTTCTAAGGCTGTAACTATGTACGTATTCGTATTAAACAGTTTGGTACGAGGCTTACAATACGTTTGAATAATGCTAGTGCATTTGGAAAATGCAGAAGCTTAAATTCAGGAAAACATAATGTTTTCTGTGCTCATCTAGGACAGTGGGTCTCAGCTGGTCTGGCTGTGGGACCCACCATCATCCCTTAATGACAAGCCGCGGCCCATTCGTCTCTTTAGGAGACCGTCTTATGATATTACTTTCACAACCCAAACGTTAAACGTACTGCTCTGCAATCTCTTTCCTCGTCTCAGCCCCCTGTGTCACGGTGTGTGGTACTCGAGTCAGGAAACTTGTCAGAATGCCCATATTTGATTGGCTGAGCTGCATCACGTGATGTGATTCACAACGCCGACTAAGCCTCTGCTGTTAAGTTTCGTTTCACGATAGTCACGTGCTCGCCCACTGACCAATCACAGCACACTCTGCACCTCGCGGCAGAGCAGCACATGGACACTGAGCTGCACATAATGCTGACGTAGCTATAGGCCGGCTAGCAGGCTCTGACACGTCAAAGAATACGCCCAACATGTCAAACTAAAGATCTGATTGGTTGAACACTATGACAATCAACAATATCATCCCCATTCACTTAAACTGCACATGGAGGCACTTTTGAGTCTGCAGGCCTGGGGCCTCTCTTCTTGCCTAGAGACACAGAGGTGAAATCTGATTGGATAAAAGCTCTACTTAAAACAAGCTGCACTGGAAGCAGAGCAACTGAGGAAGACAGTAGCTGTGCAATGAGAAAATAAGATAATGGGAAAAATATTTTTATAAATTATAATACATGTAGTGTATTTAAGAAAATGTATTAAATTATAAAATAGATATTACTTTGTGATTCTGTTTAGGCCAGCAGAGAAGGCTTTGCAGGCCCTGACGGCCCACCACTGATATCACAACAATTTAGTCATATTTGGTGGGATACATTACCTACTTAACCTGAATGAATCAATATGTTTGTATGAAACCACTCTAGCTTATAGTGCTTAAAACAGAGTATCATTACCAAACACTGTAGCTCTACAAAGCCTTTGTTTAGCTAATTGTTGTGGTTTAACAGTCCCCACATTATTTTTCATTCTCACTGTTTTCAGCAAACCCAAAAGGCAGCTAATTACAACAAACAAGTTCTCATAAACCAACTGTAAGCTACATGTCCAGCACCAAACAAGCAGACAAAATGAGCAACTAGTTGGCTGGTGAACATGATAAACATTTAGCTAACGTTAGCTAAAGAGCTACATGTTTTCTCCAGCAGCAAAATCGAGCAAGAGTCAGCAAGACTTACAGTTGTCAGGTGGCCACAAACATGCCTTTAAATGAATGCTAATGTTGTTTTGCTTCTGCCTGACGCAAAAGTAGCCAAATGTTTGCTAACGTGTTAGCCACAACAACGTCACAGGCTAGCGGTATGGTGGTGGTTGTGTATTTTTCAGCTTGCTTTGGGTTTTTTCTGCTTTTTTTCTGTTTTTTTCCCAGTGGCCAAAAATCAATCGAGGTACTGTAATTTAAATGATTTACTGTCTGAAGAAACTGTAACATTACACAAGGTCCGTCAATCATTATCTGGAAAATCAGTCAATCAATGAATATGTTCTGTATTTGTTATCAAAACAGATAACTACAGTAACACATCCCTGCTTTGTTGACACTGTGAGGCTAGTTTATCAGTAACAGTTCTCAATATATAATGTAAATGTTTTTTAATGGTTTAAAATCATTTTTTGGGCAAACACAATAAAACAGGCCTGAGTTTTTTTATTCTGATGATCTGGTCAGACCTCTTAGTAGTGTACACGACGTAAAGAAAGAAAGATAAACCAAGATTTTATTAGAAACTCTACCAATCCTATGAGACTTTCCAGTCCATTTGCCTTCTTGAACACTAAACTGTATCAAAAGAAAGAGCAGACTACACCAATTGAGCGTGCTATTGTTTCCCATCCTTCACTAATAAGCACAGCAAAACCCAATTCATAAAGCGCTTGATAGTGTGAGAATTGTCCTCCCATCTCTCTTAATGTGATCCCCCAGTTGTGCAGAAGAGCTCAATCTCATGTCCCACGTAGAAATCATTAATGGATTGTGACGGTTTGGGCTTGTTACTTGCTTTATCTGCACACTTGATTACAGCACTTGTTGACTGACTGACAGACACTGGATGTACACCGGCCTTGGACAAATGCCTGGCATTAGCACAGAATCGATAGGAGCAGAAATGCCTGGACTATGAGTGCACGCCTGCTTTCTGCTCCGCACCTTAATTGGGATGAGTTATTGACATGTGGCTTAATTAGTCTCCCCTATAATTGATTTAGCAGGTCTGCCGAAAGAGGTGCGTGTCTTTTAGAAGTAGAAGATTGGGACTTTTGAAAATACCGACAAAAGTTGAGGATTCAAGTCAGTCCTTTAAGTCATTTTGAACATATTTATCATGATGTTTTACATAATTATAAAAAAATTAATTAAATGCAATTAATTGTCATTTTAATTTCATAAATCCACTTACAGACAGACCGGAGGACAGACAAAAAAAGGAAAAATGGAGAGTGTTTGCTTTTTTTTTTGTTTGTTTCATATTTAGAATTATGATGAAAATAGTCGATGCCTGTGGGACGAGTAAAATTGTTCAAAACGGTTGGCAGTATTGGATTGTACTCAGTGAGCTGCACCATGGAAAAACACTGGCAGTTTTCAGCTACCAAATTATGGAAAGGCACTGCAGATGGTCACACTTAATAGTTGTATCATTCAGCGTCATACACCCAAGGAGGCTGTTTGTGCACGGAGAGCACAGTCGATCAGATAATGCCAACTATCAAACACACATAGTAATAGTAAAGAAAACCATTAGTAGTGTGGGGAATAAACACGCTCTCCTCCCGTCTATCCCTTTATCGCTATTCAGGTTCTCTCTCTCTCTCTCTCTCTCTCTCTCTCTCTCTCTCTCTCTCTCTCTCTCTCTGCCTCCCTCTCCCTCATATGTTACCTGCATAATTGCCTTTCCCCTCCACTGGCCGCGGGGGAAGTGAAGCTCTCACAACGTTACCGTGGTAATACTGATTGATGGAGTCGATGCTTGTGCGGTTCCAGAACATCGGGCATCGGCACACACAGACATGACAAATTTCAGGGAACAAATTATAATGGCCTGATTAATCCCCTCTAGTGAAATGGAAATATTGTGAATACCTGTGAACTCATAGAGGACATAGAGCCGTACAATAGGAGCACACTCCGGGGGCTTTTGTACCCATTGTAGAGCTGCGCACACGCGAGGGGAAGGACGACGAAGTGGAAACTCATAGCTAGGGCTGGCTGACAACGCGTGACAGGGAACCAAATGATAAATCAGCCACATTTCAAATGTAGATTTCTTTTTTTTTGTGACATGATTGTGAATTCATCAGACTGTCTCCAAATCTTGATTAAAAGGAACTCACTGTGAGCTCTGAGGAGATGGTGATTCAGTGTAAAAAAAAAACAAAGGATCTGTATCAGTTTACAGCTGCTACTTTACTGTTGCTATGGCTCACTGGCCTGATGTTTGTCATTGATTGTGCAATAACCACACACAGTGAAATAAATCAAGCTACAGGAACCCATATGGGGAGTAACTTGTTTATCTGATAATTACTGATTTGTTTACTTGTAAAGAAGCTCGGATGAAAAATAGAGTTGCTAAAAGGTTGCTTTTTGTTAACGGGCACTAATATTCATGTATATGTTTTATGTTGACTCAAAACCCTTTGAAACTCTATACTGGAAGAAAACATAAGCAATCATGTCTGAAGTAACATAAGATCATGCTATTGTAAATAATAGTTAAACTAGAGACCATCTTACGGTGGGATCACGTCTGCTGCGACGCCAAATCAGGCCAGGGGCGTAAAGTGGGCGTGTGGGGGGCCAATGGCTCCTTCACCAGTGCCTACCCCCTCTACTTCTGGAGCCTTAAGCTCAGACCACACTCATCGTCGAACTCAGCATTTATTATGACCACAGGTAAAGTTTCGTGACTGCATCTTGAACGGTTGTGACGCCTTCTCGTTGACAAAATCTGACAGAAATATTAACACCTGGCAAAGTACTCAAAACCTCTTCTGTGGTAGTTCCCGCTACAGTGGGTGTGTCTCTAGGACAACATTTAGCCACAATAGCACATATAGACTCATAGCGGTTACAACAATACCAGCCACACGCCGTCACAGCTGGAAATTAAACTCATTAAAGTTCAAATAAGGTCAAATAATTGGAGGAAAAAGAGAGAGATTTTGTTATAACACCTGTTGGCACATGATGAAACATTTGTTTTAACAGTGGGGGAAAAATATTCACGTAAATGTGAATGCCACAATTTAACATTGATCCTTTAGTTAAGATTTTATTGAAACAACTGCTCACTATAAATTGATGAATTATACATTTATTAGGAAGCATTATCTTGTTCATGTTGTAGCTCATCCAGGAAGTGCTAAGTAATTCACTTTATATACTTGAGGTTATTTCAATCTATAAGCAATACATGCTCATCATGTTTTCACACGCACAGTTAATCATTTTGGTAGCAAAGAAACTAACTACATCTGTCAATGAGAACATATTTCTGGAAAATCCTGTAAATTAGAAATGCCATTAAAAAAGGAAATACTCAGTAAAATATCAGTACCTCAAAATGTGTTTTTTTTTATTCTGACAATCCTTTAAGGAGACACACATTTTGTTAGGTGTATTAGGTGTTACTAATAACGTTAACAATGTCTCCGTTCTGTTCAAGTGTCCCAGTGAGCCATGACAGTGTGACAGCCAGCCAGCATGCACAATACAAGGACCCTGAAACGGAAAGCAGCTCACTAATTGTATTATTTACACCTGTGCTTTTTCCTACTGTGACATGTCAAAATGTCCTCCGTGAAAAAAGGCCGATTAGGAACTTGTGAATCTTCAGTGGGCGCGCACGTCACAAATTATTCAGGAGAGACCATCATTGTCTGAGTTTGACCTGGGGAAGTGACCCCTGTAACAGACTATGTATGACAACTATTGCAAGTTCTGTGTGCAGCAGTTGAAATTAAAGCATTTACTGTATGGTAGCAGTAATTATGACAACTTGGTTTAATTACAACAAACATCTGAGGTCGCTTGTGTATTCTTAATTGCTTTACTGAAGAGGATAAAGACTTACTATTTACATAAAGCCTTTCAGTCCCTCCACCATCTGCTATTGTAAAGAGGATGCAGGAAACAATAAGGGGAAAGTTTCTTTAAATTTGTTTATTGCACACTGCTCAATGATGGCATTTCAGATGAATGTGCGCTAAAACGACAGTAACTTTGTGGGGCGTTAATTGATACGTCAGACAACTGTCTCACTATCTAATCATTTTGAATACATCAAGCCCGGCCGTATCTGTGTGAATTATCTGCCTCCGCTAACAAGCATTTAGGATCAATCAAAACAAATTAACGTAGTGCGCCTCGAACAGGGTCAGCCCAAATGAGATCAGACACGCTTACAGGGACGGTTTAAGGGGTCCTGGAGCTGTCAATCTTACTGACCAGAGTTAACTGTTGAAGTGCATTCAGAAGAACACTTTTTAAACTAAAAGTGGGAGCTGCGTACGTTTTCAGCCAGAGGTAAGGGGGCGGCAGAATAGAAAATGCAGTGTTGAAATTGCATTATTATTTTAGACAATGGACTCTAATTATTACACACAGCAGGTATTAGTGGCTTCAGAGAGGCCTTCGAAATCTTCATGTAAAAAAAATTAAAAAAAGGATGAGAAAAAATTTGGATGCAAAGTAATTCATTTTTGAATCATGAAATCCCTCTGAAACCTTTGAGGCTGGTCTGAGTAACCACTGTGCCTCTTTATTCCTCTCTCCTTCTTATACACCCACACACCGAGACACACACACACACACACACACACACACACACACACACACACACACACACACAGGGTCCAATATCATGGCTCATGTGTTGCAGTATACATTGCAGGCGATGGAGTTGACAGCTCCTTCCCATGAAAGCAACCACGTATCACATATTCACCCAGGGAAATCAGCGCTGGCCCAATCAATTTAGACGTGTGTGTGTGTGTGTGTGTGTGTGTGCGTTGTCAGCGTCGCAAACCTTTACTGCTGCAGCTGCACGGGATGCTAGGAGCTCGTTAAATCAGCAGCTCTAATGATCTCGATCGCCGCCTGATGCACTCTGACCGACTCGATACTTGCAGAGAAAGTGGGGGAAGAGAAGCAGAGGTGGAAAAGGTCAGTGAGAAGTGAAAAGTTCTGGAAGAAGAGGCAAAAGGAGAGAGAGAGAGAGAGAGAGATAGTGCGGCCAATGAAAGCAGCAGAATATGAGACATTTAACCTTTTCATACCTAGCCCCATTTTTAGGCTTCTGCTCGAAAATACTATACCCATACTCAAAGGGGCCTTACTCTCTAACTACATGGTCTATTTGAATAATTTCAATGGAGTAATAACACTAAGAAGGGGTTGCTCGTATGAATTGTGTAAATATTGTGTATATGTTACTGGTTAAGAGGAAAGGAAGATGGCACACAGCTCAAATTGAAAAGTGTCAAGTTCGCCTGAAGACAAAGCACTTTTTGACATCATTTCTTTGAAATAATGGCAGCTGACACTTCTAACACCTCTCCCAAATCATAGCACAACATGTCAGCAGTGCACTCTCTGCAAAGTTTGACTTTGATAAAGTGAAGCAGAACAAAATTAGAGGTTTTAGTACAGAGAGTTTAGGCGAGGTTTCCAAAATGTGCATTTGGGCACCATGTGTGCCATGTGTGCCATGTGTGCCATTTGCATTTTCTCATGTACCAAACTACATATTTCACTTGTATATTACTAATGGTGTTCAATACATCCTAATACAGCAGTTTTGGGCTTTTTTTTTTTTTTTTTTTAATTTTATTTTGAAAATTCAACCAGACATAAAAAAACGATAATGTGATTTGTGTTGCTGGTGTCTGTTTGCTCATATCTCAGTGATAGTATGACTTAGAGAGATGTTACAGATATGTCCCTCATCTGTGTGCTGTTGGCATGTTTACTGCAATCTCGGTTTCTTTGTTAGCATCGAGCTTCGATTGCTAGGTCCGGATATGTGGGTGTGCACACTCCTGGCGAAATATGAATATGGTACTGTAGTAATTATAATAGGCTTTGAGTGAGTTGTGTTTGGAGCATGTACAAATGGCATCAATAGTCTTTTAACCGAGGTTCTGAAGTTTCACGTGGTATGCAACATCATTTTTTTTTTTTTTTTTTTTTTTTTTTTTTTATTATTTTTATCAAACCATATAGGAGCTTCCCTTAAGGGACCCTTAAGGGACCCTCTCGGTAGGAAAAGGTTAAGCAGGAACTCTCTCAAACAACACTCTTGCCCATTCACAACACACATTTCTAGTAAGCAGAGTAAACACTTCATCGTTACCCCTGGTCAAAAAAAAATCCCAAATGCTTGATGCCCGTCCGTGAAGCCTCTCTTCTGCAGCACTCATCTCTCTGCTTTGATCACACGACAGAACTTATTACAGCAACTCTCAAAACAGCATCCCCCTCAGGTGTCCCGCGGTTTGCATGGAGTTATGATTCAGCGGTGAGCCTGATATATTGCGGTCTGCCAGTTGGGCGGCAGGAGCTGTGCAGAGCAAACCAGTGTGAGTAATACTGATGGACATGCCCACCGTTACTGGGTCAGCGACACATGCACATGCGTATACAGACACAAACACGCTGGGACGTCCACTTTCCTGTAACTGTCTTCACTAAAGGAATGCATGTTACTGTATCACTACGTTCCCTTTTTATCTTCTTGATTAGGAAGTGTGTGCATGACAGCCCCACTAGAATGACCGCCTCGTGGTTGCAGTTTACATCCATGTTTGTCCAAAAAGGTCAGCACTTGGTCTTTGACCACCAAAAATAATCTAATATAATCAGTTTGTGCGTTGGTGCCAAATTTGCTGAAAATCACGAGAACGGTTTGAACTAGAGGTCACAGTGATCTTGACCGCCCAAATCTAATCAGTTCATTCTTGAGTCCAGGTGGACGTTTGTGCCAAAATTTTAAGAAATTCCTCCAGGGGCTCCTGAGATATCGTGTTCAAAAGATTAGAGCAGGCGGACGCACGGACACACGTGTGGACAAACCGAAATAGACGAAACACAAGAATATGAAGAAGGCATCCTTAAAATCCATGGTTACTGGTTTGTAACAGCAAGTGTGGTTTGATGCAACAGAAAACACTCCTACATTATCAGCAACACAACAGAAGAGCAACTGTGCCTGTTTACAGTGCAGCCGACCAAACTCAATGTTTACTTTGCATTTGCAGTAACGCATAAATAATGCTGCATTGTTTCTTGTGAAGTCAATTTAAGTCCAGCACATGGATCGGTGGAGTCTGCCACTAACAATGAAAGCAATTATATAAAGAGGCCATTGTTGAATTTGAATACACTAAATGTCAATTGACCCTTCACTAGTTGACGCTACGCTATGATAGGCCAGTCTGTGTCCGAGGGGCGGTACTTAGCGAAGGGTCATTTATAATATCAAAAAAGGGGATTGAGCTCATAAACATCTTAAGGATTATAACTTCGACAGACATATATGAGGGGTGTTGATCTAAGTCTCGACAAGACAATGAATAAAAAGTATTTAGTATCCTACAAAATATTCTCCAGGTATAATATTCCGAGTCTGTGGCTTCTCACACAGATTCCAACGGTTTTAACTACCAGTGAAGCCATTCAAGCTCTTCCATGAGGGGATGAGTCCATAATATTGACTAATGTGAAATGCTGAAGGGCCACGGGGCAGGGGGGACTTGTTTGGAAGAAGCAAGGGACAAGATGTAGCTCATTCCTCATAAAGTCACGGGAAAAGGGCCCGTGAAGGTTTGAGAAGGTCAAATCACATTCTGGCTGCCGAGAAAATCAATTTACCATTGAGCTAAAACGTCCCCAGTGTTTTATTGACCCATATCTTTCAAGTCGCCAAACCCATTCCCTGGTCACCCCAAGTGTCTTAGCGCCAAAACACGGAGAGCGGGGAATAGGCCTTTGAGTGTGGTAGAGCAGCGTGGAGCCTATCCCTACCTGTTCATGTGTGCGATGGAATCGGATTACCTTCGGTTGCTATTAGTCCAAAGTAAAATTTGCCTATGCACACTCACAGCTCCATGCTTAAGTGCTCACCATGTGGATGTTATTTTTCTATTGTGTGTGGATGCCAATGTGTGTGTGTGTGTGGGAGAGAGAGAGCATGTGTGTCTCAGAGTGCTGAATTTGTGCTTCGCTTTGAAGGACAGGGAAGGAAGGATGGGAAGCCAATCTGTTCCTCTGCAGATTAACTCTCTCATTCCAGACCCCCCCCCCCCCCTTTCCTCCAAAACACTCACTATCTCCAGCGTCTGTCTTTCTCCCTTCCTCCCTCATCCCTCCCTCCAGTTTCTCCCTTATTGCTTCTCTCTGTCACTCTCTTGCTCTCTGTCAATCAGGCTACCTGCATGGGCCCCTGCGTATTTGTGTGGGAGAGCGATGGATCTGTAGCTCTGCACGGCGTAGAGATCCACCCCCGTTTCGAGCGCTCGTATGTAGCCTCGGCATCAAAAGCTTCTCTCTTCAGAAAGGTGGCAGGGCGAGAGAGAGAGAGAGACTGCGAGGGGACCGACCCAAACTGAGCCCCCAGGCTGGGAAGAGGACCGCTGTGAGAAAAAGAAGCACGCTCTTCCCCCTTCGTTCACCTCCTGAATGGGAGAGGAGGACATTGTTTCCTGTCCAATTAGCTGAGCATCCAGTCGCTTCCTGTCTATTGTGCGAGCGTAGCGAGAGGCTAAGAGGGAGTGATTGCAGCGAGGAAGAGGCAAAGAGAGAGAATGAGGCCATGTGAAGGAATGAAAAAAACACACCTTCATGACCCCTGGGAACTCGGTGCATCCCCACCTCCCCCCATCCAGGCAGGCTAGAACAAGGAGGAATGAAGACAAAAAGAGGAGGATGAAATATGAATAAAGCAACCTTGGGTGGAAGTGGTGAAGAGAAAGAAAACCCTGTGTTCTGCTACCTCTCCCGCACATATCTCTGTTTTAAGTTTTAAATGCGTTGTTGTAATTTAATTCTGTGCTGAATAGACTAAAAAGAGGGGAAGAGATAGGAAGACCGTGGCGGCTCGGACAGGTTGGGGGGTAGAGGTGCTGAAGTGAGCTCGATGTGCAGCGGTTGGCATGTGGTTGGATGAGAGGAGTCGGGAAGAGAGGGAAACAGCGAGGGTGCTAGCACTCTGTGTGCTTTCATTAGCACTCTAAATGCTAATGAATAAGTTCATAGCTTTGAAGATGCAGCTATGTTAAATATGCATGGGTTATCCAACGCAGTGCATAGAGTGTGTGTGTGTGTGTGTGTGTGTGGGGTGAAAGAGGAAGGGAGAGGAGCGATAAAGATGGAAGGGTGGGAAGGAGGTGCTGGGAAGAAAGGAAGGGAACGGAGATCGGAGTTAGAGAAGTCCCGTCTCCTCCTCTCGTTTTCCGTCTTCTCCTTTCACACTTTTCCGTTCCTCTCCTCTCGTCTACCCTCCTCTATTAGGACATCATTTCTTTTGTTAATGGCCACATGAAAAACCCCAAACATCCTCGTGGAAATACTTTAACAAAGCTGATGAAATGAGAATTGCCGCCTTAATTGTTGCAAATAACAGTTAGAGTGACTTTTCATAGTGTTCTCGGCCGGCGCACGTCCCCGCTGGGGCAGATGCGGAGACAGTCATTAGTGTTAAGTCAGAAGACATTAAGCCTAGCTGCTTGTGGTGCAGTAATGACCCAGCAGTTTGAAGCGATGACAACTGCAACTCGGGCCAAATCTCAGCAGAGAATGGCTTCATTTTCTTCCTCCCTGCAGGAAGGAAAAGTGTAGTGTTTGGTTTGGGGAAGCGCTAGACTAATACATCCCACACTCTCGCATACAGACACACACTCTGAGAAAGAAAAAAGAATAGACTATAAACGTACCATTAACATTATCTGCATTGTTTTGCACGTTTGAGGCATCTCATTTTGTGCTTTGCTGTGATGTTTGAACCCTGCAACTCTAATTGAATAAATGCATGTATAATGTCAGTTAATTGAACATTACAGTACGGTCGTTAACAGGTTAATGACTTCCCATTAATAATACCTCGGCAAAAAAGCAGGGGGATGGAGAAGCTTCTTCAATTTGATTTCCAATTAATATGTATGAGTGGACCTGTATGAGAGAGATGATATGAAGACACATTATCGGAGCTGAGCGGAGGTGACAAAGCTATCTGATGATTTGGCTCAAAGAGGAAGCGACCATACTATTAATGGTCGCACAACTGATGCAGTAGAGCAAGGATAAAGGCAAGGCGGGGCAAGGCCAGTTTATTTGTATAGCACCTTTCATCAACAAGGCTATTCAAATTGATTTACATCATACATGAAATGCATTAAGACATGATAGAAAAATGCAGTGTGAGACATGAATAAATAGTCTAAAACTTAATTTAACTAATGTGTAGTGGCAAAGAGAAGAGTCTGAAGTCTTTATTGAAAGAACAGAGTTGGAGCAGACCTCCAGTTTTTTCCAGATATGTGGTGCACAAACAAATGAATGTGTCTCTGGTTTGACTTTTGACTCTGGGTCATCATTTTCTGTGTTTTTTAAACCATTAGTAGTATCTTAAATGATTTGACAAATTGGAAAGCAGTGTAAAAACCTGAGAACTGGAGCGATGGATCCACTCTCCTGGTCCTAGTGAGGACTCTTAGCAGCAGCGTTCTGACTCAGAACTGCAGCTGTCTGATCGACCTGTGAAGAGAGCGTTACAGTCGTCGAACCTGCTGAAAAGAAATGCATGGACAGGCTTCCTAAATGCTTTGTAAGTCCTTTACTTCTTGATTTGTTCTTGGCAGTAGGTGGATTTTGTAATGTTCCTAATGGGGCTATTGCATTTTAGATCTGAATTCATGACTACACAGAGATGACTGGCTTGCTTTGTGGTTTTTAACGTTGGTGCCTGAAGCTTGCTTTAGCACTGACTTTCAATATTCATTCCTTGGCTCCAAAAGCAATTGTCTCTGTTGAATTGGATGTGACATCCAATCTCTGATTTGTACACCTACACAGACTATGATGTGTATGTAAATCTGTGTGTTGTGTAAGACATAAACTGTGCAAGTAGGAGTATGTTAAACAGAAGAGGCCCGAGAATGGAGCCTTGGGGAACTCCACTAAGGCCGTGGTTACACATTTCTTTTTAATGTAACTTCCGTCATCCGATCATGCCAGGACATATTAACTGTCTTTACGCTCCGAGATCGGATCTTTCTTGCACGGGGATCCGATCAGCCAGACCCACATGCCGACGCGGTCTGGCTCGCATTGAGTTTGCATCTCTGTGAGGTGTAGACAGCATGTGGGCACAATCTAGACAATTTATCAAAAATATCGCATCACCCCCCCCCACATGGCAGTTCCTCATCCGAGTGAGAGCAAAAAGGGGAGGGGCTGTAGCACATCTCCAGTTAAGTTACTGCTGATGAAAACCCTAACATTTCCTTATATTGCTGCTTCAAAATAAAAGCTTTTGAATAACAAAATATCAGGGGACTTTTATTGTGAAGAACGTATAGGAAATGAACTGTGTTAATCCAACATATTACAGCTGTTCTGCTCTAAATATATCCGATCACCATCCGATCAGGCAGGTCGCATTGAAGCGTCGAGTGCTGGCACACATGGGCGGACACAGTTTTAATGTGGCGCACCGATCCCAAAAGTCACATTGAAAAGACCAAGTGTAACCAAGGCCTAAGTCATTTGTGTAGTCTGACGTGTAATCACCCATCGACACAAATTCAAACCAGTTTGGCACTGTGCCAGAAAGTCCCACCCAGTTTCCCAGTGTGTTAAGTAATATGTTGAAAGGAAGGAAAAAATAGGGAGAAAATAGGCTAAGAACAGGCATGCCGATTTCAGAACATATGGTACACAAAGCTGGATAGGTGACTGCTGAAATATGCTGATGGCAAGCACGAGAGCCAGAAAATCCAGGGAAGTTGGATAAAAGGTTTAAAAGTTGAGCAGAATTTGCATACGTAGGCAGTGGGAGCAAAATAAGACCCTACATTTCAGCATTAAATCCCACGGAATGTGTCGTTTTGCTGGGGGAATACTTTGATGTCAGAAACGTAGCGCTTACTGTAACATATCCTATGTAAATGATAACACTGGAGCATCTACTTTTTCCCCCCATGCATTGATATGGATGGTAATGACCATGCTATTTGTCTACTCACAGTTGACAGCATTAAAGCACATAGCTCCTCCGTCTGTACGGCTGCTCTCTGTGTTATGAATTATGCCATTTAAATGGGTTCCCTCCTTTAGACAAGCTCTGGGTAGTGTCTGTGGAGAGGCATCTAATGGCAGCTAAATGAATTCAAGCCCAGATAAGGCGTAGGCTGCAAACACAGCAAAGCAACAACAGCTGTCAGAGGCAGAGAGGGAGGCAGAAAGACACAGGGGGGGGGGGGGGGGGGAGTGAAAAAGGGACCAGAGCTGGAGAGAAGTACAAAGATGTAAAAACAAATGGAGTGTGTGAGCGGAAAATTTGAAAAAAAATCTGTGCTGCGCTATCTAGCCTCTCAACAAGTGAGTAGGTGTGTGGGAGAGAGCAGAACACGGAGTGACATTAGTTGTGAGGAAATCTATTGATTGCCACAAGCAGGCATTATTCTCTCAGTCAAGAGACTAAGGCAGATAAAGGAAGGGAATGTGATGGATGGTATTTGATGTGATTTTGAATTTCTCCCCCTGGGGTCCATTGATTTGTATTGCTTTGGTGCTCACATTTGGTGGCTAATATTTAGTTTTACAGGTGGGGAAAAAACCTACATTTTGCTAGTGGCCTTTTACACCAGAGCTGTTGTCACTCTACGTTCATTTTAATAGGAAGAAGGAGGAGCCAAAAATAGAGATCAAATCCATTCATTTCTTCCTAGAACGATGTGTACTTTGCTAAACTGCTGCTGACGTGCAGTCATTCTTTAGCCCAGAGCAAGCAGAGATACGCCGGAGGGGAGAGGAAGGGAGGCAGAACATACACCAACAAATTAGTAGAGGGGGGGGGGGGGGGGGGCAGCTCGGCGATGGAGGGAAGCATTTATGATGAATGAGAGGTGGAGTGGGATGCAGACTGTCAGATGTTCCCTTTATCTCTCTCTTATGCGTAGGCAGAATGGAGGAAGGTCGGACAGGAGGAGGGTGGGAGGGCTGAGGAGCAAAGATGGAGGGGGGGGGGGAGGGAAAGGAGGAGGAGATGCCATCATATGTATCACCTGGCAGAATGTTGCTAGCACCTCTGCTCATCTTTAATGAGGCTAGGAGGAACATTATGCAAATGAGCCTTAATGGTGCGTGGACAACAGCCCCAAGGCAGGGTCACCGATCGCTACATCTCCCTCTTCCTCCTCTTCGTCTCCCCATCTGTCCGCCCTCTTTCTCTGTCCTCCTCGTTGTTGAAAATGGTCTGTGTCCTCGGCCCCCCACCCATCTTCTCTTTTTAATTTTCTCCCTAATGCCTTCCCCAATCTCCCCTAAACTCATCCTTGTGTTCGCCTCTCCGGCTCATCCTCACACCGTCCCATTCTTCTTTTTCAGAGAGCGAGACGATCGATCTCCACTTCAGACACGCTGGCTGATCAGAAGATTAATAGGGCCCTCATGATGTAAAGATGAGATTCATTGCAGAGAGCCTGCTTTAAACTAGCATCTGGTGAAGAGGAGGAAATGAGAGACAGAAGAAACACAAGCAATGAAGAGACGGAAATGGGAGGGGAGGGGGGAGTCGTAGAGAGGATTCGGCGCGTCTCAGATGGAATTTCGAGGGGCCATTCCTGAATGATGGCTCATCAAGCCTCATTCTGCGCGTCACATCTAATTGCTTTTAGATCTGTTCCTATGGAAACTGCAGTTCTCTTTTAAGCTGCTGAGGGGGGATGTTTCCTCACCTTTTCTCTTGGGGGTTGGCAATAGTGCTACATGTATGGTTTGGATGAACACTCTGCAGAGGGATGAGCTCACTGGGCCTCAGAGAACACGCGTGGAGTAGATGTGAGAGCAGAGAGTGGGATAAAGGCGACGCATTTCCATTTCGTGCACATGGAAGTATTGAATGCATAACTCGTTGTCACACAAGACAATAACAAATGGAATAAAAATAATGAATATGCATTTGCAAGCATGTGCACAAACATACTGCACGTGTGTGTGTGTGTGCGTGTGATACGAACACACACAAGTCGTGAGGCAGAACCCCCTTGGCTGACGAAAAGATGACTTCTCTGTTCAGCTGCTTGTGTACAGCACAGCAACGTATTTTCAGTTGTGTCTCTAGGAATCTCTCATTGGTTATATCTTGAAGCTACAAAATAACAGTGGCGCCGCAATAAAACAGTTTTGCCTCATTGTGTGTTACGTGATAATGGTCTGGAGGTGTTATTATAGTGGGTTTGTAAGAGCAGATGTTATGGATTCTTGTGCTATTGCTTCTCTGCAAGCTCATTCTTTTATGTGTTTCTTTCATTCCTCTGCCACAAGAATCTGTTGTTATGTTAAAGTGATGGATGAAAGTTTAGTCATTTGGGCATGATTGATAAAAAAAAGAACAGGGGAAGAAAACAAAGAGTAACATTTATTCAGCACTTTATTTATTTTTTTATTCTTGTTTTTGCTACAAGAATGTCAAATATGTCCCACATTTGCGTAAGCCGCATACAGTACACTCTTACTCTTACTCATCTCCCGAAGTGATGTATTCATGGTGAGTGATGTCAGTGTAATTATAATAATTCCTCACAAAGCCCTGAAGCATTTTTTTTTTTCAAATGAATATGCCTAGTCTGGTGTAAAACGCCGGGCGGTAGGCAAATTGCAGTAATGTACACTATTGGAGACATATTACCAAATGTATTGGTAATGATAAGGTAGTTTCTCACTATGTGAGATATTTTTTTCTCATGGTCTCCTAGTGGGTTGTGGTCTCAGCCGGTGAAAAGGACCGTTGGTGGTTTTTGGGTAATTGTATTTGTATCCTGCCTTTGCAGCTCTATGGCTTAAGATTCTGACCCAATGAAATATGCATGGCTCTCTAAATCGTTTGTTGGTTAACAGAGAGTAATGAGGCCAATACTTATCTGGATTATGAGTTCCTTAATGGCAATCGTTTCACTATTTTTTTTGCTGGCTTAGTACATTAAGTGCACATCAAAGGCAGGAATTTTCAGTGAAAGCATTGTCTGAAGATAGTTCAGCCGAGCGTTCGGTCCTTGTTCAAATGAACAACCAGTTCCCGAACAGTGCATGTTGTGGCTTGAAAGGGGAAAGCCATAGGGACTTCCTCTCTCACCCCAGGGGGCTCAGTTCCTCAGGTCCTTTCATTCATGCCTTCATGGGCAGCATCATAGAAGCGGAAGCAAATCCCTTATTCTTATTCTATTCTCATGAGGGGGACACTGTACAGGAGCTCTTCATTTAATTCCAGCCTCTTGTTTTCATCTCAGCCACTGGGACGTATGACGGAGGAGGAAACATGAGAGCTTTCCAGCCTTGTTCGTCTGCATCCTGGCACTCTGTTTTCGGGGATTCACAAAGTTTGCTTTGTGGGGCGCCCTGTGTCCTTTCAAGAGGAAGTTGGTGCCGTTTCTTTGAAAGACAAGTTGCTGATTACTGAACTGGAATAAGAGGAGAACAGCAGTCACTATTCTGCTCATTTTCTGGTACCCCAAAAAATAGGAGACAGGACACATACTTGGATTTGACCCACAGAATGCTTGCCTTTCACAAATATTTCACAGCTGACTGACTGGTTTCCAAAGATACACTTTTATCATGTGTCAGTGGTTGCCAGGCACAGCAAATCTCCTCCTCTTTACCTTTCAGTGAGTAAAGCAATTTACTGTTTGGCTACTCCCTAGTGCCTTGCACTCAAAGTGTATGAACACAGTGCTCGAGACTGGTAGCATCAGTTAGGTAATGCCTGTCTTCTTCCAACTGAATGCCTTCTTTATCGTGGCCAGGTTAAAAGAATGAGCCACATTCTGCAGACTTAGGGACTACGAGTGACACGATTCACTGGAGCGCAGCAAAAAAGTTGAGGCAAAAAGTTGAGTTGCTTTGTCGCTCGTAGTGAGAACATAGCAGGAGGATTTGGGATCCAACTTATTAACTTCTCTGATTGTTACGCACCTCAGCGATCGGATGTTTGCAGCTCATCCTGTGGTGCTGTTGGGTATTTTTGCACATTAGCCACATCGGCTATTAGAGTGACCCCGAAGTCCTGGTGGTAACATTAACTGTTGGCATTCATTCAGACCTCCCTGATGGAGGTGCATCATTGTGGTCCCCATCAAAAGGCCATAATCTCTGCTCCCAGGGCAAAGAGTCAGCTGCTACTGGTCGTCCTGGTCAATCCCCCCAATACTAGAGAGTGTTGTCACAGATCGAAAGCCCATTACGCATTTCAGATCATGACAAGGAGAGGGTTTTGGTTTTTAGATTGTCACCTATAGTGGTAATCCTTCTGAATTTGAAGGACGGCTTCCAGAAGTGGTGGAAGGAGAGAATAGATGTTCCAGTACGCTTCTCTGTCGGTTCTGTGCTCTTGTTCTTGAAGAGAAAAGGTCAGTGGCACACCCTGTTTATTCTTGTAATGATCAATGTCTGTGGTGTGAAGTTTATTTGGGCAAATCAAAGTGTGTTCATTCCTCAGAGGCAGTTATTTGTTATGTACAATCATCCAGAGAACAGGAATCTCATTATTTTCTGAGGGGCAGGGGAGCCTCTTTCAAAGATACAGCTTTAGTTGCTGAGCACCTCTTCCAACACATACATGTGCCGTCTCCCTATACGTTCTTCCTTTTTTCCATCTCTCCTTTTCCATCTTTCCCCATCTTGTCTTCCTTTCTCTCTTCACTTCCTTCTTTCTCTGCGTGTAAACTGGCAGCCAGCTGTTTAGATAAGCCGATGTATGAATTACCCCGGGACCCTCATCATGGCTGGTTGCCTTATCAAGGTCAAGAGAGTGCTTCGCAACACTAACAGCCTTTTGTCAGCATATTACCCGAATGCAGAGGAAGACGGGGAAACAGGCCTGTGGGCTAGACTTTATTGGAGAAGCTTGTAGTGTTTTTGATGACAGGCCATGAGCGTGTTTAATGGTCCTTGTGCTGAAGCTCTTACCACACAGACCTGGGGATCATTAGCGTCAAATCTCCTAATCCTAGGAGCTAGCCTCGCTAGCTGACCTTGTAGCTATGCCTGCTCCCAAGCAAATCCTCAACCTTGACTTCATTTAGTCTGTATCATAAGGCTGACCCTTACATTCTTCCTAACTCCAGTTAGGAAGTTCAAATACATATAAACACACAATGTGTGAGACTCAATCATGTTCCATATCAACTGTATTTACTACTCCCCAGTCCGTTTGTTTGAGATGAGCATGAAACGGTTAATGGCGTTTGAGGCCATGGTTGTAATTGGTTTTACAGAGCCAATCAACAGGGTGGTTAATGTGATGGAAATTACAAACAAAACTGTTTCTTTGATGTGTTTCTTCTCAGCCTGACAACGGGGAGTGAAGGTTAAAACCCAATGAGCGTAGTCTTTAAACAAGAAGCTATTTAAAAACCAAGTGCAACGCAACTCAAGGAACACCAATCAGGACAAAAAGGATAAATACTTCATTACATTTTTAAAAAAGCAGCACATCCTGTGAAGCAATAGAAGCTTCAGGGTACCTTTTCATTAGTTGGAGGTCAGAATCCGAGGCTGGGATGATTGATTTAAAGAAATTGATTTTGACTGTGTTACCATGAGATAATTTATGTTATATGTATGTTATAGGCATACATTTAATTATCATCATCATCATCATCATCATCATCATCATCATCATCATCATTGCAATTAAAAACGCTCATTCTCATATACTTAATGCATATTAATGAATGATTCTGCTGCAGCTCCCCGTCTTCCCATTGGTAGTCTTGCCTGTCATCCGCATTAGCAACAACCCGTAGTACTAATATGACCTCAGCGTGGTGAGTCTTCAGAGGATCCATGTCTGTAAAGTCTCAGGGTCGAGTCAGTCCAAATTGCTCCCTATGGGCCAATGGCCCTGTGGGGATTGGGGGCATGACAGTAATACCAATCCTATGAAATTAAAGGAAGGAAACACGGCCCAAAACAGGATGTACTGTATTTACTGGATCCAGTTGAAGGTTGGAGCCCGTGGGGCTGTAATTGGGCTGTAATATAGCGGGAAACAAAGATTGAAACAGTGCAATTCCAAGCGGGGCACACATGTCCAGGGGGCGAAATGTGGAGTGAAGACATTTAAACTTGTTAAACGCAGGTGTAACTAATGACTTAAAAATTGCTGCATTGCATTGGAGCTGCAATGGAAACATTGTTAATGTTATTACTATTAATAAAAATATCTGCTGTGGAAAAGAGGTGGGAGCCTGATTCATTTGGGAACAATAAAGAAACAGGTGCTCTGATGCTAGCAAGATTTAGAGATAGACGGATTTTGTTACTTGTTTCCCCCTTATTGTTTTGTTTTATTATTCCCCTTGCTGTTAAATGGATATGTGGGGGTGCAGGGGGATTTTATTTTTAGCTTCCAGAAGGAAGTATGACAGAAACAATTTGGGGAGAAACTTGTCTGAACTGTAATTTATCATTTAAAGATTTATAATTTAGGTTTTAGTAGATAGGATTAGGATTAGAAAGGTGTTTAATTCAAATTTTAGAAAATCTAATTCATCTGCCATCCAACATCTGGGCCCTATTCCTCGTACGTCGCTCAACTAAGTCGATCAAATGTCCAATGATCCAGCTTGAATTAGCGAGATGATTGAAGGCAGGCTATCTCGGTTCCTCAAAGGCTGATCAGCGCTCAAACAGTCTCGCTAAGTCGAGCAAGACCTCAGTCATCAGGATAATTGGGCGTGCCCGTTTTACGTCAAAGGGAGTAAGCATCGATCACCGAAACCATGATTTTCTAACAGTACAATAGCGAATAAAGTAAAAGAAAGAGCGTCTTTTTTCTCCGCTGGCGAGCAGGAGATGATCATGAACGCATATGAGGAAGTCAAGACCATAATCATGGCTAAATCTAACACCGCCATCCCTTCCGTTGGTACGGCTTGCTTACGAAAATTACGTCACAAACCATGGCCGTTTTTGGTATCCCAGCATGCACAAAATCCTCATCTTTGCAAAGAAAACATCGATTTTCTTTTATTTTTTATGGATTTTTCACAAAAGGAGCCCAAACAAACACTGTACACAGTCGCCATGACCGCTGCAAGTCAGGTCTTGCAGCATTTCGACGGCAAAAGATACATTACAGACCCGAATGTACTAGTGAATGTACTAGCGGATGTTACCATGGAGCTAGCGGCTTCAGAAAAGGCTAGTACTTATAGTAGAAACCTAATACTACTTTTTCATAAGCTGTCAACCAACGTGTTCATAGGTTTCACTTTTCACGTGCGTTTTTTTTCTGATGAATCTTTTCATGGACAGAGGATATATGTACTGTATGCGCTTATGTATCATACTATACATGTGTCTATACATGTATGTGTAGATTACCATATAGAACTAGGAGTTTGAATATGTGTGTGTGAATCTGTGTATGGGCGGATCAGTATGTATATTATTCATAATCAGACATTCAATCAATTGAAGCAGTGAAAAGAAATTGTGTGATTCTCTCTATTCTTATCATGAGTACAATAATGATATGCTATGGTGTACTAATAACACTGTCATATAATTATGAGTGCTTTCAAGCCCCATGTAGTTTAACCAGCCATCAAGAGGACATGGGAACAAGTAAAAACTAAGCACACAAACATGATTCAGAATGGTGAGTCCATACAATATGTGCCATGGTAATGTATTGAACACATCCATAAGTTTCTTAAGCACCAAATAAACTTTACGAACAGCACGGCATGCAGCGGCATCGCCGACACTGTACAATAATGTACCACTCGCAAAACAGCTCACGGCTATGATCCAGTCTGTGAGACGGTCAATGCTCGTGTGGTGTTCACAATGTATGACTCGAGAAGGTCTTGTTAATAAATGATTCCTTGTCTTCAGAATCGATAGCGCTCGTATAGGAAGTCATCGTGATGGGATAAGGGATCTTGGCGATCTCGGTCCGTGTACGTTTTAGTCATCTGTTTTACCGTTAAAATACGGACATTTCCGTATTTTCGTTTCATCGAATGAACGGTAAAACAGACGATCAAAACGTACACGGACCGATCTCGAAGAACTCTCTCCCTATAAAACGCTAATCTAACTAATATCGCTCCTTCATTAATGGGATGAGGAAGGGAGATGACATTTTTGCCGGGGGAGTGGTGAACTTATCCATCTTCCTTCAGCTTGAGCCTGCTCTGGAGCAGGTTCAAGCTTATTGATGTGTTGCTATGGTGATTGAGCTAAACCTGCTTCGAGGAACCGGAAAAGCCTGATATATCCGATCTCATCCTCAAACTTATCTCGCTAATTAGTTAGCGACGTACGAGGAACAGGGCCCTGATGTCTCTGTCAATCTGACAATGTAGCAAAGCATTGATGCTGTAGTTTCGATGTTGTACACAGCTTTTTCCTTGGCATGTATTGACTGGAAAAGGGAATGTGAATGTAATGGGAGTGTAATTTTACAGTAAATTCTTACACTATTATTCTTATATACGTCAACCATGGTGTACTTCGTCTTATTGAGAGGAGGGAAATCCCAGATGGATAACATCTAAAAACACAGATTCCCCTTTTAATCTTGTTAAGATATCCTATTTCTGCAGGTGCATAATCTGTGCACGGTCCTCCCACCTGGGACCTGTCATATTTCTGCCTTAGTAAATATACATATGTAATGCAATTTTCTTAAGGTAAAAGAAAAACGAAATCTCTTCTATTCTAAGAATAGCAAAAAAGGAAGCTTGGTGCTCCTCTTATATCAGTATTCTTTAGGTGAGTGCTCAGTGCTTCATCATATGCATTGTCCCGACAGCACAATAATGCAGTCAAACGCAAAATCAAATTCTGCCAATCCATCCTCATCCCGGCTACAGTATTGTTGTTGAACTACTGTGAGGCAACAGTGCTAAAGGCGCATACATCAATTAACGTGGCGAGGACTGGCTCCAAGAGATGCTGGTAGGTTCGAAGGTTCAGCCAAACAGCGCTTATCTCCAGCTGGCAGCTGGACGTGGCAGAAATAACTCAATTTAATACCCATGGCTGTTGCGTGATAATGGCCGCACTCCTGTCACGATGGGAGACTTCTCACCTCCTTAACCCTGCTGCTCCGCTTTTCTACTGCAAGCTGCTGGCTTTTAGCCGAAGGGAGGTAAAATTCATATTGTCCTTCCCCCCTCATCAATCATTCTAAACATAACATTTCCAATGCTTTCCTCTCCATTCTTCTCCTGGTTTGCCTTAAGACAATATGGTTGAATTATTTCCATTCGAAGTTATTCGTCTCACTGCCGTGTCACACACACATGACTCAAAGTCACGCTGGCGCCAAAAGCACTCGGGCTCTGGAGAAGCTTTTATTACGCGACCACAATGAAAGCCTCTCAGGAAGAAAGGCAGCAAGGTGACTCATAGCCAATCTAAGTCTGTCATACAATATTTGTCCAGTTGAAAGGGTTACAATTCAGTCACTCTCAGACGTGAGGGCTCACCCACAATACAGCAGAGAGCATTGAAAAGTTACAAATGACAAGTCTGACAACTCTTTGTGGTCGAGCTTTTAAAATTATTTTTTTGTGGCAGGGCCTTAATTAAAATGGCCAAGGCCTGTCCTTCTATGTAACACCGTCTCTACAGTTACTGCTTCTGATTATTTTGTTGAACCCCTGACCTTTCGTCTAATGAAATCGTCCACTTTCATCCATTTGTTTTGTCCCCGTCCATTTCTTGCAGATAAATCTTATAATCTAAGAATAGCTAATCTATGGTGTTAAAAAAACTCTAAAGCCTGAGAGCGGTGCTTTTAGTCGGAACCAAATTGAACGACAGGCTCAAATTTACAAAGTGTCTCACATTATTGGGCCTCATTCAACAACATCTTCTTAAGTTTGTTCTTAAATTTGTTCTTGAAGAAGGTCCTAAGAAAAGTCTACGTCAGATTTGTGACTTGTGACCTGTGTGTGAGACTGCAAAACTGTGTGCACACAGAAATTGAAAGAGAAAACATCAGAGAATTAAGTCGAGAATGCGCAAACAAAAGGCTAAAGCATCATTGGCTGCAAACAAGACTATCTGGAACAGGTGGTGGAGAGGAGGACACTGAAGAAACTATTATCCATATTGGATAACCAGGATCACCCTCTCCACCATCTACTGCAGGGACAGCGGAGCACTTTCTCCAACAGACTGATCCAGCTCCGCTGTCACAAGGAAAGATACAGGAGAACATTCCTGCCCACTGCAATAACACTTTATAACAAATCACCTCTGGTCAGATCATCATCCTTCAAATGACTACAACACTTGCTTGCTGTTGTTGGTGATCCTTGCATACTGTTCAGTTTGTTTAGTTTACCTAGTTGTTCATTTGATACCATTCCAATTCGTTGTATATACTGTGCATTTTTATTTTATTCTATTTTATCTTAATTTTTATTTTATTTTTTTTATTTTATTTTTTTATTTTTTTCTATTTCTTCAATTCAATATCTGCTCTGCTATTTTATTGTAGTGTATATATTGTGTATTTCCATACCTAATATTTTATTCTACTCTGTAACTTGCTGCTGCTACAAACAAATTTCCCCCTGGGGATAAATAAAGTTTATATCTATCTATCTATCTATCTAAAGAGGGCGGTGAACTGCACTCAGAATATATATATAAAAATAAAAAAAATAGTTCTGAAGTGGAGGTACTGTCATGTAGCATTAGTAGTGGATATACAACAACGTAAAAAATGCGTTCTCTTCCTACCTAAGAACAAATCCCAAACAAGAAAACATGTCTGAATGTCAGAATCACCAAACTGTTTAAGTGGTTAAAAATCTTAAGCAAGCGTTCTGCGGTAAGTCGACTACTACTACTAACAAATGGTCCATAGCAAACCATAGTAGTAACATGATCCTTTAACCTTCTATCTGATTAACATTCTAACCGCTTTTTTATTATTGAATATATAAGGTTGGTAACAACTCAGCGAGATAATGCAAACAACCTGCAACCATTCCTCAAGCCGAGTATGAATCAATGATCTAATGTACCAGTCAAAAGCACCCATGATGCATCCTTTCATTGTTATCTCGAGGGTAGTTTTGGATGCACAGTGTGTTCATTTATCACGTACGGACAACAGAGCAGTCTCCCTCCGAATTACATGAACAGCTGACTGTGGCAGAGATGTAATCAGAATAAATGTCTGCTTATCACTGATGATGCTGAAGTGAGAAATATGTTATAAATAAAAATGTAGACGGGGGCTGAGCTTGCCGAAAGAAAGAATGTTGTACACTGTTGTTCTGCTTAGCGACCACAGACACTGTGTTTGTCTCGCTGACCCCTACACACATACACACACACACACACACACACACAGAGGGCTGATAATGACTGTGGCTGGTCATCCAATTCAATGACCATTAGGAGGCATAATGTGTTGCTGCCTTGTGCAGTTCTTGTGCTAAACATGAACCACTGTGCTCCCTATTACCTAGCGGTGGTTGGACTGATTCTCTTAGGTAACTCAGATTTTATCAAGCTGTCCTGAGGAGGTAAATCAATACAGGAGCTGTTCACTTCATCACTTGGAGCCTGTGCCTGATAGTCACAACTAATTCCTTAATGAATTATTTATTAACCCGCGTCGGCAACTCATCGTGCATAATTGTAGTTTATCTACGGACCAAAACTTGGTGCCTCCAATGCCCTAAAAATGTAATTAGCTCAGTCCCAGCAGCTTGGGCTCAGAGTTCTACAAATGTAAACTATATTCATATATCACTACGCAACCTGTAGAAAATAATGAAGGAGCGCATGCATTAGTTGCTTTTCCAGTAAGTATGTAAATATACTTTAAACATTTAGCCTAAAACCAGATTCTGGTTAAGCACGTGAGCTATTAAACCATAGAGCCAGCACTGAACTTCTGAATGAAGTTAAAACTATGTATATATATATATAAAACTGAATGGGTGCAAGCAGATTTGGGAATCTATTGCAACTAAAGCTGATTACATCCATTTTGAAGCATGGCTAGCAAACACTCACCGGTAGCCAGGAAACAGTTATAGTCTTCCTTAATCCATGTGATTACAAGCAGGTGGTTTGGATTAGAACTGTATGGATCATTTTTACAATCATGGACATCAAAACAAAAGTAGAGTTTTTTTTTCTCCATTCATCTCAGTCAATATGCTTTCATTGAGTCAATACCATCCACGCACGGTGAGTAATACATCATCCGTATTTTTGACCTGACCCTGGTGTCCCGCCTGCTTCGACCCCTAGTTAACCTGCATACAGCCCAGCCTGAGCCAACTTAATGGTGATGGAAGTTGGAAGACACCTGAGCAGTGGTTGTTGCTGGCTCTCCCCTGAGAGAGGGGCCTCGCCCCACAGACCCTGTGACCTGAACGGGCCGTCTGAAAGTTACCCTGCCTAAAAGCCTCCATTAGACGACTCTGAAGCGTGCGGCTGCAGCCAGGAAGGCAAAGCTATGACTGATGCAATTTCATGCACGACAGTGGTCTCTGCGGCTGAATTTACACTGGGTGCCGGGCAGTAAAAAAAGCCAGACAGAGCAGAGGCAGACAGAGGGAAGGGAAAGGCTGAGCAGACAAAAGGTGTTTTACCAGGCCACATCAAATTATTGAACTCCATTTGCAGTATTATCATTGCAGATTAATTTTTTTTACGAGGGTGTGAAATTACCCGTGAACGTCTATCGCCCCGCGATACAATGAGGCACGCGAGGCCCATTCCGTGCACAGAGAAGCTGAGAATAGAGAGGCAGCTTCTACCCAACTATCCAGTCGCAGGTTAAGGCAGTAAAAACATTTGCAGCCCTTTAAAAAGACACTGGTCACAATACTGGAGCGTCAGCCTCACACCAAGGTCACCCCTACAAATTTGTAACGGGGCTCGAAAAGTTGCTCGTCATACCACAAAAGTTGATTGTATTATTTACTTCTTCATCAATAAATCCAGTGTAACTCAAAGCCCCTCTATTGTGTCCTGTTCTTGGTTGTAAAAGTACAAAACTTCAGCAAACTGCTGAGCCCAGCACTCCTGATAATGAACGGTGAGGTTTTTTTTATTCATTGATCTCTTTACTTCCATAGCTCGTAATCCTTGGAGAGAGCATTGGACACCGTATACAGATGTATTCCCTGTGGCTCTCCTGGAGTGTTGCTGTGTAAAATTGGCAGACTTATCTTGATCACTGTTCTGGGGGACAGGACACGAGCCAGAATGAAGTTTGGTTGGGCCTTTTTTTTATTATCTTAATTAAAGCACATGTGGAGGGGGGACGGACCGCATCAGCAGCCTGAGTTCTACGGTACATTCGCTACATTAAGAACAATGAAAGTGTATCCTTCTGGCACACAAGAGACTCTGCGCACACAGAGAGAAACATATCTGCCAACCATCTGAGGCTTGCAAAACGTAAACAACAAGGACAAATATATGCTTACTTCAAATGCCAGAGAGGCAAGCCAAGCGTGGAGATACTAGGATCGCTTTGGTTCACAGAGCTTGGCTGACATATAGATAGATTTGTATCATGGAGACACAACTGAATTTGATTCTGACAAGCTGTCTCCAGTTGGAGCCTTTTTATTCTCAAACATGGCCACGGTCACCATTGAAAAATGTCTGTTTCTACTTGCACGTTAATGTTCCTCCTGGCCGTGAAGCAACTACACCAGGGGTCACTAATTGGCGGACCGCGGTCCGGATCCGGACCCAGACGCCGTTGTATCCGGACCCAGGACCTAAAACCGATAGATAATTGAGAAGTATTACATTTTGACGGAGCGCTTCTATTTTAACCGGCGCAGCTTTTCCAGCATTTACGGGACTTGTTCAGCTCTGCAGGAAACACGCCGACCAATGCGTTGTAAATCACATCACGTGATGCAGCGCAGCCAATCAAATATGGGTGTTCTGACAAGTTTCCTGACTCAAGTGAGATGTTCACACACCGTGACACACGGGGCTGAGACGAGGAAATAGTAAGAACAGCAGGAGATAAGTTGCTTGTGTACAAGAAGTTAATTCACAAGACGTACTCCAAAGAGAGAAAAGTGTTCAGACCAGAGTCTTTAACCAGGAATGGTCAGACTATTATAGGTGAATTCTTACCACGGGCAGTTTAAAAACAGTATGCCTCATATTGAGTAAACGTATCCACTCACATCTGAAATGAAGACACGGAAAATAAAGCTAAGAGCCCAATATGATCAGAATATTAATACATTCATTCACTGTCCAATGATGTTAACAGAGAGGAATAGAGCTGAAACAAGTGGTTTAATAACCACAGATAAAGTCGATGCACACTAATTTCTCTTGTTAGAAGATGAGAAAAACATAATATTGTGGCTTTTTTTTGATTGACATCACTTCACACCTGAATGAACTGAATTTAAAGCTGCAGAACAAATCAGTGAAATTGATTTTTCTAAAATGAAGTACTTTATTTTATTTTTCAAAAGCTTTCTGTCAGTTATTCTTTAATCCAGCACTTATTTTACTTGAAATGAGAAGAACATTTATTCATGTATTTCTATGTATCATTTATAATCCATCCAGTTAAATTTGAAAACTGAGAATAATAATTGTTAAAATATAATTGATTCTTTATTTGATTTGACAGTTGTTGACTACAGACACGTTGTTACTACTAGGCTTCTTGAATATATATATATATATATGGCACTAAATAGTGCAAGTTAGATATTATTGTAATGTTCCGGACCTTTGTACGAGGAGATTTTCTCAATCTGGACCTTTTGGATATTTCATTGAATACCCCTGAACTACACTGTCACACCTGGGTAACAAAGTCAACAGACCCAGGTTCAGCTGACGCTAATACGAGTGGTATCTTCATTTTCGGAGTTAAGTGGATTTAAAGCTAGTGTTTTGCCACAGCATTGTATCAAATTCTGTTTCCCCTCATTGATTTGTGTTTCCCCATACCTCGACCTAAACCTCAACTTAGTGCTTAACTCAACCAGTCTTCATGATAACAACGGGTCGGGCGACTTCTTGTATTTGAGAGGGGTCAACGAGTTTGTTGAATCAACTTAAGGGGGAGTAATTAGTCCTCGCTGTGTTTGCAGCTTGTTTCCATCTCCCACAAGTACCTAAAACAATCAGTTATTGCAGGTCTAACCCCAAATGACCCTAAACCCAATAAGTTATATCCACACACCTAAGCATGACCTAACCTAAGACCTAATGCCAACAACGAAGGGCAGAACTACGGAAAGCACCCTTTGAAACACACATGACCGGCAACAAACCTACACGCAACCAAAGTAAAGAGGCAATCTCATATGATAAGATAAGATACGATAAGATACCCACTCAATTTGGTTAATGCTGCATTCACATGGAATAAGGGAGACGGAAGAAGGCAGACAGACAGCACCTTAAAAAGAAGAAAAAAAAACAAATTCAGGAAGGCAAATCAAAACGCGCATGAGGATGTGAACGGCTGGATCACTTCTGCCTGATAAAAAATAAATGCATTTCTGAGACTCCAGCAGAACTGTGCCTTGAAGCTTGAGGGGGTCGCGGGATCGATTTTGCACAAAAAAACAGAGTAAAGAAGAGAACGTTGGCCAACAACGAAGTCTCAGGTTGTAGGATGCCGTCATGCTTGCATGTCTTCCAGCCACGCTCCATGACTGCTGTCACATGTGATTTATGATCCTTTATGCCTCAACACGTCACTATTTATCAACGTCAGCACAATTATTGTCCCTCGCTTTGCATTGCATGTGGCTTTCCCCTCGTCAGATCAAGCCTACGTTTCGTTTCTTTTTACGGTATAGAATTCAATACAATTCAACAACCCAGACCCTGTGATTCGAAAGCAGCAGCATCCACCCCCAAAAAAGTGATGTATTAAATGTGCGTAGAGAGCCAGCTGTGTGTTGTGACAGGCTTGATACCATCCTGTTGTTGCTCCTGCTGTCAGGCAGAGGCCAGGCCCCTTTGTTAAATGCCCCAGTGTTGACAAGCGTTATGACTGTGAGCAGAATCAAAGAGCCCAGACAGATTTCATTCAGCACGCACTGATGACTCACGGCCTCAGCGAAGTGACTTCTAATGTCGCACGCCCCGAGCTTTTCAAAGCCGAGGCAGAAATATAACTACGACGCTGCATCCACGTATTCATCAACTCTGAAGGGGCCGTGGCACGGTACCAGACGAGACAGCCGAAGTCAGCCTCGCAAAGAGCTTTAGGTAAGGGCAACGTCAGAGCTACATCAACAGAGAGAAGACACAGAAGTCAATAAGTGGAAGTGAACCTGGACATGGATTTAAGACTTGAGGGCATTGTGGGATATTTAATGCTTTGCTGGTGGGCATAAAAAAAAAAGGGAGCAGTAACCCCACCTACTTCTTTGATTTACAGATTCATATTTTATTTGGACAAGGAATTGCAGGATTGGTGGACGCACACACACACACACACACACACACACACACACACACACACACACACACACAGTGTGTGGCAGTGTTGAGCAAACGATAAAGAAACCAGGAAGAGATGGATGATCTGGCAGAGCGGGACTAAAGGTCAGGACTGTAATGTAGGTCATTATCCGCCCTTTTTTTGGTATTCCTCTCCCTCTAAGTGACCCTGTCACACATTACCTCTGTGCTTAAGAGTATTTACTCCAGGATGAAGCACCTCCGTTACCCTCATTTAACAAGGGGCCTCGAACCAATTAATGTATAGGGGTAATCGACATCATATATTACACCCAACCAGCTATGCTAATAAGGTAATTCAATACGTAATATAATGCATTAATTAAGGAATATTTTAATCTACCCAACACATAGGCTCTATTATTTTGAACTCAACATTGAGAGTAATTTCAAGAAAATGATTTTCATTAAGATGCATAGCTATTCATCAAGGTGCTGCAAAATGGTATGTGATCAGCGGGGGTTTCTCTTCTCTTAATTATAAAGTATGCTTGAGTTATTATATTCGCAGTAATTATGGCTACAAGCTTACCACATCATACCCGAAGTACACGGAACCAAGGGACAAGAGTACACAGCCATGCCGGAGGCTTTGTTAAGACCGCACAGCGGTGCATTGAGCTGAATGTTTACTAGGTATCTTGTTTTCCATGTTAAGTTTGGTGTGCTGATTTGCATGCGTTCCGCATATCAACAGATATACCCAACTTTAGTCAGAGGGCGTACCAAACAGACGTCGCATACCGAGCCCAACGCCCTGGTCTGAACATTTTGAGACGGATACACGTACCGTTTCGCCCATAAGGGTGATCCATCCACTTATTCCACTCAAAACAACAACCGAATGCCATGATGGCGCCAGAGGAAAAGCCAGATGATCCCCAAAGTCAGTAGGATTTATCCTCTGGGGACCATAATTATCTGTAGATATATATAGTGGTGGACCGATGAAACCATCCCTAGCTTGAATCTAGA
The DNA here is from genome assembly GCA_032191485.1 of Leptoclinus maculatus. Lineage (NCBI taxonomy): Eukaryota > Metazoa > Chordata > Actinopteri > Perciformes > Stichaeidae > Leptoclinus > Leptoclinus maculatus. The sequence goes on along the minus strand of JAVDOI010000011.1, from coordinate 17,612,333 downwards.
GCTTATTGACAGAGCGAATGGAAAACACAATTTAAAAAAGAATGGGTTTTCTATTCTAATGTGGCTCTTTAGAAAACGTATTGTCCTCAACAGCCGCAGATCAACTGCACTCACTCACACACACACACACACACACACACACACACACACACACACACACACACACACACACACACACACACACACACACACACACACACACACACACACACACACACACACACACACAAACACACACACACACACACAAGCCATGGCACCATGTCTAAGTAATTCTCCACAAGATGCCAGCCTGAGAGCTGAGTCCACCTTGCTAATGCATCACATGCTCTCCTCAACACAACTGATCACGGCTGGCTGACTAACTGGCTGGCAAACAGCTCAACCCAAAGCCCCGCGTTGGGATTGAACACGCTGGCTGGTGTCAAAGCCGGTGCGCCACCAGAGGACATGGCCCTGCATCAACATGGCTACCATTTGTGTAGCATCCTGAGGTCTTCCTCCGAAGTTCAGAGAGAGACGGAGCTTGTGGAGGGGGGGGGGGGGGGGTCTGGGCTGAGAGAGATAGAGTGTGGGCTGTAGGAGTGAGGATGAAGGTAGGATGGATAGATGCTGCTGCCAGGACCTGTCAGCGGTGACAAATGGATGTTGCAAAGATAAAGCAAGTAAGACATTAGAGAACAGTGATGTGGTGAATCACTGGTGTGAGTGTGTGTGTGCGCACCTGTGTGTGTGTGTGTGTGTGTGTGTGTTTTTCATGTGCCTTGTCTGTGTGCCTTAGTGACTGCGTGGGTGAATGAAAGAGAAAGCGAGTGTGTGCACGTATAGGTGTGTCCCAAGCTGCAAAGGTGCCAAACACTGACAGCAGCCCTCCAAGATGGGAGAGTGCTGGGAAATTGATTTCGGTGGTGTCTGAGGACGACAGTGATGAATTTATGTGTCTGATTACAGGAGAAAAATAGCAAACATCATGAGATAGAAGTGGCAGCACAAAGGATACCAGGAAGGAAGGAAGGGCAGTGAAAGGCAAAGAGAGCTGGAGAAAAAAGAATACATGATTTTCCAGATATGTAAACGGTTGAACAAATCAGAAAAAGTGAAAAGCAATCGGTGTAGGGCAACCAATGCATTACTTAGGAATGTGTACAGTAATGTGATTACTTTTCTGATGAGTAATGTCGAGGCTTTGATTGATAGTTCTGCAACACTGGATGGACGTATCATACGGGATCAGGCCATATTGTGCTTATATTTATATTATATTTACTTTGTCATATAGAGTAACGGTGGGCTTCACATGCACATACATGACATGTATGTTTTCTTTGTGATTGGTGCATGACAAAAACACAGAGCAATAGTATGAGATTTTACAATATAATATGATAAACAAACAAACAAATTAAGAGTACGTAAGTCTGGTATAAAAGTGTCTCGTGTATATTTTAAGCAAAGAGTTCAAGGGTGTGTGAAGGTATGTGATTGTCCCAGTGGGGGTCCCGGGCTTTGTTGATGAGCCCCACTGTGGACGAGAAGAAGTTTTTGTGGCGTGAGGTATTGGTCCTGATGGACCTAAAGGGAAGGGACTCAAAGAGTTTGTGTCTAGGGTGAGAGAGGTCGGCTACAATCCATCTCGCCCGCCTCAGCGTCCTGGAGGCGAACAAGTCACGGAGGGATGGCAGATTGCAGCCAATCACGTTCTCCGCAGATGTGCGTTGGTGAGAAGGAGAAGACTACTACCGAGTCTTTCCTCAGCTTTCTTAATGGTGGCTTCGCTTCAAATCAATCTCTGCCAGCACAGGAGACTTGTAGGGAAAAGCAGCCAATCCCAGTTCCTGTGGTCTCTACATGGTATCTCCATAGGCACCGCGCAGGAGCTGTTTTTTTAAGGAGGCGTATACGTCGGCTCTACGGCTTAGCTTCGGATCTCCTCATTTGACATACAGGTCCGCTACATGTTAGCTAGCCTCAGCCAAAAGAGGAGAAATATGACTCCCAGTAAGTTCTTGTATTCATACTATACGTTATGGGTTCTTAGCTAACTTGCTTATGGCACTCACTAATCCTTAAACTTAGCTTGGTTTAGTTGAATAGCATTTGTATCTATTTGTACACTTGTTGAATATGTGACGTGTGTGTGTGTGTGTGTGTGTGTGTGGAGGTTTCTTTTTTGGCATTGACAGAGCTGTGTTGAGTGACAACATGCAACGTAATGCAGTTACTTTTCGATGGAGAAACTATTTATTTTTTCCCCAGCAATGTGCTGGGGCTACGTTTCATCAGCCCTTCTTTACCAAGTTTTTCTCAGTTCGGAACTTCACTTATAATTTGAACAAAAGCTCATCTCCCGTTGAACATCTTATCTGGCGAGCCAGAGTGTCAGAGCAGATGCTCCGTGCTGCTCCACACACACATATAAACATATGGCTCCATCCAGAGAAGTGCACTTGTATGAATATTAATGCATTCCACCATGGAGTAAGCCTCCTCACAAGAGGCCTGTTTAACTTGAGTGAATACTGATGGCATGCATTAAAAGTGATTTATCCTGTAACTCGGGGTGCTAAGGGAATGAAATGAAAGATGCCCCCATCTTAATGTTATCACACTGTTGCCTCCCACAGGCAATTTCAGCCATCAGATAATGCTTTTATTGTGATGTCTTGTTGGTTCGTCAATACTCTCTCTTCTCCACCCTGTTCCCTCATCATCGCTCACTCTGGCTCTCTTTCAGTTCCAGCCTATCGCATACGCTTGCCTGTTAAAATGGATCTGGCTAATTATCTGTTATTATGTTCATAACTTACAGTGAACCATATCTGGAGCTGGATTTTTTTTTTGGCATCGTGTCTTCGCTTTTTTTTATATCCTCTTCAACTGAGTCGTAACCGCTTCCTCTCCATCGCCAGCAAAACAAATGGCTTTAATTTCATAGATTTAAGTCCATAGGTTTGAATCTTCTCTTTTCATTTTTACTGAAATGAAACAAAACCTAAACGTTTGACTTACTGCTGCGTTACTGACCAACGTGACTTCCATTCCCAGTGAATACAGCGCCCCAAAATAAAGTGTGTGAACATTCATCACGGTCAGATTTACTCCCAGACAAGCAGTGACTTAAAATACAGAAACTTATTTCTATTTAACAAAGTCACCCCTCTGCAACTTTGTTCTTCTTTCTTTGGGAGTGGGGTGTCACCGCACTTGTCATGTTGATCACATAAGCGTGATGAATCTCCTCTCTCGGTTTTGCAGTCAACCTGGCCAAGCCCCAGGCAACCCATCTGGGGACACTTCTGTTGGCCCCGGGGTCTGTTCGGTTCGGCCGGGGTTTCTCCAGCTCACCGATACATGTCCTCACACCGTCCGCACATGTTCCCTCCACATGTGCATACCAAGCCGTGACAGCTGTTCCCAGATTTAAGATAATTCAGAGCAATGGTGTTCATGTTAAATAAATGTTAATTTAAGGACATTATGTAGCCCGATACAACAAGACCGAGCTTGTGACAGTAGTGATTAAATACCTGAGGCTGGAGCGCCTTGGTAGCCATTTCCACACTGTCCGCTGTCAAATAAAGGCAAATGTGACAAAAACAAAAACAAAAAAACACTTAATGTTGGTCAGGTTTTTGCTGGTAAACAAGACGTTGCCTACTTTTAATATTAAGTGTGGGGAAGTGTACTAGAAAAGGGGACGAGGCTTGAGACGTAATTTGTTTTCAGTACAGAACGGCTCCTCGTGGTCGCGACCTTTATCGACCTTTAAGTCTATTTGCAGTAAGGGATCAAAGCTGTAGGCTAAGCCAGCTGTTTAATACCAGTAGCACATCCACACTTCCACAAAGTCACATTCACCTCCTGAGACGAGGCGAGGACGTACAGTAGACGACACAAGATATCGAGTAACCGCGGGAAGACCGTCTGCTTCGTGATTACATGTAAAGCTCGTCGTAATAGCTCTCCATATCACTAATAATACAGCTTTGACTGCTGTGCAGAATACTATATGCATGGATGTGGCCTTCAGGCTTTAGTTCATGTCAATAACCCAGAGTGTCAGCAACTTGTGAGAAGGCCCACACATCGCAGCAAAGGTCAAAGCTTCCCTGAATACACAAATGCGGTGAGCCGAGCAGGACATTTTTCATCCGAGCTGAGGACTGGAGAAACGATACAGTGATCATCGCCGCTCAAGGTCTACATGTTTTATTCAGATGAAGAGCCAGCAGTACATTTTCTGCTTGTTTCCGCTCAACAAATTAAAGTATTCAAAGCCCTACATCTGATTACTCTGAAGAGCCCGCAGCTAGAAAATAAGATGTCACTAAATTGTAAAGAGGAGGAAACAAAAACAGCTGACGGCCAGAAGCTACAGGTGCAGCTTTCTTTGAATCGAGTGTTTTGTGTTGGACACGCGAAGCCTGTCAAACACACACTTAAGGCCGCTGTGAAGGAAATGTGTCGACACATGTGATCGTGGTTTCGTCGGTGATGCCCACATGAAGAGCAGAGAGAGGTGAGAGAGAGAGTGAGAGAGCCAGCCACAAACACAGAGTGAGTAAGAGTGGGCTCTGTGACGTAGTCGAGCTATAAATACAGTGTTCCAAAGGCCATATTGACATTCAGCTGCTGATTTATCTGGAAGTCTGGCTCTGGTTTATGAGGTTTTCATCACCCCTCACAGGCATATGTGATGTTATCAACCCCCCTCCTCTCACATTGTGAGGAAGTATGTAATGAGCACAAATTGTTTCTATTTTGGCTACCACAATGAGCCAGTCAAAGAGGGGTGGAGACTATAATAGCGAATGCAATAACTCAAATAATCGGTATAATGACAGTAATGACAGCTATAAAGTTGTTGTGAATTTTCTGCGAAGACAAAGAGTAGGGGACTGATAAGTGGAGCTTCTGGTTGAGTCATCAGTACAAAAGATGAGCAACCACCATGAAAAAATATCAGGTTCTCCGATAACATTTTTGGGCCTAACACCAACAACTGCTGTGAGTATTTAGATTTCACTTACAGCTCTGAGTCTCTTACTGGCTTCTGCTCCATAGTAATTGCTATCTGGGACACTCACGTTTCTATGTTGAGAAACACTGAGAATACCATTATGAAAGAAATATGAAATGGGAATTCAGAGTGTCAACTGGTCAGATAACTGGTCACAGTAAAGGTCAAAGAGTTCTTTACTGAGAGACCTTGGTGATCAAACTTGCACTGTATGCAAGAGTAAAACATATTGCTATATGTCTAGTTGTTGATGTTACGGAAGCTCACTTGGTGAGATGACCAGTGACGATGGAGAGAGATGGCTCTGACAAAGAAAAAGACTTCAGCAAAGACTGGCTGAGCTAAATGCTAATGTCAGTATGCTATGTTTTCATATTTGACAATATTAGCATACTGATGTTTAGCAGGTAATGTTTACCATCGTTACCATTTAGTGTGTTTGCATGCCAACATTTACTATTGATCAACTAACACTTAGTACAGCTGTGTTGCAGTGTTGCAGGTATTAATGTATTTGACAAATGTAAGTCGTTGCGGATGGAAGCCTACTAGATGGAGATTTATCTTGGAAAATTGAGATCAAAACTCATAAGCAACTACAGCTATAGCTGCATTGTGATTTTTTGGCATCTTGACTTCCTCACTGACACGTCTGTTGTGTTGATGATGCAAACTATAGCTATTGTCAGCAATGTGCAAGCACTCCCAAGGTCACGGAGTTCTTTACTGAGAGAAGTTTGTATCCAATGCCTCCAGACACAACTGCTGTGGCTCACACAGGGTTTCCTCTCTCTCTCTCTCTCTCTCTCTATCTCTCTCATGCCTGTCTTCATTATGCTGCCAGGAAGCATATGGCTTTCTGCTGACATAGTAATTGTATACACTTCCAACACCCCATATCTTTTATTTTCACTCCCAGCGTTGTTGGCTTATATGTGGTATACCATGAAGAATATTCATGTGGCGTGTGGGTGTCAAAAACTACATTTACAAATTCTACAGATACCTGGCTTTATTCTGAATAGTCAGTATGATTGTGGTTTTCTTTAATGTAACCACTATCCAGGGATGAAAAGGTAATAAAACAATCAAGATTAACAGGGATAAAAATGAATTGGATAACTTTTTTCTGGTTATGTGGAAAATCCACTAAGAAAAATGTGTTTTTCTTAAATGTCGTTGACTTCTCTGAGAAGATGTTTTGTGAAGGAATAAAAACACGGACATGTTGGGCAATATGTTGACATCAAAGCATTGAAAAAGCAGACACTTTGTTACAGCTCATCCATCCAGAAGGTTGTGAATTATTCACCGCTTTGTTGGCAGGAGGCCTGGGTGGGGATGAAAGGCCTGGCTTCCACCCCGGGAGGGCTGAGGGGAGTGGGAGGGAAACAGCTCGCTGTGCCTGCCCTCCACCACTCCGAGCAGCGAGCTAGCTTAGCATAGTTAGTAGTCGAACAGCAGTTTGTTCATTAGCGGTCCCTTGCTGGCTGACAACATCCAGTCGGTGTCAATTAGACGGTAGCAGTTGAACAGGTGGGAGTGCGACTACTGGGAGGAGAAGAATCATTAGGCTGAGCGATGAATGCCATAAAGTGCAGCGGCAAACTGAAGTGATGGGCCGAGATTAAATAAAATACTGTTACAGCATTTTGAGCGGTAGAGTCCGCTGACAGCAAATTGGGCAAAAGTGACACTTAACTTGAAAACAATGTAAATATAAATTTTTTTTTAATCAACAATGTTCCTCAACATAGAAAGACGAAAGTCTCACGGGATGAAACGATTTCAAAGCGTTTTTTGTACATCTGGTATGGCGTTTCGCTCTAAATACTGCATTACCCATGAGCATCGGCTGCAGTTGCAATGTAGAAGAGGCGAGTCAAATATTCAGGACGGTAAATCCAAGCTGCAGATTGTTTTCGGTTTTCTCAAAAGCATAAACTTTAGCTTCGCCCGTTCATTAGCGACAACAGAATTCTAAGCTAAGTGACTGGATTGTTGTTATCAAAATGCACATTGGGTTAGTTGTAGTTAAAGTCTCCTGGTATGTTTTTTTCAGTAGCTGTTCATCATTTTTGTGATCTTTTTTAATTGCCAGAGGTGGCATTGTTCTCCATTGGTTGCTAAATTCAGACGTTTCCAAAGTCAAACGGGGATGCATGCTATTTTTAGCCCCGTTAGCGCAGTATAAACATCACGTCTATGTGATACCTTTATCTCTCCATTCTTATCCCTCTAGACATTCTTATCAGGTAAGAGAGCTTGCCATGGCAGCTTCAGACAAATAAAATGTACGTATATTTCATTTGCATTGCTCACGTCAGCCTGTGCTGTATGAGCCCACCTGATTTATCACAGCTCGACGATTTTAGGGATTATGCATTTCCGGGGAAACAGCAACAGCTGGATGAACAAAGTGTCTCAGCTGTTTCCTGCTAATGGAAGAAAGTGTCAGGTGCATCCAACAGTGTACCCGTTTATTCACACCCTCCCCCTTATATGCAGCACAGCCCCCTCAACATCTGCAGGACTTCACGTGGAGTCACGCGTGAGTCGGTGAAAGGGGGAAGCTCCTTTAGTTGCTCTACAAAATGTGCATTGATTTAGAAATTATTCTGACTGTTCAAGCTAACATGTTGTTAGCGTACATTCAGTCAGTTATAATGGATTCTAAAGTTGTCACAGTCAATTAATAAAACATCCACACAGCTGCAGCATAATCTCCTTTCCCACAGTCCACCTGTGTGCTCAGGATGTTACAATCATAGCGTTACCAAAATATTGTTAAATACGCGGCTTCCTTGCCGTTCTGAGGCATTCCTACAAGCTCTGAAGTATTTTTTTTGAAAATGTGAATCTTTGGAACATATTGAGCGCACAGATGGACGGCAGAAAAGTGGATTATGCTGGAGAGGCAGTTTGAGAAGTTCCTTTTCTCCCACCGTGTAGCTTGTCAACATGAATATCCGTGTAAGAAGTGACTACTTAAATACTTCCTGCAGTGCAAAGTTGTTGCTTTTATTTTCTTCTCAGAGACTCTGGGGCACAGTCAGCAGCTAATTTACGTTTCTGTCCCATTTTTTCTTGTCACTTTTCTGAGCTTCATTCTAAACTGAAGTGAGTGACTAAAATCTTCTCTCGGCAGGAAGCAGCTGTTGTGTGAACAAAGAGATACCAGTGAAAACGTGAATGAAGCAATCTGCTTCTTTCAAACAATTTCTTTTTTTAAAGAGAAACGATGAGCCTTAATTGTTGGTCATCAGCAGATTAGAAAAGTCTAAATAACCTTCCAAATACACATGAAGGTAAACATGTTCATCCTACAACACCCTGGTCTCACATACATGCACTCACACATACGTACACACTACTCCTCAACCCCCCCCCCCCCCCCACACACACACACACACACAGAATCCAATCACCACCTGTCGAAACATGTAGTTCACCTCCTTTGGGTAAGAGACAACCTCCCTAAATAATTTAATGAGATTTTTCTGATGGGTCTTCGACGTTGCGACCGACCTTGTTCAGCACCTTACTCTCGTTCAAACCACAGATCCGGCTCGATCAAATGGGAAGATTTTCAATTAAACCTCCGATGGCTGAATTGGAATACTTATCTTGGTATTTTTCACAATTCCCGTTTGAGCTCAAATTCCATTATCTTTCTTGGAGAACTGTCAACGCATCCAGACTTCACCTGGTGCGACAGCACTTAAATACTCTCTTTAGAGAGGCCGACCGCCGCTAAGGTGAGGAAATTAAAATGCTCAGAGCATTTCGCTGTGATCCCGAAAGTGTAGCGCGAGTGGAATAAACTGCACCTTTCTGCCCTTGTTATTTATCGCTGAACCGGTAAAAAAAAATAAAAAAAAGCACGAGGGTGACATTTTCTACATTGTTAACAAGCACCGCTGCATGTCACTGCCTTCGGCGAGAATTGTCCTTTGTGTCCACAGAAGGCAGCGCAGGGCCTACGTACTAATGTGACCCTAAATTCAGAGCTGGTGGGGGATAATGTCACTGGTGTTTGCATAAAGATCAACATTTCAGTTACATAAAAGAGGAGTCTTTTTCACGCACACACTGGAAATAATGTTTGAATCAAGTTGCATCTTTACCATTCATTATGCCTTTCCCCACTCTCCATCTTGCAGCTGCAATTTCTTCTTACCCCACCACTGTGCCTGCAGTCAACATACAGCAGAGAGAATAGGTTTTTATATTTACTCCAGTTTCATTACTCAACGGTGCACACCGGATGATTTACACCAGTGGGCCTCCCCCTGGAAGATTCCTTTTTCCTCCACCTCTTCTCCTGATGCCCGCCGCCTTAAGCAGCATGTAAATCTCACCAGTAAATATTTCATTGGGGTCGTGCAGAGCCCCTCCACCCCTCCCCTCTCTCCGGTGAGGTTAATAGAATTCGGAGCGTGTCATCAGGATAAGTCAAATTAAATCAGGAGAGGGGACGCCTGCGACACACACCCGCTCCTCCCCACTCACCCAGTGCCATACTTTACCAAAGTACCCGAAGTAAAGTCGAAGGGGGGCTGCCGAGATAATTGATGGGAGAGAGAATCGAAAACTGCTCTCAAAATAGATTTAAGGGTTGTCTTGTCCCCGGGCAGATCGTTAAAATGAAAGTACCTCTACTAATGCCTTTAAGTAGTCATTTGAAAAAAAAGTGTACATTATTGTTGCCGGTGTTTCCCAACTTTTAAGACAGCCGCACTTGCCGTCTAGAGACACAATTGATGATCCAAGAGGCACGCATCACTTTCACCGAGGCATTGAGAGAGGACACTGATCTGCATGCGACAGTGATTTAAGCAGTGCAATAAAACGTTAGAACACAACTCAGTTACGATACGGCTTTTGGCTTTGTTTCACGATTTCATCAAACTATTACAAGGCTCCAGAGAACGCCTGTTAACAAATCAGAACGCTGCTGAGCGGTTCTGTTCGTGCGTTTTTCAGTCCATCTGTGAGTTGAACACACTTCAAGAAGAACGCGAGGAATACAAAAGTCTGCTACGCCTATTACAAAACTGTCCATCGTGAGTCCTGCAACGTTATACGAGTACAATGTATTCATTAAACCAACTGCAACCAGGATACTTTGTTCACATATTTCACTTTGCATGAAACGAGAGCTTACTGGTAGTGGCACAGGGGCTCTTGTTTCAAACATGTGGCTGGAATATTTGGTAAATGTGACACATTGGTTGGTACGGCAGAATCTAATATAGAAAACAAAAGACTTACTTTAAGTTTGATGAAAGGAATATCCCAGTCCCCCAAAAACTATCAAGGGGTTGGTCATCCATTATCAAGGCTAGAGGTGAGGGAAATGAGTCGAGTGAAAGATTCTTGAGGGAGTAATCAAGCTGTTTTATTTCAGTAGGAATAATCCAAGAGAGACAGTTTTAATATCCAAATGCCCCAAAGCAGTGACCCAAAATTAATTGTTCCTTTTGCAACAGAGGGAGACCCCCTGAGACAGACAGAGGAACATAGAAAAAATAAAAAATCCCGGGTAATTACACAAGTGCAGAGCACTTTTCAATGGAGTGGGGTTTCTCAGTGTCACATGGATTATGTGAGTTTAGTGGAAGAGAGAGCTGACCTGAGACCAGAGGAGAATTATAATATTGACATACAGGACTGCTGAGACTGTTGCAGAGACGGCTCTCATAAATCAGGACCGGCAGCATGCCCGGGCAAATTAATTTCTCACAGAGAAAGACCATTCATGGATGGATGTTTAAGGACATTGCAATCCTTACAAATGCAGCCGAGAAAAAGGGCTTTGTTCAGGTAAAACATCCGAGGGCTCAGATTAAAAAAAAAAAGGTAAATGCCGGTGCTGTTGACATGTCTCCTAAAGCTACACGATCAGATAAACAATGACTAGGATCAGTAAAACAACAAGGTGAAGCACAGTAAAGGACTGTTTACAATTCAACCACTGTGCACCTCCAGTGTTTCCCACAGGGGTTTGTGAGACTGCGTTGGGTGGACCTCAGACCCTCTAAGGGGGTCTGAGGTCTGCATCAGTCTGCATCAGTCTGGTGCATTTTGAGAGCAAAAATAAGATGCTAGATCTATGAATAACTTTGTCCTCTTTTAAACAGATCTGTGCTCTAGTAGAGTGGTTCTCAAATGGGGGTACGTGTACCCCTGGGGGTACGTGAAGGCACTCCAGGGGGTACGTGAGATTTAAAAAAAAAATATTTAAAATTAGCATCCATTCAAAAATCCTTGAAAAATAGTTATTTATTAAATATTCAATAAACTATAAGTGTAAGTTCATAAAATAGGCTATTCAATTTCATTATCCTAAACAATGCAATCTTCAGTGTTGACAGTTTAATAAATCAGACACTGATGATCTTTTTTTCCAACCAAAACTGCTTTGCGTTGGTTAGGGGGTACTTGGCTGAACACATTTATCATATTGTTTGTATAGATATGAATAGTGATGACACTGCGAAAAAAAGTCACACCCACAAAGCACAGTAAACAGGGTTCTTATCAGGTCGGGTGGGTGGCCGACGTGGATTCATTATGAAACTGTGGTGGGCCGTCTGTATAATTAATGGGAAACACTGAACGATGTGAAACTGAATTTTTATGCAGGTGCCTTGCAGAGATATTTACCAAAAACAACACAATTAGTCCACTGCAGGAACTTTTGCCCCCAACATTTTTTTAGTAACTCTGGATCTTTACCTCCGCTTTGAGCGGAAGACACCGAGTCTAAATTTAGACGCCAAGCCCCAGTTCCCTGTGCAAAAACAGTACTGACGCACTGTAACCACACAACCAGAGGAACATCTCTACTTTGGAGTTTTCAGTCTCTCCTCCCACCTCTGCATGTCTCCATCAATTAATTACATCCATTCAAAATGATACCATTCTTTTCAGTGATGCAGCTGATAGCTAGCATGCCACTGAGAATCTGTGCATTGTGTTAATCGCACTGAAACACAGAATCACAGGGTCAGAGGGGACAAAAAGTTGACTGCAGAACAGCGAATGTTGAGGGCCATTCTCTATTGCTAAGACAAAGCAGAAGTACGAGAGCCATGTTTGTAAAAAAAAAGGGACTATTCCACAGTTGTACATCAGCAGACGTGCAGCAAGAGGTCGTGTCTCTGTGGCAAGAGAAACAAGGAACAATACAATAATTAGACTCTCCCGCTCAGAAACCAGGAACCAATTAGTCGAATGCCAAAGTTCAGCGCCAGGAAGTAGCAATTGTGCCCGTAAAGTTGGAGTAGGCGACACACCGTGAACCACTGTCATGCAGGAGCCAGCGTCCTGTCACAGACATTCACCTTAAACCCTGACCGTTATCTTTCCCGAACTTTAACCAAGTGTTTCACTACCCTAACTGCAACCATAACCTTTCCCTGGCCATAACCAAAGTTTGCACGCAGTCTGCACGGAGTCTCAATCCACAACTGGTTATTATTACATGTAAACGCACAAAGAGTGAAGTCGTGATGAAACAGTCCAAATTGCTCATCTGGTCCCAAGTTTGATCATTTATCAGTTTGAAAGAAAGAAATACTGGAGTGATAAGAACTTCGTGCAGCAGTCAAAAAAGAAGACGATAACACAGCAGCAAAGCCAGAATCATAACTCTCTGAGACATAACAGTAATGATAGACCACCAATCAAATCTGATTAGCAATCAGGGAGGCTTTATGGCTGTTTTTACTTTGCCCGCAGACCGACTGTTTCTCATCACCACACTGAGAGGAGTTCAGTGGAAACTGAACTGGTACACAGCAGTCGTCTCCTCATCCTTTTATTGCTCCTGTAATAAAATTCCCCACATCGCTGGAATAACAGATCGCCCCCGTTTCACATACGCACACACTTCATCCGATTTACCGTGCCAGTAGCTTCCACAGTCGGCTACTGTGGGACCATCAACAGATGAATGTCTGGCAGTGTGTGTGTGTGTGTGTGTGTGTGTGTGTGTGTGTGTGTGTGTTTGTGTGCATGCACGCGTGTCTACGCAAGCGGTTTAGAGTTGGCTTGGGACTCGATGCTTACAGCCTCTGAGTATTACTCTTCTTTAGGATGCCTCCTGGAGACTACAACGCACTATTGATTTGTTTAGCTAGTATATTTCTTTATCTCTTCTCATCTTTCCCAATCTCCAGACGACGCCACGTGCTGGCCTCGTTCTCCACATGGAGCGACAAAAACCTGTCCCACAGCGACACCAGCGAAAATTAAAAACCAGGGCGCAGCCTGATGTTTTGCTCTTGGTGGAATTTGCGGAAAAGAAAAAAAACTGAAAAAAAACAACATCTAGTGGTGTTTGCTCTCGTGAGCTACGCTGAGCTACAATCTTGAAGAGGAGGCGACGGCGCTAAAATCTCACCTATCATGCCTGAGCTTGAAGCTTTCCGAGACTTTCTGTTGTCTTTTATAAAATGCTAAAAGACGTACGTGAACCCAGAGCTGTCTCCGCAGCTGAATCAAAACACACCCCATCCGACCCTCTCTCCCCGCGAGGTGATGCGATGTGAGGAAAAGGTTGAGCGTGTGTGTGCTAATAGCTTTAAAATCTCTGTCTCAGAACCTTGAGAGAAATACCGTCGAGCAAGATTTCTTCTGTGAGCTCTTTTTAAAATTCTATCAGGTCAGAATAGGACAAATACAGTGGACGTCACCCACTGAAAGAGATAATCGTACAATGTAGTAGTAGTGACACACTACTAATCCAATGAGAACTCATTACTACCCGAATCTCCGTTTGCATCGGCGTTATACTAATTAGGGGAACAAAGCCATTCTGCCACATCCAAACCACTACAAATGAATTAAGATCATCTGATTACACTGAAGCGTGTGGAAATGTATGCCGTCAGGGTTCCTATGAAATGATTACTAAGAGTTAGTAAAAGCTATACGCTATGAGAACCTAATCACTGTCAGAAAGATGGTGTACAATCTAATAATAAAACTCTGCTAAGAAAAGGGATTTACCACCAAGTTTTTATTGCAATATTTGTATCTTAAATATTTCAACAAATCAACAGTGCACTTTTACTTCGACTTATTACGTATTTTACTGTCAGTGCCATGTACAGAAGGCTGCATCTCCCAATTTTAAATGTCCCTCCATTTTTAAACGTTCATCAATCATAAAAAAAGAAAATCCACTTAAGAATATTTATTTTATAGTCCGACTCTGGGGTTGCACTGCGGATCTCTCAACATTTCCACCCGCAAGAAAATGAAAGTGAAAGCCGAAATAAAAAAATGCATTCATTTCATAGTGTCTTCGCTTATTAGCATCAAGTCGAGGACTTCCTCTGTGGCAGCGGCTCAAATTAACCCGACAGGATAATGTGAAGTGGGGAGTCGTCGACCAGCCTTCAAGGAGGGCTGAGGGGGAGCGGAGAGGTGGGTGAGGGCCCGGTGGAAGCGGCCGCGAGTGTGGAGTGGCCCGCTGACCTCCATTAACGTGTCTCGGCAGGCTATGTGTGCTGCAGTGTGCCGTGTGATAGTGCATGTTTGCCCATGCACCGGGGGGGGGGGGAGAGGAAGGGACGGTGACGTGTCGCCTCAAGGGAAGGAGATAAGGCTGTTATTAGAATCAAAAGTAGAAAAAGAGAGAAAGGGAGGAAGTTTAAACACCAATGCAGGAAAACGTGCATTTACGTGCATTTACTAACAAAGAAAATGTGACTGTGACATGTCTACCATGTGCCTCATCGGCAGCTATAATAGTTAGGGAAACAAGGAAACTGTTTTTTGTTGTGTGTTAGACCATTTAAGCACCAGACAAATGGTTTCACATGGTCATTCATGGTGTCATGATGTATACAAAAGACAGAAATGAGAGAACAGCTTTCACTCTGTGTACTATCAAATGTGTTGGTGATAAAAGGAAAGGTGTGTGTGTGTGTGTGTGTGTGTGTGTGTGTGTGTGTGTGAGAGAGAGAGAGAGAGAGTGTGTACTGCGACCCTGGAGACTCCCCTGAAGCAATGAGGTGTGGGTAGAGACCAGACTTCATTAGATCCACTAGCAGTGAGCCATTTAGTGAGTCAAGCAGGCGAAACCATAGAGCAGAATAGAAGTAAACCACAGAAATCAGGTGATTCTCTCTCGCAGCATAATTTTACAGAGTTTAAAGCTATGCTAGCTGCTCTGTGAGGCTACAGGCCCAGGGGTCCTGTGAGCTAAATGCTAAGGTCCGCGTGCTAACATTCTCACAATGACAATGCTAAAATGCCCATGTTTAGCTGGGAGAGCGTTAACCATGGTCACCATCAGTGTGTTGATTGCCCCAAAGCGACACGCTCACATGGCCATCTCTGCTAACAGCGCTAGCACGGCTAAAAACAATGTCATGGCCATTCGGCTTTATTTCACTAATCAGTGTACTATTGATCAGCAGTGCTTCAGTGTTTGTGATGCTTTACGTTTTTTTGTGGTTTGATTCTTTATATCTGCAGCATTCTATACTCTATGCATGAACTACATGCAAGATGGCCAGATTAGCAGTGAATCACTGGGCTGTGAAAATAACAGTAGCATCTGTGATGTCCTCCATATGCTACGGCTACTGCTTGAAAGCTTTAGTTTGGGTTTGCCATCTTCGGAGTTAATGGAGCCGTAGAATCCAAATGTAGGCAAATATGTGGTGGAGTTATCAGTATCCTGTCTATCAAGCAATGCTCAGTAAGCATGAACATCACCACCAAAACATTCCAGCCTCAGCAACTGGATGGATTATAAATAATACTTAGAAATACATAAATAAATGTTCTTCTCTCATTTCAAGTAAAATAAGGGCTCCATCTAAAAATTAAATACACAAAAAAGAACTTTTCAAGAACTTTTCAAGAACTTTTCAAGAACTTTTCAAGAAAGTGCTTGATTTTAGAAAGATGAGCCTTGTGTCTGAGGCTGCTGACAGGTATTTGGTTGATTTTTTCACATAACTCTTCTTTTTGTTTCCCCTCAAGTAAAGTTCCAGCTACTGCACTCATGCACTCCTCGACATCAGTGAATGGCTTTTTATGTTGACCCAAAATCCAAGCAACTTTCAGGGAACATTCGTAAGCACGTTGTTGGGCAGTGAATGAATGTGTTAATATTCTGGTGGAACGTTCATATTGGGCTCTTAAATCGTTTATTTTCTGTGCCCTCAGTTCGGATTGGAGTGGGTATGTTTGGTCTCGTTTCACATCGGCGCTTTGAATAATGGCCACGGTATCTGAACATATGAGACAGAGTGGTTTAGTAGCGCCAGCAGGAAGAATTAACAAATACGAGTCTGTCCATTCTTTGTTAAAGCTGTTTTCGAGGTCCACCTTTCTCTTTTTAGAGCACGCCATGTTAACTTGGTTCTCCGACTTACTCACTTCTCTCACTGCTTCTCTCTCACTGCTCTCGCTCCGTCTCCCGCCTGTCTGCGTGATCTCACTCGACTCACGATGCATTTTGGAATAAACATTCGATTGGCTGAGTAGCGTCACGTGAGATTATTTACAATGTATGTAATTGGTCAGTGTGTTTCCTGAACTGATGAATGAGTGCCGTAAAGGCCAGAAAAGCTGCGCAGGTTAAAACAGAAGCGCTCTGCCAAAATGTATAATTCTCAATTATCCATCAATTATACGTCCGGGTCCTGATAGGACAGCATCTGGGTCCGGATCCGGACCGCGGTCCGCCTATTGGCGACCCCTGGTATAATCCCATCATTATATGGTGGAGCGATTACTATTTGTTGCATCCACTTTTCCCAATCTGCAGCCGACTCCACTGTAACTGTAAATATCTGACATGAATTTCGACTTCTTTTGGCCACTTTATATGGGAATAACAGTTCCTATGATGAAACGTTGATGTTTTTTGTCATCATTTGCACTTGGAAATAATTGATTCATTAGGCATCTGAATGTCCTCTGATATTTTTGGGTAATTTTCTGGGCTTTTTTTCCCATGAGAGGGGGCTGTTGATATTGGCTCGTGCACATCCACACTACTTGAAAAGCCTGGATTCAAGAGTCCAACCCTTTTCGCAACTAATTGTCACAACACTCAAAACGTCAGCGAACAAGAAAGCGCGATAGCTCTAAAAACGCACAGACTAATGGATCACCAGCGCACACGCAGGAGCAGCATACGTTCCAGGATCTTCCGATTCTGTGTGTGCGAGTTTGAGTCCAAGTACATGCCGAACAAATCGGGGCGCATGTGTGTCTGTGCGTGTAATGCACATGGGGCTCCAGAAGACCTCCATGAGAGTCAAAGAAACATGTGTTGAGACTGTGCCAGTGACCCGGCCAACACTAGCTAGTAGCTATCTGATGGAGCTTTGCCCACAGCGTTGGCTTGCCCTCAGCCTTTCTGCCAGCCGGCAGAACTCTGAGTCTTTGAGCAGAGATCCACCGATTACTGGTACAATGTATCTTTTCAGTCCCAATTCTCCTGTCACGAAGCTAGATTCCTTTGGGCTTTAACTCTGACAAAGCAATATGTTTTTTTATTATTCACGGGAAGCGAACTCTCTCGACTTTGAACAAGTCTTGTGTGAGGCCTTTACTTGTTAATATGCACGCCATGCAAGTGGTGTGGCATTCTGACAAACAGCCCCCATTTGGAAAGCGATGCACACGCAGAGCAATAGACTGAATTTCACCTCCTCGCTACCATTGATCTGTCAAAGCGGCGAGTATTTCTCTCCATTAAGAAGTCATGAACCATCTGCCTGCTCGGCTGAAACCGTGCACGATGCGAGGGATGCCTTTCATGTTATGCTTAATTAATGAGGCATTGTACGCGAGGCGGGGGAATCACGCTGCCACAAACGGATAATATCATGCAAATATTGGTTGTTTCTGTGAAATGGGAACTTCAGGACCGTTGTGAACACCAGGTGTGCTCGGACTGGCTCATATTTAAGCCGAAGCGTTCAGGCGCAGAGAGGAGATGATGTTCCAAAAAAAAAGCGGAGAAGGGTGTTATGTGGAGATACTTCATGGAAATAACAGTTTGATTGATGACACCGATAAAGGATGACAGTGAATGGCACAGCAATGCAGCAACAAAAAAGATCATGCAGAGACCTGCTACAGACGGCTGATTCTCCACCAAGAAAACCAGAAATACTGTCTAGAATGGAAGCTGGCGAGCGCAGTAAACAAGTCAATCTAAATATTATGTGTACTGATTTGTATTGCTAAAGGAAAACTATTATAAGCAAACTGTTTTTTTTTTTCTAGTTCCGTCTAGTGGTTCTATGATAACTTTGTAGTTGCAAGTAATTGATTAGATCTCAGACCTGATAGCTAATCTGTCAAAACTGGCAGCTTGTTTACAGCCTGTTAGACTCTCTAACCGATCGTTTGTTGCCCAGTTGGACCTAGTTCTGCTGGCTTGTTTCCATTCTTGTCAATAATAGTTAAAATGGGGCAGGGGTGGGGGGGGAGTAGTGAGGCATACAGGTTTGCAACCAATACAGTTAAGCCAAATTAGAGACCACTAAAGTAAGGAAGCGCACTCACAATACTGCTAAAACAACTCTAGTTGCACAGGAAAACTACAACAAGTAGGTCAAGGATGTGTTTTTGTCCTCAAAAGAAGTCTGACTGGACATTTGTTTTTCAAACTTGTGTTTGTTGCTCCATTGGAGCTATTTTCTTTTAGTGATGTTGCTGCATTTTGAGATCTCAGCAATCCCTTTGGTTGAGTGCAAAGTTTTGGTAGGAGCCGATGGCCTGAGAATCAAAAGATAAAACCCGAGCTGTAATAAAACGTAGGCTGAAAAGTGACGTTAACGTTGGACTGGACCAAATGGGTAATTGACTCACATGACGATCGCTACAGCAATGCTGCTAGCATGGCAAAAAAATGTGAACATCAAGCCTGTCCACAGACAGTACCAGAAAATATCCCATTAGCGAGAGGCAGGACATTCTTCAAGAGAGTTGTCGCGTTGTATAAAAGATATTAATGAAATGGAAACGTTTTACTTCTCCCTTAAAGCAAAGCGTGATAATAAAGTTTTGAGTGCAAATGTTGTAAACAAGTTCAAGGACTCCTTTTCCCCGATGGCCTCAGATCATACAGACAAAAGACTGACAGGGAATCACATATCCTCCCACACAAACACACACACACACACACACACACACACACACACGTCAAGTTAATGCAGACTGCTATGAGCCCCTCAGAAAAGAAATTGTCAGCTCGGTGAGAAGCGATTAGAGCTCCCTTTGGTCGCCATGGTGTTACCGATGATTGATGTGATTAATAAAGCTGTTGTCATGGCGCCCTCTATGCTTCTGAATACAGGCCAAAAGACACGGAGGGAGAGAGAGAGAGAGAGAGAGAGAGAGAGAGAGAGAGAGAGAAATAGCTATGGAGACTCAAAAGGCACTCATGTATCAAACGGCTGTGATTTATCTTTTCACAGCTCTGGGACAAACTGCACTCATCAGATTATTATTTTACACACAACATCACCTCATCTAACAGCACAAAGATATAGCTGTCTTCACAGCGACGCTGCGCTGCGACGGCTATCACTGTTTGCTCTGTGGAATACAGGCAAGCTAATTTGGCTAATCATTATATTCATTGGATATTTACTCAAGTAATTCATTTAGAGTGCTTTAGCCTTCGGGTATGAGTATTTCCCAGGACACAGCAGCAACGTTCTTCACCTTTCTCTTTTTTTCACGATAACGTCACTTCAAGATTAAGTAATGCCTCACTTTGGTTTCCACTAATGCATGTCTGAGTGCAAGAAATAGGGTAATGGGTTTGGTCAGGATTCCTGTGAAGGCATTATCAGAGAGAACAGCAGTGGACACTCACTGCATGATCACTGAGTTTCTCTATTCTGTTGAAGTCAGGTTTGAGTGGTACAAAAAGTGCCGTAATGGAGACCTAAAGTCTTGCCCTCATTTTCAGGCTAACCTCCGTTCCACTAGCTTTTAGAAATCAATGCAATCTCTCATTCGGCAAGCACTTGCTAATTTACATATTCAGCAAATACAGAGAAACATTGGCATTCATTTGGACTTGTGTCTCTGGCCAACTGGTGAATGTAAGTTCAAAATTCACAGTACTTTGAGCTCTGCTTTGGTCTCCACCAAACCTTAAAGGGAAATATCTGGCTTTTTAACTGCTAGGTGCCAATTTTGCCTGCTCTTTGGTGTTTGTGCAGGTAACGTAAAGGGGCTTTTTCTTCAAGGAGAACAGCTGCTTACTGATGCTGACAACAATGAGAGCGAACCAAAACAGTGAAGTTAAGGGTTGTAAAACCAAAACATTACGTCACTAAAACCCACCGTAGAGCTAAAGGGACTGCAGAGTCGGGCGATAGCCGAATTCTCTGTCGGTTCAACCCATTTCACTTTACAACCAGTAAAGGGTTAATCAACTGGACTCTGAGAGGCTGAGCCGTGTTCTGATTGGACTAAACCCCGGAAGCTTGTATGAGCTGGAAATACTGTTTTGTAGTAACAACACGACTGCTTTCTTGCAGGGATGGTGGAAGGCGTTGCCACTGCTTTAATACTGCACCGTGCTATAATCACAGATGAACGATTAGTCTACGATGCATAGTGTCGACTAGTGGTTTTTGACTATTCTGTGAAACCTCTAATGTTCTCATAACTTGGTTTCTTCAAATATACCCTCTCTTCTACTAATGCTTTTCTAATTACTTTTGTACTGATGCTACAGTATTGCTTGTTAAAGGCCAATCAATTCAATTAAATAATAATAGTTTTCTTTTATATCCTTATCTAGATGTATGGAGTGCACCTCATGGCATATTGTTGGCTACCATTATGTTCTATGCTGGATTGTTTTGGGGATTTGCATTACTTTAATACAAATGTCGATGTGATTTTAAATGAAGTTTTATTACTTCTTGAAAGAAACCTGCAAGTTCTGATTTCTCTCTACAGATTCATCTTTCTCATACCTCAGCATTACTGAGACTATTGATTGGAACACTACACTGCTTCTGCACTCTAACACCTGCGAGGGTTTTATGCTGTAATTATTGTTTAATAGAGTAAAGAAATGAAATCCTTTAATCAAGAATAAAAACTGTGAAAGCAAATAGAAAGTCTTACTTCACTGAGCAGGGTGAAATACAAGAGGTTTTCAATTTGCTTCGTATGTTCTTTGACATTTAAAAAACCGGGCACCCTTTTTATTTCAAAAGGCTGAGAAGACCTAATCCTAATAACTTTGTTTTTTTTTCAAGCATCTCACTGATCGATACGAGTTTGCCTTCATGTCTCAACAGCACAGAGCCGAGGGAGATTACGTCATTAGGCTCCATAGATGGCGGCGTGCGGTGTAATTAAGTAGGAAAATGACCCAGCGGTCAGCTCACACCTGGTGCAGCTGAATAGCTGAGATAATGACAGGATTGTTCCGTCTTTGATCTCAGCTGCCTGTGCAACGTGCTCCCCGAGAGGAGAGACGACGATGTCCCGCTCTGGTTCTGAAAGTTGCTGTTTGGGTTCACTGAGCCAAGATAATTTCCCTGCAGTTTATCCGTCACCTTTTCATGCCTCACCTGTAATCGCTCTATAGACAATAGTTTATTTTAATCACAGCTGAGAGGTCTCACTTTGCCTTTATCCATTATACCTTTCCCACTGAACATGTGCTCTTTGTAATTTATTCGGGTTTCTTCTTTGTGTTTTGTCGCATAGAAACGGAGAAAGCCTTGTCCAACGGAGGTGGACAAATTCATTTGAAAGCACACTGGAGACGACCGTGTGACTTGCCGAGCTGGGAAATGAACAACGCTGTTCTGTTGTGTTGCTATAGACGGTGGGTGGATATTATGCGTCTTTTTTCTCGCCTACAAATGGAGCTCAGAGTGAAATGACAAACGTTCTCGACAACAAAAAGGACAAACCTGATGAGTTTGTTAAATCAATCCTGCACACAAATACTGTATCCATTTGCTAATTTATAAACTCAAATTACACTGACGGTAGTCTGTGTCAACGCTCTCTGATATTAGATGCTATTATTGTATCACCATGGCAATGATAACTCACCGTGGAGCTCTAGGATGACAGAAAAAGTAGAGCGGTTGCGTTTGTGACACAAACCAAATCAGACAAAGCCCCGGGGGAGGCGTTGGGGAGGCCCGAGGTCTACCTGGCTGTGAATTTGGGCCACTGGGTGAGAACGAGGGACATTCTCATGTTCCTCTCCTCCCTGTGCTGGGAAGTAGGCCTAACCGACGGCGATTATTGCAGTCGGCGTGATAGGCTCTGCTCCTCTGCTGTGACACGTTAATATTACATGAATCTGTTAGGGAGGACAATGAGCCTGGGGCAAGAGGGAGACATTGGGATTTTTTTTTTTTCTCTCTCTCTGCAAGCTCTCTCTTTTGCCCCTGCATCCATCCCACTTTGCCTTTAAATAACTCATGGCCTCATTATCCAAATATGGGAAAGCACAGAGCGGCATATAATTAATTTGATTTTGGTGTATTTATTTTGTATCCTGTCGTAACAACACACAGATTATTGTAGAGAGACAATTGCAGAGTAGACTTTTCTGTTCATAGTGTTTGTACGAAATGTACAGTGTGTCCTAAATTATTGTAATATAATATAATAGTTTTTGTCTTGACCCGTCTCGGAGCTACAAATACTGTGCAAGAATGTATGACCCACCACCATAAATAACCATATTATATTGTATTCACGAGAAAGGTAGATTGTATTGGAGGAAAATAAAAAGCACAGGCTGACCTTTTCCAACCATTACGTTAAATAGCGAACCGTGCCTCTTAAACCTTGTCCCTCTGACCCCCCCCCCCCTTCCCCTTTTAAAAGCAAACTACCTGACCAAAATAACTGTGTCCTCCCACTTACTGAAAAACCAAAACAAACAGCTAATGTCTTTAACAAAATGCAAATCCTCACATCACCCACTTTTTCAAACAACAATGCATGTGCCGAGGTGGGACATGAGGTACAATGAAGTTAGGGGTGGTAGGTACCAAGTTTAGTTTGTCCCGTCACCATACAGCGGTAAAACTCGTTTTTTTAATAGAAAAGTAAGTATTTAAAAATAAATACAAGCATTTAAAGGGAGAATGTGTAGGATTGTATGGCATCCTGCGATGTGCTTTTCCATTGCAATCAGCTGAACATCCCATTGCTTAAATTTGCATAAAAAAATCATCTTCTTCTCGGAGTCATAACACAAATGATATACATATTTATAGATTCAGTGTGACTCCCCAAGGATATCATTACTTCTGATGTCCTTTACTAAACAATGTAAATCCACTTAGAAATCATAGAAAAAGATGCTACTTACAGTATGAATCCAGAACTTGAGCCTGAGAATCATTACGTTTCCTCATGTATCAAAGCGATTCAATCATAGTTGTCTGTGCATTCATGATTACAGTGTAAACAGGAACTAATACTTGTACTACTAGCACTCTGCCAAATGGTCTCAATGGCGAGGCATCCAACAATACGGCATCCAACTGTTGCATTTACAAATGCCTTCCTGTGTGTTTTTATCCTCTGCTCCCTCTCCCTCTTATAGGATATTCAGCATTTTCTTACTTTCACACCACCTCTCTCTCTCTCTCTCTCTCCTTGCTGTTCCATCTCCCGCAATAATCTCCCCCATCTCCGCCGCCGTCCTCTCTTTACCCCTCAGTTTCTCGATTCATCCTTCCAAGGACACATCCACCAGGTCATTATCTTCTTCCTACTGGCATAAATTCGAAGCACATCCAGAGCGCTCGCGAACACAAAAACGCCCCGTATGCACTCGTATTTGGCCGAGTTTGATGAAGTCAAGTGGAACTAAACTCCTGGCTGTTTCTCTGTCGTGGCCCACGCATGTGCCTCTGTCACAACATTGCATATTCGCACACACGTGTTCACGGACTAAATCACATCTTCACTGTGCCGGCCACCTGAGAGGACCTGGGCCTCGGAGGCCGGCCCGCAAAGCGCGGTGGCAGTCGGAGGGGCGAGCAGAGGGCGTCAGGGAGGTGGCTTATGCCAGCGACAACAAAAGCACTAGTGTTTAGAGGAGGTCGTATCGTACATTAGGCTGCTGCTGCATCGGCCTGCCGCTGAGCTGAGGTAACCATGGCAACAGGCTGCTGGGAGACAGCGGAGCGAGAGTCAGCAGGATGGAGTCAGTGGGCCTTCAGCTTTTGAACACAGAGGGAGATTAGCTCAGAGCAAAACCCTAAAGCTCACTCCGCACGCAGCTCTGTGACCGGCATTGATGTCGGAGGGTGCGGAAAAGTACAAGAGCAGTGGGGATATATAAAGTTTTTTTTTTAGGCAAAGATCCAACCAAACAGTTGACATCAAAGCACTAACACAAGCCCGTCCTCTTAAAGCGCTCATGGCAATACGAAATGTAAAAATTATGCAGAAAGCGGCGAGCAGCTGAGCGCATGCAGCGTACAGGAATGAAGATAAAACATCCCGATATATGTCAGCAATCAGTGTAAATTGCACCATTTGCGAGCAAGTGGATCAATCCCCGAGATTAATTGTATTGTTGGGAGATGTGAAACTCATTGGCGTGATGTCTGTAGCAGATTGCCATGGCGATAGAAAACAATGAGCGCATGGGAGATGAAAGGAGGAGAGCGGCGCTTACATAATGAACCAAGGGCAAGACGAGAGGGGGCTCGATGAGCCACAGAGAGAGAAACGCTCAAGAGTGAGAGGGCTGGACGAACAAGGAGGAATAAATCGATGAGAAGAAATCAAGACCGGAGGTAGGAATAAGAGAGAGGAGATGAAGACGGATATCGGAAATATACACAAGTAGAAACAAGCCAGTGAGCGATGGATATCCAATCCCTGGGAGAGCTTTTAGCCTAGTTTAAGAGGTCAGGGACGTACAGATAAAACATTATGAGATCTTTGGAGCAGAAAACACCTGGCAGCATGGACGGCATGTTTGTGGTGGTAAATACTGGAGAGATTATTTACCGGAGAATCGTGTCGTGAAATACACATGAGGAATCATCAGAGGGCTTCTCTTTACTCTCCTCCTTAATCCACCTACTCAAGTAGGACATGACACCCTCTCTCCCCCCCCCCCCCCCGACTCTTCCCGTCTCTCCCTCACTTTATGCAATTTGTGTATCCTCCTGGGGAGAAGCTAAGGCTATGCCCACACTAATGGTGGTAAATCTGAAAACACCATTTACATCTACCAAGTCTTCCAGCCCCACTCTGCGTTTTAAGGTCGTTTTCTGAAAGCAGCCTACCACACAAACACGGTTGGAGATCTCCTTCTTTCCTTATATTTAACTGCATCACTGTCACCATCCGGTACTACTTTTCATTCTAGTGGTCCCACCTTTTTACGAGGTAGCATGAAAAGATTCTGTAATGCAGTGTGACACCTCCCTCCTCAGGTGCTTTTCTACACCAGATTGGAGTTAATTTGATCTCTCGCGGGCGTTGAGAATTCAAGGCGTCGCATTACTCTTTTGCTGGTGTAATAGCCGTGACACAGCAGGAACAATTTTTTTTAGCTATGCTCGGTCGGCCCTCTGCTTTGCTCCAGACTGAAATATCTCAACGACTGCCGGATGGATTGCCATTGAATTCCGTGCAGACATTCGGGATCCCCAGAGGATGAAGTCTACTGATTTGGGGGATTTTAACAGCACCGTCATCATTGCAAAATCTTTACTTGTCCAAATACTTGACCAAACACCTGCAAAGCCAATAGTAAGTTCTAATTAGCAAATGCTAGCATGCTTATACACTAAACTCAGCTGGTTAACATGGCAATCATGCTATCCGTCGTTGTGTACTGTTGCGGCTTCTGCTTCTTTTGATTCATGGGAAGATCAATGGCTGCCAAAGACAATTACATTACTTATTACTACTTTGTACAATTAATAGGCTTGTTCGAGAAACTGCGCCTCGTCTGGAAAGTGGACGAGAGCAGGCGGCAGCAGCAGGGGGCGTTGAAGTCGGACAGTTTTCAGCCGCCTTCAAAGAACAAACAGGAAGTTAAAGAAACAGTTACTTCCTGTTTGCGCCGATCAGTAGGCTACTTGTAGTTTGCTGACCTTGTTCGGATTTTTTCACGTGTTTGTAAATATATATGTATGCGGGAATGTGCCTGCATCTCACATTGTATGCAATCCTTTGTTCTTTTTATGTCTGCCTGGGAAACACTTTGCTTCTCGCTTTGATATGTATTGTATAAATAAGCTTTATCAACCACACCAAGATGTGTTTTTTGATTAAACCTTTGTTGCACAACATGAGACTAATAGCCAACAATCGAGCATTAAATATTACAATTACACAGAAAATTAGGATTTTCTACAAAACGTGGTGTTTGTTGTCAAATCTAAGAGCCAAGGCGTTTCCCATCATGCTTTGGGTCGTGCAGTCGGTGGAGAGCAACTGCGGCACCTGGCTCTAAAACCTCGGCCGCCTCGTTCTCGTGAGGTTATCGTTGACCACGTGTTCATGACGTCGGGACCAAGTCGGACACAAATCTAACCGGCATGCATTGTGCGGCATGCATTGTGCGATCGATTCTGCGCAGGACTGGCTCATCTCGAACGAGCCTAGTCTGAATGATTTCCTCTTATTACAATCCTTCTCTGCAGTCTGCAGCACGGGAGAGGGCTTGAACTTTGCTGAACTTCTTGGTCGCAGTTTAGAGTGGAGAAACTAGGACAAATAAACACCATAGTTAAAAATAAATGTGTCCTGATCTAACTCGCTGCGTGTGGCATACAAATTGTTTGCGCTCCAGCAGCTAATCTACTGAGATCATTCGTGATAGATGACGGTGGCAAGGCATTTTACCCAAAAAACAACAACAAATGGCTGCAGATAGCCGTGCAGTGTGGATACACCCAACAAATGAGTAATGGCTTTGATTGTCGCAAACATGTGGCTGCATGAACATGCACCCATACACACACCGAGTACCTTTGAGGATCACTCCAATGGAGACGCCAGGGGCCTTACCTACAGGCATGAGAGCCAGAGTGAGGCAGAATCTATAGCCTGGAGCTGTTTTCAACATTTCAACACACTGATCATACTGAGGCTGCCTCCACTTTCCAAGCTACTAAAGTGGGAAAACCATATTTATAAAAAATGATAGCCATGTATATGATCCAGCGAAAAGGGATAAGAGCACATTTAGTCAGAATTAAAAGCATGTCTTAAGAAGTAACAAAAGGCATGAACAATAGAAATTAAAAAAAAACACCGCCCAGAATATACAGTACAGTAGACCTCTTTCAACCAAGTAATTACTTTAGCAAATTTCTTAATTGCTTTCCAAAGTATTGATTATTCAATTCATAATTGGCTTCACTTATGGCCCTTTTTTCTCCTCTCGCTCTGACCAAGTCTAGCTGAGACATTTCTTAATTTATTGCAAGTTTTTTTTTGTTGCAAACTCCAGTATAGCCCAGCCCCTAAGGAGCTGTGCTTTCCTCTCCCCAAATATCAATCACTTGAATGAGATTGTCCCATTAAAAGAGCTTTAATGGGCCTAATCACTGAGGCGGGAGACGAACAGCGAATCAATTAAACAGATTTGTGTAAAGAAGAGACACTGATGTGACTTCATATTTCATACGTGGGGACTTTTAAAGATGATTGACAGGCTTTTGTTTATCCTAAAGGTGTGCTGTTCGATTAGATTCCCCGTCTAATAGCTAAAGAAATATGGACACAGATAACATGCCAAAGCTAGTTTGGTCCAAAGCTGTTTGAAAGTGTTAGTTTTATAAAAACAGCATTAAGCGGTCATGTACCGTCGTGTTATTATAAGAGTGTCCGTATGTGAGAAAAAAAACGAATGAATGGGAAAAGCTCACTCTCTCTCTCTTTACCCGTTATAGTTTGCTACTTAATGCTCTTTGTTGACTCGTACATTAATGCTGACTTACCACCATTATTAACCTGCCTTACTCATTACAGTGACCCACCACCAGTCTCTGTGGTAATACACTTGTTATGATCGGTACAATAACATATGTAAGTAAAGAAAAAAGTAATACACGCTTACCAAATTGTTGAAATGTGGTCTTTTGCTTGTTATCTGAATGACGTTTAATGACTTTACTTAATGTCTTATAATGAAAGGCAATGACATTTAGCTAACACCTTCTTTGTAAAAATGTATTTATCAACCACAGTTACTATTATCCATAAAATGTCTCGGATAACCCTGAAAATAAATACATTATTAAAGAGGATACAGTATAATACATAAATGTCAATGTTGGGGTAACCAGGTTCTTTCAGTCAAAAAAAACAATGTCAGGTTTATGCAGGTCACTGGAGATGTGTTGTATGCTCATCCACCTCTGCTTCCACCACAGTCTGTTTTTCTGTCACTTGCCAACACCGTGAATAATGATTTGGGAAAGGCACACCTCAGTGAGGTAAGAGCTCCCTGGTGCTTCGAACATCGCACGGCTGTCCGTCTGGACTGACAACTTCGCCTGGCTTTGGTCAAGTTTTCTGCTCGGCCATGGGTGGAAGGGGGAGGACAGAGAACCAGGCGAGTGCGTATTTCATCAAGGTGTTGTGGACACCGCAGAGCCTGCTGAGAGAGGGCGGAGGGGGGAGAGGTGGACAGTACCGCGAGGCCTCATATATGTTTTTCTCCTCTACTCCAGTAATCTCACACGCATTTAAGATATCCGTGGATGAGTTTTCTCTAACTCCAGCTCACATTCGTTACTGAGGCAGACCGTGGTGTGACTGACACACCCTCCAACTCTGAACGAAACCAGGTGAATTCCTGAATGTAGGCTCATCCGTAGCTAACGTTAGCGGCCGAGCTAAAAACAGGCAACCTTGGAGTTACCGGGTGGCCTTTTTTCATTACCTGTAGATGCAGTTCTCCTCGGTTTGTAAGCCTTCCCCCCCAACCTCCGGCCCATGCGCTAAGCTAGCACTTACTGCACCAGTGTGTCTCCTGAATGCACAGTGTCAAGACTGATATCAGCCTTCATCAAACTCTTGGCGTTACTGAATTTCAGATGGTAATCCATCATCAATAGGTGCACAACGTACGTGGCTCATTAAGGCTTAAGGAGCAGCGTGTTTATGTTCTCAAAAACAAACCAGGTAACATGTTGTGCTAATGGGGATAATGAAACTCAATTCTCAGGCTAAAAGCGAAGGAAGCAGTTTTGGGAAGAATTGAAAAAACAAAGTAAGCATGCTCACTTTCTCCCCTCTACACACCTGGTCAGCTGCATGCTTGTTCGATTGTCGGTTTAATACCGAGGCCCTAAGATGGCGTGTCCACACAGGCAATCACACTCAGTCAGGTTGTGACTCGCTCGCTTGACTTCGGCGGCCTCAGGCGCCGGCCGTGATGGCGCCAAGCAGTAAGCACACAACCAAGCTTCAAAAGTCTCCTCAGAAACCTGAAGTGGGTGGCATCGGAAGCCGGCTTTTCCGCGGTCTACGCTTTTTCGCTCACGATCTAATGTCATTTGCCGCTTAAGTGGCCTTGTATTTGCCAGGCAAAGCACTCTTCCGTAAGTGAACCTTTGGCGTTTCTCGTCGACGTACAAGGACGGCTACGTCTCGGCGCCGCCGAGCGGCAGAAAGCCTCTGTTCCGGTTCACAGGCTCCGTCCTCTGCTCCTCAGTGGGATTATGATCACTCTGTGCGATGTCAACAGGAGTTAATGAATATCCCCTCTCACAAAGCCCGAGTAATCCTGCCAATAAAATGCCCCCCCACCCCAACCCCTCCCCTCCCCTCCATCCCCACACATTGATAAGATCTGCTATAATACCAGGAGGGAGACCACATGCATCCAGCTCTCAAACACAGAGGGATTTTTCACGCTTTGATGCCTAAGCCGCGTTCTTTTATTTCTTTATTTTGCAACACTGGAATTGGGTGCAGTTATTATTTGGGGATTTGTTGCTGGTGGTGGCAATGAAACGGTCTACTTCCTGCTTAATCTACCCCCCCGCCCCCCAGTCTACAAGCACTGTTTTTGTCAATTTTATCAGCGTTCCTTTCTCCAACTCTATCTCTCTTTTGTTCTCTCTCCCTTCTTCACTCTCCCTCTCTGATCTCCTCCAAGGTGTGAACAAGTAATTGGCTGATCTCCTTCATATAATCCTTTGATGGTGGGAAAAAGCGTTTTTCCTACGTTTTCACAAAACCGGAATTAGCATTTTGAGACACTCTGTTCACCCCCCCCCCCCCCCAACATTTTGAGAGAACTTTCATCCTACAGTGATTCTTCAAATGTACAAACCCGGACCCCCGGGCTCGGTACCGACCTCAGTGTCTTACAGTAACGGCTTGGCTGGAGTTTGCTAATTACAGGTGTTAAAATATACACACTCAGAACATGTGAAAAGAAACCTTGTGAAGAAAAAGTACGACGTGGGGAATAAAAATCAAGCATGCACACACCAGTATTATATGAATATTGAAAGCATGTATTTGGGCATATTCTATGACAGCTGCTTACAGTCAATAACAGAAAGCAGACTATGTATGCTTTAAAGCTAAATACAGTGACTTCTTACTTTGTCCCGTATCTACCTATATCATTGTTCGGAGCATGATAGAGAACCGATCTGATACCAGTGTTTAAGTAAGCTGTAAGCCTCACTGTGGGGGAAGTAACTGGGATCATTCTTTCATGTGTAAGGCAACATCAGGCTCGACTTAAACATTGCTTTCCGATAATACAAAATGTAACAAATAAATTCCTAGCTATATGCTATAAATGCTGAACTGCACGTATAATCAGTCTTAAATATAGAATTGAAGTCTATTGAATAGATCGGCCCCATGTCACCGACACCTGATCTAGCTGCTTGAGTTGATTGGTGCATCCATTTAAAAAAAAAAAAAAGTGGGTTTCTAAAAGTGATTCAAAAGACGATACAGAGTTTGCTGCCCTGATCTTCTAAGGCAAGTCAATCCAAAGTCCCATGTAACCTTTTAGTCTGGATCTTGGAAAAACAAGAGAAAGCATCTGAGGATTGCAGGGAGAGGGAACATAGGGCAATGAAAGGGAGAAGGAACATAGGGCAATGAAAGGGAGAGGGAACATAGGACAATGAAAGGGAGAGGGAACATAGGGCAATGAAAGGGAGAGGGAACATAGGACAATGAAAGGGAGAGGGAACATAGGGCAATGAAAGGGAGAGGGAACATAGGGCAATGAAAGAAGGTCAGAAATATGACTTGTGGCCCCTCAGGTCTTAAAAGGTGATCAGTTAGATTTTATCAATTGGAAAAAAGCAACATGTAGCCAGTACAGGGATGCCAAGCGCTGTGAAATATGATCTTTAATCTTTGTTCCAGTTAAAACCCTGTTGGCTGAGTTTATAATTACCTATAAAGAGGAGGTTTTTTTGCAGATGCCAGAGAGCAGGAAGTACATTGGTCCAGTGGACAGCTGATGAAGGCATGACTAACTCATTTAGGTATTTATTTTTTGTGCTCTTAGTCACTGTTGAAACGACCACAATCTCTTTCCATTTGCAAAAACGCTACTGCTGCTTCTATAAAAGGTGAAATACATGGCTTCCTGTGTGATTATGTGGCTTTTACCCAATGTTTGTTGAACTGGAATCTGTCACAGACATGGAAATGTTTCCTCACCCCTCAACGTTCAAGTACGAGACGATGTAATCAGGCCGTGACAACTGCACGAGATAGTCCCACTTTATAAAATGAACTTATCAAACCAGGAGGTCAAACAGATCTTTAAAGACCGTCCGGTCAAGCTCAAAGTGTGTTTTAGTGGGTCCTTATGAGCATTAGGCTCAACCCTGTTTAAGTTCACTTCATCACATGGACGTGAATCTGCTTAACATCAGAGGCAGCTGGTCTCCCTCTCTGTGATATTGATCCCTGGTTCAAACGTTGTCCTTTAAGTGTCTTGTTTTCAATAGAAATCACCTTCTTGGCTGACGCTAATGTCTATAATGCCGAATCAATTGCAGTCATTGACATTCTGTGTCAGCACTCCATAGGTTGTTAAATAATACATTTAGGCCGCTTGTAGACTCTCCGGATGAGCGCTGTGGTTCCTTGGAGACAAACTACGAACAGGATCAGCAATTAGTCCACATTCCTCCGGACATATTGTCACAAACGGATTTAGACTTTCATCCGTCTTGTCGTTTCAAAAGCATACAGGCAGTCGAATGTATGGAGTCAATCATATTTTGTGTTATAAAATTACATCCGACGTAAGATAACAGCAAGAATGGGAGGAGACGTATTTTGTTTTTGAAAATGAGTGGCAGCTTTTCTTTCCGACTGGAAGCAAAAGTGTGTCTAATTTCCATCATGTTTAATTTGATGATATCGAGGATGTGTTTCATTGAACATAATTGCAATCCATTGTTTTGACCGAGAAAGATGCATGGCCATTCACTGGTTTCGGCACATAATCAGTAATGTGTAATTAGTGTAATCAATATTAGTGGAATAAATCCTCCCTGTGTGGCGCCTGTGGGCTCCCTGAGCAATAACAAGGTTAGAAAAACAACATAATGCTTTAACCGTTTCCCCGCTAACGTGCACAGAAAATAACATTCTCAGATGCACTGAAGTTCAAAGGACTCCAGTATTAATCCTCTTTTTTTTTTTCATCAAATCCACTGTCTGTTTCTTAATAATTTGTGCACAATGTACACACCGCTATCCCGTGTGCTTTCATCCTATCCTAAATAGGACAAAAGCTCGTTATATTCAAAAGCGGTTGTCATTACTCTGCGCTTCCTGTCATCGCTGAAGCCACAGTGGGAGTGATCCGAGTCGAGCATTGTCTGATCTGGCGTAGGCCGGTTTCCATCTGTCAGTAAAAGAGAGTGATCAGAGAGAAGTTTCAAGTCTCTCCCCCCGCCTCCCACATCTACAGTGTTAACTCATCGGCAATTTGATTCCAAACATCTCAGCACGAATGTGTTTCGCACGTCGCTAGTTTTGACCTCTGCCCTCTGGCTTTTAAGATGCGGCAGAATTTTGCCGAAGGTGTTTGTTTTCCTATGGGAAACATTAGGAAAACGTAAGCAGTTTCTGAGAGA
This sequence comes from Leptoclinus maculatus, assembly GCA_032191485.1. Lineage (NCBI taxonomy): Eukaryota > Metazoa > Chordata > Actinopteri > Perciformes > Stichaeidae > Leptoclinus > Leptoclinus maculatus. The sequence continues at coordinate 17,579,198 of JAVDOI010000011.1, read as the reverse complement.
GAATCAACTAATTAGTTGAATCAGAAATAAGAAAACTAAACCACAAATTTTCTGCAAAAGAAGACAGATGAACAGTGTTAACTGGGCCAAGGCAAATGAGAATTGGAGCGACAGCATAGCTCGTTAGGTTTTCACCAAGGTGTGGAACGTGCTTAGCGAATACATACCCTCAAAATCTCGCCTCCAATCAGTCATACCCTGACTGACAACTGCAGATGTAACCGTCTCCCGCTCGTGTTCCTTATGTAACAAGAAGTGTTGCCTTTTCCCGGGCGCTCTGGCAGCTAAGAGCTGCTGAGGCAATCCGAGCAGCGGCTTGTTATGCCCTTATCTGACAGCACGGGCCCGAGACAGGCGACACCTTCCTAACACGAAACCAACTGATTGCACCAACTCTTTATCTCCCCACAGCCCAACAGAGATCCAGACAGCAGGACCAGGCCTCCCTCCCCCCTCCTCCCTCACCCCACGGGCAGAAACCAAACCAATGCCTGACAAACAAGTGTTCAAGGAGTTACATTCTGATACATCTGGTCCTCGGCCTCAGGAGAAAGTAACAGTCAAACTGTACCGGACTGGAGGACATCATAACCCTGAGTGGCTTTACAAAAGTTGATCCTAGATATGTCTCTATTTTCTTGGGCCCCAATCTAAATCCCCTCAACAATACTTTTATTTTTTTTTAAAGCCCAAAGAAATCCCCCCAAAACACCTAATACTTATATTTACCAAAATGTTGATTAAAAATGTATCTTACACATTGAAATAACAGCTGTAGACTACTACATTGTGCACATCTTATTTCACAAGCTTGATCCAAAAGCTGCATCTTAACTGGGAGAATGAGATGCAAAATTGACGTGACGCAACCCAAAATCCACTACTGATTAATACAGTGTGTACCACAAACCGATCATCTTAGCATACTGTTTTAGAAGCATCAACATGAAATTACGCAAAAACGTGCAAGATCAGATGACGATCCAGTTGCGACTATGAAATGTCACGAAACTCTGCAAATAGAGAGCAAGACGACTTCATCAATCATCTTTTAAGCTGAAAACGAGGGCAGCTGCTCACAGAGCAGCTCAAACTACCCCCGGCTCTTTCAGCCTGATTGTGTCTCTTTCCCACCCACGGATTTTTTGGGGAATTTTAAGGGAAACTCAAATCAATTCATTCCCACACCTTGTTTCTGAAATGTACACTTGCCTTGGAGAGAAACGTTGTGCGGAGAAGGAGACAGTGCTTATATTTGTGCAGGTAGATGTAACTCTAAACTGAAAAGCTTTCACTTTTTTTTCAAATGCACGTGTATCTAGTATAAATTACACCAACACGTACAGTGTGCCAATCAACCCACCCTACACACACAAAATATAACAAACATAAGAAATATAGCTAAACGAACATCCAGACGAAAGCTCTCTTCGGGTGAATGTGTTGACATAAGGTGTTTTCTTTGCCGAAAGCGAGAGGCATGCAGAGGCATCTGGACCAAAAGGTTTGACACCTACCACCATATTTCATTAGTAGCTGGCTGTGTTTGCATAACCCCACAGCTACATGCAGGCACAGGAGTCAGCGGTGAAAACAAACCTGGCCCAGATGGCCAGAGAATGAAGGAAGAGAAAAGTTGCTTTCAGGATGTTGCTGACAGAGCGGATGTAATTCATTAATACTTATTGTGTCCTCCCTCTGCTCTCATTTTGTTTCCCCCTGTCATGTGTGTTACTCAGACCATTGTGCAGCGATGGAGGAGGGCTACGTGCAAAAATTAGCTTTCTCTGAACCCGGCAGTCAATTAATTCAAACAATAGAGCTTTCACTGAAAAAAAAAGGAAGCCAGCCTGCTTCATTTTGTTTTATGTCTATTAAAAATGCTCTTTGGCTCGGTTTGTTTGTTGCTTAATGGGGGTTAAAAAAAAAAGTTACAAGAGCTCTTTGTTCAGTTTAATTCCGTGATTGAACGTGGTGCAGTCGCTTTTAAAATGTTCTGTTGAAGCAGTCATGCAATAAAGACTTTTTTTTGAGCAACGAAAGTTGATAGGGTCCAATGGTGAATGACCAAAAATAAAGATTTATGTTGTCATTGTTATAAGCAGTAACTCCAAACTAGCGATACTTTTACTCCGGGGGATATATCCGCAGGTATCAGAGTGTATATAAAAAGACTGAAGAGTAAATCATTCAAAACTAATTGTAATACTTAGCTGTAACACCTGAACACCACGTGTTGCCGTTGAGAGCGCTTGAAAGCTAGTTAGCAAGCGACCAGAGAGGTCTAAGCAGTTAGCTACTGTATTGGATAAACTGTTGAATAGTTAGCCAAAAGTAACAGACTAATGGTTGAAATAGTTTGCTAAATGTCGAAAAGCCTAAAAGTAATGGGTTTACTGTGAACACAGTTAGCTACTGTAAAAATGAAATAATTAGCTAAAAGTAATATAGAAATGGTTCAAATAAATAGCTAAGTAACGGTTAAATGGTTGAAACATCCAGCTTCTGTCACTTCAGGTGGCGGTTGTGCAAATGCAAACTTGACCGAAACATTGACAGAGCAATACCATGAAAAAATACTGCAATAATATCCACTTTTATAGAATACATGTTATGGAATGTCATCCAATTGAAAATAAATTCAAATGAACATATTTGGAACGCGGTAGGTGGTGACAATAAAGGGGTACTTGAGTTTATCTGACATTGCTTGCAGGGGGTTCTTCAGACAGTTCATGTTGGGAACCATTTTTATAAGGCATATAATTGAAAGCAACCTTGACATAAAAACTCATAACTGCATATAATGTAATGTCAAAAACGACTGACTCCCTGTTTTCTTTAAACATCCTTTGAAAATGTTTTTCTACGTCAGAGATTTAGATTGACATGTCACTCAAAAACTGACATGACACTCCGGAGTGATGGACATGGCGCCGTGTCAGCATTACCGCAGTGTCAAGGATGCAGAGACACGAATGACCAAATGACAATCTAGCCAAAAGGCCTGTGTCTTCCATGCAGGAAGTGTGCTGTCGTCAAAAAAACACTTTTTCGCCATTCGCTGATTTAGGATTAGCATTTTAAAAACTCAGAGCTTTCATTAGCCGCAGAAGTTCATTTTTCTGCTCTCTAACTCCGTTTCACTTTTCCATCGTCTCACTCCCCCCCCCCCCCCCCCTCCTCCCTCTATCTGTGTGAAGCTGTTCCAGTGTGTGATCAAAGCAACAGTGCGCTAGAGTTCTTTCCTGCTCCTGTCAGAAGCAAAGAGACGAGGGAAACAAAGGCCCCACAGTAGTCTGCCACAAATAACCTCTTCACAGCACAACACTCACACGCACACACACACACACACACACACACACACACACACACACACACAGACCGTCTCAGCCTACGGCAGTAGTATGAAACAGTGAGTGAGGCAATTCTGTTTGAGAGCAGCAAGTGTATGCCGCCACTTGTTGGGTCTCTATAGTGATCCCCGGCATAAAAGGATGCGGCTTCTAATTATCTCTCATTCACTCCGAAACCGACGTGACACGTAGAGAATGACTTTGACTGATAGGGGAGCCGGCTGCCTGCTTTGAGGTTTAAAATGTGTCGCAGCCTAAATAATAGCACGAGCTGCAAAGAGCCAAAAATCAGAGCGCGGGGATGTGCGGTTATGTTCAGACAGGAAATCATGAAGTCAATATCCATTGTCCTTGTTTTGTTTTTTTACACGAAGGTTACTGTCATTGACCATCTTTTTATGTGTTGTGCCGTTTTTTCAGAAGGCCATTCAGGAAAAGTGTGAATTATATTCCAATTTCCAGTGGAGACAGGCCCCATAGAGTCTGTGGATAAGGAGGTCTTTGAAGCAGCCACTGTGGACCAAATGCAAATATGCCAGGGATTTGTTTGACATTTTGCTGTTCTGAACTCTGCCCGTCCCCCCTCTGCACTCGCGTTCCACCTGAAACTCTCCAAACTCCCCTTCATACTTCAAGCTGCCTATAGCCTACATTATGCAATGTTGTTGCATTAATCGGCGGCCAAATTCGGTCTTTCAGATCAGATGCCTCGATCCAAAGGAAACCTGCAGGTCCAAAATCCTCCGACTGATGTTGGATCTGAACGGAGAACAGAAGGCGACGGGCCTCACTTTGGTATTACTTGTTCCAATTTGGCCTCCAGCAGCTCGATGAGACCTGTCTGTTTTTTTTCTGCTTGGATGTTTTGAGATGTAACGGCCAATAAATGGGTTGGGGGGGGGGGTTTCCGGTTATTTACTGCTGTAATTTTTTTTGGAGGTTGATGCAGGCACACAACTGAGGTTTACCTCAGGCACACTGAAGCAGAGACATCATGAACAAGCAATTTACGAATGATAAAACACTATTCACATCAGCCCATCTTTTTTTTCTTTTCTTCTGTAGCCTATTGATGGATTGTCTGGGATTGCGGAACTGTGACTCTGTGGTTTCCGAATCCCTGCTCGATGTCTGGTAGGAAGCGGAGAAACTGTGGCTCATTATCCTCCATTAGGTGTTTTTTTTTTTTTTTGGCGGAATCAGTGTGGAGGCAGCTCTGGGCCGTATTAATGAGCACGGCTGAAAATCACTGAGGACGGGCTGAAGCTAACGGCCTCAAAGAGCAGGTGTGCCTCCAACACAAACCGCACCATTCTCTGCATCTGCATCAACAGAGCACGTAAAAGTATGCTGTACTGTTACACAAAAGACGTGCATACTGTATATGCATATATCTATGCCCACTGATGCATATCTCTGCCCACACACGCACACGGACCAAAGAACGCAGCGTTGCGCCTGCACGCGAAAGATATAGTAGTTCGAGGGAGGAGAAAAAGCAAAGAGAACTCCAGCTGACATTAACGACCGGAGCCGGGCTCAACGTCATAATGAGGCTGATGCTTCCTGACATATCCTGCGAGGACTGTCTTCTTGCGCGGTTTATCTTTTCTTTCAGAAAAAACAACAACACTGGCGCCACAGAGATGTCACTAACCCCCCCCCCCCCCCCCGACTAAACACTCGTGTCACACAATAAACGTATCACAAAGCTTTCTCTGCGATACAAAGGACACCGGTTCATCCGTCTTGATTTGTGTCTCTTACTCGGTCTTCGCACTACACAGTTGCACTGAGATATTCTTCAGGGGCACTCCGGTATGTCCGCGCCAATTAGGATGATATCGATACGCTTTTCATGCCTCCAGTTTATTTCTTGCGCGGCTGGGAAAAATTAATGTAAAAAAAAGAAGCACTTTTCTCTCCGCCCCTCTCGTTCTGTTTACCTCTCCGCTCACATCAACAAATGGGCTTTCGTCTCGGCTCCAAACACACATGTTGCCAGGCCGGCGTGTTCTTTATCGCACGTTTGACGGTGGAGATTGAGCTCCATTAACCTTCTCAGAATTTTTAAATGTTATCAGTAAATTGTTTTCATGCTGTGGATTAATCTCCTGTTTGGTTCATAATTGTTTTTTATCTCGCACATGTCTGTTTGAACAGCCATTTGGAAGCGTCAACGGATGCAGTTTGCACAGTGGTTGTTTGTTTGACTGATGACTGCAGTTACAGTGTTTGAACTGTCAACAAAAAACGGCTGTGGAACATGAAACTGACCGTTCACTTCAACATTTTCCAATCACAGTTTATCAACCGTAACCATATCAGTGTTGTAACAAGAGAGCTAACCAGCTCTCTTCAATACGAGATCAATGCTTTATTATGTCTTCTAGATGGATCATTAACTGGCGGAGAATGAGATTTTTTGCCTGAGACGTGTCGCTTTAGCCTCAGCCTTTTAGCACAATTGTATGTATGTACTACATGTAGCCATCAAGTGCATATTCAAGCCCACTTTAAGAGATTCTGTAAAATAAAAAGTCAGCTTGAAACACTGAAAAGTTACCCGGAGCTAACTATTGAAGCTAACGTTAGCTTAATTCCCTAACCGGAGAAGATTTCCAGAATTTAGAAGCCTACTGGCATGGACTAAAAGACCTATAGTTGCAAAAATGACTAATTTCAAATGTTAAATCTGACATCATTATCATTGTAAACTGAATATGTGCGAAATGAGAACGTACAGCTTGACAGGGGTTGTAACAGCAATCAAGGACAGCAGAGCTAAGCAGTCTTTTGTTTTTGCCGCGACGAATCGGATCGTCTTTTAGTCGTTTAACATTTCTCATTAAGCTTTCAGGACCGAGTGCTTTACTGCCACAAGCACCCGCCATAAGGCAGATATGCATGGTTCACATGATAATACGCGGAATATTTCATGGCGGTTGACACTACATCCTCTCGGCGACGGCGGCCTCCACACAGCTCCTTCACTGTGGCAGGGAAGCGATCATGCATTGCGATCCCGTCTGAGGCACTCTGCGGAGGAGCTTAGGCTGCGATCTGTTCACTAACTCAGCCATCTAAGCGCTACAAATGACCCACAATATGCTGGAGTGCCCGCAGGGGAAATAAGGCTTCCAGACATGAGACTCCATCACCAGTGTGCTCAAGTGGGGGAAATGGAGGGGCAGAGAGCGTTTAACCATGCTTGCTTCACTGGCCTCCCGCGTCTTGTTAAAAGCCGATGGCCACTTATGACAGAAGGGATAGCGGAGATGATGAAATGTAATGGGCCAAGAGGAAAGGGCATGGCTGAAGAGGTCTGAGGAGTGAGGGGGAAGAAGACGCGAGAGCAGATGGCAGATTCCAATGGTTCTCGATAGAACGATAGGAAAGTTAGGCCCCGCCCACGCATAGCTTGGGCTTACATTACCTGTTGCACGATATGTGATCCACCGCTGCAGAGTTATTGCCATAACTTTTACTTTCTACCGATTACATTACTGACTAGTTCGCGGATCGTGTTTTTGTGCTCACCGTAGACCGAGCCGGTCCCCATCGAGTGCCACAGAGGTTCCATGCGGTCAGATTGTCAGAGTACACATGTTGGCGGGGCCTTGCTGCTCTTCACCCTGCTGTGAGAAGGTCAGCACCTCGCTGTTCCAGAGAGAACCAGTCCCCTTCGTTGTCAACACGCCCACTGGCTACCATTTGCAACTGGAGGATTTGACAATTGTGTCCTGCTGGCCAATAAAATTCCAGTGACGGCGTGTCCTCTTACTGCATGCTGATGAGAGATTTTTCTTTTTTGCTTGCTTATTTCTTCCATTAGAATAAAAAATGCAAATCCTCTCTGGTTTCGACCGAAATGGGCAAATACTAATTTGTGCGTGAGGTGGCAGGAGAAAATAAAGAGAGACAAAGATCAGGCATGAAGCAAATCATAATTTGAACAAGTGTGCGTGTCCTACAAACACACCGCATTGTGTCATATGCCACGTCTCACTCCTTCTCTGTTACCACTGTTCCGGCATCAAGAGAAGAAATTACATTTGTGAAACGGGAGATGTGCTCTGGCGAATACATCTTCCAGCCAGCCTTTGGCCTTAGCTGTGTTAGCCTCACAAGAAGATATGAGACGGCCTTATCGCTGCATTTCCTCAGTGTAATGCTCGCAGGATACTGACAGGAATATGATGATAACAAGTGCCACCACCCCCCCCCCCCCCCCCCATCCCCCCTGTGGCTTATTTCAGAGACAGATTTCTGTAACTAAAATGTAAGATATTTGAGTCTTTCAAGTTAATTTGGCCCATTTCTCTGATGAGATGTTCATTATTGTGAAACAATCAGGCAGATGAATTCTTTGTCTCAGTCAATTAACTCTTACAGCCTGCTGTAAGTTGGTGGGAGTTGCACAATTTAACATTTGATACTCACATTGAACGAAACAATACCAATTAGTATGGTTTGAGTGACGTGTGGGAGTGAAATTGGGGGAGAGACTGGGGCTGAGCAGAAGAAAGTAACAGTAACTTGTAAAATGTTTCAGTAAAAATGGTTAAAAAGTGGACAATAAGTATTTGAAATACCCAAATAACTAAGTCAGAAAAATAAATGAAATGAAATATATTTATGTTTGGATTGTCCCTGTATATATATAGGACTATGCATCTCATAATGTTACACCACGATGCTATAAATATTTACACTTTTATTTAGTCATTAATAGGTGGAATGTGTAAGATATGTTTACTGCACTCTGTACGGTCCATGTGAGTTTTGATAGCTTGTTTACTAGAATAAATCCAAAGTGGCAAAAATTTGAAAACCTAGTTATTTTAGTTTCGTCCTCCCTGCCACCAGGAGACTACTTAACTGCGAGGAGGGCGGGCGGAAGAGATGCAGTCCTTCCAATAGCCAAACTATCAAAACGTACACGTACCCTGTGCCTTCGTGGTCGACGAGCCCTCGGAGCAGCTCTACTTCTTCGTCCTCTCGTGAGAGCAGACTGGGTGCTACAGTGACTCACTATTGTCTCTCGAGGATCAAGTCCTATTACAGGACAGGACGGGCCCGGGGCTAGCTGGCTAGCATGCTCATTCCGGTCTGTGCAGCGGGACACATAGGCGTCACTGTAACCTCTTCACAAAATGTGTGGCTATCAGTATGTCGCAGTCATATTTTGCTAGGTAACTACTATAAAACATGACAATAATATGTGCATTTAATTTACCTTACTGATGATATTTTGCATGTGTGACGTGTACATTCAATACATTTCAACCATAGAATAAAAGAAACGTTGAGAGACAAATGTTGACATTCAGCTGTATTTAATATATTAGTGTTTCTTGACTAGTAACTCTTGGCTATCATAACATAGCTGTATTGCAATTATGATGTTCATTTAATACAGTTTTGGGATCCACAGCGACGCATCCACAGGCCTGTTTATTTGAGAGCTGTGGATTAGAAGTAGTTCGGAGTGTCGGAGGTGATTGGATGTTTGGAGGAGGCACGTGGAGTGGTAAGTGGGGCTGCTCACAAACAAGCGACTCCTGTGGTGCTGAAACGGAGGAGCACGAGGACGTATGATGCGTTTCTAGTGTACGCCCAGTGTCTCAGGGCCAGCGGTTAAATCAATGCCTTTCATCTTGTTCTCAAGATGCATTCATTCACAGCATTGATTAACACCTGGTCCACGACGAGCACTTATCCATGTAGGGAGGCGATTCGAAAATGCGTCATGTGCTTCACTTGATCATGATTGACGTATTAAGTGCAGCAGATTTATCATGTTTTGTGTGTGTTTGTCAGAGTTAGACTTTTTGTTTGCTCTTCTCTCCCACAGTCACCTCCTAATGTCACCCCTCATGGGACTTCCTGCCGTCTTTCGGGGAGACAGCTCAGGGACTTGTCATCTGTGTTCAGCTGTCAAAAGGATTCATCCAGCCAGCTGCACACATGTGGAATTGTGTGTGCGTGTGTGTCATGTGTTGTTTAGTTTTTCATGTATGTGTGCATGCAGTTAAGTGCACAAAGTGTGCCTGTAAGTGGATGTCAGCACAAAAGAGCAGCAGTGGGGGGGGGGGGGGGGGAGCTGGAGCTGGTGAATGTGTTCATCCAAAATATTTTCACTTCACATGTCCATGATTGTAATTTCAAGCCTCTCTGGGAGTCATCGTGTGGCGCATTGACTGGGGGAAGATAACTGGCCGAGGCGAACATACGTACCCCTGCTCTATTCTATCTACTCTTCCAGCCCGCTGCTCCACCAGTATCTATGAGTGTGTGTGTGTGTGTGTGTGTGTGTGTGTGTGTGTGTGTGTGTGTGTGTGTGTGTGTGTGTGTGTGTGTGTGTGTGTGTGTGTGTGTGTGTGTGTGTGTGTGTGTGTGTGTGTGCGTGCGCGCGTGTGTGTGTGTGTGTGTTGTGTTTGCATGTTCGACAAGAACAAAACGGAGGCGAACGTGAAAGGGAGAGCTCATTGCCGTGAATGTTTTATGTGCTGCACATAATGACACGGTGTCATATCCCATCCCCCTAGTGGATACTTGCTGTCACATCTTCAGAGAGCTTACACACACACACACACACACACACACACCTACACACACACATACACACACACACACATACACACACACACACACACACACACGGATATCTGCCGTCCCCACCGCACAGGCGGCTAAGCCAGGTGCCCTCGCTCCAAAAGATAAACCCCCAAAGCTTGAATGACAGGTTGAGCACTCTGAGACCACACACATGCACGCGCAAGCACGCACACACACACACACACGCACTCCCTTTCCAACACTGTTTAGCCTCTCTCTGTCTCTCCATCTATTTATCTAGCTATGGCCCTCTTTTCTCTCTCTATCTCTGGGCTCAGCTGGGTCACTTTTGACCCTTTAAATGCACAGATGTCATCCTGTGACAACATTTGTCAACAGATTTCTGCCATATTCATAACCAACAGCTGGTATTTTCTCCTCACATGCAAACGATTTGATGATATCCTAAGCAATAGGAAAAACGCAAACGCCAAGAGGAACATTGAAGTTTTCTCTAAACTATTTAACTTTTTTTTTAGTTTTTTTTTGCAGGACAGCAAGGACGTGAGATTGTCCCTCAGTCTCTGAGGGGCTCAGCGAAATAGAAGGAAGCCGTGTTCAGAGTTAAGAAAACACCCAGTTGATAGACTTGTGCGAGAGATAGCTGAAGAATAGCGGAGAGGAGATAGCCGGGTCTCGTACGTGTTATCAGGGTAAAAGGGATTAAAGGGACGCGAATCTCTGGAGGAATTTCAAATCATGCACTTGTGTGTAGTTGGGTGATAGTATTGATCATTACGCAGGATACATGTAACTATCGTTACTGTTGTATTACATGGGTGGTATAAAAATGTATGTAAACGCTTAATAATGAAACGAGTCATAGGCTACATGCTATTTTAAAAAATCAAATCCACCTTATATTATGCTCTGTTTGGATGCAAATTGTTCGGATTAGAGAGAAAATAAGGTGTGAGATTGCATATACCAGCAAGACTACAGACATTTTGTTTAATTATACCCCATGATGCACTTCAACGGGGTCAACAGCAAATGTTTGTTTCAACACCGAAAGTAGACTGAGTTAGAAAGTAAACATTTGGCTCCCAGATGTAGAAAAAAGAAGCAAACAGCAGCTGGTTGATGAAAGCAGGACAGAAATCCGTAGAAGTCAAATAAAAGCCCAAACAAGAACAAAGAGTGATCGAATGACTTCTGTCAAGTCACCACGATCGGCATGGAGGATCACCTGATCACCCCGACATTATCACAGCTTTGGGAAATCCACGAGACGACGACGCTCTACTTTACCCCGGTGGTTTCAAAACAATTCACACATCCATCCATTCATGTGAATCTGATGACTCCGTTACATGAGTCCCACGTGACCTCCATTATCAAGGTGCAAATCACCCACGTAGCTGAAAAGAACACCCAGCAGCCAATGGAGCTGACATCGCGTCTTGATCGAAACAATATATGCCTTTTACCGAGAAACTACTCTGTGTCGGCGTGTTGCTAAAGCTACTGGTAAGAAGATGATAATCCAAGAAGTCCAGTGTGAGTAATACATCAATAACTGTAAAGGCTTATCGGATGCCAAAACACCGCACAGCAGTTCGTGACACTGAGATTTGATTTTACAACTCACTTTTAGGGATGTACTGAACCAAAAAACAATTCCGACACCTCAACTCAGGGACCGAATACTAGTCTGTATATCTCATATGTGGATCTTATGGGAATGCAGCCTGCTGTGACTGAATGTAACTGGTAGCAATAAATTGTATGACGACATTGACAAATAAACAATTTTGAATATGTAGTTAGTACAAGGTAAGGTATTTTTTTTGTCTAAGTCTAAGCATGAAATATATAAGGTCTCCCTTGTCTCATGATCTACCTCAAATTATTATTTTACTACCAAATAAGAAAAAAGAAAATACGCAAAAACTTGATTATGGAACCTAAGCAGGAGACCTGAGAGGAATGAAAGTGACCCATGCTGTGGGTCAAGCATGGACTCACACCTCTTAGCATTGGCTAGAGACAACACAGCTAATCTGATCAGGTCAAAGATATGTGCACATTCTCAAGCACAGGCACGGTAAAGTGCACACTCCAACTGTCGCATGCAAACACACACACACACACACACACAAGCCCACACACAGCTTACTCATAACTTTGGCAAAAGTGCACAGGCTGCTCACAGCATTGGCAAAATGACATATTCAAAGGCGTGAAAGAGAGGGAGAGTTAGGCGAGTGTGTGTGTGTGTGTGTGTGTGTGTGTGTGTGTGTGTGTGTGTGTGTGTGTGTGTGTGTGTGTGTGTGTGTGTGTGGGTGGGTGGGTGTGTGTGTGTGTGTGTGTGTGTGTGTGTGTGTGGGTGGGTGGGTGTGTGTAGGGTATCAACAGATAATTTGTAAACATCTGGGTCCACAATCAGCATTTCCCTCCCTCTACTGTAATGAATTCCCCTGCATCCTCAGTTTTCATCTCCATCCTTTCCCCCTTTCCGTCTTCCATCTTTCCACCAAAAAAAATCTCTCCTCTGCTCTCCATCTCTTCTCCATCCTCCTCCCCCCCTCCTCTTCTTCCTCTTCCCTTTCAATGCACAGAGAGGCCCATATTTCTCTGGTTTGGCTCTAATGGAAACCATCTCAAATGCAGAAACACGCGAACACAGATACGAACAAAACCCAACAGGAAGACACACACACACACACACACACACACACACACACACACACACACACACAAACACACACACAAACACACACACACACACAGACATGGTTTGATGTAAGGTTGGTTTCTAATGCCATCGTCATGGAAACGCTCCCTCGCCTCGTTCGCTTGCACAAGCGAACAGAGCGCAGATCCCAAGAATCCGTGTGGATTCTTATGTAACTCCACAGCCCCACGCACACCGAGACAGACAGACAGATAGATGGGAGTGAGTCAGTGCTAGACCACATAGTGAGAGCATCTGTCATCAACGGTATACCTTTCACTGTGACAAGAACAGTATGTACCGCCGTGTTACTTCAGCCTCATTATGAGACACACACACACACACACACACACACACAGTCACATCAGAGGCATCTTCAGTGCTTCGCGATGAAGCGAGAGGTGGAAATAGCTGCTTAACTAGTTATGGCAACACCGCTGGCTCATGTATCAGCATACTAATTACTAGTTTTCCTCCCTGAGGGGCGGTCGTACGCGGAGATGCTGTCGGGTAGGGTGGGGTGGGGGGGCTGGAGAAATGAGAATGGGGTCAGTAGAGGCATCGCTGTGGATGTAATGAAGTGACTGGTAATTTCCTCGCCCGCAGAGCAACATGGGAGGGAGCCGCGGAGGAAAAACAAAACGGGAGATAACGACATGCTCCGGGCCTATTTATACGCAGCGCATGGGTTTGAGCGGGAAAGGGATGAGCAAAGGGCAAAGTGTGAAAGCGACCGAGTTACACGGTATCCTCTATCAGCTCCTCCGCGGCCCACTTGTTTACCTTGCGGACGGAGCGTTTCGTCTGTTGTTTTTTCCCCATCGGCCTCGGCGCGGCTGTGATACATTTGTATGTGTGGTCGGGTGATGCATTGCTCTCGCTGGTGCTTAATACATCAGACGCCCGGTGTGTGTGATTTATAGATGGATCAAAACAGGATGCCAAAGGGGTGAATGGGTTCAGAGAGGTTTGAATCAAGCATCGTGCTAACAGAGTAGGTGAGTTTCTACAAGGTTGATCAAAAAAAAAGGCCGAGGTCAGTTTGTTTTTTAAAGCACACAGCTAAGAGGTTTACTAACCGCAGAAGTAACTTTTTTTTTTTTTTCTACGCCTAATGGAAGAGGGTTGCAAAGGTTGCATTCGCTCATACTTCACATAAAGCAGCATGCAGATTTTCACCAAGGTGTTCATTGTCTGTCAGACCGGTTCTACACATGCCAACCTACACCTGCAGGAAGGGGAAGTAACAATAGCGGCAGATTTATAGTGTACCTCAGATGCTTTTCAGAGACACCAACCAATACCATAGACTTCCATTAAATGTGAGCTTGGCAGTTGTTTTTGTATTCTTATTCAATTACTTGCCCTATCCGTAAAGAGCCCCATCACCTTCTTGACCCAGTGCAGCACAGGCAGATTTATAGTTGTGCATTAATGGGTTTTGGGCTAGGAGTTGCTAAGAAATGTAACCTTTCCCAAAATCCCACTGTCACACGCTAAATTATGAAGAAAAACCTCCCGGTACCCCTTTTTGTCAAGTATAAATCCAGCTCTATACAGTATAGACATGTCAATGCCACCACCGACAGGTATGTAGCACTTCTGCCACTGTTTTTCTGTGTGAAGCTGTTAAACACAAAATATTAGGTTTTGAAGAATCTATAACAAATTATTGCAAATGTTCCTTCTAAACTTGCACATATGTAATGCATTTAAATGATCACACATGTCAAAAAGTGTAGCTGCTATATCGTTACATGCCTTTAGATCAAACTGCTGCTGCTGTTGTTACTTTTTTCGGCCACTATGTGATGCAGAACTTTAGCTGCTACAACGGTAGCATAGCCTAGCATCGATCGATCGGAGCTCCATTGAGAAAACAAGTATTTTTAAAAGTTATTTGCTTGTTATCTGACGGAGAGAAATAACAAAACATGAATTCAGACTTTTTTATAAATCGGCATCATTATGTAGTTATTTCGGCATCCCTTTTTGTCCGTTTATTGCAATTAAGTCGCAGCAAAATCTGTTTATTTTGGGTTCAGCTGTAGTAAACAGCCGACATATGGCTTGCTAGATACAGTGAATGCACCTTGATGAAATCCACAGAGCGCCTCCAGATGATGATATGAACCCAGACAAGACGGGGTTTAGTTGATAACGGCTTCCTTGAAGATAAGCCACTCCTCCTCTCTGACGCTAACATGTGTGAATGCAGCATTAGGCTACATTTGAAGGGTATTTACTACCACGGCAAAAATACCTAACTATAGTTGTAGAAAAAGCAACGTCATCCATCCAAATGATGCGTAGATGCTGAAACTTTTAACGAGCAGTTGCTCCATCTACGACGTTTGGTAAGGGGCCGTCCAGAGTTTTCAACATTTTCACGGTCGTACAAAGCGTACGACGGGGGGGGGGGGGGGGGGTTGTCACTCATGTACGACTTTAAAGTTTCGTAAAGTGTCGATATTTTTCGGTGAACGGAACTTGCATTTTTTAACGCCTAGCGAGCGGCATCTCGTGCAAACACTCTCTAATGCTGCGGATTGAGTCGAATCGAGTTTCTTTGCGACGTCCACGCCGTTTCCCAAAAATGTAACGGCCGCGCGAGAGCCTGTCAGACGCTGAAAGAGCTGCAACAAAGCGCTGCAGGAACGCCCGAGCCGGTGGGGGGGGGGGGGGGTCTCCGAGCACCTTGCTTGTGCATGGAGGAGAGCGAGGCAAGGACGATAACAACAACAACATTGGGGGAAATTGCACCAGTGCCCGGTGTGCAGTGAGCTGTTCCCGACTCGCTATCAACTTCTGAAACATCAGAAACTGACTCAGCACAAACTAAAAACAATTTTAAAGTGGTTTTAATAATAAATTGTTGGATACATATCTTCTATATACATATTATTGTGTTTGTGTCTATAGTTGGGACTCCTAAAATCTAGACCACTGTCATGTAATGTGATAAAAATGTTGATATGTACTACTTTGGGGGGGGGGTTTGGAAAAGTAGTACTCTTTGTACTACTGTGAAAATGTTGATCACTTTGGATGACCCCTAACAGGATATGAAGTGACACGCGGTGCAGCCTCCGTAGCTTTGTTTCAAGTCGATACGGAGAGGCGAGGTGAGGAGGCGTGGTAATCGGCTCTCGAAATCGTCCTGTTTGCGTAAGCGTCCTGAAAGAGCCACGGGCCAATCATCTCTTCCACTCCAAGACAGAGTACGTCTGTTTGTGGCACGGCCTGTGGTGCATGAAATCTGACTGTCAGGCTCTGCTGACGCACCTGCCTGGGTACATGCGCCGACGTGTTCACACACACACACACACACACACACACACCCCACACGCGCACACACACACACACACACACACACTGAAGCTGGTAATTGGGCTCATAAAGCCAAAGGACAAGAACAGCAAAATCTCACCCCCTGCCTTTGTGTAGTGTGCGAGTGGTTTTCTGCGTCGCAGTTCAAACGCCCTGGCATACTCTCGCCCTCCTAAAAATCAGGCAATTTCCTGTGAGGCTGTTGGAGTGTGACAGCAGCAGGTGCCTAATGGGCAAATCTTAGGAAACAGGGCATTACCCAAATCCAGCAAACTCAATTGTATTAATCCACGGGATTAGCAGTTTTAATTCTCAACACGTTTCCAGTTTAAAAAGTCTTATTTCCTTGCTGAAAATGGGAGCAGCACGTGAGGGGAATATTCAACTAGATCAAGCGTTACGGCAGAGGAGTTTTCCTCCTTGTTCTACTTGAATGACAGGTTGTTCAAATTTCGGTCGACGGCCATGATGATGTATTTTTGATTTAAGCATCGAAAAGAAAAGTCGAGCTGTGGTGGAGATGACCACACATCTGGGACTCAAATCAGAGACTCCTTTCCGTGTGTTTTCCCCACACGCACCTCCTGGTTTACCTGTCAGTTTCATGATGCGCGCCGCTCTAGCTAATTAATCCTGCGATCAATCCCGTGTTGATACCAAAGACCCATTATCTTAACCCCTCTCTGCACACTGCCCCGATAACACCACTGAAAAACTGACAGTTTTAATCTCCCTCCCCGCCGCCATCCCTCTTGTCTCTCTTACACACACACACACACACACACACACACACACACACACACACACAGTTTTCAAATAAGGGATTTAGATTACAGTGAACAGAGCCAGCTTCATGACGATGAAGTGTGTGTACTCCGAGGGAGAGCCTTATTGGAATTCATATGATGTTTGTTGACTCCCTTCATATAAACAGGTGGCTGTGCGGAGATAACATGCAACATATTGTGCCGACGATGATGCACCCTCGCGCACACACACACACACATGTGTGCTGTGTGTGAGTGTGTGTGTAGGTGTGTGTGTGTGTGTGTGTGTGTGTGTGTGTGTGTGTGTGTGTGTGTGTGTGTGTGTGTGTGTTTTAATCCTATAAAGCAGTCATCGGGACATTTATTAATCTCTCTATTTCAGAAGAAGCGCGCAGAAGCCTTTCAGGTGTATGAGCAGGGATTCCTGAACAGATGTCACCTCGTATCCACCCAGTGTGAAGCTGCGGCAACAAAACAAAACCGGTTTTGTTTTGTTGCCGTTGCTGCTGGAAGGTGCACAATTAAAAAAGGCTCCATCTCTCTGTTCTCCACCCCCTATACCTCCGGTTTATTACCATGGCTCAATTTCTTTCTTTTTTTTTTAGATGACTCACTCAAGGTCACATGTGTAGTTTGGATGTGCCTGACAGAAAAGATGATTTATTCATTTTTTCCCAAAAGGAGAGAAGAGGAATGGTGGAACTCACGCTTTTATTTGACTCCTCATTGTCAAGGTAACAGGAACCCGACTGTCACCTTATTGATATGAATAGAGGATGGGGAAAAAATGGAAACACAAGGTATGTGTGTTTGTCTTTTTGCTAAAAGTGTAAGTGTGTGTGTGTGTGTGTGTGTGTGTGTGTGTGTGTGTGTGTGTGTGTGTGTGTGTGTGTGTGTGTGTGTGTGTGTGTGTGTGTGTGTGTGTGTGTCTCTCTCTCTCTCTCTCACACTGTGAGAGTGTTCCTTTCTTTGATCCTGATAAAAGAAGTTTTTGTTTTTTTGTTCGTCTCTTCTGCAGCGGTCTTAGCTTGACACCACGCCTAACGTGCTGACCTCGCCACTTCACATCCAGTGCCAAGCCAACCTCTGCATTGATTCCTCATTCCAAAGGCTCAGAAACGCAGGCTGACAGCGCTGACAAAAGCCATTACAATTCATCACAGCCGAATCAAATACACTTCAGACTGTGCTGGAATGATTGAAGGCACTTGTTAAAAGGTGCTTTAAATAAGACTGCCGTCCCATGACAAAACAATATATACCTGCAAATAGGGAAGTTTAATACTGTACTGGCATTTTCAACTCGTCAAAGATATCAGTAAGTGCTGCAGTGTTGTATATGTAAGGCTGTTGATATTTCCTCTACTATAGATAGTAGTGTTGGGTCTCCAATTAGTCTGCAGCCTTGCTCTATTTCTGTCCATTAAAGGCCCCCATGGCTGTGCCAGAGACTGGGACATGTTACAGTTTCTTGGTCACCATCGGTCGATCAGACCGTACGGTATAAATAACTAGATGCTAGGAAGCCGCTATGACTCACTCCGCCTACACAGCTTTTATTTGAACGTTACAGTAAACACTAATAGCCCTCTTACTGTATGGGATCACAAAGGACTACATCATCGTTGGCTGTTGACTGAGGAGAGCATGAGTACGTCTTCTATTTGGTTTTGGAGAAAGGGAAAATGAAATGCTTTCAGCGCTGTTAAAATAAAGGGAGATGTCCTGTTCCCGGAAAATCATAATTTTGCAAAAATGATGAAAGAATAAAGTAACGTGAATTTTAGTTTTGCCTCAAATACTAACAAAATTCGATCTTTGTTGCCACACGCTAGAAAACAGAACATTTTACAATGTATTTACATTTTGTACCCTCTGTATTTAGAATTTAGAAACCACCATGGCGACTGGAAAACATGCCACTTTATCTCTACCGTTAACCAAAGAGGTGAGACAAGGAGACAAAACCGTGATTTTAAAAGTGTTTTTTAAGTGAACTAGCTGTCTGACAGCTGAAAGGGTGGCTGTCCCAGCATGGCTGTGAGCTGCTGGTCTGGTGAATAACCTCCACTCTGCGTTTCTCCTTTCCTCTTTCCCATCAACTTGTTTATCACTTTACAATGCAGATGTCCACAGCTCACACGTCAGACCTCTCTGTTGCCTGTGTGTTTGTGCTGAATATGTGTAATCTCAGCTCCCTCTTCTGTTCATTTGCATGTCCCTGCACTTCTGGATTTACTATGCATTCGATGCCAGAGTGCCGGATATATATATATACACTGGCAACATGACCAAAACGGGACAAGCATCCTATGGGAGGGCCGGTGTAGAAAGTTGTGTAGGAATACATTTTAAAAAATCAACAAATTTCAGATATTTAAAAAAACATGTATATTCAAAGAATTCCTAAAATCTGCAAACATATAAGACTCCAAATCTAAAACATGACCCCCGTAAAAGGCTCTTGTGTCAGCTGGTAGTGAGATTCGTGATATAAAAATCCCTCTAGCGCTGCTTCTAGCTGGACTCAAACAACATCACTCAACAAACACGATTATGATTCTTATCTGGAAAACACATCAAACACAGATTCAACGCAGACATGACATGTTATCTGCTCCTGAATTCTGAGTACAAACTGGCCGAACATCCTTTCTCCGTATGAGATCAAAAGCAGAGATACATCTCGAACTATTACACCGAGCGACCGGTCTGCTCACATTCAGACGGACACAGAAATCCAAGACAGCCACGGGGGGAAGTAGTCACTGTGCAGACTGAAATTGAGGCACAAAATGTTCAGAAAACGGAGTCGAACTTCGAGATGAAAGGTTCAGTCGATCAATCAATGAAGTAGCGAACAAATAGTTTGATAATTGAATCATTGTTGAGTCAAAAATGCCAAAGGTCATTGTTCTTGCTTTGCTAAACGTGAGGATTTGCTCGTTTTCTCTGAATATCTTAATGTTTTGGACTGTTGGTCGGACAAAACGAGACATTGGAAGGCGTCACCTCGGTTAAACAACAGATATTGATCGGACATGCAGCATGTTTAGCTGCACAGCAATATGTAACCTGCTCGTCAAAAAAAACTCAATGATATCAAAAACAACTGACATAATAATGTTCTTGATTTACCAAAGTGTACCTGTAAGCATCGTTATTGTTGCTTCGTTTTGTGTGTTGCCTCTAACGGCATTCTTGCCGACCTGGTTTATAATTTCTATAGAAGAAGAAGGGGAATGAAATCCCTCTGATGAAGTGGTTGTAAAGCTGCGTTACTGCAACAACATTTAGTAACTCATTGTCATTCTAATTGTCAGTGATAAACAACTCTGCAACACAGTCAATGTTGTATTCCTTAAGGCAGGAGATCATTCTTTCAATACCCTCCCTCCAAATTAGTTCATTTCTTTGTGTCGCCACTCATTTGTTCATTTAATTTACATAATCGCTCGCACGATCCATTCAATCCTTCAGGTGTGTGCACGCTTAATATATTGCAGTTATCCCTGAGTGAAAGTAGAGGAAAACACTAAAACAGGAGATGAGGGAGGGATGTTGAAAGGGTGACGATGCATGGAGGACATTTACTTTTAAGTGTTAAGCTCTGCAAACAAAGCTTAAGCTCACCCTATAGATATTTCAGGAAGAGTGATCTAATGCACACACACACACACACACATACTGACTATTATGGGCATTAAATGTGGAGATACCTGATAAGGTGCATTACAAACGTGTTTGGTTTTTATAGCAGCCGTCTAATCTTCCATCTATCGCTTTCCTCTCTCTCTGGTTCCTCATCCCTCATCTCGGCCTCCATCTCCTCTCCCCTCTCTGCTGTTTTCCTTCTCCTCTCTTCATCTCTGTCACCGGCCTCCAGCTGGCCAGGCGAGATAACTCCTCCACACCGAGATACTCTCAGCTCATCGGCCGGGTGATGGAACGCGGGTCACCAATCAAACTCTGCATCATTAGCCGAGGTGATCGGGAGCTCTTATCTGGGGCCGGACTGTTCTAACCTGTCCTCCACATCCCACAACTCTCCCGAAACACACTCCAGTCTGGCGTACATTTTTGTTGATTCCTCTTTGACCGTGGAGTAAGCACATTTGTTTGATCGATGATGCAGCACTGTTACAATGAGTGACAAAGTAAAAAAGATGGAGTCAGAGTTCCTTCATTCTTCAAACTGGCGGCTTTAAACGTGCGTGAGTGTGGTTCGTGATCTCAGCTTCCATCAACTTGGATGATGTAAAATAACCTCACCTGGGTGCAAGTGTCTGTTCCTGTTAACATTGAATGCGTCTGAGAGCACAGCTGCGGCTGGCTAACACAGAGAACCAGGACAAGAAGGGGAAAAAGCATGAGGAGTGTGATGGTAGGAAGATGAGGGTGAATCGTGAACTTGCGACTACTGGCACGCTGAAACTTTAGTGCGTCTTCACCGACCTGTTTACCTGACATTACCGCAAACCAACACAACAAATCCACAACTACATAAAAACAAATTAACATTCAAACAATTCGATCACAGAGCTGCAGTACATGATGCGCACTGCATGCTCCTTTTCCATATTCATGAAAGTTAATGTTGCTTCACTTGAAGCTTCGCTGCTGAATTGAAAAACATTTTTCTCTTTCCACTCATTTGAACCGTCTCCTGTTCTCTCTCGGTGTCATGCTAAGATCTACTCGCTATTAGCACACAAGTGTGGAAGAAACTGTGTTTGGAAAAGCGTGAAGAAATCTTTTTTTTTTTTTTTTTTTATCACATTAGTGACATTAGGACTCAAGCTGCTACAAGCTGTTACTTAGTGCTGAGGGATGAGTGCACCCTGGTGGGTGCTCATGGACTCCTGAACACTTTCTTTAATAGTCCTGTGCTGCCATCCTGTGTTTACACCATATGTGAGCATGGCTGTTCAGTGCGCACTAACAAAGTCTCCCTATATCTTTTAAATATTGTACTAATAAGTACAGTAATATAGATAGATATTGCAGCTATAACATTTATCCATCGTGAGAAACATCTTCAAATGCACCGGGCTGCCATCTCCTGGCTGATACTACACTTCATCTCAAAGTGTGTTCATCACCGACAGACACCGTGATGCCTTCTAGACGTTGACAAACAGCGCGGAGACGGACTTGATGCCAGAAAAGGTTTACGGGTCTATTACTGTCCACCAGCAACCAGCAACCAGCGGTCTGTCTGACTGATTCTGATAGGTCATTCGGCTGCTATATTTGACCTTTGTCCGTGTGCATCTTGTCTCCAAGCTTCAAATATGATAACATTTCAAACAGAAAGGTTAATAGGAGGGCTCAGGCAAAAGTAGAGAAGGTCAAAGATCCCCCCCACACACACACACACACACACACACACACACAGCATCCCAAAAAACAAACAACTCAGTAGAGAGGCGTCTGAAAGGCTAAATCGGTGCGTGGTTTGAAGAGCACCAACTCATAATGAGCTGCACTGGGCTATCACAAAGGTGAGTCTGGGTTATGTAGTTTGTGTGTGTGTGTGTGTGTGTGTGTGTGTGTGTGTGTGTGTGTGTGTGTGTGTGTGTGTGTGTGTGTGTGTGTGTGTGTGTGTGTGTGTGTGTGTGTGTGTGTGTGTGTGTGTGTTGCATTCGGCAAACTTCATGTGTAGTGACAGTGTAACAAGGCTGCGTGTTGTTGTTATTAATTGTGTAAGTCCACATGCACACCGGCTCTTGTTAAAGGAAGCAGTTCCACATTTCGGCCAGCAGGTGGTGGTGCAGCCTGCTTACAGAGCACTCAGAGGCCTGTGCGGTGTGTGTGTGTGTGTGTGTGTGTGTGTGTGTGTGTGTGTGTGTGTGTGTGTGTGTGTGCGTGTGTGTGTGTGTGCGTGTGTGTGTGTGTGTGCGTGTGTGTGTGTGTGTGTGTGTGTGTGTGTGTGTGTGTGTGTGTGTGTGTGTGTGTGTGTGTGTGTGTGTGTGTGTGTGTGTGTGTGTGTGAGTGAGAGACCTCGTTGTGATCCAGCAATATGATGTCACACGTTAACAGGGCGCTTACCAGGACCCGCTCGCTTGGCTCATTGTGTCATTTCCAGGGTTGAGGTCGCGTTGACTCATCGCCGCTGTGCTATTCTGAGATGTGCCGTCTGCTCTGCATCGGCGGGCCTTAACTGTAATAACCCTCTGGCAATATTAAAGAGTAAAGACTCAGCAGGTTTCATGACGAGCCCTGCACGTCATGGCTGTATTTGAGCCCTGATGTGATCGAGAGCTGCTTGATCACATCAGGCTCTTTAAAAGATGTGACGATGTTGAAAATAAACGGCTCAGATGCAGACCATAAACAGCTAAAACATAGTGTAAAATAAGTGTTACATTGGTAGTGAGAAAAGGTAAACGACAGTGTATATCAAAAATAACTGCATATGATTACATGTAGGGTTAGCACTAAGAAAACCAGCAAATATTTTCATTTGAGAAGTGACTTTAAAAATGACTTGATTGATTATGAAAATACTGATTAATTTTCTGTTGATCGACTAATCAACTATCGACTGCCAGTTTCATCTCTAAACGTGTGTGATCGGTGACTCAGTCACAATCAATGCTTGTCATTGAGGTTTATCGTAAATGTATTGCATTATTAAATGTATTGTATTATGTGTGCGTTTTATATATTTTCACCTACATTTTTTGAGTTTTGTGTGGTTTTATATGTATTTTCATGTTGAGCTTTGTATATTTCCATAAAGGCCCTACTAAGGATGGTCATTGAAAACTAGCTCGGGCTATAGATGCTGTGGTATGTGGCACTGGTCCATGCTATATATGTGCCCGTATCAATGGACCCATGCTATTAGCCAGATGAGTTTTAGGGGAATTTTAAGGTATCCTTGTGTGTGTTTTGTAAATGTTTTCTTATTGAGCTTTGTGTCCTTCTAAGGATGATTATTGCAAATTATCTTGGAGTATAAATGCTGTGGTATGTGGCACTGGTCCACTTGTCCCTCTAAAAATAAACCCTACATGACTTGCAATCTTATTATAAATAAATCTCTGACAAATTCTCAGTATGTAATGGATACTATAAAAGTAAAGGAGCACAATCAAAGTACTTTTAAGTTCTTATTGGTCAATCACTAATAGGGAAGATTGGCGGTTTGATCCCCGGCTCCTCCAGTCCGCATGTCCAAGTATCCTTGGGCAAGATACTGGACCCCAAATCCTCCTGAAGGCTGTGCCATCCATCGGTGTTTGAATGAGCATTAGATTAGATACCGATGAGCACTTTGACCACCTTTTAAGGTCACCCCTGCCATCAGCGTATCAATGTGTGTGTGTGTGAAAATGTATTATGAAGCCCGTTGAGTGGTCGGTAAATGCAAGACCGATTACTATACATGTAGCTCATCATGACTGGCTAGAAGTATAGACAACATCTTCTTTCCACCATCTCATGCGGTGCGTCTTTGACCTACTCAGCAAAAAAACGCTGTATAATCGACCTATAATAAACACTATATGTAATACCTAACTGATTTATCATAATCCATCTCAGATGAACATGAACAGCACATCTGCTTCCTATAAGGGGTTGGTTTCCTCTAGTCTTTTCCCTCGAGAACATTAATATTGATGTCATGGAGGAAGGCTGACCAAGCTCTCTCTCTCTCTCTCTCTCCCACTCTCTCTCCCCCTCCCTCCCTCTTATACCCACACCCTAGATGCAGGCAGGCGTGCACACACCGGCAGATTCACTCAGCTTCCGCATCGCTCTCCCTTCTCCATCTCTGTGTCTCTAGCCCTCCCTGCTCTCTCTCCGCCGGTGGATTTTAGCGCACTGCTGTGTTGAACACCGGTAAGAACGAACCTATCTCGCCGTCAATGTGTTTCTCAGTGTCTCTGTGTCTGTGTGTCTCTGTTCTGGCTCTGTTTTACTGGAGCCAAACAAAGGATTTGGGGTGTGGCTGGGTGAGCGGAGGCTGACTGCTGATGGCAGCTGTGAAATGAGGTGGAAGAGGGATGTTGAGGAGGATGACGATGGTGGTGATAAGGGAACAATAGAGCAAATGTTTGAATAATTGTGTTTACTGACGAGTTGGAAAAAAGGTGAGGTTTACGACTGCTGCTGTTGATATCAAGACTCGGCAGTGCTGGATACAGACACCATTTGCAGCTCGAGGGTAATCGAGAAATGATTCGGTGAGCCTCGTTTCAAGAAAGTGAAATATTTCAAATTCTGGCCATGTGCCCAGCATGTCTACTTGCTATGTCAAACCCATTCTATTAGGCCCCATTCAAATTCAGACTAGTGAGGATGATTTTACAGTGGCTTGCTTTGCAAAATGACTAGGCTGCAGGCTATAGTGGGCTTGTCACATTTCCACAGCAGTCTCTGACAGAGCGGTGGTCCAAACAGGCGTGACCGGGCCGGACTGCGCGGGACGGATTAGTCAGACCTGCGGCTAGGTCGAAGGAATATGACTGCAGTGCCTGGATCCACGAGGCTGCAGGGGTGGATGCAGAGGCAGAGAGAGGAGAGAGAGAGAGAGAGAGGATGCGTAGGAAGAGAACAAAGACCTCAGCCTCGGAGAGGGAAAGGCAAAGACAAAGGGAGGAACAGGGAGCGATGTTAAAAATAGGCACATGTTAGTGGGCATTTTTGGAGAGGGGAATATCAAGACAGAGCATGTGTGAGGCAGCGACCACGCACGGGCATCCATGTGGACATGGCTGAGTCGCACGTGTCGTAGCCACTCCCTTTATGTGCGGTCGGTTACAAAGATTATCTTCGACGGCAGACCAAGCCGTCAAGATTCAAGGCAGGTGAAAACATTGGTCCTACACTACGGAATATGAAATATGTCCAATGCGATAGATTCGTGTCCATCATGTAATGCCGCATTATCAGCGCAATGGCTGACGGGAAAGGTCAAACTTGTGTGTGCTCAGGTGTTCTTCTCATCTTCTTTCACAGCCAAAATGTCCGACAAGCCCGACCTGACCGAGATCGCCCGTTTCGACAAGACAAAGCTGAAGAAGACGGAGACAAAAGAGAAAAACCCTCTGCCCACTAAAGAGAGTGAGTGGCCCTTGCGTCTGTGTCTCTGTGTGTGTTTTCTAGGCGGTGCTGAAGCCTCCATCCCCTGTGCAACAATTTTCCTGTCAGCAGCTACTCATCACCTCCACTGCTGACAAACGACTACATGCTCAGCTAGCAGAGCAGCAGCAGCAAAAAAAAAAAAATAACTAAAATGCTGCAACATCAGCACATCATACATTAAATCCTGTGCACCAAACACAAGCCTGCTGACCTAAACCATCTTCCTCTTCTCTTCCTCAGCCATCGAGCAAGAGAGGAAAGGCGATGCCACACCTTGACTCCTGAGCACATGAAGAAAAAGACGCTGAGATGCCGCAGCAAAAAAGCACTTTCTTTTGATTATCACAGTATTTCAATCTCTTACTTTGTCTTCGGATGAGGGTGCTCTTGAGCTCCCTGGGGTTGCCGTAAGGGGTATGTGGCATCCTCTCATGGGAATGCTCTCTTACCACTTTGAAAAACGTTAGCCTGGGTGCCTGTCTCGCACTGTTAGCCTATAGCTAACATGTCTCCAATATTGCCAAACTGGGGAGTGGTGTAGTGATGTAGCCCAGAGAGATAGACAGGCATCCAGGCTATGGGGGGGGGGGGGGGACTACAGTCATTGGAGCACTCGGAGTCTAATCATGTGGGATGTTTTCTTAACTTTTTACTTTTCTTTATGAAATAAATATGAAGACATGGAACCAGTCAGCCCTCTGTGCATGTTGCTGTCTCTTTTGTGTCCATGTGCAGATTCTTAGACACTCATGAGGCATGGACTCATCGTGCACGGCCATGGAATAAATACACATTACAATAAAAAGGATGTTTATAGACTGCTTGCAATTGGCCTGTACAGTATAAAAGTATTGCAGAGTACAATTATGTAATTCACACCTCATGAGTGCATATTTATAGCCATTAAATGCACAAACAGGGGCCATGCTCCTGTGTAGTTTACCTGAAAGAAACATTTAAGAACACGGGCTGGCAACTCACTTTTTTATACCTTAATTATGATGGTAATGTACTCCAAGTGGCTAATATTAATCAAATCATCATACCAACATATTAATACATTTATGACAAAAGTCAACTCCTTATTATGAGAACGTGTTTGATCCTCTCCTTTAAATTGGCTCAACAAGGCAGCTAGTCTGCTCATTTTTAAAGCTATCTTAGATTGTGAGTTTTTGCTTGGCATTAGAGCTTAAACCAGGGGTCGCCAATAGGCGGACCGCGGTCCGGATCCGGACCCAGACGCTGTCCTATCCGGACCCGGGCGTATAATTGATGGATAATTGAGAATTATACATTTTGGCGGAGCGCTTCTGTTTTAACCTGCGCAGCTTTTCTGGCCTTTACGGCATTCATTCAGCAGTTCAGGAAACACACCGACCAATTACATGCATTGTAAATAATCTCACGTGACGCTACTCAGCCAATCGAATGTTTATTCCAAAATGCATCGTGAGTCGAATGAGATTACGCAGACAGGCGGGAGACGGAGCGAGAGCAGTGAGAGAGAAGCAGTGAGAGAAGTGAGTAAATCGGAGAAGTAAGTTAACATGGCGTGCTCTAAAAAGAGAAAGGTGGACCTCGAAAACAGCTTTAACAAAGAATGGACGGACTCGTATTTGTTCATTCTTCCTGCTGGCGCTACTAAACCACTCTGTCTCATATGCTCAGATACCGTGGCCATTATTCAAAGCGCCGATGTGAAACACCACTACGAGACCAAACATACCCACTCCAATCCGAACTGAGGGCACAGAAAATAAACGATTTAAGAGCCCAATATGAACGTTCCACCAGAATATTAACAAATTCATTCACTGCCTAACAACGTGCTTACGAATGTTCCCTGAAAGTTGCTTGGATTTTGGGTCAACATAAAAAGCCATTCACTGATGGAGAGGTTGTCAAGGAGGGCATGAGTGCAGTAGCTGGAACTTTACTTGAGGGGAAACAAAAAGAAGAGTTATGTGAAAAAATCAAGCAAATACCTGTCAGCAGCCTCAGACACAAGGCTCATCTTTCTAAAATCAAGCACTTTCTTTTAAGATAAGTTTTTCAAAAGTTATTTTTTGTGTATTTTATTTTTAGATGGAGCCATTATTTTACTTGAAATGAGAGAAGAACATTTATTTATGTATTTCTATGTATTATTTATAATCCATCCAGTTAAATTTTGAAAACTGAGAATAATAATTGTTAAAATATAATTGATGTGTACTTTCTTTATTTGATTTGACAGTTGTTGACTACACAGAGACGTTACTACTACTAGACTTCTTGAATATATATATATATATATATATATATATATATATATATATATATATATATATATATATATATATGGCACTAAGTGGCGCGAGTTAGATATTATTGTAATGTTCCGGACCTTTGCCCGAGGAGATTTTCTCAATCTGGACCTTTTGGAATTTGAATTGAAGACCCCTGGTTTAAACCATTACTTGATAAATGGACAGAAAATGAATAATAATCAAAAAAAAGTCAAGGGTTTCAATGATTCTAGCTTCTCAAATGTGAGTATTTGCTATCTTTTATGATAATTAAAAACCATTAAGTTTTAGAATTTTAATCTGGAAAAGACAGCTATTTGAAGACCTCACCCTGGGCTCTGGGGAATTATTATGGGTATTTTTTCCCCCCACTATTTTCTGGCACGTTATCAACTAAACGAGCCCTACTTGATTTCATTCAGTGAAGATTAACAGCAGCATCACAGCAGTGAAGACACACCACAGTGCCAGCAAAGACAGTGCTGTGAAGCTAGCAGGAGCTAGCTGGCAGTAGCCGAGGATGCTTGAGGCTGGAGGAATGTGGTTGGCTGAAAGGCGAAGGGGGGGGCGGGGCTTGGTGACAACATATTGAGATTGACAAAATATTAAGCAAACGCAGCACTGTAACAATATACCACTACGGAATAAAAACAGACCGTTGGGCATTTCGAACAAAAATCGTATGACATACAACTAAGAATAACATAATAACATTTCAAAACAATCATTTGAGTTGAATTATTTAACTTTTTACCTGCATTTTACCTGCATTAACGATTGGATGCTTCTTTATGTGGCCTATCATTTATTTATTACAGTTATTTTTTAAATTCTATAACAGCAGCCCTTTTCTATGGTCATTTACAGCCAGCCCCACATGGGATGTCGCTGGCTGGCGTCAGCAGTCCTACCACCCATCCCCGGCCTGTCAAGCCCGTCACCTCCCGAGCCTTTATTGCTCCATTTCTCTCACCTCGCATGGCTCATGAATCACTCGTCAACGCTCACCCGGACGGCCTAATGTGTCCGAGATGTCTGTTAGAACAATTTAATTAGCGCGCATTTGGACTTCATGTTGTTTTAAGCTCAGTGTGTTTCAAAGGGGGTCCCACGTACCCTGACGTGTCCTCTCTTGGAAGTGGTCGAGCTGGAATACACATAATTTACATGGGAAATAAAAATCCATAGGAGCTCTTAAGTTGTTATTATTATGATTAACTTTAAGTTTAGTCTATATATTACTAATGTATGGAAATATAATGACATTAACATATGATACATATATACACACTATTTATCAAATAGACCTTTGTCCATTTTTGACCATTTTGTCATTTAATAATAATAATGAAATTGAATTTATTTATTTAAATGACGTAACCCACGTGATTTGTCCCTGAGAGTTTCGGTGAGACAAATAGCGCCCATGCTGAAACACGCCCAGCTGCATTGACTACTATTGTTTGCAGGTTATTAACCCATTCAATTCAATAAAGGAGCTTTGGGTTGAGGACAAATTATGAGGCATCGCAGATTGATTTCTAATCGCTCTGTATTACTTCCCAACAAGGTGTTGAGGGGCTCGAGGTTTCAGTCGTGAATGCGGACGATATCTAATTAGTGGGGATTATCCTCACCTCCACCTCTCCACTATTGTGTGGAGGACCTCGCCCAGCCGCCCGTCTATTGTCCACCGCGCGGAGTGAATTGTTGTTTTAGGGGATTTTGAGTGGCTTAAAGTGGATTTGACATGTGTAAGCGATTCGATTTAAAAAACTGTAATGTTAATCAATAACTCTCCAATCAAATCACTGTACGAGTATGAAATGGCAGAAACCGGCATGGTGATGACTGTTGGTGAACGCATGTGATTATAGAGGCTAAATTAAGGATAATCAGAATTAATCCCAGATCTCTACCTACACTGAACTGATCAACATTAATCTGTTTTTTTTTTAGTTAAATCTACGAATCAAAACCACCTATGAAACACAAATGATTGACCGTAAAGCATAAAAGCTCGTATTTGTTTACACTCTTGTAAATTCCAGACTGTTTTCACACCGAGTAGTTTCCCAGGGAAACATCTATTATCCTATTATCAAGACGATGTCAATGTCGCCGATGTGTGAGGCAGTATTTACATGACTATATACCATCAGCTCCTGAAAGACTTTATGGCTTTGTAGTCAGTCGTTCCCCCTGGGGCACTGGTGCCATTTCCCAAACGTTTCCAACTACACATGAAGTCCCAAAAGCTGCCCCTCAGTTCTGTTTTTCTGACTGCAATGTGATGAGGAAGAGCCATATTTAATGTCTTAATGTCTGAGCTTTGTTGTGGCCTCAACCCCTCTTCAAACCCCTTAACAATACATCATTGCAATATACCTATAGCAATATGATACACAGTGTTTTACAGTGATGTGTCATGATACACCTGAAATTAAAATATATGCTTAATATGGGGTTTATGTGTCCTATTTGTAACGCTCAGGATGATATAGCCTACACTGCATATGCTTCAATTCGTGGGAAAACGCGTGTAAGGATCGGAGCCTGGGAACGGCAGGTGAATGAATGAGGGGCTGTTTAAGTGTCTGCGTCACTTCTTTGAAGTGCACTTATGCACCGACGGCTCCTATTTGTCTGTAGGACGCGGCGATCAATGTCGTCGTCGACGCATTTTCACAGTGAAACGCTACCTGCAGGACAAATCTGTCAATCAAAGGGGCAGGAGCATATATATCATCAGCGAGGAGTCTGGCTAGAACTTCAGTTGCCCTCCTCTCTCGCTCTCGCTCTCTCTATCTCTCTTGGTACTCACGCCTGGGATACAAACACACAGTCCTCCGGTTTGGATTACAGCTGTTATGGGACCTTTGAATCTCCTTCCAACCGTGGTTCTGTCCATGTGCTGTCATGTTCACTTTGCACTAGCCTGGTATGTCGCTAACTTTTGGATGAATTAATTTGCAACAGTGTGATGCGTGTTTGTCAGTGACCTTGGATTAACGTGGCTGTCCTGTTTTCTTTCTAAAGGACGGTGAATAATTTCCTCATGACTGGACCTAAGGTAAATACATTCTGGGCGTGAAATCTCTTCTGTAAATTCAAATATTTTAAATGACTTTGTTGTGAAAAAAAATATTGGTTAAATGCAGTAATGACTAACGTTTCTATTTGGTTTTCCTCTCCCAAGGCTTTTCTCACCTATGCCGGTAGTGTGCAAGTGGGCGCACAGGGTGGAATACATGAGTGTAAACACCAGTTCGCGTTGGAGAGGTGGAACTGCCCAGAAAACACGCTCCAGTTGTCCACACACAACGGACTTCGAAGTGGTAAGATATTAACATCCATATGTCTGTAGCATATGCTTGGCTTGCAGCAGTGGGGTGGAGTGCTGGATGAGTTCAATTCCAGCAAATGTCGCTCTTTTGCACAAAGTGAATCCACCAACACAGAGAGGGGGTTGTGACCGACTGTGCGCTGTGACCTCAACGGAGGAGGGAACACACGCACTAACTTCAGTTACTTGCTGGAACTGCATTTATGAAACACCATACATGCCCAACATTATTACCCTATTCAATTCCTGTACTGCCTTTACGCACGGTTTACGGGCCTTTTACGCACAGTATATAGCGCAGCCTTTGCGCATTTTTGGCCCCAAATTGGATCGCAAACTAACACGTTGTGATTCGCATTCTTTGTCACTTCTTGTAGCCACAAGGGAGACGTCTTTTGTCCATGCCATCAGCGCGGCAGGAGTGATGTACACGCTCACCAAGAACTGCAGTATGGGAGACTTTGACAACTGCGGCTGTGATGACTCCAGAATTAGACAGACAGGTACATGTTCTATGATTTGCACACTAATAGGCATGTCTGGTCTATTTTACAGTTCCACTTTTATTACGTGAGACTTTTCGTTCTGAGAACTGAATGTGCATTTTTGACTACCCAGGTGGCAGAGGGTGGATTTGGGGAGGCTGCAGTGATAACGTGGCGTTTGGAGAGAAGATCTCCAAACTGTTTGTGGACGCCCTGGAAGGTGGGCACGACTCGCGCGCAGCGGTCAACCTGCATAACAACGAGGCAGGCAGACTGGTAAGATATGAGTGTAATATTATTAGTAACTGGAGTTTGTTATCGCTTTTGGTGGGCTGTGTTCTCAAATGTAAACAAGTGTATTGGGAGAGGGAAAGCGATGTATTGTGTCAGTGGCTTTTACGCACGGGTTCAAATCCAAGAAGGAGAAAGTCCCGCACGTTTGATCATTGAATTTTCATCACTAACACTCTCGCTCTCTTGGCAGGCCATCAAAGCGACCATGAGGAGAGCGTGTAAGTGTCACGGAGTGTCCGGGAGCTGCAGCATCCAAACCTGCTGGATGCAGCTGGCCGACTTCAGAGAGGTGGGCAACTACCTGAAGGTGAAGCACGACCACGCGAAGAAGCTGGAGATGGACAAGAAGCCGGCGAAGGCCGGGAACAGCGCGGACAACCGAGGGGCCATAGCGCACGCCTTTCGGAGCATCGCTCGCACAGAGCTCATTTACCTGGAGGACTCCCCGGATTACTGCGTCAAGAACCGGAGCCGGGGATTTCCCGGCACCGAGGGGCGGGAGTGCCTGAAGGGCAACAAGAACATGTCCCAGTGGGAGCGAAAGAGCTGCCGCAGGCTGTGCTACGAATGCGGCCTCCGAGTGGTGGAGAAGCGCATCGAGGTAGTCAGCAGCTGCAACTGCAAGTTCCACTGGTGTTGCACAGTGAGGTGCGACAAATGCGCGCAGGTTGTTACCAAATATTTCTGTGCGCGTAAAGAAGGTGGGAGAAAACCGCAGAATAAAACGAAGCGCAGGCACCGTGCGCGCGGCCACTGACTGCCATTTGGTGCATAGACTTCATCACTTTTGTATTTCTTACAGCCTTGTGGAGATCAATAAGCATTATTCTGTATTATAAGAATGTTATTTTCATCACATCACATGCAGCCTGTTTAATGCACTTGATCTTATTGATTTGATCCTGTAAATCACGCCATGTTCTTTTGAGGACCAAACTCTTCACGCATGCTCACTCGTTTTGGGGATTTGTTGCGTCTGCCTTCTGTGAAGTCTCAAAATTGTCTAATATTTTATATGTATTTTTATTAATTGAAAGGGTCACCTAATAAATATTTTTCTACGCATGACTCCAACTGATTTGTCAGGGCCGAATTTTGTTTATTGGTGTCCTGGTTTCATACAGCCTCGGGGAAGAAAATAAGCTGTTGCCTAATGCCATCCTTTGATGTGCGCATAGGCGTTTCCTAAACTCGTCAACCAATCAGCTGTCTCGGACTTCGGGGGACAAAGAACAAGAGTTCCATTTGTTCTTCATTCAAATAAAAGAGAAAGTTGCAGCACACAGGGCCAAATAGAGCTCTACTTTGAGGGACAACTGTGAAGGTGACAATGGTGCATGCATTTTTTTGGCTCCTGCCTCTTTTATACAAAACGTGTCCGGGACATGCTTGGTAAGAGACTATATACTGTTTGCCGGTATCTTCTCTATAAGTGTTTGTGTCAACCTAAGATTGGTCTCATTCTCCTCATCTGTCTTCCTCTCAGGGTGGCAAGTAACTTTCTCATGACGGGACCCAAGGTAAATAGATTAGATTACCCTGACAAGTTTAGGATAACGTTTCGAAATGTGAATCGGGCCAACAACATGACATTGCCTCTCCTGCAGGCCTATCTCACCTATGCAAGAAGCGTGCAGGGGGGCGCACTGACTGGGATCGAGGAGTGCAAACACCAGTTCGCGTGGGACAGATGGAACTGTCCCGACTCCGCCACTCAGCTCAAAGGACTAAAACGCGGTAGGTTGAGATTGTAAATAACAATTCCTTCATTGAGGTATGAACGCAGGTCCTAAACTGGAGAAGAAAAATGTCATGCGTAATGTGCATGCGTAAAATGCGTCAAGAATATACAATAACACAGGACAGCATAGAGATATATTAATGTTACATACGTGCTGCCTATACAGAGGAACATTTGATTTGTTTAACAACAAAAAGGCACAGTTGCTGTATGTTTTATAGTTTTATATTCGCTTGTATAAAACGTGATTGCACTTTTTTTTCTCATTAACAGCCACCAGAGAGTCTTCTTTCGTCCACGCCATCAGTTCCGCGGGGGTCATGTACACTCTGACCAGGAACTGTAGTCTGGGAGACCTCGACAACTGCGGCTGCGATGTCTCCAAGAACGGGAAAATTGGTGAGCTTCTAAGCAAAAACACATTACCCAGATTATAATATTATGCGTATACGGCATGCTGTGCACATACAATTTATATTATTTCCAAACTTTAGAGGGCTCCATTTGGTGACCTGATTTAAGTTGTATATTTTTGTATAGGCGGTCGTGGCTGGCTGTGGGGTGGCTGTAGTGACAACGTGGATTTCGGAGAGAGGATTTCCAAACAGTTCGTGGATGCACAGGAGACGGGGCAGGACTCCAGGGCTGCTGTCAACCTGCACAACAACGCGGCTGGGCGGCTGGTAAATTCCGTTCACGCCACAAGCATTCATCTCACATTACACCATTTTAAATTGTTAGGAGTTGTTAACTTTCCCAGGTTTCCAACAGGCTGTGAAGGCAACAATGAAGCGCATCTGCAGATGTCACGGCATGTCGGAGAGCTGCAGTGTTCAAACCTGCTGGACACAGCTCTCCGATTTCAGAGAAATCGGCGACTACCTGAAGATCAAGCACGGCCAGTCCCAGAAGCTGGACATCGACAAAAAGCGCATGCGTGCTGGCAACAGCGCGGACAACCGGGGCGCCGTCGTGGACGCGTTCGGCGGCGTCGCGCAGACGGAGCTCATCTACCTGGAGGACTCCCCGGACTACTGCCGGAGGAACACCAGCATGGGACTGTACGGCACCGAGGGCCGGGAGTGCGTACAGCACGGGGAGGGGTTAACCGCGTGGGAGAGGCGCAGCTGCCGCCGGTTGTGTCACGAATGCGGCCTGAGGGTGGAGGAGAAGCGCACGGACGTCGTGAGCAGCTGCAACTGCAAATTCCACTGGTGCTGCACGGTGAACTGCGACGACTGCTCTCAGGTCATCGTCAAACACGTGTGCGCGAGGAGGGAAGGGACCGATGGGAACGGCTTTAGACGGAGACTCCGTGGACCCAAGTGAAAAAAAAATATATATATTTATGGATCTATTACCTGTCTACATCACAGTAGAGTCTGTTAAATAATGTCCCGAGATGCTAAATGTCTGTTTGCACTTTTCACGTCTAGTTGTATCAATACTTGAGTGTCTATTTATGAAGAATGTGTTTTGTTTAATTCAAATAAAAGTTATAAAGCCGTCTGAATGTCACGTTTCATTTCAGTCAAGTCTTTACCTTGTAAATCCCGGGGTCAATGGCTTTTTATGACAGGGCGCACAAGCGTCTATTAGAATGAGAATGGAGCGAATACACTTAACAGAGGATTACATGGATAACATGGTGCAGTTCGCACCTAGCCAAGGTGTTGATCCAGCATTGATCCGCTATCACTTTGATGTTTAACGTGTATTGATGCCATTCAAAGAGCAGCGAGGCTTTGAAAGACAAAACAGGGAAGCATTTCCACCGCCACAAATTGCTATTTGGCTTGATAATCCATGACACCACATCAGCCTATATACTAGTCTTTGCATACCACAGGCAATGCAAATGTACCACAATGCTTCAAGAGGGCAAACAGATTGTAACCAAACTCTACTGTTTCTCAGCAAAGTGGGTCACATTGAAATCCAGACACCGCATTGTAAGTGAGGCAACAGTTCTGAATGAGTCAAGATTCCACCATGAAAGCAAGTTAATTTCTAATCTTATAATTTGCAAGTAATTAGGCCCGAGAGAAGCCTGGTCTCCGCCCACCGGCCTCTCTGTGTCTAAGGAGCCATTCATTTGCCTCCTTCTCTCCTCATACCCCCTGTATCTCCAAAAATCTTCCTCTCAGCTGGACGTGTCATAAATCTGCCACTGCCTCAGCTAAATGAGTGATGGCATGGATATTACCTTCGTGAGGGGGTCCATGCCTGGGGGAGAGAGGGGGTGGTGTGGGGGGGGACAAAGCTGTTCCACTAAATTTAAAGACCAGTTAGACGCAGTAAAGGAGGAGATAAATGAGAAATTACAGCATGGATTATCTTTATCAGTTGATCGACTGGTGTCGCTTTAGATGGCAGCATTGAAGTCAATGGAGTCCACACCGCTTGTCGTCACTCTGAAAACTTCGGTCAAATTATATATATATATTATCATTCATATGCACACTGTTTTTTGTAACATGTACATGTCGCTGCCAAATAGAAATCTAAGCAGCTGTATATACTGAATATACAGCGAACTGACATACTGTATCCACCTACGTCATAGCAACCTGTTACATCGCTTATTCAATATTTATTCCAGCATGCACCATTGTACAGCTGTATTGTTTACAGTCAATACAAACGGTCTTACTTATAGACATTGTATGTTGTTCATTATTGTATTGTGTGTCTATATAGACGTACATATACACAACTAGCTGTCCTTGTTATAGCTGCCTTTCTATTTCTGGTCATGTACTTTGAGAGAAACAATAAAAACAGTCAAATTGCTGCTACGTGTCCTCATATCTGGTCAATGAAGCGGATTCTGACAAACAGAACATTTGCATTTTAGCTCAGAGTCACTGAAAGAAGAAATCACACGAATAAGCTAGAAACACTTAAACACTTAAAAAGCTGAGAAACTAACCACGACACGCTGAGTAAAAACAAAAACAAAACTTAATTGTAGAAGGAACAAGTAACACTCTCACAGACCAAAACACTCCCTCCCATGCTTCCCATTTGTCTGTTTGCTTGTGGGGATGTCCTGTATTTCCCATGCCGCCCTGCTGTGCGTTAATGAAGGTTTCGCCCCACTGGAAGCCCCCCCCCCCCTGCTCCGCCCCTTCCCTCTGCTCTCCACTGAGTGCATCATTGCTTCCATATTGGTCCATATGATGCCGTTGCTTGTGGCTGCGCGTCACACAAGCTCGCCGGTTAACCCTCTTTTACCTGCTTTGAGAAACAACCACAGTAACTGAATATCATCTCACATTGATTCAACACCTTGCTGTATAATTATACTCCATTTCATGTCTTTCATTGGAGGGGCATGTTTCCCAATCAGGACAGAGGAGGAACACCGGGGAGGGGGTCGATCTCCCACGGAGACCCCCCAGGAGGACTCATGTATTCACCCAGACATGCCCGGGGGTGTAGGGGGGGGGGGGGGATCTGAGCGTGATTGATCATCCACTCCTCTCTGCTGCCCTCCTCTCTCACCTGGGTGTGAGATACCAAGAGGCCTGACGCAGGCTGCGGCTGGGACTCCAGACTTGACGCGGCCTTCAACAAAAGCCGTGTTATGAATTAGAATGTATGAGACCACAACATGACTTGTATCTCTGAGCAGCAAACAATAACCAATGCATATGAATACAACTATTTAGAAGAGTGTGTCAACTTTAAATCCACATTAGACGTGAGCTGTTAGCTCTATTTAGAGCTAACCATACTTAAATCTGCATCTCACAGTAAGGTCCGGCTGCTCAGTCAACAATCAGACACAAAAGTTAGAGCAAATTAAAATAACCACCGTATGCAACTACAAGCATGTGGTGGCGTACTTAGGTGTGTGACAGGAAATCAGCAGGCTCTATGTTTAGGGGAGGAAATACAGAAATATCATTTGATAGCACAAGTGCTTTAAAACCACAGAAACGTTGCTACTTCAGCCTTTTACGCGACAGACGAGGACGAGGAGGACACAAATATGCCTATTTAAAAAGGGCAGAGAGGTCGTATTTAACTTTAATTTTTACAGGTCGAGTGCGTTGAAGACTTCAAGAGCAGCAGTTTTATGAGACCACTGCAAAAAGCTCCTCCTGTTGTCGGTTGAACCCTTCATTTTGTGACACTTACAGGAGACGAGCATGAGTTTGAACACTGTTCCCTCTAAAGCGGAGGTGCTGGGATGGAGTCCCCAAAGTCTGGCCGACTACATGAGGAGGGTGAGTGTCAAAAGAGACGCTGTTTTCATATCTTCTGTACTGTAGTTCCTTTTTCCGCCAAGTTAAATCAAAACTTGATATGTGACAAATCTTAAAAAGGCCGGGGGGGGGGGGGGCTGTACAATACGTATGAAACTAAGTAAACATATCGCTTGAGTAATGTAAGCAGCAGTTCAAGGTTCACTCCGTTAGAATAGACTGAGCTACGATGATATTTCAAAAGCAATTATATAACTCCGGAGACATTAAAGTAAAAGTCTGTGACGTCCTCTCAGCTAAAGTTATCCGGCTGCGACAAACTGGTGATGAAGGACAGCATGAGTGGA
Source organism: Leptoclinus maculatus (assembly GCA_032191485.1). Classification (NCBI taxonomy): domain Eukaryota; kingdom Metazoa; phylum Chordata; class Actinopteri; order Perciformes; family Stichaeidae; genus Leptoclinus; species Leptoclinus maculatus. Next base: position 17,540,633 of record JAVDOI010000011.1, on the reverse strand, counting down.
GCACAGTTCATGGTAAGTACGTCCTACATCTCTGCAGGCCTGTGCACGCATTTACTATTCTGAAATACAATTGATTTTTCTTTAATATTCAAATCTACGTCATCCAGGAAATGACGACGTGGGACCTTCAAGTCTTCCCCAGACTTTATATCCCGTGAGTCCGACTGAAAACATATTTATTTCATTGACAACGAACAGTATTCCTAACCAGAAACATTGGTTTTGTATCTTCATAGATTAGTTACTAAGATTCAAAGTGACATCAACAACGGGGATCAGAAGACGGCCTTTGGTCAAAAGTAAGAAAACAGATTTCATTTTACAGCTCATACCAGATGTCAAACTGTAACAACAACAACAATGCATAACTTTCTCACTTTCTGTGCAGTTCAAAAGCACAAAACTACCCAAAACAAGGTAAAGGACACTTGTGTTCGACTATGCCACTGACATCATAAAGCCGTCCTTCCTTAGGCCTGATGATAATCTTTTTACGGCTTATTTTCCAACAGCACAAGAGGAAAAAAACTGGGACTCTGATGAGTTTGTGAGTAAAACACATCTTTTAATGATAAAAAAAAAAAAAACATCAGCGTCAAACAAAATAATTAAATCAAGTGACACATAACACAAGGAATAGATCACATGTCTTGGCTGTGTGTGTGTGTGTGTGTGGCAGGACAATGAAAGTGATAACGACTATGAAGGTCCAGAGGAAGACGGCTACATCTGTGCTTTGACTGAGCCACAGACAGCTGAGCCACAGACAGCTGAGCAGCAAGACGGTGAGGAGACCTATGAAGAGACCAGCGAGAGGTCTTCCTCTGCAGACGCACCGAAGCCTCCTCGACATCCCAGAGTGGCTAAACTTCAGGACAGTCACTGCAGAGGTGACAGAAACATTTAAAAACATATCAGCATATCTCCTGCCTTTCGTTTTATGTGCTTGGTAAGCAGAATTGGTGATCCCATTTCCTGCAGGCCTAAGTTAAAACGTGTGTGTGTGTGTGTGTGTGTGTGTGTGTGTAGATCCTGTTCATAAGCCGACCACTGCTGAAAGGACCTCTAAACCTCCACCGCCTTCACCACTCAGAGTGAACCACACGCCTCAGACACCTTTCAAAGCACCAGGTGACGGCACATTTACTGACTCCACGACCACCTGAGCTATTGACGATGATGATGATGAACTAATCCTTCTGTAAAACGTGTTCAAACACCAGCCAGCCAACCCAACCTGTATATGGACAGGAGCAGGAAGCCCGGACAGTATGGCGCATCCCAGAGAGACCTCACAAAATCAAGTACGTGCTGCTTATTACGTTCCGTTTGGGGCGATTGTACCGGTGTTCACATTTCTGTTTTGCACTTTCCATCATGTCCACAAGAGGGCGACGCTGTCAAGGCTCCTGGCTCATCCACGAGCACTATCCCTAAACCCAGAGCCCCCAAACCCACAGATGTGTCCAACAGGTAGGCCAACCGTAACAGTTTATGAGGCTAGCAAGCCTGTCACTCTCAATAATGCAATTATTTGAGTATTATTTCAATGATGCTCCATTTCATCTCTCCACTCCCAGAGCAGGTAAAGTCATTCCAGTTCCTCCCGTGTCAACACAGGCTGCTAAGGTTAACAACTCAACACCAGGACAAAGTAAGGTGAGAAGCAAATGTGGAATCACAGATGAGCCATGACTTCTGTATAAACTGTGCTAGCTAGGGAGCACCAATGATATTTAAGGGGGAGCTTCTCTGTGCACACTTTGAGTAATTTCAGTAGGGAAACAGCAGATGGCGCCATTGTAAATAAAAGAACACAATGGTGGGACCCATATGTCTGCTCTGAACTCAAGAGATTTCGCATTTTATTCACTAGACTGGGTTAACTGAGGAATATCTGTTCCATTTCTTTCACAATGACAACAATGTAAAAACACATTTCTGTCACACGAGAAATGAGAAGGAAGAGCCGGTTTGTGGAGTCTTTACTCCGACTGTGTCGTCATGTTGCATCCAGGGTTTGGATCCCAGCTGGTACGGAGGAAAGGTGACCAGACACCAAGCTGAGGTCGCCCTCAGAGAGGTGAACAAAGTCAGGGTCGCCGCCTCTCTCAGTCCCGCTCCCTCCTCTCTCTGGAGCACACACACGCAGCTTTACCAGGATGTTATTTGTTGTGTTAAAACTGGCTGAATGTGTGTTGATTTGTCCACATATTCTATGTTTTTAGGACGGGGCATTTGTGGTGAGGGACAGCTCACACGCCGGGGCTGAGCACCCTTACACCCTGATGCTGCTGAAACAAGGCAAGGTTTACAACATCATGATCCGCAACCAAGGCGACTCCTACTCCCTCGGCACCGGCTTGAGAAATAACCAGGTAACCTGGAAACGCTGACGCTATTAAATAATAGTGTTCAAATGAGGAAGGCGAAGGCCGGTCTGTGTTCACTTCAAATAAACTGAAAAGTTCACATCTTGTGGCTCGCCTCGGGCAGTGTTTGATGCTGACTTGTGCCTGCGCTGCGTCATTAGGTCCCTGTCATCTTTTTCCTGTGTGTGTGTTGTAGAGTTTCCCCGGGGTGAAGCAGATGATTACCCATCACACGGACACCCCACTGCTGCTCATCGACGCCACAGACCAGAGCGCTGAAGCGCAGAGCTACTGCTGTCTGCTGCACCCTGCGGGGCTCTGACCGGCACCGAGCTTAACGTGGGCGTTTGCATCATCAGACTCTCTATGCTAATTTGTGTGCATGCATACCAGTGGCCTGTTCAAGCCTTATAAAATGTCACAGTTTTTGGAAAAGGTCATTGTTGTGTAATTCCTCTTTTTTTTTTTTTAACATCATTTGTATTTTTAGTGAACAGAATGAGAGAATTTTGTATATTTTACTAAACTACGTTCACACAGCCTTACCTCCGTTCTTCATGCCTCGGTTTCAGGTCCAGCTGGGGGGCTGTTGCTTCAACGCCAACTTGTCAGGGTGGCCAACACAAACGATCAGATCACATTGCCTCAGCTGGGTTCGCACTGCAGGCAGAAAACAAAGCCAGAAAACCTGGTTTCACAAGCGCCTCGGGTCAACACATGTTCTAAAGTCACGTTTCAAAATATAGAAGGTTCCACACCAAGGATGACAGTACTTCAGAGGAGATAAGCTGAATGTTAAACTTGGATACACGCCTCTCTATTTCATCCCGTTATTATAAAGTGGTCCTGGTATTCACTAAGATGTGCTACTCAAAACATAAGTACACTGTGTTTGAGATCAATGACAAATGTATTACTACTCTACACATGAATTCTAACCAGGCTTTGAAAAAGTTGTGCGTTAACTCTGTAAAACGGGATAAATAAAGAGTCACTGTGCATACTAAATACGTTTTTGAGGGTGGTGTTGATGAATAAAATTGTTCCGCAGTGACAACAGAGGAGCTCCTCGCAGTTGGAACAATTAAAACAATTCGGGGCAAAGAAAAACTGAAATGACACGAGCACTTGATCTTTTGAGAAAATCGTTTTCAAATCTGAAAATCTGCCCAAAACTGTCCCCCAAAAAATAAATAAAAGCTGCAACATCATGCCTCACATCAAACGGCATGATGGACAACCATGCGTGTGAAATCTTTCCATTACTCCTATCGGCCCATCAGCAGAGTGCAATCTGACAGACGGTCTTGTAGCATCGTGCAACTCCGCTGACATCTACAACAAGCGAGGCCAAGTTGAGCAGCAGTTGGTGCGCAGTAATCCAATTTGGTTATCACGTTTCACATCTCGGATAACAGTTAGTTACATCACGCGCTTTGCATATTTGCATATCGATCATCAAGGTCTTCTTACTGGTACAATTTGGATTCTTACTGACATTTATTGGAGATGAAACAGCCAAACATACATGCCAGTTGATCCATGCAGTGAGATAAGGAGTCCAGCCCTTTCAGAACCTTTTCCAGATCAATGCAGGCGGTTGAGGCAGCTTGCTCTGCGTTCTCCATCTGAAAAGTTAAGTGCATAAGAACAAAGCAGACCATGTCAACTGTAATTAGACCACACAACATCTTACAGACTTGAAAGTGCAAAATTCAGAATGCTGGTGTAATATCCCAAGTAAAACGTCAACATGAAAGGACATTTAAAAAAAAAAAAAGGTACTGCACATTGAAATGTGATTTATTGAGCTGCAAAGTGAACGATATGACAGTAGTGTGATGAAACACATTAATGCAGGTGTTAATGACATCATTTATAAACATCTGGGTTTTGAAGGCTGAAAATGGCTCAAAACTGTTTTAAATCAGCCCCGAAGGTTCAAGGACAATGCTCACAGATTCCACCATTTGGTATCTATGACATGAGATCATTGGTAGATCCTGAGGGCAGAGTTACCCTTTAATGCATTCTAAAAGTAGGTGACAGACATGTACGTCTATGTCTATATATAAAAAAAACACACACCACAGAAGACATTCTCACTTTATGTGTTTTTATTATTGCATTTAACAAGCTAAAGCCATCAGAATACTTTATAACCACATATCTAACACAAACTGAAGGCCTTGCTAACATCAACTAAGTCTGTACATTACTGAATGTAACATTGTTATGAGTCAGAGAGCAGAAACATCGTCTTGAGAACTGAACACTCCGATATCAGCTCTGAATAGCTATTGAGGCAGTAGGATCAGGTTATATGTTCATCTCTGGCTCCTGGTCTCAGTCTCCGCAGATAATAGCGCGGCACTTATGATAGGCTTCTTTCAGCTTCAGCATGGAGGTCCCCAGCTCGGGGCTGGTCCGCAGGGCCACCATGTCATAGCCCATCCAAGTCAGCTGCACTACGGGTGGACACACAGGAAGATTAACGGTGGTTGTTACCAGACATGCACCGGTATGTGACATATTAAACGGAGCCTGTCTAACGCGGCGTTACAACGAGACAACAGTTACACACCTGATATGTTTTCAACGGCTTCTATAATTCTCTCCAAGTCCTTGTTCAGCTCCAACACGTCGTCCACACTGTCCTGCGGTAGCTCGGGGAGCGACGAAGAGTCGGCCATCTTAAATTACAAACCGGCGGTTTGCTTTTTAATCAGCTGTCCCGTCACACAGACACTTCTCCGACAACGCTAACTTCAGCTAACGTTAGCTCGTCATGGCAGCTACAGGTAAACGTTAGCTAGCTAGCTCGCGGCGCTGTGGTATTAAGTTAGCAACGGTCAAGTTAGCGTGATATAAATACGATTAAAAATACGATTCTGACGGACTTTCATCTGTCAAGGGGAACAGCAGCATCTACAAACAATAGCTGGAGTTCAAATAATTAGTTTATGGGGTTAAATGTGTACTATCTCATTTTAAAATGTGCAAAACTTACGGTCGAGCGTCTTTCTTCGGTAAGTTAGTTTGAAATAAAAAGCTCTCGCGCTAACTTAACGCAATGCGCGTTCTCATTTTATAACGTGATGATGTAACTTCCTACGACCACACAAAACCCTTATTACGTACAGTTATTGTATAAAAAACTGTCACTGACTATAAATATTAATAATTCGGAACATTATAAAAAAATATAATTTAAGGTAACGTTAATGTTACCTGTATAACATAATAATAATATATCTGTGGGGGGGATTAGCTAACATATGGATTTGAATGAATATGAATATGAATTAGCTTATTAATATCAAAATATTATTGTATTTAAATTATGCTGTGTAAACTACTGTCACTGTAATGCTGTTATTAACCCATTATTCTTATACTGTGGTAGACTGAAGTTACTTTTATGATATTCCTTTGGTATCGCTACAGCTAAGAGGCCATTGCAGTTGCTTTTGTTTTGTTCATCATAATCATCACTCTTTAGTGTGGTTAAGCTTTATAGAAAATATGGATGCAATTTAATATCACAAAATGGTCTGTGTTCTGTAGGAGAAGGTTCATCTTCATAATAACTGGCCAGGATTAGCAAGCAGAAAAAATAATGATTAAATGTATAATCTATATCTAAATTATTTCATTGTGTGTCAATTTGCATCATAATCATCAAAAAAGGACCGACTGAACAGCTTGAGTGGAAAATTATTTAATTGAGGGTGAACAAAACCCCTGGAGGAAGTGAACCAGCTGACAACAGGAAAAAAACAGAGAAAGCAGGAACGGGCTCCTCACCTGAGAAAACAACCAATGAAACGAGGCAGGGGGCGTTTCCAGAGGAACAGATAAAGCAGGTATGACAGGTGACATCTTGACATAAAGCAAGGGCAAACAGACCAGAAAGGGGGAGGAGAAGAGTAGCTTACAACTTGGAAGTGTCGAGGACCATCATTTGGACCAGCTCACATTCAAATACCTGCAAAAGTCTGAACAAGGAGAAGGACTTTTCGAGCAGAGCGGTAAGAAGAGATTTTTTTTACGATGTCTGCGTTTGAGGCCCAGGGACAGTCTCCTCCTCGGTGTGGCCCACAGTTCCCCAGCCTCGGCCAGGAGCCCCCTGAGCTCAGCATGTACAGCGACTGCTACTACCCTCCTCCCTCGCTGCCAAGTCCTCAGCGCACCACTCCGACCTCCTACGACCTGAGCGACTACACCACCTCAGCCCCGAACCCTTACCTCTGGTTCAACGGCTCCGGGATCAACACGCCGCCGTACCTGGCTACCGCCGGCCCGCCCGGTAACCCCGGCCCCCCCTTCGTCCCTCAGCACTACGGCATGCAGAGGCCTTACCTGGGTCCCGCCGGAGTCGGGGGTCCGGGAGGGGAGCTGAGCTGGTTCTCTCTCCCCTCGCAAGAAGACCTGATGAAGCTGGTCAGGCCGCCGTACTCCTACTCCGCTCTCATCGCCATGGCCATCCACGGAGCACCAGACCGGAGACTGACATTGAGCCAGATCTATCAGTATGTGGCCGACAACTTCCCTTTCTACAACAAGAGCAAAGCAGGCTGGCAGAACTCCATCAGACACAACCTGTCACTCAACGACTGCTTCAAGAAAGTGCCAAGAGACGAGGACGATCCAGGTAATATTTGTGTTTAATGTGCTGTAGTGTTTCATTGGTGTGTTTAAAGACATTTTCCCATTTTCTAATTTAAATTGAGCCTCACTAACTCTACATTCTCACGCCACAGGCAAGGGCAACTACTGGACGCTTGACCCAAACTGTGAGAAGATGTTTGACAACGGAAACTTCCGCCGCAAAAGGAAGAGGAAGTCCGATTCCGGCGCCGACGGCGGCTCGGGGGCTCCGGAGTCAGGTGACAGCGAGAGGGGAAGCCCCAAACACTCGGCCGGCCTGAACATCTCTCCCACGTCTGACAGGATCCCCTCCCCTTCGTCGTCAGGCCCCGCACCTTGCCTCAGCAGCTTCCTGTCCGAGATGTCCGGCGTGACGACCGGAGCAGCCGGCGAGGTGGGAGGCGACGCGCTGAGCAGGCCGCTGCAGATCAACCTGCCTTTAGATGGGCCTCATAGAACCACGCAACCTGGAAGCTTTGGCAACTACTCCCCCAACTCGGGTGGGCCAGAGTGGGCGCCGCAAGGACCGGCTCCCCCCGTGCTCTCCTCTTCACCCACCCACGCCTCCCTAGGCTACGCCAGCCCCATCCTCAGCCAGTACAGTGCGTCCAGTGGGCATTTCTACCCTACGCTGGGCTCGACAGGAATCATCTACCATCGCGAGGGCACAGAGGTTTAATGAGACATTAAGGGGGGAAAGTTTGGGTTTGAAAGACTCTTGACGGGAAATGTCACCTGTCTGGTCACTTTTGTCAGAGAGAGAGAGATTCGGTTGTGAAAGACATCACACACACACACACACACACAAACACACACAGATTGCGCTGACTGAGACAGTTGAGATCACTATAGCGTGTGACAGCTGAGTAAAAAGGGGTTAGACTCCCACAGTAACAGCCGAGTCAGCTACTACGGGTGTCACTCCCTGAAACCGCAGTCAGCCCCGCTATCAGATCCTCAGTCAGCTTTTACTCAATCTAAAGCCGGCACCTATCAGATCTGACTCATTATTAGCAGATCCTGGATCTGATCTGCTGACACCAGGTCATTTCACACTGCTATCTGTGATTCTTTGATGGTATCAACCATACAAACAACGCTCAGACAGCACATTTAGAGGAGTAGTTAATTACACCATTGTCTACGTATGGGAGTGTGTAGGAATTAACAGAAGCTAAAAGGCAGATGTTGGTTTTTTTGGAGTACTAAAGCTTAAATAATCTGATGTCTGTTAGTGGTTATTGTGCTTTGTAAATATGTCAATGTGTTGTGTATTGTTATGCATTTATATTGTTGGTTTGTTGGTACAACTGTTATTGTATAAAATTGATTCCTAATGAATGGTACATGCTATATGCGTTGTGTTTTTGATATGAATAAAAGGTTTTAGAGTTCTACACTTTTTCTCAATTTCTAAATTTATTTTCATGAAGAATACTTATGACTCAGATTTCTCTCAAAAACTCTCAAAAAAATCTCTCAAACACCGCAGCCTAATCTCAGAAACGAAAAGAAGAAAGAAAGTAAGCAAGGCAATAAGCTACCAGCCGACAAAAAACAGTCCTGTCAGAAAACTGATGACCAGCAGAGTAGAACCTGCATGTCGGTGTAACACGATCTTTGTGTGATGGATAGTCAACTGATTCTCCTAAACGTTCCCATGTCCCTCTTTGCGCCACAAAACAACACTGAAGTCCCTGTCCGTCACACCATCTGTTCACACACTGCTGAGTGGATGCAAGAACCGTCATTTGGGGAGATGTGGACCAACCCGGGGAAAAAAAAGCTGTAAAGATGCTGAAGCGTGAATTAAACACAGTTGCTCAACTAGGGTGAATTTCACCAATATTATTCAAAGTTTTTCAACATCATAGATAGTTGAGACCATGAAAGACAAACCAAGAATGTTCTGTACACACAGTAGGTTTGTATTAAGTCAAATTTAAAAACTTTATTGCCACAGGCACAGAGAAACAGGTTTGTGCTGTACAAAGAAATTCATCGGTGTCTTTCTTCTTTAAACTGCTATTCCTAAAAAGGTAACATGAAGAGAATACAAACAGTAATATGCAGTAGAAGAAACACTCATAATGTAAGATAAGAACAGTTATGAAAATAAAGAGACCATAATACCAACGACTGCAATGTACGTGTGTAAAGTCAGATGTGGAACAGTTGTGTAAATGTGCAATAAGTCAGATGGACTGTCAAGTCAGATTTTACTGTCTGTTATGTGTCTTGATACAGCATTTGTAATTCATAGAGTAATATTGTTGAATACATTTTATTTTCCAACATCTAGGACACATGAGTCCATGATTCCCCTGTCCAATTGATCCTTTTCTAAATTGAATAAACCAAAGTTGAACGCAACTTTCAACTGTCACAAATCATGATAACAATCATATGACTTAGTTTTACTATTTTCTTTAGTCATCCTGCACAGTGTGTTATCTATATCAATATAAATCCTTCGATAGGTGTCAGCCTGAGGCCTGTATTTACCCTGAATATGTCATTTACACTAAACACAGAAAGAAAAAAAGAAAAAGAACACATTGGAGAACAACCCAGAACAAGTGGAGTTCAACATCCTGGTGCAATTGGCAAAGTGCTTCAGTGGTTGAAGGGTCGACCCTCTCAAAATTTGCATAACTGATTTTAAAACAAGTGATCAGGTTGCACTTGGATGGATCATAAAGTCTTCATTAGCTGTGGAAGCACACTATCTGATTTAAATGTGTGAAATACCTGCGCCTTAAACCTCAGTAGTCATTCAGGGAATCCTGGCTGTGCCAGGTTCATATGCAAATAGATGATCTCTTCCCGCACAGAGAGGATCATGAGCTTTTAAATAAAGACAGAGCAGCGAAAGGAGCGGGAGATAAGCAGAGAGGAGGGGGAGACAAAAGAGAAAAGCAGGGTAAAGATCAGAATATCACTGTCCCAACATGTCGCACTTCGCTTCCCATATCGCCCTGGTGCAGCCAATTGGTTTGTTTGTGTCTCCTTATCTCGTTCAGACTGTGCTGCTGGCATGTGAAAGACGTGGCATCAAGAGCAGGGGTGCCCTTCTTGCCTTGTCCTTTTTTGATCATGCCAACCGGAACGTTACGAGGCTGCTGTTGTCTTCCGCGACTTCATTAACAGCACACGACGCCTTCTGCCGTCTTATTCAGACAGTTTCAAATTGATGCAAATTCTCAGCCGTTAATCACGCCGTGCGCGAGGATGACAAGGTCAGGGGGAGAGTGCAGTGCTCCAGATGGAGCTCTCCAGATAAGAAACGGTTAAAAACCTGAGGGATTTACCTCCCCCCGGCTCCCTGAAAACCAAAGTCAATTAGCTTTTCATTGAAACACACAACACAATACATCCTCAGATATATTGGAACTCCCCTGGTCTGTTGCTTGTATAATCTTTATTTGGACAGACCTCACATACAGATCACAATCCTTTCAAACTTAATATAACATCCAATTATTGTACGGTTTTTCCTCCCGGCATTTCTTCTTATCTTTTTTCTTCTTCTTCTTCTTTCCCAGTAGACAAAACCACTTTAAACCTTCATCAAAACTCTCACCTGTTTGATAACCTCATCGTGCATTCGGTTACAAAATGAAGCTGTCGTACATTGCAGCACACACGTATTGTAGGGCACGCTAGTTTCTCAATGATTCAGGGATTCCCGAGACAGCATCCATCAATCAGACGCTACTGTAGCTATGGACCGTCTTTGCCTCTGGCAGTAGAATTATTGCTCAACAGAGTAATGCGATTAAAATCTATCCTCATCTCCACCTGCTGCCCGGCTCGTGGCAGTCTTCCACACACCTGTCGAGCTAACGGAATGCACGCCCCCCTCACACACACACACACCTACACACACACGTCTATGTGTGTGTGTGTGCGAGTTTGTGCACTGCAGGGCACACGAGTGGGTGGTGTTTATATTGTAAACTCACACAGAGAACAAACTGGTATGCAATGAGAGATTTGTGTGTGTGTGTGTGTGTGTGTGTGTGTGTGTGTGTGTGTGTGTGTGTGTGTGTGTGTGTGTGTGTGTGTGTGTGTGTGTGTGTGTGTGTGTGTGTGTGTGTGTGTGTGTGTGTGTGTGTGTGTGTAAGAAGTGTCCTGATTATTGCGGTGACAAACATATTTCACACCTCGCTGTGCTGCAGCTCGTAAATCTGCTCAAGTTTATCCCATCTGAAAGTGAGGAGATGCACTACTTCACTTTGGATAACCGCTAACCCTGAACATGAAGCTAACTGTCCTGGTGCAGGATCAACCCAAAACACACACACACCTTCTGTATTTACTAAAACAGTCATGTCCTATCGGAGGCTGTTTAGTAAACGGCAGCAGAGAACGTCAAAGCCTGGAGACATGTCGCCATGCCCAGTGCTTCAGCTCTGCATTACCAGCTCGCTGTTATGTGTAAACATCCACACACACTCCAGACACACGCATACAGGTGATGAAAGGAGTGAAACACCTCGCCTTTTATCTCGAAGTCATTGAACAACCTCTCTTTTTTCTGGCTTTGTGCTCCTTTAGAGGTCAATAGGAAAAACGTTAGAATCCCTACAGTTTTCTTACTGTAGCAGAGTTTCGTACACGCTCGTCTTGAAGCGCTGTTTGAAACACACAAAATGCTTTGATGACGTCTGAGTTCTCAGACAGTCGCCACCTTGCCATCACCAGTCTTAGTCCCAGTTTAGATAAAGAAGGAAAGGTCCCAGTTTGCCAAAATCCCATTAAAGTTCTCCATAAAAACGTGTAAAATAACAGCAGCTCCTTCTGTGTAAAAACAGTGCATCCAGGCGTCTCAGGCTCCAGGGAATGATATTCCCCTTCCTAAACATGGCTTATATACACTATTTGGGGAAAAGGGAAGTTTAAAGACAAACACAGAGCTCTTTGAGACTGTGTGTATATATGAATCATCGCTATTGCACCCTAAAATATTTTCCATGTCAACATGCAGCAAACGTGGTGATATGAACAGGGCCTGGAGGTGAGGGAGGGAGAAAGAAGGATGCATCGTATGACTGAGAATTGAACTTTGTCACAGTTTACCTGATGGGAGGCATGGACTGGACATGGTGGGGGGTGGGGGGTTTCAGCCTGTGCTTTGGTCATGACTGGAATGTCTCAGCAACTGTTGGATGCTTTGTATTATAAAAGGTTAAACATGAAGGAACATGCTTGGAAAATGATAAGGGCCGTTCTTTTATTTAGGCACTTCAGTTATTGCCTCTGATGGTGTCGCTCCCCAGTCTAAACTGTTCTGATAAAAGAGGAAATGTAATGGAACAAGTGGCTTTTTTTCATTCTTCTCAGGAAGCTTTATCTAACGTTAATCCTTCTGGGTGGAAAAAAATAATTAAAATCACTTTCTGAGAATGAAGCACCGGCCCCGTTGCATAGCAAGTCCTCTCCATACCATCTGAATCACACAGGCTTTTACGAGGCTGCGTTTTAGCATGCAGGGTGAGGACAGTATCTGTTCAGCAGGCAGCATGTGCCCTTAATGCACTCACATTTACTTCCATTAACCAGCTCTGAAACCCGGACCAGACAGCATGAGCGAGATTCAAACTGTGTCCATTTAGAAGATGAATTGCTCAACAGAAAACCAAACTAAAAGAGAAATAAAGAAAAACAAACAATAATTGGCTCAGTTTCCAAATGTGGCCATTAACCTTCAGACATGGACTCCGACTGCAATTTAGCCTCAGGCAGATGTCGGAGTAAGAATTTTCCATGCTCGTGCTTATTGTAGCTGCTTTGGTTCAGACCTGGAAGGCGATGTAACCCAAACCTCACAGGTTTTTTTTTTACATGTGGTTTCTTTTATTTGTTTGTTTTAGTTTTTAGCTCGATGATGATGCTTAAAAAAAAAAAACAGCTGAGTGACAGCTTCCTCCTCCGTTTGTTCAAGCATTTAGCGTGAAATATTCAGTAATGCATGCGGTACATCTAACCAGGACTTATTGATATTTACGACAATCACAGGATTTAGTCATACATGATTAAAAAAAAAGGCTTTAACAGATTTATTAAAGTTGAAACTAATCCAGTTCTTAATATTGCACTTCACGAGTGCTGCACATTCATTGGTGCAAGCCGGTGCTGCAGCATTGGCCACACACACACTGAGAATTTTGAAAGACTCACCAAAGTGCGTAGGGCACAATGGGTCTTCTTGGAACTACTCACACTCCTCGATGTTGTAAACAAGCAGATAAGCTGCAGCTTATGTAAGTGTCAACAGAATCTTCTCCCCTGGAGGCATCCAGCAGCCTTCTGCACGTTGTTTTTGGCTGCACACCCACACACGAGAAGTTGCCTATAAGCTCTTGCAATTTTTAATCAAATTTTTTTGTATGTAACATGTGAATATCAAACCATAGGGGACTCAAAGCCTCTGCCATATATTCAGATTTCACGGGGCAAACATGCACAAATGTGAGCAGGTGTCAGAGACAATACATCTCAGCGCAGGAGGCATCACTTACAATCGTAAAGCTTTCACTCTGAAGCCATGCTGTGGGGGCCTGCAGGTCACCTCTGACGGATTAGATGTCACACCAACAGTAAACGTCTCCATGAAACCGTCGGTCCTGTCACGCTCGGAGACATCAGACGTGGTAACGTCTTCCAAACCCTCATAAGCTGTGTGTTGTGACACACCGCTGTGACTTCAGTGACAAAAACAAGTATCCTGACTCCACTGGTTAGATGGGTACCGATAGGGATTTCCCTATATGTTGTGTCTTTTATTAAAACGTTTAAATTAAGTCCGATGTTCTAAAACTCTGTCGATAAATAAAAAATATTGTTTGATACAATGAGAGATAATGCCAGCAGTTTGGTTCAGTTGGCGAAAGAAACAGCTTTTTTTTAAATCATCAAATGAGTTTAACACAGACACGCAATATTTTATCAGCCCATGTGAGGCCTAACAGGGTGAGGGATTCTTTGTCATGAGTGTTTATGTTGTCACGGATCGCTTTATGTGAGCTTGTTGGTTTGACGTATTTTGTTTATTATGTACAAATGAGTGTTATGTAGATTATGTGGCTGCAAGACAGATTTACAACAATAAAGTTAGTTAGGTAGTGTTAAAAAAGTCTGAAGCGTGCCCCTCAATAACCATCCTTCTTGGATTATTTAATAACACCCAATTTTATGACTGCGGGAAACTATATGGATTTCTTGTTTTATTTCTAGTCTCAGATCCTTTAAATGCAAAAACAAATCTCTTGATATGACTGTTAGACTAAAGATTTGTCAAAGAGCTTTTTTTACCAACAGAAAAGTGTACAGAAGGAAGGGTGCTCAGCAGATCAGGTAAAAAACGTTTTTTGTAATCCTGGTTTCTAAGAAGGTATATGGTGCACTTCCATAGGTTTGCTTAAGCTCAGTAAGGCATGTGGGTGTTGCACAACAGTACCAGACAGCCAGGATACAGCAAATCCAAACTACTCGTCTTTCCTCGAGTGTGAGCAACCTGCCCTGGAGTAACATGTAGGAACAGGTATCTTAAAAGGAAAGCTTCGGTCATTGAACCGTTACAGTTTACACAGACAGCATTTAAAGCTATCTCAGCGCATATGCAGTGGTGCATGTGTGTGTGTGTGTGTGTGTGTTCACCATTTGTATTCCCATAATGAAGACACAAAAGCCACCAACCTCCTTTTTCTTTTTTTAAATTCAAGTTTAATTGCATTCTCATTACTTTGCAAATCTCTGGAGGTTAAAGTGAAAATCAATGGTGAAGGAATTGGCTGCTTTGTCTTGGTGAAGTGTGGTTTTTGCACATGACTGAACTGGGAAGATAATCAATCCACTGGAAGACTGGACCCCTTGTATGGTGGCCACTTAGCGGGTCTATAAACAAATGCAAGCATGATTTTTATTGTATTAATGGTGTACCGAGTGCGATGAAGAGTATATGATTCATACAGCAACATTTTTTGGCAGTTTTGTGCTTCATTGGTGGAATATTGAATAATTGATCGCGGCAATTTGGACCGGAGACGCAGGATTTGACTTTGAGCGTGAACTCAATGATGTCAAAGTTAATTGTTCCATCAGCCAGAGCCTGTGCCTGGATAGGCCTCAATGAGCATCACATACACACTGCACATGTCTGCGTTACATATACTGTAACCTGCACTGCTATCAGCATTCCCACACTTTCACACCGACTCATTTCCATATAGATAAGGCACAGAATGGAAGTTAGGTACTAACGGAGAGGGCAAGAGCAAGAGCAGGCTGGAGGAATAACGAATGTGGGCGCAGGATAGCGAATTATTTACGAACGTTCGATAAGGCGCATTGGAGAAAGAAATATGGAATGGGGGGGGCAACAGAAATTAAAAAGAAAAAGCAAGATGCAATACAGGAGAATCTGTATCGAAACCAAAGCCACTGGAGTGTGTCCACGCTCAGAAAACACCAGGGAGCACGAGAAGCTTCCAGAGCAATCGTTAAAACAGAATATATTTATACCAAGAAGTCCGGCGCACACCAGCCAGCCGCACTGCAAACAGAAAGTCCTACATCTGTCAGAATTAATGCAGCCTAGAAGGTGGCTGCACATTCACCCGTGTCCTTCGTTCATTAGTCGGAGCTCATTTGCAGAGAGAAAATAGTTTCCTAATAAAAAAACCAACAACCTTGTGACAATAAATTGAGAGTGAAAGCAAAGTTGTAATTGCCTAACAACCTTTGAAAAACCCAATCAAACCACATACACGAACAGCTGTTTGTGAGAAAGTAAGACTGTCTTACAATCTTACACATTGTTCATGTATTGAGGGGTAATGCATCATGCGTATGACATGGAATTTACATATTCAGCCCATTGATGGGGGAGAACCGGCAACAGAAAATGTATTTGCTCACATCTTTATATCTGCACCCATTCCTCTCCACGGAGATGGCCGATACCCAGTAATGGGCTATGTGGCTAAAGTTCCCTCAAAAGTCATTAGGCATCCAAGAAACAACTGTGTGGCTGATTATTCTTACTGCTCTGCCACTCTAATGTTTGCCCAGGCCCTGAACCTTCATCTCCCCCGCTGGGCTTTTCTCCAGTTACTGAGTAAATCAACTGGTGCATGCTAATTGGTGTGTCTTTATCCCTGTGGCAAAAGGAGGACCAGTATGGGTGTGCATGCATGCATGTGTGTAAGTGTGTGTGGGTGTGTGTGTGTGTGTGTGTGTGTGTGTGTGTGTGTGTGTGTGTGTGTGTGTGTGTGGAGGTGAATACCATCTTCCTTCTAATGTGGAATGCGTTTAAATAAAACACTTTTCTCAAAGAATCCCCAGTAAGGGTGCTTTTGAAAATGACACGGTAGTTTGGCCAGGAAACGTTTTATCAATCAGTCACCGTCGATGGTGAAGAAGCTGTGCTTGTCGGCATTTCTGAGAAACCAACTTTTAGTGGCTTCCAACTCTCTTTCATCGCCTGTATAGTGTTTGAAGCAAATAGCATTACGCAGGTGTGAAAAATGATTCAAATATTAAAATATTCATTGCATGCAGCAACCCAGAAGTTATCATTAACCTCTGGATGGAGGTGCCACCTGTGATTCAAGCTATCATCAGCGCCATAATCTGTATCGTGTATGTGGCTGGATTGAAAGTCAAGTGAAGTGATCACAGAGAGAGTCAGCGGTCACAGAACTGAGCTTCACCCTACAAACCGAGAGAGCGCATAATCAGCCGGTTTTTTTTCTTTCAACTAGGCTAGCTGTTTCCCCTGTTTTCAGTCTCTATGCTAAGCTAACCACCCGTTACTAATTAAACCAAAAAATATCAGGTGGAATCATCACAATTAAAACAATCCGTCTTACAATTTATAAAGCATTTGGTTGAAATGAAATCAATTGGCAAACTTTTTTTTTTTTTTAAATGACAATAAATCACAAAAGTAGACTTTGCACACGTACACAACATAAAGACAGAATAAAGGGAGGCCCTCAAGGCATTATTTGTTATTTCTCAGCCACCGCGGCCCATCAGAGCTGGTAGGATGAAGGTGACGAGGGAACGAATTCCCTGTTCACCTCTCCGTCCCGTGGGATTAAATGAGATGTCACCCCAGGTCCAGATGATAACCACTCCTGACACTCCACTCATCTGAATTTCAAGTGAAGGCAAAAAGGGACAGAACTCGCTTCGGGGAGAACGGGTTATTCTGGAAGGAGAGACCATGGGTCAGTAGACTGATTTGATAAAAGGTAAGAAGTGCCACGATAAAATAAATACAGCCACGAAATTACATTTTAGATCCGACGCCGTGAATACACAGACGCAGGTCTGAAGAAAAGGGAATTGGTGGAGAGCAAACGAGTCATGTTATTGACATTACAGTGCAGAAATAACCACAGTCCCCACAACATTCTCATTTAAAGCACAAACTGGGGGCGTTTACATCCTTGACCTGTCCCTTTTTCCCTGGTTGTTGCCTGGGTTATGGCTGATTAGATGACCTGAATCCGTGTGTGACCTCGAGGGATCCACCAGGGCAGGCTGATGGATTCACACTTCAGTTACTCGATAAATACACACCGGAGCACTCGGAGGAAGGGACATAACCCTTCACTTGACTGTCAAAAGGAGGACCGACTGATAGCTGGAAGTAGACAACTGAGAGGAGGAGAGACAGCTAGAGATTGAGCGAGAAAGGAAGATTTAAAGAGCGGTAGATATGTTAGATCTTGTTTGTTTACATACAAAAAGAAATGGGTGAAAAAGGGACACATTGTCGATTCACAGGGTTGTTTCCTTGCACGTAAATTGACAATGTGTTGATTTTGCACTCGTTACGACCGGCTCGGAAGTCGCAACATAAGGAGGGACACAACACCAAGTTAGATTCAAAAACCAAAAGGTGACAGTTTATTACAGGACACGAAACAAACGTAATGTGCCAATCCAACTGAAGACCAGGGTCTGGTGCCAGGCAGATGAGAGAGAGCGAGAGCGGAGCAAGGAGGTGCTTATAATAGGTCAAACCCACATCTTCATCCAGGTGCCCTCAATCACTCATCAGGGAGCTGCACCTAGAACTCATAGACATAGAATACACACATATGCACACACACACATATGCACAAACATTCACAGCAGGACATAGAATTATACGCAACACACTTTGGATTTGTACAAATTAAACAAGCTAGACATAAAGTGTGAATTAGTGAGTGTTAGAGGTGCTGAAAGGTGAATTATTTAACGGTTGTGCACAACCAGGATAGCTGTTTCCCCCCGTTTCCGGTAGTCTATTTATGCTAAGCTAACCAGCTAGCTAGCGACAGCTTCATAGTTACCATACAGAAAAAAAAGAGTCTCGGTGGATCGCACAGAGAAGAGGCAGGGATAGAGACAGTGACAGGGAGTCAAAGAGTTGGTAATGACCAAGACTCCCCAGCACGGCTAATAAGGACGTTTTTTTCCTGAAGCACCAGCGTGTGTACAGAAAGCTCTACCACCTTGGCGCTCCATTCCTTGGAGATTATCCTCACACTATCTCAGCTTTTACCTTTTTCTCCACACTACATCCACCTTCTGTGAACTAGTCCCACCGGCGCCTTGTAGTTTAACATTCGCACGCGGATTTAAAAGCATTTCCCTGCAAACGTAGACCCCTGCTTTGACCTTTCCGTTCCGTTCCTTTAATATGCCGTGCTGACAGACGAGATTTATGGATCGAATGAAAGATTGAAAACTGCAGCCTGATTTGCGCTGGAATGCTCAGATTCCCAAGTGGTTGGCTTAGTGTGATATAGGTTAGAGTCTGATTTTGGATCCTTCCTGGTAGGTCTCTGTGAGTCCTAGTATTCATAGAGAGGAGCTTTCAGTCTTCTCTGCTGCTGACAGCTCTGATAAGAGCCTGAGTGGACCTGAGGGCAGAGCAGGCAGGAGCTAAGTGGACAGGACAATGCGTCTCTTTTTACTGGCTAAACATGCACTTTGCCAAAAAAGAAGTTCAGTATGAATTCATATATTACGGTGTAAAATCCATATTATTTTTGTATCTACACAAAATTTGCCTATTACAGGCAGGTGTTATTATCTGAGATTAGAAGTCTGTTCAAATCATGCAAATTTTATCAGCCCTACTGACTCTTGGGTCAAAGAGTCAGTGACTTACTGACTTACTCAGGTAGGTGCCTGACTTCACCTTGAGTCACAGTGTCAGTTTGCCTTTTCTGAAGGTTATTATCTCACAAAACCAATCCATTAAATTAGCCGTGGTTGTTGCGTTGTTGCACACAGTACTCATGATGCCATGATGTTTTCCAATTTGGGGGATACAAGGGTTTAAAGCTTGAATAAACTCCCAGCCATTACAAGTGGCGGCCAGCTTATTTCATTTTTTCACCTCCACTGGGCTTCGGTACTCATCCCCATGTCCTCATGGGAGAGCGTCGAAGCAGCTGCTTTTTTAGCAACGTTTTTTTTTTTTTACTCATCCACTTCGGCTCTACTTAACAGGTTAATACTGTTAATAATACAGTATATCATTAATTGTACATACAAGGCACAAGAAAAAAAAAAAACGACCTATTAATAATCAATTCAAAGGATTATTTGTCATTTTGCTGAAGTGTAAAGATGGTGATCTTTATTTATTCATGTATTAAGTGATGTGCAAAATGGCAGACTAATGCTTATATAATGGCTAGTTTAAATGCAAGACTAAACAATTCAAACAGCCATGGGCCTGTAATACTTTCTTGAAAACAGTGCTGCAGGGATGAACGTACTTTTGTAGGCCAACCCAATAATTTAGATAATGGGATTTCTCTACTGTGAATGCAATTGGCAAAAGTAAAAACGCTAACGCTAAAGCTATAGGCTATGAACGAACTACACCACGGTCGCATGAGCAAGAGTATAAACAAAACGAGGCTGTAAAGCCGGACTAGTCAACGTGATGAGGTATAGCGGTCTCATTTAGCCACTTGTCACCTTTTTCAAGACGCGTTAAAGCTTACAAATTAATGTGGGGGGTATTAACAAAACCCCATTCAAAACCCCCATTGCTACGCAGGCTACATAACTGAAGTTGCAAAACAGAGTACTTATTTTAACCTAAACCAGAATCTTTCACTCAACCAAACCAAGTACCGGTAGTTTTGTTGCAGAAACCTAAGTGAAGTCAAGGGGCAGGCTTCCCAGTGCGCTAAAAAGTGATGCCAAGGAGTCCCGACCAAGCGGATGTATGTGACGGTTTGGGGATGAGAACGGGTTGGTTGTTTCTAATCCTCTGAGGGTGTGTACTTTTAATAAGCTAATTCACTGATGCACCAAATACATTTGTGGTTCGTAGTCCTGCAGGTGTGTTTCTGCTCCCAGTCCCAAACAGAATGCTGTGCCATGGTCTATGAGCATTGCCTTCAAAGCATTTTAATGATACTTTTGTGAATATACTGTTCTTGGGGGACCAAGCAGCTAAAGTCACACATAAAAAGACTTCGCCAAAACTTTGACTGCAAAGAGATGAAAAGTGGAAATTATGCGGAAATGTAGGGGGACGATAACGAGACTGCCTGACAGAAACTTCAAACGCTACAGTGAGATAGAAAGAAGACGGGACTGAAACCAGTTGATACTTTGGGATCAACGAGTGGAACGACAAGAGTAAAAAGACTGAGAAAAGACAAAAGGGAAAGGAAGAAGTGCCTTAAGCTCTGCCTCAGATAAAGCCTAGGGCATAGAGCCCGAGTAAGTAGACCTTCTGGGAAACAAAGAGTCGAGAGAGGAATGTTAAAGTACGACTTCATGTCCATTTCTTTTCTGAAGAAAGACAACAGAAAACACAACAGTCATAGGGAGACATGCCAGCTGGCTCAGAGCGGAGGCTAGTGCACGGGTAGCCTGGAGACTACGTCACATTAAATTATACGTGTTCCTCCTGGACATGGCAGCCGTCACAAGTCATTTAGGGGAGACTGTCCGTCTCATGAGCAGCCCTGTGACATTTCCATTTGTCACATGACAGCAAATCTACAGGCCAAAGCATGGGCCGCAGACACGGCCATTGCTTGAAACATGGTGTCGTCAAAATGCTTTTTTTTCTTCTCCCTCACGATAGAGCGGCAGCGAGAGGCACGGACAGAGAAATAGAAACGGAGTTGAAGACAGCGAGCCAAAGAGATTCAGAGAAAGATGGTTACGCAACAGGGGATTGATGGGAAAGAAACCAAAGGGCAGCACTAAGTGTTCTTGACTGGACAGAAGATGTGAGGGGAGGATGTGTGCATGTATGAATGGATGGATGGATGAATGGATGGATGAATGGATGGATCGATGAATCGATAAACGGATGGATGGGAGAGCAAACTGGAGGCTATAAAGGTGAGATCAGAGGACCAATAGTGGAGACGAGTGACACATAACTGGGAAGTCCAATTGCTCTATACGTATGCATTCAGCGGGGAGCCGTTAGCCCTGGATAACCGATTGCATTTCAAATGAAAAATGAAGTAAGGGGGTGATCAAAAGGGACCAGTTATTGATATGTGGACCTTAATGAGTGAGGCAGAGACTGGAAGGCTCTTGCCCCGCGGTGTAGCTCTATACATACACACGCCTAATGCAAGCCCAGCATTAGACGCAGAAATGCGCGTCCTATTCAAATGATGATTCTAATGCTGTGGATTGGGTCTTTCATAAAACCACTACGTTTTAATCAATTGCATTTTGATCAACCGACCGGTGACAGTTGCGGGCGGCGAAGCTCAGGCCTAGTTAGCTTTTGGCACGTTTTCTAAAACCGGGGCATTTGGATTTAACTGCAGCGGCTGCCAAACGTCAAATCGTTGCCAAAAGACATTAAAGTTGAATTAACCAATTAGAGCAGCCGTAAAAGAACAGGAAGCTGGCAGGTGAATAGTCAGAGCGTGCAAAGTGAGCTCGCCAATAAAGGAATTTAGAGAAATGTGGACAGATACGTAGGATTTCACAGGCATTTAAGCGGCGAGAGAAGTAAAAAAACCATATCACAGACAGATGTTAAAATGCAGGCAGGTAGGCAGAGGCCATCAGCTGGATGCTGACTAACACTGAGTTGTCTGCCACTGCGACATCACTGATCCGACCATAATTATTCATTAGCCCCCTAACACACAGATCTGACATCCTCCCCCCCCAGGTGCTTCTCAAACGTCTCCATTCGTCTCCGTCACTGTCAGGGACTGTGAGTGTGTGTCTACTCCGATTTACAGGGTGAATGGAAGTCAGATTATGCTATGTTCATTCCACAGCACTCCTCACCATTATCATTAAATGTAAAAAAAAAAAAAGATTTCAGCCACCAGAGCATGACATTAAGAATAACTGAGATTTCCGCAGTGAGACGCCAATGCACTCAAATAGCCTGAAACATATCAGCTTGTTAGAAACCAGTTAACATGAGCACTCAGTGCTGAGGAACGCAGGCTGGGAAAGCAATAGGCTGCAGCGGGTCGATGGTGTGAAATCCTATTAGGCGTTATTAGGCTGAATACCCTCAAGGCTTTCTCACACATGCTGGAACTCCTACTAATGGGCCCTCCGAGGTCAGGCGTTATAATCAGAGTTGAACAGCATATACAAATCAATCACACGGTGTCGCTGGAGCTGAGAGATTGACCGTTTAGCACAAAAAGGTGCTTTGGTGTACGTGTGTGGACGACTGCTGCGTGTGTGGATAAGTCATCACCATCACCACCCTCATCACGAAGGGATTCTGCTCCTGGTTATTACTTCTAGAAACAACAAAAGATGTGCACAGCAGCAGATATCGTAAAGAAGGTTTAAAGAGGGAGACAAGACATGGATACCATTTCCAATAAGGTTTAATGAGGTTTAATGCAAATAGGGAAAAGTAGACTTTAATGGTCTCTTCACATCACACAGGAGCCACGTGGGTATTTTGGAGACGGAGCTGAGAGGAAACTAACTCGGATGATGACACTGATGCAAGGGAACGGAGTTGGAGGTGAGGAGGGAGAGGGCACGAGGGAATGAGACAGAGGAGAGCTTTGAAGCCCAGAAGGAGGTGCGGTGTCAGTGTAAATTGGAGGGGAGGGAGGTAGATAGAGATTAAGGGCCCAAAAGAATAAAAAAAAAGACGTGTGGGAGGAGGAGAAATGAGGGAGAGAAACATAAGTGATATGACGGATCACTCTGGATGGTAATGTGTGTGCGTACAGTACGCGTGTGTGTGTGTGTGTGTGTGTGTGTGTGTGTGTGTGTGTGTGTGTGGAGGTGGGGGGCAGTGAAAAAAGAGGAGAGAGATGCAGCACAAATGAGAGGGTGAGTGGCATAAATGGAGAGTGAGAGAGAGAGAGAGAGAGAGAGAGAGAGAGAGAGAGAGAGAGAGAGAGAGAGTGAGGGAGAGAGAGAGAGAGTGAGGGAGTGGGTGCACAGAGGCTCATGTGGGGGGATGAATACAGCTGTGCAGAGAGACAGATGCACAAACAACAAAACAACCAGCACTAGCCCCCACACACACACACACACACACACACACACACACCAGGACCAAATGATTGAGGCAACTGAGGTTCGTCTTTCAGATCGAAGAAACGCCGGGATTTAAATCACTGATAGTCGAAGGAGGAGGGAAATCTCAGCCACTCGCAACATTTGGGGCAGCGGAAGACAAGAGTGGGGGAGGAAACAAAGAGAAGTGGAGTGACCCGAGGAAACAGGTAGGAGAAAGAGACCAAACCTAAGAATGAGAAAATTGTGGGTATCATTAACAAAAATGTATTGTATAAAAAGACAAAATGCAAACTATTTCTTTGCGAAGGTAAAGAAAGGAAATATATTATGACTCAATATATTACTCCCGAGTTAGTTGATGCATGGCTTAAAGGAAAGAGTTGATGGGAAGTGTGGCCTAAAGGAGTAATGAGATAACGGAGAGGGCATGCATAAACCAACACAAATAATCGTCTGGAGCGATAAACAAGAAAATGAGGGACAAATGTGGTGGCATGAATTAATCAACAACTGGCATGCGTAGAAAAACAACCCTAATGACATTCTATGGCTCTTTAACTTTCATTATGGCCGTTCGAAAAGCAAGCGCCGCAGCATCACTCAAACCGGCAGCGCTGTGTTAATAATACATTACATCTTTAGTGGAAATCCTCTGCTGAGGTTCTGGGGAACGTGTGGATGTAATGGGAACGGCTGGAGACGAATGAGAGATTTTGATTATCCAATGAAAGTAAGACGTAATCAGGGCTAAAGTCTATTGCTGACAGTGAGATTTATCTGTAAGAGGAGTAACGACTAGATAATGGGGAATCCTTGATGAGTTGAGACTGGATTAGTTATAAGAGGGGGGGGGGGCTTTGTGAATAAATCATGTGGTCGCAGCCACATTAATCAGCAGGTGACAGACTTTAACACACACTTGAGTGCATGACGCACACACAAACGAGCATGTTAACAGGTAGGTAGGTCTTATCTAGATACTGCCTCCATCTCTTTCTGTATTCTTACTAATGAATGCATATAACGGGGAGGGGGAGGGGGAGGTCGATACACGGTTGTTGTTTTTTGTAGCGCATTTTCCACAAGTGTGAGGGCCGGGGGGAGGCACAGTTTTATAACATTAAAGGGTGAGAATGAACATCTGCTGTGCCGCTACGTTTCCCCCGAGTGTTTGGGAATCACGCTCGGTGAGGTGCTGCCACCTCATGGTGAAACGGTGCCATCCCCTGTGATGTGACGGGTTCTTTACCTTTTCTGTTTGTCACGTCTCCCCGAGCACAGCTGCTGTGACCTCTGACCCCGCCGATCCACAATGTCTGTCCTGCTGCACGTGCTGCTGACCCTCTGCCTGACCGTCACACACGGGTGAGAAAAAAAAAAAATGGTTGAAAACACATTGATATATTCATTCCTCAGCTCGTGTTCTGCTCCAACTTTTATGGTTCCCTCTCTGTCCCTCTCTTTGTTTTTCCTCAGTGGTTGTACGTATTCTAACAACCACTGGGGAGAATGGAACGACTCTCAGCTGCAGCCAACGATTCAGAAGCTGATGAAAGGATACAACCGCTACCTCAGACCTAATTTCAATGGTAGGAATGAGCTTGAGTGAGTGTCTCATTGAGTTTGAGTCGATGCAAATGTGTTGTGTGTGTGTGTGTGTGTGTGTGTGTGTGTGTGTGTGTGTGTGTGCGTCCCTGACTGCAAACAGACTCCTTTCCAAACCTCCCTGTGTCTCTGTCTTTGATAGAGGGCCCTGTGGAAATTGGAATGAGTCTCGACATCGCCAGCATCGATGCCATCTCTGAAATCAATATGGTACACCCGTCTCCTGACTGTGTTTTGTGTGTCAGTGGGTGACTGAGTGTGCGCTGAAGAAATTAATGAATTGAAAAATTCTTTAAAAAAATCTTCTTTACATCTTTACTTTTTAGGACTACACCGCAACCATCTTCCTCCGTCAGCGCTGGAGGGACTCGAGGCTCGTGTTCCCCGGAAACGAGAGCGTCAGCGTGGACGGCCGCCTCGTGTCACTGCTGTGGATCCCCGACACCTTCATCCCCGACTCCAAGCGCTCCTTCCTGCACGACGTCACGGTGGAAAACCGCCTCATACGCATTTTCAGCAACGGAACCGTTCTCTATGCCCTACGGTACAGGTTGACGTATATTGATTTCCCATTTACTGACATTTGATAAATGCTCCAACAGAAATGAAAGGGTGGAAGGAGGAAGGAGGGGAAGGAAAATCTACTCAGGTTTTGCTTTACATTCCAAGCTGTTTCTATGATTGTCGTGGTAATCAAGCATGAATTCGCCTTGGGTTGTACTAAAAAAAGAAAAAAAGGCACTTATGTATCATCACTCAGTCATATAACTTGAGGGAATGCCACTGAATTTCTGTATTTTTCATGGCCTTCAAAACTGTACACACTGTGTTAGGGAGCGCCCTACGGCCACAGTCTGATCCGTCATGTCGCACTGATGCAGAACTGGAACGCTTTATTGAGGACAGAAAGGGCAGTGTTGTGCAGGATGTTCCCAATTTAATATTATTTTGAATCATAGGTGCAGTCTGATTTTATAAAGCTGATTATATAAATTAGTTTTTTACAGTAGATCCAAGTTGTCTGTGTTTGTCAATGAAAAAGCTGCTATGTTACTTGTTTTCTAATGTATTTAGCATGTTTTGGGTTAGAACACTATGATATCCATAAGTGAGTAATATATCCCCACTTTCATTGAATTGCAACAAGTCTGCATCATATACGCAATTAATGCACGTCTTTGATCTGCTGATATTTGCCCGGTGGGGAGACTAGTTCACTAGTTATTAACAGCCCGGTCGTACATGAACGGAGTAACAGTGTTGTTGTTTTTTTCGATCTTGCTGTGATTACACAACAGCATCACGGCTACGATAGCCTGCAACATGGACCTGACCAAGTACCCCATGGACAGACAGGTGTGCACCCTGCAGCTGGAGAGCTGTGAGTACCTGTGAGCTCCATCAAGTGTGGACATTCATCACCATCATCATGTCACCCTGCTCATCACCATTTTCATCATCATCATCATCAGTGTAGTGAGTATCAAACTGAAGAGACAATGTTAACATTAGCAGGTCAGCAGGCCTTAATTTGTGTGTGTGTGTGTGTGTGTGTGTGTGTGTGTGGTCAGGGGGCTACAACCTGCAGGATGTGGTGTTCTACTGGACCCGAGGGAATGATTCAGTGAAGGGTCTTGACATTCTGCGGCTGGCTCAGTACAGCGTGGAGAGCTACTACACATCGGTGTCAGAGGCCGTGTACGAGACAGGTAGGACACTTCAACTCCCAGAATCCACCCTGACACGCGGAGCTTATAAACAAGAGAACACATCCGATACATCACCTTCAAAATCTCGTCTCTTCACGCAGGACAATACCCCAAGCTGGTGTTGCATTTCGCACTGCGTAGAAACGTGCTGTTCTTCATCTTGGAGACGTACGTTCCCTCCGTCCTGCTGGTGGTTCTCTCCTGGGTCTCTTTCTGGATCAGCCAGTCCTCCGTTCCAGCTCGGACCTGCATCGGTCAGTACCAGATCTCTCACTGCAATGCAAAGTGTTATAACGTTGGTACATCCGAGTGCATCCATTTGAATTATTATCGTAAAGAAAGTTAAGTATTGATTTGCTGTATGACCTTATGTATGACTCCATAACACACTGATGCACAGACACAACATGGTCAGGCAGATATGCACAAAGCAGATACAATATTTTAATGTAATATACAACATTTTCAAAATTGAAATATGAAGACGTTGAACTTAATCACTCAACTAATAACTTCAACAGTGTTGTGTTTACAGATTATTAAATGAAGGAGTCAGCTGTCCTGCATCTATGAGACTATAGATATCAATATATCATCAGCAGCAACCAGTTCAACACAATTTGACCCTCATATAAAAGAGCAACAGCAAAGGAAAAAACAATAACGATACCAATACATGGATTAGAGGTTCATCCACCACCGTACATTATGAAAACAACACTGTGATGACGTATTTTCCAGGAGTAACAACAGTCCTGACAATGACCACACTGATGATGGGCGCCCGCACTTCCCTGCCCAATGCCAACTGCTTCATCAAGGCCATCGACGTTTACCTGGGAATCTGCTTCACCTTCATCTTTGGCGCACTGGTGGAGTACGCCTGCGCCCACTTCTACACCATGCAGCACCACACCATCGAGGACCTACACAGGGTGAGGAAAATGTTAACATTCAAATATAAAGATAAAGGGAACTCATTCAAAGATAATAAATAATAGATAAATAAAAAACATTGTGATCTGTTCGTCTACCAGGAGCTTCAGAGGGAGTTCAATGAATCCAACGGGAACGGCTCCATCCACATCGTCAGGTCCACCCAACCGAACCAGTCCCTGATGATCGGCTCCACCGCGGAGGAGCCCGCGGAGCAGTCGGCCAACAGTCACACGAGGAACAATGCTGGAGCCAAAGAGAAGGCGCCAGGACAGGGCTGCAGCCCGTCTTCGGTGAAGGCCGCGTTGTGTCGGGTGGTGTCCGTCTTTGTCGTGGAAAACCCGTACGACATTGACCGCCGCTCTCGCAAAGTTTTCCCCATGGCATTCCTCTTTGTCAATATCCTCTACTGGCTTTACTATCTCTTTCTCTGAGCGCCGGTTTCTGAGTTCACTTCCTGAAGCTGCTATACCTCCTCATTTGAGACCCCGATACCAGTTGCCACTGCCTGGATTTAAGCTGATCATACAAGCTTTTTTGTATCACATGAATAAAACCTCTTTGTCCCACAGACAGGGCGGCAAAGTGATGAAAAAAAAGTTAGGAACCAGAAAGTCTTCTTTGTAGCACACTCCATATTGAAACCTATAATTGTATGAATGGGTGGCTTCTAACATTTTAACATGTAGAAGTGACGATACAAAGCCTGTATCCGTCTATTTAATTACAATTCCACAGAACAAATGAGGACGAGTTATCTAGTTGTAAACAATAGGCTGCCTGAACTGCATTGAATTGCCTTTATTACGTGACTGCTGTAGATGTGAGTCTTTCTTCTTCTTGTTTTGGCTGTCATACATTGTTTGTATGAAACCATATACTGTATATTTACTTCACAGCATATCATGTGAAATTAAAAGTAACAAGTCAGTGACGGAGAATGCAAAGTATAGGTCTGTGCTGTAACAATTGATTAAAGAGCACCTGTGTGAGAATAAGACACATTTATTATTCCCTTATCCGGGTAGGAGAACAGTAAAGTGCACAAGTCAACCACGGGTTCGGCAGAAGAGTTGATAAAATTACATATGGTGAGGGGTTTCCCCACTCAGAGTATTTCAGTTGTTTTGAATGTGTGCCAAAAAGAGTCAAGTGGATGTAGGATTACGCAGCAGATGATTTTGTTTGCGGTGTAGCACAGCTTCAACCTGAGAGGAGAAGCTTACAACACACTCCATGGCACATAACTGAATACCTCCGACAGGTATGACTAATGATGATGAAGAGAAACAAACGTATAAAAGTATAAAACATAGTAACAGTAGTCTCTGTACAGGCAGAAAAAAACATACTATATGAAAGGCACATTGTGGCTTGAACTACCTCCATCCACTTATTTCGCTAACACATCACATTTCTCACATATAGCACCTTAACAATTAAACATTTCACCGTATGCAACACCGGATGAGAACGCAATCCCTTGTTGCCTTTCCATTGCAACAATACGCAGTGTGCTTTTCAATACACCTTTCTTGGGTCTTACTTGCACAAACTCTTTGCTCTTTCCTGTTTGCCACATTTGAATAAGTGTCGGCAGAGACAATGGAAGTACTTGGCTACACAGACAGTGAGAAGTCCCTTTTCTCACATTGGGAGAAGTCCTTTTAGGAAGACAGAAGAGTAAATATTCAGTGAGATGTACCTCCACCTAGTGGCTGATATCTTTCATTACAGTTTTTCTGTGCTCTGGGTTGTGACGTTATCCTTGGTAGGACTGAACGTCACAAAGACATCCATTTATTCTTTCTCCAGTCCTCTCCATGATGCCGCTCTTAGGTCTCTTTCTTTGACTCCCATTCCTGTGAAGGATGGAACATATGTAGGTGATTTAGTAACAAGGTGGAAATAAGGTCATCATTCCACGAAATACATTTTAAATGATTGCAGTGATAGTAAAAAACGAATAGTAACGAATAAAACAATTTTAGTTATGCCACTGCAATGTAATAAAGAAATGTGCAGGCAAACATGCAAAAAAACATTATATATTAATATTTATGAGACTTACAGAAATGGCAATAATGACAAATATTTTAAATAACTGGAGCAATAAGTTAGACTATACAGCTATCAGTGTTTCGATGAGTTTCTTATAAATTGTTTTTAGAAAAAATAAAACAGAAATAAACTATACACTATTTAGGTTATGGCTGAAAGTGATCCCAAACATCCGTGTGTCGTGACAGAATCCCGTTTGATCATAATCACCCAACATACGCTCACACGTACCAGGCACTTCATTGTGAATGTCCAAAGTGACTGTGTGGACACACGCAGGCCGTCTCTCTATTTGCGTGTGAACTGTGACAACCCCTATTAGATGATGACACATGCTGCTGTGATCCTATCTACCTCCTGGGAAGCCCGAGAGAGAGAGATCTGTCCGTAATGACGGGCTGAGGAACTGTTCAGGAAGTGTCTGTGAGCGTTACCTTGGCCTTCTGCATGACAGTTCCTGAAGAAGCGTAAACAGAAAGAGGTCTCCGACGCATCTCGGCTGCGCAGTTCACTGGCAAAGAATCACTGTAGATATTCTGCGTCTTTTTGCCGGAGGCCTACACAAAAAGGAAAAAGTAAAACAGCAACGTGTGTGAGGGCAGGTGTGCATGTAAAGATAAATAAGTGCGTCTTTCCGCATAGAGCAACAAACGCACCTTAACTGGGGGTTTAGCCTCAACAGGTGCGCCCAGCGCGCCGCCGGCCAGGCTCTTCTTGAGGTTTTCTTGGACCTGAGACAGCCGGGGCTCCAGGTCCACCCTCTCCGCCTCTTTAGCTCGACAGGCCTCCTCCAGCTGGGACACGCGCTTGTTCAGGGACAACGTCCTCCTGTCTGCTCCACAGAAACACAGCGACACACACACAACACAATGAGACACACGAGGAACTGAAAAGGTAGATTTTGTGTTTTCAAGTTCTTCTAGTACAGATTTGGAGTACTTTTACATGACTATTTCAGAAAGACTATTGTACTTTTTACTCTCCTACAGCTATAGATACTACCGGTACTTACTCAAATTAAAACATAAAGAACCTGTGATGAGTTTATAAATTGTGATATATTGTTATAGATTAAACTATATATATGCTACATGCTACATTGTGATGCCTAATGAGCACTTGCCATTCATTTTTCTGCTTCTACTTTTGTACTTTTACTTGTGTTTACAATCTGGTATGCTACTTTTACTCTTCCACCACTTCTGGCAGCATACTATGTGACACTGAAGGAAATAAATCCTAGTTGGAAGGAATTTTCATAACCACGTTTTTGGTTTTAATAATAAAAGCAATTAGATGTTTTATTTATGCCTGTAGGGATGTTGTCTTCTCACACGGCCCTCTAATAATGGAGGTCAGAGTGCAGGGTCAGACACAGAGCAGGAACACAGAACGTGCACTTTATGTTCAAGCCTTCTGATTAAGATGCAGACAAATACTCAACCATCAAGCTGGCAAAATATGATTTTCTAACTCATACTTTTAGGAAGTTAATCAACATGATCGTTAACCAAGGTACATACAGTAGTATGTTCTAGCTATGCTGTTTATTTTGCCGGATATTGCCGTCCCGTCTGTTGGGCTTTGTGTCTCATTACCGGAGGCCGTCTTCAGCTCCTCCTTCAGCTCTCTCTTCTCCTTCCTCAGGGTCACGAGTACATTCCGTATCCCATCCCTCTCACTTTCCAGCTCCTCTTTCTCCTGCAAGTAGCGCTTGGCATCCTCTTCCGCTCGCGTTTTCCCATACCTTCCATATTGGTTGGCGTCTGGGTAGAGATGTCAGAAGGGAGCAAAGGTGAGCAGGGGTTAAATGTGCAGGGGTTATGGGAAGGAGACAAAACATCTCACGGCCGTCTTTCCGTCTGTCCTTATTAATGTCACACTCCTCGCTGGAGGAGCGTGACGCCACTTCCACAACTTGCATGAAAGCGTAGCACACAATTTCAAACCTATCTTTCATAATTCAGACAAAGAATTATGGGAGGAAACACAGATACGATGCATGAATAACAAATAAACACACACACTCCTGCAGAGGGAGAGGTCAGGAGGCAAGAAAAGCGGATCTAATGCGAGTGTCCAATAAATCTCAGGTTACATCCTGAAGCTTTCAGCCATGGCGAGCGCTGGCTCTTTGATGTGTCAGAACGTCACAGCGAAGGCCTGTGAAACAGCACCGAGAGAGGAGCACTGAGACAGCCGACCACGCCGATATCACGTTCCCAAACTCAGGACGCTCATCTCATTTTGATTTTTTTTGGGCCAACTGACACAACGGAGCAAATGGGGGAGAGGCGAGTGAAGAGATTATGGACGGAAAGGGAGAAGAGGAAAAAAGGGAAATATTGAGCCGGATAAAAAGCTCAAAGTTTATGACTGTCTGTCAGTCATAAAGTCTGAAAGGATTGTATGACGAGTGTAAGCTACAGCAGGAGTAGAGCTTTGCAATCCTGTGTGACACACAACTATATTAAGAGGTGCCATCTGTATTATTCTTATTTCCCTCCAAGGACAGCAGGCTGCTCCCCTTATTTGTATTTATTTGATTCTTGAGAGGGGTGGGAGGCTGAAAAGATACTTTTTAAAAACATTTGGCCCTACTGTATACACATACATCTCAGCTGTCTGTGCATGATATTGTGTATATTTAAGATACAAATGTACATGTGAAACTGATTGTGGATCCATCATAATGCCTTTGATACAGTACGGGTCATTGAAGTGCCTCACAGCTATTGGCTCAGTGTGGCTGATGGTGTGCAATCAACATTCCTCACCATTATCAAAGCGGTTCTACAAGGATCACTTTTTGGTTCTCTTTTCTTCACACATTATATTAATAACCTGGGCATGACTGTTAATGTAACTGTTGGGAGATTTGGGTGTGTAATGCTCAAGCAGAGATGAGGAGGGGGGGGCTACAGATTTCTGGCAAGCTCACTTCTTTCTAACGGCACACCCAAAAATATGTTCCACTGCTGACTCAAGTGACATCACTTGAGTCAGCATCTCTAACCCATAGAAATGAGAAACACCGTCTCCTTTTTCATTCATAGAGCACTAATTCTAAAATGCAGAACTATGTCAATGACCTTCTGAAGCATCAGTTACTTTTACCCCACATGCTGCTTTTAGAAATCCGTAGAATGAAGACCATCCCAGCGGAAAGAGGCTTTTAGTTTCTCTGCTCTTTACAAATGGAATAACATTTAGAATACTTTTGGGCTTGGCATAAAATATGTTTCCCACAGTTTGTCTCCATCATTGAACCACCAGTTGATTGTGACTGTTCTACTTGATAACCTTGCCCTTGCCATCACTCAGTTTCCACTGCATAAATAAAAATGTCAATCTATCAGTATATTTCATGAGAATAGGCTCAGCACCACGGGAGGAACGGCAATGTTACTTTGGTAAACCGACTAAACATACTTACTGGAGCCCGTTCGTTTGAGGGAGACCAAAGGCTTGGTTCTGTCAGAGTCGCTGCTGGAGAAACTTGAGCGCCGTTTCCCCTGATTCCCAGACTGCTGCCTGTGGTTCTCCCCTGACTGGGTGGAGTAGAGAGGGGTTAGAGGGGACATGACAGATGTGGGAGGATGCAAAGAGAAGGATGACGACGGAGGGGGGAAAAAAGAAAGCAAAGTTTGTATATTAGGCTAAGCAATAGACTTATCTTCAAATGTATTGGTTTGAGACGTCTGAGGTGTGAGATGTTTGTGGCTCTAGGTGGTGAGAGGCATGTGTTTAAGTGCATGTCAGTGGGGTTAAGAAAGGAGTTTACAGGCTGTAAAACTGCCATGACCTCTTGCCTTCCTGTCACCAGTTTGATCAGTCTCTTTTTTTTTCTCTCCCATGCCCACACACTGCTTTTTCTTTGGCCTACAAAAAGCCGTCATTGATGAGCATGTAACAGAGCACTGTCTGTGTGTTCGGGTGACTGAAATGGAGTGTCATTTTCAGACAGCGACAGTCCCCAACAGCTGCACACACACACAGACATGCAGCTTCTAATCTTGTCGCATCAACGTAAGGAATAAGTCATGAGGTTTAACTGAATAAAAAAAAAAAACGTGTGTGAGCACATGCGTCCCACCTGCATGTCCTCATTAGGGACCTCATCATATGTTCTGGAGTCTGTGTAGGTGCTGCTGGAGGATGTGGCCCACCTAGGAACAGAGAAGAAGGAGAAATGAAATCTGCACAGGGACTAAACATCATGGCATTGGTCAGTGGCCTTGCTTTGACCTCGTCTAAGTATTCAGACTCCTCCCCCCCCCCCCCTCCCCCTTCTGTCTCACTCACAGGAAGGAATGCCGCGCAGCGTTGCGGATGTTAGCGATGGTTTCCACGTCAACGTAGTCGTAGTGCAGTGACTCTGGATCTGTCGCGGAGCCCGTCTCTGCCAAGAGGACGCCGAGCCACCTCCCGAGTTCCTCAGAGCTGCTAGCCTAAAAAGAGAAGGGACACATCAGCTTTGAGTTTCCACACTAAAATGCTCTGTAGAGCTGAGACGAACTGCAGGGTGCCGTGGTAAGTCTCTGTGGGTTCGTCACTAAAAGCGACCCCCAAGTCATTTGACCTATTGTCGAAATAAAAACAATGATTAGTGCAGCTTTAACTAAGCAACACATGCTCGGTATTTCACCTCCAGAGCAGCCACCTCCGAGCAGTTCCGTATGATTCGGAAGGCAAAGGGATGTTTGGGTCCCAGGCCCGGGACCACCTCGCAGCCGTGGAGAGGAAGTGAAGGCAGGAAGGTCCGAGCGTCTCCTTTGTCGTTGTAGAAGTGCAGGGAGCCTCTGCACACACAGCACCACTGCTCCCGCCACACCTGATTCACCAGCACCGACACGTAGCCTGCACGGTGAGGAGGGAAATAATGAGCGAAGAATGAAGAAAAATGACGCCCCTGGAGATTTAAGAGGTCTGGGGACCTAAGGAGATCTAAAGAGTGTCAGTGAAGTGGGGTCCGACCTCGTCGAGGGTCGGTGTAGGAGGTCCGGGGATCTCCTGGCCGAGGGGGCTTCTTCTTGGAGAAGCTGATGATACGCGTGATTTTGCGGCCCGCAGCGAAAGCCCCCCGCTTCACCTTGCCTGCATCAAAAATGAAAAGATTAAACATTTGCTTTTTGTCCCGATGCATCTTTGGCATGTGGAAACTGTAATTAATAAGTAAGTTACGTGATGACAACTGGACAAACTAATTTTCTGATGACTTGAGATGGATAGCAAATGGGGAAAAAAAAGCTAAAGTTACAGTATATATATATCTTTTTAACAAGCTGCTGTGTTGATTTGAGGCTGTCCCGTCTCACCATTCTCTCGGCAGTTCTCAACAGTCGACACACCCACACTGTCCGAGTCTGATGTGTTCCTCTCTGCAGACAGCCTCTGAGGAAGAAGCACACAAACACAGGTTTAGACTTTCAACAGTGGAGTCTAAGTCCTACACAGGATCTGTCTGTCTGCCAGGATCAAACCACAGCAAACATGTCTTAATTAAAAGCTAAATGACTATAATAGAGAGAATTTGTTATCAAGCTTACATTACATCTGCCTCTGGATTATTTCATTCTTTCACATTAAAGTGGGATTAGACAAACAGACTTATCCTCTTGCCTTTTTCTCCTAACAACTCTATAACGGCTCCTTTCTCTTCATCCTGTGCTTTCATTCATGAAAGGGCCTTTTGCACTTTATGTTCCGACAGGTTGGTAAGCTTTAAAGAAAGGATGTGCCTGCTCCAACACTGACTCACCACCACCCCTATCATTGCTGCCTTAACACCCAATTACACGGCATACGTCCCCTTTGTTCTGCAAGCCAAACACAGGTATCACCGTTTACTGTGTCTCGCCCAAGCAATTGTTTAGGAAAAATGTATGGTGACAACACAATTGCTGCATGCCGGCGACTTTTTATCACCTCAGCTGCAAAGATGAATTATGTCTCATTCCAGGAGCATTCCAACGCAAACATCCTCTCCTCCTGCACTTACCTTGTCAAGTTCAGTTTTTCTTGGAATGATGGGAGACGCAGATTCCTCAGGCCCGGCGCTCTGACCGCTCACCTCTCTAATAACCTGTGTGTGGGGGGTAGTTTACATGTGTCACTCTAGACAGTACGCTTTCCTTTTGAGGTTTGTGTGTGTGTGTGGCCACATCGTCAAAAAACGCTTCCAGCGATTGTCTACAAGATTGATGGCTGTGTTGCCGGTCTGTGTCCCTGCATGCAAACATGTCATTTCAAAGTGTAGCTCACCCTGAGCCACCTGTGGGCCTGCTCCTTGCTTTGCACAGCCAGCACCAGTGCATCTCCATTGGGTAAGGTGAAACGGAGTTCATGGTGCTTCCTCTTGCTGTCTTTGGGTGCGTAGACCACGGTGCACTGGGGCAGGAGCAGGTCCACATAGGGGTTTGTGTCCTTGGAGCTCTTATAGCACTGCAGAAAGGAGGACACATAGGATACTGTACGTTAAAGAAGAGAAGAAGAGATGCATGATTCGTGCTTTCCCCGAGGATTTAATCGAATGTACAGCTTCCCACCTGTAGTCTGTTCTCCCGTATGACGGTGAGCTGTTTCGCCCACTGGCCGAAACGTTTCTTCCGCAGCAGGAAGGCGCAGATGCGACAGTCCCTGGCAGGAGGCATGGAGCTCTCGTCCGAGGGCCACTGATGAGTGAGTCCGACGCCGGGGCTCCTCTCTTCCTCGTCCTCCTCGTAGGACTCGTAGGAACTGCTCAGAGCATCGGAGTCGTTGTCTGCTAGGGCAACGACAGAGAAGACAAAGTGCGTTATTTGTTGTAAAAAAAAAAAAAAGGCAGGTTTTATTCTGTAATATTATTAATTTGAGGGGGTGACACTGTTCTCAACTCACATGAGTTCTTGCGGTGCGTGTTTATGCAGGTAGTGGGGTAGTTGTTTTCAGCATCTTCATACCCATCCTCTATAGAGTTGGGAGGGCTAGGCCTGACTGAAAATGAAAGAGAAAAAGAATCCCTAATTACTCCTTATGTTCCATCGTGCACTTTAATGCAACTTGTGCGTCGTAATTACAGACATGGAGGTTTTGTTTTTTACAGCTAAGTTACACTAAGGACCCCGAGTTCAGCAGGGGCGGGAAGATGCTGACCTCGTGTGATGATGTACTCGGGCAACTTGCCGGGACTGAGGGGCACTGCCTCCTCATAATACTCCTCAGGAGGAGGTGTTGTGGGCAGAGGGGGAGGAAAGTTCGCTGAGCGCGGGGCTGGCGAGCCTGCACAGTTCTGCTAA
Source organism: Leptoclinus maculatus (assembly GCA_032191485.1). Lineage (NCBI taxonomy): Eukaryota > Metazoa > Chordata > Actinopteri > Perciformes > Stichaeidae > Leptoclinus > Leptoclinus maculatus. The sequence goes on along the minus strand of JAVDOI010000011.1, from coordinate 17,503,502 downwards.
GAGAAACACACAAACACAGCTCTTAAATTTCCCTCATAACCATGAAATATAATTGTTTTCCCACAGCCTATGAACTACATCATCAAAGAGAGTAAAACCCTCAAAATGACATCCATAAATTAGACACATGGGCTCTGGGCGGGCCCCTGGATCTTAACTCTTCCAACAGCTTGCAGACTGATGAGCATGTGTGCATGGGGAAACCCCCACAACATGGAACACAATCTCTGTTTTCTCTTTGCTTTCTCGACACAAGCCATTAGGAGGTGTATTAGTCTCGTGCAAAGTTGGATTTGGATGGTGAGAGCTGAAAAGATGGACAGCAAACAGCATACATCCCACACACACACACACACACACACACACACACACACACACTGTGTCAAATGTAACTGATATTTCTGGAAAGGGGGCGAGTTAGGAACTGACTACATCTCGGCAACTTGCCTGATTTAAAGTGTCCGTCTGCGTGTTCTTGTCTTCTTTCAGATCATCTGTAACATCCTTTAGGTCTCCGAGCTCGCAGTCTATAAGAGACAACAACTGAGACTTATATACACAAAGAGAACATGATATCTGTAGCTCATTTATAAAGAGCGGTGAACATTTTACAGCTACGCGTTGGAGCTCAAACTCACCAAATGTCTCGAAGAGGGACTCTACGAAGCTGGTGCCATTTCTGTACACTGCTGAGTTCATGTAGATGTAGTCTGTTCCTGAAACTGGAGGAAAGGAAAGAGAGACTTTCAGATGTCGAGTGCATTGCACATTTCCATTATGTGTAAAACCCCTCAGAGAGTCTACATAAAACCCGGACAAAACAAGAGAATGAAACATAAAGAAAGACACCGACAGACAGTCCCTTCATCAATCTTTCCTCCTCCTCCTCACTGACCTGATGGCTGTATCTGCTGCAGGAGGTTCCACACGGAGGTCTTCTTCTCCTGCGTGGAGGAGCTGAGGCTCTCCTGGTCCAGCATCTGCAGCAGGACGCCCAGCTCACTCACCAACACCTCCATCGCTGCACAGAGCGGGGCAAAGGTCAGGGGGGGGGTGCACGGCTTCAGTTTATCAGTCGAAGGCAGAGGTCAGACGGACAAGTCTAAATAAACCAAAGGGGTGTATGTCATAGAGCCTCTTTCTCTGTGTCTTTCATTTTCTGTCACAGTTTGTCAATATCAATCTGCCATCTTATCACGCAGTCTCCCTCCGCTCCTCCTCGCTCAGTTACAAGCCAGACTAAACAAGAGCAAAAGGCTGGTGTGACAGGAAACATGTTTGCTAATTGCTCATTAACCCAGAAAATGGAAATGAAGCTTCCCAAAATAACAAATCGTGCACAGAATAACTATATCCCGCACAAGGAGCAAAGAAAACCGGTGTTGTCTTTCTGCAGCAGCTCTGAAATGTTGCTGGTGTAACAGAGTTAAAAATGTACTTTATTATTTCCTATTTGTAATATTTAAATTGTGTTTGTCATTCAACGATTCTGTTGAGTATGTGTGAATTCTATCTTAATGAGCTATTTTTATTTAGTGTTTTATTTTGTTAATGCTTCCTGCGGAAGCGGCGTCTCGCCTCTTCTGTACCTTCTAAGCTCCCGTAGTCCCGACTTCCCCTCACAGTGGTGTTTCGTACTGTTGAGGGTAAGTTGTGTGAAGAATGTTGTTGCACTGTTTTGTTGTTTTCTTCGTGAATGGAACTGTTTATGCTACGTACTTTAGTAACTGCTAAGGCGATCATCTTATCGAACTGTTATGTGCCTTTTTGACTGTTGAAAATATAAGTTGAGTGGCTGTTTCATTTAGCCTTTTTGGCGCCATTTACGTCATATAACATAGCAACGCAGAGATTTCGAGATTCCTTTGTGTAAACTCTGTTGTCTTGCATGTTTAGGAGCGGATGTACAAAGAGAGTGAGTCCTAATGTGTGTATTGTTGTCTTCTGCAGCGAATAAATGCTGGAAAACTACCCTCCGAGTCGTCTTCTTTAATGCCCATTCCAAGTCTGTTACACTGGCTCAGGCACGATTTGGCACGAACCCAAACTTCAATCAACTGTCGCTCTCAATGCTAAGAAAGTAAATTAAGTGCGCTGCCAAGACCGTACAGATGTTGGCAGAAATGTGAGATTCTGACAAGAATAACCAAAGCACCACTTTACAGAGCTCAGAGCAGGCCAAATGTCTCACAGGCACCTGATCTTTATCTAACAGTGGAGAGATTTAAAGTCCAGGCCTCACAAAAGCCAAAGCTGGCTCAGACAGGCCTCCTGCAAATACGCATTCTTCCCGGGGATCTCCAGGTTCTGTAACACTTTTGAGGACTCGGCATATCGGAATATATGATCCTCCACATCGCATGTTGATCTGGTCCACTCCCTGTTTTCAGAACAGAAGTTAAATAAACCGTCTCACTCCTCCGGCTGCTGGATGTCCTGGGAACAGGTCTGCAACCTGCTGCTGGGGTGTGTGTGTGTGTGTGTGTGTGTGTGTGGATTCCTCCTTTGTCGGATTCTCTGCCAGACACAAACAAATGGCCAGCCAAAATTGATTCTCCCTTCTTTGTACCGTTTTCATAGCTTCTTCTTCTCTATTCTTTCCCTCTGCATTGTCTTATCCTAATGCACACTTCTCTTCCTCTATAATCCTGAAAATCCCCAGCAAAAAAACCTGACGACTGGCTGAGTCACTGCTGGCACACTCACCCCCCCCCCCCCCGCCACACACACACACACACACACACACACTTCCCATCCCCTCCATCTCTTTCTCTCACCCCACCCCATCCTATCCCAACCCCCACCCCGCCACATTTTCACAGTCCAGCCACATTCGACCTGCTGAACCGTGCATCTTGCTCGGGTCATCCACGGGACAGCTGCTGAGCCAGAAAAGTCTTTTGTTCGGCGGGCGGTCATATGGCAACTAGTAAACAAACACAAAATACACACACACAAACACAGACACACAGACACGCTTGTATGATGTGTATTTAGTGGGGCGTGTTAAAGGTGAACTTTTGGTGCACCTGACAACAAGCCAGCCCGTTGTGTGAATGTGCCAGTTTGAGCAGCACCCGAATGAGTTGAGGCAGAATGTTGGAATCTTAGATGCACCACTCCGACACAGCGAGCTTGTATGTAATCACCACTGACAGGCAGAGGTCTTGATAATCTGGAAGATGTATGTGTTCGGAACCGGTGTTTCGTTCTACATTTTCAGACTGCTCCCATCCCTAAAGACAGACATACTTTCCTGAGGTGGGTCTTCCTATGGGCTCCACAATGCTCTGCCAAGGTTACAGTCGAGAGTAAATAGAGCTACACTCGGTGTGTGTTCGCCTGCGTCCGCTTCACTAGTGCGGTTTCCTTCTATTGTTACAAAAAGCCCGCTCGCGCTCTGAGAAGTGGGCATGAGGAATTAATTGGCGCAGGGACCTGGAATGTCTCCTCATTAAGCTCCGATTCACCCAAGGGAAATGAGGAAGTGGGCGTCGGGGACGGAGAGGAAACTCACGGGAGTGGGATGTTTTGGCCCGACGAGTGTTGTCTCTCCGCCAGAGGTTCCAGCTGTTTAGAATCTGGCTGCAGCGCACCCGCTGGGCTTCCCCTGACCTAGTGGGAGACCGAACCTTATCCACAGCATGACTCATCGACGGCAGGGAGAAAACTGAAATTCACACCGGTCAGCATTAAATCAAATGTAACTCAGAACTCCAGGCTTTCAAGGAGTTGGCGTGAAGCAGATCGCAACGCTCATAAAGCCATTTCACCGTTTCACTTGGACTTAGCGCTCTAAAAAAAAAGCGTATTCTCCAATTTGATGACTACAGCGTTATTCCGATTGTGCCAGAATGAGCAAAGAGGAATTACTGCAGAGTGTTTGGCATGTGAGGCCCGTAAGACCACCCTTAAATCCTCGGCCTTGCCTTGGTAATCGACACCACACAACTCAAAAGAGTTCTCGCACATCTAAAACAGCACATGACCCTTTAAATCTCTGCTGCAACTCTGTGTGTGGGATGTGTGTCTTTGATGTCTTTAGAAGTCAGATAAAACAGATTGTGGGCCAAGCACCTGAGGGAAACTACACACAAGCTTGAATAAGATAGTAACGCTACATGAAAACGGGTTTATGTTTTGGGTGAAATTGGAATATTTGCAGCTACAAGAACGTGCTTATTACTTTACTTTTTCGTCCATCAGAGAAAATTGTATTTAACAAAAGATGGGTGCATTTAGAGCACCATGCAGGAATGCGGCGGGCCATTCAACGCTCAAACATTTACCTCCTCACACTCGTCTGACAATTGCCGTTAAACACCAGGCACATTCCTCACCTTGTTAATAGTGCAAGACTCTGCAAAAAAATGTCTTTGTGTCAGTGTGCAAATAGTAGCGAGGCCGAGACAGAAGTTTGTTTACCAGTGCAGACTCAGACCTTTAAAAGAGGCTTGCGTTAGCAGACCTTCTGTACAATCTGATTGAGAGAGAGAGAGAGGGGAGGGAGAGAGCGGGAGAGGGAGAGGGAGAGGGAGGGAGAAGGGGAGGGGGTTGGGGTGAGTAATGTCAGCAAGTTGAGCACCTGTGCTAACACGTCCAACAAACCCTGATTTAAAGAATGATGTGACCTCGATCGGGTGCACAGGTTTGTTCTCCTCCCTCCTTTTAATGCCAAAGGCTTTCTTCAGGCTGAGCTTACTTATCTTGCTTCACATCGCACACACACACAAACACACACACACACACACACACACACAAATAACTTCACAGTATGTCGAAAAAAAAGACACACAATCCACTTATTCGGCAGTAACTCTGTTTCACAATATTGTTGCAGGGAGACATTCCAGCTTATCGCGCAAGAATCTGCATCCCACAAAGAGTCTCAAGTGGCTTAGAAAAATGCAAAGTTTCACTATTGAGTCTGGGTGGCAGACTGCTGCTTTCTCAACAGTTCAACATTGCTGCCTTTCTTGGAATTCCAGCAAGCTGGCACGATGCTTCAGGCACGAAGCGAACATCACCCGATGTCTCATGTTTACAACACCTTCGATGTCCTCGCATCGGCCCGTATATTTACATATCTTTGCAAATCCACGCACCTCCTTTTTGCCTAAGATACCTGCTGTGGTAATATCCTGACAAGCTACAAAGGCTTCCCCCTCAACGCTTACCCTCGACAGCGGTGGATGAGAGTCCCACCATCTTCCAAGGTTACGAAGGAGACAAACCGGCTCATTCAGACACGAGCAGATAGTGCCGGAGATATTCCAGAGTCAGAGCCTCTCCGTGGGCTTGGTGCTGTGAAGTCTTTGTGTTGGAGGTGAGCTGTAGCCTGCCCACTGCTGAAATCACACTTCTTTTACCTCTCCCTTCCTCCCTCTGATCTGTTATCTCCCTAAACCTCCCTCCCACTCTGCCTCCCCTCCTCTCTTGTCTTTTTTTTTGGGGGGGGGGGGGGGGGTTAGGCAGACTGTGGTGGTGTGTGTGTGTGTGTGTGTGTGTGTGTGTGTGTGTGTGTGTGTGTGTGTGTGTGTGTGTGTGTGTGTAAAGCCCCCTCCGCTGTAATCCTGGGGATCGTGTAGCACCTGGGAAAAAGGCTGGCTGTGTAAACACACACATGTCGACTAATGGCTAACCAGCATTCTTTATTCTTTCACATTCTTTCCCTCAAAACATTATTAACCTTTAACTAGTTGCACATAAAGGCTGCCATCCAGATGATGCCAGCGAACCTGCTGACATGCCAGACACAGCAAGGCATTGTACCTCTACTTTACATCAGAGCATCTTTAACAGGGTTGCTTTCTGATGAAGGTACCGGGGAAAAATGTCCCCAGAGGAGCCGATGCTGCAAGTGGTAAGCTCTATATTTGAAATGCATTTTACAAAAAAAGATATTAATATGAAAGACAAAGGAGAGATTGAGTCAAGGCTTTGGAGTGGAGGTCAGGCAAGTTGAGACTTTTCGGAGTTACACGTGGATGACTTGTTGCCTCGAGGCGGACTCATGTGCCCCAACACGATGCGACACGCTGCCTTTGGATCACACGGGGCACTAACGCTGCACAAACAAACCCATGAGCGCAGGCAGACAGGTACACAAGCGTACGCACGGCAACGCAGGACCGCACACGCACAGACAAAACACACTGCTGAGTCTGAGTGCAGGCTTTCACTGTATGTCAGCTGTAGAATGAAAACAGTGTCAGCTGGCTGCAGGGCTGCCTGGTGCACAAGACTGCACAACCATCACTGTGTCAGATGAATACAGAAAATGTCAAATATAAGACCACCCGTTGTTTTGAATCCCAGTTGGACCCTTTTTGGCACTCGCCTATTGAACACTCTTTAGTGAAAAGGGTTTTGGCAAATATGCGTGTTCACTTTTCTTGCCGAGCGTTGGGTGAGAAGATCTCATATTGTTATGGTCAACAGGAAAATGGTTAGCTTAGCTTAGCACAAAGACTGGAAGCAGGGATATGACATGGTAATGCTAGTTATGCTAAGCTAAACTGACTTCATACAATGGTATCAATCTACTGTCTGACGTACTAATACTAATTACTGTACTTATTCCAAAACAATACATGTTTTATAGATAAACGTAATGTAAACACTTTTTTTCCCCCCAATTTGACTCAAGAAGCAAACATTCTCAAATGATAAATGTTGTCAGAACACAAGCGAAGAACTTAAAAAAAATTGTCCAACTAGCAAGATTTTGATTCAAGTCAGATTAAAGAAAAAGAAAACAAGACGACAAATATGACTATAAGATTCATTTTCAGTTTTGGTATTTAAAGTGTTTGGTACTTGATGCAACAGATGCATTTTGGTCACCGGCAAAAAGTTGTTGAGGTTAGAGACCCCACTGCCACAAAACCTTCAAAAATGTGTAGAAAAAGAGATTTATTTAAAAATAAATAAATAAATACCAATAGAGTCAACAGTGAACTCGATGAGGGACACTGCAGAAATACCACTAGACAATGACTGATGAACAAGTCATACGCTGCACATATACAGAGGATTTCAAAACAAAATTCCAAGGATGTCCGTGTAGAAAAAGTAATTGCCTCAAAGTGCAGACAGGAAGTCCCCCAGCCATCTAACTTGATGCACATTCCCTGAGGCATTTCTAGTGTTTCCCAACTTTCCCCCAAATCCTCTCTTGCTGCGACAAATGCCACAGACACACCGTGCTCGACTTGGTTATGGCCTGACAAACCACTCCTCACTGTGACTAAAATGTGACCTCTGACCTCTTTAGTAAAGCTGTGAACTCACACTAGCAGACCACGGATGCCAGAGGAGGGACTGGGAAAGCACACCATGTTGTAAGAAACATCCCTATTTCCTCACCTGATGACTGGGTACAACCGCTCTCATGTGTGATACGTTCAGGACAGACAGGTAGCGGCTAAAACACGATGGACTATTAATCTAGAAAATAGATGCTTTTTTTTTTTACAGAGAGTTGCACTAATCAAGTCCAACAACACAAAACATAGTTAAAAGCACAAAGTGGGGTAACACCTGCTAGACAAAGCTGCTGTGAGGAACTCAAAACGACGGTACCATCTGCAACTCCACAAGAGATCAGTATCTAATGAAAACTGCTGGGCTTTTCTTGGAAGTCTCCCCATCCTTATTGTCTTTGGACATGTTGGATATACAGCCATTTCCCAACCTGATCCGACATGAAAGAGACCTGCAGGTTGAGGACTTTGAGGTGTCCACACACACACACACAGAGTGTGGGAGTCTTTCTTAAGGCAAGCAGAACAATATGACCCAGCAACTTTTGAAAGGAAATGAAAACCTTTTTTTTGTGCGTGTGTGAAAGAGCAGAATCTTATCTCATGTTAAGTGAGTCACAAGGCTTTTAAGTTAAGAGACAGCACGGTTCCAATGCTATCTTCATGGCATGCGAGGGTTATCTAAATACCACCATCCAACTCATCAAAGCTGGGACGTGCATCTGAAACATAACATTAAGAAAAAAAAAATGGATGTCACATCTGTCTTATCACGCTTATGAGCTCTATATCAATCACTGAGGTGTGTGTAGACATCACATGTTAACATGAGGTGAGCCAGATGACCAGATGTTATTGAGGTTTTTAATTACATTACGAGCTGTGCCAACTGTGTCGTCTCTCGCGGGCCTTTGCCCCATCACGATGAAATCTGCTCACACAACTACTACCTCAGATTCCAGGCATTTCCAAAGTCTGACGCATCTCCTCTCCCCCAGCACAAAAAAACAAGCCTGGGCATTTTCAAGCTGATCTCACCGGAGCCCGCGACAGGTAAACAGAGACGATATCGGTTTATCGGAAAATAAATCAGTAAGATGTGACCTGGCTGTCTTTTTGCTACCAATTGGCCGTGCATTCGTCATTTCGAGTAGGATTTGGGGTGGATGAGCGCAGCCTGGTTCAAATTTGAGTTCATATTTCTGAATGGCGCAGATTTCTTGAAGTCGCCATCGTCACGTGGACCGCTCCAAATGAATGAAAACGTTGTTCTGGATCTGCTGGATGTGTAGTTAGGCGACTGTTTGCTGGCAAGTTTTATCGAAGACCCCTAGAGAGCGATTCCGATCTTCTTCCGCATGATGCCAACAAAACACCCTTCCTGTCCTACATCAGTTAATGGGCTGACCAGCTGCATGGGGATGCCTCATATGCTCCCTATAGAGATGCACTTCCTCCCTTCCCCGATGACATCACTTATCACCTCCGGCCTTCTGTTTCCTCTTCCCGTCAGCTGACCCGCTCCCACTTTTACTGTACCGTCTCTGGTGACCCCACTCTCAATGCACCGTCTAGATCCGAGGCCAGATAGAATTGAACTTCTACAACTGCGTTTCAAAGGGATGACAATATAATGGAGCCTTTTGAATGTGCCATTATTACAAACCTTTATTTAGCTGCTGCAGGTAACCCCCTAGAGAGGGAGAATTCCTTTCTCATGGCTTTGCCATGCACATTCATCATGTGGGTGGACATTTTAGACAAAACACACAATGACAAACATACCAAACGCACGATGCAGAACCAGCTGAAGCATGTGGAAAAACTTATTTGGTTCGGAGGAGTCGTAAAGGTGTACAAATTACGGGGAGAGAAAACATGTTCTCCCCACGGTTTTTATGGCGCACGGGAAGATGCTGCAGGTTATCATAAAACACAGCAGGAATCCCATCCCACACCCCACGATACACTAGTGTACGCACAAATACAATACATACACGAGAGATGGAAACAGTCCAGGGGAATAGGCGCTTTGAATTTCTTTGTTGACACATTAGGCAGCAGTCGGTCCTAGTTTGTTTGTTTTACTTCAGAAAGAATTGGCTGGTACATTGACTTACAGACTGACTCGAGTAAGCTGACTGCTTACTTGAAAACAACACTTCATAATCTTAAATTGGGCAAAAACCTAAAGCATTTGGAGCAGGCATTCCACAGCACAATCACTTCCAGCCTTACACCTTGTTTACATCTCCCTAAAGTGAATCAGTGATCATTTAAATGGGGGTTTGTGTTCGTATCCAATGTCCACAACACATTTCTAGCTTGAACGTGCAGCCTCACTCTTTCTAATCAGGCCGCTCTAATGAGCACAGAGAGAGAAATGTCCTCAAAGTCATTAGGCCTCTTAAGCGGCTGGGGCGTCTCCATGGGGATGGAGGGGGAGAATTATGGGATTTGTGGACTCCCACTCACCTGTTTAAGCATTAACTTGGTTTTGAAGGGCAGCAGTGGAGCACAGAAGCTTTTGATGTTGGGGAGAGCAGCGAGAGAGTCAAGGGCCCCGAGTTACAGGTCAGGTTAGTGAAGCAACACTGCCCGTTTTCCCATCCAACATCCACTATGTGTATTCACTGTGCTTTTGCATTGTTTTAGAAGGCTTTCAACTGGGATCAGATCAATGAATCTGACAGATGTGGGGCATCGCGAACCACAGAAATAATTCCTTCGCGTTTTTTGTGACATGGAGAAAAACAAGCGTTGAGGAATCTTTTATAGCTCATAATGTCCTGACACAGTTAGTCGGCGTGTGACAGTGTCTATTGCATCATCAAATGTGCTTTTCTAGCACTGTTATAGACAGAAGGGGATTTCCCTGTCTTTTCCCAATGCATTATGGGATAGGCTAATCTCCCCGGTGACCATGAACAGGAAAAATGCAGGTATAGAAAGTGGACAGTTGGTTAGAAGTCATATAATAGTAGCACTGGCCAGGTGGCAACAGTTGCATCATGGGTATTTCTCAATATGGACTCAGGTCAAATGTCACAGAGCTGACCATGATGTAGGGGATGTCCGTCTGCTCAACCTCCTTCCCCCTCTTTTCCATCTTGTGCGCTCTGATTTATTCAGGTCTGAGATGGCACAGAGGGCTTGACTCAGCCTGCTGCCAGACAAAGGCCCTACAGTGCAGTCAGTATTATTCAGATCCCAGATCTGCCCTGAGTCCGATGAGATCACCACACTGCTATGTCTGCCTCACACAAAAGTATTCACACACTGAGAAAGATGCTATTCGGCAAGTGGAAGCACTGCTTTACTGATGCTGCACAGACAAGGGTAATATACACAGAACACACATGCACATGCACACACACACACACACGCACACACACACACACACACACACACACACACACACACACACACACACACACACACACACACACACACACACACACACACACACACACACACACACACACACACACACACACACACACACACACACACACACACACACACACACACACACACACACACACACACACACACACACACACACACACACACACACACACACACACACACACACACACACACACACACACACACACACACACACACACACACACACACACACACACACACACACACACACACACACACACACACACACACACACACACACACACACACACACACACACACACACACACACACACACACACACACACACACACACACACACACACACACACACACACACACACACACACACACACACACACACACACACACACAGAATCGCAGTCATACTTACACAAAAAGGGGAAAAGGAGCTGCTTTGTCTAGATTTGGAATTTTTCGTGTTAATGGGATTTTGACCGGAGTGGAGTGCTGCCTTCAGTTGTTCACCAGAAAACTAGGACACGCTCTGTTTTCTTGACTGAATTTTATTTTAAAAAATGGAATGCATTCACTTGAGAAAACATTTGCCCCATTTTTTCTGAATTCATGCGATTATTATCTCAGAATTCAGAAAAAAAACTTTCGATGGATTTCTATTTTTTTACTTCTGGAGACGGACCTTCAGTTGAGTTCAGCCAGGGCAAACCCCGGCGACAGGGGGGCGTCTTATCATGTTCCATCCCACTCTCAGTGCTATCTGTACTGTTAGAACTGCTGAGCTGGATGCATCCCTCAGGCCAACAAATTACAATGATATACATGTTTATGAATCATATTTCAGTGCTAAATTATGGCTGATGTCAAGTAACATTTAGTAATCTGACTGACAACCGGTAAGGTAACTCTTACGCTAACGAAGACTCTCTCTGCCAAGTCTCTCCCTGTGAGTATATATTGCTTGTACCTGTATGCACACACACACACACCCCGGGCAGAGTCACTTTTCACCCTGTGCAACAGAAGAAACACCATATTTCACAGTGTCACACACTGCTGTAATGTTGTGCAGCATATCTCCATGGAAACCCTATACAAACAGCTGTGCAGAGAATGACTACTGCCTATGCACAATGCACTTATGCACACCCACACACACACACACACATATATATACCCTGCACGTCTCTCAGACATATGAATCATAGTGATCTCCTCATCACCCAAGGGTGAAAGAGGGGAATTCCACTTCTTATAGGGGCTGGTCCAAAATCATCCATGATTTACAGCTCATGCATGATGGGGCATATCATACTCCATGCAATATAATGTATGTATGAGCACCGACATGTCTGCACACTAGTTGTTTGGCTAAAAACTCTTGATAAAGTCTGATAGGGCAAACAAAACAGGGGAACTTATGAACCTTACATGTATAATTAAAAACGTACATGGAAAGGGAGATTCCCTCTCCTTATATCTCCTTATTATTATAGCTGGTGCTTCAATTGGTTGGAATAACACAGCATTTACCAAGCGCTGCAGGGAGAGTAGACAGGAGCTCCACTGGAAACGGCCTTACAACAAGTGGGGCCAAGGCATCCACAGACAGCTTTTTAAAAGTCCAATCAAAAGATGTCATTTTGGATATTTAAATGAAGGTGAAGATTGAAAATCGATGCCCAAACAATCTGTGATTAACTAAAAGTAGCGATGCAATCAAACTGGACCACAGGCTGAGCTTCTGTTGTTGTGAAGGCTACTGTTTGCTTGGTCTCCATCAGAAAGCTGTTTTTCCAACTGAGCATTTGATAGCGTTCTAGTTTAGTTACATTTGCTATAACACAGTTAAGGACCCAGGTTGTAAAACACTGAAGTAGTCTTTTAAGAATGATACAAACTTGAGAGTAAAGTTACTTCCACAGACTCTCTGCTCTCGCTCTGTGGAAATGCAGATCACAGCATCCACAGTAATGAGTAACACAAATGCACACACAGTGAGGTCGCCGACCCCCGGCTAGATGACGACAGCAGACTGCATTTTAAGTTGTGCCCTGTTGACCCTGCCAACCTGGAACCACTGACACCATGTTTTAATTCAACTCGTAACAATTCGAATCCCTGTTTACTCTCAAACGCATTCTCCACAACGTCCACGAGCTCGAGGACTTAGATTTGTATCATGAAAAAAGGAATTGTTACTCAGAGCTGGTTGCTTTTGTGAATTCTGTTGGCGTGCGCACACACACACACACACACACACACACACAAGCGAACGCACATTGACACAACACACAGGTTCTCTTTTCATAGATTTCTGAGTGGAATGTGGATATGCGTAGCAAACCATCTCATTAGCGGAATGACATGGATGGAGAATAGGGATTTCATGCACATGCATCAGACCTGTGCTCGCTTGTGCAGTGTTACATTTACATCCATCGTTGCGGGGGCCACAGCAGTTCTGTCCACAAGTTCTTCCACATGCTCCGAAAAACAACCCGACAATAGAGACGATTCATCGTGACTGCCGGGATAAATCACAGACGATCCCGCCGCCACCGCAATGCATCTCTGTGGGGACGGCCTCTCCCCTCTCACACCCACCCGGTGCTCCGCTGAGGCGGCCGTGGAAACAAAACCTTTATTGCACTGCTGCTCCAGCTGGCTGGGATAGAAGCTCCAAACTAGTCAAGCTCATACCTGCCTCTCATCAATCTCACCGAACTTGATTTCTGAATTCATGTAACTCCGCACAGCAGGCTTTGAAGGATTGAAAAAAAGGACTAAAACACAACCGATGAATTAAAAGCTGCACTAATTGATGTTTTTACACCAACAGTGGGTCAAATGACTCATTTATACGCATTTATAGATCAATCAATCGGGAGAGTTTTAACACTTGTAGCCTTATTTAGGACAATTCAAGGAAAAGTGATTGAGCAGCAGCCAATCAGGGGATTCATGTAAACAGCAGTGTGGTCCCCAGGGATCACCAGCCGTCACTGTGTGCTTTCTCCTGTGGCGCTTACACAAACACAAGGCTCAGATAGGAAGTCAGTCAAGCAAAATTCCTGTGTGTTTGTATACTGTGTGTTGACACACACACACACACACACACACACACACACACACACACACACACACACACACACACACACACACACACACACACACACACACACACACACACACACACACACACACACACACACACACACACACACACACACACACACACACACACACACACACACACACACACACACACACACACACACACACACACACACACACACACACACACACACACACACACACACACACACACACACACACACACACACACACACACACACACACACACACACACACACACACACACACACGAGGAGTTGTCCCAATCTGGACAAGACCTAAAAAGACTTCCTACTTTGGATGCTTTGCAAAGCTACACACCAAACACACTGGTAACATCCACATAATCCACATACACCGACAAGGTGAGGACGTACGGCAAATTAGTAAATCATGGGCAGGAAAGGCAAGAAGTGACATATGCGACTGAAAAAAATAAAGAAAAATAATAAAGCACCATGTATGCGGTTTGTCCCATTTCCTTTCACCTCCAGTTAGTTGGGTAAATATGTCCATTAAGTTGGATGTTGTAATCACTCTCACATGTGTACCTGCCTGGCGGCTGTCAACAAGTCTGTGAAAAGCACTCTCAAAAGCCTCTACAGCTCTAAAAGCGGTAACATGATACAGCAACATCAGCTGAATTGCAAAAACACATCAAACAAACGTAAAGCAACTATGAACTGAAATCATAACTTCATATTTGAAATGCTGGGTTGGGTCACCTTGCTCTGGTAATGCGGTTACTTCTAACGTTGCTGCACAGAACACAAGGGGGGCAAGTGTATTTGTTTTTAGTTACAATGTGGAAAAATGTTGTACTGTGCAGGGGGAGGGGGGGCAACTGCACCCCTCCCAGAAGAAGAAAAACACACATGGGGCGGAAACACATGTTGTATTTCTTGCTACTCAACACAAAAGCAGAGATTTCTATGGAGAATTCCCTGCTGGCGGTGTCCAATATCAAACAATGACAGCCATGACCACCTCATCTCCAAATATCTCTCATCTCCACAGCCACATATTTGACTTGACTCAGGATGAGTGAGCTTCACTTTCTACATCAACAATCAAACTTTGGATGAGCACTTGGTTCTCTGCCTCTCCAAGCAGAACAAAGCAACGTTATTTATATGTTTAAAGTGCACCACCATTGTGTGTTAGATGTACAACAGGGGGGGGGGGGGGGGGGGGGGGGGGGTCACAGGGAAAAGGAAACGTCTCAGAGAAACTGATTGATGATTCTAAGAGTCACACAGAAAGAATAGAAATGCACTATGAGAACAAATTCAGTGCAAATGGGGCAGATATTTAAATACAAATGTAACGATTAGATGAACATTTTTCCAGCAATTGTCTAATATGTCTCAAGTGTTAGGGAGCCTCAGAGAGGGTGCAGCAGGCATAGGTGTGAGGAAGAAGGAAACATACTGAGGTGGTAGGTGTGTAGGACGACCATACCGGTTTGACAGCCGCAAAAAAAGGACCAATTAACACATAACACAAACATGCACGTGTGAAATGCACCTTTGCAAACCGCACAAAGTAATTAACGCAAAACACTCACTCAAAAGTATTCAGCACTTCGAGGAAGTAAACTTACATTTGGTGCCGTTTGTTTCCATTCCTCTTTTGACGCTGTCCATGTTAGAGTGAGTTGTTGAAATTGAATGCGGGCCCATGAGGGAGTGAATGAGTGTGTGTGTGTGTGTGTGTGAGTGTGTGTGGAGCCACCGCTGACAGATACAGTCGGCACTCTACCGATCCGCTGGTCGGGAACCCAGAGGCGGTTTCTCCGCTGGGTCCTAGCGCCCGCCGTCCAGAGCTAAACAGGTGAAATGGTTCCTTAAGTTAATTAGGAGTGTGCTTATTCGCTTTCATGCCGTTGGTAAGCGTAATACAAGTCTGTCCAGTCAATCAGCAAATTAGCAAGCTGTAGCCAGGTTAGCCGGTTAGCTTAAAGAAATACTGGAAACAATGAGACAAGGCTCTGTCCAAACAAAACGAAATATACGCCTAGAAGCATTCATAAAGCTCACTAATTGACATGTATTGTCTAGGTAGCTTAATTTATAGGATACAAACATGAAAACATACATCATAGCGAATACGTCTTGTAATTCGTAAAAATGTCAAACAATTCCTTTAAAAAAGATTTACAAGTGGATGGTTCCTAACTACACATAATAAAAGAAAGAGACTGAATTTGTTTCAAGTTTAATTTTTAGTGACAAAATTAACAGTATTCAAAGGAAGTAAAGTCTCCAACAACCCTGGATCTTTGTCAGTATGTGAAATACCTTGCAGAGTGTTTCATTGTGAGTGAATATAATCTCTGTAGCTACAAAATTATTGGATTATCATTCTAAAAGAGTATCAATAATTGTGAGTGTAAATGTACGGATGCCTAGTGCTCATCCCAAAACATTTAGTCATCATTCTATTGCAATGAGCTGGAAAACATGGAGCAGGAGGACTGAATCTGTGTTTCCTTTATCTATTTAATCTACTGAATTGCACATTATTTTAGGTACCGATACAGCTGCACAGTGAACTGCATCTATTGGTGACCTTTAACTATTTAACCGGAACATTACATGGAAGTGATCTGCTAACCTGTATATCTGCATTCTCACTTTGGTTTTAATTTGCACACAAATCAACGCGGGTCACGCATACAATTGGAAAAAAAAAAAAGGTTGTGCCCACCTCCGATTGTTACATGTTTCATTCTATATGAGTGTAAACCAGAGGGACACAGCATTTCAGGTGACAGAGCCAAAACAGAGAACAGGTAAACAAAATGCATCCTTATAAACCAAAAGCAAAGTGATGCTGTATGCTCACTCACTCCTTCTTCTCATCTAATCATTCGCACTGATAAAGTGTCATAAACGATATACAGTATCTACATTCTACTCATTAAGATTGCTGGTGCTGCACACTCATAACTAAGAGAGCATAACAAATAAGGCAAAGCCGAAATTCTCCTCTTTATGTTTTAGTACTGCGGCTCTGGTCACGGACATCCCACACATGTGGCCTTATAGCGGCGGCACAGTGATGCCTTCCCCCCTCGTCCTTCAGGCTTAATAAAAGCACATCACTAATGTACTACACTCTCTATTGCTTACACATCACTCCAGCAAACTGCCACAGTTGCACTGACAGCCATGTAACAGTTTATCAGTCCATCTGTGCATAATGTCTCTGTGGCCTCCCCCTCTGTATCT
Organism: Leptoclinus maculatus; assembly: GCA_032191485.1. NCBI lineage: Eukaryota > Metazoa > Chordata > Actinopteri > Perciformes > Stichaeidae > Leptoclinus > Leptoclinus maculatus. The sequence goes on along the minus strand of JAVDOI010000011.1, from coordinate 17,486,458 downwards.
CTGGCGGGACCAGAATTTGGTTGGTCGTACGAGGAGATCTAGAACAGGTTCTCAGCGATGGCAGTGAAACTGAGCAGAAGTCTTAATATCTCTTTCTTCACCTCCGACAGTCCGCGAAGCCTCTCGCTCTGGTTATGGCAAGTGTTCAACGGACGTCCATAAGTTGTTAAAACAGCCGGGCCTGTTTCTTCATCTCGTTCCTCTTCCACAGAGCCAGCCGGTCAAAATCCTCCACAGTCATGCCAAACACTTGCAGGAACTCCTCTGGAGACAAGTGGCGCTGAGAACACAAAGATATAGAGACGACACACAGTTATCACTTCATACCTGTACCCAAATAACACATTCCTATTACAGACTATTAAGTAAATAATAAGTGAACGTTTCAATGAATATATTGTTTTAAAACCTCAGAATATTTGACAGAGTTTGGTTGGGTTTTACAGAGTCTCTTCTGCTGCGGGCATAGCCTTTGTATTTCTAAAATCCTGGCTACACCGCTTGTTTTTAACTAGACCAGGGGCAACGTATTCCCAGCACAGTTAGTCTGAGGGCCCATTCATAACTCACCTCCAGTCTGGCTCTGTCTGCATCTTTGGGCAGCCTGTTGCGGCCCCTAGTGGTGACAATGAGCGCCTCATAGGGGTAAATCTGCAGAGAGGAAAGGGGCGGCGTGTGTCGTCAAACTTTGGACACTTAGTTACAACAACACTGGGAATATTCAACAACCCACATGGAATTAATTATTCAAGTGATTCATTTAAAACCTTACCTTGTATTCTGCTGGGAGGGAAGAAATAAAATTAAGTCAGGACAGTAGAAAAAAAAAAACATTAAATTAATTGCTTCACTCTAATAAGTGGTAGGTGTTTTAAATCCATATTAAATTACCTCTGCTTCCCCAATTGACCTCGCTGCCACTGTCATACTGGTACTGGTAGCAATCAGCACTCTGAGGCTGCAGGTAGAGAGGAACAGCGACTTAAATATATAGACATACTGGCATAGTTTTAGCCTGAGACATGTAAACATATGCAATAAGATAAGGGAATAACAACAGATGCCGTATTAAAGATGTCAGACCCATCAAGCCTATATAATTAATACAGCTAATCACGGTGTTGTCTCACCCTCTGGATGCCATTGCGTCCGTATCCTGGTAGCGAGGCGGACTTGCAAACAAAATCTAAAATAAAGAAAGCAGTAGTAAAATATTACCTCAGTTTCTTCAATTTCCTGTTATTGTCATGTAATTTGGATCTTTGGAAATCAGTGCCAGGTCAATGCCAGAAGAGGGCGCTCCCGACTAACCCAAAGAATCCTACAGTTCCAGATGTGTGCACATAATACTGGAGCTTTGTTGATGTAAGGTCACTGAATGCAGCGCAAGCACCTCATTTATGATCCAATGCAAATCTTAATTCAAAATCTACACGTAAAAACAGCTACTATTTAAATACCCCTTTAAAAACCCAGAACGGAGGTGGTCTGCATTAAGCCGACATCATTTTGGAACAATTATGAAATTTTATGGGCAAACTCACCACTATCAGCGCTGTACTGAGATCTTGGAGCTGAGAAATAAAGAGATCACATAGTTACATGACATCTCACTTATTGCACAAAAACACAAATGCTGCAGCAATTGTATCACAATTTTGATCATACTCCTCAAAAATATTCAGGGGATATTTGAGATTTGACAGCTATCTGTCTAGTTAGAGAAACAAAAGAAAAAAGGAGCAAGTTGGGTACCCATCAAGCCTTGGAAGGAACACAAAACATCAAAGGGGCAATAAGGCAGAAATAGGCCAGGCAGGACTGGTTACAAGAAGAAGGGGGTAAACAAAAAATTAAAAAACATACGAGCACAAAGACACACTGCACGCTCCACCGTCTAATCGCAAAACACAGCTTGTATGGTTACAAGCCTTTTGTTGTCTTTCAACCGGAGCCAACAGAGTCCCGTTCAGTTGTGTCCCCTCCCATCTGAGAAACAGCTTTAATGAGAGATTTCACTGCTCATAAATAAACCAGGATATGGGACACCAGCTGTGAGAGCGGGAGGGTGAGATAGACTCACAGATAGATGGATGGATGGATAGACAGAGGGATGGAGAGTTATCCTGATGATAGAGAGAGAGAGAGAGAGAGAGAGAGAGAGAGAGAGAGAGAGCAAGGAACTGAGAAGAAGGAGGGGAACCATTAGGATGGTGATGGAGACAGACTGGTGTCTGAGCATCCCCATTACGCTGCGCGACCAGTAAAGCTTGGTCCTTCCAAACACTAACTCTTCTGGTAGCTTCAGATCATCACATCTGGCACACCTGGTCTCGGTAGCTTGAAATGTTCAGACTCAGTGCGATCAGATATCCCCACAACAATGACAGGCAGCAGCAGCAGCAGCTGTTCAGCTATCTGTCCATCTCTATAATGCCTGCAGCAGCCGTGACCCTCTCTGACCTGCAGCCACAACCACACTGCCGTCACTCCAAACCCTGATGACAGCAGATATTGAGGCTCATAAAAAGCTGTCGCGGCAGCAGCACATATGACCACACAGGGAGGTACAAAGACTTGGCAGCACAGGCATGAACTTGCAGGAACAGAAAGAAGAAGAGACAAAGAGGGGGATGCATAGGGAGGGGGGGGGGGGGGGGGGTGGATCCTTACATCCGTTGACAGTGTTGTTGTACGCCGTGGTGCCGTAGCCTGTAGTGTTGAGTGTTTCCTTGCTCCCACTACGAGAATTCCTCGCACTGCCCCAGGGGTCGTTGTCATAGGAGCCAGATCTGGCTTTCATCTCCTCCTTTAGGATCATCCTCCCGATGCCACTCCCGATCTGAGGGGGAGCGACGAAAGAGTCAGAAGAGGGAGAAGAAGAAAAAAAGGAAAGAGGCGTAAGAGAAAACTGCTAATTTAATGTACAGTGAATGCAAGATGGAGAGAGAAGCAAGCGAATAACAGGAGGACGGTTAACAGGCACCGTACCATAAGAAGTGCATTATTTATGGGTCTTTCTTAAGGAGGTGACTTTTCTTCAACCAAATGTCGAAGAAAGAGAGAAAGAAAATAACGAAGCTCTTACTCTTTGAATACTGTGACTCCAACTCTCTTCATCTCCTCCCGTGGAGAAGCGTCTTTTCGGCACCCGGTAGGCTGAGAGACAAAACAGATGAAAGAGATTCCCCTTACGTGTCCATAGAGCTCATTGTGGAACGCGGTGAATAAATACGACAACACAGTTACAAAAGGAACTGTACTTCTGTGTCTGTGTTTGGTCCAGTGGAAAATTAAAACAATGCAGCTTACTACGCAGCTTGCCAGTCTAAACTCAGTGAAATGACCCTGTTTCGTACCCCTGGGGGAGCTGCTGTAAGGGTAGTAGTCCGACTCTGACTGGGTGTATGGCTCAGGAGAGTAGGTGGACAGTCTGGAGGATCTGAGGATGTCCTCGCTGGTCCTGCTTTTGGTGGCTGCGTCCACATGATTGTCTGTGAAGAAATGGATAGGTTAGGGGAGGAAAAAAAACAGACCGAACCACAGTAAGTGGTAATTATGTCAAAGAAATAGTTTGACATTTCGGGAAATATGTCTATGACTTTTTAATGCTAAGCTCAGCTGAGTTAACCGTCTCCCGACTCCGGCTTCAAATTGAATACAGACATGAGAGAATGTGAATAAACTATTTCCCAAAATGTTAAACCATCCCTTTAAAGAGGGAAACGTGTACATGAATACCACAAACGATTTACAGCCAGGGTACATTTACGCTTCATATTCACAGTCATTATATCCTGCATCTCCTGTCAGAGGAGATCCATGTCTCAGCCAACAGCATGAAAAATCACCAGCATTCAAGAGAGTTCAGTTACTGCTCAGCCTGCAGGCACGCAGCCGTTCCATGAGTGGCGTGAGGCGATGATATTGATGCCACTCTGCACTAAAGCACAGTCAATGGGAGTCAATGGATGTGACATGCAGTGCAATGTCAGATAGATCGCTCTTCACTCAGTTTGCCATTAGCCATGCCGGCCCAGATCCACGATCCATTGAATTCCTATACACATGATGCATGACACCGACGGCAGACATTCTCATCTTTGGGACACACACACAGTTTCAGCTCGACGACACACACACACACACGCACACACACACACACACACACACACACACACACACACACACACACACACACACACACACACACACACACACACACAGATTGGACCTTCTGTCAGAGGAAGTATGGCTGTACAGAATTGACATGGGAGGAAAACTACAGAAAGAGAGAAACAGACCCACACACACACGACAGACATATGCAATATCTATCTACCGACTTCGAGTGAAACATCGAGAGGAGAGAGGTACTTACAGTGGCAAGGTCACCGGAGAAAGTGAAGCAGAGGGTGGACGGAAGTGAATAAAAGAGATTGGATGCAATAAAAAAAAAGAGGTGAAAGGAAAAGGGACACATTATTGGAGCGTCCCCATCGGAGATGTGACAGTGTGAGAGCTTTGTTAGCAATACGGAGAACAGGGAAAAGGCCAACAAACAGGGATCTGATCTTTTTTTTTTATATAGGTAGCAAACTGGTTAACTGAGTAGTACATAACAGGCCTTTAATGCACACAGCAACATCACGTGTGTCTGTTGAGGCTCTGGATATATGTCAATCCTGTTAAGTGCTGAAACAAGAGAGAATAAGAATCAATAGCTGTTAAGGAAGACATAAAGTATGAGAAGGATCAATGCGACTGAAGTGTGTGCAGAATTTCCGTATTCTAACAAGCTTAAAGGGTTTTTTTAAATTGACGTTTTCTTTTTTCTTCGGAGGCAAACATGTGTTGTGGGAACATCATGGCCTGCGATGTACTAATTATAAGTGAGAAGCATAGAGGGGTGAAAGTGTCTACACACAGGTCGACACAGTTTGCTAACTACCCCACGAATACCACCACATACAGTACAGGAGAACATGCAGGACGACGAAGATAAACTATCCTCTATCAAGAAGAGGTCTTGAGTCTTGTGATGGTCGTGATGTGTCAAGGATGGCGGAAGAGCTTTTCAGTTTAAATGACTTGTAATAAAGGCGGAAAAATTAGCATCTTGAGTTAACCGCGTTGCTGTGTTACTTGACAACATAGATCCGCACAATTAAGAAATAAGACTTCCCTCTCACATACTCGCTGTGTTTTCAACAGCTGTCCCTGCATTCAAACCGTTACAGTTGCAGCAACCCTTCCTTAAATCACACACTGACCACTGGTTAACTCGGCGATACTGAGTCTCCACACAAATATAAATTCCAGTTATAATACGTTCTTGTTTTCCCCCCACTGTGCTTGGTTCCATTGTTCTGTTCTATTCTGGTGACTTGTGTGTCCTCAGAGTCCCGTGTACTCAAACACTTGTCACGCCTGAGCAACCTTCACTTCATTCAGGGTCTCTTGCAGCCCCATTTGCAGAGAAGAACCTGTCGTGCTGCGGGAGCTGCACGCAGGAGCAGGCACGTGTTAGTGGCATGCACATGAAAGCGTTGCTCTTCTGCATTCAGCCAAATCTAAATGCAATGCGTCTAATTGATCTTTATCTTCAATTTTGAAAAGAGCGATACAAGTCAAACTCTATTTCCTTTGTGCATTTTGAAGCGCAGAGTTAATCTTTTGGTTATTGGTGGCTTCATTCTCGGAGCATCAATATTAATCACTCATTAATAACATCAATAGGTCAGTAAAAACATCTACACCGAGTACTCAAACACAGCATAACTAAACTGACAGGAGGACAGGCAGGCTAAGGCGTGGCTAACTGCACTGTACCCGTTCTCGTATAGATGGGAGGCTTCTTGAAGATGTTGGGGTCCCCTGTGGCTGAGGAGAGAAAGAGGAGATGGAGAGGTGAAACGTGGAGGAGTGAAGGAGGCGAGGATGTGAGCTTCTTGTCGGGGTGATCGGAAGGGGGACGAGGTGGAGGTACGAGGGGGGATGGTGGTTAAAATTGGTTCAAAATACGACTTGGTCACATTTTCCACAAACTCTGGTTCCCGAATTTAAAATGAAGGATTTGCACCAGTGAATGACGGCTGATGAAATCTTCCCCCCACGGGGTAAAACATCTATGAGATTGTGAGTAGTGCGATGAGGAGATGGGGAATCCTACCTGGTACATGAAAATGTTTAGGGGGCTGGTTTGTGGTGGGTGTGCTTGACCGCCCCTCTTGGCCGTAATTAGGTGAACTCCTGCCACTCTCAGAGCCTGCAGCCAGCCACAGCCAATCACAGCAAAGGAAACATGAGAATGAAGGAAGGCCTCAACGCAAGTCTCATCCATGCAGATGAAAACCAAACAGCGTTCATTCAAATTACAAAGGGACACTGGATAACTATTCCACTTGTGTAATGACAGAGGTTATTGACTTGTCCTCCTGTGACAGTAATTACAGTGTCAATGCACAGGTGTAAGAGTCGAATGAAATGACAGCCAAGGAGCAACTGCAGCATATGAGATAGTCAAACAACTATTTTGGAGCGCAGTGAAAGAGATTCTACCGTAAGGCGGCGAATCTGTTCATCTTTTGTCACCACAGAAATTCCATGTTGGCTTATTTGTTAATATATAAGAGTGGTGATGACATACAAATGGAAATGACAGGCAATTTGATCTCCCTTAAAGGAATAATTCAACATTTTGGGGAAAAAACGTTTATTTGTTTCCTTGCTGAGAGTTAGACGAGAAGACACTCTCATGTCTGTACGCTGAATGTGACGTTTACCAGAAGTCAGTTAGCTTAACTTAGCATAAAGACGGGAAACTGGGAAATAGCTAACCTTTCCACAATTCGTTCAAAAACCGAAGCGTAAAAACGTTAATTTGCCGTTTTATAAGGTGCTATGTGGGGGATGAATTATTGGCCAGAAGCAGTAACTCCCCCGAAGCTCCACTCTTTATGCAAAGCTAAGCTAAGCTAACTGACCGTTGGCTGTATCTACACACTGAACCGACACACATAAGAGCGGTATCGATCCTCATATCGCAACACGAGCAAGAGAGCAAATAGGCATACTCCCCAAAAATGTTGAACTACTCCTTTAAACCAGTCAACTTTAGTAGAATCATTCTCAAAACGAAGTTCATTAAGTTCTGCATGATTGACTTCATGACAAAAAAAAATCAGCATGCTGACATCAAACTCTGAGCATTATAAGCAGACAACTGGGAGTGAATACCATCTGACTCACCAGGGTAGGCATAGTGCTGCGGAGAGCGAGGCATGATGGGTGACATGCCTTGACGACTGTACGTCGGCGAGTCAATATAACCTGGACTGGAGCACCGCCTCTGCTTTATATCCAGGCTGTCGTAGTCCTGACGAGAGAGAGGAGACGAGGTAGAGGTGAAAAAAAAGAGCAAGGGGGCAACGAGGAGACAAATAACTTATACTGACAGGTCAAAATGAGAACAGTTCACTTGTTTAAACTCGTCATCATGTGCTCTGCTAGAAAGAATGCTTACCTGAGAATAGGGAGAGAGTGTCCCGAGTGACTGGAGAATCAGTGGAGAGAGAAGAGTGAGCATTTATAATGTAGCAACGTGCTGAAACCAAAACAATATATCATATATCATGTATTTACAGGACCACAAGGAAAGACCAGACAGTCTGTATGCTTTGTTTTATCCCACTTGGGTGACTGGTGGGGTTTTCTGCATGGGACAAAGTGATGACTATAAGCCACATCATGTTTATTTAATATAATTAAATGTCAGTTAAAGGAATAGTTTGGCATTTTTGGGATCTGAGCATATTGGTGTTCCTGCGAAGTTAGATGAGAAGATGGATACCACGCTAATTAACTATTCATATCTCTCTTGTTTTATTCATACACAAGCCGAGATGTAAAAATGTCAAGCTGTGGTTGGTTTGAACTAATTCTTGGTTGGGCTTGGTTTGTGAGCTTTAGAGGTGCTGTTAGGTAGATTTATCAAACTTTGGACAGAGCCAGGCTAGCTGTCTCCCACTGTTTCTAGGCTTCATGCTAATCTTAGCTAATTGCCTGTTCGCTCATCTAACTGAGTGTATGTCCCAAAATGTCAAACTATTCCTTTGTGAAAAGACATTTACCACAAACTGATACGACTGTTTGTAGGTAAAATAAACCAATCTGCTACTTTTCACTGAAAGTTCCCAGGATTTAAAAAATCTGTTTGGTCCAAAAATATTTCTTATCTTTATGTCAAAAAATCAAATTTCCAATTTCTGAATCATACAAAATCCATTTCATAATTAAAAAAAAAAAGAAAAGTAAATAATGATCTCTATGAATAATATATGAGTTTGTAATGAAGACACACACTTCTTATCAGTAAAACTCAATTTAAAAAGCAAACAGTGTTTCCAGTGTTTCTCCTGAATACAGACCGACGATGAGACCAAAGCTAAGTTTGGCCTGGAGTGTGTGGCAGTAGTACCTCCCCATAGCTGTAAGTTTCTAGCCTGTCATCAGAGGTGTATCTGTGGTACGGCTGGTATGAGGAGGATATGAGGTCTGGCTGTTGGACCTCGTATATGGCCTTGACCTTTGGCAGGGCAGCTAGGTCCTTATAATCTAGGAACTGAGTCTCCACTCTGGCCTGGAGAGAGGACACACACATACACCCACCAAAGACAGAGACAACAGCAACAAGACCCAACATCAACCACATGGACAATGCACAGAAACACAGTAGAATGGAAACTGCACCAGTGACGCACCGGTGAGCCGATCATGCAGGGGTGAAAAACAGCTGATGAAGCACACGCAAGCTTGCGCATGCACATACGTGTGTGTGCGTGCTCATCAAAAGTACACATGTACACTGCAGAACCTGACAGCAGTGTAAGTTGTTGACCTTCAGGTGCTCAGCATGTGTAAGAAAGAGAGAGCGGAGACAGTATGGACGACAAGCGTGCTTACACTGCACTTCTCCCTCATCCATCACCTTAAACAGAAAGGTCATTGATTGTGAGACGAGTGCAGTTTGGGGCAGGGCTGAGCAGAGAGCGGTGACTCTTGCTCGCATGCAGACATCCCTTGACATGCAAATACTGCCGACATGCAGCAGCACTCAGCAGACTGCCAAAGCAGCACAGTTGCACACCGTTCCATATGGCTGAAGGCTCTTTTTGAAATGGAACTGGTCCAACTCTGCAAAGCACAGAGTGACAAACTTCACATAAACCTGGTAGGTTCCCCAACTCGCCTCTCTCTCTCTATATATACAATATATAGAGGACTGATTTGGTGACTCGCACATTAAAACCTGTTTAGGTGTCTAGTTAAAAAACTGGGATGAATTTACTTGAAATATGAAATTCTTTTAAATGTCTCGGTTACATTTAACTGTTTCTTTCAAATTAAATCTCACTGTAATGTGGATTGACTTTCGGGAATTTCATTCCCTTTTTTGTGGAAAGTATCCAGCCTACAAGTGCATTAGGAATACCTGCTTTGTAACCTCCAGAGTTCACACTCATGCTAGTGGCTCTGTGAGGTATGTACTGTAGGTACAGTAGGTACAGCGGTACTGTGAGGTAAAGTTTCATGGCCATTTATCAAATCATTTTTTGGACATTTCACTCAAAATGAAAACGGTCAACCTCCTGGAGGCTCTACAGAAATGTCAGGGGATCACGAAAGGTGGTAGGATACATTACCTTGGGCCCATGAGTGTCTTTATACAAATTTGCCCCAATCCATCTTGTTAATATATAGAAACTTGATGTTTGATAACTCTGACCTGCTGGTGGCGCTTATTGGAAACTCAAGGATTCATCCTCTGGGGACCATGACTGCCTGGGGAACATTGTATGCCATTCATCAAATAGCTGTTGAGAATTTGATTCTGGACCAAAGTGGCGGATCGCCTGACACGGCCATCCCCGTATCCACAAGGCTAATGTTTTTTAGTTTTGCTTCCAAATTCATCCTCGTTTTAAACTACCAAGATAATTTCCTCACTTTTTAACTCCTGCCACATCACGAGGACACAGACAAGCGAACAGGCCAAGGGAGTGAGCAGCCTCTCAGGTCGACGCTTTACCATTCAAGCCTGTGGGTATAGTGCTTGTGTTTCTGGTGTGGAAATTGTGCTTTTAGGGTAAGCTCGGGGGTGTTGGCAGCTGTAAATGACTTAAAGCTTCAAAGTTATAGGCTACTTACGCATATAACCCTACTGGGAGAGCCTATGGAGGAGCCCGGTGGAGAGATGGAGGCCTCCGACAGACGTCTATGCTGTGAGGTACAAACAGACAAAGGAAAGAAAAGGAGAGGGTGAGCAAATGACAGTTTTCCTTTTATCCTTCCATTTTCATTTCAAACTCTCTCTCACCCTGAGTCTCCGCTCTGCCCTCGCTGCCTGCTTGCATAATGGGTGCCACACCTCACATCCTGAAGAAGAGCGAGAGAAGAAGAGAAGACAGATTGGCGCTGGGTGCTCGCGCATTCCACGAGACCGTCTACATGGGCAAGTGCTCTGTGTGTGTGTGTGTGTGTGTGTGTGTGTGTGTGTCAATGTGTCGGTGTAGAGTTTCACCTGTCAGGTACATTTCCTCTCCCTCTTTGAACATCGTGTTACAGCGGGAGCATCGAGCGCAGGTCGGATGGTAGTGTTTCCCTCCCGCCTGTGAGGAGGAGAGGAAGAGGAGGGAAGAAGCAGAAGAGGTGTGACTGAACATAAATTATCATAAAGAGTTTCTCAGAGTGAGGGGCTAATCTACAAATGAGCAGGTCATTATCTCCATATGTTTTCTCCTGTACATCACCTGACCACCAATATACCACCATCATAATGTGCTGAGACATCGTTGCATGGCCTGTAGTTCATCATTAGCATACAGATATCCACCACCCATTATCCTCCATATCATAATTAGAGCAAAGATCCCTGTAGTCACATGAAGTGTTGGAGTGTGTGTGTGTGTGTGTGTATGTGTGTGTGTGTGTGTGTGTGTGTGTGTGTGTGCGCGAGATAGAGAGACAGAGGGAAGTAGGTGGCCATGTATGTGAAGGACACAAGAGTGGGATACATGTCCTTGGACGTACAAAGCGTCCCGGGGGAAAACATCCGAACAGGCGAAATGGACACATGAAATGATGCAGTGCGATGTCACCGTGCCGGCTCCGTCCATTAATGCAGTCAAGTTCACGGTCCCCTGATGTTCCCCAAATGTGTCTCCATGTGAGCCGGCGGCTGAGGTGTGGCCCCGTCCCGTCTCCTCTGACACGCCATTAAGAGAATTTCTATTTATAGAAGCACCACTGACATGTCGAGGAGACCTGAACTGTTTCATCCGAACACGCCTAGCGTGTGTGTGTGGTGGGGTATTATGTAATTTTCTGCTGCATTGACCTTTCCCCCCTTTTTATTAAACTGATTGTATCTAAGAAGCATTTGAACCGATCCCTGCTCTCCTTGTCTGTCTCAGGTTACTCTGAAAGGAAAGCCAGGAGACGATGCAGCATTTAGGCCCCGAGCTTTCCGAGCAGCGGGGCGCTTACCGTCTCTGGTCGTACGGTATCAGTTCAGAAACTGCTGTTTCCATTTCTAATGAGGCCCCCATTCTCTCCGGTGGCATTTATAGGCTGCTATATTTATTGGCAAGCTGAAACACAGAGGAAGGAAGGAAACGGAGAGAAGTGAAACCAAAGAAAGGAGGTTTTATGTTCCTCTTTCTTCCGCTTCCTGTCTTTATTTCTCCCCTTCTCCATCCATTCTAAACCATTCATTAAAACTAACAACCACTGGCTCGGGGAAGTTGGACTGAAGAGAGGCTCTGTGGAACAAGCCTGATCATCAACACAGGCACAAACACAGATCAGTCTGGGTTTTCAATGAAGGAGAGAAGACTCCACCAACATTATAATGAAATGTTATTTCACTTACAGCTAAGTAGATCATTTATTGGTATTTGTGAAACGTTATTTTCAAAGACAAGAACTATAATTAAAATGTGTTGACTCTTTTTTTTTTACAACAAAAACCATGGTGCTACTTTCTGGCTTTTCTTTCAGTTGGATTCAGAGATGGATTGCACAGCTTGCTCCGATATACTTTGTTTAGCAAGAGTCCTCGTTTCCCAGAATCTCTATAATTGAGGTGGTGAGTGCAAAGTTAGCTTGACCGATATATGGATATATGGATATATGGATGTACCCGCGTTTTCCTTTAACATTTTGTTCGAATTTTTTTCCCTTTCACTAACATTTCTTTACAAAAACTAAAACAAAATTAAAATCAGGGGCCACATTGACAGAGACCCAGATGGAAAGCATCTGTTATTCATATCCGAAATGACAACTGTATGTTTGGGGAGGTATTTCTTGGATCTGTGATTCTGTTAGTCAAATCAGTCCTTAAAGAAGCAAATCATTGTGAAATTTAAAATTTGCCAGGAGAAAGGAACAAATGTGCAAGCACACAGAAATTATCAGAGAGCGAGAGAGAGAGAGACACAGAAAGAAGAGAGAGAGAGACACACACACAGAAAGAAGAGAGAGAGGGAGAGAGAGAGAGGGAGACTCACAGATAAAGGCTGACATGTCCCCATATCTATAAATAGCCCAGAGAGGCTGACAGTCAGGAACAAAACACTTTACACCAGCCAAACTGACAAGCAAAGGAGCACAGGGACAACAAGACCCTGTGTGTGTGTGTGTGTGTGTGTGTGTGTGTGTGTGCGCATGTGTCCGACAAAGTTCCCTTTCCTTAGGTCCCGACAGACAAGAGCCACCCTACAGAGACATTTAATTAGCATGTGCACATGATCACTTTCATTATTTTCCCTTCTCGTCTGTTCTCCTCTCGCCACTGTTGACTCCACTCCTCCATCTCTTCTTAAAAGTGCTTCAGCGTAAGAGCACGCAAAGCACACATTTCTATCACTGCCGAATTTGCCGTCTGGGTCTTTCCTCCTTCCATCTTTTCCTCCTTCGCTCTTTACCCTCTGATCTTTTTATAACTCCCTTTCTCTCTCAACCCCTTAGACGAAGTGATGATCCAGTCTAGCTTTTTTGCCTCCTGTTAGCGCAGGTAGGCTTCCAAAAGCAAATGTGAGAAAGTGGATGTGCACTAATGTTTGACCGGGCACTGCAGCTGAAGTTGTTTTGGTTGAGTAGAGCAGCACAACATTTTTATCACCCGCCAATCTTAAGTCGCTCACTCCCTAAAGCACAGCGGGGCTTAAACGGAGACGAGGACAAAACGCAACTGCTCAACTCCGATAACGCTGATTGCACTCCCAATTTTGGATTTCTGTGTCACTGCAGAATTCTGCCCGGCTGAAAATCTCTGTTAGCGACGTCTCGCGTTGAAAAACCTGGTCCCGTTCTCACCTCCAGAACCCTTCCACTGATGTATCTGCTGCAGGTCTCACATTTCACCCCGTACTGGGCGTGGTAATCTGCCTCACAGTATGGCACTCCATCCCTGCAACATGGGAGAATAAAAAAGGAAAAAAAACGCTGTAGCGTGTTAAATGCACAGCGTATATAGCCTCGAGAGCCGGAGAGCAACTGGATATAAAAAATAATCCAGTGTGTCCACTTGTACGTCTCACCTGAGCGAGACGTGAGAATCACATACTCTGAAATGTTGAGGTTTCTTTCTACACACTCACTTGCTGATGTACTCTCCCGTGAGGATCATGTTGCAGGTCCGACATCTGAAGCAGCTGACGTGCCACTGCTTCTCCAAAGCCAGGAGGGACTGACCCTGCTTGATCTCGGCTCTACACCCAGCACAGTCTGTGGAAGGAATAGCGGCGAGAGAGGAGAGGAAGGAGGAGAGGAAAGGAGGAAGAGGGAAGGAAGCAGACGGGAGAAAAGAAGTGGAGAGAGGAGAGAATTAAAGGAAGAGGCAAAGTGAGTCAGGGTTTAATTGTGCATCTTTAAACACCCACTGTGCTCGTGAGTGTAGTTTTCTACCCATTTGGCACAGCCACCTTCTTAATCAATAGCCGTACTTATGCGGGATATTGCAGAGCTGTGAGGCTTGTTCTCTCAACTGTAAGCACTGTTAAACATGATTAAATGCCGGCAGGAAGCAAGAATCACTGAAATAGCCTCAGGGCCAAAACAGGTGCATAAAACCCCCCCCTCTCACATGAGACATGTATGAGACTCTGTCTGTTTCTCTCTCTCACGCCAAAACCAGCAGGCTGTATACAAGCAGACTGTAATAATTCCGGTTAGGACGCCACAGCAAGTGTTATTGACCACTACTACCAGGGAAAGAGAGAAGCAGGACAGCGCAGAGACTACAAATGATGCATGGCTGCAGAGGGACAAAAAGCTAAAAATAAAAGCTCCATTTGTTTCCATTTGGAAGACGTTTGGCCGAGGGTTAACCTTTTCTGACCTGGTCTACTGCCCCCTGAGAGACGCCTGGAGTCACAGAGGACCGCTCCACTCTGCCCTGTCGGCCAAGACAAACTGTGAGAGTCAAAGAGACTGCAGTGTATATTGAGTTGGTTTTCTGCAGTCCAAATAAATCTCAACTGTCACTTGGTGGCGATAGTGCTGAGTCTATACAGGGCCGGCACTCCAGCCCCAGACAGTGACCGCGCAAAGCTGATGTTCCTGTGAGTCACGGTACAGTTTCCTTTCTATAGCCAACGAATTAAAGTGGTATCGAACGTCTAAACATATGGGTACCAGAGCTTGTGACATGAAATTGTTATAGACGTAGAAATTCACACTAAGTGACGGAAAAAGAAAAGTGCCTCTGCACTGCACTGATCTCAACTACTACATATTTGAATGAGTTTGCCTTCCCGATTATTGTGAAGGAGATTTAGGCCCTGACGCGGCAGTTCTCAGAGGCTGCGGATTCATCGTGTGGTCAGTTATTGCTTTCTGAGCCTTTTCTTCTAAAATAATCATTTTGTCCTGGCTAAATGGTTGCACACGGAGCATATATTTGCATTCTTAAATGATAGCGGAACAGGCTGTAAAAGACAGTGCATTACATTTAGTGTCTGCACTCTGTGTCCCGTCTCATAGACTGCCTCCTCATAAGACGGAGTGATGAACACGTACCTGGGGAGCCGTTTGGATTTCATTCTCCTGAATGGAGCGATCTGGGGAGGACAGTTATTCACTGCCGCTCCGCCATCTGTTATTGCTGCACAGCCAGTGAGCGGCAGCCTGCTGTCTGTGTGCCACACTTAACAAATGATTCACTATCAATCACTATTGCTCTGATGTGGCATCCTAATTTATCGTTTACCTGCTTTATTCTGAAAGGGTTAGGGGCGGGCACTCCTCCCACATATACCTGCCTGACAACACACATTATATATGCTCATGCAGAAATGTGTGCCAGGTGTACAGTGACCAACATAAAATCCTCTATTCTCTGCATGTTCAGTGTTGACAGTAATGAATGAATGATGTGTCTGTTTGCGTGGCATAATTCTCAGCTGGCGGATCAGGTCGGACCACTGATTTGACAGACACTTGATTAGCTAAATGAGCTAAATGGGCCTCGTGGACACATCGCATTAGACTCGGCTCGCTGTAGCGCCTGGTGGCCCCTAAACAGAGGGGACGGAGCGAGGCGGCCGCTGGACTTACGGCTGGGCCCGTGGATCTTGATCGGTTCATTTGGCTTGACGAGTGTGCGGGAGCACTGCTGGCACACGCAGTCCTTTCCGCTGAACGTCACTCTGTCTCCGATGGGGAAGGGTTTACTGAAGAGGACAAGATAATAGGAAAGAGAGAGAGAGAGAATTAGAAAACAAGCATACACAATAGTGATTCTGTGTGTTTTACATTACACCCCGAGTGCACGCAGGGGAAATAACAAATGGGTGTTGGCAGAAACACGATTGGGTGAAAGACAGGCCGTAATCCTGCTGACACAAGCTAAATACAGTCCGACATCCTCTATGAACCTGAAAATACATTTCCAAACAGTTGAGGCGACGGGTTAATAGGACGTTGATTGTTGCGTGAGCACCTGGCTGCTCTGTGATTAAAGAGGCGATAATGTGACGCTGCCACGGGCTTCTAAAAGGGGGAAACTGGCTCCATCAGTGAGAATGAAAACTTATTAGGGGGACTGTGCGGAGTGCATACTGATCTCAACCGCCTCTTTCCCTCTCAAATTGTCCGCCCAGTTGGCTCTGCCCTCACTCCCTCCCAACACAGCTGGTTCCACCGGGTCACAGTTTCCACAGTTTCTGAAGATTAGGAAGAGTGAATACACGCACGAGCAAACAAGCGGGGCATACACGACAGCAGAACAGCGGCTGTGAAATTTAATTTACAGCATCGTGATGCACCGTTTTGTCTCTCTTTCCTCCTCTGTGGCATTTTTTTTTTGTGGCAACAGATTGATTTCTTTATGACTGGGGGGGCTAAAAGGCTTAGGGAAGGCTGTTTAAAAGACATAGACAGTAATCCTTTTACTCCCCCGCCGAAGCCTGGAGCCTGGAGCCGGGGCCAGGACCCAGAGGGAGGCTGGAGTCTCCAGCGGAGCTCAAAGTCTGCACACACGAGCGTAGTACATCCATGTACGCACTTAGAGATGTCCAGAGGCAAGCGTGTGTAAAGGCTTGTGCAACATGTACACGCCGCTGTTGAGGTTGTGAGCCCCAGAACGTGTGTTTCTAGGGAGCTATTTTACAATTGTGGCTGTCTAAATATGTGTGTGTGTGTGTGTGTGAGGGGGGGGGGACTGACACGTACAGTATTCAAGGTTTGCTCCTTTGTGCTTTTATATTATTCAAAGCAGGCCAACATCCATACATAAAAGAGAAAGGACGGACACGTGAGCAGAACAGATGAGCCAGCAGAGACGTTTCATCCCCCGAATTACACAACAAAGGCCCTGGTAAATACTTAAAGTCTATGAAAACCAATGAAGGGTATAGTTCACTTGAGGTTCATTTTAATTTCACCCTCCAGTTGATGCCGAGGTTAACCATCTGTTGGTAAACCCAGACAATTTTTTAAATTTTTAATTGAAATGACAGGAGCAAAACGGAGAAGTCTGTATTTCACACAGGAAGCCTGTTTTCGAGGTTTGTGTCTGTATCCACTTTTAAACATGACAGGCTGAATCGTGCATGTGCGAGCACCCACCCTCAGATATCCCAGTCTATAGTCAAAGAAATGCTGCGATTGTGCAGAAGAGTGTGTTACTCTGCAGTTGACCTTGTCTTTACCTGTGTGTTGCTCTCACTCCCCCAAGACACTCTTGCCTTGTCAGCCCTTTCTCAGCGCTTTAAAAATTGACTCTGTTTACATATTTAATGCATGTTTTTTTTTCTCTTTTCCTAAACTGGCCACAGAAGTAAAGCTATTTCTGGCTTCAGCAATATGCCCTCCGGCTTTGATCACCGCCGCTTTATTCAAAAAGATCAGCACGGAACGGGGAAACTTGCAATCTGCCTTCGTTAGAGCCGAGGCCGGGGGATGACAAAGAGAAAAGAGGAATGATGATGATGATGACATAAAGGAAGACGATGGGATAAGGACGGTGATTTAGAGCAGGAAGATGACGACGGTATTGATGAGGATGAGGAGAAGACAGAAGAGGAGGAGGAGGAGGAGGAGGAGGAGGAGGAGGGGGAAGGGGTGGACGAGGACAACAAGATGTGGGGAGGGGAAAGATAAGGTACAAGAAAGAATTGTGAGCAATGTGACAGAGGGCAGACGGAGCAGGAAAGAAGAGATTCGCCCTTTGGCTTCTCGCTGTCTCTTCCAGTTTACTCCTCACACACACACACACACACACACACACACACACACACACACAGATGCCCCCGTCACTGCCAGGACTGCTCCACTGACTGTCTCCGGCCAGTTGGTGTCAGCTCAGTTTTTTTTTTGCCCAGGGCGGCTGGGCATGACTGCTTGTTTATCAGCCAATGTCAAGCAGATACACAAACAACTGGCAAACACTACTCTCCTGGAGGGAGGTAAAGGAAGATCACTCTTATGTAAGCCTTGTAACAGAGCAAAATAGAGCACAACAAACCAGGAGAAGGGACTCTTTTTATGAATAGGGCATGAAAGAGCAAGAGAAAGGAGAGGGGGACAAGGAGAGTGAAATGGTGAAAAAAAAAAAAAAAGGAAAGTTACTTTGTTCTGGAGGAGCTTAACACAACCACTGATGGAGGTCAGATGAGAGATGGCCTACTTTTACTTCAGCTAACAGCGTGAAACACCGGGTCAGCTCTCTTTTTGTAATCGTGTCTCGACTAACCAAACGCCAGACGGCCTGAGCTTTCCAATCAGACATTTATTGACATTCAGGAGCCGAGATAAGACTGCATCATGAGCTGAGTGGCATTATCAAAGCCCCTATAAAGAAATGAGTCACCTTATCATTTCTTACTGCGAAAGATGCAACTTGTGTAGCATTAGTTGTGGAAGGATTGCATGGTCATATGACAGAAAACACTATTTTCCTATTCAGTAGCTCCACAATTTATCTGCTGATCTTTGTCCTCTATAGGCTGCTTCCACAAATGAATCAGAGATGTGAGTAAGTAATGTGTACAGTATACAATACAATGTAGAGTGTTATGCTTAAGTAACATGGGTAAATGTGTACAGTGTTATATCAATACGTATTGTGATGTAATCATTCTTTTGAAAAATATCACTGTGTCTGTTAATGGATGAAATAACCAGATGTTTGTTTTTTTATAATCCTGCATCCTAAAGCTATACTAATGAGTAATTATATAATAATGATGGATGAAATGACTGTGTGTAATATGTTGCCTGTCGTAACAAAACAAACAGAGAATTATCACTCAACTGCACTTCCTCTCAGCTCAGTGGAGGTTTTGTTTTTAAGCATTTTCCAGCTCATTATTTTGGATGTACGGTCTGTAATTTTACTGTTTGGCTCACTCTCTCACTATGTTTTAAGCATAAAGTTCTGATTATGCTAACTGCCAGGCACCACACTGCAGACAGACTAAGTTAACAAATAGCTGCTAAACATAGTGGAACATGCAGCTGCTAAAGAGACACATTTTTCATTAGAAGTTGGTGGAGACCAAAACGAAGCTAAAAGTAGAGTGAATATTGGGCTTACTTTTGCCAGAAACACGACTCCAAAGCAATAATGTTGCTGCACTAAGTACTACTGTAACCGTGTATATACAGCGCGTGGGTGTATGTATGCATGTACCTGCACACACTGCAGACAAAGCACTTGGGGTGGTACGTGCGTCCCAGAGCGGAGACCACCTCTCCCGTGATGAAGCTGTCGCAGCGGTCGCAGCGTGTACCGTACAGACGCTGATAGTCCGCCGTGCAGATGTACTCGCCCTTCTTCTGGAAGAAGCCGGATCGTGCCAGATCACAGTTACACACTGTGGAGAGAACAGGAGAGAGGAAGGGGGAAAAATCAACACACTCAAAACACTATAGCATATCTACTAACGTGTGGATGTTGTGTGCTCTTAACATCAAATGAAAACAAGTGCTATGTGTTGCCATGTTTCTTGCATTAGACTTGACACATTGAGAATTCTTTTACTCTGAGCGCCATCGTTTCTACCTGTTTGTGTGAGCAGCTGTGCTCGTTTGTGGTGTGTGTGTGTGTGTGTGTGTGTGTGTGTGTGTGTGTGTGTGTGTGTGTGTGTGTGTGTGTGTGTGTATGTTTGTCTTCACATGCATGACTGCTCGGGAAGTTATTCCGCTCCAGACAGTGGTGAGCCAATTTGCTCTGATGGGAATATAATGATATAATCAGCGGAAAAGTCATTTTGTGCTAAACAATGTGAAGACGGAGACAAAACAACAGGCCGCAAGTTCCTAGCATCACCAGAACCTCCACTGCAGGCTCATTAAACTCCAATGGGGAAGGCATCAAAATCATTTGCTGTGTGTGCACAAGGTGAGCGCTCAGTTTGTGTATGTGTGTCTCTATACTGTGCATCCTAAGCGGACAATGTAAGCGGCCATGTAACTGAGAGTAAATTCCAGCGGGCGTAATAGTATATAGCTAAGAGGCGTTTTCACGGATCAGTGGCTGTGGTTGCTCGTCTCTGGTTTCTCCCAGTCTGTGCGGTTCACCACCAGGAAGAGTTGCCAATTATTGTAACCTCCAGCTGGAAAAAATACTATGACCTGGCAGACATGGCCCTGATCAAGGTCATATGCTGTGTTAAACAAACCCAGATTTCCCCATGTGTGATGTACATAAAGCTATGTACAGTATATATTAAAAAAATCACCATTTTCAAAAATGTTATTAGTGAAAATGACCTGAAACTTGCATCAAGAGAACGTAAACTTTCGCCACTGTTGAACCTCACACTCTATTTGTGCATTATTGTCTTGAACCTATGATTAGTCCCCTGCCCTATAATTATCCAACTACAGTTACCATGTAACACAACTTATGGGTCAGCTGGTAATCAACCAGGTCTGACATGAGAGCGGCGTCATCTCATCTAACTGCTGTAAGCGTATATATCCAAAAACCTTAACTTTAATACCTCTTGCTGCGTCAAGATCTGCTACAGCCCGCTCTAGCTGGTGAGCTATCTGGGCGCCCCATGCACCAAGGCTGAGTCCCGCCCCTCCTCTCTCCCCGTTTCCTGTCTATCACTCTGGTCCTATACATTAAAGGCAAAAGAAGCCCCAAAAAACAGAAGATCCGTGACAGTAAAACAGTAAAAAAAATAAGCTTTATTCCCACCAGAAGGAGGTCAAACACAATACTCTGTACTAAACACCTCACCTGAATGATTTCTAGATGAGTGGACTTTCTCAGACACAAAGAACAGATTCTAAGTGACGAAACTCTGATAAGTCTGCAGCTCATGGGAGTCGGGGCATGGATTGGAAACAAGATCAGAGGCTTTAAAACACCAGCTAAGACGCTCAAGACATTAGAACCAGACAGCAGAGAGAGACGAAGAAACCTGAACACAGTCTCGACTATCAGGAAACCCTCATACCCGGCAGCAGTGGAGCACGTTTACTGTATCACCAAAAATATAGAGAACCTCAAGGAGGTTTTTTTTGTATTTGACCAAAACTGTATGCGTTTCAAAATATCTCAAATGCTTTAATCTAATTCTTTCCTGAAATGAGTACTCGATCTGACTGTACTGGGCTATATATATATATTTTTTTTTTAAGAAATCCCATTCATTACCCATGAAGTCATATACTGTTTCTACACAAAAGCCAAACCACTGACCATTATCACAGCATGAAAAAATGGAAAATGAATCCATGTGGAAAAACTGCAAATCATGATGTCACAATATTAGGTCTAGCAGACGATGCTGAAAAACTGCTTGCACCACAATGCCAGTGAATGAAGGTGGACTGTGCCGCAGTAAATACAGCAGTTGAATGCGCCTTGAATACCAACAACATGCGGCTAATAAATGGCTTAATCCTAGCCATGCCATAGAGACTAGAGTTGCTGCTACGGGCTAAACCGGGCTCCATATAACCACCAGTTGTCAGTGTGTGCTGGCAGGCTGAGAATTCACAGACACACAGACACAGACGGACACACACACGTGCACATAAACCCTTCAAAGGGGCTCATTTAATCTCAAGCTGTTTATGAGTGGAGCGTATTGACTTAATGGTGTAATAAAAGATCAATGGGCCTTCACTTAAAAACAAAACAATCTCGGCTCCCACAGGAGGATGGAAACACATAAATCCATCCCCGATGAGATGGCACTGTGCGTATGCCGTGATAGGATGATGAAATGGGACAGTGTGTATTGGTGAGATATGATGATGGATCTTTATCATTGCGACAGGTCATTGGCATGAAGGCAAGGCGGCTGCAGGAGTGCAGAGGAAGGGAGGGAAGGCAAGAATGAAGGGGATGCATGAGGCAGACCAGAGCTAAGATTTAGAATAGCCAGTTTCTAAAAATGTGTGTGTGTGTGTGTGTGTGTTTGAGTGAGTGTGTGTGTTTTGCATGTGCAAACCACATTTCCAGAACCACTGAACAATGGCACAGGCCTTCAAAAAGTGTCCCTGCTGCATTTTAAACCAGACTTGCTAAGGCTCTTACCAGAAACCCAAATCACAGGCTATCTGATGCCTTCATGGAAAAGGGGGAATGGGGGGAGAAAATATTTCCACATCTACTAAACTCTTCGTCCTGGAAGACATATCATTGTGTCATGAAATGGTCCACTGCATTCATTTCATAAAAATGTTTTTAATCTTCTAAAACGAAATTGTAGTTATATTGAGTGCCACAATTTTCTCTTTTTCTTTTTCTCCCTCTGGCACTCTTTCGGAATGATTTGCTTTTCAATCTGCACCCGGATTGATTTTCAAGCGACTGGAATTGGCTCAATTAGCCTAATGCACTTCATTAGCATATGGACGCCTGAGCCGGCAGACGGGATCTGCTCCGACTGGATTGGACGGTTCACCTGTTCTGGCTAATCATATTGTTTTCTTCTGACTGGACGATTGGCTGGATGCCTTACAAAGGACGTCCCCCTTCCTCAGTTGCCATAGGAGACGTAAACCTTCCACAGTTGCCCTAGAGACAGCTAGGTCCCTGAGTCTGAATGATGTGGTGCTGGTGGTGGCACATTTGGTTTTGATGTGGTTGAACTGGTGGCTGTGAATGCCAAACGTCTTCAGGGATGATAACCCTTAAATCAGTTTGAAACCTCCCGTGGTGGCGAAAAATATTTAATTGACACATTATAAACAAGTTTTCCCCTGAAATTGACAAAAACTAAATGATTAAAGGCACCATACGTAAATAATAAGACCATCTTTAAGTAGAACAAGATATTCATAGACTTAAAACACACCACGTACACTTCTATCTACAGTACATTTCAGGGGACTGTCCAAACAAAACCATGTGTCTCCAAGTGTTCCTTTGTGGGTTGAGAATATAAAAAATCCATCGGATTAGCTGAAGAAAGCATGATCTCAATGCAGGGGTGTTTTTCTTGCATTTGAACCTGTTTACGGGCACCTCGATAAATGCAACTTTTGGATGTTGGACAATTCTTCAAACCTCCCGATTAGAGCCTCCATGTTGACGGCCCACTTGCAGGCGGTCCCTTTACTTTTCAAGCTCTCTCATTTTATCCGTAACCATAAAGCAGAAGTTTCAAACTTGTTGTAGTTGCCAGCTTGGTTGTCTCTGCTGCCGCAGAGACGTGGCTTAGCTTGGCTCCGAGAAGAAAGGCTTTTGGTTACAGCCGCACAACCAGCTCCACATGGTGTGGACACCGACCCATAAAAACAACAGCCCAACACAACCGACGCAGAACCACCCTGGTCCTACGAATGGCCTTCGGGTAATTTATACTGGTACTGCTCGTGGGAAAGCGCGCACACGCGTTTGAGCGGAAAATCATCATCAAGTAGAATTCCCAAGTTAATAAAACAATTTGTTTATATGAGAAACTTTGTATTATTTGATGAAGGAATAGTCAGGTTTCTCATCAAATAGCTTCCTAAGCCAAACATAATCAGCTTTGCAAGACGACATCAAAGACTTAATTTCATCTGGTTGCCCATTTTATGATCTTTTCCCGAATGGCGCTTTAATGAGGAAAACTAAAAGACGCTGCTTCTCTCCATATTTCTCTCTTGGCAAGGCAGGAAGGTAGCATCTAGATCATATGTCTAGTGATTAGAGGTTAGCATGTAGGCCGGTGTCTGCAGCTGTGGTCATTAGAACCGCGCTGATTAGGCACCCACAGGGGGTCCGCGTGATTGGGTATTTATCTCCAGCCAACAGACGCAATTAAAATTCCCTTCTCAAAGTCGGCCTGGGCCAGAACCCCAAAATAGTGCTGACAGCCCTGCCTCCTCCCCTCCTCTTCCTCTGTCTTTCTGTTTAAAGACTGCTTCCAAAGCTTTGTGGCTCTGAGCACAAGGTCTCCACTTTATCTCAATTTGCACCCTCTTTTCTCGCTACAGAACTGCACCTACATGCAAACCTTCCCTTTCTTTCACAGAGTCTCCCTTTGTTCCCCACTCCCCCCAAATGATCTCACTGTGACTCTTCCCTAAGCTCATTATGCTACTGTTAGGTCTTCATAATGTGCTATTAAGTAAATGGACATGCTTTGTACAGTACTTCAAAGTAGACCCGCTGCAAAATCTAATTGTTTTTGTCAACAATTATGCAAGTTTTTTTCTTCTTCAAAATAATAGGGCCAACCACAGTGAAGCAGAGAGGCATGTATGCAGTGGGGCAGTGACACGTTTCAGCAGGGGAGGCACTCACCTATTCACCCCCACATCTGTGCTACCAACGTGGGCCCCGGGCTCCACTGCCCTCCCTCCGTCCCCTGGATCTGAGCCCTTCTGACAGGAGGAAACACTTCAAGAGTAAATAACCCGTTTTCTCAAGTTGTGCCAAGTCACAGGGTGTGAGAGGAGGAGATCGGACAGACAGGAAGAGGAGGGAAACAAAAGTCTACAAACACACTGGCAGCTTTGTGAGGCTGCGCTCTGGCATGGGGCTTTCAGCGCACTGCCCACAACGATGATGTTAACATCCTGAAGTTTAGAAGGTATGTTTACCATGTCACTGTTTTATATTAGCATGCTAGCAGATGACCAAAGTTATTATAATTCATCCTCTGGGGCACATGAATGTCTGTACAAAATTTCATGACAAGACCACTAAAGTCATTAGGATTAATCATCTGGGAACAATGAAAGTCTATACAAAAGAATGTGTCAAACCATCAAGTTTATATTTGACTGAATAAGTGAAAACGTATAGCTGCTTGTGGCGCTAAAGGAAAGGATCCTCTGGGGACCTTGAGTGTCTGGACCAGATTTTATGGCAGCCCACCTCACTTTTAGGATATTTAACTCATAACCGAAAATGTCAAGCTCATGATGGCGCTAGATGAAAAGTGAGGCTATCACCAAAGTCAGCGGGAGTCATCCTCTAGGGACCATGAGTGTCTCTACAAAATGTAATGGCAATCCATCCAATAGTTGCTGAGATATCTCAAGCTGGACCAAAGTGGCAGACTGGCAGACTGACGTTGCTATCCCTAGAGCCAATGCCGCTAGCGTGGCTATAAAAAAGAAAACCGGTAACAGAAAACAGACGGAGATGTGGTCGTAGAGGAGGGCGAGAGGAGAGAGAGAGGGAGGCAGCTTAAGGCTAAAGCAGAAAGAAATCGTGCATGAGTGACAGGGTTTTCCTAGCATTTGGCTGCGGTAGTTGATGGAGACAGATGGTTGCCCAGTGGAGTCCCTTCATACCAGCAGACCAGCCCCGCTGCCGAGGCCTTCAGCTTTTAACCCTCTGAGGGCCGATAAGACACTCAGTGGAGGGGAAAATAGGCGTGAATGACATCTCTCACACACAAGCACACAAGCACAGGGATAAGCAACCTGCCGTGAGAGATGGGGCCTTGTGATAAGCAATAAAAATGCTCTACAGCTCCAGCTCTGTGTACATATGTACTGGTTTAGTGTGTGTCTGTGTTTGTCCAACACAGCAGGGTTTTGTCGCTTAATGATCCTCTTTATCTTTCAGAAATCCCACCTTCACTGAGCCAGACACTTAAAGACAATAGGCGGGGCATCAGTGTGTTACAACCCCCTCAGGACGGTAACGCTTGAGAGAGACAAGCGTCGGAATAATCCCCGTCATCTATCCCGGATCCTGGAGAGTCGAACGGGAAAAGCGCCGCTGCCTGCCGCGCTCCCGTCTCTCTCCGCCGGAATCTCTCCCTAGCAACCAGGCATTGGCGTGGTGATTGGACCAGCGTACCAGCGGTTGCTATAGCTACAGGAAGCTCCCCTTCCCTGTAAACCCCCACTTTTTTTTTTCTTCCTGTGCTGTGTGTCTCTTTATCTATAACCTCTCTTTCTATTTCTCTTTGCTATTTGTCTTTTCCTCTCCCTCCTCGCCCTCCGCTGTGTTTCTCTCTATCTCAGTCTGTCCCTCGCCGTCAGAGAACAGAACGGAGGTACGGTACAGTAGGTCGATGTTATTAACACGCAGGTTGAGTGATGGGGGGCTAATGGCATCCAAAGTTGAACTGACTGGAGAAAAAAAAAGGTCTGCAGAGAAGAAAGACAAAGATGCTGCAATTTCACAAGAGCCCTGGTGAGAATACCAGCTAGAAATGGAGCATTAGCAAAACAGTCAAGTATTTATCTGACCTGTCTGTGTAAATCTGCTCTTCCCTTTGGCTGTTTGATGAGAACAGTCTGTTTTGTCTATAAAAATAAAGTACTACTGGGAGCAGCCCGGCGGTTTATGTGTCTGTGTTTGCATCTGTCTCTGTCCGTAGTTGTATATTTGTTTCTGTGCTTCTGTGTTTTCTGCTAGCATGTGAATTAGGCTGCACACAGGAGAACACGCGCACATCTTGCCTTTGCTTGTGTGATTTATGTGTGTGTTAGCTTTGCGCCCGTGGCCACTGACGGGCCCCGTTGTTACTGTTGGAATCCAAGAGTGCCGATTATGCTTCAGAGGCAGGATACATGTGGTCACTATGTCATTAGGCCAGTATGCACGAGTCAGCCCGTCTGCCTGTAATACAACACCACATTATCCATACTGCTACACTGAGAAGTGCCACAGACACACACACACCCACACACACACACAAACTGCCTTCTCGATGTCTGGAGTTGATGCATCAATCTGTGAGCTGGCTTCTGTCTTCAGCATTTTCCACAGACGTTTTTTCTTGAGCTGATTGCGTGGCTGCTTCTTCGTGCTATAATCAACTGCTGTATAATGGCTTCATATGAGAGGTTGAACGCACATGATTAGTGATCTGTTCTTCTTCTGACTAATGCATGAGTGAGGAATCATGATGTGATAATGTGGGGGGGGGGGGATAAAATGATAGACGGGATCGACGGATGTGTGTGCTCACAAAGTAACGGCGAGTGTGTTTGACTGATCGTGATCTATTCCGAAAATTCAGAAGAAGAAGGGAAAAAGCAGGAAATAACTAGGGTTTTTTTGCTCATGGTTTTCCAGTGTAACTGAACTGAGGACTGAGGCACATACAATATCATCGGGAGGCACATACAATATCATCGGTCAAGGTCAATAACCTAAGTACACAATCTTCTCTGGGGGGGAAAATGCCCAGCAAAGAATGAAATCAAACGTTGAAACACACCCCAGTCACAGAGTTCATGAACACGTCCGACAGATCAGGCAATTGGCAGCTGACATCGGATTGTCACTCCGGCGCAATGGTCTAATACAGTTTAGCCATTAGCCTCCAAATCACTATGCCCCGCATGCCAATGTCATCCTATCCCAAGATGAGAAATTGATTTCATGCTTGGGTGACTGTCATCAGGAAATACAGGGAGAAAGCAAGAGAAAGAAACAGAGGGAGAAAAACTGAGAAAATATAGAGATCCTGCTACCGCGTTCACACTCATTCGGCCTCGGAAAATAGACAGCGGAACTAATGGCAAGCAGAGAGCAGAAGCACAAACAATAGGGAATGGATTGAGTTCACGAAGTTCAAAAGAACATGCAACATGTTTGCGTGTGAGTGGGGTCAGGCACTGAACAATAACAGCTTTAGAAAACTGCTGGCTCCGCAGAGGCCCATACAGGAGAGCATATTATAGACGGGGATGTGGCGGAGTCTGGGCGCACAATAGTGCCCCATTGCCTCATGGGATGTGGAGAGCTCTCTGGAACATGAGAGGGGAGGGCCTTCTGGTGTGTGCATTTAACATGATGCCCATCAATGACAGTTTTCCATTACTGTTCCGCTGCTGCGAGTGAGAGGAAGAGGAAGAGGAAGAAGCGAATCAGACTGGTATTACACTCAAGTGATGATGTAATGTTTAGGTGACACAAACAGCACCCCCATCCCCCCTCTTTCGCTCTCTTTTTTTTTCTGCTCGCTTCCTGTGTTCACCCCCCTTGTTCTCTGGGGCACAGAGTGGAGCCTTGTGATTGGTTAATAGCACCATAGAGATGCTGAGAATATCCACCAACCAGGGCCCGGGTGCCCCTTCACACCGTTACCACAGCAACCCCTCACAACCACCGCGAGCGTGCACGTATGGATGTGCACACGTATTGTTGAGTGTGTATGTGTGCACTGTATAGTGTATAGTTCCCACTCATGTGTTTTTGTGTGTGTGTGTGTGTGTGTGTGTGTGTGTGTGTGTGTGTGTGTGTGTGTGTGTGTGTGTGTGTGATGGCACATATGGCACACATAGTGGACATGTAACAACAGCCCTCCAATGAACAGCCTGCAGTGAGTTCATCCACTGTAACAACAGTATACTGCAGCTCATATAGTAATAAACCAAACTTACTCAGCTTCTTCAACAACAGCTGAAAAGTCAGAAAAACTGCCGGTCTTGTGGACATATTTCACTCTTGTAGCTATGAAAATGGGATTGAATGATTTGTTAAGATAGACATTTGAATGAAATGTGTATGGGTGAAAACTGAAAACACAAAGTCTTTGGAAAGGTGACAGAAAATGCCTCAAAAGATCTACCGTACAAATCTGTAAAAATACATTTCTCAAACAGATTTTTCTGAATGTGGAATAGGTCAAGATACATTGGAAATGGTGCCTCTTGAGGGGAAAATTAAATCTCAATCAAACTAAAATGATTTAGCCTAAATAACTGGTAAAGTATTGCAATTATTTTCCATTGGCAGTAACAATTCGATCAAAATAATAGATTCAAGCTTTAGAATTCCACATTTTAAGCCTGCTTGTTATTGAAATTTAGTAAATAAATCGTAGATATAGATCTGGTCTATTTTTAGTAGTGGTCCAGTCGTATACTGATGCCTTTCTCACAACATACTTACACATTTATCGTACTGCAAAGTTTTACTTAAATCAGAGAACTAGAATGCTTCAGTCCTATTCAAGCCAGTGTGACATAATGTCAACATAAGGAGATATTTTTGTCAGGTGTTAATTATGCCAGACTATGCAAAAATGATAGATTAGATGATAATCTATCGGCTTGTTTGTTTTAAATTCATCTGCAAATGACTGAACGTAACCATGACTGGCTTTACTGCTTTAGAAATGTTATTAACATACAACTGAGTACACTTGCTGCAGGCTGTACAGCAGCATGACAAATACAATTCCTCGGTTCTTTGATTTCAAATTTGCACATGCACAAAATACTTGACTGTCATAAACCCCCGTAGAGAAGTGTTTTTTGCAATCTTGCTGAGCCAAAGAAAAATAATCACCCCATTCATCTGATCAACAGTTTCCTAAATGTCAGCTTCAGTCATGCCAACTGCTTGCAGCATCAAAATGTTTTGTCTGCACAGT
Organism: Leptoclinus maculatus; assembly: GCA_032191485.1. NCBI lineage: Eukaryota > Metazoa > Chordata > Actinopteri > Perciformes > Stichaeidae > Leptoclinus > Leptoclinus maculatus. The sequence continues at coordinate 17,457,146 of JAVDOI010000011.1, read as the reverse complement.
CGACAACATGTGAAAAAAAATAGGGATTTAAAAAAGTATTTCTACTATATTACCTAAATTCTTAAAGCAATAATTTGAATAATTCTTGGCTGGGCGTGTATTTTCCAAAATATCAAACTATTAATTTAAACAGATATATATATATTGTTTTAATACATTACAAAATAGAAACACGTGTTCCTCTATAGGAAATCCTCTCCAAGTTGGCAGCGCAATATAGCTTCCTTAGCAGGAGCCTAAGTCCCCTGCAAGGCACCTCTGATCTGATCCAATTCCCACCATGGGCTACTACTACTACTCGCACTCAGCAACACAGCATGCCCACTAGGAGATAGATGAGGAGTGAGTGTATATGTGTCAATGTGTGTGTGTGGGTGTGTGTGTGTGTGTGTGGAAGGTAAGGATGTGACACAAGATAGATGTCTTTGTTTCTAGTGTACTACCAGTATCTGAGTCCCCTCTTATTTAACTTTGACAACATTTATGACCGGGACCACCCACGCCTGGAGACTTTGTAAGACAACAAGGGTTTCTGTGATCACTACAGCTGTTTGTCTACTCTACCACTTGCTGTTTTGTGTTGTTTTGGATCAGGTTCCCATGTCTTACCGGTGCAGGTGAAACACTTCACGTGGAAGTGGGTTTCTTGTACTCGTACCACCTCTCCTTTGCATACTTCCCGACATCGCTGGCACCGGATTAGTCCAGAACTCCGTTCACTTGCCGCAGAGCCTTGGTGATAAGCTGCAGAAGACAAAAAAACACACATTTATTATTCTATTCATGTGTTTGACATAACTATTTTGCAAGATGAATTGACTTGTTGGCCAAGCCGCCCATAGTGCTACACCTGTCAAGCTTTCTCTTGTTGCAAAGCACAGTTCACAATGCTAATGGTGGTAGATTACCGCTTTACATCAAAGCAATAGGTTATTTCTGACAGTGGTAGACAAAAGCAAGCTTACCATTTCTAACCAGCAACAGTCAAATTTGCCAACTGTCGGTGGAAGACTTTATCAACATAAAAGCTAGCTAGCTTAGCTAATAAAGCTAACGTTACCTTCATGATGTGAATATGAAAGAGCTTTCTAAAGATAACCTGTCCCCGTCCAAATGTCAGCAGCCTAACAGCAAAGAAACAGTATTGTTCTTGTGTTTAAGTATGATAAGAGAAAATATAAGGTCTGTCTGTATATTTCATGGCTTTTAGGATGAGGACTAACCAAGTTTGTTTGAGTAAATCTATTTCAGATAAAGAGTTTCGCTGGGATTGCTTGAGCGCTAATCCAATAAATGAAGATACAGCTGATTTACTAGGCTAATGCTGGGTTACTACTGTAGGTAGTAGGCTTGTTAGCTGGACATGCTAACGTTTGCAGCTTGCGTTAGAGCAGACAAACACACTCTTATCCATTCCTTACACTTTTGCTCTTGTATTTTTGGGGGTTTGTATAAAGTTTACAAAAAGAAGACAACAAAAAACCCACTATCCAAACTCTATACATGAAGTATTGCTTACTAGAGCCCCATGTACACCGCTTCAACATGCAGAGAAATACAAGGCTTGCCGTGTCTCATTACCGTTGCTAAGCTATGATTGGACAGAAATAGTTTCATCTCACAGTTACTGGTCTAGAATGGAAATATAATTGGTTTTTCATGTAGCCTGAAACCAATGTAGCTTATTGCCACTAATGAAATTAGACAATGGCATTGTCAATCACATAGAAAACAATAATCAACATTTTGGTGTCTGCAGCCACAACAAATGTACACTTTAATTAATAAAATAACATAGCAATAATTCAAAATCATAATGGATTTTTTCAACAAAGATTTCTTCTCCACAATGCTGCAAGCCATCACTAGAACTGGGGCTCTGATTATCCGGCACTACAGACTGTACTGTGGGCATTTCACATAATAAGATCAGCGTGTAGCTCTGTCAACACTTGTTCTGAAGAAGTGAGGTCTGACACCTATGTAAGCTGGGTAAGCTCCAGGCTTTCTCTCCCACTGTCTCTATTTCTCTCCCACTCATACGGGCTAACACACACATGCACACACATACACACACACACGCACACACAAATACACACACGCACTGCTGCGTCAGGTTAGAAAGTGGATGGATCTCCTGAACTCATTATGCATGAGCTTACATGTCAGACTCCTGCCAGCCCGACAGCTATTTCACATTGTCAGGAAAGCAAGTTCTCACATACAGCCATAACAGTAATGGAATAAATGCTCTCACAAGCAAAAAGGTCAAAATGACAGATTAATTGAAACTTAAATGAGTGAGGAAAATGAATTTATCTAAGACCATTTGAGCTATTAGAGGCTCTTTAAAGGTCCATCCTCTCCTTTGGGCTATACAAACATCCACAAGCAGAGACAACCAGCCTCCCAATACCAAGACTGTGCCAGAACAGCTGGGTTCACAGTCTCTTATTTTGCTCCATCTTCCTGAAGGAGCATTTGAGTGGTCCTATTCTCCGTGTGAGGGGTATAATGGCAGGGTAACCAGCTGGCCTTAATGTCTACCTGAGTAGCTGACTGAAGGACTTTGCCGCTTCAGTCAGAGCAGCATCAGCATATGGGCTGGCGTGACAGAACTGTCTGATTCCATTTCAATGGATGTATCCCGAAAGACTCGCAGCACTTAAAAAGTCTAACAGCCTTGCTGCACGCTTCATAGCCTGAGAGCACCCTTCGCACGCTCCAAGTTTGACGGCGGTATATGAATAGTGTGGGCTACAGTATGTGTGAGGAGATGCAGACATCCATGGGTGCAAGACAGAATGAAGGCATGCAGTTTATTTTCCTGTGTGGGCACTGGAAATATGCAATCATGATTAATTCCCACTCCCGATCTCCCACACTCAAGTCTCTGTTAGTTCATTGTTTCCCTTACAATGCTGGCAGCACCACTGGGACCCACTACCCTGCCTGATAAGTGTCCAATGTGTGTGTGTGAGAGAGAGAGACCAGGCACAAAACCAAATGAGCAACACTGATCCCATCAGGTGTGAATAAGAGACAATGGGAACTAATGGCGGTACATGTAAGCCTGTGCCAACAGCCTACTGGAAACACACAGGAGATTAATTTGCAATGCTGACCTTCTGAAACACGGCCAGAACAAACCTCTGGAAGAGTATAACCTCCTCTGTTTTTTGCAGCCCAGCCCGGTCAGACAAAGCTGTATAAAAGACACAACATACTGTAAAAACTGAGCAAGATGCTGAATGGAGATTATCAACACATGCCTAAATTAAACAGGCAGAGGCGTGGCAAATTCCTGCAAATCATCAACAAGTATGTTTTAATGAATGGGATGATTATTGAGCTAGTTGAATGTGCATGCCAATAAAAAAGCCCCACCCCTGCCGAGAATCCAGGTACACAAAAGGCTCAGGAGCCGACGCGTTTCGTAAGTCTATCTAATTGTGTCACTGCATTCATTCTCATTGAACACAGCCATCCTTTCCCTGTCTAAACCCATTACAGAGCTCTCAAACACCCCTTCATCCTCTCCCATGCTGAGGCGTTGAGTCATTCTTCTAATGATAGCCACAGGACTACAGGTGTAATCCACTGACTCCAAATCAGTGGCGAGCGCCCCGGGAGAAAACAGCCTATACGGCAGACAGGTGATGAGAACAGGGCCAGGGTCAGGGAGGCCGACATCATCCCCAGGGACGGAGAGGCTGCTGCTATTTCTTGCCTCTGACCTGACAGCCCCGGGGGAAGCACACGCTGGGAGCTCAGTCACAAGGGATGCTGGGAGATCAGTGGTGACGAGTGAGTGGAGTGAAGAGCGTGGCGAAGAATCACAGAGGAGCAATACAAAGACGATGTAGATTCAATGAATGAATTATTAAAGGAGAAATGTGTTACAACTTACTTTGTAGTTAGTAACATACCCATGTTTGTCAGTTGTATCAGGGGCAACAATAACTAGTGTAAACAGACCGGTCAGGTTTAAGACACATCTTAGTCAACCACACTAAGCCACTTATATGTTAATGAGTGATATGTTCATGAGCTAATGACTACAATCTAAAGTATAGTAATTCAGCTGCAAAGGCTGTATATTGATATGATTATAACAAAGATGTGACTTTTTGCGAGGACAGTAAACTGAATATCTTTGTAATCGTGAGGAATTTGGTGATTGTATTTTTTCTGAGATTTTATAGACCAAGCGATTCATCGATAATGAAAATCATCGTTGGTTGCAGTCCAAGCTTACCACACTCATGGTTTGTAGCAAGTTGTGTTCTACTCAGTTTAGTGATAGCTCGGTGGTTCTTTGTACGCGTACTGAACGAACCTTCACAAGTTGTAGTTGGTTCAAGGTGTGTCGAGCTAAGACACCAATACGTTCTTTGTATTTTAGGGAAACATAATCAGCATTTTATACTTAATATTGTCAGGACAAAGCAAAAGCATGCCTTCCCTGTTTGTAATCGAATGCAGCCAATGATCAGGTGTCTCAACGACACCCACCATCCACTGTCTTCATCACCCTTCGTCTCTGTCAGGACCTTGGCGGGGAGCATTCATCAGAGCAACGATGGCGTCCAGTGGTATCGCAAACACACGGTCACTCCATGGAGAGAGAGAGAGAGAGAGAGAGAGAGAGAGAGAGAGAGAGAGAGAGAGAGAGAGAGAGAGAGAGAGAGAGAGAGAGAGAGAGAGAGAGAGAGAGCGAGAGAGAGAGAGAAAGAGGTCAGACTGCTACTGACAGTCTGAATGATCACTCAATCCCACCAGAGGCCAAGGTCATGGAGACAGAAACCTTGAGGCAGCAACACACTCAAGCCACAGTGGTGTAGCCTTGAGCTGAATGAGTCTTCTTTTTATTCCAGTCATTCAAATTAAATTAAAAAAAATAGCTTTGTCGTTTAAAGATGAAATGTCAACAGAATGTTTCCATGCGCTGCAGTCACCAATGTCCTTTCCACAAGGGTTTTAACTGTTCTACACAGATTAAACTGAGTACCAGTTATACATTACTGCGTACTATGAATATTCACGCGTGCATCCCGGCATCTGTGTTTGCATCTGCGCATCTTTGTCTCCCACCTTTGTTCTCCGTGTTATTGAACTAAGGCGTCTGGCAGGAGGAGTGATAAATGGTGTTTGGCTCTGTTTTCGACTGCTCACCAGATGAGGCCGGAGAGCAGGAATCATGTATGATGTGGCTCCGTTCCCTGTCTACCCTTGTTCTGACTCATTCCTCATCATTTAATCTCGTACTGTCCTGTGTATCGATACATTTATTTATCTTTTCCCTTCTAGAAGTGGGGTCTCGGGAGGACACTGTCTGTCAGTGGGTCATTGGATCAGTGTGTCCATTCACACACTTTGGTACAGACCTGGATATAAACATGGATATGAACGGTTCCCAGAGGACCATTTCTTATGATTTTATGAACTCGCTGACATTTTACCATCATTAAACCAATATTTCCCTTTGGCCAACGCTTTGATTCATGACAAGGTATCTGGAAAGCGCTGGATTTCATCAAACTTCACATTCTGTGGTCGGCGGGTGATTCTTGCACTATCGGCGATCCACTCTTTTCTATTCTATTGCCTCCATCAGTCATCAGTTTAGCAGGTATTTGGTCATTTACCAGTATTGGAGAATCATAGTGACGCTAGTCAGGATTCTTTGTCTGGTAACCATTACATTCTTGTGCCAAATTTAGAGCCAATCCATTTCTTCATTTTCTTATTTAACCTTTTTTTAACCAGGATAATCCCGATGAGATTTTAAATCTCTTTTACAAGAGGGTCCTGGCCATGAAGGCAGCGTAAAACGTTTCATCGCATTAAAAACACACTTTTTGAAGTTTGGGATGTATTTTGTCTGCTGCCTGAGAACTCTCTGCTATACAGAGAGAAGGAGAGGGAAGGAGAGAGGTGCTGCCTGTGATCTATGGCTCTGCAGATCCCCTCAGGTACCCGAGCTCAATGATGAGTGTATTGATCAACATGTGCTTTATCGCTCCCCTGAAACACACACACTGTACATCTTTACTCTGCGGGAATATTGCCTAGTAATCATGAAGTATATCTCTTGAGTGAAACCAAAGTTCTTTCCACATGAAACTGACCTGCATCGAATGCCAGCCAGGCAGAAAATAGGAGTCTGACCAGACACACACAAAACCCAGTGACCATGAAAGATAGAAGGCCCAGAAGATGAAGACAGACAGTCGGAGCTGTGTGTAATTACTCTGTGTGTGTGTGTGTGTGTGTGTGTGTTGTTGGCCTCTGGGTTATCACATGCAGCGGAGAAAACAGTGCACACAGCACCGCCTAACAGGCCCATTCATGTCCAACCCTTAAGTGTGCCTGGAGTCAGAGGGGAGCATATGTTTGACTGACTGGAAGAGGGGGGGGGGCACAGACATGTCACACCAAAATCTGCCAGGTGTGACGGTGCTGACACGCACACTCACAGTCAAACGGCATAACCACAGGTTTGTGTGGGTGCGTCTCCTGTTAAAGCGCATGCTTTTAAATCACAAGAGCTTGTGACAGCTCACCACACGCTGCGTTGCACGCCCTCCTCTCCCCCTCCTCCTCCTCCTCCTCCTCCTCCTCCTCCTCGGTGTCAGCTGAGAAAAGCATTTCGAAGCTTAACAAAAGAATTCTACACATTTTCTCGGGGAGCGCGGAGCTGCGACACCACTCCCGGCACGCGGGGCACGGGGACCTGGCAGCCTCTGTACCAGAGGGTTAAAATCACTGGATGAATAATGTAGTGCCACACAATGACAAACTGGATTATGAATGATGCAGTAATACCCGGTTCCTTTCTGTAGACACAGAGGACAGGGACAGGGAGGACAGGATGCACATGACACCACCATCACTTCACGGAGCACCCACGGTGTCCATTGACTTCAAGTGGCCTCACTGACAGCTAAGGGACATTTCTTTTAAAGTCTTCCCTTGGAGACCCAACCACTGTGAATCAGGCGGCGGTAACTTTGTGCACAACAAAGTGGAGGCACGCATACAGCCGTGCACATGCTCACACAGCTGACCAGCCAGCCCTACAGGGGAAAAAGCCCTGATTCAGCTGACAGAGGATCAGGGTCACAGTCAGCTGATGCAAGGTCAGCTTAGCATCATAGCAGGCCCCCGGGCCGGACCATGGTAAGTATGACAGAAGCCCCTCGGGCTGTCAGCCTTATTTGTAATGTGCTGCATCACAGTGAACTAAACTCCATGAGACCGACAGCGGTCAGGTCAGAAACCTCCAGCTCGAGGGTTTCCTGCTCCTGCAAGAGGACAGGTGGGCTTTTTTTTTTTTTTACAAAGAGGCAACAGCTGAATGCCTGGGAGGTCTCCCATGAGAGGTCAGAGGTGGTTGTGGCTAAGAGGACCAGGAAGGAGAGAAGAAGACGAAAGAGGAGTGACAGAGGAGGGGAGCAGAAATTGGGAGGGACCAAGCAACAGCTGTTATGTGGATGAAGAATCCCAAAAATGCTCCTCTATGGATGAACTCTGGGAATATTCTCCTTTGACCTCCAGATATACTTAGCTCTCCTGTCCTCTCTAAACCTGCTCCAAGTCTTTGATAGGGGATTTGTACACATTATAAGCAGAGATATGTATCACATCAATTCTATAATTAAAATTACAAAGACATTTGTGGAATTGGTTGAGCTTTGATTTCAACCCGACTTCAGTTGTTACTTTCTCTTCCATCTCTAGACTACCATTGTTCAACGGTAGTTCTGCGCTCACACAGAGGTACCGTCCTCGCGCTATAAGTGGCGAGATAAAGCGCGCAGGAATGGACTTACCACTGGAACTCATGATGCCCACTGTTGTTCTTATTTCAAACAAAGCGTCTCCGTCGAGAATAATCCCATAAAGCGAGAGGAAATCTTCACGGGGCAGTTCACTCCCTCCAAATTGTGCAATGTAAACAAATTGAACATCTAGTGAACGTAAATGATGCTCCTCACTCTGCGCAACACCGCTTCCAGTCTAATTTCTGACAAGGTGGATAGAGCCAGAAAGAAGGGTACAAAAAAATGTATAAGAAAAATAAAAATAAAGCGAGGATATTTCCAGTAATTACAAAATCCAAAATAGCGCTCCTGTTCCTGCTGCGTGGGAAAGTCAGCTGTGTTTTTGTTTTTTTTTCCTCCACAGAAACAATGCTGCTCAGTCGGATTCCACCTTCACATTTTCGCTCGTGGCTGAATCTCGCTCCGCCGCGCTCTCCCTGACGGTGTGCTGCTGCTGTCACCGCGCGCCTCTCACATAGCGTCCACGCAGCCGCGGCAGACCTGTTCCGGCCTTCACTTTCAAAATAAAATGAACAAAGGGAGTTTCATGGCCCTGACCTTGTGTGTGTGTCTAAAGCGTTCAAAGTACAACAAAGCGAATCACATAAAATACCCTGAACATATTTTTTCGAAATAGATTATATCAAAATAATGTGTAAAATAAAGAAAAAGTCATGTAAAATCCACTATGATAATAGTAAAGGCCTTCTAAAATGATATGTTGTGGGTATGTTTCCACCTTTTCAGAATGATGGACAAGTTAAGGCACATCTGAGAATCAACACCTAATAATTTCATCAAAAAAATAATAATAAACCCCCTGAAAAAACGTAATTTCAAAATCTCTTAAACATAGAATTTAGTACATTTTAAGGGCTCTGTGCTTTTCAGTTAATTCATAGATTTATTTGAAATATCTGGCCATCCGTTAATTATTCATTTCTGCTGTTATCAAGGTAAAAAAGGGTTTTAAAAAAGCCTAAAATAAACCTCTTCAAACACCCCTTTCAAATTTAGTAGATTTGAACAGATGACATTCGTTTGATTGCTTTACCAATTATCAGTATACATTGTTATTAGGGGACTGAAGGTGTAAAATAAAATACAATGTTATCAATAATATGATTTCCTTCCATGCTAAATCTGCATTGAAATACCAACTGTTTCCATTGGCCAGTATCAAATTGTGAAATTATAGCTTGATATGTTTGTCCAAGAACTATTTGCCTACATTGGCACACACCAAATAGGCTGTACTTAAATCTTTCTCGTAGCTCATAAGCTGGGTCATTTAATAACAGTGACAATAAGCAGCCTACTCATGTCACATGGATCTGGAGGCTTTATGGTTTTATTATGAAAGCAAAGTAGCCTTATTTCCGGTATTGCTCTGCCTCTCTATTGGTAACTTGACTACTCTCTCAATAGTCTGCGTTAAGCGACGTCACCCTGGGCTGCATGTGAACGCTTTGGGGACCCTATATCCCACATCACACTGCAAGAAGTGTTAAGCGTCACAAAGTCATTATTCTCAGTCTTAATTCATTTCCACACGAGGTGAGTTAGAGATGCTCAATGTCTGAAGCGTTTTAAATGAATTTAATCATTTGTTAAGCCAGTGTCATTTGAATCTGGTCAGAACAATAGACCCAAGGATCACATGAGTAACATTTCTAAAGAACTGCACAGACTGCATGAAACAAAGTGATTTAAAGATTATCGACAGCCATCATGAAAAGGAGACTTGTTGGTGTTTTGATCAGTGCCAGACTGGGCTTGTTGCTAAAACTGTTAGGACACCGCCCTCTCCTGGAAAGTCGACGTAAGCAAATTAGTTAATTGGATTATCTACTGCGGAGCTGCTGTCGAGTAGTAGAGGTTAATTGCCAAGCTGTTGACGGATTTACTCTGCTGTGTTTGGTTGTAGAATCTCAGTACCTTACATTGAGTGGCCTTTAAAATGATACAACACAGTAGGACTTTGACTTGCATGATTGTTGATAGCAGAACTGTTGTGCATTCTGACTCAGTGGTGTGTTGGCATTCAATGGACTCAGTGCTATCGACGTGGAAAGATCTCCATCTAAAGGTGAAACACCCATCCGCTGTTTCCCAAACAGACATTGGTCAAGTCAGATCATGTTTAAAGGAAATTGAATTTGGCCAAATGCAACAAAAGTCAAAGACACGACAAATGTATAGACTTTAAGACTACAGACTAAACAGCAAGCAAACAGAACGGGACAAGGCAGTTTATGTTTTAATATATATATAAAACCATAAACTGCCTTGTCCCTTGTCCTGAGGAAGCCGTGGTTCTGAATCCTTGAGGAAACTGGACAATGGGGGGATGTGAGTGGCGCCTCTCTCTCTCTCTCTCTCTCTCTGCTGCCCTGCACAGTCTCTAACCACTTTGGTTCTGGAGCTCAATGGTTGTACAAGATGTTCTCTCTTTGTCCCTTTAATCTGCTTAACTCACTCACTCAGTTCCAACAGAGAGCTTTATAAAACTAACGAGTGGATTTCACTGAAAGACAAATTCCTTCATTATTGGGTGTCCTGCTGGCAAAGAGCGCGAAACTTTGTACCGTGTAACCTATCTGTTCTTCCATCCATTCACTGTCCAGCGAACCTAAGGCTGCATGTGGCAGATTTTATATGTAATGAATTCTAAATGTTGCTTAGATTGTAAATCGAGTACAACACGCCACATTGTGACATTGGTCAAAGCTGATTGTGATCAGCATGGATAATGATTTACGTAAATGAGCCATCTTTATCAGGGTGTGTGTGTGTCTGTGTGTGTGGGTGTGACACTATGTAGGTGGGTGCCCTGAGGGCCTGACGTGTGCCGGGAGCTTATTGCGCTCCTGTGTCAGTCCCGCGTTGTGTTGCTTTTGTCCTCCAAACTGATGGGGCCGAAAAACAGGAAGCTGGCCTTCCTGTGCACTGAAGACAGCGGGGCAGGAGGCCGTCAGTTCAACGCGGTGGTTGTCCCCTGATCGACAGCAAAGGCAAACATCTCCCGATGTGTGTTATTACTGGAACAAAACTGCGCGCGGTTGACATCACTCTGCGCCTTCTGATGGAAACTGTTTCCTTAAGCATGACAGGCGGTGTGAAACAGCAACACTGATCAGACATTATTCTCTTCATGAGCTGCTTAACAAATGACTGAGATCATGTTTTGGTTGCAGGCCTAGTGTATTGCCACATTGTATTGACTAATCATCCACTCAGTGTTTTTCTATTGGACAGGCCATGTGTCCACTATCAGTAGCACTGATCAGCACTATACTGCATTCTTCACAAACCTTCTCAATCCTTGCCCTTTGTCCAACCACACGGCCAGGGAAAAGTACATGCGCGCACACACACACACACACACACACACACACACACACACACACACACACACACACACACACACACACACACATGTATTGCTTCCGCTTCACTGACATCTGAAACCATTCCCGTCTAGTTTATTGCTAGTCAATACACCCATATTCCCTCTGACTCTCTCTCTCTTGAGCGCTTACGTGCTCTCACGCATACACGCGCACACACACACACACACACACACACACACACACACACACACACACACACACACACACCATTCGCAAAAGGAGCAGAGTAAATGGTCTGTGTCCTGCAGCCTTGCATAGCCAATTGCATGATCACATGGGCAGTGCAGGGTTGATATTCTGTGTTCAGGGTGACTTTGTCATGGTACACTGGGGGTTAGGGATACACAATCAGTTCATATTTAACTAAGCAGGCAGAAAACCCACAAGAAACCACAGCGATGCCGGCCTGGGGATCATATCTTCCCAAACACAGATAGGGTTTGACGTGACCCAGAAAGTGAAAATAATATAATCAGTGGTAGATGGGAGAGGTCACTGGTGAATGCTTGACATTTCCAGGCATTACAGTACACTCAGTGGAATGCTGGCACTGTGTGTGTCTCGAGGAGCAGGACTGTGAAGCACCTCTGGAATGAAGGTGTGGACACAGCAATTGTACAAATCAGCTGATTGTTCTTGACGGTAATCTGGATGCCTGTGTGCGCCGTCGAGCCAAACTGGTGCGACTGGTGTTGCAGAATGAGGAAATAGACTCTAAATGGGAAGTGGTGTCACATAATAGCCAGGGTTGAATAACTTTTAGGATGATTCAAATGCAATTTTAACTTGACCTCTTTTCACTGGTTGAGTCTCCTTTTAGGCTTTCCAAACTTTGACTGAGAGTGTGTGTGTGTCTGTGTGTGTGTGTGTGTATGGGGTGAGAGAGAGAGAGAGAGAGAGAGAGAGAGAGAGAGAGAGAGAGAGAGAGAGAGAGAGAGAAGGGGGAGGCTGTGTCCTTGTTGTCCCACAGAAATCATGGGAGGAGTTAACAGCAAAACCTCCTCAGTCAGTGACATGCCGTCTGGGCACAAACACACATAGGCTCACACACTCTCACTGACTTACACGCTTCCTTTTCCCCGTTTCTCCTCTCCTGTGCATTCGGGCTGACAGCGGAGAATGACAGCAGTCTCGGCAGCTGTCATGAGACGCAACTCACCAGTCCAATGGTGAGACAGCACACACACACACAGAGACATAGAGGTACACACATTCTGCCACGCACATGAGGAATGAAATGAGAGGGGAGAGCTGGCAGCAGCACAGAGGTGAGAGTTGTTTTTTTTCTACTTTGCATGTGTCTTTCTGTGGGATAAACTGTCTCTTCCGTTTGGCAGGTTTAACACTGCTGCTCTTTGCACTCGTACCAAGTTTCTGTCAGTCAGGTATCGGCTGGACAATATAGCTGTCATCCAGTGATTGCAATTCCTTCTTCTGTTTACTAGGTGCTTGATAATGAATGTTTCCAAACTCTTCTGATGGACTGATACATGAGCATCCAAGTCGTACTATGTCTTCATTCCATTAATTATACTATGAATCTACTTCAACACTGAAACTGTTTGTTTCAGTGTTGTTTAAGTGCCGCTCTGCAACAGTGTGGGAATCTCCCTGCAGGGAGATCTGTCCTAGACACACAGGCATGTGAGTGAGCGAACGGGGGGGTTAGTCTAAACTTAGAGTCCATAACCCCTGTCTCATATTACTTGCCGCTAACTCCTGTACCACATTTTCCGAATCTACAAACGCCGATTGTACACATACACAGTCACTAACACATCAAACATCCCCCCCTTTTTTTGGGTCCTGTGTTTGAACACAGCCAGACGCTGCTGACACCATGTGTTTCTTATTAGGTTGAACGCTATTGTCACGGACTGCTGAGTGTCACTATCACAGTCCAGGCTTTTCATGTGTTTTCAGACTGCGTGGAGACTATAAGGTCATTTGCGGTATGCGGTCATTGGACTCGGCAGCCCCTGTCATTGCAGGCAGTGAACACTGTGTTTGTAGCTTTAATCATGTGTGTACTGCTCGTATGACACTTTAGTAACGCTGTCCACAGTGTGCAGTCATAGAGTCACAGCGGGGGAAGGCTTTTGGCCTTCCAGCTGACAGGAAACAATAGCTCGATCAACAGGTGTTCAGTAAAAGAGGGGAATTGATACTAATGGTGTACAGCATCGCACTGTTTTTACTGACAGTCTCTGTATGTTTTAAAAGTGGATGTCACTGGGGGCAACTGTTGCCCCTTGTGCAGCATTTGGTACAAACAAAGACCTGGCATGTGACCGCACATATCGGCCTTGAGCAGTCTGCGTTTATTAGATTAGACAGAATCTGTTGCTCTATGCGAAAAACAAGCAGAGTCTAAAGAGTGTCAGGATATGCCCCGACACGCATTGGGCCTGTTTACAGCCTTCTGCTTCACAAGATGCACACGCACAGATTCAATCATGACCAGTCAGCCGACACGTAAACAAGATGAAGAGACCGGTCTCGGACAAGGATATCAGCCTCTTTGTCTCCGGCATGTCAAGCAGCGGAATAATTAGGTCACAGAGGAGGAAGAAACTTTACACATTTGTTTTCCTTGATAATGGATTACATGCAATGACTAAACTCACACAATCATGCACAGAGCACAGGCCTATCTCACTAATGTAACACTAAATGTCTCCATCACCACAGCATCAATTCTTTAGAGAAGTTTAAAAGATTTATCTTTTAGCGATCCTTTGCTGGCTAAGCATGAAGAAAGTCTGGTTGGCTCGCATTTTGAAAATGGTAGCATTTGAGGTTATAGGCAAGGTGTGGAGTTTGAAAGATGTGGTAATTTATCAGGCAGGGAGGGCCTCATGAAAGATGATACCTTGAAATTGGGAAATGTAGGTATCCAGAGTTTTGGGGATGTGACTCATATAAGGTGCTTACAGTTCAGGACACTGCCTCTTCAATTTTGTCTATTCTTTCTTTAATTTGTTTTACACAAACCCCCCCAAAGTGCAATGATAAATCCCTGGAGTATCCCTATGAATGTTCCTCAGTAGTCAGGTCACCATTGAGACAGGAGCCTTTGCAAAAAACAGATAAATCTGACCCCTATAAGTTTACATTTAGCTGAGCATACATCTACAGTCTGACGTGATCCTAACAAAAAGCGTCATGGGAGGATGAAATGCCATTAAAAAGTACTGTTGTTCAGCCCCTGCAGTTTTTGTGTTGCTTTAGAGACACTTAGTGGTGTAATATGTTATTGCATTTGTGCTTTTCTATTTAACCCTCCTTTCTTGCCGTAGTTAGTCCCTTTAGTTTCTGTCTCTGCCGAGAAATGCAGCAGCTAGGCTAGTTTTCTCTTCTCAACTTTGGTAGCCTCAATCTGTACATATGTAGTGTGTAAATATCTACTTTTATATATTCTTTGTGTGTTTTAGATCAAAAAAATATGTTGTAGTTGTAGATGCCAATCACTAATAACATTTCCCTAATAACATCAATATTGAAATTAGCTTAGATGCTAACTAGTCCTGCACGTTTCATGATAATGGCTATTCATTTTTCTTATGAAATAGCTAAGTTATATGCTACATTTTAATTTGGATATTCATGTTTCTGTATATGGGCACTTTGTAAATATTGAAATTCATATTTTTATGTGTCCACTGTTTTACAAAAATAGGAAAGATTCAAACTAAAAGCCTGTAAACAACTGATATATTTTAAAACTGATCATTTCAAGCCCCTCAATAAAACAATATAACGTTGATAAAGTTTTGACAGGCTCATGTTGTATATCTAATTCATTATTATATCCTTAAATATTTCGATTATTAATTATTTGGTATTATATTTATATCTCTTGATTATAGCCAGCTTAATCTAGTTCTATTTTATAATAACTTACGTTCTCTTATCATCAGTGAGTTCATGGTATTTCCAGTACTATATCATTGAAGCTGTTTGATTGATATAGAAGCTATTCTCTCGTTTTTAATGCAGATATTTCTTTAAACTAATTCTTCGCATCTTCATCTCCAAATAAAAAGTAGGAGATTGGTTTTCCAGTTGGCTGCTACAGGTTGTTGTACTTATCATTATGACACACCCTGACAAGGAACACCACACCCGACACAGCTTTAAAATCTTTAAAAGCTTTAAAAACATTACCGCCTGGGTGAACACATTGGGCCGGATCATTACTGGCCAATTACCTAGTTTACCTCCACCAAACAAGAGGCCCCCGTCTACACTATGTGTGCTGCAGAGAGCATAATAATGGTACTCTAAAGGAAGCCTCTATTTCCTTCTTGTATGGTGAACATGAGGTCAATGATTCAGATTTTCATAACATACACATCCCTCTGCCCGCTGCACTCCTGTCTTCTCATCTGTCTGCCACCCGTCCGATGGCAGAGAGTCGTGTTGAACTGTGAGATGTGGATGAACTGTTCCTCGATCCATGCCACCAGGCTGCTGTCACTCCCCCCAACCCACCACCCCTCTGTCTCCCCTCGCTGTGACCTTGCAGCCTGTCCCTGTGTGGCATTGCCTTACAGTGGCTCAGCAATACCTTCTCTCAGCGACACACACAAAAGACACACACACATTGTCTCTGACACACATTCTGTGCATAGTTTCACTGACACACATAGGGAACACACAGGGAAGCTCTCTCTGAGGCCTGTCCCCCTCCCACCCCCCCAAAAACACACACACACACACACACTGATGCCAATCGCAATGAGTGCTTTGTGCATTCACTGACTTGACTGGGCAGCTACTGGAGAGAGAGAGAGAGAGAGAGAGAGAGAGAGAGAGAGAGAGAGAGAGAGAGAGAGAGAGAGAGAGAGAGAGAGAGAGAGGGAGGCTAGTGGGAGGAGGGAGATGGAGACAGAGGGATTACAAAAAGAAAGCAGACCCAGACAGATAGAGGAGAAGAAGAGATAAGACTTGCAGTGGGACAGAGGGGACGGAGTGAACAGGACAGGAAAGGCAATACAGAAATAGGAAGGGAAACAGGGCTTGTCCAACAGAGAGGAAGAGAGTTGTTGTTAAAGAGGCTGGTGAGGGTGAGGGGGGTGCGCAAACTGATGGCATTGATCTCTGGGAGCTGCCGGCTCCTGGGCCAGATGGCGTCTTGTTGCTGCAGACCGCTGCTCAACTCCTGCTGCTGTGGACCGTTCCTCAAAGTCTGCCTCTCCTCCTTCACAGGTCTGTCCCGGCACGCTCTCTGCGCTGCTACTGTGCCGTCATGAGACGGACCGCTGCATTCAGATAGACAGAAGCATAGCTCTGTACACAACATGGGTAACACACTTAGCCAAGAAGGTAACAAAAAAAAAAAGGGGGCATGGTGCGTTAACTGTACTGTAGCAGCATGACCGTGCTCGTGATCGACTCAAGCAGTCCTGCCGGTGCTAACTGTGCTCTGTGTTGTGGGACGGAAAAGAATAGGCTGTTGTCCTCTTCGGCCTAATGCCATGTTGCTAAGTTATGGCCCCATTGTCTTGTTGTGAATGCTTTGCGTCAAGATAATACTGTTCTGCTGTGTTCTTGCACTGACAAAGCATGTGGAAACAGAAGAAAAGCGGCATTTCAATCGAAATGATAACTTTTTTGTTGTTGTTGTTACCCTTTAGTTAACAGTATGTTCCTTCTTCATTTTAAATGGCGTGTGACTGTATGTCTGAAAACAATGTGACCATTCTGACATTAAAGTGGAGGAGTCAGCTGTGTGAGCCTGGAGGTTTTCCTGAGTGTGTCTGTGTGTGTTCAACTGTGTGTGTTCCCCCCCCCCCCCGACAACCCCTCACACTAACCAAAGGCATGAAGTTGTCATTTCCTATATCAACACAAGCACCTCCACCTCCATGATAGCTATTTTGTTTGTTTAATCACTACAAAAGAAAAAAGTATAAAAATTACAATCTCTGTTTTACGGCTACTCACTTGTTTCTTTCTTGGCCAGGAGCAGTAACCTGCTGGAGTCTCCTCCGCTGGTTGCCTGTCGACTGCTCCCAGCCAACAACAAATAGTCCTGCACAATGGCGAATTGTTGTTTTTACACCTTGGTTTCCATAGTATAAGGTGTTCAGTTGTGAGCCTAAGAGGTTGTGCTGGTAGGCTTGTTCTTTTATTTCCGTTTGGACAGAGCTAGGCTAGCTGTTTCCCCCAATTTCCAGTCTTTATGCTAAGTTAAGGTAACCAGCTGCTGACGCCAGCTACATATTTACCATACAGACCTGAGAATGGTATCAATCTTCAATCTTTAGTAATTGAATAAAGGGAGCAGCAAGGGGACTAAAAGTGTTTTTTCATGAACTGATTCGTTTCCCTATTTACAGACATCTCTCCTGCTGAACTGGATGCTCTTTGGAGGGAACCGCCATATACTCTTGGGGGAGCCAATGAACACTTCTCAGGAAATGACATCATGACTCAAGGTAGACTATTGCGTACTGGACGTCTTAATCATTCTGAAATAGTAATGTTATGATGCTTCCATTAGTTTGGAGATCAAGCAAGAACGTGAGGCTCATTTGATCGGTGCCGCTGCCTGTGTGCTCACAAACACAGAGGAAGTGTTTGGGACATCCTCCCCGCACAATGGAACAAACTAGGGAAAGCCCGTCACCACTATACTGCAACAGCCAGCAGTTATATTCAGATCCTGTCAATGTGTTGAGATAAAGATAACTTACTGCCTACACTACAGTCTGTGATTCTTACCTTACAGTTTGGTAAAGTTAAATACTTAAGTATCATACTGTAGTATGAATGCTAACTTGACAAAATCAATCTAAATAGACAGTTTAGCTGTATCACTGTACAATTAAAATACATCTCTGACTGCCTTTTACCACATGAACCCATGCGGCCTCTCAGGTCATCAGGATGCTAACGGTTCAAACTCAACATGGAGAGGCGTAACTTAATTACTGTGCACCGCAGAGCTGGAGCAAACACCTAGAGGATATTTGACTTGCACCAACTTTGACCACCGTTAAATCCACATTAAAAACTTTTAATTTCTGCACTGCCTTTGGCTGACCCTTAAATACTCACCATGAAACATCTTGCCCTCCTATCCTGTATTTGTGTCTCTCTTCATTACTTTTAAAAGGCTGCTATTAGCATTTTAATGTTCATCATTCCGTTCTTTTATTTTAATTTTAATGTATAATGTAAAACACTTTCAGTTGCAGTTGTGTATGAAAGTGGTACACAAATAAACTCAAAAAATAAACCTTTAAAAGACACATCCAGACAATATCCTCTACCAGGTTAGGAACCGCTGCTCTAATTTGTGGCTTCAACCTAATGTACCATATGACTACATACTGCTGTGTTTTCTTAAATGATTGCCATCTTGTGTCATCTGGTAACATTTCCAGTTAAATCTCCGTGACAGTCTGGGGGCTTGCATTTGTAATTGCAGTTTACTCTGAACAGCCCATTTGATGAAATTGTTTCTACCTACTAAACACCTGTCTTTTATCACAAAAAAAAACTGAATACAATATGCTGTTCAGGACACACTGGCGGAACTGACACAGGACCCAGCAGCCTTTCTCCTGACTTTGTTTCCTCTTTCAGGTGCAGCCGAGGAGGACGGCGGTCCAGTGGTGGAGTCAGGTGAAGGAGGGGTGGAGCCTGACAGCTACTGGAAGAAGAAAGAGGCCTTAAGAGGAAGTACTATGTCACTGGGAGAGAAATTCTCCTCAGGTACATTTAATGACTCGTAGCATGTTTCTACTTAAAATCTAGCTTCTGCATTAGCCAGTCTAAACTGGTTACATTTTATACACGGAAGCATTTCCCATTCGTTATATGTATGCAAACTGATGAGGCATATTTCCCTACTAATGTTTTACTCACTCAGCAGTTTAGCTGCCTCAGGTTCTCCCTCTCAAATGGATTTAAATGGCCACACTGAGAGTCCAGTAAGAGGCCTAATAGCTTTGTTATTCCCCCGGTGAATAACTCGCAGAGCATCACGCTGGAATATGAGCTCTTGTAGAAAATCTTTAATGAACTCTTGAAAGTTTTGTCTCTCCCTAGATATTTTCCCTTTTGCTCTGGGACTTCAGGCGGAAAAATGCACAAACGTATTTGTGCGAGTGTGATAAATTGGAAGTATCATTATAAAGACATTAGTTGTTTCTTCCTTTATTTCTGGCGGATGATAAATCTCTCGTTCTCTGTGCACATTTTTCTCCTACGCCTATTTACAATGGATTTGCTTGTGTTCAATATTATTCCACAAGAAGAAACGTTCTAATCTAGAAGTGATTGATCACAGCACTCCTCTTGTCTTTCGCCTAGAAATTGAGCTGCTGTTCACCGGGCGGAGGCGCTCCAGCGAGGATCCTGACCGGGCCCTCCAGGAGGCGCTGCGCACCCGACTCCGAGTGGTGGAGAGCAACAGCCAGGACGTCATCCAGCTCTTTAAAGTGAGTGACAGTTAGACCCGGCAATGCAGACATCTCCTAGGCCTTAATGTGCTACTCAGACCTTCGATGTGATCAGAGTCCATATAATGCAACACGATACATCGTGCTGTTTATGTTTTGTTCACTTAATAGAAGTGGATTCTGTTATTGAAACATGACACTTTGTTTCTGCAGGACCTGTCCGCACGTCTGGTGTCGGTCCACGCTGAGAAGGATAGCTTCGTACTCACATTCAAGACTGTGGAGGAAATCTGGAAGTTTTCTACGTACCTAGCATTAGGTAAGCAGCTATGACCATTTGACATCTCAAAGGTTTTCTCAATCAGGTCCGACATCAACACATCATTTTCTCCCGACGTTATTTGTGTTTGGTCGGAAAAAGGTGATGCACTCTTGGCAACAATCAGGATTTAGCAAACGTTTGAGTCACAATCCGATGACATTCGTGGCATTGTTTCTGTGTGTTGCTAGACTACAGTCACTAACATATGAACAAACCACACCCACATAGTCAAAACAGAAGCCGACAGGTTGAGTCTTCAACTAAAGTTTTTTAAAAACTAATGTTAAAGAGAAAAACATAGAATTTGAAACAGTTTTCAGGTGCTTCACAAACACACAAATGCACCTTTGCTTTACATATTTCTTCCGCCTAATTATGCATTTATTGTGCTTACTATCTAAACTAAACTACTATCTTACTGAAAGGTATTGTTGGTGAGCATGCAGTGGTAGCAGCATAAATAACATCAGTAGTATTTGTATCTGAGCTACATTGTGCTCTGTCCCAGGTTACGTGGCTCGCTGCTTGGAGAACTTCCTGTGTGATCAGTCCTTCTGGCTGGACCCAGAGCTGCTCAGCGAGCTGCAGATCAATGTCACCGTGGACGAGGAACGACTGGCCACCCTCTACCTGGGACTGTTACTCCAGGAGGGTGAGTAATGAGGTGGTCTGGCACTTTATGGAAGCTCAGTCAGCGTTTTATGAACAGTTTTATTATTAAAGCAACCGTTAAGAGAGTGAAAAGTGGGGAATAAAATGTAGTTCATGAATGTGTTTGCTAAAACTTACACTTTGGTAGTTTAACTTGTGCTTTCCTCCAGACTCTAAACTGAACCGTATCTTTTTCCCTTTTGGCCACTAAATTCTCTCTGTGAAAACTCTCAGAGTATTTGAAGTATTTTTTGTCAGAAGCCTCTTGAATCTCATCACTCTACTCATTTAATAACCAACTTTGGCTGTCATTTGATCCAATTACTTTAAATCCATTTTCACTGACCCCAATTAACACTATGAAAGCCTCAGAAATATACTGCCACTCATGACTTTGGACAAATTATAGCGATGGCCTCTTTATTGTCACCTTATGTGCCTCACTTTGTAGAGCCAATGTCTTAAGTATAAAAGACTTCGAAATAAAACTCAGATGATTTAATTTTATTGCCACAACTGTTCTTTTAGTTTAATACACATGAATCAAGATAAAGCTGGACATCAGTGAAAAATTGCAATTTGCTAAATATCTTTTACGCATTATAAACTAAGTCAGTGTTGTGCTACAGCATCACCATTATACTACTCCCCTACAAGAATGTATATTGATTTCCTGCGGCCTGGTCGACACAAACTTTCTCTTGAACATTTCCCCCCAGACAAAACGCTTTACGGAAATGTACAATAAAACTGCAGTGCTGGCAAATAGTGTTGAGAATTACATTAACTTAATAGGGGGAGGATATAAAACATCCATCATTTGCCAGTGACTGAATGAGGGCGCCCTGTAAAGCTGTAGCACTTTTGCTGATTTCTTAACTTATGTGTGGTAACTTTTATCAACGCGAAGAGTCACGTGTCTGGATTCACACACGCTTTTGTTCTCTTTCTCTTTCGCAGGCTCCTTCTTCGCTAAGGCGCTGTTCACAAGAAGTGATCAGGATGAGGACGACGAAGACCAGCTGTCGTTCAAAAAGAATGATTTGCTGATGGTGAAGGACACGGGGCAGGACAGCATGTGGGAGGGAACCATGCTCTCCACAGGAAACCACGGCCTGGTGCCAGTCAACGCCATGCAACCGCTGCCGTACCCCTTCTATCAGTGAGTCAGCCCGTGTTCCTCAAACGAGCGACGGCTGTTACGAATGCCTACATTTACAATGTCAGCGAAAGTGTGATCAGCTTTTGGCTGAATGAGCAAAGCAGCTATGCAGATGTTGGACATGAGTTAAACTATACTTCCTGTTTGGTCAGATGGTTTCTGAGGAACTACCCGGGCAATGCTGGATGCTCGCCAGCAGAAAAGGAACCATTTGAACATGCTATCGGTAAAAAGATTCTGCAAGTTACGCAAGTTCACACATAAAACATACTGCACACAGCGTTACACTCACATACAGTATACTGAACTCAGATGCAGCTACTTCAATGAGAAAGCTTTTAAAACCCCTCCTGTACTCCAGCACTAAACAGCAGACAGACAAAGTTAGAGACCAGCTGGTGAACATAGTGGAGCATTTGGAGCCAGATATTTCCCTCAGGAGTTTCTGGAGACCAAATCAGAGCTAAACGGGGAGTTTGGACACAAACATGACACCAAATTAATGCAAACGTTGCTTAATGTCTGCTGTGTAAACAGGCAACGGTTTGGGAACACGTTGGCCATAAAGCACTTTATAGAGAGACACCCCCAAGTGGCCAGTGTTATTTTTTTAAGGAATTTTACTACTTATCCAAAGTCAGGCCGACTCATGGACGCTTTTTGTGCGTCTGCACACAGTCTGATGACACATATGTATGTTGTTGAATGCTGACATCAGCTTAAGTAGTTTAATTCCTGGATTTCTATTGTATGAAATCAAGTAGAGGTCAGGAAATACATTGTGGCCAGTCTGAATGTGTAGTGTAATTTACACTTTTGTTTTTGCTCCCATTTTTCAGGAGTTGAAACAAAAGATGTAAGACTTTGTTCTGTGCTAACAAAAGACTTATTTTAGCTCAAATTTTGTTCACAAATGCGGTAAAATCCGTTAGTGAGCACTTCTACTCGCTTCACCTGACAGGTGTGGGACATCAAGATGCTGATTAAACAGCATGATTATCACACAGGTGTGCAATGGGCTTGTCACATTAAAAGACCACTCACACAGTGTGCAGTTTTAACACTCAGCACAATGCCACAAGATGTCACAGTGTTGAGGGAGTGTGCCATTTGGCATGGCAGGTTACACCTTAATCAGCATCTTGGTGTCCCACACCTGTCAGGTGGAGGGATTAAACGTTCTCATTAACACAGATTTAAACAAGTTTGAGAAAAATAAAACTTTTGTGTGCATAGAAAAAGTCTTTTGGGAGAAATGGGAGCAAAAATAACAGAGTTACAATATATATTTGTTCAGTATACATACGTTTAAGTTTAAGTTTTATATTGTGTTTGTGAAGTCAGCAATTTTACTGTTTAAGAAGATAGAGGATAATGTCAAACCCACTTCCTGTTTACCGGAATACACAGCAGTGCACAGCCACAGTGGATCAATACTAATATGTTTATGCATATAGTAGTAGCTCCAACCTCTACGCACTTGTGAAAAGCATTCAAACTTTATTGTTTTATATCCTGTCAATTCTTTGGCACAATATAAAAAATACATATAAGAGTATAAAGATGTGCAGTATCATCATACTCATGGTCAGACACTGTTCTTACATATTGACCTCAAAACCTCTGAAGTCTGCTGCTCGTCCTTACCCTGTTCTCCTGATCAAATACCTCAGTGACCGGTTCCTGTGTAGCAGTGGTCGACCACAGTCCAGTGGGCCCGGAGGAACTTCAGCTGAGCCAAGGTGACATTGTGGAGATCCAGGGTCTACTAGTCCGAGGCCTGGATGTGTTCATAGCAACGCACTCTTCCACGGGTCACACTGGTTTCGTGCACAAGGCCCATGTTAAGCCTCTGGACACCATACCCCTGTAAGAAGATCCATTCTTTCTAGTTGTATAATGCTTGGCGCGGCTTGAACTTACTGGTCGGATGATGTTGTGCGTCATTTAAAGCACTTTATCTCTTGTTTATAGTCTTGTGCTAATCTTTCTTTGAAATCCTGTTTAGTGTATATGCAGTCTGGTGGGGCTGGGATGGAGTGAGGAGGCCACGCGGACAGCAGAAGTAATAATGCTGCCTTTGTTCCCCACACACAGAGACAGACGGTTAGTCTTTCTGACTGCGGAGGAGAGGGCCAGCCTCGCTCAGGTCAACCCCTGTAGCTCTGAGCCAAGTGACAGCGGCCTGCTGGAGAGACTCTTCTCGTCTGACATCAGCTCTGTGTACAGGCTAGGTAAAGGAACCACTGGGCTGATCAAGTGTTCTTTTTGTTGGGTGGGCGAAAGACAAGGGGTGGTGCCATAACTGAAATATAGGTCTTGTTTGGTTTGATGCGCAGCTCCTGTTTGTTTCCTGAAGATGTTTCCATCTCTATCCCCATCTGGAAAAATTGACTCTTGTATTGATTTACCTTGTTTCAGACAGACTGGATGAGACGGACTTCCTGTACATCAGAAACCGGCCAAAACATGGTAATGCTCTACAGTTTATAGTGGAAATCAGCTGTTCATACGCTCAATGCATTAACACAACTCATATATTATATAACTTATATCAGATCATAAGGTTCCTGCAAGCACCCGTCAGAGCGTCATGTCAGAGAAAAGTGGAGGGACTTCCCCCTACCAGTCCTCTCCTCGCCTGTCTTTCTATCAGTCCCACAATGCTCTGCCACGCGAGGGAGAGCGCCTGTCCTTCACTCTGGACGACACATTCAGGGAGATGGACGAGTTCCAGGAAGACCCACCTCTCTTCCCGGAGGAGAACAGCTGGGAGGGGGAGGACTCCGAGTTCAGTGACCCCACACTGACCCTGCTCAACCATGAACACTTCCAGGTCTGCAGAGTCCCAGTTTATTCACTGATTCATTTATTACAGGGCCAAGCACAGAAGCAAAGTAACAGATAGCAGGCATTCTTGTTTCTGTCTTGTTTTCTATGTTATGTCTAGTTAATGCCAAGAAATGTAGGTTCACATTTTCAGGTCTATAAAACAGTCCCAACTTGAAAAATGCAACAAAAAAAAGGAAGTAGTCTCTCTGTGTTGCATTATTGCATGATGAGGCATGGCATTAGTCTGAAGTAAATATATTAACAATGTACCTGTGTGCACAGTTACAACAGTTTCCCTAGCACCATCATCATTTGATGTGATTCTTATCCTTATTGGCTTGTTATTTCTCTTTTCATGTGCCAAAAACAAAACTTTGGGTTGACGCAAATTCAACAAATCATGTGGTCATGTCAGTTGATTAATCTAGCTCATCAACACAACTCTGATCACTAATAGCATTTGGCTGTCATATGTGAAGTCATTTGACAGTGTTTTCATTAATTTCACTTGGCTGTCCCGTTACCTCTTTTTACCAAACACATACAGCCAATCAAGGGCCAGCTCCTCTTAATTATCTTGTTTATTTGTATAGGAGGACTTCCTGCCGCTGTACGACCTGCAGTATTCCTTCCTGTGGGTGACCTTCAGTGGTAAGACTGAGGACGAGCTATTGGGGCACCTAGAGAGAGTCAGGGAGAGCGCCAAGAGGATGGGCTTGGACTGGGCACATCGACGGGCGTGCTTCCTCCTGGGAAGACTCTGTGCCCGGAAGATAAAGTTCTCCCAGGTTTGCGCTTCTTTTCTAGCACTGATATGTGTGTTGAGGACATATCAATATGCTTTATTCTTCTTTAAAGAGACCCACAGTATACAGAACATTATCATCTGTATGTTCATATATATTTCCTCAGGCTCGTGTGTACTATGAGGAGGCTCTCAGTGTTCGTGTGGACAGTTTCTCTGACACGCCGCTCCTCGTCGCTCTCTACACAAACCTCACCGCTGTCTACCTGAAGCAGCATATGACGGACAAGCTGCCCCAGACTCTGGAGAAGGCCTGCGCCCTGCTCCTCTGTCTCCCCTGCCACACCTTCACCTCCACGGACGAGGTTGAGCTGCTGCAGCTGCTCCTGAGGAGATCGGTGGTGATGGGGGACAAACACCTGGAGGCTCGCGTCTGCTACCTCGTCTCCAGCCTCTTCCTGCTTCGCAGGAAGACCGATGACGCCCTCCCCTTTGTTGAGCGACTCCAGTTCCTCTCGGTGACGCTCTCTGCCGCCGAGGGGCGTCCCATAGTTCCTTTGGACCTCAACTGGCTCTTGAGCTGGCTCTATCATCGTAAATACATGCCTTACTTAGCGCTGGCCTCTCTGAGCCTGGACTCAAGACAGGACCACTCCCTCCACGACTCTTTCCAGAGGATTGAGTTGTTTATCAGGAACTCTGTTCGCCTGAACACCTGCTGGAAGGAAGGAACCTCCCTGCTCCCTGCTCAGATTGTGATTTACCTTCAGCAGGCCCTGATTACAGCAGAGCAAGGGGAGGACATGAAGACCCAGAGGGACCTGTGTCAGGGCTTGGCCACTGTCTACCTGCAGTACGACGCTCTAGATAAGGCGGTGCTCTGTGCTCAACAAGCTGTGGAGACAGGAGGCCACATCAGTGAGGAGGAGGGCTTTGAGGCCTCTGTGCTGCTCGGGTGGCTGCTGGTGTTGACGGGCCAGGCTGAGAGGGCCCAGAGTGTCCTGCAGCCTCTGCTCACATCACTCCAGGTACGGAAAACAACACCATTCACCTGGATAAATGTTGTAGAAGCGATTGGTTTGAAATGTCAGTTTACCTCCTCCTCTGTATGAATATCATGTGTAATCTCTCCAGGGCACAGACAGTCCCACGCAGCGAGGGGTGATCCACAACCTCTTGGCTCTCTGTCTGAGGCGACAGGGTCGCATCCCAGAGGCAGGCTGGCATCTCCACTCTGCCTTGGTGATCTCAAGGGAAAGTGGAAACCAGAGGAACCAGGCCCTGGCACTGGCCAACCTGGGCTGCCTGGCACTGGATGTGGGGGCGCCTTTGGTGGCAGAACGCTTCTTGGTCAGGTCAGACATCAGTGCTGTCGTTCCCCCCCCAGGGAACTCAACAAATGTAGAAAGAGTTTACTAAGAGTTATTTATCGTGCTGCTGTTTGCGTTCCCAGATCCCTGCATCTTTTTCTGGAGCTCTGGGAAAGCCCTGTCGACGAGGAGCATGTTCAGACCTACCTTTGGCTGGGGCGGAGCTACAAAGACAGGAGGAAGAGTCAGGACAGCAGGGCCTGTTATGAAATGGGGCTACTAATTGCACTACATGCCAGAAACTTACACAGTGAGTACAGGTTAACATATTAAAGGAATAGTTGGCCCTATTTTCTTGCCAAAAGTTGGGCTTTTTATTGTGAAAGGTAAGAACCGAATTAGTGAATCTGGTATACGTTTCCTTTGTTTAGGTTTAAAGGTTTAAAGGTGTAATTGAAGTTTGCCGCCTTGGCTCACTCTGAGGAGCCTCCATGTTGTTGTACACTTTAGTGTACATTTGGAGATGTACGTTCGACACAACTTGATTGGTTGATGCCTTTACATGCGGTGCGAAAGAGACATGTAACTGTTTCAAAACATAGAAATGTATCTGTGATTACCTAAAGTTTGCTCATAATATCAGCCGTGCCAATTGTACAATAAAGGTCAAACTATATATAGTTCTTAGTCAGTGTCACATACGTATCACAGTGTATTTAGCGTCAGCAGCAACAGCTAACATACTTGCTGTATTTAAAGGTCGGATGGTGGTGGCCAAGGTGCTGAGTCGTGTGTATGCTGACATGCTGCTGTACGGCCAGAGTATCGTCTACTATGAGCACTGTGTGTCGGTATGCAGAGAGCTGAAGGACAAGAGACTCGAGGGAGAGTATCTGGAAATCCTCAGCAGTCTCTACCTCTCGCTCAACACCGAAAGGTGAGTTTCTGCTTCTCCTTCCCACTCGCTCTTATTCTCTATCCATCTCTTCCTCAACGTCTTTGGTTTCAGACCAAAACAGTCTCAATTCTGGATTGCAGATCATCTCGTAAATCTCTGGACTACACCAAGCAGAGCCTGAGGATTTCTATTGATTTGGGCAAGAGAGAGGAAGAGTCAGAGACCTGGCTGCAGGTGGGACGCATCTATTACCTCATCCAGGAGGACGAACTAGCTGACATGTACCTGCAGGTGAACATTTTTCAGTCACTGTTTTTTCTTTTGCTCTTGTATGTAAACGCAACACGTCCCTGACAATCATAGTTTAGTTTGACACGCTAATGTTTAATCAATATTGTTCGACAATATGATTTGATAAATAGGCAGCAGTGAAGACAGCCCTGAGGATGAATGATCATCACTTCGCCATGAGCATCTACGAGGAGGCAGGAGACGTCTACTTTAAAGGCTGCAGGAACCGAATGGCTTCATTGCCTTTCTACAGGGTAAGAGGATGCAAAACAAAACTGCAATGTCATGGTGCAGTATTTCCCATGATACACTCTGACATGTTTTATTTTGATTCCATTAAATTTGTAAAACCGCTGATCTCATTTTACGAAAATTCTCCGTGTTTGTTTTGCAGGATGGCAGTCTGCCATTTGCACGGAGCATCCAGGACATCCATTCAGAGTTCCGTTTGTTGAGTAAACTGACAGAGCTGTTAATGAACCAGGGAGAGCAGGAGGAGGCTCTGCAGTACGCAACACTGGCTGTTCAGATCGCCGGCAAAGCAGGTAGACAGAGGCCAAGCGTGGCCAAGAATCTGTGCCTCATGATCACTTTTAAAGTAGAACTACTTTGTTAACACGGACCGTTGTTGTTTTTCCTCAGGTGTGCATGTGAATGAGAGGACAGCCTACCACCGGCTGGCTACAGTCTACTACAACCTGCAGCAGTACGAGTTGGCAGAAAACTACTACCTCAAGTCACTGTCCCTCTGTCCGCCCGCCCTGCAGGACCCCAAGGAGGCTCGCTACTACACCAAGTTGTACTGCAGACTGGGCAATCTCACTCTACACAAACTGAAGGTGCACAAGCCGACTATATTTCTGTGTTTGCATGAGCAAACAGAATATATACATTATGTTTCTGAAATGAATATAATTAATACATATTATATGAATTATTATAAATAAAGTAATGTGCGTAATTTTGAGCTTCGTAAGATATGTTTGTGATATGTTTTCCGTACCTATGTTAACTTCTTTATGTTTATACTTATTTTACATCCTTATTTTCAGCCCAATGGTGAAGTTTTTCCTGACCATAAGTGGTTTTATTGCCTAAACCTAACTGCGGCCGATTTACTGTAACGGCTTGGTGTAAAATGACATGCGAACATATACATATAGACTTTTTTTTACGATTTGAGGAAATCGTGAAATTACCTGTCAAAAACTGATGTCATTCCTGAAAGTTAGGCAATTATTTTATCACAATAATAACACGCTGACACAATATTTTAGAACCTAGAGTTCCTACAAGTGAAAGTGTAGCCAGCCAGTGTCTTAATAGAAGAGGCTTCAGATGTTTGCAGAGCAACAGTAGCCTTTACCTTTAACTGGTATCCTTTTCACAGAATATGTCGCCAATCAAAATCCAGCCAACAAATAAGATCAAAAGATGATATATATTTAATTAAAAGGAGACCTCTGCTCTGTCCACTCTCCCCAGGATTCCTTTGACGCAGTGGGCTACTTCCATTTGGCTCTGGCAGCGGCACTGGAGGACCAAGCTAACCCCGAGGCTCTGTATGTGGTGTACATGAAGCTGGCCGAGATCCACGGCAACCACATGCCCGATGCTCAGCTGTGCCGAGAATACAGAGACAGAGCCCAGAGTCTGAAGAGAGTTCTGGCTGGAGAGGAAGGCGCTGCTGTTGGAGAGGAGAACATGAAGGATGCAGTCACGGAGCCGGGCCAAAAGAAGGACGAGGACTCTGGTGCTGATATGGAGCGTACGGAAAGTTTGCTGAAGACAAACTGCATTTTCACTTCACCTGAAAATGAAAAATATGAAGATAACTTGCTTCCAAGAACTGGTATAATTCACAGAGACACGGAGGATGAATGTACAGACACTAATATTGGAGATAATCACAATAATCTTGATGCAGATGTTCCTCTTGTGGATGCCTTTGGGTCTGAGACAGAAACCATCGCCAGTCAGTCTTACAGTGACAGTATTTTAACCGAGTCCTTTGATACAGCCAAGGAGCAGATCTCAGACTCCAGCAGCTCCACTGACACTTTACAAACTCACCACAATCAAACAGATGGGAAAGACTTTGACACTGACTACCACACGCCCAGTCAGTTACCTGATAATCACAAAAGTGACATCACAAGACACACAGATTCTGATATTCAGGATGAACAAAACACCCCCTAAAGAAACGGATGTGCATGCAGATCCAATTACAAAGATGTCAGTCTTGAGGACAATCGGGCTGATACTGACCGAACAGAGACTGTTGGCATAGACACTGATGAAGCTATAAGTGTGGACGACTACACAGAGAAATTAGATAAATGTGAAACCAGTGACACACACGGTGAACAGGCGGGCTTCGATGACGTCTACACACAGTCTTTGAGTGGCACGTTATGTTCTTCACTGACATTTCCTTCGTCTGGTCACATGTTTCTTGACCAGCACATTGACTCCAATGTTCCAGCCACATGGCACTTATTGTAGGAAAGATGACGTCAATAAATTAAGTTTTCAGAGGATTAGTGACTCTAAAGCATGTGCCTTTTTGTACAATACATTCTGTGGTTATTGCAGTTCACTGTGCCTGTTGTATATGTTTTCTAAATGTACGTTTTTGTATCTCTGGTAGATATGACCCAAACATAAAGAATGTTATTTTGATGGCCGAGTGTTTATTTGTGCTTTTGTCTATTTAAATATGTGAGAAACACATGGCCTTGAGGTGCAAAGCACAACAACTGGAACAAATCAGAGCATAATCAATCAGAAAAAACAACGTTAGGGAAAACACAAATGGGATTTCAGGGAAAACAATTGTGTTTACAGCAAAAAAAAACATAATTATATTTTTCTTACTGTTAACCAACATAATGAAAAGACCGAAAACAACTATGTTTTAGTCTCAATACTTTCTACCTTGCCCAAGCTGTCTGGGGCTCTCAGCTTTTTAAATCTTTGAAAAGATGTCACTAGTCACTAGTATTTCTTTTTTTCTTTTAGAAAAGGCTCAGTAATTTCCCAAACCAGCTGGGCATTGTAGTTGTTTAGCAGTGCTCCTTAAATAAGAGGAAATGGGGCATTTGTTGGGGACTATATTCTTCTGCGGATTTAAAGACACATGGTAAGAAAGTGAGGGAATGACTCAAAATAAACTACAGTCCCTGTGTTCAGTCCGACATTTTTTTAAATTAATCCAGGAAGACCATATCGTGAGACTGTACGCAAAAATTTCTGTTATTGGTCAAATTGGGGTTTTTTATTTAGTTTTGTGGGTTTATTGTGGTGGAAAATATTCCTATACCCGCTTTGCGTGAGTCTTTGACTGCTGAAATAAATAATACCGAAAACCCGGTTGTCTTTAAGTATTTATTCTCTGCGCAGAGAAAGTTCAATCATCACAACAGAATGCGTACAGTCTCAGTGAGGAAGAACCAAGAAAAAAGTGAACAAGCTTTCTTTATACAGAATGAGCAAAGGTGGGGGCCGATGGCCAATGTTAGACATTTCAGTCTCAGACTTTTGGTCTCAGACTGATAGAAACAACAATGGAAAACAAACGGTCAGCAACCAAAACAAGCGGCCCAAAGGCCTTGGCGGGGGAACATTCTCATACAACACAGTTAGTTATCTTTGTGAACAGGCAAGGGAGAATTCTTCTTTTGCGCAACAGACACGGTGAAGTGCAACAAAGTTCAGAGCAAAATGACTTATGCATCAGTACAATATACTGAGTAGAAATATATACTACGTAAAAAATGACCATTACAGTTCAGAGTTATGAAAGATCCCAGTGCAACAATGTGGCTCACTGATGTGTTTTTAATAGTTTTTGAACAACAATGGGGCAGAAGAGTAAGATTTATCATGTTACTGTAGATATCAGATTTATCCTTTACAGCAAAATATATCAAAGGATTTCACTGAGTATGTAATCAATGTCACCTCATGGCTCCATCATGACCACATGACCAACCAAAATGTGGAACACAAGTCAGTTCCATTCTAGAATCCTGATGATTCTACTCCGAAGCTTAAAAAAGCTTGACCGTGATAGACTATTATCCAGACTATCCTTGAACTTACACTTGTGAAATTTACTTTTGTCGCTGAACTGTTTGGTTTGTTTTGTGTTGTGAACTACAGCAACACAATACCAATGGAGTTCATTGAAGGAAGCACAGGAATCTACAGACCCATCAGGGTAAGTGAGAGTTTTTTGTCTTTACTGCAGTTATGCTGCGTTCACATTCATATGCCGCCGGTCTCGCCGGGGACCATTTGTGTTCATTCGCGAATCGCGCTGGAGAGGGGGCGGGGCTTATCGCTCTGAAATCGCCATTTTCTTTCCACCATCAACCATGAGAAGAATGAGAAGAATAAAGAAAATCGCTGCGTTGTACTTGTTGTGGAAGTCCCTCAAACTTCGGAATGCCAAACGCCGTCGTCTCTGGGTTCATAACAGCATCCGTAGGCGCACACAGCTTGGTGAATTTCACCGACTTCTCCAGGAACTACGCCTGGATGACTGCCGCTTCCAGCGCTACATGAGGCTAACCATTAGCCAGTTTGATGACCTGTTGGCTCGGATCAGTGCCAGGATTTCTCGGCTGGACACCAACTACAGGCGTTCCATCTCAGCTGCGGAGTGCCTGTCCATCTGTCTCCGGTGAGTGGCAGTTTCAGAAAATAAATTAATGAAAGCATGAAATAAGTTCAGGCTTTGTCTGTCTGTCCACAACAGGGCAAGCAAGCCACTTTAAAATAGTGTTTCTGAATGGAGTTTGGATCCGAACTCCGACAATACTCAAAATAACGTAATCTTAAAAAGGCATAGATACGGCAGCCATGCTTTTGATTATACACATATCTACATATGTAACTTATGTAAAATCACCAGCATTTAAGATGTGTATTATTCATGATAGCAGCTGTGCAGTCATATCAATAAAAAACAACTTATATTAGCAGCTACAGTATCTTCAATATAACTCTGTTAAATGTAATGTTTTTCTGTGCTGCAGATATCTTGCTACTGGTGACTCCTTCAGGACCATCGCAAACAGCTTCCGTGTTGGGGTCTCCACTGTCTCCAGTATTATCCCAGATGTTGCCACAGCTATTTGGGACTGCCTTGTGGAGGAGTTCATGGCTGTGCCCACCACAGAGGAGTGGAGGTCAATTGCTGTGCAGTTTGAGGAGCGGTGGAATTTTCCTCTCTGCTGTGGAGCACTGGATGGAAAACATGTCGTCTTCAAAGCCCCTGCTAATTCCGGGTCGCAGTTCTTCAACTACAAGGGAACATTCTCATTTGTTCTCCTGGCAGTTGTGGATGCGCAATATTGTTTCCGGCTGATTGATGTAGGAGGCTACGGAAGAACCAGCGATGGTGGGAGTCTGGCCAACTCAGCTTTTGGTCAAGCTCTGAAATCTGGCACCCTCCAACTGCCTGCTGACCTGCCACTACCAGGAGCTGCACACCAAGGACTTCAGCCACACGTCTTTGTTGCTGACGAGGCCTTTCCACTGAGAAAAAATCTCATGAGGCCATTCCCCGGCCGCAACCTTCCAAGGGAGCGCCGGATCTTTAATTACCGTCTCTCCCGAGCTCGGTTGGTTGTGGAGAATGCCTTTGCGATCCTTTCTTCTCAGTGGAGGATGTACAGGCGAGCCATTGAGGTCCACCCAGAAGTTGCAGAGAAGTGTGTGAAGGCTACATGTGTTCTGCATAACTTCCTGCGGAAAACCACCCCAACAACTGCAGTGACCATACCGGTTGGAGAGGTGGTGCCACTGCCAGATCTGGGAAGAATTGCTGCCAACAACTCGGCAAGAGAGGCCATCAGGGTGAGGGAGGCCTTCACATCCTACTTCTCTGCTGAGGGAACGGTCCCATGGCAAGACACCGTGTAATGCCCAAGCACATCCAAAACGGTTCTTTTAAGAGCCACCCACACATTATTATTGAGCAAACTTCCTGCAATATTACTTAATATATGTAGTAGCAGTGTGTCCTTCACAATACAATCATCCTACACTATAATGTACTATATTCAGTGCAGTGATGGGATGTTATAAAAAAGGCACATATGGTTGTAT
Source organism: Leptoclinus maculatus (assembly GCA_032191485.1). Lineage (NCBI taxonomy): Eukaryota > Metazoa > Chordata > Actinopteri > Perciformes > Stichaeidae > Leptoclinus > Leptoclinus maculatus. The sequence goes on along the minus strand of JAVDOI010000011.1, from coordinate 17,423,162 downwards.
CCTTTGTTAAGAGTTTTCTTGTAAAACTACAATAAAGAACATGGACAAAGTAACGTGAAATAAAGTGCATTTATTTTTTTAAATGCAATCAAAATATAAAAAAATAAGTCGTATATAATTATAATGTATAATATAATTAGTATACAATAATAATATACACAAAACAATATATACAAAACGGTGAGGTTCTTCCTCACCGTCTTCTGATGACCGATCTGGTTCATCTTTGAACATCAACAATAAAACAATTTTATAACTCAAAAGTGCTGCTTTAATTAAATAGTAATTTGCCTTTAAAGCTATGATAGTATAGTGGTTTAAGATCCAGAGCCCAGGGTTCAAAACTCACCTTTATTATAACTTCTTTTTGCTCATGAAACATTTTTTTGTTGTATGAAAACCATACAGAACCAGGCTTTGCCAAATAAAAAAAGAACACACTTGCACTGCTTTGGCCTGGCGTTACTTTTGCAGCCGTATTATTAATCTTTTCTGTATGACTTAACTATGCTGTGGTTGTGTCTTCAATTCAACTAACCTCCCCTGTCAATCTCAGATGGCCCTGCTGCTGCCTCTGACATCTCGTCCTGGTCTTGTCCTGCATCTGTGAAGTACTCTGCGGTACTGTCTTCCTCGACCCTCCGCCCCATGTTACCGCTACTCTCCCTGGGAGTCACGAAGGGGTTGAGGAAAGACAGGACCGCAGAGTACTTCCATTTTTTTGATGTCCCTGCTCCAGAGCCACTCTTTTTCTCTGTCTCCTCTCTCCTCTTTTTTTAAATATATGTCCCTCAGACTCTTCCACCTCCGTCGGCAACTCTCATCTGACAAGAAACACATAACGTATTTAGCGTGAAAGCCGGTGGTTGGGCTAACTTTACATGCTAACATGGTTCATAGTACAGTACAACCGATAGCTAGAATCAAGTAACAAAGACATAATAAGAACTTACCAGGTTGTCTGACGTCCTCACTTACTTTCCTCCATGCGATATCCTTTTTGGACCGGTCGCGGTAGATATACGACGACGTATCGTACAGCTCGGGGAACCCACAAACTGACAAACTGGGATGAGACTGACAAATGCTGAAAAGGGAGGAACGTTATCGACACAACATTTCTAGAGGGGGGGGGTGCTGGTGGCATGAATTTTCATTTCATGATCTTTAAAATGTAGCATTAAGTGATAAGACCATATTTACTTTAAGCAAAAGAATAATTTATTATTCAGTTATTTATCACTATTTCAGCTCCAGTTGAACAGCTGGCTAGTTAGCTTCTTTTTTCTTTTTTAAATCAATATTATTATTATTAACAACCTTTATAAGACAAAATCCATTTAGAACGAGGTCTCATTTTCAAAAGTTTTAGTCAAATAAAAACAAAGATAGCAAGAGTAGCGAGAGCAAATAAAGTGATTAGTTTTCATTGAACCCTGTTACTGTATGTCTTCATATTAACTTCCACTGTTACTGTACAGCTGTTAGAATAGTGGCCTATCTTCTATTTGCAATTAATATGCATTCAATCCAGTTCTATTATTTAAATTAAAATGATAATCTACTCTGGCTGTGGTCATCACAGTGAACAGTGTCTGGTAGTGTGATGAGAGGGCATGTTGCTGTACTTTATCTCCTTGGAGCAGAGGCTGCATTCAGCATACCCTGCCTCATCAATGTATTTAAAACACTGTGACAGCAGGAAGCTGTACTCACGTCTGTTTAGACCTCCACCTTTATCCAGGCCCAGCTCCACTCACAGCTCAGCCCTGCGTCAAGCTGCACTACACAAACAGCCTCCTCTTCATTAAACTCTTTGACCTCATCATCTCAGTATCTGGGCCTCATCATCTCATCAGTATCTGGGCCTTTGATTCTACTTTGAGTTAAAAAAAAACAACCTGCCAGCAGATCCGCCGGTGTTCTGGTTTAATATTAACCAGTGACCGCGTGAACTGAACCGGAACACGGGGGGGGGGGCTTCATGTTTCATCACGTTACGTTTTTTCCTCCAAATTCTCGATAATGACGAACGTTAACAGTCGACAGAGTTCCGCATGCAGTGGACGTTAACTTAACCCAGCAAGTCTGAACGGTAACGGAACATAACGTAACTTAAACTGTAACGGAGGGAAATGAAGACGCTGTAGACATCTGAACGCTGATTGGCCAAGACTCGACACGTCACATCAAAGATGTTATATTGTGAAGATCACGACATCACCTTTTCTCCTCGTCTCACTCCAATCGGAGAAACGCTGGCTGGCCAGTTCGACGTACTCTGCTTTTTATCGTTATGTTAGCAGGCACATACATTAAGACAATGATACGAGTAGAAGCGCTCCGGATAGTTACCGAGTCACAGTGTGTTCACATGTACGCGATCGTCAGAGCCCACGGAGGTACCTTACCCCCCCCCTATTTAAAAAAAAACTCCTCGAATTTACACTGATCTCAGAAATGGTCTCTGGAGTTCTAAAATAGCCGGAAATCCGCCGAACTGCGGAAAAGTCTCATGCCTGACAAACCGCCACGATTAATTTGTCCTCCATTTTTTCTGATTTGATTCAGCAACGGCAGGACGTCAGTGATGACAGGGGGAGGGTCTCAACGCTGATAGGCTATCGCGCCACAGCGTCACGCGATTTTTTCGCAGAAGTTCAAATATTTCAACTTCGGCGTTTGACGCGATTCGCGTCCATCGCGCCGCAAATTCGCGTCCATCGCGCCATCGCAGATTCGCGTCACTCCAGTCTCATCGCGTCTGTGCATAGACTTTGTATGTAATCTCGACGTGCGAATAATTCGCGCCGCGTTTGGTGTGAACGCAGCATTAGACTTTTAAACATTTTCAGAAGTGTGTTAAAGAAGTGACTAAAACTAAAAGTACCATATCTTATTCCCTTCAAAGGTGTTGTTTGATACCTCGATTTATGAGCGGGCTCTCCAGATCAACTGGAATATGAACAGTTACCAGTGTCAGGTAAGACCCACTATCCATCCAAGCTCACACTATTATATGCAAGGTACATTATGATAAACTATGTCTTGCCATGCTTAAAGATGACTTATCTCCTTTATGCTTTTTTAGATTGCCAAGTGATTTGACCAAGTCAAATCACACTCTCCCGCTACTCTTCTTCTCCCTTCACTCTATCCCCATCACATCAAGCCCCCCTAAACAGTGCCGACTAGTGGTCATATCTGATCATCACAGGATTTCAGTCTTACACATCTTCCCCCCTTTACAAAAGAAGCGTCTTCGCTTCAAAATTTTTGAGCCCAAAATAACACTGTGAGGAGTGAGAAAGTCGCAACCTAATATGAAGCCTTGATTAACATTCCTGATGACTTCATGTTGTAGCGTTTGAAACCCTAGCTTAAAGGTGACATCTACCATACCTACACTGATAAAAGTGATTATGAGAAGATGTATATGTAACACAATTAAATATATGATATTAACAATGAAGATGTATTTTTATCTCTACAAGAAAAATTATAGTCCTGGACTTAATCTGCATTTGTTTAAATGACAAGACATTGTGCATTTTTTCCTTAACAAACTGTCTGCGTAATCCCAGCCAATCTTCTTAAGTAAATACACACAACAAACATGTTATTGTTGTATTTACTCAGCAAAGTGTTGGTAGTCGCGTGACTACATTTCAAATGCCAGGTGCGTTGCCCGTCACTCAGATTCTGTCACTCACGGCAAAGTCCGCCATTCCACGCAGCAAGGTTTACCTCTACCGAACGTCAACCGAACCGCCTCGACAGAGGAACGGACTGAACTTCAAGGTAAGAATAAAGCTAGCAATGTAAAGTGAGTTGGTTAGATACAGTCTTTCCAGTATTCATATCTTTGTAGAAGTAAAATTAAAGTAAACCAGAGGCTTTTCTTGGAGCTTTTTCCTGCCCCGTTTCTAGGCGGGGAAGTCTTACGCACCTAACACAGTGGTTACTCCGTCGGCTGTCCCACCTGCGGGGATATACGTTCCTCATGGAGGTGTCGGAAAAATACCTTCGGCCTTTTATCTCGCCCGGTAGCTAAATCGTTAGGATTTCGGAATTATTGTCTTTCTGGAAGTTTTTTACGGCTAATGCCCTAGGCCAGGGGTATTCAATTAAAATTCCAAAAGGTCCAGACTGAGAAAATCTCCTCGGGCAAAGGTCCGGAACATTACAATAATATCGAACTTGCGCTACTTATTGCCATATATATATATATATATATATATATATATATTAGGGGTGTAACGGTTCACGGAATTCTCGGTTCGGTTCAATATGATACAGTGGTGCCACGGTTCGGTACGTTTTCAATACAGCAAAAATAGCAGAAATGCCAAATCCTCGCTGGTGAGACTCTCAAGGGGGCGTGTCTGATTTGATTCTCTGTTTGGGCTTTTGTTTTCTTTTACAAAGCAGGAATTATGGTCTGGAGAAATGGACTGGTGAAGGAGTAGTGTCACGGGGCTCAATGGCATTAAGCATGTTCGTACAACCTGGTTTATCACTACAGTAGGGATATACCTTTAGCCCTGTTTGAATCAGGAGGGAACAGCTACCGAAAAGCTGCGGGGAGAGTTTGTAACGAATATTACATGACTATTCATGTACACTGGGCGTGATGGTGCCGGTGTAAACAGGAAGTAGATTGGTTGCTTAGTTTAAAAAAATACGAATAATGAAAGGTCGTGTTTGATACTTAAGATCTTCTCTAAAATCTTCCTCTATGAACTCAAACAGACACAGTTCCTGGAAAGTTTTAGTAGTTTTATTTTTCAGACTTAGTTACAGCGCTGGGGGTCTTGCTCTATCTCACCTCATATTTACATTAAAATCAACACTTACACACAAAGGTTTACTAGATTATGGATCCATAAATGTGGTCAACACACGTCTCTCACTCGTTCCCTTGGTGTCGTTGTTCTCACTCGTAGCCTTGCTGGTGGCTGAAGTCTCTGTCATACTGGAGGGCAATCCATGTTTTGTTCCTTTATAGTTTATGTGTGTTAACTTGTTGTACAGAACAAAATAAACAATAATAAGAAAAGGAAAGTCCTCTGTTTTGTGTCCGTCCTCCCTAAAGCTGCTAACCGTGACTTCAGACGTCCGCTCCGTAGGGCTGATACCTCCGCTGGACACGCCGCTCGCTCCAATAACAGCTGCTTCCTCCACAGAAATGCAGACTTTAACTGAACAACAGCTGCTAGTAAAGAGAACAAGGTCAACAACGCCTCTAATCAGTTGTTCATATTGAATTAACCTGGGCCCTGTTCCTCGTACGTCGCTAACTGATTAGCGAGATAAGTTTGAGGATGAGATCGCATATATCAGGCTTTTCCGGTTCCTCGAAGCAGGTTTAGCTCAATCACCATGGCAACACATCAATAAGCTTGAACCTGCTCCAGAGCAGGCTCATTTAAGGAAGCTGGATAAGTTTGCCACTCCCCCGGCAAAAATGTCATCTCCCTTCCTCATCCCATTAATGAAGGAGCGATATTAGTTAGATTAGCGTTTTATAGGGAGAGAGTTCTTCGAGATCGGTCCGTGTACGTTTTGATCGTCTGTTTTACCGTTCATTCGATGAAACGAAAATACGGAAATGTCCGTATTTTAACGGTAAAACAGATGACTAAAACAAACACGGACCGCGATCGCCAAGATCCCTTATCCCATCACGATGACTTCCTATACGAGCGCTATCGATTCTGCCGACAAGGAATCATTTATTAACAAGACCTTCTCGAGTCATACATTGTGAGTGTGACAAGTTGGAAAACATGCATTTTTATAAGTTAAGGAAAATAGTAATTTCATGGCCTATTGTGTTGAATGTGATGTTATTGAGAGGATTATTCATAGATAACTTGACGATTTACTGAAACCACGAGTTAAAACTCTTCACACATGAATACGTGGTTGAAATAATAAGATTGTGTTTCTTGCATCGTTTGCTTTGTTCTAAATTGTGTAGTTTGAGAAACGTAATGTTAAACTGTGATCTACATAGTGGTCTTGATCTTGAGTCTGAGATCGATTGTTTTGGTCTCCACCCACATATCCCGGGGAAACTGCGATCTTTTCCTCATTGCAGTAAAGTTCTCACTGAGGAAAAACATAATATCACTCTCGTGATTATTTATCCCCCTTTTGCAGGTATGTTGTGGATTTTAAACAGTGTTAACATGTCTGTATGAATCGGCTAACATGTAATACGATTTAAGAGAATGTTGTTACATTTTTGGGTACTTTAGAGCTAAGTTTTACCGAGAGTACTGTAGTGTGTGGAACTTACGTGAGTTCCCGCGTGTTGACGGTGTAATAGTAGCACCGTCTACTGCCACCATTTTGTGAATTCACATGTACACAGACGGTAATATTTAGTAGTAATATTTTATTTGTTTTATCTGTATAATATGTTTTATGCATTTTAAGAGAGTTTTAACAGTACTGAATGTAAGCTAGTTTGTGCTCTGGGAAATATCTCAAGTAATACTTGAATAGTGTTTAACAGAAATAGCGTATGTACTCTCTACTCTCCTGTAAATCTCTTCCTGTGTCAATGATTGTATTCTTGTACAAACTGGAAATTGCAGTAAAGTTCTCACTGAGGAAAAACATAATATCACTCTCGTGATTATTTATCCCCCTTTTGCAGGGGGTGCAACATGAACACCACACGAGCATTGACCGTCTCACAGACTGGATCATAGCCGTGAGCTGTGAGCGAGTGGTACATTATTGTACAGTGTGGGCGATGCCGCTGCATGCCGTGCTGTTCGTAAAGTTTATTTGGTGCTTAAGAAACTTATGGATGTGTTCAATACATTACCATGGCACATATTGTATGGACTCACCATTCTGAATAATGTTTGTGTGCTTAGGTTTTACTTGCTCCCATGTCCTCTTGATGGCTGGTTAAACATGGGGCTTGAAAGCACTCATAATTATATGACAGTGTTATTAGTACACCATAGCATATCATTACTGTACTCATGATAAGAATAGAGAGAATCACACAATTTCTTTTCACTGCTTCAATTGATTGAATGTCTGATTATGAATAATATACATACTGATCCGCCCATACACAGATTCACACACACATATTCAAACTCCTAGTTCTATATGGTAATCTACACATACATGTATATACACATGTATAGTATGATACATAAGAGCATACAGTACATATATCCTCATAAGTATCTATTAATTCGTATCAATTAGATACTCTTCGGGCTTGTTTTATCTACTTATTCTGAAAGAGTTGAGATGATTATTTTCGCTATAAGATCTCATTCGATGATGCATTCCATTAACCTTTTGGGCTCGAACAGTACCGATCACTACCGCACAATGCAATTTTCAGTAACAAATATAATATTTCCACAACCATGCAGCATACCGTTTGAACGAAGAATTTCTCATGAACAGAAGCATGTGTAACACTTTACACACTTTCTCAAATGACGACCTCTCGTGACCTCTCATAAGTTTATGTCTCTTGCTTTGGCCTACTTCACTCTATTCACTACAATTCTTTTGTGTGTGACTACTGCCATCGTTTGCTATGATTGTGGGTGTTTTTTAGGCTTTACTGAGCCTCAGTAAGCCCCTAATTTGGAGCAAAAACGACTAAAAAAGCTAAAATGACATACCCAAATTAAAATGTCTGTAGTTTGACTATATGCATCAATGAGGTCTTGCCAGAAAGAAAACCCCCTAAAGTTCCTTGTGAAAGTGTCAGAAAACCTGTAGGTCATACAGAAACAGAGCAGTGGGCCTTTGAAGTCAGTAAAAATGTAAGAGTTTTGTAAGTATCTTTCAGTATAAATAACTGCCTGTGGCTGTATCTGTACAGGTAAAGGACAGTATAGGGCTGTAACTACACTATCAGTGAACACCTGCCTCAAATGTATTTGAAGAAGATAGGACAAAGTATGACCATTCTACAGTGTTCTGTCCATGAAAAGATTCATCAGAAAAAAAACGCACGTGAAAAGTGAAACCTATGAACACGTTGGTTGACAGCTTATGAAAAAGAAGTATTAGGTTTCTACTATAACTACTAGCCTTTTCTGAAGCCGCTAGCTCCATGGTAACATCCGCTAGTACATTCACTAGTAAAGTTGGGTCTGTAATGTATCTTTCGCCGTCGAAATGCTGCAAGACCTGACTTGCAGCGGTCATGGCGACTTTGGACAGTGTGTATTTGGGCTCCTTTTGTGAAAAATCCATAAAAAATAAAAGAAAATCTATGTTTTCTTTGCAAAGATGAGGATTTTGTGCATGCTGGGATACCGAAAACGGCCATGTTTTGTGACGTAATTTTCGTAAGCAAGCCGTACAAACGGAAGGCATGGCGGTGTTAGATTTAGCCATGATTATGGTCTTGACTTCCTCATATGCGTTCATGATCATCTCCTGCTCGCCAGCGGAGAAAAAAGACGCTCTTTCTTTTACTTTATTCGCTATTGTACTGTTAGAAAATCATGGTTTCGGTGATCGATGCTTACTCCCTTTGACGTAAAACGGGCACGCCCAATTATCCTGATGACTGAGGTCTTGCTTGACTTAGCGAGACTGTTTGAGCGCTGATCAGCCTTTGAGGAACCGAGATAGCCTGCCTTCAATCATCTCGCTAATTCAAGCTGGATCATTGGACATTTGATCGACTTAGTTGAGCGACGTACGAGGAATAGGGCCCTGGTAGTCGATCGGTAATCAAGACTGTTTTTGTTTGTGAACATCCGGGAACGGTCACGTGATATGAGCATGGTGAATCAGGGAAGGACAGCACGTTACGTCGGGTGGGTTGCCATGTTTGAGCGCAGTGGCTCCACCAATTTCAGCTATATTTTATTTTTCAAAAGCAATTTAATATCATTCAAACGTATTGTTCGGTTCGTAATGCGTACCGAACCGTGAGCCCCGTACCTAGCGGTTCAATACGAATACGCGTATCGTTACACCCCTAATATATATATATTCACGAAGCCTAGTAGTATTAACAACGTCTCTGTGTAGTAAACAACTGTCAAATCAAATAAAGAAAGTACACATCAATAATATTTTAACAATTATTATTCTGTTTTCAAATTTAAATGGATGGATTATAAATAATACATAGAAATGCATGAATAAATGTTCTTCTCATTTCAAGTAAAATAAGGGCTGGATTAAAGAATAACTGACATAACAGAAAGCTTTTGAAAAATGTGCATCTTAGAATAAAGTACTTAATTTTAGAAAAAGGAATTTCACTGAATTGCCCTGCAGCTTTAAATTCAGTTAATTCAGGGGTGAAGTGATGTCAATAAAAAGCCACAATATTATATTTTTCTCATCTTGTGATAAAAGAAATGTTTGTGCATGGACTTAATCTGTGGTTATTAAACCACTTGTGTCAGCTCTATTCCTCTCTGGTAACATCATTGAACAGTGAATTAATGTGTTAGGATTCTGATCATATTGGGCTCTTAGGTTTATTTTTCTGTGATTTCATTTCAGATGTGAGTGGGTCTGTTTGCTCAAAATAGTTGTGCTTTGTCTCGTAGTGGCGCTTCACATTACTGCATTTAATAATCGTCATGGTCTCTGAACACATGAGACATACTGGTGTTAAACTGTCCGTGGGAAGAATGAACATATAAGAGTCTGTCCATTAATGGTTAAAGACTCTGGTCTCGCGGACCACTTTTCTCTCTTTGGAGAACGTCATGTGAAATAACTTCTCTGACTCACGTAATTATTCTCCTGCTCTTCGTTCTCTCTCATCGTCTCTCCCCCGTGTCGTGTGTGTAAATCTCACTCGAATCAGGAAACTTGTGAGAATACCCATATTTAATTGACTGAGGTGTGTTGGGGCAAAGTATAAACAGGAGCCGCTAACGCTGGACTGGTTTGTTGACTAGTTACTGCGCATGTGCGCCAAAAATAAGTTCGCTGAATTCAGGTTTCAAAATAAAACATGTATTTAATAACAAATGCAATCTGAATTAACTATCGATAGTAAAATGCTCTCGAGAACAGCTTTCACACACACTCCAAACAGGAAGCTTGTTACCTGAAGGACGAAATGTGATGAAGAGACTGAAATAATCATTTGAATCTCCTTTCATAGTCCGTAAAATATCTGTCTCAAATTCTATTGGTCTAAATCCAGCTGACTCCTCCTAGCCTTAGTCAGCTGACTCCCTCGTCGTCTCCTATTGGTCTCCGTCTGTAGCTCCTCCTTCTTGGGGTCCCTCTTGGGTCCTCGCTCTAATCCTGGTGTCCTCTGTTAAAGCCCAACTTAAAATCCTGTCTATCCCTATCGACTATTCTTACAGATTAATACATTCATTAATAATACATCCAATAATTGTCTCTTATGGTTCAACACTCCTATAGTAAACATATTGTAAACACACTATACACTTGATAAGTATTCTGGTACTTCCTGATACTTTGACACTTTTTACAAGCATATGTGCGGCATTTCCACGATGCTTCCTAAACTCATTCTAAACATATTACATCTCATAGATAAATATATTGCAACACTTTAACCCATCGTAACATTCTTATTATTTTGACACTTCTATTCACCATAAGAGGTGCTAATCATCATACTAAACTAATTCTAATACTAAAATCCCACTAATTCTATCTTTAATACTGAAATCCTCCACAGGTGCATCACGTGATGTGTTTCCTGCATCGCTGAACAAGTACCGTAAAGGCTGAAAAAGCTGCGCCGGTTAAAATAGAAGCGCTCCGTCAAAATTTTATAATTCTCAATTATCGATCGGTTTTAGGTCCTGGGTCCGGAAACAACGGCGTCTGGGTCCGGATCCGGACCGCGGTCCGCCTATTAGAGGCCCTGCCCTAGGCGCTCTCAGTAGGATGTAACCCTAACACCCAGTACGAATAGTTATGTACATCGTCTGTGCTTTACTATTGCCTATTGTGAACATTCTCACCATTTATGACTAACACTGCCAAGTCTTCACCCAGGGATTCACACAACAATCACAAACAACAATTTCAATTCAATGAAACAGTCACAGTGCTACTAGAACTAATTCTAACACTCCTACTGTAATAAGTTTTCCTCTTAATCAGCTTTCACTGATTTGCTATGAGGTATATTCCTCTAGTTGGGGGAAAAAGGCCCAACTCTCTCACAGTTTTTCTGCTGCTTTTATCCTGGTCTGATGCTGGTAACCTCCCTTAGTTCTCTTGTTCAACCTCTTTTTTGAGCTGACAGAATGTAACTGGTTTGATCCTGTTAGAACCAGAAGCACTATATAAGGCTCAAGTGACTATGTTACACAAAGTGTCTAAGCAGTTTATATGTTAAATCACTTATATTATGAAATAAAACAGTTTATAGGTTTAATGGTTATACTTTTAATCAAAAAGGTTACAGGTTATAATAGTAGTTTTATGCTTTCATACTTTTCTACGATCTTTCAACAAAGCTAATGTTAGCAAGTAGCCTTAAACTAGAGGTCTCTTGTGAAATAAATTAAGGGCTGTAGCAGGGTTTCCGTTAGCCAGTATTTGCCAGTTTTGTCTGGTAAAATGTATTTAAAAAGCGACAAATAAAAAACTTTTAAAATGTCCGGTAAAAATGCTCGGTCATGCTAGCTTAGTCAGTGGCGCTAGCTTAGCCGCTAGCTAACGTTATCATGTCCAGCCTCGAAGAAGGATAGTGAAGGGGGGAAAACAATAGAAATTGGGGGTTTTAGTTGACAAGATGGTCGGGTGGGTTGCCAAAATCAGAAAAAATATTAGCGGCCGTGTGGGCATCGACAGGGTCTTCGGGGTGACGTGGGTTTCCTTAACTTTATGTTAAGTGCTGTGCTTAGGTTACGTGATTTTACAGCACCTTCGCTTCTGTGGTAGCGAGAAGGTGAGGTGAAGTTAACGTTAACGTCAACTCGAGTATGCAGTTGTAATTTCACATCCACGGTGCACTGTAACAATTTTTAGTAGTAGTAACGTCTCTGTGTAGTCAACAACTGTCAAATCAAATAAAGAAAGTACACATCAATTATATTTTAACAATTGCAGCTTTAAATTCAGTTCATTCAGGTGTGAAGTGATGTCAATCAAAAAAGCCACAATATTATATTTTTCTCATCTTCTAAAAAGATAAATTAGTGTGCATGGACTTTATCTGTGGTTATTAAACCACTTGTTTCAGCTTTATTCCTCTCTGGTAACAACATTGTTGGACAGTAAATTAATGTGATAGGATTCTGATCATATTGGGCGCTTAGGTTTATTTTCTGTGACTTCATTTCAGATGTGAGTGGGTACGTTTGCTCCATATGAGACATACTTTTTTAAGCTGCCCGTGGGAAGAATTCACCTAAACGAGACTGTCCATCTTTGGTTAAAGACTGTGGTCTCTCTGAACACTTCTCTCTTTGTGGAGATCGTCCTGTGATTTAACTTTTACAACTCGCGTAGTTATTCTCCTGCTCTTCCTTCTCTTTCCTCGTCTCTCCCCCGTGTGTCACGGTGTCGAGACAGGAAACTTGTCAGAATACCCATATTTGATTGGCTGAGCTGCATCACGTGATGTGATTTACCGCTGAACAAGTGGCGTAAATGCTGGAAAAGCTGCGCCGGTTAAAATAGAAGCGCTCCGTCAAAATTTAATAATTCTCAATTATCTATCGGTTTTAGGTCCTGGGTCCGGATACAATGGCGTCTGGGTCCGGATCCGGACCGCGGTCCGCCAGTTATAGACCCCTGCTATAGGATAATCTCATCACTGGTAATCAAGTCATCACATGTATCACCTGCATTAACTTGACATCTGTGACAGCAGACAGAGACAGTGCAGCATGTACTTATAGGAGATGTGGGGCAGAAAGAGAAGTGATGTTAACTGGAATGAGGAAAATTGGATTGATAGAAATATTAGTAAGAAATATGTTTTGAGTAAGGAAGTAAAGGAAAATTAATAATATGGCTGCTTGGCTTCTTGAGAGACACTGATTTAATAAAAGAGGTTGTAGTATGCAGATAGCACAGTATTGATCTAGATCCAGGAGGTCGCAGCAATACAACGTAGTGGATGCCATAAAACCCCGAAGACGAAGAAGAAGAAATGTTCTTGCTCAAATACAAATTCACAATGATGATCAGAGACATGTCAAGTCTTGTAATAGTTGTAAATATGAATAAGCTGTGTATAAATTGATTCAACATTCATCTTTCTGGTGAAGTAAAGACACAGCTGATGGAATATTAACCATTTCAAATTGCAGAAACTCTGTTTTGGTCAGATTCATTATTAATGAAGGAATCCAGGAAAAACTAGGTTTGATTTGAGACCTCGTGTTTCAGGAGTTCTCAGCCAAAACAGGAAGTGTTTTATAAAAGTCCTCATGGTGGTGCTCTCCCATCAAAAAACATTTGTTCTCTTGTTCATGGCCCAACTTTGTACCAAATGTCATTGAGGTGTGTTATGTTGTTTTTGAGATATCCTGGTAAACAACAGACAAACAAACAGGACCAAATAGCCTTCGTACTGTCTGTGAAATATAGTATTGTCTTCATACGTGTTCGGTTTATGGGGAGCAGCTCTGTGTGTTGTGTTTGATTTGATTTGGTCTGATAGAAATAATAAATGATAAATTCAAGGCAATGCTTTCATCTGTTTGCCACAATATGAAGAAAATAAATGAAAGTCTCTGATGTCAAATGAATATTATAATTAAATACAGGCTGAAGTTGGTTTAACAACTTATAAGAAAAGAGATAAAAGAAGAGGCAGATTTTAAGGAGCTTGTTGTAACTTCCATGTGATGTTCTGCTGATTTTCACTCAGACTCTGATATGAACTCACATAATGAACACTGACTTTTGACATTGTTTTAATTTAGTGAAGAAACTTTCTAATTTAAATGTAGCTTCTTGGTGAGACCGTATTTAATAGATGTACACCTGCTGTTATTATTATTCTAATAGACTAAATTCTGTATTTGTCTTTAGTAAAGAAAATAAATCCACCTAAAACTCTGTTTGGACTTAAATTGAAGGTGACTTGATTTTTTATTTATCTTGTCTACATATTATTTAATGAGGTAAAATAACGTTTGTACTTGATTTACAAATCTTAAGGCTTTTATTAAAAGCTAGTGATTTGAATTATTGTTCTGATGAAAATAATCTGTTGGTGAAGTCATTTACACAGAAACCTGCAAATATGCCTTTTATTTTTAACCATATTGTGTTCCCAAACATTTAAGATGTATGACAGTGGTGATGAAGTTATTAATAATTATCAAAACTTCATAAACTGATTCAGAGTTACATTTTTTATGTCGATGTAAAAGTCATCAGTTTGGCTCTTTGCATGAAGAGGTTCTCGATATGATAACGATATGATAAGACAAAAGCAATAATACAATACTGTAATAAAAACACAAAAATGCATACATAATATGTAAATATACAACAATTCATTATATATAGACGTGACTGTGAAAACAAAATGGACGTGAAGGATTCCATCGTTGCTAGGTTACATCTCAGCACTTCATTTATATACGATGATCATTTAAACATACACAACACCTCAGACGGTCAAGAAAAAGTGTTTTCTCAACTTTCTCTCTACGATTTGCTGCAAAGTTTCACTTCTACAGACGATTTGGTACATCCCGACAACAACTACAGACTCACAGAGACTGTCGGAAGAGACACTACTGACTTCCACTATGGAAAATGTGAGATTTAAACACTTTGAGTGTTTTTTATGTGTTTTAACGTCGAGACGTTTAGCTAGCCAGCTTAAAAGAGAATTTTTAAGCTAGCTAAACGTTAGCTAAACTAACGTTTTAAGCTAGCTAAGCTAACGTTTAGCTAGCTTAAAAGAGAATTTTTAAGCTAGCTAAACTTCAATCGGCTCTGCCATGAACACTCCCTCACTGAAACAAAAAAATAATAAAACTAATTCATATTATCATTAATATGATTCATATCATCATTATAAACATTGTAGACGGTGGTTTTCACTGTAATGATACACACTGTTTGGCTAATGGATCAGGTAGACTACAGTACTGTACCGACTCAGTTCATCTAACGTAACGATGGCCTGCCTCGGACGGCGCTAGCCGCTATTGGCCTGTCTCGAACGATTCCGTCGTGACGCACTTTCCGGTCATTTCGCGGTCATTTTCTTCGGCGATCGCCATTCAAACGTAAGTACTATTAATTCATACATATCAAAGAATCTACGTGTCAAATTTCATTAATATATATGGACGTTTACATGTCTAAATACTATAGGAAAGTGACTTTGATGAGAGAAAGCAGCAAGAACACTTGGGCGACGCTCGGGCGACGGTCTTTACTCTGAAAAGTGTCTCTGTATTTTTACCTTATTGCTAATGTGAGTTAGCATATAATTGTAGTTTGTAGCTAGATTTACACTACGTTGTCTAGCCAATGAAAATATAGCATTGATGTGTGACATAATCTGTAGTCGAGGGGAGGGAGGCAGAAATGTTGCGTCTGAAAAAATAGTTGTGGCCGCGGGAAAAACAACAGAGAATCGTACCGCGAGATAAAGGTAGGCAGCCGTTTGTTTGTTTTTAGCTCTGAAATATAACAGCAGACATATGTAAAATAAAGTGGTTTTATTGTTTATCATAAGCCAGGCTACATGAAGTATATTCATGGACAATGATCTAATAAATGATGCAAATAATGTTGGTGTGTGTGTGTGTGTGTTTGAGAGAGAGAGAGAGAGAGAGTGCTGGCTTTCAATAAATGTACAGACATGTCTCTCTTATGATTAGAAATATTGTTTATAATACAGTGCTAGGTTATATATAAGGTTAACCAAAATGTAAGTTTTTTTCTCTTGTTTATGTTCCTGCCTGAAAAGATAGAGAATAGAGACAGAGAAGGAAGAGAAAAGAGGCAAAGAGAGACATCAAGAAGCAGAAAAGAGTAGAAAGGAAACAGGAAGCAGAAAGGAGACATCAGGGAGCAGAAAGGAGACATCAGGGAGCAGAAAGGAGACATCAGTGAGCAGAAAAGAGTAGAAAGGAGTCATCAGGAAGGTAGGTAATGTGTCTGTGTGATAGTTTTTTCCTTTACAGGAGGATCAAGAAAAGAAAAGATGGATATAGAAATTGTAAATCTGCAATGGTTTAAGGTAAATATATTTATGTCTATGCATGTGTTAAATATGCATGTGTCCATACATGGTAATCTGGCAATTTATAGAATTATTCAACTTATTGAGCCATCTATTGTGCCTTTAAAACTAATTTTGAATTTAATTTCTTACTGTGCTAAAATTAATGTGTATTTGCAGATGCCAAACATGCGGCAAGTCAGGAAGAGGGAGAGGAAGACGAGGAAGTGGACCCAGGAGGCCATGGCACAGGCCCTACAGGAGGTGAAAGCAGGCAGGCTCACTCTACGGCAGGCAGCCCAGCAGTTTGGGGTCCCTAAGTCCAGCCTGAGTGACCGAGTCAGTGGAAGGGTGTCCTCTGACTGTGTCTATGGTCAGAGGACACTCCTCACCCCTGAAGATGAGGATTCCCTGGTGGAGTACTGTTTGTATTCTGCCAGTCACGGGTTTCCACTGACGAAGCCTCAGGTCCTGGCCCACGCTCTGGCCATTTACAACCTCCGCCACCAGGAAGCACAGAGAACCGTGCTTGGCCAGACGTGGTGGATAAACTTCCGGGAGCGGCAACACCATCGCCTTACTGCCCGGACCCCAGACATCATTGACCGTGGGAGGGCATCCTGCGCCAAGAGGGGGTCAATTGAGGAGTATTTCGGGCTCCTCACCACCACCCTGGAGGAGCACGGGTTGAGGGAGAAACCCCGTCAAATATACAACTGCGACGAGACGGGGTTTCAGCTGGACTCTACGAGAAGGAAGGTCATCGTGCCCCGGGGGACTAAACATGCTTATAGGCAGGCCCAGGGAACCAGAGAACACATCACCGTCCTGGCCTGCCTCAACGCGGCTGGGGAGGATGTCCCCCCTTTCATCATCTACAAGGGGGGATATCCAGGGGGCCCCTATAACAAGGAAGGGGTTCCCGATGCCCTCTACGGGAAGTCGCCAGCAGGGTACATGGACAGTGAGCTGTTTAGGAAGTGGTTTGTCGGGCATTTCCTGAAGTTCGCCGCGCAGGAGCGCCCGTTGCTGCTCATCATGGATGGACATCAATCACACCTGGATCCAGAGCTGGTCCGGGCGGCACAGAGGGAGGGGGTCATTCTCCTGTGCCTGCCACCACATACGTCTCACATCCTTCAACCTCTGGATGTGAGTTTCTTCGGACCCTTGAAGGCAGATTTCTCTGGTGTTACAGGAGATCTGTCGGCAGTGAGCCACTCCTTCTTGGTTTCTAAGAAGGAGTTTTCAAGGGTCCTAAGAGACTCCTACCAGAGGGTGAAGGATCGGAGACTGGTGGTGGCTGGGTTCAGGAGGTGTGGCCTCTACCCTCTGGACCCAATGGCCATCGACTGGTCACGGGTCATGCCGTCCGGGCCGCGGCGTGGGGCCTCCTCACCACCTCCGCCAACCCCATCGGCATCTTCCTGGGCTGCGCCTGATGTTGCCCTCCCCTCCCAGCATCCCCTTTCCCCAGCCCAACCAGCCCCTATCCCCAATCCCCAGAACCAACCTCCACCTGCCCCTCCTCCTCCCAATCCCTACATCACCCATCCCTTGGTAACATCAGGCCGGATATCAGTAGACCTGGCCCACCTCCTGGCCGAAATAAACTACAACCGCAACACCGGCAAGGTCAGGAGGAACATCACCAAGGCCAGGTTACTGACAGCTCAGGAGATGTCCGACGTCATCGTGGATGCAGAGGACCGTGCTGCAAGGCGGGAGGCCCAAGCTCTGGCCAGAAGAGACAGAGAGCAGCAGCGGGCCGGAGACACCGGCCCGGCAGCCACTTCCTCTACCCTGTCTGGCGGCTCTCGCCCCAGCCGCAGAAGACCAGTGTCCCTCGGGGCTACTACAGCCACCAGCTCCGGACTTTCCATCGCCGGTCCCTCATCCCACTCTGCCCCCTCTTGTGCCTCCCACGGTCCCCGGCTGCCTGCCACAACATCACCACCGAGCCTGCCTGCTGAGGAACACCGCCACCTTCCCCCATCTCCTGGTCAGCGCATACCTATTTTGCATTTGAATTCACGTATAAATCAGTATTTATTAACTATTGTTACGCATAAACATTATGAGTATGTATTTTAGTGTTGTAATAATAAAATATGATTATTATTTCAGAGCCTTCAACATCGGCTGCAGGACGTGGTCTCTATGGGTCCCAAACTCCTTCCTCTCCCTCCCACTGTAAGTTATTTAAATAATCTGAAAAAAACAACAACAATATTATAATATGATGGTGACATTAGCCATGATGAAGAGTAAACAAAGCATGGTTATGCTTTTTCTGTTATTTATACAGCCTCCCAACCTGCAGAGACCCGACCATCATCCAGCTCCTCGTCTGCTGGACCCACGACATCCACCGGTAGTGTACTTCATGTGTACTTTCATTGTATGCCAACCCATGAAAATCTGATAATTTTCTTTAATTCAAAGTAAAAAAAAATTCTTTTAATAGGTCACACTTCTGAAGAGATGGAGCAGACAGTTTGGGAGTGTGGCCGGTGCCGGGAACCTGACCCTCCCGAGAGCTCGGAGGGATTGGTGTCATGGGTCCAGTGTGACAGCTGCCACACATGGTATCACACCATGTGTGTGGGCTAGGACGAGGAGCTGGATGAGGAAGAGGATTATTTTAAATGTCATTTTTGTCCTGATTTTTAATTTCATTTTTGATTTGTTTTTCAATAAATGTTTTCAATCTTTTCAATCATTTGCACAAGTTATTTGTCTTTCACTTTAACAATATAGCTTTTCAATCATGAATACTTGTGTTTTTAGTTGTAATAGAACTCTTACTCTGCACTGTGTGTTATGATAGTAATTGTTATATACAATATACAGTACTGTGTAAAACTTTTAGGCAGGTGTGGAAAAAATGCTGTAAACTAAGAATGCTTTAAAAAATATAAATAATTGTTTATGGCAAACTGAGCACAGCAACAAGACACAAGGTAGTTACACTGCATCAGCAAGGTCTCTCCCACACAAAGATTTCAAAGCAGACTGGGGTTTCAAGATGTGCTGTTCAAGCTCTTTTGAAGAAGCACAAAGAAACAGGCAACGTTGAGGATCGTAGACGCAGTGGTCAGCCAAGGAAACTTGATGAAAAATACATCAAGCTTATTTCCCTTTGAAATCGGAAGATGTCCAGCAGTGCCATCAGCTCCGAACTGGCAAAAACCAGTGGGACCCAGGTACACCCATCTACTGTCCGGAGAAGTCTGGCCAGAAGTGGTCTTCATGGAAGAGTTGCAGCCAAAAAGCCAAACCTCCGACATGGAAACAAGGCGAAGCGACTCAACTATGCACGAAAACAGGAGCTGGGGTGCAGAAAAATGGCAGCAGGTGCTCTGGACTGATGAGTCAGAGAATATTTGGCTGTAGAAGGCAGTTTGTTTGCCGAAGGGCTGGAGAGCAGTACAATAATGAGTTTCTGCAGGCAACAGTGAAGCATGGTGGAGGTTCCTTGCAAGTTTGGGGCTGCGTTTCTGCAAATGGAGTTGGACTTTGGTCAGGATTAATGGTGTCCTCAATGCTGAGAAACACAGGCAGATACTTATCCATCATGCAATACCATCAGGGAGGCGTATGATTGGCACCAAATGTATTCTGCAGCAGGACAACGACCCCAAACATACAGCCAACGTCATTAAGTACTATCTTCAGTGTAAAGAAGAACAAGAAGTCCTGGAAGTGATGGAATGGCCCCCGCAGAGCCCTCACCTCAACATCATCGAGTCTCTCTGGGATTACATGAAGAGACAGAAGGATTTGAGGAAGCCTACATCCACATGAGAGTGCAAGTGTACCTAAAAGAATTTATGCTGTTTTAAAGGCAAAGGGTGGTCACACCAAATATTGATTTGATTTAGATTTCTCTTCTGTTCATTCACTGCATGTTGTTAATTGATGAAAATAAACTGTTAACACTTCCATTTTTTAAAGCATTCTTAGTTTACAGCATTTTTTCACACCTGCCTAAAACTTTTGCACAGTACTGTATGTGTGCATAATTGCTGGTGTTTTGCCAGTGATTGACATGAAAAGAGTTTAACAAAACATCCAGCAGGTGGTGGTATACACTCAAACGGTTGTTGAAGCATGATATCTTATTGTGAAGTACAGAACTACGTTCCCGGATGTGTTAACAGCATTGATGGTAATTTTGGCGAACCTGTAACAAGCGAATATCCTCGAAAAACCAGCAGCACCCAGTGTTTACAACAAGGATAGAAGTTTGGACGGATTAGGCCAATAGCGGCGCACGGCTAATTCACCGGCGTTAGCGTCCTTTTAACGACTTTGGTAAAGGCAAAGCTAACTTTAATAATTACAACGATATTTAGTTCGAAAGGTACGAAGTTAAACTTTAGTTTAACACCATTAAATCAACTGAAAACATTACACGATCATTTTTATCAATATTTTAAGTGAGTTTTATTGGAACGATAGCTAAAAACTGTCCGGTTCGGGGTACAACTCCGTTAGTCATTATAAATACATTAAAATCACTGACTTACTATAATGTTTTATCATATTATTATATGTCTTTTATCAAATAATTCTTATCACAAATTCATATCAACCAGCTCCAAGCTAAAACATTGATATTGGATGTTTAAATATAGCCTATTAAAAGTAGGCTCTCAACTATAAAGTACTTGAACTTTTTAATATATTATAATTATATATTCCTACAGTATGGAAATACTATATATATATATAAGGAGGGTCCTGCTTTGTTATCAGACCTCGAGGTTCTGTCTTGAGGAGGTTTTAACTCCTTCACTCTTTCAGTTTTATGAGAACATGCTAAATATTCCTGTAATCATGTTTTTAATCAGGCTACCAGCAAATCTGAAACCAGCTCAAATAAAGCACAGAAATCCACACTGTGTAAGAGTGTGAGGATCAGGGGTCAATAGGGGGAGTAGCTCATTGTAGCCCTGGGGCCTCCTGCTAACTTAATCTGGCCTCCATGAACTCTTTCAAGGATTGAATGGACTGATAGGCTCATAATTTTTGTGACAATAAATGTTATTATTCACTTTATCTATTGCCAGATGTTTCTTTGACTGTACTAGTGAAGCCTCATTTTAACATGAGTGTGTGTCGTTGCAGTGTGATGTTCCCGTCCACCTGCAGGACAACCAGAGAGGAAGGAGAGTCTCTGCTCGCAGACAGTGTCCATGCTGCAGGGACGACCAGGTGACACATTTAGATCCTCATATTCAATATTGTGTGACCGATATTATGTGTTTTAAAATTCTAGTGTATAGCTTTCTTTTATATGATGATTTTAATGTAGTGTCTTTGAGAATCATGAAAAGCTCTCAATAAATAAAATGTATTATTATTATTATTAAATAAGTCACAGTGTAAACCCTCCAGAGAGTATTAGACAGGTTTTAGTTTGACATCCTCTCATGTGTTGCTCACCAGGTGCAGACTTTGACCCGCAAGCGCCGGCGCTCTGCTGCTACTGGAGACCCTCCCCAGAAGAGGAGGAGGAGCTCCGTGTTGAACCGGGTCCCCTCTCCCTGCACCACAGCTCTCCCAAAGCCTCGGGCCACCATCCTGCCTGCAGACCTGCCGGTTGCCTCCAGCATGGCCCCCGGCCCCCCTCGACTCCACTGCACCACGACGGCCCTCTGATCCACAACCGCTCTGACGACGACTACCAGCAACTCTACCACCAAGTTGTGGACGATATGCTGAGGTGTGTTGGGTCAAAAATCTATCTGATGATTATCACATTTTCTAATCACTTTAGTTTTTCACTCAATTTATTCCATGTATAAACTTTTTAATCTCATGTCTTCCTCTCCTCACAGGTTCAAGAACGGCCGTCTGCGTCCGCACAGCTTAAATCTGGGACGTCTCATCAAACAGAAGCTCTGGGAGAGACTGGACCGTCCCACGTTAACAGAGACAGTAGACAAAGACGGACGGGTGCACGTGGACGTCTCATACGGGGTCGGAGTTTCTCCTCCGCATTATTTTGTGGACACTTCGGAAGAACCAGAGAGCTAAAGCACCTTCCTCCATCCTCAACCTACAACCTTCACCATCATCCGAAAAACAAACCATCTTAACCTGCTGCCTCCGAAACGACTAACCCACCTCCACCTACATCCTCTGCCAGCAACCTGCAGGTGCCGCCGCCGCCTGCAGATTGTGGTTGACAGCTGAGGTCAAACCTCCACCTTCAGCCTCTGCCAGCAACCTGCATTTGCCAGCTCCACCTGTAGGTTGCTGGCAGTCAACTGCGTCCTAAATCTCTGCCAGAATCTGCAGCCGCTGACAGTCAACTGTATCCTAAATATCTGCCTACCGCCTCCACCTACAGTTCATGTTGCAGCCTTCTGCCAGATTCTGCAGCCGCCTCCACCTTCACATTCTGGTAAAAAGCTGCAACCAGAACCTCCACCTGCAGCCTTTGCCAGCAACCTGCAGTTGCCGCCTCCACCTGCAGATTCTGGCAGACAGTTGTAAAGTTAACCTTCAACTCTAGCCTCCACCAGCAACCTGAAGCATCCGCCTCCACCTAAGGATCAGGTTGCAGCCTTCTGCCAGGATCTGCAGCCTCCTCCACCTGCACATTCTGGTAAAAAGCTGCAACCAGAACCTCCACCTACAGCCTTTGCCAGCAACCTGCAGTTGCCGCCTCCACCTGCAGATTCTGGCAGACAGTTGTAACCTTAACCTCCAAATCTAGCCTTCACCAGCAACCTGAATCCTCCGCCTCCACCTAAGGATCAGGTTGCAGCCTTCTGCGAGAATCCTCCGCCTCCTCCACCTGCACATTCTGGCAGACAGTTGTAACCTAAACCTCCACCTCCATTCTCTGCCAGCAACCTGCATTTGTCACCTCCACCTGCAGGTTGCTGGCAGTCAACTGTATCCTAAATATCTGCCTACCGCCTCCACCTACAGTTCATGTTGCAGCCTTCTGCCAGAATCTGCAGCCGCCTCCACCTTCAGATTCTGGTAAAAAGCTGCAACCAGAACCTCAACTTACAGCCTTTGCCAGCAACCTGCAGTTGCCGCCTCCACCTGCAGATTCTGGCAGACTGTTGTAACCTTAACCTCCAACTCTAGCCTCCGCCAGCAACCTGAAGCCTCCGCCTCCACCTAAGGATCAGGTTGCAGCCTTCAAACGCGGCGCGAATAATTCGCGCCGCGTTTGGTGTGAACGCAGCATAACTCAAGGCTCATATTCAGAGGGATGTCTGTGCTGGGTTTTTGTGAGGTGATGTTTTATCCAAACTCTTGCATGAACATTTGTCTTTATCAGACACAATAGGGGCGGATCTGACGTTGCGATTGGGAGCGTATCGATGCAGGAGGTCAGAAAGGTATGACTACAAGTATTTAATAAACTAAAAGTAGAGGATACTACATACAAACAAACGGCGTAAACAAACACATTACTGTCAGTCAACCAGAATAATATTTAATAATTTATTAAT
This sequence comes from Leptoclinus maculatus, assembly GCA_032191485.1. NCBI lineage: Eukaryota > Metazoa > Chordata > Actinopteri > Perciformes > Stichaeidae > Leptoclinus > Leptoclinus maculatus. The sequence continues at coordinate 17,399,513 of JAVDOI010000011.1, read as the reverse complement.
AAAGAATTCTGTAACACATTATATGAAAGTCATGTCTGTAATGCTTTATATGCACAATCATAACACATTATAATGTATCTATTAAGCTTAATTTCAGGGCATCCTATAGGACAGGGGTATTCAAGTAAATTTCCAAAAGGTCCAGATTGAGAAAATCTCCTCGTGCAAAGGTCCGGAACATTACAATATCTAATTTACGTTATTTAGCGCCATATATATATTCAAGAAGTCTAGTAGTAGTAACGTCCCTGTGTAGTCAACAACTGTCAAATCAAATAAAGAAAGTACACATCTATTATATTTTAACAATTGCAGCTTTAAATTCAGTTCATTCAGGTGTGAAGTGATGTCAATCAAAAAAGCCACAATATTATATTTTTCTCATCTTCTAAAAAGATAAATTAGTGTGCATGGACTTTATCTGTGGTTATTAAACCACTTGTTTCAGCTCTATTCCTCTCTGGTAACAACATTGTTGGACAGTAAATTGCAGCGGCTGCCATTTACCCAAAGGTAAGACCTGTTTTAATTATTGTTAGTTAATGAACAAATTATAACCAAGTTGTTGCAGCAGTTGAATTTTTTTTGCACTACTGAAAAGTTGACAAACATGCCAACTTTACTGCGCTGTAACTTTATTTAAGCCATAATTAAGCTAACGTTAGTGGGTTTTTGTTAAGTCAGTCTACCGTGTCTTTGATCCTCTAAAAGCATGGCAAGCAGTGGCGGCTGGTCCATAGAGGACGCTAGGGCGGCGCCCCCCCTTGAGCTACAAATAATAAAAAATAAAATAAATAATAATAATAAACTATACAAATTGACAATATTTGTGTTTTTGAAATATGGAATCACCCAGTAATATGTGTAAAATATGATATCTGCGGTAAATATATGCTTTTCCTGCACGTCCTCTCCGCCTGTCTGCAGGTCCTCTCTGCGTGTGCATGTCTCAGCTGACTGGGGCGCTGGAGAAACTGCCCCAAAGAGGCGGGTCTATGAAGAGCAGTTTAGCCAATGATGCTTTAATGCTGACTAAAGATATAAATGAGTGACATACAATTTAGCCAATCAGCGTCCTCAAATAGATTCAGCTTGGGGCAGATTTCGTTCTGCCCCAAGCTGCGCGTTCTCGTCGGGACTAGTCTCTACAGGCGGAGCGCCAGCGCGAGCACTGCTCCTCCAAGACCCGTTTGAGAGGAGAACTGAGAGGAGAAACTACAGCTGAAAGAGCTGATCCCAGATCAGCCTGACCTCACAATCAGACAGCAGACTAGCAGGAAAGGGAAGCAGTACATGCGAAGCTTCTCTAGTAGCTGTACACCAGACAGGTTTGGCTCGCTGGATGCAGTCATGCTAATAACTTATTTAGCTTTTTAAAACAACGGGGACAGAACCAGCATGGACAGTTAGGGAGTGAGGGACATGAAGCACCTGTCTGAGAAATGGATATATAGTTATATATAAACAATTATATATATGTGTGTGTGTGTGTGTGTGTTTTATATTATAGTGAATATTATTATATGATATATATATATTATTATATTATACAGAATATTATATGATATATATATTATTATATTATACAGAATATTATCATATGATATATATATATTATATTTTACTGAATTCCCTGTGAGGGTGACTAAAATAAGAAGTCCTGACGTGTTTGTCAAAGTGTTATTTACTGCTTTTTTTCGTGTTGGAATAAATGTTAAATATTTAACTGCAAAGTAGTAATGCGTGTTTGATACCTTAATTTGTTTGCATTAAATCATTCTGGGATGTTTGCTGAAATTGATTGGATGTGGCACAGCCCTACCAAGAAAATTTTCCACCAGCCGCTGATGGCAAGGACTGAAAAAGTGGTCGGTTCAATGCCACAATTTCATATGACTTTCCTCCATGATTGATAATGTTATACCGTATATTATGCCCCTATGAGATACCAGCTCATCTACTTTTACAAACTTTCATGGACTCTGACTGTTGAGGCATTAATATTAACAGGAGCCCAGCGCTGGCCTGGTTTGTTGACTAGTTACTGCGCATGTGCGCCAAAAATAAGTTCGCTGAATTCAGGTTTCAAAATAAAACATGTATTTAATATCAAATGCAATCTGAATTAACTATCGATAGTAAAATGCTCTCGAGAACAGCTTTCACACACACTCCAAACAGGAAGCTTGTTACCTGAAGGTCGAAATGTGATGAAGAGACTGAAATACCCATTTGAATCTCCTTTCATAGTCCGTAAAATATCTGTCTCAAATTCTATTGGCCTAAATCCAGCTGACTCCTCCTAGCCTCAGTCAGCTGACTCCCTCGTCGTCTCCTATTGGTCTCCGTCTGTAGCTCCTCCTTCTTGGGTCCCCGCTTGGGGTCCTCGCTCTGATCCTGGTGTCCTCTGTTAAAGCCCGACTTAAAATTCCTGTCTATCCCTATCGACTATTCTTACAGATTAATACATTCAATAATAATACATCCAATAATTGTCTCTTATGGTTCAACACTCCTATAGTAAACATATTGTAAACACACTATACACTTGATAAGTATTCAGGTGACTTCCAGACACTTTGACACTTTTTACAAGCATATGTGCGGCATTTCCACGATGCTTCCTATACACATACTGTAAAGATAATACATCTCATAGATAAATATATTGCAACTCTTTAACCCATGGTAACATTCTTATTATTTTGCTTAATACTGAAATCCTTCACATGACCGAGGTTCGTTGTTTCCACCCATCCCTCACCTTAACAAGCTAAGTCAGGTTAGCTTAGCTTAGAAGCAGCAGAACTTAGAGACCGCATTAAGGTAAATGCACAAATGTAGGAACAAACATTCTTGCTCCCAAATGTAAGTAATGAGGCATACGAGTTATATTAACATCACTGCATTTCGTTTTCTCAAGTAACGTTAACCTAACGTGCTTTTTAAAAGCAGTAAGGTTAGTCCATCCGGCTTTGGCCGGTGTTGAGCTAACGTTAACCCAAGTTCACCGTCAGTCGCACGTCTCCGTTCAGGGTAAATGGAGACGTTTAATCTCCATAAAATGCCGCAGCAGGAGATTCAGATCAGCAGTTTTCTCTATCGGAGTATGGTTTCAAACAGCGGTCACAGCTCCTGCTGACTGTTAACGTTACACCGAGCTGCCTTTGTGAATGCTGGTTTCAGGTCAGTGATGTAGAGAATGGACTCTGAGCTGCCAGAGACATTCTGGCAGCATTCGTGAGTTTCTCTGTTTGCAACTACAGTAATATGCATTTAACATTGTATATATTATGTTAAAATGCTATATATGTTTAAATTTCATCTGCTTATCCTCACAATATAGTTACATGTAGAGGCCATTCTGCCAACAGTGCAACTGAGTACAGAGTAAATCACTCAGGTGCTGGATATTCTTGTAGAATGATTTGCCTCATAATGATTCAACCACTGATAATCTTCTTCAGGTGAAAGTGAATAAGAAAACTCACTTGAAGACTTAAAAGACAGTTTATGATAAAATGTCACATCATCTGATAGGTTTACTCTCAGCCTCATTCTTATTTGCATACAACATGTTGCAGTGTTCCTGTTATCATCATACCCATGAAGTAAAAGATCTTCAAAGGTTCAATAAGATTTGATAATTATTGTTGCATGTCACAGTTTTTTATGATTTGCCATATTTTATGGAAGTCTAGTGTAAGTGTTTCTGACTAGTTTAACTCCGTCTTTGAGACGCTACTGATTTACGGAAATGCAGTGACGATGCAATAAGATAAGATCAGGAAAATAATAGACCTCTTTGACCACTATGGACCGATAAACAGATGTTCTCCGATTATCCTCATGAGACCTGGATGTAGTGGCCTTACATCTGATAAATTGATGTCTCCAGGGTATGAAACTAACTCAGAATCAGTACTAGTCCCAAGGACTAGTAGGTTCATAAAACTACTAGTCCTGAGCAATCTTTACTAGTCCTTCATGAAGCTTTGGGGAATGTACCAATCACGGGGTGTAGGGATGTGTGTGTGGAGGAAGACTCTCCCAAGGCAATTATCTAACAGTGAAACCGCAGAGATGCAAGGTACTAATCAAGAGTTTTATTGTTTGTAACATTATGGCTGTACAAAGATAGATGCATGTTACATCATGATGTCGTGATATTATAATTACACAGGAAGCAGAAGAACAACGTCAAGGGTCCGGTAGGCTATAATGTTCATTCAGTTAGCATGGGTACATCAAGTTCAGCATTTATGTCTGCCTCCATTTGCTGCCAGTCTTCTTGAGAATGAAACTGCAGGATCTACACCACATGTGTCAAACTCATTGTCACCCCGGGCCACATCAGCATCATGGTCGCCCTCAAAGGGCCGGATGTAACTGTAAGACTGTATAAATGTAACCACTCCTAACATATTGTTAAACAACTCTCTCTGCATTTAATTATTGTTTATTCAAGTGTAAACATATTGTAAATGCATTTATATAAATGTAAAATGATATGCACATTTCTCTGTTATTATAACATAAATCAAAGATCAAACTTTTAAAGAAAATATAAAAAACAAAAATCATCAAACACGAGTTAGTTATTTTAGTTATTAACTCTGTTTATTATTTTATTTTACTTCCAATCACGTAAATATGGTGTATATAAAGTGTTGAATCATAATTCTCGTGGTTGAGGACGGTCCTCGGCCTTCTTTGTTATGCTGTCACTCATGGTGACACGCCCTGATAGAGGGAGAGAGAGAGAGAGAGGGGGGGGGAGAGAGGGAGAGGGAGAGAGAGAGAGGGGGGAGGAGAGAGAGGGGGGGAGAGACAGACAGACAGACAGAGAGAGATAGAGGGAGAGAGAGAGAGAGAGAGGGGGGGAGAGAGAGAGGGAGAGGGGGGGAGAGAGGGAGAGAGAGAGAGAGGGGGGAGGAGAGAGGGAGAGGGGGGGAGAGGGAGAGAGAGAGAGAGATGGGCAGCTGTGGCTCAGTGGGGTCTCATTGACGTGAAACTAGGTCAATGGGGAGGTTTAGGATCTGTGATTTTCACTCCACACTGTACTTTGGAGATGGATGGAGGGGGGGGGTGACCGTCAGACACTCAGACACACTCGCTGGCTTTTTGAGCGGGAAGCGAGTGAGTCTTGACATGGGTCTGGGCTTATCCTCAGGGACCCTGACCTGAGGGGGGGGCAGGGTTATTATAGGAATAGGAAGCAATATTTTCTTGCCTAACTCCAACTTGACCTGAGGGGGGGGGCTGGTTATTTTAGGAATAGGAAGCAACATTGTCTTGCCTAACTCCAACTTGACCTGAGGGGGGGGCCTGGTTATTTTAGGAATAGGAAGCAATATGTTCTTGCCTATTAACTCCAACTTGACCTGAGGGGGGGGCCTGGTTATTATAGGAATAGGAAGCAATATTTTCTTGCCTAACTCCAACTTGACCTGAGGGGGGGGCAGGGTTATTTTAGGAATAGGAAGCAATATTTTCTTGCCTAACTCCAACTTGACCTGAGGGGGGGGCCGGGTTATTTTAGGAATAGGAAGCAACATTGTCTTGCCTAACTCCAACTTGACCTGAGGGGGGGGCCTGGTTATTTTAGGAATAGGAAGCAATATTTTCTTGCCTATTAACTCCAACTTGACCTGGGGGGGGGGCTGGGTTATTTTAGGAATAGGAGGCAACATTTTCTTGCCTAACTCCAACTCGACCTTTTCCAGGTCACACATCAGCTCCTCCTTCTCCTCAATAACCTTCTTCCGGTTCACTCCGGACGTTCCCTTTTCAGCCGTCTTTCTCTTCAGCTCTTTGATCTCTGGGTTTTTCTCTGCGTTTTCCTGTTCGATCTCTGCGTTTTTCTGTGACAGAATAGTTCTTACCCTGTCAATGGAGCTGGTATCCAGATTGTTTTTCAATTGTTTACCACTTTGCAGAAGCGAACTGTTATGATGCAGGTTTACTCCGAGTTGTCTTTGGGATTCTTCCCATTGCTTTTTTTCAAGCATCAGAGCATTGAGTTTCTTATTTTTTTTCATAATCACCTCTTGACCGGTCACTATCTCGTCGTTCTGGAGGTTGAGCCGTTTGTGCTGCCTTGCAACCGTTTCATTGCAGAGCTGCAGCTCTTTCAGCAACTTTTTCGTCTCAGCCTCGTCCAATTTGTGGGTCAAGTCGGCCTTGGACTCTTTCACGGTCTCGTTTTTGTTTAATGCTAACAGCTGCAACTCCACTTTTTCCAGCTGCTCCTTCACAGAACGGTTTTCCTGGCCAGCCTTGTCCAGCACGTTCTTTCTCTTATGTATGCTCCAAAATGACATGTTGGGGAGCTTTATTTATTTTTCATGTCACAACTGTCACTGCATCCTGTCACTGCATCCCACAATGAATGAGTTTGAGCGGACACTTATAAATAAGCTTTAGTTACTACTACACTCTAACTGGATGTGGCTATTAGCGCTGATCTTTCTGAATTGGACTCTTTTGGCAATGAGGCTAATTTGCGTAGAAAGGGGACGATTTTGCGCCAAATGTGAGCATATTATCTGATGTAAATACATGCAAATAGCACAGGTGCAGCACAGTGAGGGTTGCATTTGACCCTTTGCGGGTGCTTTGAGAATTACATGGTTTCCGTTTGTCTTATCTGCACAGGTTTAGCGGTCGCAAAAGCAGCCCAATCCTTTTGTGAATTTGACCAAGTGTTCAGTCACGACCCCATTTAAACAAAGCTATAATTGTGACTTTGTAAGAGGTCAAGCTGAAAAGCAGCAAGTAAATAATGAATAAGCCAAACTATACGCATCAAGTAGTGGCTCCTAAACATGTTGACATCTCTACTCTGATATATAGAACACACAGCAGTGTCTTCAAAACTCCCGCCTGTGAATTAGTACGTTCAACTAACCAGAGAAAAGACACTCTGAACATCTGTTTGCTCTGCCTTGCCAGGAGGCAGGGGGCCAGTCTCTTTGCTGTGCACCCCTTAATTTACCAGATGTCTACTGTAGGATTAGTGCAGTTTCACAAAGAGCAGTCATGACTCTTTCCAGCTGGGCACCCAGAAAAGCGTACTTAAGGGAAAGTGACACTACCACGTTACAGCAACAATTATTCTAGATTCACATTTCACATCCATCCATCAAGATGATTTATACCTGGGGATCATGCAAGCACCACTTAGAGAAAACCAAGCCACTTTAAATGAATAATTGTATTTTTATTATCACCTCTTGTATAAGCTAATGCAGATGGTATACACATTTGAACATACTACTTCAGCAATAAAGGGAATTAAGGCTGAGCCATTTGGCTAATATCTTTTCTATCCATCCCCTTATAGGTAATTCATATCTTGATGATGATATATATCACGACATAGCATGTTTTCTGATTATTAAATAAATAGTCTATATGAAATAACCACATGGTAAAGCCTGTTTTTGTATACTCCTGTGTGAATCAAAGTACTCATCATTTTAGCAGGAACATTAGTACAAAATTATCAGATTTTTGAGAAATAATAAGTTCTTGTTATTATTGTGTATCACGAAATATCTCAATATATGATTTCATCACAATAAGATTCCATTGAAAGATGATAAATTATCATATTGAATTGCATTAATAATTTGTGTTTTCCCTCCTTTAGATAGAAACCAGATGAACAACGTGGCTCAGGCATCAACTTTGATAACACAGCTTTACCCGGCTGTGGGACAGATTCACAGCCCCTATGAACAACAGAAGCCTGTCAAGGATCTCAACAAGTACGCCACGCTGAAGGCTGTGGGTACGTTTTATCTAATTAAGTAGCACATTACATCCTCTATAAGTGGAACCCGCATAATTAATCAGGGGTTCTCTGCATCATATAAGAAAGAGCATCAAGGTTTAATTGAGTGAACCAGAATAAACATTTATACAGTATATTATGTATATTAATTTTATTCCTCACTAACTTATGAATTGTGTGTGTGTATATATATATATATATATACACATATGAATCTGACACGTTTTAAATGCATAAATGTTTTATGGCATCGCAGTAAAATTAAAAGTGGTTCATTTTGAGTCAAACATTGTTAAAATGTTCTGCTACAGCTGCAGTTATTTTGTGAGCTTCACTGTGATCTCTCTTTTTAGTTTAGCATTAAAATGATGTAAGACAATGTAGCTTTTACCGTTTGTTAGCCTTTTATTTAATATCTACTTCTTGAATCCTGTTTACACAACATGTGTTGTTAGACATGTACCGTATTTTCCGCACTATAGGGCGCACTGGATTATAAGGCGCACTGTCAATGAATGGTCTATTTTTCGATCTTTTTTCATATATAAAGCGCACCAGACTATAAGGCGCGGGCGCTCTGAAGAAATCTGTAGATTCTCCACTTCCGTGTCCGTATTCTCACGAGATAGTACGAGACTCACACAGCGAGATGTGATGCATATGACGAGTTTATGACGAGCTTACAGTTCATCATGTGACGATCTGGGGGACGGACTGTTTACATCGTGTAGTGTAGCTTGTTAGCTCGTTAGTTAGCACGTCTGCTAACGGCAGCGTTCTGAGACAGCTGTAGCTTTATGATTACAGACATGTAAACACACAGAATAAATAATGGCCATCAGTGAGAAACTGAGTTGTGTTGTGAGAACAAGTGAACAGCTGGGCAGGTGTCTTGAGAGATAGAGGCAGATTACCCCTAGCTTGTTAGCTCGTTAGTTAGCACGTCTGCTAACGGCAGCGTTCTGAGACAGCTGTAGCTTTATGATTACAGACATGTAAACACACAGAATAAATAATGGCCATCAGTGAGAAACTGAGTTGTGTTGTGAGAACAAGTGAACAGCTGGGCAGGTGTCTTGAGAGATAGAGGCAGATTACCCCTAGCTTGTTAGCTCGTTAGTTAGCACGTCTGCTAACGGCAGCGTTCTGAGACAGCTGTAGCTTTATGATTACAGACATGTAAACACACAGTTAGTGGAGTCTGCGTGACTCACACAGCGAGCTATGATACTTATGCATGCTTATGCTTACACCTCGTCCAGAACTACCGGTGAGACTCCTGACTACGGTAGCCGTAATGCTGCAAGCGGTGCGGCTTTGTAGTTTACCAAAGTCGTACTAAAACATTTTGACAGAGCGCCGTGTACCACACAAAATCGCTTCGAGGTCAGTAAACACAACCAGAATTAATCCATATATAAAGCGCTCCGGATTATAAGGCGCACTGTCGTTTTTTGAGAAAATTAAAGGCTTTTAAGTGCGCCTTATAGTGCGGAAAATACGGTACTTCAAAATGATATTTTTCTTTAAATATGAGCCTAGTTGGTTTGAATCTCCATCAAATCTCTGGCTGACAGAACTCATTGTCAGATAATCCATAGTCCATCAATGCCAACAGAGAGAGGAACTGAAGGTGTATTTAAAGAAGCAAGTTGGTTTTTCTTCTCATGTGCTAATTTTAGAAAGTCTGCAGCCAGTGTCTGGACAAACTTCAAATACCAAAATAGTATCACACAGCAAGATGATGCAAAATGATTTTTCAAAAGCCCGTTTGTAGTGTCTACGAATGTAAATACAAATACAACCCTGCAAATCATAAAATAAAAAAAAAGAGTGTATGTGAGCTCATATTAAAATACTGATGACAGCCAACAGGTGATGCTGACCGTCTATATGTTACAGTGGAGTGGAGCACATACAGTAAGGCAACATTTAGAGTTCTCTTTGTAATATTAAATCCCAAAGAATTTATTCAGTTGTTACAATTTGACTTATCTAATAAATCGAAAAACAAAAATTCTGCCGTATTTAAAGTAATTGACCGCTTTTCATATTTCTGTTGCAAAAATAATCATCACAGTGGCATTTCAAAGAACAAACAGTTTTACATTTCCTGACCTCTATTTTGGCCAACACTCATCTTTGCCTGGGTGCTTAAGTTTTAAAATGTAGCAGAGAAAAAATGTAATAAAATAAATATGCAGAATCAAAGTGTGAAATAAAAGGTATTTGCGGATCTGTATTTGATGATATTTAGCACAGTGAAACGGGAGTCTATTTATAGATGAATCAATTGGCTGTGATGGACGGGAAGACAGCTCAGTGTGCGTGTAGTAGGTCCAATCACATGAAACAGCTCACTCTCTTTGTGATTCACACGAGCAGCTGAAGCTTCTCGCTGCTAATCCGCTGAAGTGCCGTCAAACAAACTGATCATTAGGGGAAATAAAAATAGAGCAAATCTTAGCTAATGAGACTGGGGGCATGAGACAATCAGGAGCAATCAAAACACAAATGAGTTGGGGAGTGGTGATGAGATGCAGCTATACAGTACTGTACATGGTGATCATGTGTGTTCATCTACCAGCACTGATGTGGGTTTTACTGAAGTAGCTGCTGTAAAGGATAAGCTGCTCATCAATGCATCTCTTTCCTGGTCCATGAAGAAAGACCTAGAGATCAGCCACCGCTTGCTGCTGATGAAGATACCACATTAAAGGTTACCTGAGGGATATTTAATTTAAAACGAAGTCTGAAATGTTAGAAAAGGCTAATGCTGTAGCTTGTGTGCTCAGGTTATATTGTCTGAACCTGATTGGAGATATAAAGTCACACTGCAGTGGTTTTATAACAAATTACAGCAGCTGATTATGGCAAGACCAATGCTAGAAGACATGATATAGTGTACAGTGATCTTCTGTATTTTAGTAGTCATCAACTACTAAGTAGTCGACTAGTTGAGTAACCGTGGGAATTATATCATATTTTGTTTTCACCCAATAGCAATTACCTATTCTCGTCAAAAAGGTCTCAAATACAACCAGTAAAGGGTTAACTAATGCAGACAGGACCCACCTTGGCTCTGAGAGGCTGTTTACAAATGAGCCGCGATATGATTGGACAAAACCCAGCAAGCTTGAGCTGTTTGACTGCAGTAACAACACAACAGCTTACTTCCAGGGATAGTGGGAGGCATTGCCACTGCTTTAATAACACCAGTGTCGGCGCTAGAACAAATATCCAATGGGGGCATGAGGCGTATAGTATGTCATACATTACACGTATGTAATCCGCTCAGCCCTGACGGTCCAAGACCCCCATGGGTTGCACCGTAAAGCAATACATTTTTTTTATCAATTATCACATTGAAAGTTTATGATAATACTAATAACTAGAAAATTCCGCAGGAAATTTTGACAGTGTGGCTTCTACTGCCCGAAGACGTCGCAATACTAGTAGCTTTTGACAATGAGGGTTTGGAAAGTCTCCAGATTTAGCGAGAAAGTCGCCAAGTTGCCAACACTGGCACCGGCTAGATATGTCCCCAGAGCAACATAGGACGTAACAATAGTTCCTATCACATATAAAACCAAACAAAAATCTTCATAAAATCAAGTTGTACAAATAATAATATACAAAACAAGCATATTAAAGCTACTGCAGATGTAAAAACAAACGCATTTAACTTACCAGAGCTGCTGTTCACTATTTAAAGACAAAGTCCATCCTCCTTTCTTTGTTAATAAAGAGTTTAATCTCACGGTTGTTCAGTACATCCGTGCGTTTTAGTTCCAGTAAGAAGTCCTTCTCGATTCATGGACGCCAGTGAAGACAGTCGAGCCTCCCCAGTTGTATTTCTTGAACACGTTTTAATGCGTTTGAGGGCTGAAAATGTCCGCTTGACAGAGGCAGCAGATATTGGGATTGTCACCGCCCAACATGTCAGGCTAGCCCACTGACCAATCACGTATGGCTAGGCCAGCTAGAAGGCTCTGGCACGTCAAAGAATACGCCCAACATGTCAAACTAAAGATCTGATTGGTTGAACACGATGACAATCAACAACGAGGAAGACAGTAGCTGTGCAATGAGAAAATAAGATAATGGGAAAAATATTTTTATAAATTATAATACATGTAGTGTATTTAAGAAAAATTATTAAATTATAAAATAGCTATAACTTTGTGATTCTGTTTAGGCCAGCAGAGAAGGCCTTGCAGGCCCTGACGGCCCACCACTGAGATAGAGAGAGATATATATATATATATATGGTTACATATAGTTTAATTTCTTTGCCATATTTTAAGGATCATCAGAAATCATTACATTCATAAATTCAAAGATAAACATTCAATCTGGTATCCATACTAACGATGCCATCGAGGACTCCATGGATAGAATGACGTCATGATGACGTCACGGATTCTTTTTGGCTTTCATCTCTTGGAAGTTCTGGAATTCATATTTAGCCTATCTCTGTGACTTTGCTCAGACATTTTCATACAGACATCAGTTGCTTCAGAGACACATTGACAATTGCATTGGAAAACTCACATACAGTATTTCAAAGCACACATCAAATTTGTTCAGAAACACATTTGATAATTGCAATGGCAAGCTCACTGAGCGGGAAAAACCCCAAAAAAACGCTGGAGATGGAATTCAATTCCAAAGAGGTTGAACCTCCAACGAATTTTTACCTAAGTTCACTCGAGGAACAAGTACGATGTGAACTGTTGGACAGTGAGGCGAGGCTCACCCAAACAAAAGCTGAGGGGAGAGTCCTCCTAGAAATTGATGAAGACTGTCTTCAACATTTTCTAGATGTTCTCCACGAAAAGAACGTAACCACGAAATCCACCGAGGGAGAGATGGAAATATCTAAGAACCTCTGTCAGGCGACAGTTGAACAGTTAGATATCAGCAGTAAGCTCAAGCTGGCTCTTGAAAAAGCTGAGCAGGAGCTGAAAGATGGACATCTACAATGGCAAGCGGAGAAGTCTGCCCTCAAAGCACGCCAGCAAAAAAACTGTGACCACTTTCACTCCCAGGTGCAGGTAATAGCTTCCATTCGCGCACAAGAGCAAGAAGCAGTAAAGCAGACTCTGGAAAAAGCCCAGATATCTAAGAACCTCTGTCAGGCGACAGTTGATAAACAGTTAGATATCAGCAGTAAGCTCAAGGTTGCCCTTGATAAAGCTGAGCAGGAGCTGGAGTACGTTCATCTCCAGTGGCAACAGGAACGTTTTAACGTCATGGCACGCCAGCGAAAAGACTGTGAATACCTACAATCCCAGGTACAGCTCATTGCATCCTTTCGAGGACAAGAGCAGGAAGCAGCAAAGCAGACTCTGGAGAAAGCTCAGGCTTTATATCAAGCCAAGATGGACGAACAGAGAGCAGAGACGAACAGGATCGCAGCAGCTCTGAAAGAAACACAGGACCTGCTGGAGACTGAGCGTCACGTTCAGCCTAAATCTACCACCAAGTCTGAGTTGGAGATATTTAAGAACCTCTGTCAGGCTAGAATTTTTGAACTGTTAGATGTCAACAGTAAGCTCAAGGTGGCTCTTCGTGAGGCTGACCTGGAGCTGAAGAATAGACATCTACTGTGGCAAAAGGAGAAGTCTTCCTTTGTAGACCAGAATAAAAAAGCCTGTGAACTTCATCAAACTCAGGTGAAGATCATAGCTGATTTTGGCAGAATGGAGAGGGAGGCTAAGCAGACGCTGCAGAGATTCCAGGCAGCCCATGAAGGCCAGCTGGAGGAGCAGAGAGCAGAGACAAACAGGATCGCAGCAGCTCTGAAAGAAACACAGGACCTGCTGGAGACTAAAACTACCACCAAGTCTGAGTTGGAGATATCCAACAACCTCTGTCAGGCTAGGATTATTGAACTGTTAGATGTCAACAGTAAACTCAAGGCAGCTCTTGATGAGGCTGAGCTGGAGCTGAAGAATAGACATCTACTGTGGCGAGAGGAGAAGTCTACCTTCTTAGACCACAATAAAAAAGCCTGTGACCTGTATCATGTTCAGGTGAAGATCACAGCTGAAATTGGAAGAAAGGAGAGGGACGCTAAGCAGACGCTGCAGAGATTCCAGGCAGCCCATGAAGGCCAGCTGGAGGAGCAGAAAGCAGAGACCAGCAAGATCCTAGCAGTTCTGAAAAAGACTGAAGATCTCTTAGAAGCTGAGCGCCTCTATTTTCTGGAACTGGCATCCCGCAATGCACACCTAGAAAAAACCAGCAGGGACATCGATCATGCCCAGCTGAAGAAGATAGCTACTGAATAAACACACAACCCTAATATGAAGGCAAATTACTGTCAAAATCCGTAAATGAGATCCATGCGTGCGTAGAGGTTCCGCGCTATGGGGCGATTTTCAGATCTCAGAGGTAAATAATGCAGGACTTTTACTCGTCGTGCATTGTTTCATCAGTATGGTATTAGTACTTTTACTGTAGTGAAGGATTCCTCCACTAATTACTTGTAAGTGAGTTTGGCAAACAGTTAAAATACAAACAGTGGTTTCCTACCCTGGCTCCAGATCCTTGACCGGATTAAGGATCTGGAGCCAGGGTTAGGAACCACTGTTTGTATATTAACTGTTTGCAAACAGTAAGTCCTTACTTGGCAAACAGTTAATATACAAACAGTGGTAGCCCTGGCTCCAGATCCTTGACCGGATTAGGGATCTGGAGCCAGGGTTAGGACCCAGTTTGTATATTAACTGTTTGCCAAGTAACTCCTTACTTGGCAAACAGTAAGTCCTTACTTGGCAAACAGTTAATATACAAACAGTGGTTCCCTACCCTGGCTCCAGATTCTTGACCGGATTAAGGATCTGGAGACAAGGTTAGGACCCACTGTTTGTATATTAACTGTTTGCCAAGTAAGTTAGTAATTAGTGGATGAAAAATTATTCAGATCCTTCACTACAGTAAAAGGACTAATACCATACTGATGAAACACCTCTGAAATGTAGTGCAGTCTGAAAATCGCCCCATAGCGCGGGACCTCGACACACACGCGTGGACCTCATTTGCACTCTCGGATTTTGACAGTGATTTGCCTTCATACCCTAACCCCACACCCCTAACCCTAAATAATGCCCACTCAACCCACCAACTTCATTCTGTACACATGACATCTATTGCACTTCTGTCCATCCTGGGAGAGGGATCCCTCCTCTGTTGCTTTCCCACAGGTCTCTTCCTCTTTTTTCCCCCCTTAAAGGGGTTTTTTGGGGGAGTTTTTCCTGTTTCGATGCGAGGGTTCTGGGACAGAGGATGTCGTATGTGTACAGATTGTAAAGCCCTCTGAGGCAAATTTGTAATTCGTGATTTTGGGCTATACAAAAATAAATAAAATTTAAATGAATTGAATTCAATGTTTGTGTTTGAATTATTTCATGCTTGTATTTTAATGTGTAAAAATACATTTTGATGTATAAATTCAGGGACAATCACTGATGAGTTTTCATTTGCACCCAACAGCCTGAAAATATACAGTAAGTTGGCTCAACTGATTTAACATGTTGGTCCAAATATAGTGTCTTTAGTCTGTTGGTCATCTAAAGAGAATAATTCAATTAAAAATGCCTGAACATTACGTTTTGCAACATTTTGCTGGTTTAGTACGAGTCTAAAGTGGCTTGAGAACTTAAGGCAAGAAGGTTAATTTAATGTCACAGCACCTTTCAAACTGCAATTCAAGGTTTTATGGCAAGGAAATGCATTAGAAAGGTTAATATATCCAGCATCCAGCAGCAGAAGTGAGCAGAGGGCTGTAAAGACCCGCTGACGACATCATCAACTGTCTGCAGAGACCTGAAGCCCCGCCCACGCTGCTGCACAGAGGGCCAGCGCTTGTATAGTATTAATTGTCGTTAATATTAGTTATTTATTCAGATGCATCGATACCGAAACATATTTCTGATATCAGTCCAAAACTGACTCAAATAGCTGAATCAGCTAAATTGAACTTCAGGTCTATTTTCATCCGCCTGTCTAGCTCTACAATAAGGACACAATGCAATGGCTAATGAAGGTAAAATGACAAAGAAATATCATGTTGTTTCATTTTATTTGGCAGCAGAGAAAGCTAATGACAGCTTCAACAGCAACCGGCGGCAAGTGATCGAGATGACATCCAAGGGAAGCCTTCCCATGGAAGCTGTGGATATGGAGCCAGAGCCGAGTAATCCTTACAGCCCACCCAGACAGGTGTCTGCAAAGCAGAATGGTCACAAGTACAAAAGCCCCAAAGGCCACAGCTCCCAGTCGCTGTGCTACAGCTCCAACACTGCTGCCAGCCTGGGTGTGCTAAGATCCTGGGAGAGCAGGGACATGCTGGGACTCCGACAGAGCTATGGCCCAAAGAAACTCTGCATCATAAAGGAGCTGCACACCACTCGCTACATGCCTCCACAACCATACTTTGTAACCAACAGCAAGACAGAAGTGACCGTATGAGGGACTTTCGAAGCATCCGGCTGAAACAGTAGCGGCTGAGTGTTGAATTAATCAGCATGGACTATAGTATGTGCAGTTGTGCATGTGATGGGCAGCATTAAAGATGCCACGTAAAAAGTGAAGTGTACTGTAACAGGACTCGGTATCAATCACTGCTCCTCAGGAGGGCACAGTGATGAATATGTTGTCATCGATATTCATATAATCCAACTGCTGAAACAAAACACAAAAGTTACATAACTCACTTATAACAGACACGTGACACATACAGTGCTATTGTCAGTAGTTACTGAGATATTAATGGACCTTAACATTTAAGTATATTATGTAATTTCAAATAAATCAACATTGTGTAAATATAACTCTCCTACCAAATTGCGTACCCATACATCCAAACTGCTTTCTCAATTAAGTTTCTAAGGAAACATATTTACTCCTGGATAATGTTACAGTTTTAAACACATGGTTAACTTTGTAAATTAAAACAAAACACAAAAAAACAAAACTACTTGATTATGTTTAGTAAAACATCATTGTTTGGCTTAAAATTACTACATTTGTCACATTATTTAAGCTACGGATGTAAATTAAAAGAAGTCAATGTTCACTTTTGGTTTCACACAGGACACGAACAGTGGTTTCCAGGGTGAAAGTCCTCCCTACACAGACTTCAGCCAACAAGGATTAGAAACGCATTTGTTTAACATCAAAAACAAAACAGAATACAGGAGAAAATACATTTTTCTCATAACTTAATTGCCAATGCTGTGTCGTTTTGGAATATACAGGACTGATAATGAGAAAACTTTCCTCATTTGTCAAATCATGGTTGAGTGGCCTGTGGTTAACTGGGTATTGATGAAATTCTTTACTGGACAATTTATAGATGCTAGGTGTTGGATTAAGTGCAGTGTCCAGGGATAATACGGTTAAACAATACCTAAATAGTTTTAACCAGCCCACATTCTTAATATTTTGTTAATGAGTTTACTTATTTAAAATGGAAGATCAAATAGTTCTCAGTAGATCAAACAAGTTGATCAGGAAGATTGAGACCTAAAGCTCTCAATAATCATTTAACCTCAAAACATTTCTTACATGTGTATTGTCATTAAAAATGTTTAAAGTCCAACTTAAAAACATCAGCAATATCAGTTGGTCACATACAATTTGGATGGCCATGACTATCGCTGACTAAAGTAAGAATTGTGTTTGTTTGAGAAAAAGACTTTGAGACGAAAATTAAGTTATTAAAGTTTGATTTCAAAATGCTGTACATCCAGAGATTCATAAGCTAAGTTTATCATTCAGTCTTTCTAAAAAATAAAATGGAGGAATCCTGTGAAAATATTGACCTAAATGACTAAAAATCATTGAAAAGTTAATTCAAATTTTGTTAATGTAATGTCACTTTTTGAAGTTGTGTCTCATTTTCAAGGAAACCTTCCAAATGCATTCAAACCAAGTCACTGCCAACAGACATCCTACTGATGCATATATTTATAGAAGTAGCAGCAGAGTGTTGAACCAGTGTCGTATTGGTGTAATAGTGCCTCTCATCAGTACCAGCATGCGTGTGGTTATCCTAGAACATACTGTAGATCAGGGGTTCTTAACCTTTTTGACCTCGGGGCCCAACTTTTCAAGTACAAAGTGGCCCGGGGCCCATTCAAATATTAACACTGTATTGGTTTAACTAATTTATCTCACTCTTGGTTTGATTTGTATTCAATAACTATATTAAATCCACTTACAGTTTAACAAGCAAAACCCTTGTCAAATAAATGAGATGATACAATGTGATGATCACAAAGAAGCAGTACATTGTATGGTTTTGATGAGCTGCGAGTGGTAAGAGTAAATATTATGATCAGTGGTGGAATGTAACTAGTATATTTGCTTAAGTACTGTATGTACAAATTCAAGGTACTTTACTTGAGTATTTCTATTTTATTCAACTTTGTACTTCCACTCCACTACATCTCAGAGGGAAATATTGTACTTTTTACTCCACTACATTTGTCTGGCAGCTTTAGTTACTTTGTACATTATAATTTGTCAAACCCTTCCTAAACTGAACAACAGAGTATAAAGGAGTTAAAATGAGCTCCACCTGAAACATCTGCAGCAGGAATAATGATCCAAACAAATATAAATATGTAATATCTATATATAATAGTAAAACACTGACAGGAATCATGTTTCTGTTAATTAGTACTTTTATTACTATCGTTTGTAGTCCAATGACCTCATGTTCTGTGTTTTAGTTCAGTGAACGAGTGACTGAAGTCAGGTTGGTTGTGTGAGGTGAGATGTGAAGGACAGCTGACAGGTGATGTCAGTGAGAGAGGATCTGGATCTGGATTAATTAAACTCCATCACGGAGAATGTTTGTTCACATATGTAGGTCGATCCAAAGAGAACCAACATCTTCTGAGCATGTTGATTTAGCAGCTTAGCTACAAAGCCTCAGATGTCCGTGTCGCTCTGCATCACCAACACATCCCAGGTAGCCAACATGACCTGGCCCAGATCCGGAGTAAGATCGGCATGCCGGAAGAAACACGTCGGGCCGAGTCCGGTCGGGATGAATGACGCCCCAGAATCGGGCCAAATACACCGGCCCGGTTCCGGCTGCCGACACTGCTATTATTGGGATTGCAGTGAGCCGCTGCTCGCACATCCACGAACGTACTAACGTACGTAAATTGAGATAAAAGACAGCAGCAGTCGCCTTCAAAATAAAAGCAGTGCAGCTGTATTCCGTGCATGATGTAGCTACAATTATTTACGTTTCATTCCTAATTTCCCATTGACGTCCCGCGGGCCGTACAATGCCCAGGTCTGACCTATGCGGTCCCGCGGCCCTCGCGGCCCACAGGTGGAAAACTGAAATTATTTTGCGGCCCTCTAGGTGGCGCTCGCGGCCCAATGGTGGGCCGCGGCCCCGTGGTTAAGAATCACTGCTGTAGATGAAGCCCCAGTATTAGAGCCGTGATTGGTCTTCGTGATCCATTAAGCCCAACAACAAAAGTAATTTTCAGTGTGAAGATGGAGGCTCAGAGTTTACAGCATAGTTAAAACTCAGCATTTATAAAAATAAATGTGAATGTATCTGGACTGGACAGTCTGAAACCAGTGGTGTAGTAGTGGTGCAGTAGACGTCTCCAGTGTTGGAAGTTAATGAACTTCTGTCAGGATGAATGTAAAAATGTTGTGAAGCAAAGTCAAGTTTTTTTTGTCTGTTACTACTCAAATAAATGGGTCAACTAAAGACATATAAACAGCTTTTTGTCTGATTGACAAACAACTTACCGTATTTTCCGCACTATAAGGCGCACTTAAAAGCCTTTAATTTTCTCAAAAAACGACAGTGCGCCTTATAATCCGGAGCGCTTTATATATGGATTCATTCTGGTTGTGTTTACTGACCTCGAAGCGATTTTGTGTGGTACACGGCGCTCTGTCAAAATGTTTTAGTACGACTTTGGTAAACTACAAAGCCGCACCTCTTGCAGCATTACGTGTTACGGTCGGTTTGTTCTGGACCCAAACGCAGACACCAGGACGGCAGAGTAGGTGAGAAAAAGGTTTTATTTGGCTTTGTCTGTGGAGCCGGAGGAGCATGCAGGTGGAGCAGCGAGGCGGAGTG
Organism: Leptoclinus maculatus; assembly: GCA_032191485.1. Lineage (NCBI taxonomy): Eukaryota > Metazoa > Chordata > Actinopteri > Perciformes > Stichaeidae > Leptoclinus > Leptoclinus maculatus. The sequence continues at coordinate 17,379,585 of JAVDOI010000011.1, read as the reverse complement.
AGCGGCTGGCTGCGACGTGGCTCCACGTCGCAGCCAGCCTTGCTCCAGGAAAAATGGTTTAGCTCAACAGGAGCCGAGGTTATAGCTACCACTGAGCTGATGAAACAATCTGGCGATGAGACTGCAGGAAGCCGGGGTATTTGAGCTGACGGTGATGAGGTCTAACTGTTGGCAGGTGAGGAGATGAGCCCCGGTGCCAGATGATTGCGGCCGCGCTCAAGCCACACACACACACACACACACACAGACAGAGAACAGAGGGGAGACGAGCTGAGGTCACAGCGGAGCCGTGACATTACGGCTACCGTAGTCAGGAGCGTCGCGGAGTAATACATACTGTGCTTCGCCATAATATTACATATGTTAATATTACGATGCTGTCAAAAACAAAGTGAAGCAAACTAATTCGGAGCTTGCCATCATTCCGGGTGGATTAACTAAAGAACTCCAGCCGCTAGATATTGGTGTCAACAGGGCGTTCAAAGTTAAACTGCGAGCTGCGTTGGAGCAGTGGATGACAGAAGGCGAACACACATTCACCAAGACAGGGAGACAGCGCCGGGCGACTTACGCTACTATCTGCCAATGGATCGTGGATGCCTGGGCTAAGGTATCAGTCTCAACTGTGGTCCGAGCTTTCACGAAGGACGGAATCATCACTGAACTGCCAGGTAACAGCAACGACACTGACTCTGACTCTGATAATGACGAGAGGGATCCGGGCATGCTGGATGCCGTAATCGCAAAGTTTGACTGACTGACTGTTTTGTTTTGCTTAATGCGCCTTATAGTCTGGTGCGCTTTATATATGAAAAAAGATCGAAAATAGACCATTCATTGACAGTGCGCCGTATAATCCAGTGCGCCGTATAGTGCGGAAAATACGGTACTACATGACCATATTTACCTGCTGTTGTTAAACAGATCTGTTTCCACTTCATATCTCAGAGCACCATATACAGAATTCATTGAATAAAGGACATTCATGACGCACTTGGCAAATTGTTTTAATAAATGAGGTTAACTGGTACAATTTTTCATTACTTTCAAGGATTTTCCAGCCAAGCAACACACTGTAAAAAGATGCTCACGCCCGCCTGCAAGTCTTACTCATGCGGTTGACTATTTCAAGCAGCTGATACACAAGTGGGAAGCATGTGAACGGTCTGTGGTGGGAAGTGAAAACTGATAGTACAGTATAAAAAGGTGTCTCTAGGTGTCTTCTCAAGTCCAAATCTCACAGACTTCCAGTCCAACCAAACTGTATGCACTATTTTCCAAAATATGTAGATCTAGTGCACGGAACTGTCCTGCCACAAAGTTAATCAACTGTTTGTGTTTCACCGTTGTATGAATTCTGTTGTTCACACTATTCAAACGTGACTATTCACTCAGCTGAGATTTGTATTCATGCCAACAATGTTGTGTAGTACCATTGAATGCTTTTCTTTTCTGAATGCAAATTGTTATATTTGACTTCTTTCCTCAAAGATACTGAAATCACTGTTATTAAGCTACAGAACAACATATTTACGCACCAAGTTCCTCTGTAATACTGCCAGTTAAAGACATAATATGTACAATATCTGTTTGCTTTGCAACATCCAGAAGTGAGAACACAGCAGCATTGTTATATTTTGGTAAAGTTTAAAATCACTATCAATTCTTTGTATCACTGTTATCAGAATATGCATCTGATTCTTCATGTACAATACAAAGTTACTTTGGTTTGAGATGCCCTGTTAATGACTTCTTATTTCCATGTATTAGATATACCATCCAAGTGGAGAAAATAGTCATTGGCAATGAGCAACTGTAGCACAGCGTTAGTAGTTTTACTGTCCAGCTGACAGGAACACTTCTATAGCTTTTAGGGTTTTGTAATTGGCGTGTTCAACTGACTTACCTCTTCCTTATTCACTAAACAGGAAACAAACATTTGGCTGGCAGTAGAGTCTAGTGTGCCAGCAGCAAATATTAAATGAAAAAAGATAAATGCAATCACAAAAACAGATATATATATATATACAGACTATTTTCTACAGAGGTATGTTGTCTTTAGCATTGTTAGTACTTAATAAAACTAATTCTAGCTGGCTCTATTGGCTGCCCCCTCAACACCACATCAATGGTGTCATTACAACGTGGACCACAAGGACCTCTTTTGTATAATATACTACACTTCATGGGACTTTCTGTTTTAGTGTGCTACACCTGTAATAAAGTGAGGCGTCATTATACTGTCTACATTAAAAACATTTTTAATAACCGTGTCTTTATTTGACCTCGATGGTTACGATTATATAACCTGACCTGATTCATGTGACAATGTAGCCGTTCTTCTTCGCAGCAACATGAGTAAAGAGGAAAAACAACAACTATTCATACAACAGCTCATGTTGTACAGCTTGTTCAAGGGCATCAACACAATAACAATAGCAGGCTACAACTTCACATCCACACATTGATTCCATTATTGTAGCTTTATACTGTTGAGGCATATGAATATATCGTCAAGCTACAGGAGCCCAGCAAATGGCCTGGTTCTCTATTTACTTCTTACTGCGCATGTGCGCCAAAAATAAGTTCGCTGAATTCAGGTTTCAAAATAAAACATGTATTTAATAACAAATGCAATCTGAATTAACTATCGATAGTAAAATGCTCTCGAGAACAGCTTTCACACACACTCCAAACAGGAAGCTTGTTACCTGAAGGACGAAATGTAAGGAAGAGACCGAAATAAACATTTGAATCTCCTTTCATAGTCCGTAAAATATCTGTCTCAAATTCTATTGGTCTAAATCCAGCTGACTCCTCCTAGTCTTAGTCAGCTGACTCCCTCGTCGTCTCCTATTGGTCTCCGTCTGTAGCTCCTCCTTCTTGGGTTCCTCTTGGGTCCTCGCTCTAATCCTGGTGTCCTCTGTTAAAGCCCAACTTAAAATCCTGTCTATCCCTATCGACTATTCTTACAGATTAATACATTCATTAATAATACATCCAATAATTGTCTCTTATGGTTCAACACTCCTATAGTAAACATATTGTAAACACACTCTACACTAGATAAGTATTCTGGTACTTCCTGATACTTTGACACTTTTTACAAGCATATGTGCGGCATTTCCACGATGCTTCCTATATTCATTCTAAACATATTACATCTCATAGATAAATATATTGCAACTCTTTAACCCATCGTAACATTCTTATTATTTTGACACTTCTATTCACCATAAGAGGTGCTAATCATCACACTAAACTAATTCCAATACTAAAATCCCACTAATTCTATCTTTAATACTGAAATCCTCCACAATACTGATGTTACCTTGCATGGCAGCTGAATCTCTAGATGCGAGAATCGCAGGATCACAAATCATACAAAAACACTTCTTTTCAGGCTTCAAGTAATGCGTTTGCACGCGGTAAGTTAGTGCACAGACCAATCAGCGTCCTGTGAGGAGCTACTGGCAGCTACTGCAGCCTCGTGGAGGTAGTCAAACTCTGGAGTCTGAGGTTTGTCTCTTGTGGATAAGTACAATAGCACAATAGCAGTAAACTAGGGCAATAACGAAAGACAACAACGCAGAACAAGTCTTTGTAGTACAGCCTTGCATTGGAATTCATTCAAATACACTTTTTGGGGCGAAAAATTTAAACATTCCTGAAATACTTCAACCGCAGGACTTGATGTTTAAAAAAAAAAACCTCTTGCATTTCAACACTCGTATATGCAAACACAATTTTACGAGAAATTAGCTATTTTGTAGTTACAGCCAATAGCCAGGATTGTATCATCTGAAAAACTAAAGCACCAGAACCGTGGAGGGCAGGCAGCTCAGTGATTGAAACAGTTATAGACTATAGTTACAGCTATTGACTTATTGACTGACGGCATACTTGGATCACTTTGCTTTTCTCTCTACTTTTGCACTTGTTGGACAATTCAATCCATGTTGGACTTGTTAAAGCAGGCTACCTCTGTTTACAGCCATGCTTTCTATCAGAACAAGCCTCTGGGAACAGATTTCTGCTTTTCATATCACAAGGATCCTTAGAAAAGGTCTGTTGGACAAACTAAATCCTACACACTGCTCCGTCAAGAGAAGTTGTTCAGCCTTTTGTGCAAACCCTGTGAAGGTAGGAGCAGACTGGTCTGTGATGAACAGCTTGCAATTACACAGATTCATATGTTCCAACCAGGTTTTCTGACCGTGGCTGGTCAGTTTTCTTCAAATGCAACGTATTTAGGTATGGCATTTCTGTTGACTGATAACATGCCAGGGAGGATGGGAGACATGCTATTCATTTCAGTTTGCCATTAATCAGAGACTTTATTTGGGTTTGAGAGGCTAGAGGGATGTGCTAAATTACAGTAGATTAAAAGACGTCATTAGTGGGAGACTTAGTGTAATTATACAATACTTTGGTACTCTAATGGTTATTGAAAAATAGGTTACAGTTATTATTGCATGCCTATAATACTATAATACTGCAAAATGTTCCGGTTACCTTCAGTAACAGTCTATATCCATTTTAGGGGCAAAATAGAGTTATTTACTTTAAAGGAAAGTTTTCATTGTGTTTCTTTTCATATCTAATAGAAATAGACTGTTTCAAGTTATCATATACCAAACAACTAATCAATGCTGGTTAGTTGTATGCTCGTAGATAAAGGAGTGATTGTATAGTACATGCTCTGATTTCCTTAGAAATAGCTTTGCCAAGTTCTACAATGAAGGCCCATTAAGCAGGGAATCCTAGAACCATTCACCTCTCTCAGCAATGATCACACCAGTGTTCATCGACGCCACACAATATCTAGACTGAGACTGCAACATCATATCAAGTCATTTCCAACTTTACCATCAATCTCACCAACAACAAGCTAATAGAACTGCTGACGGTGCTGGTTTGAAACAGACCCACTTAGAGGCTCAGGGTAGATTTATCAGCGAACAAAAGACTTAATTGTAAGCAATTACACCATGAAATATGAATTGTTTATGACAAGTTATCTTTGCTACCACAGCGACTAACAAGACTGAGATTTAAGAGGTGTTACAAATGTGTAATATATGCAATTAAATAACTTTGGCTGATCTGAGTCCTGAATCCATAATTCACAAGCAGTCACACCTTTCTGTCATGCATACATAAAACAAAGAATGTCACGTTTTTTCCATGACTGCAACAAAATAGGAGACCAGTGAGGAGCCTCCAGGCTGCAGCTCCGGCTACAGAGGCATTCATCATAAACTGCTGCTTATAAAAAAATAAAGTAATAACTTTGAGATTGTCAGCCGAGATAACGAGACATTTCCATCTTAGAAGTTGTGTCGATACAAGATACAGGGTGTCCTGGAAGCAACAGCTGTGAGTGCAGTAACGACGGTCTTAATTTAGATGTACCTTGTGCGCCTATAAATTACAAGATGTTTCATTTTAATTTAGTATTAATCTGGGAACTAAGTTTTACTTTCCACAGATTTGTTATTGAGTTATTTGGCATTGGATATAATCCCTTTTCTTTCTCTGTTGCTGTCGGAGAGTCAGCGAGAGATTTAGCCAAAGACAGAGGAGTCTGTCTAATGTCTGTGTTTGACAGATTGTTGCTTTTCATACACTTTTAACCAACAATATAATAGAAAACGTTCTTAGATAAAAACACTGTGTTATGCATGTGTATCCTTTTTAATGAAAAACAAAAAAACTTAAATCTACAGGGAACTGTGTTCATTTTGAAAGGAGAGAAGACATCAATGGTCATAATTTCCAATGTACTGCAGTCAAGCGAGACTGTTAATAAGGGAGCAATTCACATAAATAGACACCAGCAGGGCCAGAATAGGCTGTCAATGCTCCAAATGAATCCATTCTCCAAGCCAGTGCACAGTAACACAGCCCAGATAACAGCACTGCTACAAAAGCAAGTGAAGCAGTTTGGAGCAAAATCTGAGTTTCTGAAAGGACGCACACAGAGATTAGGAATGTGCAGCTCCACAGAGAGATGCCTCCACAGCAGACAAAGACACGAGGAAGTCGTTCCTCCTTGCTTGAGGCAGGAAGACAAGTCATGTTATTTTAGGATAAGGGCTGTTTTCCCAGGTTAAAAGTCTGATACTCTGATTACCTTCACGGTATCATTGCTGCACACAACTCTCACTTTATAAAGTTGGGCTGACATCTTTTCACAATTGTAATTCAACTTGCGTTATTCAAGCTAAATTGAAGTTTTGGTATAACATACACTTCACTGTTTCCTGCTCCATCTGTGAGAAGATCACACTGATGCTTCTCTGACAGAGTTCACATCAACAGAAAGGAATATTAGGGTCCCACAGGGAATTCTCTGCTCCAACTTCAAGGATGTTTTGTAAAAAAACAATGCTCCCTAGGGAGGATTCCATAAAAAACTGTGTATCTGTTTAATTGTATGTGTGCATGGTTTTGTTACAGAAAGAGGAGACTTGCTTCAGTGTCAAGGTGTAAATATCATTTTTAAGTCTAAACAAATGATGTATCACATCAGAGCACATTTTGCACCCATCTCCTGCCCCTCCCATATCAGCAGTACTTCTCTTTCCTTTGCTTTAACCTCTTAACCTCCCGTGGGACGCTGGCGTCCTCAGCCAACATTACAGTCTTTAAGAGGCTGAACCTCTGGGTCTGAAAAGTGAAGCCAATGCAGATCACAAAAAATGCCTTCTTTCAACTTAAAAAACATCGCCTGTCTACGCCCCTCCCTCTCTTCCTCAGCCGATGAAACACTCATCCACGTCTTCCTCACCTCACGACTGGACTACTGCAACAGCATTCTGTACGGCACATCCACCAAAATCATCAACAAACTACAATACATCCAAAACTCAGCTGCCCGTCTGCTCTCCCCATCCCGCAGCAGAGACCACATCCCCCCCAGTCCTTCAAAACCTCCACTTGACATCACTGCATAAAATGTCCTGTTGTGACCTCTAGGATAATCACAACCTCATGAAACTTTACAAGCACAAACTAGAGACCCGGGGCATTCAGAGGATGTAAGGCAGGGGTGTAAAACTCATTTTCACCCTGAGCCACATCAGCATCATGGTCGCCCTCAAAGGGCCGGATGTAACTGTAAGACTGTATAAATGTAACCACTCCTAACATATTGTTAAACAACTCTCTCTGCATTTAATTATTGTTTATTCAAGTGTAAACATATTGTAAATGCATTTATATAAATGTAAAATGATATGCACATTTCTCTGTTATTATAACATAAATCAAAGATCAAACTTTTAAAGAAAATATAAAAAACAAAAATCATCAAACACGAGTTAGTTATTTTAGTTATTAACTCATTATATTATGTTCCAGAACCTTTCCACACAGAGCTTCTTGGTGGATAATGCAATGATAAGTTATCAGAGGTGTGTGGCAGTTACTTTTTTGCATTTTCTTTAGCCCCACCAACTCCTCCAGGGTATTCAGTTTTACTCACGGACCTCTCCACTGCATCACTAATGTCCCTCCCCGTCGTCGTTCCATGGAGGGCAGCTACATCCAAGAGCTCCTCACTGACAGTCAAGTCTGCCTTCAGCCGCTTACAAACATGGACAGTTGCGCTGTGTCCGTGTTGTCTGTGCTTTCATCAACCAAACAGCCACGTAGCTGCTCGACTCCTCGGCTAGCTGTGTTGTCAGATTGCCTGCTAGTTCCTTAACTCGGTCTGCGATGGTGTTCCTTGACAAAGTGACATTTGTAAAAGCCTGTACCTGGTCGGGGCTCACCTGCTCACAGACCCTGATCAAACACTCCTTCACCCTCTGAAAAGGACTTGGAAGCTCGGGCGGTTTCTTCAGCCACAATAAAGCTTTCACAGCGGCATCATTTGTGTCTGTAGCTTCTGTGAATATGTTCTGCTGTGATTGGAGTCTGCCTTTACATTTTTGGACAAGTTGATGTTTTTCTTGGAGGCTAAATGTAGCATACTTGGCTCCGTGTTTGGTATCAAAATGCCGACGTAAATTGTATTCTTTCATCACCGACACTGCTTCATAGCATAGCATAGCATACAGACCGGTTTCTCTCCTTGAAGAACAAACATATATTCGCTTTCCCATCTTTCATTAAATGTCCTTCCCTCTGTATCAATGTTCCTCTTCTTAGACATGTTGGGATTATTTTTCAAACATTTTCAACTCAATAATTCGTTGGAAACCCGATTTAGTTAACGCTAACGCTACTAGCGGCCGCAGTCCGTCATTTCGCGGGTCAAAAACTCAACATGCATTGTGGGAGATGTAGTTTATGGTCACTGTAGCGTACACGATGAAGCAGGATAGAGTCAATCATATGCCTTTTATATGGAAGCCCATTTCAGCAGCAAAAAAAACAAATGAAAAATTAGATTTGATAATAAAAATATATATCATAATTATGACTTTTAATTTTTTTTTAATACATTTTTTTTAATTATTATTTTTTTTTTGCTGCTGGAAATATGCCTTCGCGGGCCACATAAAATGACGTGGCGGGCCGGATTCGGCCCGCGGGCCTTGAGTTTGACACATGTGATCTACACTATCCTCTTGATCTTCGTCTAGGTACTCTGGCCTCCTTGCCCATTGACCTGAATTCATCCAGAGATGAATAGAGTCGGAGGGGTCAAATTCTCCAATGGATGGTGTCTCCAGCAGCTAAAGCAGGCATTTGTTCTAATTTTAGATTAAGTATTTTTGTTAGATCACAAAAAGATATTGGGTGTTAGTTCATGTGCTGCAGTGATAAGAGCTTCACGATCTATATTTCTTCCGCGGACGAATCTTGGCGGGCCGCTGGTGAAACTGAAAGAGAGGCCCGGCCTGATCGATGAATATAGTGCCTTTTGCATTGCGTAAACAAAAAATTATAATCGAAACAAAATAGTCTAATATCCTCAACAATTTGGGAAATAGTGGAATGTTACTGTTAAAGTGACTGGGAAGGACTGTATAATTGTACTGGTTCATTACAAGTTGTGGCCACCAGGGGGCATCTATCAGAATGCACTCCAGACAAGATGTTCCTTTGAGAGGTTTATTGACAGTAGTCAAACAAGCAAGTGTGTGGTTCTGAAACAGATATCCATGAAATAATAATTAGTAAAAACCTCTATACAGCATTGGTTCCAAATTAGGACATACAGGGACAGAATACAGGCAGCGATAAACATGTCCGGGACTCCTACAGTCGGCACTTAGCAAACAACGAACAAGCCGCTAAATATCAGACTAGATTGCCGTGCAAATGACACAATATAACCCTTATGATGAAATTAGACTAACACCAAACTTTACGTTTACTTACTGGTTGTTTACACGCACACAGTCTTGAAAGGTGAACTCCGAACATCCACATAAACACTAATCTATTTACGGACACTGCCGTCATTTCGCGCCACTACTCTCGTCAGAGCCTTTTCACCAACTTAATACCGGTGATATTAGTCTGCGAGCAGCTGACTGCCGTCCTCTTCCGCAAGGGCGTAGTGCGGTTCCTGCTCGGCTGTTTCTCCGAAACCCGTCAATAGAGGTCGTCCTTCGTCACAGTTACATTTACTTATCGGGAAAGTCTTTTTCCGGACATGAATAACGAATAAAGCCTCTCAAATTTCACTCGCCATGAGGACTAGTGAGAATGATAATTTAGGTAGTCCCTCCAAAAATCCACTCACCTCGGGCTAGCGGACTAGCGTTAGTTTCCGACCCTGTGTCTCCAATTCACACTATTTCTACCTCGATAAAATTTGATTATTAAAAGAGTTGGCAACGAATTTCATTATCGATTCGTTGTGTCGCGCGATTATTACGCCACTCAATAAGTCGCGGAGATGTTTGAGTATAAAAAAAAAAGTTGAGTTGAGCGCGGAGCAGAGCAGAGCGGAGGTAGAGGAAAGACCACTGGAGAGACCCGTAACGCTGTTTGACGGTGCGCGATCCGTAGGCGGGGCGTATCCGGCGTGCATGGCCGAACCGAGTGCGACAGTACGGCGGATCAGCCGCCCCGGAGTCGACTGCTATCAGGGACGTAACGTCCCTCCAGTAGCTCTTCTGGTGCCGGTGTTTACTCGTTATCCAGTTTGACAAGTTAGCGTTAGCTCGTTAATAACAGTAGTAAAGCAGGACTAAAGACACGTTTTTATTCACTCGCCTTTTTTGGCCCATTCATTTTTCAATCTGTTGTCATGTATATATATTCTGTGCTTTGTCCCATATCGGTTATTGTTGACAAATATATTTGTGTGTGTTGTACTTTTACATTTTTTTTATAGCACTTGGTCATCTTAAATATGGTGTATAAATTAACTTAACTTGCACTTACTACAATGATGGTAATAATTTAATGAATAAGCTTCAAGTGAACTTGAGTGTGTGTGCGTGTCTGAGTGTGTGCGTCTGTGAGTGAGAGTTTGTGAGTGTGTGTGTCTGTGAGTGTGAGTTTGTGAGTGTGTGCATCTGTGAGTGTAGTGTAGAGAACAAGTTCTGACGTTCAAACAAATCCTGTTAAGTTTTCTGATTTGTATTTTTCTTTATTTTTTATAAATGATTTATTGTTCTGACAGCTCAGGTCCCTTTAAACAAAAAAATACATATTTTTGTGCACTTTATTTAAAAAAAACCCGATATAATTGGCAGATGTAAAGCATAAAGCATACTGTTTTTGAATAAAGGGTTGGAAATTAATGCTTTTTTTTTTTTATCCGATTCATCGATTAATCGTAAAAATAATCGACAGATTAATCGATTATTAAAATAATCGTTAGTTGCAGCCCTAGTGGAAATTAACCATCACACCTGACAGACATGTCATTGTTAGATTCTAAACGATACCTAACTTCTAACTTAGATGCGTCAAGCATGAATCACAAAGGTGATTTTGTTTTATTTTATGTTATTGCCTCATTAAATTCCCTTCTGAGGATGTATACATTTTTCTCCAACCAACAGCTTATCTCTATGATCCAACTCCTAATAATCACAGTGTGGTAACAAGCATTCATTTGCCTTTTCTTTTGTTTCTCGTTTCTTCTCAAAAATGGATTAAAATTGGCTTTATATTTGGATGGAAACCCACCTAGTGACTATAATAATGATATACATTTGAAATGGTTAACTACTAATTAAATAGTTCACTGATAGATAAGGTGATTCATTAAATTCATATGTAAGTGATGCTATTCAACGTATTGGAAACAAATACATAATACCCGTCAATTCACCTGGCGAATGTCCGCTCTCTGGCCAACAAGATGGATGAGCTGCTGCTCCTCAACAAACTAAAAAAGGACTTTAGCAGATCCGCCGCCCTGTGCTTCACTGAAACCTGGCTCGGTGAGCACATCCCGGACAGGGAAAAACGTGGGGAGGCGGAATCTGCTTCTACGTTAACGAAGGTTGGTGTACAGATGTCACAGTGTCAAAGGAATCATGCAGCCCTCACTTAGAAACACTTTTCATAGACTGCAAACCTTTTTATTTATCGTGGGAGTTTTCCTCATTCATTCTGGTCTGTGTTAACATCCCACCTCAGGCCTGTGTGAGTGAGGCGCTCCAACACCTGGCTGAGCAGATCAACAACAATTAAAAAAAAATTAAATTAACATCTGCAAAGCCTGTGGTGAAGACTGTGAGGAGATGGACCAACGAGGCAAAGCTGGAGCTACAGTCCTGCTTTGCCTGCACTGATTGGAAAAAAAGTCTGCCAATTAGTGACCCCTGTGCTATACTATGACTTTTTCATGACTTTTTTCGACATGCTATACCAGGGGTCACTAATTGGCGGACCGCGGTCCGGATCCGGACCCAGACGCCGTTGTATCCGGACCCAGGACCTAAAACCGATAGATAATTGAGAAGTATTACATTTTGACGGAGCGCTTCTATTTTAACCGGCGCAGCTTTTCCAGCATTTACGGCACTTGTTCAGCTCTGCAGGAAACACGCCGACCAATGCATTGTAAATCACATCACGTGATGCAGCGCAGCCAATCAAATATGGGTGTTCTGACAAGTTTCCTGACTCAAGTGAGATGTTCACACACCGTGACACACGGGGCTGAGACGAGGAAATAGTAAGAACAGCAGGAGATAAGTTGCTTGTGTACAAGAAGTTAATTCACAAGACGTACTCTGTTAAGGCAAATGAATATCTCGATCAAGCTGCAGGAGCCGCAGCGCTGGACCGGTTTGTTTACCACTTACTGCGCATGTGCACCAAAAATAAGTTGCTGAATTCAGGTTTCAAAATAAAACTTGTATTTAATATCAAATGCAATCTGAATTAACTATCGATAGTAAAATGCTCTCGAGAACAGAGTTCACACACACTCCAAACAGGAAGCTTGATTACCTGAAGGACGGAATGTGATGAAGTAAAAGAACGATTCATTTGAATCTCCTTTCATAGTCTGTAAAATATCTGTCTCAAATACAATTGGCTTAAGTCCAGCTGACTCCTCCTGGCCTCAGTCAGCTGACTCCCCCGTCGTGTCCTATTGGTCCTGGTCTGTTGCTCCTTCTGCGCGTGCGTCCCTCTTAGGTCCTCTGCTCTGATCCTGGTGTTCGCTGTAATGCCTGACTTAAAATCCCTGTCTATCCCTATCGACTATTCTTTACAGATTAATATATTCAATAATTGTCTCTTATGGTTCAACACTTCCATAGTAAACATACTGTAAATATATTATACACTTGATAAGTATTCTGGTGACATTTCACATACTTTGACAGTTTTTACAAGCATAATGTGGCATTCCACATGCTTCCTATATTTCACTATCCACCACTAGGGTCGCTATAAATCCTACTAAAAAACACTTCTAACTCTAATTCCTCACAACTCCAAACAGAGAAAAGTGTTCAGACCAGAGTCTTTAACCAGGAATGGTCAGACTATTATAGGTGAATTCTTACCACGGGCAGTTTAAAAACAGTATGCCTCATATTGAGTAAACGTATCCACTCACATCTGAAATGAAGACACAGAAAATAAAGCCAAGAGCCCAATATGATCAGAATATTAATACATTCATTCACTGTCCAATGATGTTAACAGAGAGGAATAGAGCTGAAACAAGTGGTTTAATAACCACAGATAAAGTCGATGCACACTATAATTTCTCTTGTTAGAAGATGAGAAAAACATAATATTGTGACTTTTTTTTGATTGACATCACTTCACACCTGAATGAACTGAATTTAAAGCTGCAGAACAAATCAGTGAAATAGATTTTTCTAAAATGAAGTACTTTATTTTAAGATGCACATTTTTCCAAAGCTTTCTTTCAGTTATTCTTTAATCCAGCTTTACTTGAAATGAGAAGAACATTTATTTATGTATTTCTATGTATCATTTATAATCCATCCAGTTAAATTTGAAAACTGAGAATAGTAATTGTTTAAATATAATTGATTCTTTATTTGATTTGACAGTTGTTGACTACAGACATGTTGTTACTACTAGGCTTCTTGAAATATAAATAGTGCAAGTTAGATATTATTGTAATGTTCCGGACCTTTGCACGAGGAGATTTTCTCAATCTGGACCTTTTGGAAATTTAATTGAATACCCTTGCATTAGAGAGAACGTAGCTACAGGCTCCGCTCATGCGCAGCTCAGAATAAATCTAGCTCTGGCCTGAGCATGACGCTAACGTTGGTCCTCTCTCTATTAATCCACAGGTATGCAAAACTTGTTTTCTGTCCGTAACTTGAGTTATGATCGAATGTAAATGCAGTTAAATGTTTTGTAATGTTGTAACATGATTGGAGATGTGTGATAAATGTAGTTAGCTATATTTTGTAGCTAGTTGTTCTGACGAACGTTGTAATGCTACCTAGCTAGTTCTGTCCGTGAACTTCACGGGCTTGTGGGTGCTTTCCCCCTGTCCCCTCTTGAATATGCGCTCCCAGAAACTCAGTATAATGTCTGTTGGGGTTTACGAAGGCCGTTTTGGAGCTCTCACCAGTGTGAAGCGTCATGCCACCTTCTCCCGCTCCATCAGGGATGACATGGTCATGTCAATCCTCACAAATATCAGAGAGACCAACCCATACGATGTCCTGGTGCAAAGGAGCAAGAGCTTTGCACCAGTGCTGCTTAGTCAAATAGTTGATCTTGCAGTGGGACAGATTTGTGGGGTGTTTCAGCCCCAGAGCCCCAAAGTACCGGCTCATCTGGCACCCGCCTTTTAACCTCTTGCCAACAACCCAGTCCAGGAAGATTTCAACCTGGCTGTAACGAAGATGGAGGTGAACTGAGGACCTCGGTCGGAGACGACGTGTCGACTGGAATCCCATGCAGGCGGAAGACGTGCAGGGAGATGAGTTCTGCCGTCTCTTTAGCAGATGGGAGCTTGATTAGAGGAATAAAATGGGCCAGCTTACTAAATCTGTCGACCACTGTCAGGATGGCGGTGTGGCCCTCAGATGGTGGTAGCCCAGTGACAAAGTCCAGGGAGATGTGGGACCACGGACGATGAGGCACTGGGAGAGGCTGCAACTTGTGTGGTAAGGACCCCTCCGAGGCCGCAGAGTCAGAATCCACAGCCGGGTGGGTGGAGGGGGTCTGGAGGTCCTCAGTTCACCTGCATCTTCTGGAGCGAATTCTGCACTCTGCTGGGGGCCACCGTCAGTCTGTCCTCTGGTTTTCACCCTCAATCCAACGGCTAGACCAGGCCTGGCCAACCCGCGGCTCCCGAGCCGCATGCGGCTCTTTGCCTGGTTTCATGCGGCTCTTACGTTCATATCGAAGTTTGTGTTTGTGTTTTTTTTAATGTGCGTGTTTGCTTCGCTTGAGTTCAATACGGTATTTTCGTCAAACGCGCATGTGCGTGAGATGAAAATACCGCAAAGTTTCCCAGTAGGGCAAGATCATTTGAGTAAACAATTTGTGTCCAGTTCGCTCTCAAAATGGCAAGGAAAAAATGCACAGCAAAACGAAAATATGAAGATGAACACAGGACGTTTTTAACAGAGTGGGAGAGTTTATATTTTTTTGTTGAACGTAATGGCGTTCAACCCGAGCTCTCGGACCTCGAGTGGATTATGGATCTGGCCTTTTTGGTCGACATGCTGTGTCACTTGTACAAACTGAACCTGACCCTGCAGGGTAAGTTAAAAATGCTGCCTGACCTGGTGCAAAGTGTGTTTGCGTTTGTCAACAAACTGAAGCTGTTCAAGGCGCATATTCAAAAGGGAGATTTAACGCATTTTCCCACTCTGCTAAAAGCCAGCGGGCAAGTCACCAGCGCCGCCCTGGATAAGCAAAGAGCCAGATATGCAACACTGATTGAAAACCTGCACGAAAGCTTTGTGACCCGGTTCCGTGATCTACAACTGAAAAGGCCACAGATTACGTTCCTCGTCGACCCATTTAATGCGGAAACGGACTGTTTGAAAGCCCCGCTAGTCACAGATGAGGCCGCGGCTGAGTTGGAGATGATCGATCTTTGTGAGGAGGACCAACTGAAACCTGCTTTAAGGGAAGGGACCATTGAGTTCTGGAAAAGTGTGCCAATGGAAAAATACCCCAATGTCAAACGGGCTGCGCTTAAGATACTGTCAATGTTTGGGTCAACATACGTCTGCGAGTCTGTGTTTTCTACCCTGAAACACGTGAAATCAAAGCATCGATCTGTTCTGACTGACACCCATGTGAAAGAATTGCTTCGAGTGGCAACAACGGAATACAAGCCAGATTTGAAGAGGATTGTTCAAGGCAAGGAATGCCAGAAGTCCCACTAAGCAACATGCATAGTAAAAGAAAAACGCTATTGTAAATTATTATATTTTTGTTTGTGGACTTGGTTGAACTGAGAGTTTGTGTGTGTGAGACAGTGCACACAATGTTCATTGTTGAAAATGACTGGCCTGTGGTCTTAGTACTGTAGGAGTCAATTTCTGTCATTATCATGTTGGTGTGTGACATTTACAATAAATCTGTCTGAGCAGAGGTCTGTGTGTGTGTGTGTGTGTGAGAGGAAGGGATGGGGTGATGTTCATGTGTGCCCATGTGTGTGATGTGGCTCTTTGCGGTAACACAGTAAAAAATGGGGCTCTTAGTCTCTGACTGGTTGGCCACCCCTGGGCTAGACGGAGAGGAAGAACCAGGAGATGGAAACGGCCCTCCGCTGCTTGGCCTCCCGTAATCCCGCCAGCTGATGTGGGTGGAATACGCTCACAACACCCTGACCAGCTCCGCCACAGGCTTGTCACCTTTCCAGTGCGCATATGGGTTCCAGCCTCCTCTGTTCCCCGCGTTGGAGAAGGAGGTTTCCTGCCCTTCTGTCCAGACCTTCATCCGCCGCTGCCGCCAGACCTGGACGAAGGCTAACCGACACCACACTCCAGCCCCCATCTGCCAGGTGGGTCAGAGGGTGTGGTTGTCGACCCGGGACCTACCCTTGCAGGTAGAGTCCAAGAAACTGGGCCCAAGATTCATCGGGCCCTTCGAGATCGAGAGGATCATCCACCCGGTGGCAGTGAGGCTCAAGCTCCCCAGATCCATGCGCATCCACCCCACGTTCCACGTATCCAAGGTCAAACCTGTCCGGGAGAGTCCCTTGGTGCCGCCTGCTCCTCCGCCCCCTCGCCTCATCGAAGGAGGTCCTGTCTACCTGATTCATCGCCTGCTTCGCTCCCGCCGCTGGGGGCGAGGTCTCCAGTACCTGGTCGACTGGGAAGGATACGGTCCGGAGGAGAGGCAACATCTGCGATTCTGGGTCCTAACCACACCCGTTACAAATATGAACAAATTTAAAAATAAAATGTAATGTATGAAATGATTTATATGTCTGAACACTGTTATGTTATTTGAAATCATTTTTCATCCACAAATGTGTAAATTTTACCTTGTAGTCCCAGGTGTTTTTGTTGTTTCTCTTCCTGAACACCATCTAGTGCAAATCCACAAATACGGGATACAACAGGATATAACATAATAATAATAAACTAGGATTCGTTGGCAATAATAAATTACCCAAAAACAGAGTGTCTAAATAGTATTTAAAGGGAAAGTGTGCACAGTGTCTACACATGTTTTTTTGTTAATAGGACGTATTTAGAGCCTTTACTTCAGGAAATACCACAAAGCAAAAATACTCCATTACAATTAAAGAATGCTTCATTCAAAGTGTTGATAAAGTATCATCAGCAAAATATACCCATACTGTCATGAGTAAAAGTACAATAGTAAAATACTTTAGGTAACGCCTCATTTTACAGGTACAGGTTCACGTTATGAATTAACTGGAATGTCTCCATATATGCTGAACTATTTTCTTTCCTTAAGGCAAATTTCATATTTTAAAACCTTTTCCTACCTAGCCCCATTTTTAGGCCTCTGCTCGAAAATAGTTTACCCATACTCAAAGGGACTTATCTCTCCAACTACAAGGTCTATTTGAATCATTTACATTTTATAATGACACTAAAATGTGTGAGATGTGTTAATACGTGTACATATCAGTGTTTATGTTACTGGTTATTGCTGAATGAACATAACACACAGCTCACATTGAACATTTTCAGGTTCGCCTGAAAAGAATGCAATTTAATTTTTATTTAATTTTTTTGCAGATACACCCAAATCACCCCTCACAAGTCATACCACAACATGGCAGGAGTCTCTCTAAAATAAATGGCTTTGATAAAGTGAAGCAGGCCAGCGGTAACAATGTTTTTCTACAGGTCAGCCAAGGTCAGCCGGCGTCAATTCTGATTTTGGAAGCAGCACTTTCAGCTGTTTTATTGTAATTTTATATACTATATAACTATATATTTCACTTCTTTTATCACTAATAGTGTTCAATCTATCTAATAAAGCAGTTTGGCATAATTTTTTGAGCCTGGGCCTCATATAAACCTGTAAAACGGGTTTTCCTCGTCTGATTTTCATTTTTACAGACTTCACTTGAACCTTACAGAGCCTTCTGATTGGCGGATTTTCGCATGTGACACAGTGTTAGATGCGGAAATGACCAGGGATTGTAATGATACGTTCTTTGAGTTGATTGAAATAATTTTAAGCCAATAAAAATCGAAAACCATGACGCGCCCCCCCTGACCAGGGATTGTAATGATACGTTCTTTGAGTTGATTGAAATAATTTTAAGCCAATAAAAATCGAAAACCATGACGCGCCCCCCCCCAAAACTATGACGCCCCCCCCCCCAGGGTCAAAACCATTGGCTGAAATGGAAAAGACAGCCTATCCTTCATACAAGCACATAGACACTAGTTTTTTTCACAGAACGAGATACAGAGAGCAGGAGGACATGCTGAAAGGATTACTTTTGGACTCATGGCGAATTTCTTCGGAGAAATCTGCAAAAAGGTACGGTGCGTTTCAAATTTTTTACTGTTTCGCTGTGTGGCTGACGGATTGGTAACTTTTGAATGGTTTGAAGGAGAGGAATTTTGAAGCTTTCGCCGGACTCTGGGTGGAATCAGCATGCGGTTTGATATCTGCTTTGTCTGTGAAGGTGCCGTAGTTTTTGGTTGGGATCGGTAACGGAGAACATAGCTCGCCTTGTCCTGGCGAAAAATAGGTGAAATGATGGTGAAATGATGGTAGAACTTGTAGTATGTTGTAGTACTTTGTGTATATATATGTTTTTGAGTGAGTAAAATGGCATACATTGGCCATTTTATCAGAATTTGTTCGTTACGTAGGTTTTTGAAATATAATTTCATGCGTTCTCAGAAGTGATTTGAACTACATGTGCGCACTCTGTGTGCACTCTGTTTCCCCACGGTAGGTACCCTTAAGGGACCCTCTCGTGAAAAAGAAGATTTATTAACGACCTCTTCACGAGGCACAGGCTGTTGGTGCATTTGTTGGGGACTTCTGTTGTGTAATAATACACATTTGGTGCTTAAGTGAGAATTTATGGTTACTTAACATAAACTAGCCCGCCTGTCTCACCAGCTCATCCCCCAACCTGCCCTGCCTCGCTCGGCTCAGTCGTCCACCATCGCCCTCTTACCCTCGGTCTCCGCTGCTCCATCTCAACCTCTTCACCAATGGCGGCTGGTCCATAGAGGGCGCTAGGGCGCCGCCCCCCCTAGAGCTACAAAAAATAAAAATAAAAATAAAATTTAAAATAAAAATAAACTATACAAATTGTCAATATTTGTGTTTTTGAAACATGGAATCACCCAGTAATATGTGTAAAATATGATATCTGCGGTAAATATATGCTTTTCCTGCTTGTCCTCTCTGCCTGTCTGCTCTTCCTCTCTGTGTGTGCACGTCTCAGCTGGCTGGGGCGCTGGAAAAACTGCCCCAAAGAGGCGGGTCTATAAAGCAGTTTAGCCAATGCTGAGTAAAGATATAAATGAGTGACATACAATTCAGCCAATCAGCGTCCTCAAATAGATTCAGCTTGGGGCAGTTTTTTTCCTGCCCCAAGCTGCGCGTTCTCGTCAGGAGAAGTCTCTACAGGAGAGCGCCAGTGTGAGCACTACTCCTCCAAGACCCGTTTGAGAGGAGAACTGAGAGGAGAAACTACTGAAAGAGCTGATCCCAGATCAGCCTGACCTCACAATCAGACAGCAGACTAGCAGGAAAGAGAAGCAGTACATGAAGCTTCTCTACTAGCTGTACACCAGACAGGTTTGACTAGCTGGATGACGTCATGAGAATAACTTATTTATCTTTTTAAAACAACGGGGACAGAACCAGCATGGACAGTTAGGGAGTGAGGGACATGAAGCACCTGTCTGAGAAATGGATATATAGTTATATATATATATATATATATTTTTATATATATATATATATATATATATATATATATATATATATGTGTGTGTGTGTGTGTGTGTTTTATATTATAGTGAATATTATTATATGACATATATATTATTATATTATACAGAATATTATATGATATATATATATATTATTATATTATACAGAATATTATATGATATATATATATATTATTATATTATACAGAATATTATTATATGTTATATATATTATATTATACTGAATTCCCTGTGAGGGTGACTAAAATAAGATGTCCTGACGTGTTTGTGAAAGTGTTATTTACTGCTTTTTTTCGTGTTGGAATAAATGTTAAATATTTAACTGCAAAGTAGTAATGCGCGTTTGATACCTTAATTTGTTTGCATTAAATCATTCTGGGATGTTTGCTGAAATTGATTGGATGTGGCACAGCCCTACCAAGAACATTTTCCACCAGCCGCCACTGCTCTTCACCCATTATCCCTGCAATAAACCTTTCACTTTAATTTACTCCCCTAGTCTTTGTCTGCGATTGGCTCCAAACCTACAGAACGTCAAAGGCTTCTTGCCATTTTATTTTGTATTTATTTGTGATGCCATGGTGTTTTTTGTAAGCAACTCAGATGGGCTGCTGTGGTGCTACAGGGACAATGCTGCTTGAGCTATGGTTTCACACATAAAAGCCCTTTATAGCGTAAGGATGACATCATTGACAGCAAGCAGATACATAGACAGCACAACCATCCACAAGAAGCTCACTGATTTTGAGTCACTTTAAAAATGTTCCAATAAGTAGCTCATGCATGTATCATGTTACAGGGGACTCAATTTTGACACAAACTTCAACCGAATTTCTCTCTTTGTACAGCTGTGTGCCACTGAGGAAGAGGTGATTTTATTTCCAATGCTTTGCACCTCAGAGCCAGAGAAGGGAGCAGTAGATTTGTTTGGACATTAACGTTATGGCTTGAAAGCACCACAGGAGAGCGCCATCGGGTTGATTTTGGGCTTTGCTGTAAAAAGCCACCTCAATCATTGTGATTCCTCAGTTTAGCCAGAGGTGGGCAGTGAAAGACAATTCCTACAGCAGCTGCAGCCTGTGTTGCATCAGCTGCTGTAACCACTTTTAACAGGTGAGAGAGACGTGAGAGCATAATGGAAAGTGTCTATTTTGTGCGGGAAGGTCCTTGTATGACACTGAAACAGGAGTGGATTTTATTTTCTCCTGACAGGATGGGTTTAAAATACAGACAATATCTAGTGATTTGGTCAGTATGGCGCTGCGTGAATTCAATCACATTTGTGAAAATGGCATGTCGAATGTCTTGAACTACAGTAAGAGAATAAAAACTAGAAAATGTCACTAGAAATGTTGACAGTGTGGCTGCTATTGCCCGAAGACGTTGCAATATATATACGCCAATATTACCAGTAGTGAGATGTATGATTGAGGTTCATTTGAGATATTGCTTCTCTCATTTCTACATTTGAGATTCATACTCTTGGATTGAATCTTGTATTTGTGATGGACAGTCTTGAACTTGAGAGCAGCTATCGCTTCATCGAAACACATGCGTGTGTGTCACTGTTTACCATGGTGATTTGGGCAAATGACATACCCTTGGAAATAACGGAAGCTATCGCTCGACATATATCTAGAGGTATCGCTCCCATATGTATAGGGATATTAAGATTATTGAAACATGATAGCGAGGATGATGATGAAACTACATCTTAATTCTTAAAACTTCTTCCAGAAACTGTGACAACAGTCTACATTCCTGAGAAGCAAATAAGACACGGAGACACATCCAAATGTGAATAAAAGACAAAAAGAAACTTATGTTCCAAACAAATGCTATATGTTAACATGTTTATTAATGTGAAAATATATGTGCTTTGACAGGTTGGTGTTGACCTTCTGTTGACCTCTCTACTATATACTGATTTATTTTAGATATAATCTGTGATTAAGTTGACTTTCTATTTCGATCAATTTCCATTTTCCACACATTCTTTGTAAACCATTCACAAATTGAGTCATTGGAGTCATGCATTTGTTCTCATCTTACCATCATACATTACCAAGTGGTAAATGATTTACTGTCCCAACTCATTTTGAATTTCATGTTGCAAGAGTCAAAATTGAAAGAATTGTTTATTTTGAACAATGAACATGAAATAATGGGCTGTTGTGTTGTTTTCAATGTAAGATCAGGTCAAAGATCATTTTCAAATCCCTGTTATCAGTTTTAATTTGAATGTAAAATACCGTCCCAAACTGTTCTGACTCTGGGTTGTACTTTTATCATCTCAAAAGAGAAATATACACCGGATGCAGTGCAGAGGACTACTTTATCAAATCAAATTTCATCAGATTTTACATCTGGCTGCAGGAAGAATTCAAATTTAGGACATATCCAAAATATGAGAGTGAAATGTGTGACCTGGTCGTCCCTGCAGCATGGACACTGTCTGCAGGCTGCAGGCCTCCTTGCTCTCTGTGGCCGGCTGGAGTCACGCTGATATACACACATGTTAGAATGAGGCTCCATGAGTACAGTAAATGCAACAAACCGCACTAAATTATATGAATGTCATTCCACAATTCCCTGCAAAAGTTCAACTTTCCTCTAAAAAAAGACGTTACTCTTCATGAGCACGTATAGGCCTAATAGCCGTGTCAACACGTGGAGTTTGTTGCCTTTGTTGATGAACAAACCAGGCGGCTACAGGACTAAAAAGTTCTACTGGGCCACTATCAACCCTCATTCGTAAAACACATCGAGAACACCGTCGACTTCCAAAGAGTTCAAATCTCACATTTTCCATGATGGAAGTGTTGAGGCATATGAATATATCGTCAAGCTACAGGAGCCCAGCAAATGGCCTGGTTCTCTATTTACTTCTTACTGCGCATGTGCGCCAAAAATAAGTTCGCTGAATTCAGGTTTCAAAATAAAACATGTATTTAATATCAAATGCAATCTGAATTAACTATCGATAGTAAAATGCTCTCGAGAACAGCTTTCACACACACTCCAAACAGGAAGCTTGTTACCTGAAGGACGAAATGTAAGGAAGAGACTGAAATAATCATTTGAATCTCCTTTCATAGTCCATAAAATATCTGTCTCAAATTCTATTGGCCTAAATCCAGCTGACTCCTCCTAGCCTTAGTCAGCTGACTCCCTCGTCGTCTCCTATTGGTCTCCGTCTGTAGCTCCTCCTTCTTGGGTTCCTCTTGGGTCCTCGCTCTAATCCTGGTGTCCTCTGTTAAAGCCCAACTTAAAATCCTGTCTATCCCTATCGACTATTCTTACAGATTAATACATTTATTAATAATACATCCAATAATTGTCTCTTATGGTTCAACACTCCTATAGTAAACATATTGTAAACACACTCTACACTAGATAAGTATTCTGGTACTTCCTGATACTTTGACACTTTTTACAAGCATATGTGCGGCATTTCCACGATGCTTCCTATATTCATTCTAAACATATTACATCTCATAGATAAATATATTGCAACACTTTAACCCATCGTAACATTCTTATTATTTTGACACTTCTATTCACCATAAGAGGTGCTAATCATCATACTAAACTAATTCTAATACTAAAATCCCACTAATTCTATCTTTAATACTGAAATCCTCCACAGAAGTTAGTTGTGTCGCTTTAAAAGATCTCTGTGAGTCTTTAGTCGTTGTCAGGATGTAAGAAGTCCTCAGTAGGAGCCTTCATTTGGACGAAACTGCCGAGTGAAGATTGTGAAAAACTTCTCTTGACCGCTGGAGGTTTTTTTTATCCGTTCGAATGATGATCTTCTAGAAGTGATGCACCTGTAGAAGTAACTTAGCAATGATGGAATCCTTCACGTCCATTTTGTACGCACAGGTTTTTACAGACACATGTCACATCTGTAATCATCTAAAGTTTCATCCAATCAGCCTGCAAAAGGCCTGAGATGAAATGTTCACATCTGATTGCGTCCTCCGTGCTATAGTCTGAAAATACAGCAGGAATCTTGTCTCTGGTAAAGATGAGGACATCCATGAAATAATGTGAGGGAAACATGATGAACTGAGAAAATGAGATGGTCTTATAATGATTGAGGCTAAATATTTCAGGTCCATTGCTTCTTTCGATCAATATGCAATTCCCCATAATGCACACTTCACTTTGATGGAAAGACAATGAATGGCTGAGAGGTTTGTATTTACGAGTACATTGTTTGCATCCTGCAATAAATATTGATATGTTCTTGATCACTTTGTGTTTTGTCTATTTGCCTTTTCTGTTGAGAAGATAACTGAGACTTTTGTGGGTTTTGAGGCACTGCTGGCCTTTCAATGTCATTAATAAATGCTTTGTAAGGCATAGATAGTCCTCACTTTAGATTAGGTCACACAAAATACTTTACTAATGATTAGTAACTACCTGAATTAATCATAAATTGCAGTGTTAATACGCGTTTATAAAGCATATATTAACATAGTCCCTAACCATTAGTGCATATCTAAATCATTCTATATATAAATGCATGAATAATTAATCATTTACTAACACTTTATAAATTATGTTTTTAATCACCTACAACTCCTTAATAATTGGTTTGTAATATCTTTAATACTTAATTTACAAATGGGGAATCCATCATTTATAAAGTATGAAAACACAATAATGAAACACATAATAGACGAGCTTAGTAATCAAGAATAAAACATTTATAACTGTTATAAATTGTATACTTATGAGTGTTATTGTAGGAACAATGCTTTATAAATGATGAATTAAGTGTTTACTCATACTTAACTAATGCTTCATAGTGTGTAGTTATTATAAAGTGTTACCACCGGGGGAATGCTTCTTGTGATCATTTGATTAATATGTTGCAGGTTTGCTGTCTGACCCTTATCTGTCACGATTAGGCTTTGCCTCCTGTGTTCTGTGTCTTTTTGTAGCTCCTCACTCTACCTGTCAGCACTCCCTTCACCTGTCTCTGGTTACTAATCAAGCACTCCCTCATTCAGCGCACCTGTCTTCCACTCTCACCTCATCAAGCTC
Source organism: Leptoclinus maculatus (assembly GCA_032191485.1). Lineage (NCBI taxonomy): Eukaryota > Metazoa > Chordata > Actinopteri > Perciformes > Stichaeidae > Leptoclinus > Leptoclinus maculatus. Next base: position 17,354,728 of record JAVDOI010000011.1, on the reverse strand, counting down.
ACTACTCTCACCTGCTCACCTGTTTCAGTCACTACTTAAACTCCTGCCTCTTAGTCACTCGTCGCCAGATCATTACACCATGTGCTTCATGCCTACCTGCCCGGTTTGCTCATCCTGTTCCCGGTTTTCCCGTCTGCCTGCGCGTTCCTGCTGGATTATCCCCTTCGTCTCCTGTCTTGTCCGTGGATCCCCTGTTATGTCCTGGGAGTTTCCTGTGTTTGTTAAATAAATATTCGTTTGCATGCTACTCTGCCTGGTCTGCACTTGAGTCCTTCACCATGCCCTGTGACATTATCACCCTGTGTGGCAAGTTGGAAGCAGAAAGTGTTAGTCTGGACACAGATTTGTTTTTTATTACTTCTACATCACAACTCTGTTTTCATTGTGATGTCATATTGATAAAGTGGGAGTAATTTTAGGCAACATGTGACCCGTGCTGTATCCTACGTTTTATCCATTTGTGATGATGCATCTCTTGAAGTGATGGGGCTGCTATGTTTTCAGATATGTGATCTCGGTAGCTATTATCCAGTCATTTAAACATTGTGATGCTGGGTCTTAACAGTTTTGTGATGGCTTCCCAGATTGAAAATAACTTTTGTGCTTAAGAACAAAAAAAGTATGAAAGGAAACAGAGGTTTCTTAATTGATGCTTGACAACACACTCACAACTTCACTGTGGTAACCTGTGTTTTTAGATTAAAGTCACCTAGTGTCTCCCATTTTAAACAAAAGGGGGTGGCGTTCATATTGTGCATATTCCTAATTAAAGTATCACAAACTAACTGAGACGCACACAAAACAACAACTTGGGACCAGGTGTATTATGTATTTGTTAGTATTATTTCAAATAAGAGCTGTCCTGTGTAGTGTGATCTGCACACTGTATTTGATTATTATTTTGGTGATAATAAACAGAGGGTTGGAGGTCAATAGGGGCCCAACAATACATTGTTGACAGAATAATACAACCATTTACAGTATCCTTCTCAGGGTAAATATCATTCACATTTCTGTAAGGCTGCAACAATTATTTTCAATTTTCTTGATTAGCTGTTCAGTCAAAAAATACTGAAAAATGTAAACCACAATTTCCAAGAGCTCAAAGGGTCATCAAATTTATTTATTTATTTAACAGTGTGCAACAAAGATATTCAAATTACAAAAAGCTGTACTGTAAATGGAGAAAAGAATTGTTGCTGATTAATTATTTAGACGACATTTTAGGTCTATATTTTTCTGTGCATTTCTCTATCAATGTAATCGTCAACATTCTCAAATGTAAAATGTCAAAATTATGAGATTAAGTTATTCATGAAAAACAATTATGATCATCAAAATCTAATGTCAACAATTATCAGCATAATTGTCACTAAATATCACAAAATTGAGAAATGAAACATCAAACAATATCTCACTCAAGGAAAAATAAGCCATCTTATGATAATAATATCATCACAACTGTTCCTTTTCTTTTCTATGCCCTCATGTTTGGCGAGGTCATGCACAATAAGAAAAGTAGAAAAAAAGACAGACAGCGATATGTGTCGAGAACTTTGACCACACAAGCTTAATGCACAGCACTTTACATACATTCATCTCAACAACCATATCTCTGTTATAATTGTGATGCTGCAGTGTGTTTTCACTAGTCACGACAGGAGGAGATGATATTTAGTTGTACTTATATATTCATATGTGACTGATTAGAATACTGTTTAATACTGTGGCAGAGCAAAATGCTTCCCCTGATCTCCACCTTCTCTGATGGTTTACGGTTTCTTAGGTTTGGCTTTGGGGACCACTTTAACAGTGGTGGACACTGATTTGGCTCCTTGCAGGTTCTGGGCGGTGCAGGTGTATGCTCCCTGGTCCACGTCCCTCACCTCGTCCACCTGGAGGACAGACTGAGACTGCTGTCGAGCCGCTCCTCCACCGATGGGACTGATGCTCTCCTGTGTGTACAGAGGCCTCCCGATCTGCAACCAGAACAAGTGGGCCTTTTAGCCTGGATAAAAACACATACAGCATGGGAGAAATGTGACCCTCTTCATAATATGCCATTAAGTCTGCAGCTTAAATGTTATTAAATCATTAATAGATGGTTATAGGCCTGGATGCTCTGCAGACCATAGGTTGGATGCCTGTTAACTAATTACAAACTAGCTAAAAAGACAAGGTAAGCAGGATGTACATCAATAACAGATCCTTCAGCTACTTTGTCTTACAACCAACCTGAAATTATTGTAAAGTATTAAAGCAAAAAGCTGTATTATCCCTCTCTCCCTGAGTGTCTGACCTGCTGTCCTGGGTATTCCCAGGTGAACTCCACGACCACGTCCTGTTCCCCCACCACGGAGCAGCTGACACGCAGATTCTCCCCCACAGCCATCGAGCTTGATGAGGCCTGGATCACTGGAGCAGGAGGAGCCATGGGGTCTAATGGAAATGTGATAACCAAACAATAATTTGCGTTAGTCAGCACAATGAAACTGTGTCCGTAGGCAGCAGTTTTCTTTGTAAGAGTTTGCATGTTCTTCCTGTTTTGTCCTGTAATCTTAAAAAAAGTATACGGAGTACTGCAATGCCCTCTTTGTGAAGTAGAACTACTTTATGTACAAATGTGCAAAAGAATAAGAATAACTAACAAGAGTGTCAATACAGTTACTTCTTGTTCTGCAGTCAATAAGTATCTCTGAAGAAAGTTTGCTGCTGAAATTGTGCAGTTGAAATGTTGAAAAGGCAAAGTTATAGCTGAAGATGTCAAAATACACTGAAAGGAGTTGAATTAGCAGTTAAGATGGTAGTGCTGAATGCAGTTGAAAAGTCAATTTAACTGTAAGCGCTGAGTGACGTTCAACTATCAGTTGAAATGAAAACGCAGAAAAGAGTTGACTCCTTTCAAGCACTGACAGGAGTTGAAGTAGCAGTTTGAAGTGAAGGACCTGAGAGACATTAGTGCAACAGTTTAAACTGAACAATGATTTTAGTGGAAATGTTGTCTGAAGTGTAACAACTTAAAGCAATTGTGTATGAACAGAAATTGTTGTCAGAAGTTGATGAAAAGACATAGTTTGTGGTTGTTCAAAATGTGAAGAACTGTACGTGGTTGAAGTGTCTGATGCATGCTGGGAGAGGCTTTATCATTGATCAGCAAGAGGTGATAAATTAATCCACAATAAAGGGAACGGACGACTTAGCGGCAGCACTCACAGTTAACATAGATGAGCATGTACTTGGTGGAGCTTTGCCTCAGGTTGCCCAGACTGGCGACACAGAACAGGGCTCCAGCATGATGAGGCCGGGGTCGATGAATGGTGAAGCCCCTCTTGACGTTAAACGAGATCTCCGTCCCGTCCACTGCCACCTCCACTGGTGGAAACTCGCGATGCAGACTCACTTTAGCCTCAGGTGACGTCACCTGGCAGGGGAGGAGGGTCGGCCAGTTGGTTCTCAGCTGAATCGCCTCGTAGTAGTCAGACGACGGAACGAATAATTCTTGTGGATCTGATTGTTACAGTGAGAAGATATGGCAAATTGACGATAAGATAACACATGAATGTAAAAAAAGCTTCCTATTTAACCTGGCAGGGAAATTAAGCGAAGGCCTGCAGTTCTGAGAAGTGCACATGCAGGCATCAACAAAGTGTATTCACTGTACCGGGAAAGAATACAAAGACTTTGGCGGCTTTGTCATACTCCTTCCTGCAGTCTGTGTCTTCACAGTACATTGGATAACAGGTGTACTCCCCTGTGTCTACACCAGTAGTGTTGACTAATGTCAGAACGCCATATCGCTCGTGTTGGACAATCCTGCAGAGCCAAAACAGGGAAGTCAGAAAACATATTGACATTATTCTGGCATTAGAAGAGTAAATGGTACATCACGCACAAACTGTATCGACTGCTCAGCTTACCTGAGCCTTCCATCATCATCCTCCTCCAGGTACTTTGGGACGCTCCACTGCACAGGTTTGCCCCTGCACCTCAGCTCCAAGGTGTCTCCTGTCTGCACACTTAAAGTTTCTCCCACCTTCTTAAACTTCCCTCTGTTTAGCACCTATATGTGTCAGATATGATATCACGCAGATCATTTCTGTGTGCTTAATGAATGTCCCATGAACAAATGAAAAGTCATTGTGTCATATATATGAGATACCTGTGTGAGGACAGTCTGTGCCGGGGCTGCAGGTGTGGCTTTCAGCTTGGGTTTGGCTGTTACAGCTCTGGGCACTTTATTTGTTGATTTTCCAAGTTTGGGTTTGCTGGGCTTGGGCTTCCTTCCTGGAGTGGTCCTCTGTTCTTGGGTGTCTTTCTGACAATAAGCTACACCATATGCAGAGCACATGATGCTCCAATAGTTTATAAACATAGATACAGGTAAATGTTTAATGATATGAATTGATTGATAGGTAGTTAAAATCTTGATAAAAAAGAATAATGTGGTAATGGCATCATGGTGGATTAATATTATTATTACATTTTTTTATCACAGGCCAACTTCTAGACTGTCATGTCATGCATTAGGCCCTCCTTAGCGATTCTAGGAACAAATGTTCACAGAATTTTCTCAGCAAGTGAATAAAGTCACTTACCTAACTCGACGATTACGGCACAAATAAGGAGAGCGCTCAGCACCCACCTCCCCTTTGATCCAAACGAGTTCACCAGAGGCATGATTGATCAGTGGAATACTATCAAAGTGGTCTGTGGCTTGTTACTTAGTGTAGTTCAACACAGATAACGTGCTGCAGAAACCAGAGAGAAGAGGAGGAGGGCAGAGCTCGCAAAGTGAGCTGTCAGCTGTTTACCAGACTCACGGAAAGTCCTCCTCCTGAGAGTGGCATTAGTACCCCAAATTCCTCCTGACTGGCTCAATGGAGGCTTTCAAGCCTGTCCGGACCAATGACGGTCCAGAGACAGAGGCCCCTCCGTGTGAAATCACACAGCCTGTTTGCTTAGCTGCTGGACTGGAAGTGTGCTAGCTGCATGAGTCCGGCCCATCAACACAGCCCAGGCAGGGAGTAAGGCAAGGCAAGGCAAGTTTATTTGTATAGCACATTTCAACAACAAGGTAATTCAAAGTGCTTCACATAAAACCATTAAAAGCATCAAAACATAAGGCATAAGAAAAGGAGATTTAAAAACAATTAAGAACATTCATTGAAACATTAAAAACAGTCATTAAAACATTAAAAAGCAGTGTAAGAAATAAAATACAGTAGTGAAATGCAGAAATGCAGGAGATTGATTAATATCCTTAAAAATGGTTCAATTAAAGGCAGCAGCAAAGAAAAGTCTTCAATCTTGATTTAAAGGAGCTGAGGGTCTCAGCAGACCTGCAGCTTTCTGGGACTTTGTTCCAGATATGTGGAGCAGAAAAACTGAACGCTGCTTCTCCACGTTTAGTTCTGACTCTGGGAACAGAAAGTAGACCGGTCCCAGACGACCTGAGGGGTCAGGATGGTTCATAAGGTAGCAGCAGATCAGAGATGTATTTTGGCCCTAAACCATTCAGTGCTTTATAAACCAACAGCAGGATTTTAAAGTAAATTCTTTGTTGGACAGGAAGCCAGTGCAAAGACCTCAGAACTGGAGTGATGTGATCCACTTTCTTTGTCTTAGTGAGGACTCGAGCTGCAGCGTTCTGAATCAGCTGCAGCTTTCTGATTGACTTGTTACAGAGACCTGTAAACACACCGTTACAGTAGTTGAGTCTACTGAAGATAAATGCATGGACAAGTTTTTCCAAATCCTGTTGAGACATAAGTCCTCTAATCCTTGATATATTCTTCAGGTGATAGTAGGCTGATTTAGTAATTGTCTTGATATGGCTGTTCAGGTTGAGGTCTGAATCCATAACTACACCTAGATTTCTGGCTTGGTTTGAGGTTTTTAACATCAGTGATTGTAGCTGAGCGCTGACTTTCAATCGTTCGTCCTTGGTACCAAAAACAATTACTTCTGTTTTATCTTTGTTTAATTGAAGAAGGTTCTGGCACATCCAGTTGTTGATTTGTTCAATGCATTTACCCAGCACATGTATGGGATTATAGTCCCCTGGTGATATAGTTATGTAGATTTGTGTGTCGTCTGCATAATTATGATAACACACTTTGTTGTTTTCCAGAATCTGAGCTAGTGGAAGCATGTAGATGTTGAAGAGAAGAGGCCCCAGTATTGAACCTTGGGGAACACCACATGTCATTTTAGTCAGCTCTGATGTATAATTAGCTACAGACACAAAGTATTCTCTGTCCTTCAAGTAGGATTCAAACCAGTTGAGTGCTGTGCCAGAGAGTCCCACCCAGATTTTTAGTCTTTCTAGTAGTATGTCATGGTCGACCGTGTCGAATGCAGCACTGAGATCTAGTAATACTAAGATTGAAATTCTGCCATTGTCTGTGTTTAAGTGGATGTCATTGAAAACCTTAACAAGAGCAGTTTCAGTACTGTGGTGCTGTCGAAAGCCTGACTGGAAGACATCAAAACAGTTATTTACGGCCAAGAAGTTGTTCAGCTGTTGAAAAAACGCTTTTTCAATTATTTTACTTAAAAATGGGAGGTTTGATATTGGCCTATAATTTTTCATTGTTGCAGAGTCTAAATTAGCCTTCTTTAGGAGCGGTTTAATAACTGCAGTTTTTAGGGCTTGTGGGAAGACACCCGAGAGAAGGGATGTGTTTACAATTTGTTAAAGATCAGTGGTCATGCAGTTTGAAATATCTTTGAAAAAGCGTGTTGGTAGAATATCCAAGCAGCAGGAGGATGACTTCAGATGTTGTATAATGTCTTCTAAGCTTCTATGGTCGATTGAATGAAATTGTGTCATGATATTTGAATGGATGTTATTCAGAGATGGGGACAACACATATCCTGTGGTTGGTGTGGAGGCACTGACTGCTTGTCTAATTTTCTGACTTTTGTCAGTAAAAAAGGAGGCAAATTGATTGCATGCCCAGGTGGATTGGAGCTCAGCAGCTACTGACACTGGAGGGTTTGTTAGCCTGTCGACGGTAGCAAATAAGGCGCGTGTATTGTTATTATTTTTGGTTATGATGTCAGAGAAGAAGGACTGCCTTGCATTTCTAAGTTCCAAATTATAATTGCGAAGTCTCTCTTTATAGATGTCACAGTGAACCTGGAGATTTGTTTTTCGCCACCTGCGCTCAGCTTTCCGGCACTCTCGTTTCTCTATTCTGACCAGCGTGGCATTTCTCCAAGGAGATCTTTGCTTACCCGAGACAACCTTCACTTTAGTGGGTGCAATGGCATCAATAACATTTTTAACTTTAGAATTGAAGCTATCTACAAGCTCGTTGACTGAGATGCAAGAGAGGGCTGGTGTGGAGGAGTACTTCTGAATAAATAGTTCACCGGTGTTTTCAGAGATGTAACGCTTTGTCACAACCTCGGTTTGGACATTTGTGTGCAAGGAGATTGCGCTCTCAAAGAAAACACAGAAATTATCAGAGAGTGCAACATCAGTCACAGCAACCTTGGAAATGTTTAGACCTTTGGTGATGATTAGGTCCAGAGTGTGCCCCCTGTTGTGGGTGGGTCCTGTCACATGCTGAGTCAGATCATAGTTCTCAAGGACACCACATAGTTCTATAGACCCTCTGTCCTGGGGATTATCAACATGGATATTTAAATCGCCAACAATAACAACACAGTCAAAATCAATACAGATTATCGACAGCAGTTCAGTAAACTCATCAAAGAAGGTTGCAACAGTATTTAGGTGGTCTGTAAAAGGACATCTGCTTGCATTGAAGAGAATCATTAAATAAAATAGAAACTCCACCTCCTTTCTTATGCACTCTTGTTTCACTCATGAAACTGAAGTTGTGAGGTGTTGATTCAATAAGAACAGCTGCACTGTTATCTTGGTTTAACCAAGTTTCAGTTAAAAACAAAATGTCCAGTTTGTGCCTAACAATAAAATCATTGATTAAAAATGTTTTTCCTGACATTTAATAAAGCTAAGTTTAATGTGGTTAAAGCTTTATTTGCCCAATTTATTTGGACAGGCTGACGAGGAATGAATGTTAAGTTTGATAAGTTTGCAGATTTACTATAGTTTCTTCGCAGCCTCTCCTTTCTTTTTCTATAAACTATCAGGACAGGAATTGAGAAGGCTAGCTGCATACAGGGCCCGACTTTTCCTGGAGAGAATCTTTGGTGTCATTAGCCTTGTAGCCTGGACCCAGAAGATTTCAATTATTGCCTTTATCAGGTAGGGGAGACAGTAGTGGAGGTGGGGGAGGGGCACGGCACTTTAACGTCGCCGATTGTGTCAAAACTGTCTGAGGACTTGGAGCCAGTGGCGGGGGTGGGGCTGGATGCGGAGGTGGAACTGTACGTCGAGGAGTGGGGCGAGGAGTGTGTTTGGTTCCAGCAATGACCAGCTCTTTCATGTGGTCAGTGAACTCCAGGTGGGGGGAGGATGGGGAGAGTGTGAGAGAGGAAAGGGACCTGGATGGAGTCTGGGGGGTGGAAGTAGGTGCTGGGGAGGGAGGTAAAGACTCCTTCTCTCGGAAAGGTGGGGAAAGTGGGAGATCAGAGGCGGTCCCTGATGATGAGGTTGGAGACTCCTCCTCTTGGTTCTCCTTAGGCGGGGGCATCTTTCGGAAAGCAGAATATTTTGGTATTCTTGCTGCACAATGTTCTGACATCTTTTACAGCATAGTCACCAACCATCAGAGTCTCAGGCCCAGTCATTCGCTTTTCCTGCGGCCTTTTACTCTCACATTTACTCTCAGTTCTTACCCTGCTTTGAGAAGATAGCTGCTTATCCAGGTCATCAGATGGAGATTTAGGATCCTGCGACAATGGAGCAAATCTGTTTTGGAGTACTGTGGCAGGCAAGGTTATTAAAAGCATTTGGTGCCCAATAAACCCTTTGTCCAACATTTACTGATTGTCTTTAAACGATTAAAACAAATCACAGGCTTTACCAGCATTAGACTAGTATAAAATCATCATCGTCATCATGCAAAATCATTCATGAAAACTAATGATCAACTTAACTTGGTATTTTTTACCAATATTTCAAACACAATAACCTGCTGTAGAGATTGTAACGTCCTCCGAGAAGAGACAACAGTATAGTACAGTATATAAATACACTTTACAATATATCTATACTACCAACTATCCTTGGTGAAAATTACATGTTTCTAAACAGGAAAAGAAATCAAGGTTTTGCATATTTGATTAAATCCATAACATGCTGTACCCAGTGAGAAGAATGTAAACCTTTCCTTTTGAGGGACTAGCTAAGCCACAATCTTGAACATGACACAGGTAATCTGCTGTGAAAGGTCCCTTTGTTCTCAGTGAACTCTGGGTGGTGAGCCGCCTCTGGCTCTTTATCCGAGATTACCAGTGGAACTGAACATCAACATGCCCTGCAGAAAATGACCTTCAGTCTGTAGTCCTCTTGAAAATGTCTTTCTTTTTAATTAAGGAATACATTTAGAATATATAATTAGAAAACATGTACAGTTTGCATATTTACACTTTGAAACAACAATTAACAAAGTAGATCTTTAAACACACTGAGAGCAAAAGACATTCCACAAGATGTTCTGTATCTACATCGTACTTTTGTACGGTCTAATTCTACATTTTGATACGTAAAAAACTATTCTTACGTTATTCATAATCGTAATTAGAATTGTAAAAAAATTGGAAAGTGTAAACTTGTTAACAAAATAGTAATCATCAACAGAAAATAGTTCTAGCCTTTTTTACTTTTCAAACAGAGGTGTAAACTACTTTGATAGTCGATTTAAAGGCTCCAGGACACTCTGACATTGATACAGAAAACATATACAGGTCCAAAAATACGTCTGGCATCGGTTCAATGTTGGCACAGATAATATTTAGATCAATTCAGACTCCATCATACAGTGGAATAAAAGTTAACAAGTCGGCACATCTGTCCATTTGCCTGCATCTCAACACCGACCACCTGTTGCACTCCGTAGTTACAAACTTAAAGCAGTTACTGACTGTAACATCTCAATCTATTTCTCTCCAGCTGAGCTCAGAATTTTTCTTCCTTAATGATGTGCTTGTCTGTTTTGCCGCTGATGGTTTCGATCCTCATCTGGTTGGTCCTGAGGCGCTGCCTCTGAACACTGTGATGAACGCCGTAGCCAAAATAGATGACTAACCCTGGCGAGAGAAGAGGGGGATCATTACAGTTCAGCAGCTAACTCGATAAAAGATCTAAACCTTTCAAGCTGAAATATGTTCTTACCCACTGCCATCCAAATAGCATATCGTATCCATGTTTCTGTACCTAACTGGACCATCAGGTAGACGTTGATGAATGTACTCACTAACGGCAGAGCAGGGAGAAATGGCACCTGTGAACAGAGAATAGAAGTTGTGAAAGGGTTTTCTAGTTGTCTATTAGAATGTGCTCAGAATGCTCAGGTGCACAACTACTCTCACCATGAAAGATGCCTTGGCAGTATTTTGTGGGTGCCTCCAGATGAGGAAAGTGTTTAGCAGCACAATGAAGGCGAGGACGCAGACAACCACCAGACTCCATGCTTCCAAACGGGACAGAGCATCTAAGGCTTGCGTCAGGAAGACACACAGTGCAATCAAACATGCAACTGCAGAAAAAGAAAAGATGAAAAAGAGACATCAGTTCGTGGACCAGAGAGATAAAGGAATTTTCCAAAGCAAAGAAATTGGTGGTCAAGAAAAGGTACTTAAAAACAAAAAAGCCACAGGCGCTTCAGTAATGTTTGCCTTGCTTACCAGAGATTATAGTCAAGATTGTGACTCTTCTTGAGGTGGATGCATTGGGAGTTGAGGGAGGCTTCATGAGACCAAACTTGGTGTTTGATTCTATAATCTGTAGGTCTGTGTCTTCAGATGGACCCTCTTGGTACCTTGATTGGGGAAAAAAAATACATTTGTATCATAAATAGTTTTTCTCAGTAGGTAATGCACTGTGGGAGAAGAAACGGTTGGAATAAATATACCTCAGTATTAAGATGCATATGGCCACGAGAGTGTAAGCAAACAAAGTGCCGATGGACATCATTTCCACCAAGGCTTCCAGGTCAAACAGCAGAGCCATGATGGCTAAAGATGACAAAGAGGCATACAGTGTTACTTAAGTCCGTAAACCTCACCACATGTACATAGAAGCTGATGAATAGCTGGAACATCTGTACCTGCCACAGTTCCAGACGATATGGTAGCTATGGCAGGACTGCCCTTGGGGGTGACTTTGGTCAGGGGTTGGAAAAGCAGGCCGTCTCTTGCCATGGCGAATAGTACCCGGGGCATTGGGAACATCGAACCCAGCAGGCTGGAGAGCCAAACGTAAACAGTGTCGGTCAACAAACATTTAAATACTTTTAGTAACAGGCCAGCATGGCTTTGCTCAAAAAAAAACCAGGTTATTCATTATAACATCTCATATGCTGTATTCATACTCCAAAATCTATTTGCTGGCAAGTGTTTGTCATGATATGTTGATTTAGGCCCTTTCCTAATTACCGTAAATTCCGGCATATAAGCCGCTACTTTTTTTCACACGCTTTGAGACTGCGGCTTTTACAACGATGCGGCTAATTGATGGAAGAAGACCCGAACATCCGGGTGTCGGGCACGCAAGAGGAGGATCACGGGGCAACCCCTGTAGAGGATGACGACTCCGAGACCCCGCGCGCATCAGCCGCGGCCGCGGAGACGAGCGTGTCGCCCGCTCTCCCCGGGGAGAGCCCGCTCGCGTTCGGGGAGAGCCCGCTCGCGTTCGGGGAGCTGCTCGTCGCCGAGTACTGCAAGAAGGGCCGGGTGGAGTTCAGGAAGATGTTCAAGCTTCAGACGGGGGCGCGCCTGCAGAGCAGCTGGGGGGTGGTCCCGCACGATGACGTGGCCGGGGACACCTGCGGTTTATAGACAAGTGCGGCTTATTTATGTACAATTTATTTTTTCTTTTAAAAATTAGCAGGTGCGGCCTGTATATAGGTGCGCTCTATAGTCCGGAAATTACGGTAATTAAAGTCATACTAATTGACATTGCATTTAAAGAAAAGCTTGTTGGACCTAGATGCTAAACTGAGCTTTGTGATGATTCCTTTGCATTGTTTCTAGATGTCATTTGAAGCCCTTCCTCATTCACAGATGGCAGTTCTATAGAAAATATGTCAGCTGAGGTTGTTCCCCAGGAAGAGCTGGAAAGTGTTGTGGAGAAGGACGCCTGGAATAAGCCTGTTGCCCCTGTGACGCATTCCCGGATAAGCGTAAGATGATGGATGGCTGGAGGATTTTCTGATTAATGTTGCTGTAGAGCACACTTTTATTTCAATACAGGTCATTACAGTAGAGTGCTATGGCTCTGTGAGGTTGTACTTAGACACCGTAGTGCGTTGAACATGCTCACAATGAAATCATGCCGATGACAACCATGCTCACCGTCTTGGTTTAGTGTTAAAAGTTCTTTAGAATCGTTGTATATGTACAGATAAGTACATGAAATTTGACCCCTGCATTTATCCCATCCTACGCATTTAGGACAAATGGTTTGCTGTAAAGCGCCCTGGGTAGAAACCTGGACAGTGGGAGCCGGGAAACAAATCACCAAACTCCATGGTTAAAGGAAAGTTGCTACAATTCATCTTGAGAGGAACATGAATGTCTGTATCACATTTCATGGCAATCTATCCAAGGAAAAGTCAGGGGATCACCAAAGTCACTGTGATTCTCTGGGGAACATGATTGTAAGTTGTATGGCAATTTATGCAATAAATAGTTTTCTCCAATGACAGTCACATCACATGACCCCGCCTGTACTACCAGTGGTTTCCTACCTGGTGGTTAGAGCACACAGCGATCCCACAGCCACAACGTATTTGGCAGGACCCCAGCCGATGTAGTCAAAAGCCGCTGGCAGGGGGCTTTTTTCACTGAGCAGGTAGTAGGGCATCATGAGGGTGAGAGCAGCAGACACAGCAAAGTAGGCCACGAAACAGATGAGTAGCGAGGCCACAATGCCCAGAGGGATGGACTTCTGGGGGTTCTTCACTTCTTCACCTATAAAGAAAAGCAAAGAAGTCGGTGACATTTTCAGCCTTGTTTGGGTAACATTAAAAAGGTAATGTCCCACAAATATGACAAAATAATAATCATTATCATTTAGATATCATTTACAAGGCAGTTTGATGAATTCAATTCTAGGGTGCGCTCATGACCTTCATCAGAGGGAGTTTGCTCAGTTGTAACAGAGACACTTCAGTTGTTATCAAGCAACCGGAATTGCTGATAACAACTGAACCATCTCCGAGATAGGTTAGCAAACTCCTTCCACTGATAAAGGCCACAAGACACAGATAAAAAAAAGCTCTGGAATGTTTTCAGTACCACTTTTCTTTTGTCAAATCAGGAATCATACCATATAGAAATCCTTCAAAGTTTCAGCAATAACACACCAAACATACTGAAATCTGTTGCTACACTTCAAAGTCTGGCACACATTTCTGCTTTGTCATCGTACATGCAGTATTATGTGTGTTTGATCTTGTTTATTTAGCAAAGGATCTCATCTACTGGTAAAAAAATGAACCACATATAATCACACTGATGAAGGGAGACGTTGTCATCTTACCTGTTGTAGCGATGCAGTCAAATCCAACAAAAGCGTAGAAACATGTTGCAGCGCCGGCCACCGTTCCACTAATGCCATAGGGGAAAAATCCACCCACTCCATACAAACTTGTCAGATTGGCAGTAGAGCTCAAATTTCTGCAGTGGACAGGGAACATTATTTCGTGTTTATTTAAAGTGAGGGAGCAATATACTACGGAATTTATGTAAGAAATGATCCCGCACACACACGAACACAGAAATGCTTCCATTGCTCTTTGACATTACTTGAATTCTGCTGTGGCGTTTATAAGAGCCTCCTCACTGATTTGCCAGTTGGAGATGTCCCCTTTGATAAATCCAGAGATGGCCACAAACACCAGCACCAGGATGTTGATCACTGTGAAGATCTTGTTGATTGTTGTTGATTCTTTCACTCCAAATGCCAGCACACCTTCATCGGAAACATGGTGAGTGTTATTTGTTTTATAGCCTATATATTACTGCTACCACCATAACAACACCGGTTTCATAATTGTACCTGACAGTAGCATGACGAGAACAGCAGCAAAGACATCTGGGTAAGGTGCAAGGCCAGTAAGGCTCATGGCCGCATTTGCTTCAAAGTATTTCGATATGACGCCCCCTATGAGGTCATCAAATGTCCCACTCCATGCCAGCGCGACACTAGATGTCCCTGAGAAAAAGATGCAATAACCATTTAACTGAAGTCATAAACAGAAAAATACTCATGGTGATAGCTCCTTCTTCCTTCGTCTTTCACACTTTATAGCTCTGTTATTTCAAACCACAAGGGTTAATGACATGCAAGCAATGACTTTAACTAGTTTTTGTGAAAAACACTCTTAACACGAAAACTTTTGCTGTTAAAAGAGCCATTAAGAATCTGCTTGTAGAGCAAGTGAAAGGTCAAAGTGTTCACAAGTCTCATGTTGATTGTTGATCATTTATAGGTTTCAGTGTTCTCAGTGAGCCAAACATGTTACATGAGAGGAAAATGTGTTTTTCAGAGGATGGAAATCAAATAAATTGAGCCAGAAATAAATATTACGACAGAGATTATATTGAAAATATATATATACATTTTTAGCTGGAGGCAACTTTTTAAAGGGGACAAAACCTACCTCGCTGAATAATAGACACGGTAATCTATTGTAATTGACACATTGTATGAAACAAATCCTGTGTAGCACACTTGCCTATAACGTAGGAGAGTAACAGATTCCACCCAGTGATAAAAGCCAGCAGCTCTCCGACAGTCACATAGCTGTAAAGGTATGCTGAGCCTGTTTTGGGAACCCGCGCCCCAAACTCTGCATAGCACAGCCCGGCGAAGATGGAGGCCATGGCGGCGATGAAGAAGGAGACGATGATGCTGGGTCCAGCAGTGTCTCTGGCCACCTCTCCAGACAGGACGTAGACCCCGGCCCCCAGGGTGCTGCCCACACCTAGGGCCACCAGGTCCAGGGTGGACAGGCATCGGTTAAACGTGGACTCTTCCCCCTCTGGCTCAAGGGGCTTCCTTTGAGAAATGCTCACCAGAAGGGACTTCGCCCAGCCGCACGACATGCTCCTATGCGTTTGGATCAGGGATGGGAAAAGAAGAGACAGGTGGGAGTGTAGTTTGATGTTGTGGAGAAAGAGGGAGTCAATGGAAGAAAAAGTGAGGGGAGAGGAGAGGAGTGGAGTGGGGAAGAAAGGGCAGAACAGTGAACCTGTCAGTGAATAATTGTCAGGTCAGCTCCACTGTAGAACATTTACTCTTCAAAGAAACATGTAACAGTGGCAAGAGGAGCTATTTATTAAGGCATCAAGGAAGATCAATAAACCATGGAGACTTGGACAAATTCCATTTGGCTAAAGCTTGATCATGATTAGATGATGAAATGTTAAACAATTGCTCTACTAATATTTCACTGGATTTACATTAAGGACAGAAGAAGACTGAATTCACTCACCTCTCCTGTATATTCCTTTGCCTCACAGGGACACTTAGAAGAGACAATTAATAGGATCCGTCATTCCCGTAAATCACATTATTCTTTTATACATGCCCTACTTTATCACCCCCCCTGATATGATAGTGCTGATGCCTGGAGTTTCCATCACCGCCCACAGCTCAAAAGCAACTCCCTACTTTGTGAACTGCACTTTACTCAACCTTCAATTACTTACACAATTAAAGCTGCGAACAGCGATGAACGGGCCCTCGCATCCTCCGGCGCGTCGGGGACGCCGGCGGGACTCTGGCCTGCGCGTCCGAGAACGCGCGCGACCGTCGGACGGCGCGTCCGCGAGCGAGACGTTTTCGATCCCGCGTGGACCGCCTGATGCTGGAAACGACACTTTGCAAATAGTCCGGTGCTTCCCGTATCCGCTGCCTGGCGCTACGGAACACGTGCATTATGTAGCTCTGTGTCAAATGTAAACCACGTTGTGTAAAAGTCGCGTTAATCGGATGGTGTTCGTCACAAAATGCAGATCTCCTTTCGCCAGCAGGTGGCGCTATGAGTACTAGTGAAAATTAGCTTGTAGACATCCTCGGGCCGTGAGTGTCGTCAAGCATGTGATGTTTGGGACCGTTTGGAACAAGTCCAGCTGAGTTACATCAGCTTTTTTCACGGGGAATCACTTAAAGTAGCCGCCCGCTACGGCTAAGCCGTGCCGTTAAACTTAAAGCTTCTGATAATTTTTAATCACAACGGTCTTGAGACTGTACTGACAAAATCAGACAAAGTCCCGAGGAGGAGTTCGTTAAAGTCTCGCGCCTATAAATTGTCCAAAATCAAGGGACAATTCACACATAAATCAAAGCGGCCGACTTCCGGTAGGGTTTAGAGCATGGTCCCAAGAGACTTATTTTTAAGTCTCCGTAGGATACATATTCCTACCAAGTTCCATACATTTAGCTCAAACGTAGCGCTGGGGCTGGTCTTTTGAAATATTGTAGGGGGCGCTACAGAGGCAATTTAAAACGGCCAAAAATCACATACAATATTTCTTCCAATGCCTTTGACACATATACAAAGTCTCATGAATTTTTTAGCATCCTAAGCCACTAAACCATCAGCTTCTTTTTTCATGGCGAACGATGCGTCGCCACGGCAACAGCGTTCAACGAAAACTCACAATATTCAAGATGATGCATCATCAATGTCTTGAGGCTATCCTTACCAAATTTCAGACTCATAAGGTCACCTGGCTAAGAGGAGTAAATAAAAGTATAAAATATGACATTTCCTTTAGCCAGTAGGAGGCGCTATGAGTTATTGAATTTTTTTCAACTGAAATATGTTCAAGCTTGAAGTAGCATCATGCATGAGAAGTTTTGTGAGGATTGGATAATCCAAAATACATTTACCTTGGAGTTATAACAACTTCCTTTTTCAAAACCAATGAGGCAAAATGGCCGGCACGCCACGTCAAGGTTCTTCAATGAAAACTCACGATTTTGATAATTTTGAATCATAAAGGTCTTAAGAGCATCCTGACCAAATTTTACATTGATCGCATAAAATCTGTAGGAGGAGTTCGTTAAAGTACGAAGGCTGAAAAATGCAAAAAGTGACAAAAAGCACAACTTTGCGGGTTTACTGTAGCGCCCCCTAGTGGTTGAATGCAAAAAAAATCTTAGGGTATGTTACAGGATGCAATGTGCACATCTGCTGAAAATTTTGGGAATTTAGGACAAATGGTTGAGAAGTTATGTGTATTGATATTATGCCACGCCCCTAAGAAGTTTATTGGTCCATATCTTGTAAACGCTAAGAGATATCAAAAAGCTTTTGATAAGTTTAGATGACATAGATCCATTAATGATCTACAGAAAATTCTGTAGTAATCGAACCCAGCGTGTAGGAGGAGTTCGCAAAAATGTGTTTTTCACTAAATTGAAGATGGCGGAAAATCTAAGTAGGCGGAGCTTAGGGGTCTGAGAGGCTTTTTTTTTAGATCTAGCGGATTTGGACATGTGTGTTGAATTTCAAGTCAATTGGACATACTGGCCGAGGGGCGTTGCCGGTCCGACTTGTAAGGGGCGCTAGAGAGCCATTTTTTTACACACAAATATGCAATTTATGGCATAAGAGTTTCTCCGGCAGACCTGACAGGTGTGCAAAATTGGTGAGTTTTCATGCATGGCAAGTACCCCAAAATGCTCCATTCCCAGAAAAATATAACTCAGACGGGTACAATTACAATAGGGCCTCGCCGGCCCGACGTTGTCGGTTGCTCGGGCCCTAATAATAAACCTTACAATTTCAATAGGGCCTCGCCGGCCCGACGTTGTCGGTTGCTCGGGCCCTAATTAAAGCTGCAAGCAGCATTGGTCGGGCCCTCGCAACTTCACGCACGTCGAGGGTACTGGCAGGACTCTGGTTGACGCGGCCATGCATCTCTGTGACCATCATACACTGCGTGCACGAGTTAGATGATATTTCCTGCGTCGACCAGCAGCGTAGCAATATCATGTTGCCAGGTCTCAAGCCTCAAATGTTTTGAGTGTACCTCCAATACAATCATAAATGTAAGCCTGTTAAGATCATTAAGAAAATGAATGTGTGAATACTCTTCAGTGTTTGTAACATAACAGACTGTCAGTTTACTGGGATGGTGTTCAACTCCCTCCAGTGTCCTGCTGATTGTATTTGGACTTACATGAAAGTTAACAAAACAGTAGTGTCATTTGCTTTTACTTGAACACTTTAATTTAACACTGTTTTCATTTTAAGCTCTTCTGTAACTTTAGATCGTAGTGTGAAGCATTCATTGTAACATTGAACCTGATTATCATGTAGAAGCTCTGGACAGATCATTTATACTAATGCCCACTGACATGGTTTGAGAATCCACTGTTATCTAACTTTTACTCTCCAAGCATCTTAGTTTGCACATATTTAGATCAGAGAAGTCTTTTTCTCATGGTGTGCCCACAAACCCTTTTAAAAAGTTCAGTGTTTGGGCCGCTGTAATTATCGAATCCTGCTTACGTCCGTGCTAATCAGTAGGTGGAGCTATGACTATGAGTCAATATTGGCATGCAGAAGTCCTAAAGTCATGACAATCAACAAGCATGTCAAGTTTGGGACAGTTTTGACAAAGTACAGTCGAGTTACAACAGCTTGATAGATGATGGTGAACCATGTAAAATGGCTGCCACACCATATCCACGCCGTTCGATGAAACCTAAAGCTTTTAGTAACTGTTATTCACTCAGGCCTTTAGATTGTTCTGACCAAATTTGAAGCTGATCTGATTATTTCCCTAGGAGGAGTTCGTTAAAGTAAAGCACCTGGAAAATGGAAAAATGACACTAGAAATGCATACAAAATTAAAAATGTCTGACTTCCGGTTGGGTTTAGAGGATAGACCCCTAAGACTTTTTTTTAAGTCTACATGTGATACATCCGTTTACGAAATTTTATACATCTAGGTGAAACGTACTGCGAGGGCTGCATCGTCGAAATATTGTAGGGGGCGCTATCGAGCCGACTTGCCACTCTGAAGCATTAAAGTCACATCAGATAACTACATTCACGATTTTAAATGTGTGTGACAAGTTTGGTTATGTTATGAGCATTTTTAGCCCCTCAAAAACACCTTCATTTTTCATGGCAAAGAATGCGTTGCCACGGCGACGGCTTTTCACGAAACAACAAGATTTGAGTAACTTTTCATCACAAAGGTCTTTAGATTGTTCTGACCAAATTTGAAGTTGATTCGATTATTTCCCTAGGAGGAGTTCGTTAAAGTGCAGCGCCTGGAAATGACAAAAACGACACTAGAAATTCATAAAAAATTCAAAATGGCTGACTTCCGGTTGGGTTTAGGGCATGGCCCCAAGAGACTTTTATTTAAGTCCATATGTAATACATGTTCCTACCAAATTTTATACATCTAGGTCAAACATACTGCGAGGGCTGCTTCGTCGAAATTTTGTAGGGGGCGCTATTGAGCCGATTTGCCACTCTGAACCAATAAAATCATATTATATAACTACATTTTGGGCTTTAAATCTGTGTGCCAAGTTTGCTTATGTTTCGAGCATTTTTAGTCTCTCAAAATGACCTTCGTTTTTCACGGCGAAGACTGCATCGCCACGGCAACGGCATTCGACGAAACATCAAAAGCTTCATGAACTGGCATTTATGAACTTCTTACATTTGTGTGGAACTAATTTGATGTTGATCTGATTTACCTACTAAGAGAAACAAGCCAAAGTATAAAGACTTTAACTTACTGTTACCAGTAGGTGGCGCTATGACTATGATTGAAAATTGACCTGTGGATGTCTTCAGGACTGGAGTCTAATCAAACAAGTGAAATCTGGTAAAGATCTGATGATGTGGAGTCGAGTTACATCAATTTATTCGTTCATGGCGAAGGATCGAAATTCGCCAAGCCGCCACGTCGCCGCCCTTCGACAACTTCTTACAATCTTCTCAATGAAGCATTATCAAATTTGGAGCAGATTAGACAATGTACGGCCAAGTTACAACTACTTCCTGTTTCGCGGCGAATGGTGTTTTTTTGCCGCCACGCCACGGATACATCGTTCGATAACTTTTTGATCTTTGAGTAACATTTCACTGCCAAGGTCTCAAGAGCATACTGACCAAATCTGCAGTTGATCGGGTTAAATCTCTAGGAGGAGTTCATTACAGTATGACGCCTTGAAACGGTCCAAAAACGTCATAAAATTCAAAATGGCCGACTTCCTGTTTGGTTTAGTGAAAAATTTCAAGAGGATTTTTTGTACGTCCAATCAAGTTCCACATACCTACCAAATTTCATACAGCTAGGTGAAACCCAATGTTGGGGCTACTCAATAGGGGGCGCTATCGAGCCAATATTTCATTGGACACCCCAATCAGAATGCAATTTTCACAAATTCTGGCTTGCGTGCCAAATTTCGCAAATCTTCCAGTATCCCAAGCTCCTCCTTTTTGCGACGAAACTTGTAAAATAATAAGAATGAGAATAATAATAATAAACAATCGAATAACAATAGGTCCTCCGCTCCCGACTACGTCGGAGCTCGGGCCCTAATAATAAGAAATAAGAAACAATCGAATAACAATAGGTCCTCCGCTCCCGACTACGTCGGAGCTCGGGCCCTAATAATAATAACCCTAACAATTTCAATAGGGCCTCGCCGGCCCGACGTTGTCGGTTGCTCGGGCCCTAATTACTTCCTTGAGCATTCCTGACAATGCAGAAGATCCATTTATAATTTGTTTTCCCTGCGGGGCAATAAAAATGAATTATTGTTTAATTCGCAAAGTGTGTTTTCACATCACGGGAGCAGTAGCATGTCAGAGAGGATCCCTCCTCTCGCACTGATGCAGTGTTTACATTACCTGTGTCGACATGCTTGTTTTCTTTTTATGAAAAGTAATTTTTACTTTTCTTTTCCTTTTTAAATGACTACACCTCCTGCACAGTTTGTAATTTGTTTGTTTTTATTGTTTTTTTAACTTCTGAGCCAGAAGTAATTTGGCTTTTTATCCCACATTTACAATACCTGACACGGCAGGGAGAAAAGAAATGAAGAGAAGGAAATTAACAAAACCTCTAAGGAAATTACACTTGTTTTCTTTAATTCATATTTTTTTTAAATGTGACTCTTGCTGTGTGTAACTCATGCTTATAAGCGAGAGTGGGGGCTTTGATAGTCTTTTCATGATTATGCCTTCAAGATAATCCAAGACTTTACACTGTACACATTCGTCTATGACTTTGGATTTTGTCCTTCACAAACCCAATAAAACAGAAAGGTCTGAATGTGGCAACAGTAGAAACTGAGAAACACTCTGACAACATCCTCAGTGTCTGACACCCATCAATAAAACGTGGTTATTTATAAGAAACAAGGATACACTTTATCTTTATAGCATCTTTCCAAACTGTGTTTACAAGGTGCTTGTACTTTAGAGATATGCAGAGTTCAGTACGTCATACCAAAAAAAAACTACACTATGTTCTCAAAGTGTGTTTACATGCATGTGTACATGCAACAAGTCTGTGACCTTATCACTGCGGCTACGTTGCACACTTGCTCTGTGAAAGGTAGCTTTCGCCATGTCATCTCCCATCATGGGATTTCAGCTCACCTAATCCCTCCTGGCATCTAACGCAGCAGGTAGGAGGCGAGTGGGAAAGCAGCGGTGTGGACGGTCAAAGTACCTTTGACCAAACTTAAAGCTTCCTATCTGCAGATCTTACTGGATGAGATACCGTTTCCAAAGGGGGACAATGGGGTAATGCTTAACTGAACAACAGCTACTATGCACGTGATGTGCAGCTTTATGATCAGAGGGTTGATCCGCATGACAGTGAAGCTCAGTTAATGATCATTAATGTGTTATTCATGGCTGTCTACTGTGCAATTACAGAAGCATCAGTGTTACAGAGAAATATTACAGTCCAGCATTCAGTCAGAAGTTAAAGAAGAGGTCAGGGTATTTAAATCTGACCGGCTTCTGGTAATTTCATTCAGATACACAAGTTGTTTACCTTGTCTTCAGTCCCACGAGGAATGACTGGTGACTGTGTGGTGAAAACAGCAAAATGAAGCAGAAATATCCGCGCTGTTGACTTGGATGAAGGAAACATGATTTTGACTGTGATATATACAAGACTGCCCTGTGTGACCCTCCCACTCAGTGGAATTACTTACAAAGTAGGCTTTCTCACTCCCGACCAGTTCTGTTCATAATGTGCTCATTATTACATGGAAGGCACGGGGTGAGAATTGTGAACAGCAAATCCCATTCAGAATGTCAGAAATGCTTTTGTGCTCACTTCATTTGTTGTTTTGCATTCACATTTTTTTTAATTTCATTTGTTTTAAATCCATGAATTTGTGGTGTGAGAAAAATAGCTTTTTCCAGATATGTCTCTGTTATTGTGAAAAATTCAAGTCACTGGTTAGTTTGGGGACACAGATATATGGTTTTAAATATATATTACACACATTTATTTTGTGACCTCGGGGATGTTACTGAGCCCAATTGTTGTTTGTCTGTAGATCCCATTTGGGCTGGAATTTTGCAGTTTTTCCCAACATTGTCTGAGATACGATCAGGTTCTCATGCAATGCATTTTAAAAGCAGAAGAGGTCAGTATACAACAATTACATTTCATCACTGGTGCCTCCCACCTCCATCTGTGTTGACCTCATATGGTCCCCTCTCACTCTGAACAGTGGCAGAAAGAAAATCAAAATGTAAATAAAATCCAGTTGGAAATCATTTCTGATACAATGGTGCCTCTTATCACGCCACTTTTATTTTTTCCTTATGTAGTCCACAATGCTGACATGCCTCTCTCGCTCTCTCCCCCGCCCCCCACTAACTATGCTGGCAACTCTCTCCCCCTCTTACTGGAATAGACGCCTGACAGGACAGAAATAGAGCAGGCAAGCTCTCACATCAGTCCCGGTGTATCATTGATTTTAACAAGAGGGAAACACTGTTCGACTGGGTAACAGACATAACACCTGCAGCTCCCTTCTGTTAAAATCACATCTGAACTCCCGGTCATGTGACAAAGTAAAAACAATTCTGGAGTGATAAGGGTCTTTATCCAAACTCAACATGAAGGTGCGCGTGCTACTGACGTTTTGCGTGTTCCATTTAAATTGCTTTTCAATGTTTTTAAAGATGTAGGCAACAAAACAAATATATGCGAACAATTGCGCGGCCTCCATGCGTTTATGCTTCAGTTAGGACTGGATGATACCGGCCACATGCATGTCTTCACCGTGGGACATTGCACTGCTAAAACCAGGCTCGCACACGCACACGCGCGCGCGCGCGTGCACGCTTCAAGCTGCGCGGGGGAGCGCCGCAGTCGTTGCGTCAAGGAGGACACGTAACGGGACTGCTTAGCCTGGCCGGAGGAGACAGACAGACCGGGGACACAGCAAAGACAGCAGGAACACTCTCACTGGATACTTCCTGCACACACAAGGTAAAATATGTTTACTATTATTTGTAAACCTTTTCAGTTCGAAGCAAAACTGCTCCTGGAGAAGTTTGCTGATGCTTCATTTTTCAACGCCAATGAACTGCAGTAGACAAGATACCCCAGGAAGACAAATACCTACTTTATTCTGGGAATTATTGCATATAAAAGTGATATCATGTACAACTATAACGTCTTAAAATGTCGGAGAGAAAAGTCTAAAGTTAGAAAAAAAACATATATTGTTGGAGCCATAATGTAGTTTTGTTGTTTTCTTTTGTTTTGGAGGGAGACACTGGGTGGGTTTACACATGCAGTTCTGACATTGAACAGTGGGTGGCACATTAACCTAAAAGTGCATATATGTAAGTGCCTGGTAATGAGAATCAGGTGTGTGGATGGGAAGCTAACAGTTTTTGACCGTGTCAAGGTATCGTGTCAAGTTATCGTGTCAATGTGTCTTGTCAGCCAGCATGTCAGCTTGGAGTGTCAAGGTCTTATATTATCCGGTCAAGTAAGCTATGGCAGTTTGTTATGGTGTCAATCTGCACATGGAATAAATGGATCAACTGATCGAAAGAAAGACAGCGCATTGGACAGTGAAATGTTTGTGGAACACGCGTCCGAACAAGTTCTCCCGTTCGCCCCCCAGTGGCTTTAACAAATAAAATGGATATTGGTTAAAGTCACTACATTAAGTCAAAAACTTGGCTTCATTTGAACTCGTATGGATCGTCGTTCGTTGGATTCAACAGCTGATCGACATCGCTGAACTTCGATGGATTCAACAGCTGATCGACAACCCTAGAGTGAACAGCTGATCGACAACGCTAGAGTGAACAGCTGATGATAAGACATCGCTGGACTTCGCTGGATTCAACAGCTGATCGACATCGGTAGATTCAACAGCTGATAGACATCACGTGATTCAACAGCTGATCGAATAGACATCGCTGGAATGTTGTGGTTGCTTTGAAATCTAATTGGACAACTGATCATCACTACCACCAAGCTACGATTTTGGACCAATGGACACTCTGAATGGACAGAGGTATGTAGCGCTACCAACATGTTGTATGCACACTTTTATTTTGAGTGTAAATCCAATGCATTGGTTCCAACTTATAGGCCTAAATATAAGAGCTGTATGGGTGGTTTGATTTTGAATTGTATTTAATAAATGATGGATTCTGATATAGGTGTAAAGGTACAAAATCAAGGTTCTATTGTTAATGAACCAACCGTGGCTGGAACACAGTTCAATCCCAGCACGGCCAATGGTGAAAAGGAAACACAATCTGTCAGTAAACGTCCTACTAAACTGACACAAAAGGCATTAATGGGTAAACTGGACAAGCTACAAAAGGTTCGGAAGGCCAAACTAAACAAAGCTTCTGACAATTCAGAAGGACAATTCAAGACCTAATGCATGACAGAGAATATAAAACAGAGGTGCAATGTACTTTTGATAAATACACAACTCTTTGCAATGAAGCAAAGGAACAACATCAATCTCTGTCACAAATATTATCTCATGAAGAAAAGGACAAACATGAGATATGGTTCAAAGCAAAAATGTTGAGTGTTAATGATTTTACTGATGCTGTGAATAAGTGGTTGTCTAATGCAGACATTTCCAAACCTGATGAAAATGATGATGCTTTTGAGAGTGAAGTCAAACCCAGTGACAGCATTTCCAATGTGGAAACAAATGTTTCTATTGAGAAATTGAGCAGAAGAAGTCACACCAGTTCAAGAACCAGCTAATCTTCTTCATCTGTACGGATTCAGATAGAGGCAGAGAGAGCAGCACTTGAAGCTCGCGCTGCAGCCTTAAAGGAGAAGCACGAGCTGGAGGAGCAATCAGAGTTGCTGAGAAAGAAAAAGAAAAAGGAAAGACTGGAGGTTGACACAGAAATGGCAGCCGTTGCTGCTAAATTAGCGGTATTTAAGGCCTCTGGTCACCAAGCTTTCTCAAACACACAATCAAATGGAATGGAATCATACTTTGAAAAAGGAGCAAGGTTAAAGGAAGTCTCTACCACTCTCAGCCGACATGCCAAAGCATATCAACCAACATATGTGGACTTGCAACAACAACCACCACCTATACAACAACAACAACAGTATGCATATAAGAATGCAACACATGACAACAGTACGGGCTGTCAACTGAAACAGGAAAATACATCACGCAAACCTCGCATGGATCATCCTCGTGTGCAGCTAACAAATCCAGCTGTCATTCAGTCTCAACTCTCTCATAAAGGAAATGATGAAACATCAGCTCTCTGCAACCTACTGCAAAGGCAAAATTAAATAACAACATTGCTTATCCAACAACAAGCCTCTCATTTACTACCACCAAGAGAAATTCAATTTTTTGATGGGGATCCTCTGCAGTACAGAACGTTTATCAGAGCCTTTGAACAATGTGTGGAGAGTAAAACAAGCAACAGAGGAGACTGTCTGTATTTTTTGGATAAGTACACACGAGGTCAACCAAAAGAGCTAGTGCGTAGTTGTCAGCATATGGCTCCAGACAGAGGCTATGCTACAGCTAAGGATCTGCTGCAGGAACACTTTGGGAATGAACACAAAGTTACTGCAGCATATATGGAGAAAGTCCTCTGCTGGCCTGTAGTGAAGCCTGAGGATGTCAAATCTCTCCAGGCCTATGCTCTCTTTTTGCGTGAGTGCTGTAATGCAATGGAGGACATACAGTACATGAAAGAACTGGATATGCCAGCGAATATGAGAGCAGTGATTCTGAAGCTTCCATACAAGCTAAGAGAAAAATGGAGAATCTCTGCATGTGAGCTACTGCAAAACCTCAATCGCAGGGCAAAGTTCAATGATATTGTCATATTCATTGAGCGTGAAGTCAAAATAGTGTGTGACCCAATCTTTGGCGACATTCAGAATACACAACTTCATACAGTAAACAAAAATGTGAACAAGATCAAATCAGAATGGAAGCCAAGGTTCAAAGAAAACAGTTTTGCAACTTCTGTTACCGTTGAAACCCCGGCCATTGAGGAATCAAGAAGGTTAAATCATGATAAAGGACAAAGTAGTTCATCTGAAAAGAACACCAGCTCTTGTTTGTGTTGCTCTCGAGGTCACACACTGGAGATGTGTCCACGATTGGAAGAGAAGACACATAGGGACAAGATTAACTTTCTTAAGGAAAATGGAATCTGTTTTGGCTGCCGTCGTATTGGGCATAGGAGCAAGGATTGCGATAAGCGCTTGACTTGCAAGGTGTGCAGCCTAAACCATCCCAGTGTTCTTCACATCCGCCAAAGAGAGAAAGTAGTCAACACGGACTCAAAAAGGCCAAAAGAACCATCATTGAGTAGCGCACATGTCTCTACACACATGTAGTCATACAGGGGCCGGCAACAGTGATGGTATTCTATCCATCCTACCAATACAGGTGAAATCCAATAAGGGAGACAAAGTCATACAGACATATGCTTTTCTAGATCCAGGCAGTACAGCAACATTTTGTTCTGAAAACCTGATGAGGAGGCTTAATCTGAATGGACGGAAAACCCAAATCCACTTAAGAACCATGGGCTCAGGAGCAACAGTTTCCAGCTACATGTTGACTGATTTGGAGATTTCAAGTCTCACCGGGAAAAGATTCTATGATTTACCAGAGGTCTATACCCAGAAGAGGATGCCTGTAAGCACTGATAACCTCATCAAAAAGGAGGAGTTGGCAAAGTGGCCATACTTGGATGGTGTTAGGGTTCCTAGCATTCAAGCTGACGTGGAGTTGTTGATAGGTACCAACGCCTCCAAAATGCTTGAGCCTTGGAGAGTAATCAACAGCCATGGAAACGGACCTTATGCCATTAAGACCCTATTGGGGTGGGTTATTAATGGTCCCGTTCAAGGATGCAATGATGAGCGGTGTGAGAGTGGCTACCCCGTTGCTACTGTTAACAGGATTTCCATACAAAACCTGGAGGAATTGCTGAATAATCAGTACAACCATGATTTTAATGAAAGAACATCAGAAGACAAAATGGAGATGTCAAGAGATGATGTGAAATTCATGGAAATCATGAAACATTCAGTCAAGCTTCATGATGGGCACTATAGCTTGAACCTTCCCTTCAAAAGAGAAGAGGTCTTGCTGCCAAACAATCAATGTGTTGCCAAGCAGCGCATTCTTGGATTGAAGAGAAAGTTTGAAAGAAATGAGAAGTTCCATCAGGAATACACCAACTTTCTCAATGATGTTATCAGTAAGAGGTATGCTGAACGTGTGCCTAAACATCAGCTGGAACGTTCTGATGGAAAGGTATGGTACATTCCACACCATGGAGTGTACCATCCTAAGAAAGGAACTCTTCGTGTTGTATTTGATTGTGGAGCTGAGTTCAGAGGAAAATCGCTCAACAGTGAACTTTTACAAGGCCCTTACCTCACCAGTTCTTTGTTAGGAGTCCTCACAAGATTTAGACAGGAACCCGTGGCTTTGATGACTGATGTTCAAGCCATGTTCCATCAAGTCAAGGTGGCACAGAAAGATGTGGATTTTCTTCGGTTCTTGTGGTGGCCTGAAGGCGATCTTAAGCAAGAACTTGTGGAATACAGGATGACTGTGCATCTGTTCGGGGCAGTGTCTTCACCCAGTTGTGCTTGTTACGCACTCCGGAAGGCTGCAGAAGATAACCAGAACAGTTTCCCTGCCGAAGTAATTGACAAAGTCAATAGAAACTTTTACATGGATGACTGTCTGAAGAGCTTGCCATCTGAGGAGGAGGCTGTTGAAATGGTCAGGAATTTGACAGCTGTTTGTCATAAGGGAGGCTTCCTTTTGACAAAATGGATTAGCAACAATCGTGGAGTATTGCTATCCATTCCAGAAGTGCACAGATCTAAGAACCTGCATGAGCTGGATTTGGACAGAGACCAACTGCCAGTTGAGAGAGCCCTTGGTCTTCATTGGTGTGTCGAGACAGACACTTTCAAGTTCAAGATGTCACTCAAGGAACAGCCTCATACTAGACGTGGGATTCTATCCGTGGTCAGCTCAGTTTATGATCCTTTGGGATTCCTGGCACCACTCACACTTCCAGTTAAACTCATATTACAGGATCTCTGTAGAAAGAACTATGGATGGGATGATCAGATCCCCCCAACTCTCCAACAGCAGTGGATCCAATGGTTGAGAGACCTGGAAAGAGTGGTAGCATTCAAGGTAAATAGATGCCTCAAGCAGACAGATTTTGAAAACCCCATTCATGGACAATTACACCACTTCTCAGATGCCAGTGAAAGTGGATATGGCACTGTGACATATCTCAGGATGCAGAATAGCCACAACAAGACGCATGTCTCTTTCATGCTAGGCAAAGCCAGAGTGGCACCAATAAAGCAAGTGACAATTCCTCGTTTGGAACTTACTGCTGCCGTTCTTGCTGTTCGAGTGGACATGATGCTTAGAGCAGAATTACAGCTTCAACTTGAAAATTCATGTTTCTGGACTGATAGTACTTCAGTTTTAAAGTATATCAGAAACGAGGACAAGAGATTCCAAACCTTTGTGGCGAACAGGATATCTACCATCCGAGGAGCAACTGATGTCTTACAGTGGAGATACGTTCCTACCACACAGAATCCTGCCGATGAAGCCTCAAGGGGATTCAAGATGGACCATTTGATGACAAACAGAAGATGGATTGATGGACCTGACTTTCTGTGGAAAGCAGTGGAGGAGTGGCCTGCTCGCAGCTTTGATTCCAACATTGCTGCTGATGACCCAGAGGTCAAAAGGGAACTTATAACCAATGCACTGATTGTTGAAGATACACCAAATGCCACCCATCAACTGATAACATACTTTTCTGACTGGAAAAGGTTGAAGAGGTCGGTTGCATGGATTCTGAAAATAAGAAAAACTCTACTGGAAATGAGTCAAAAAAGGAAACAAATGAGTCATGAGGATACAGACATGAATGGCAACAAATTGAAACAGGAAATGCACCAAATTAAAGCTGTGTTAAGGGGACAGAGTTTGACTCCAGACGATCTTTCAGGAGCAGAAAAATCTATCCTTCGCTTCACTCAGCAGGAAAGGTTCCATGAGGAATTGGCGGTGTTAACATCTGGCAAACGTGAAGTGAAAAAGGATAGCACCATTTACAAGCTGGACCCGGTTCTGGAAGATGGATTGCTTAGAGTTGGAGGGAGATTGAGTAAGGCAGCCATGCCTGAGGAGACAAAACATCCAGTCATCCTATTCAAAACCCAACATGTATCCACTCTAATATTAAAGCACATTCACGAACAGGTGGGCCATGGTGGAAGAAACCATGTGCTCTCCAGATTACGGATGAAGTATTGGATTACAAGTGCTAATGCAGCAACAAGAAAGATCCTGTCCAACTGTGGCTTCTGTAAGCACCATAAAGGGAAGTTGTGTGAGCAAAAAATGGCAGACTTGCCTATTGAAAGACTCGTTCCTGATCTGCCTCCATTCACCAACGTTGGAGTTGATTATTTTGGGCCAGTTGAGATCAAGAGAGGACGCAACCTTGAAAAACGCTATGGAGTCATATTTACATGTATGGCATGTAGAGCAGTCCACTTGGAAGTTGCCTACTCTTTGGATACTGACTCATGTATAAATGCTTTACACAGGTTTGTTTGTAGAAGAGGACAAGTCTCTCACTTAAGATCTGACAATGGAACCAACTTTGTTGGTGCCGAAAGGGAGTTGAGAAGAGCTCTTGCTGCTTTAAATCACAGGAAGATACAAGCGGCTTTTCTACAGGAAGGAATAAAGTGGAGCTTCAACACACCAACGGCTTCGCATCATGGAGGTGTATGGGAGCGCATCATAAGGATGATTAGACGGATACTAACATCAGTCTTACATCAACAAACCCTGAGTGACGAGGGATTGCATACTGTTCTGTGTGAGGTCGAAGCCATTCTAAATGACCGCCCTATCACCAAGTTATCTGGAGATCCTAATGATCTAGAAGCTCTTACACCCAACCACCTGCTGACAATGAAAAGAAAACCAGTCTTACCACCTGGACTGTTTGAGAAGACCGACCTCTATATCAAAAGAAGATGGAGACAAGTACAGTACATCTCCGACCTTTTTTGGAAGCGCTGGCTAAAAGAATACTTGCCTTTGCTACAGGAGCGCCAAAGGTGGAGTAAGGAGAGACGAAGTCTTGTTCCGGGAGACATTGTACTTGTTGCAGATGCTACAGCTCCACGTAGTTCCTGGTTACTCGGAAAAGTTCTAGAGACCTATCCTGACAGGAAAGGACTGGTGCGATCTGCACAAGTGCAAACCAAGACTAGCACGCTGGACAGGCCAGTGACCAAACTTTGTCTTCTACAAGAAGCGGAAACATAACCAAGTTATTAGTGACCTCTTACCCTTAGGGGAATTTGGGGTTTTTGTTTGTTTATTCATTTTATTATGGATTTATTGGCTCCATTATATAAATATCTATTAAATAGTTTATGCCCTCCTGCCATTAACAATTAGGGGCCGGTGTGTTGGAGCCATAATGTAGTTTTGTTGTTTTCTTTTGTTTTGGAGGGAGACACTGGGTGGGTTTACACATGCAGTTCTGACATTGAACAGTGGGTGGCACATTAACCTAAAAGTGCATATATGTAAGTGCCTGGTAATGAGAATCAGGTGTGTGGATGGGAAGCTAACAGTTTTTGACCGTGTCAAGGTATCGTGTCAAGTTATCGTGTCAATGTGTCTTGTCAGCCAGCATGTCAGCTTGGAGTGTCAAGGTCTTATATTATCCGGTCAAGTAAGCTATGGCAGTTTGTTATGGTGTCAATCTGCACATGGAATAAATGGATCAACTGATCGAAAGAAAGACAGCACATTGGACAGTGAAATGTTTGTGGAACACGCGTCCGAACAAGTTCTCCCGTTCGCCCCCCAGTGGCTTTAACAAATAAAATGGATATTGGTTAAAGTCACTACATATATCCTTTAGTTAATGTAAAGCCCCTGAAGTGTATTCTATGTGGGGCACATAGAAGGGTGTGGTTCTACATGGCCCACTCCCCCCCAGACCTTCATTCTGACTTTAAACTGTGCCTGCATGCTATTTTGGGATAGCTTCATATTCAGTCTTAAACAAAAAGCACAGCATTTCAAACCACAAAGGAGTTTCCTCTCTTATTCTCTTTAGAAAAGCTGAATGAATATAAGTCTGTATTTACCCTGTCCTCAATGTGATCTGTAGAAAGGTTTTTGTAATTTTGCACCGTGATTCTAAATTGAGAAATGTAGTCACTAGAGTTAGCAGAAATACTTTCTCTATAGCAGCTGCCTCCATATGCTTTACTGAATGGCTGCATTATATGTTAGAGTATATGGAAAATGTGATGAAATAGTTTTCCTGCCAGTTGGCTTAATGCAAATTCCATCGGCCAGCATGTCATTACATTCTTGAGCTGTAGATGGTTTTAACCAGCACACTGAACATTTTTGAGCATCCTAAGCCACTAAACCATCAGCTTCCTTTTTCATGGCGAACAATGCGTCGCCACGGCAACAGCGTTCAATGAAAACTCACAATATTCATGATGATGCATCATCAATGTCTTGAGGCTATCCTTACCAAATTTCAGACTCATAAGGTCACCTGGCTAAGAGGAGTAAATAAAAGTATAAAATATGACATTTCCTTTAGCCAGTAGGCGGCACTATGAGTTATTGAATTTTTTTCAACTGAAATATGTTCAGGCTTGAAGTAGCATCATGCATGAGAAGTTTTGTGAGGATTGGATAATCCAAAATACATTTACCTTGGAGTTATAACAACTTCCTTTTTCAAAACCAATGAGGCAAAATGGCCGGCACGCCACGTCAAGGTTCTTCAATGAAAACTCACGATTTTGATCAGTTTTTATCACAAAGGTCTTAAGAGCATCCTGACCAAATTTTACATTGATCTCATAAAATCTGTAGGAGGAGTTCGTTAAAGTACGAAGGCTGAAAAATGCAAAAAGTGACAAAAATCACAACTTCGCGGGTTTACTGTAGCGGCCCCTAGTGGTCGAATGCAAAAAAATCTTAGCGTATGTTACAGGATGCGTTGTGCACATATGCTGAAAATTTTGGAATTTTAGGACAAATGGTTGAGAAGTTGTGTATTGATATTATGCCACGTCCCTAAGAATTGTATTGGTCCATATTTTGTAAACGCTAAGAGATATCAAAACGCTTTTGATAAGTTTAGATGACATAGGTCCATTAATGATCCACAGAAAATTCTGTAGTAATCGGAACCAGTGTGTAGGAGGAGTTCGCAAGAATGTGTTTTTCACTAAATTCAAGATGGCGGGAAATCTAAGTAGGCGGAGCTTAGGGGTCTGAGAGGCTTTTTTTTAGATCTAGCAGATTTGGACATGTGTGTTGAATTTCAAGTCAATTGGACATACGAGGGGCATCGCCGGTCCGACTTGTAGGGGGTGCTAGAGAGCCATTTTTTTACACACAAATATGCAATTTATGGCATAAGAGTTTCTCCGGCAGACCTGACAGGTGTGCAAAATTGTTGAGTTTTAATGCATGGCAAGTACCCCAAAATGCTCCATTCCCAGAAAAATGGGTACAATTACAATAGGGCCTCGCCGGCCCGACGTTGTCGGTTGCTCGGGCCCTAATAATAAACCTTACAATTTCAATAGGGCCTCGCCGGCCCGACGTTGTCGGTTGCTCGGGCCCTAATTAGAAAACATGTAGTTTCCATATTTACACTTTGAAACAACAATTAACAAAGTAGATCTTTAAACACACTAAGAGCAAAAGACATTCCACAAGATGTTCTGTATCTACATCGTACTTTTGTACGGTCTAATTCTACATTTTGATACGTAAAAAACGATTCTTTCGTTATTCATAATCGTAATTAGAATTGTAAAAAAATTGGAAAGTGTAAACTTGTTAACAAAATAGTAATCATCAACAGAAAATAGTTCTAGCCTTTTTTTCTTTTTAAACAGAGGTGTAAACTACTTTGATAGTCGATTTAAAGGCTCCAGGACACTCTGACATTGATACAGAAAACATATACAGGTCCAAAAATACGTCTGGCATCGGTTCAATGTTGGCACAGATAATATTTAGATCAATTCAGACTCCATCATACAGTGGAATAAAAGTTAACAAGTCGGCACATCTGTCCATTTGCCTGCATCTCAACACCGACCACCTGTTGCACTCCGTAGTTACAAACTTAAAGCAGTTACTGACTGTAATATCTCAATCTATTTCTCTCCAGCTGAGCTCAGAATTTTTCTTCATTAATGATGTGCTTGTCTGTTTTGCCGCTGACGGTTTCGATCCTCATCTGGTTGGTCCTGAGGCGCTGCCTCTGAACACTGTGATGAACGCCGTAGCCAAAATAGATGACTAACCCTGGCGAGAGAAGAGGGGGATCATTACAGTTCAGCAGCTAACTTGATAAAAGATCTAAACCTTTCAAGCTGAAATATGTTCTTACCCACTGCCATCCAAATAGCATATCGTATCCATGTTTCTGTACCTAACTGGACCATCAGGTAGACGTTGATGAATGTACTCACTAACGGCAGAGCAGGGAGAAATGGCACCTGTGAACAGAGAATAGAAGTTGTGAAAGGGTTTTCTAGTTGTCTATTAGAATGTGCTCAGAATGCTCAGGTGCACAACTACTCTCACCATGAAAGATGCCTTGGCAGTATTTTGTGGGTGCCTCCAGATGAGGAAAGTGTTTAGCAGCACAATGAAGGCGAGGACGCAGACAACCACCAGACTCCATGCTTCCAAACGGGACAGAGCATCTAAGGCTTGCGTCAGGAAGACACACAGTGCAATCAAACATGCAACTGCAGAAAAAGAAAAGATGAAAAAGAGACATCAGTTCGTGGACCAGAGAGATAAAGGAATTTTCCAAAGCAAAGAAATTGGTGGTCAAGAAAAGGTACTTGAAAAAAAAAAAGCCACAGGCGCTTCAGTAATGTTTGCCTTGCTTACCAGAGATTATAGTCAAGATTGTGACTCTTCTTGAGGTGGATGCATTGGGAGTTGAGGGAGGCTTCAGGAGGCCAAACTTGGTGTTTGATTCTATAATCTGTAGTTTTGTGTCTTCAGATGGACCCTCTTGGTACCTTGATTGGGGAAAAAATAAAAAATTGTATCATAAATAGTTTTCTCAGTAGGTAATGCACTGTGGGAGAAGAAACGGTTGGAATAAATATACCTCAGTATTAAGATGCATATGGCCACGAGTGTGTAAGCAAACAAAGTGCAGATGGACATCATTTCCACCAAGGCTTCCAGGTCAAACAGCAGAGCCATGATGGCTAAAGATGACAAAGAGGCATACAGTGTTACTTAAGTCCGTAAACCTCACCACATGTACATAGAAGCTGATGAACAGCTAGAACATCTGTACCTGCCACAGTTCCAGACGATATGGTAGCTATGGCAGGACTGCCCTTGGCGGTGACTTTGGTCAGGGGTTTGAAAAGCAGGCCGTCTCTTGCCATGGCGAATAGTACCCGGGGCATTGGGAACATCGAACCCAGCAGGCTGGAGAGCCAAACGTAAACAGTGTCGGTCAACAAACATTTAAATACTTTTAGTAACAGGCCAGCATGGCTTTGCTCCAAAAAAAAACAGGTTATTCATTATAACATCTCATATGCTGTATTCATACTCCAAAATCTATTTGCTGGCAAGTGTCTGTCATGATATGTTGATTTAGGCCCTTTCCTAATTAATTAAAGTCATACTAATTGACATTGCATTTAAAGAAAAGCTTGTTGGACCTAGATGCTAAACTGAGCTTTGTGATGATTCCTTTGCATTGTTTCTAGATGTCATTTGAAGCCCTTCCTCTTTCACAGATGGCAGTTCTATAGAAAATATGTCAGCTGAGGTTGTTCCCCAGGAAGAGCTGGAAAGTGTTGTGGAGAAGGACGCCTGGAATAAGCCTGTTGCCCCTGTGACGCATTTCCGGATAAGCGTAAGATGATGGATGGCTGGAGGATTTTCTGATTAATGTTGCTGTAGAGCACACTTTTATTTCAATACAGGTCATTACAGTAGAGTGCTATGGCTCTGTGAGGTTGTACTTAGACACCGTAGTGCGTTGAACATGCTCACAATGAAATCATGCCCATGACAACCATGCTCACCGTCTTGGTTTAGTGTTAAAAGTTCTTTAGAATCGTTGTATATGTACAGGTAAGTACATGAAATTTGACCCCTGCATTTATCCCATCCTACGCATTTAGGACAAATGGTTTGCTGTAAAGCTCCCTGGGTAGAAACCTGGACAGTGGGAGCCGGGAAACAAATCACCAAACTCCATGGTTAAAGGAAAGTTGCTACAATTCATCTTGAGAGGAACATGAATGTCTGTATCACATTTCATGGCAATCTATCCAAGGAAAAGTCAGGGGATCACCAAAGTCACTGTGATTCTCTGGGGAACATGATTGTAAGTTGTATGGCAATTTATGCAATAAATAGTTTTCTCCAATGACAGTCACATCACATGACCCCGCCTGTACTACCAGTGGTTTCCTACCTGGTGGTTAGAGCACACAGCGATCCCACAGCCACAACGTATTTGGCAGGACCCCAGCCGATGTACTCAAAAGCCACTGGCAGGGGGCTTTTTTCACTGAGCAGGTAGTAGGGCATCATGAGGGTGAGAGCAGCAGACACAGCAAAGTAGGCCACGAAACAGATGAGTAGCGAGGCCACAATGCCCACAGGGATGGACTTCTGGGGGTTCTTAACTTCTTCACCTATAAAGAAAAGCAAAGAAGTTATCAAGCAACCGGAATTGCTGATAACAACTGAACCATCTCCGAGATAGGTTAGCAAACTCCTTCCACTGATAAAGGCCACAAGACACAGATAAAAAAAAGCTCTGGAATGTTTTCAGTACCACTTTTCTTTTGTCAAATCAGGAATCATACCATATAGAAATCCTTCAAAGTTTCCGCAATAACACACCAAACATACTGAAATCTGTTGCTACACTTCAAAGTCTGGCACACATTTCTGCTTTGTCATCGTACATGCAGTATTATGTGTGTTTGATCTTGTTTATTTAGCAAAGGATCTCATCTACTGCTAAAAAAATTAACCACATATAATCACACTGATGAAGGGAGACGTTGTCATCTTACCTGTTGTAGCGATGCAGTCAAATCCAATAAAAGCGTAGAAACATGTTGCAGCGCCGGCCAGCGTTCCACTAATGCCATAGGGTAAAAATCCACCCACTCCATACAAACTTGTCAGATTGGCAGTAGAGCTCAAATTTCTGCAGTGGACAGGGAACATTATTTCGTGTTTATTTAAAGTGAGGGAGCAATATACTACGGAATTTATGTAAGAAATGATCCCGCACACACACGAACACAGAAATGCTTCCATTGCTCTTTGACATTACTTGAATTCTGCTGTGGCGTTTATAAGAGCCTCCTCACTGATTTGCCAGTTGGAGATGTCCCCTTTGATAAATCCAGAGATGGCCACAAACACCAGCACCAGGATGTTGATCACTGTGAAGATCTTGTTGATTGTTGTTGATTCTTTCACTCCAAATGCCAGCACACCTTCGTCGGAAACATGGTGAGTGTTATTTGTTTTATAGCCTATATATTACTGCTGCCACCATAACAACACCGGTTTCATGATTGTACCTGACAGTAGCATGATGAGAACAGCAGCAAAGACATCTGGGTAAGGTGCAAGGCCAGTAAGGCTCATGGCCGCATTTGCTTCAAAGTATTTCGATATGACGCCCCCTATGAGTTCATCAAATGTCCCACTCCATGCCAGCGCGACACTAGATGTCCCTGAGAAAAAGATGCAATAACCATTTAACTGAAGTCATAAACAGAAAAATACTCATGGTGATAGCTCCTTCTTCCTTCGTCTTTCACACTTTATGGCTCTGTTATTTCAAACCACAAGGGTTAATGACATGCAAGCAATGACTTTAACTAGTTTTTGTAAAAAAAAAAAAAAAAGCAGATTCCTAATGGCTCTTTTAACAGCGAAAGTTTTCATGTTAAGAGTCATTAAGAATCTGCTTGTAGAGCAAGTGAAAGGTCAAAGTGTTCACAAGTCTCATGTTGATTGTTGATCATTTATAGGTTTCAGTGTTCTCAGTGAGCCAAACATGTTACATGAGAGGAAAATGTGTTTTTCAGAGGATGGAAATCAAAAGAATTGAGCCAGAAATAAATATTACGACAGAGATTATATTGAAAATATATATTTTTTTCCTATACATTTTTAGCTGGAGGCAACTTTTTAAAGGGGACAAAACCTACCTCGCTGAATAATAGACACGGTAATCTATTGTAATTGACACATTGTATGAAACAAATCCTGTGTAGCACACTTGCCTATGATGTAGCAGAGTAACAGAGTCCACCCAGTGATAAAAGCCAGCAGCTCTCCGACAGTCACATAGCTGTAAAGGTATGCTGAGCCTGTTTTGGGAACCCGCGCCCCAAACTCTGCATAGCACAGCCCGGCGAAGATGGAGGCCATGGCGGCGATGAAGAAGGAGATGATGATGCTGGGTCCAGCAGTGTCTCTGGCCACCTCTCCAGACAGGACGTAGACCCCGGCCCCCAGGGTGCTGCCCACACCTAGGGCCACCAGGTCCAGGGTGGACAGGCATCGGTTAAACGTGGACTCTTCCCCCTCTGGCTCAAGGGGCTTCCTTTGAGAAATGCTCACCAGAAGGGACTTCGCCCAGCCGCACGACATGCTCCTATGCGTTTGGATCAGGGATGGGAAAAGAAGAGACAGGTGGGAGTGTAGTTTGATGTTGTGGAGAAAGAGGGAGTCAATGGAAGAAAAAGTGAGGGGAGAGGAGAGGAGTGGAGTGGGGAAGAAAGGGCAGAACAGTGAACCTGTCAGTGAATAATTGTCAGGTCAGCTCCACTGTAGAACATCTACTGTCACAGCCTGGCTAACTGTGAACTATATTATCTGCCAGTAATTGATATGGCATGACATTCACATTGAGAAGATATAGCATAACTTTAAAGTGCAAGATTAGATGGTCAGACGTCTCTTGATAAGGTTATCATGAACATACAAGCTCCCAATCTCCCTCTTCCTATAGCTATAGCTATAGCTATATAGCTGCTCGACTGATAAGTTAACTTGCTAAACACTGGCTATGCACTAGCCTAGACAGCATGCTAGCGTCATTAGCATGTTAGCATCGATCGCTAGCTTGATATTATAACCATCATCACCATGTACAATAGGCTATGTAGAGACAGGAGGGACAGACGGTTCCGGACCGGGCGTGTCACCTGGTGGGGGGGAGAGCGGCAGCAGAAGGAAGTGACGCCACACAAACAGCTGTTCACCGCTCGCTGCCGGTTCTTGTGTTAAAAATGTCCGTTTATGTAATAAAAAAAATAAAAAAAAATTTCAAGTGTGGGCCATATTCCATTATATTTTTAGAATTTGCTGCGGGCCAATTAAAAATGGACCACGGGCCGCAATTGGCCCGCGGGCTGTAGTTTGGACACCCCTGTATTAAGGCATCAAGGAAGATCAATAAACCATGGAGACTTGGACAAATTCCATTTGGCTAAAGCTTGATCATGATTAGATGATGTTAAACATTAAATGTTAAATGTTAAACAATTGCTCTACTAATATTTCACTGGATTTACATTAAGGACAGAAGAAGACTGAATTCACTCAGTGTATATCACCTGTATATTCCTTTGCCTCACAGGGACACTTAGGAGAGACAATTAATAGGATCCGTCATTCCCGTAAATCACATTATTTTTTTATACATGCCCTACTTTATCACCCCCCCTGATATGATAGTGCTGATGCCTGGAGTTTCCATCACCGCCCACAGCTCAAAAGCAACGCCCTGCTTTGTGAACTGCACTTTACTCAACCTTCAATTACTTACACAATTACTTCCTTGAGCATTCCTGACAATGCAGAAGATCCATTTATAATTTCTTTTCCCTGCGGGGCAATAAAAATGAATTATTGTTTAATTCGCAAAGTGTGTTTTCACATCACGGGAGCAGTAGCATGTCAGAGAGGATCCCTCCTCTCGCACTGATGCAGCGTTTACATTACCTGTGTCGACATGCTTGTTTTCTTTTTATGAAAAGTAATTTTTACTTTTCTTTTCCTGTTTTAAATGACTACACCTCCTGCACAGTTTGTAATTTGTTTGTTTTTATTGTTTTTTTAACTTCTGAGCCAGAAGTAATTTGGCTTTTTATCCCACATTTACAATACCTGACACGGCAGGGAGAAAAGAAATGAAGAGAAGGAAATTAACAAAACCTCTAAGGAAATTACACTTTAATTCATATTTTAAAAAAATGTGACTCTTGCTGTGTGTAACTCATGCTTATAAGCGAGAGTGGGGGCTTTGATAGTCTTTTCATGATTATGCCTTCAAGATAATCCAAGACTTTACACTGTACACATTCGTTTATGACTTTGGATTTTGTCCTTCACAAACCCAATAAAACAGAAAGGTCTGAATGTGGCAGCAGTAGAAACTGAGAAACACTCTGACAACATCCTCAGTGTCTGACACCCATCAATAAAACGTGGTTATTTATAAGAAACAAGGATACACTTTATTTTTATAGCATCTTTCCAAACTGTGTTTACAAGGTGCTTGTACTTTAGAGATATGCAGAGTTCAGTACGTCATACCACTATGTTCTCAAAGTGTGTTTACATGCATGTGTACATGCAACAAGTCTGTGACCTTATCACTGCGGCTACGTTGCACACTTGCTCTGTGAAAGGTAGCTTTCGCCATGTCATCTCCCATCATGGGATTTCAGCTCACCTAATCCCTCCTGGCATCTAACGCAGCAGGTAGGAGGCGAGTGGGAAAGCAGCGGTGTGGATGGTCAAAGTACCTTTGACCAAACTTAAAGCTTCCTGTTACAGAGAAATATTACAGTCCAGCATTCAGTCAGAAGTTAAAGCAGAGGTCAGGGTATTTAAATCTGACCGGCTTCTGGTAATTTCATTCAGATACACAAGTTGTTTACCTTGTCTTCAGTCCCACGAGGAATGACTGGTGACTGTGTGGTGAAAACAGCAAAATGAAGCAGAAATATCCGCGCTGTTGACTTGGATGAAGGAAACGTGATTTTGACTGTGATACACACAGAAAAATAAAGGTTCCATCTGGAACCGAAAATGGTTCTTCGGAGTGATGCCATAGAACAGGAGTCGCCAATAGGCGGACCGCGGTCCGGATCCGGATCCAGACGCTGTCCTATCCGGACAACCATTTTCAAATGGTTCTTTAGGTAAAAATGGTTCTTCCCAGGAATAAATGGTTCTTTAAGAGAACCGATTTTTGGAAAACGTGATTTTTTTTACATTTTAACAGCATAACAATGGAATCAGGGTTCCCACTCTTTTTTAGAGATCATATTCCAGGATCTTTTCCGTGATGATCTCTAAAATCATCTTTTACATGCACAGAAATGATGGCAAATAGATTTTTGGATAAAACAAACACCTGTAGATGTACTGCACTTCACTTTATTGTCAGAAATCAACTCTATACAATGTAATCCATGTGCTACATGCAGTGTCCTATCTAAGAAATGTTCGGGGCATTTGCCACTCTCTGCACAGCTACCCGTGTGTCCAGCTTTAGGATAAATGCCTCCAAAAATGAAATTTTTTCAGATGATACACAACACCCATGGCCAATGAACCGTCTGCGTCTTCATTGTCCACCATCATTTTTTGTCCATCCACTGCTAGAAAAACATCTGTGCCGTCACTCAGGGGCTTGCCATCGCTGCTGCTCAGGACAATTGTGGATGTTGGGCTTAGTGGTTCCTGAAACAAAACATTTGAAACTTAAAGCTGTATTCTGTAATGTTTAAAGATCAAAGCTTTCTGATAATGCTTAGTTGCACATAAAATGCTAGTTTGTTGAGATTAGATGTCATATTTTTGAAATTGCACTTAATCTCAATTTTATGAAAATATATTTCCCTTTTTTAAATAAACAAATTCAAGTTGCCCCCCACAAACACAAATGACTAACCTTATCTATTGCAAACAGCTGTGATGCATTTTCTTTGAAGACCGATGGTAGGAGGAGTATGGCTGCATTCACCAACAGGCCTGCAAATGACAAATAATTTTTTAATAAAAGTCACAATTCTGATTCTGCAAAGTTTTGAGACCGTCCAATTTCCTCAGGAGTGTTGATTTTGATAAAAGTATCTAGGTAAACGTCAAGTCAACTTTTTAGAGCACTTCTACACAAAACACAGTAAATGGGATATTCTAAAAGGCTTAAAGGGAAAATGGCTCAATGAGGCAAGAAAAAGTATTTAACGTTGATTAATAGTTTTTAAGCTATTTATTGGTTTGAAATTATTTGTAAACTGGCTACTTGTAAAAACATCTTGTTGTACATGTCGTTTCTCAACTCCAGTCTCACATCTTAAGTTGCTCATCAGACTGTAAACAAACAGCGCACTGAAAAGGAAGTCTGGGCCTGGATATCTGCTGGCTACACTGGAACCCCAGAAATATAGCTCCTTTCCCTCAGGGGCATATGCATCGTCAAACCAATAGCTAATGGGTTCCCAAATTGCCCTCTGTCTTAAGTTCTGGTTCAGCGCCTGTCCATTTCAGGGTCTGAGGTCCACCCACCACAGTCTCACAAAATCCTGCAGGAAACACTGCACCACGTGTTATATATTAGATAAAACACTCACCAAGATTGGAATAGAGAAGCAGGGGAATTCTTTTAAGACCTCTGCAGTAGAGTGTTGTTGAATATAGTGTCTTCTGTACTCTCTGGAGGCATTGGCAAATGATGTCCAAGTTGGGCCTCATCTTTTGGCACTCCTGCTTCATTGTTGCAATACGGTGGCTCGTACTTCTTTCGTCCTCCCCAGCATCCATTGCATCTGTTTGCTAAGTAATAAACAATGACACAATTAGGACTGAGCTGGAGCATGAAGCATACAATTTGGTTTAGCATTACTCTTTTAGTCAATGAGAGAATACTACTTACATATCCAGATCCATAACTTCCCTTCAGAAAAGGGAAGTTGAGCAGGACAGACTTAAAGAGCTGCACATACTGAATATGAGACAGATACCTGTAAGTTTTCAAAAGGAACAAAACACAAGGCGTTATACAAGATTAACATTCCAGATCAGCGCAATAAACAGATACCTAACTGAAATGATCAGAAAGTGCAGTTAAAGGTCTGCAAATGTGTAGTTTGTCATCATGATGCATAGTTTTCACTATGGCATACAGACCTAAAATGTGATTAATAAGGAAACTTGTTTTACAGGCAGATAACATGTCATTACTGTACATTACGGCTGTCAAAATTGGCCCAAAATTATGTTTGAATATTCATTCTTGAAAAACACATAAGTTCAAACTATTCAAATATCTTTTATTGTTCATTATGTCCATGACACTAAATGGCCGCGAGTGGTACTGCGCTGTGCACAGTTTTTGAACTTTTGTCGGACACAGTTTCTATTTC
Organism: Leptoclinus maculatus; assembly: GCA_032191485.1. Lineage (NCBI taxonomy): Eukaryota > Metazoa > Chordata > Actinopteri > Perciformes > Stichaeidae > Leptoclinus > Leptoclinus maculatus. Next base: position 17,311,534 of record JAVDOI010000011.1, on the reverse strand, counting down.
TATTACTGTCACATTCTTTGAAAATGCCAGATAGCAAGTACTACTTAGCCTTTTTTTTGTGGTTACGTCTCCAGTCTGATCTGGAGCTCACAGATTATAGGTACATGGTTTGCTTACATGATGTAACGGAATCACACGTGTTGCTGTCTGTCGCCATCTTCTATTATGGAACACAAACTTACATTGTGTCTTGGCTCAAATGGTCAAACAGAGCTGCATCCTTGTTGGTCAGTGCCGTGAAGACTTTTGGAGGAAACCGGACTTGGCAGTTGATCATTGGTTGGGCTGCTAGGGCTCTCTGACTCACAGGGGCTTCGCTTTCACGGCTAATGGGGAGGAAAATCAGATTTTAATTTAAGCCAACATGTAAAAAAACTACCAAAGACAAGTAAATCCTTAGAATTTTAACTGAAATTACAAGGCTTAACTGTATAACGTAACTCACACTTTCAGCTGCGCTAAAGCAGACAGGAACTTCACTTGGTCTTTCATTTTTGGAATGATTCGCTCACATTCTTTCAGACATCTGGAGAAGTGTAGGCCCATCTACTTCATTATCTATGGCAGAGAAACATTATTGGACCAAAATCATGTTAGGAGTCAGTATGTGTTGCCATCGCTCATGTCCATTTTTCGGATTTAACATTCTTGCCTTGCTTAATGCTGAACATCCTTGAATGGCCGATGTATCACTGTTATGAGGTCTTTACCATCACGATACATATGTCCACATTATTCATTAGTGACTGTATGACTATAGTGTTTAACCTATTACTGTATTGCACAAGACAAAAACACAGACACACTGGCAGTCCTCTGCATACTCTCAATGCAGAGATAGTTGCCACAGACATTAGCAGCACATGTGTTCATTTGAACTTTGTATTGACAGATACTGTGTGATAAAAGTATACAACTGTAGCACCCCGTTGCCACAGAGACCCGGTTCAAAACACTGTAAGGGCACGTACACACAAGAGGCAGTGTTAAGAAAATATAACTCTTTTATTGGTACAAATCTTATCATTCCGTGGTGTAACCAGTGACAGCTGGTTTAGCGGGCAGGAGGAACAAAAGAAAAGAAACAAAAGACCAAGGCAGCGTCCCACTAACTAAATAGCAAACAAAAACATAATTAATCACAAATAACTGCCAATAAACAGGAAACAAACCCAAAAGAAACTACCTCAACCCACCGACTGTTCAGCAACCCCACCCCCACTTGGATTCCCCCCCAGCTACCATTGGGTGCACTGCTCAGGAAGCTCGAGAAAACATAAATACAACATGAACATATTTCTTAAATGGTACCCAATTTACCCAGTAAACAAAATACATAATGAAAAACCATATATACCTGAACCAGCCATCCCCCAAACACACGCTGTCCCCTCCGTACAGGATGCCTCCCAGACACTGCGCTACCGACGCAACTTAGCATGCGGCCTCACGCTACGTCTCCGCTTGTTGCGGGAGAGAGAGTAGATGGACTCGGCACCCCTGCTCGTGGCGGCGGAGACAGAACCGATTCCGCACACCCACTCGTGACGGCGGGGAGAAAGACAAAGGACGCAATTTGCCAGCAGGTGCATCCTTTCACCTAATCAGAGCCCGTGCACCCCATTACCGGTCCGGCGGACCCAATAGTTTCACCCCGTCAGTTCCACTTGGTTACATTCACCCCCCCTTAATCACTCAGTGTCCCACTGATGGCATATGTCCCATCCAGATCCCACATCAACCTTCCCCAATCCTTCAGCTAACCCTCTTCAAGAGCTACTCCCTTCTCCCTTAGATGGCTTACCGCAGACCTTGGCAGCCGGTGTGGGTTAGAATGAACCCCCGCAGTAGCACGCTTGGACCTCCGAAGTGGAGGTGATGGCAAAGGCACAGGTGATGGCAGTGTCTGTGGTGAATGCAGGACATGTTGACTCTCACCTGCACTTACTCCCTCCTCACCCACAGAGGGGGTAGCCCCCGTTGGACGGGGGGGAGACAGCCCTTCCAAGCCAACTTCCCTCTCTCTTTCCCCTTCCCCCTCCACAATGCTGTCTTGCGCCCCCGGTCTATCGGCCTCGATGACCGCAAGCAGAGAGTCGTCCGAATCGGACTCTACATCGGGAAGTGAGGACTTAGCCACTCCCTGGACCCCCGGTTCCTGCTCATCCATCTGTATGCTTGGACCACAAATCCGCAACTCATTTCTATGCAGATTGCGTTGGGGTTTCGAGAAATCAATCGGGACAACAGAATACACAGGCAGGTCACCACCCAGCTGAGCGATGACTCTGTGAGGGGTGGGAAGCCACACATCCTGAATCTTATGCCGACCCGGAAACTGACGATTCCTTACATACACTAATTGGCCTGGCTGCAAAGGATGGTCACCTACAGGCTCGCCTGCATACCTTTTGCGGGCTTCCGCTGCCTGCTCCATGTTCTTTCTAGCCCGAGCGTAGGCACAGCCCAACCTCCTCTGATGTTCCTCAACCCACTCATGCACATTACCGTCAAAATCCTCCCTATCCTGTCCCAGCCAGACATCCAGCGGAACCACTGGAGCCCTCCTGAACATGAGAAAATACGGCGAGTAGCCAGTACTTTGATGTTCAGTGGTGTTATAAGCATACACCAGCTCCGGAAGGTACTCAACCCACCTCCTTTTCTGCTCCGGGCGCAGGGTACGCAACAGATCATGCAGCGTCCTATTGAAACGCTCACACTGTCCGTTCCCCTGGGCATGATATGGGGTTGTTTGACTTTTTTTCATCCCATACAACCCACAGAGACACTGGACAACCCCAGCCTCAAAGCATTTCCCCTGGTCAGAGTGCAACCTTGACGGGACCCCATAGGGCTCTATCCAATATTTTACCAGGGTCTTTGCGACCGTTACTGCACGCTGGTCTCTGGTTGGCACCGCAACCGTAAACTTAGAGAACACATCGGTAAAAACCAAGACATTCTCCCGTCCGTCTGACGACGGTTCAAGCACGGTGAAGTCCATTGCAACTACTTCAAGCGGCCTAAAAGCCAACAAACTCCCCAACGCTGCAACCACCCTTGGCTGTGGTGCTTTAGAAACAATACAACGTTCACAAGTCTTACAAAACGCCTCAACGTCTGCAAACATTCCCGGCCAATAGCACCGACTTCGAACCAACTTCAATGTTCTTTCCACCCCTTGGTGCCCATGGTCAGTGTGCATGCGAGCAAGCACCTCTCGGTGTAATACCGCGGCCAACAAAAGCTGCTTAATCTGTCCTTCCTTCTGATCACACAGCGTCCGGTACAGCACACCCTCCAACTCCACAATCCTTCCCCACTGTCTCAAAAGTCCAATTGTTCGGTCACATTCCTGCAACCTCTCGTCCCTACAAGGCTTCACACCCCTAACCCAGTATTTTCGAAAGGAAGATATTATGGAATCTACCTGCTGCAGACTAGCCAAGGCAGACATGTCAAATAAGGGAAAGCTAGACATAGAAGCTTGCTGGGGGCTGGCACTGGTCTCCTGACACAGAGCCGTTCGATGGGGTTTGGACAGAACACTACGCGTGTCCTGAAAACTTTGTGCCACTCTTCCCCCCTCTGTCCCCTTCTGCTCCACATACTGCCTAGAAAGAGCATCCGCCCCCGCATTCTGGCTACCTGGCCGATACACCAACTGAAAGTCAAACTGAGCCAGTTCAGACACCCATCGCTGTTCTACAGCTCCAAGCTTTGCGGTGTTCAAATGGCTTAGCGGATTGTTATCAGTAAACACTGTGAACTTGTTCCCAATCAGATAATCCTTAAATGTATCCGTAACAGCCCACTTTAACCCCAACATCTCCAGTTTCATGGCGCTATAGTTCTCCATATTCCGCTCCGATGGCCGGAGGCCACGACTTGCGTATGCAACCGGCCGTCGCTGTCCCTCCCCCTCTTGCGACAACACAGCCCCCAACCCTTGGTGGCTAGCGTCAATCTCCAGGAAGAATGGCTTGCTAAAATCTGCATACCCCAAAACGGGAGCGGAAATTAACCTTTGTTTTAATGTTTCAAAAGCATCTTCACAGGTTGCATCCCACAACCGGCCAAATACGGGGAGCGAAGAAGCTTTCCTCCCCCCTTTAGCTGACAGCAGTGTGGACAGAGCGTGGAGAGGGACTGCCAATTTAGCAAAGTTTCTCACAAACCTTCTGTAGAAACTAGCGAAACCCAGGAACGACTTCAACTCTGTGCTGTGAAATATGGTGCTTCCAGCCAAGCTACAGGCACCAATACTATATTAAATGTAGACTAGCTTATTCAGACACTCGGATAATAGATGGCTGTGACATGACAAAAAAGAGCAATAATTTGCCTGTAATAACCAAGCTTCCAACACTTACCTTACACTGACCACTGTTAGTTCCGGGCGACTGGTTTGAAAAGATGTTGGTCAGTCAGAGAGATGGACGAGTGTCACTTGGAAGTAGGCGGGGCGGACAGATATCTCATGATCGTGATTGGTGGTTTATGTTGTCATTCATGACTTTCCCCCTTAGAATTTTCTGGAACACAGCTATTAATATGGGAAGAGGCTATAGGGCCCGATTCACCGACATGAATATATGTGTATATACATATATATGTATATATTATATATATATATATACGTATCAGCTGGCAGCTAACTACCCCACACCCAGATCATGGCACGGTAGTTTTTTTTTCTAATTTATCCCATCCCCCACGATTCAACAACTCAAACATGAATTAAGAACCCTTTAATATCCCAAAGAACCATTTAATATCCCAAAGAACCATATGAAAAACATGTAGAACCATCCAATAGATAAAATGGTTCTTTAGTAGGGGATGGTTCTTCGTGGAACCACACTGCCTTTTAAAGAACCATTTAAGAACCATTTTTTTTCTGTGTGTATATACAAGACTGCCCTGTGTGACCCTCCCACTCAGTGGAATTACTTACAAAGTAGGCTTTCTCACTCCCGACCAGTTCTGTTCATAATGTGCTCATTATTACATGGAAGGCACGGGGTGAGAATTGTGAACAGCAAATCCCATTCCCATGTTTTAAATCCATGAATTTGTGGTGTGAGAAAAATAGCTTTTTCCAGATATGTCTCTGTTATTGTGAAAAATTCAAGTCACTGGTTAGTTTGGGGACACAGATATATGGTTTTAAATATATATTACACACATTTTGTGACCTCGGGGATGTTACTGAGCCCAATTGTTGTTTGTCTGTAGATCCCATTTGGGCTGGAATTTTGCAGTTTTTCCCAACATTGTCTGAGATACGATCAGGTTCTCATGCAATGCATTTTAAAAGCAGAAGAGGTCAGTATACAACAATTACATTTCATCACTGGTGCCTCCCACCTCCATCTGTGTTGACCTCATATGGTCCCCTCTCACTCTGAACAGTGGCAGAAAGAAAATCAAAATGTAAATAAAATCCAGTTGGAAATCATTTCTGATACAATGGTGCCTCTTATCACGCCACTTTTATTTTTTCCTTATGTAGTCCACAATGCTGACATGCCTCTCTCGCTCTCTCCCCCGCCCCCCACTAACTATGCTGGCAACTCTCTCCCCCTCTTACTGGAATAGACGCCTGACAGGACAGAAATAGAGCAGGCAAGCTCTCACATCAGTCCCGGTGTATCATTGATTTTAACAAGAGGGAAACACTGTTCGACTGGGTAACAGACATAACACCTGCAGCTCCCTTCTGTTAAAATCACATTTGAACTCCCGGTCATGTGACAAAGTAAAACAAATTCTGGAGTGATAAGGGTCTTTATCCAAACTCAACATGAAGGTGCGCGTGCTACTGACGTTTTGCGTGTTCCATTTAAATTGCTTTTCAATGTTTTTAAAGATGTAGGCAACAAAACAAATATATGCGAACAATTGCGCGGCCTCCATGCGTTTATGCTTCAGTTAGGACTGGATGATACCGGCCACATGCATGTCTTCACCGTGGGACATTGCACTGCTAAAACCAGGCTCGCACACACACACGCGCGCACGCGCACGCTTCAAGCTGCGCGGGGGAGCGCCGCAGTCGTTGCGTCAAGGAGGACACGTAACGGGACTGCTTAGCCTGGCCGGAGGAGACAGACAGACCGGGGACACAGCAAAGACAGCAGGAACACTCTCACTGGATACTTCCTGCACACACAAGGTAAAATATGTTTACTATTATTTGTAAACCTTTTCAGTTCGAAGCAAAACTGCTCCTGGAGAAGTTTGCTGATGCTTCATTTTTCAACGCCAATGAACTGCAGTAGACAAGATACCCCAGGAAGACAAATACCTACTTTATTCTGGGAATTATTGCATATAAAAGTGATATCATGTACAACTATAACGTCTTAAAATGTCGGAGAGAAAAGTCTAAAGTTAGAAAAAAAACATATATCCTTTAGTTAATGTAAAGCCCCCGAAGTGTATTCTATGTGGGGCACATAGAAGGGTGTGGTTCTACATGGCCCACTCCCCCCCCAGACCTCCATTCTGACTTTAAACTGTGCCTGCATGCTATTTTGGGATAGCTTCATATTCAGTCTTAAACAAAAAGCACAGCATTTCAAACCACGAAGGAGTTTCCTCTCTTATTCTCTTTAGAAAAGCTGAATGAATATAAGTCTGTATTTACCCTGTCCTCAATGTGATCTGTAGAAAGGTTTTTGTAATTTTGCACCGTGATTCTAAATTGAGAAATGTAGTCACTAGAGTTAGCAGAAATACTTTAGCAGCTGCCTCCATATGCTTTACTGAATGGCTGCATTATATGTTAGAGTATATGGAAAATGTGATGAAATAGTTTTCCTGCCAGTTGGCTTTATGCAAATTCCATCGGCCAGCATGTCATTACATTCTTGAGCTGTAGATGGTTTTAACCAGCACACTGAACAGACAGCCCTCATTAGAATTAGTCAGGATAAAGCAGGGATCATCATCACCATGAATATTAAGTATTTGCAACATGATTTCCCGCACATCAGAGGGAAATGATACCCTCATTAAGACAAGGATGTTTTGCAATGCTGTTCCCAGCCCTACATCAGCATTTCTCTCTCTCTCTCTCTAGGACTGAAACTATTGATTCCAGTGCAGTGTTGACACAGCAGACCAAATATAGAAATGGTAAGTAGACAGGACCTTTCTCCTCTGGCATTATGTAAGTATGATTCGGATTGTATCTGAGCACACTTTGTATCTGTGGAGCATGGATGGTTTTGTGTGCCACTGAATGAGGTGTGGACAGAGTGAGGTCATCTTTCTGCTACCTGCCACCATGTGATTCTTCCCCATCATAAAGGCAGCCGGGTAGGGTGTCATTGTAACCTGCGGCGCCTGCACATCTGATAGACAGCCCTGTCCAATAGCTTTGTCATCCAATTTTCTCGTCAGTGTCCCGTCCTTCTGGTCTTACTTGAGGTGAAACACACACTTGCTCTTAATTATGCTCTGCACAGTTGTGGCCTTGGCAACAGAGGAAACAAGCAGCACCCAGTGAGAAGGAAGGAAGGGGTACAAATGTACCTCCTAACATTAAATCCACATTAGGACTTTTCCACATAAGAACCAGAAATGTGATAAGTTTAGTTGAAGGGCTTGTGTTTGTGGCCCGGTTGCTATGTGGGTAACGCTCTCCAGCTGTCGTGAAGAGTGATGGTCGCCGCGGTGAAGCAGACGATCAGAGCATGTGCAGTGGCCCCTCACCAGGGGGGAGAGCATATTTTGGCCGACTGCCTCGATGCAGCAGTAATCTCCACACGGCAGCAGCTGCAAGTTTGAGCTTTCAATATGTAGGCCAAGCTTTCTGATTTGCCCCAGTGAATGAGCATATAGCCTCACAACTTCACAGGGCCCAAACGATTGAGCAATGAGCATTTTGAGCCGTTGTATGACAGACCCCTGCAAAGGGAGCTACTTTGTGTGCAACCTGACTCCCCTACAAGCCCACTGTCCCCACTCCTACATGCACCGGCGACACACACACACACACACACAGACAGCAGGTTTTCCTCTGCTCTGTCTCGGCTGGGGGTGAAACAGGTGCAAGCAGTAATGACAGAATTGGCTTCACCTCCTGTCCCAGTGTCCCGTCACTGCCACTTTAACACAGTCCACTACTCACACCCTGCAAGGAAGTGTGGGTCAAGCCAGCGCACTGTTCAAAATCGGGACATCGAGTGCTAACCTTTTGACCCTGGAAACAAAGTGAGTTCTGACCTTCTGAACTTCAGTTGGGAAGGTTCACATCCAGCCTCTTTCTGTGCGGTCTGGGTTAGGGTGAGCAGCATAGTACATGTTAAAGGAGAAACCAAGGAACACAGACAGTATGTGATAGAACATGACCTTGCTAGTTTCTCTGTGAGCCTGTACTCAGGCACAGCGATGGTTTGAGCTAAATGCTAATGTCAGCATGCTAACATGTTCACACTGGCAATGCTAACATGCTGATGTTTAGCAGGAATCATTCACAATCTTAATTTGCTAATTAGAACGATACACAAAGTATTGGTCAATTAAACATTTGACCTGATGATAGCAGCACTATAGATTAAAAGTCAGGGGATCAACACAGTCTGTAGGCTTTATTCTCTGGGGACTATGAATGTTAGTACCATTTCATGGCAGTCCATTGGACAGGTATGGAAATATTGCCGTTCAAAAAAATGCTGATGATATATACATGACAACTTCTTTATGTTTATCTTTAGTACAAAAAAGTTGCATTTCTCCGTATCGTGTCAGAGTTCCACATACCTAGATGGCACAACATGACAATTTAAAATTGAGTTGAACTCTTCTTCTCCTAGGTGTTCAGAGGCATAATAACAGATGCTCCGGACTTTGATCCCACCGCTGATGCTGAGGCCCTTTACAATGCGATGAAAGGCATCGGTGAGTTCCTCACTCCTCCGGGATTTTTGACCGCGGAGGGGGAAAAGGTCATCTTTCATCTTCTCGACTCGTGATCTCACAAAGAATTTCACACAGCGATCATGGCAGTCAGATCAGTTTTCTGTGTGTGAGATGGAGTTTGTTGAAGATGTTGCTTTGTGTTCCTCAGGTAGTGATAAAGAGGCCATATTGGACCTGATCACCTCAAAGAGCAATGCACAGAGGCAGGAAGTCATTACAGCGTACAAATGCAACTTTGGAAAGGTACAAGAATACATATTATCATCTCATCTCTGATAAGTTTGCTAGAATAGGAACACATTTTTCCACACATTCAGACGGTGGTTCGGACTCCATAATGTTTTGTCGTTACAATAGGACCTGATTGAGGATCTGAAGTATGAGTTGACGGGCAAATTTGAGCGTCTCATTGTCAGTCTGATGAGAACCTCAGCCTACCATGACGCCAAAGAAATCCATGATGCAGTCAAAGTAAGACATTTACCTCACAGTGAGATCCTTTATAATACTCCAGTTACATTGAATGAAGCTTCATATTTAACTTAATGCTCTTTTTCAAGGGAGTTGGAACAAACGAGAGATGCCTCATTGAAATCATGGCGTCCAGAAACAACAGACAGATGAATGAGATGGTCGCAGCATACAAGGACGGTAAGGCATGTTGAATAAGATGTCATAAGATGCCATTTCAACGTTTTGTTTGTTTAGCATCTCTCAACATTTGACGTTGATGTCTGTGTCTCCAGCCTATGGCAGAGAATTAGAGGAGGACATCATCGTGGACACGTCAGGACACTTTAAGAAGATGCTGATTGTTTTACTTCAGGTCAGTTCACTGAGGAGTGGATGTAATCACCAGAGAAGTGTCCAGTCAACCTGTCAACCTGTCTTAGCCACGGTACCTTTAACCGCTGACTGGTTGTTTTGGTTTGATGGTTCCAGGGGACCAGAGATGAGTCAGGAGTGGTGGACGCAGACCTGGTGCAGCAGGATGCACAAGTGAGAAACACTTTGTGACTAGTAGAGAAATGCTGCATGCTTTATATGGCCTTCATTCAAAGAGTAACTCAATTTTTTTATGTTGTGTGTATAATTTTCTTTACTTGAGTATTACTTAAAAAAAAACATTTTAAAGTAACATATAGGCAACAATTTGAATTGCTTCATTGTAATATATTGTCACTTTGCACTAAAAGAGTGTGCCTATTATTCAAGGCATTGATGAAGCATATATCAACAATACTAAGAGTCTACTGTCTTTTTCTGTGGGTGTCAATGTCATTTGTCGAAGAACTTACAGGCATGCTCTGTAAGGCTGCACCTAACACAGCAGACTTCATAGTAGGGTCTATGAATGTCTGCACATTTTTTTCATAATAATCTATCCAACAGCGGACATTTGGTTCAAGTTTTGGGCCAACCAACTGACACTGCTATCCCTAAAGCAAAACCGCTAAAATAAATATTTTTTATTTATTTCTTTCAACATAACCCACATGTGATATTAATTTGCAATGTACGATACGGTCTCTTATTACGGTGGATAAACTCTGCATGCAATGATAGACTTTGGATGTCTGAAACATTTCTTTTTTTTTTTGGTTTCATATGGTATCATCTCATCCTGTGTGTCCTTACCTCTGCGTAGGATCTATATGCAGCCGGAGAAGAGCAGTGGGGGACCGACGAGGCCAAATTCATCATGATCCTGGGAAACCGCAGTGTGACCCACCTCTGCATGGGTGAGCACGGCTCTCAGGATAATTAACACGGCAGTGAGACATCCAGACATTCCCACTGTGACCTCGAGTCTCAGCAGTTAATGGCACCTTAAAAGTTGTTGTCATAGTTAACACTCCTCTACCACTGTGCCTTCTCTGTCTAATGCCAAGAAAACTGTCTCTGCTCTTCAGAACTTTCTTTTTAAACAAGTTGAAATCTCTGTGTCGCAGAGATGAAATCGTTAAATATGAAGAAAAAATGTGGCAGAAGTGGGTTCCAATTGTAACATTAGTTCAAAGCAAAGAGGCCTTGTGTTACAGCACTCTACAGCCATATTGGTGCTGTGAGGTTCTACAATGTCACAGTGGTGCTTTGAGGTAACATCCTCATGCTAACATGCTCACAGTAATAATGCTAACATGATGATGTTTTGAAGGTGATATTTACCAGGTTAGTGTGGCTCAACATCATGAAAATACCTCAATTAGCACAAGATAGTTTACATTTCACTATGTTGTCTTCTGTTTGTTCAGTATTCGATGCATACGAGACGATTGCCGAGATGTCCATAGAACACAGCATTAAGCATGAGTTGTCTGGGGACTTTGAGAGGCTGATGCTGGCTGTTGGTAAGAAACAAACTGAGCGTAGCGCTTTAAAGCAACATGGGGGGGGGTGTCAAGCTGCCACTTTAACACAAGGCTCTCTTCTTGGTTTTTCTCACAGTCCAGGGCATAAGGAGTGTTCCCATGTTCTTTGCCAAGCGCCTTTACAAGTCAATGAAGGTAAACATACGAGACAACACGTTCATTGCAGTCTACCATTTTGATATGAATTTTAAATTGATCAGGACTACTAATAGATGCCACTTGTCCTCTCCGTCATTCCCAGGGTCTCGGTACAGCCGACAACACCCTGATCAGGATCATGATTTCTCGCTCCGAAATAGACATGTTGGACATCCGAGAGTGTTTCCGCCTATTATATGAGAAGTCACTTTATAACATGATTAAGGTTGGTAAATTCCTCTGATTTTTGAAATATCCTTTGAATTAAATAGCATCAGAAGATGGTACACCCATAACCTGATTCTTTGTATGTTCAAACCTGCCAGGATGACACATCAGGGGATTACAAGAGGACACTGCTTAATCTGTGTGGAGGAGATGATGAGTAAGTAACAGTGTGGCTGGAAGCGACCAGAGGGGGGTGGTAGAGCACCACTTTTCAGGAGTTACTGTTTTCTGAGGGGAGTTTAACCACGGCCTATTGAGTTATGGGAGAAGAATGATCAAAGCAACAGTGAAGAGAACTACTTGGTGAAGTTGATATCCAATGATTGTCTGAAAGAAAAGCAGCAGTGTATCTAATAACAGATCCCTGTCTTCAGTGCAGTACTCACTCTGTACCATCTGAAGTTTTTGGCTTTGCTGACCGTGCTGTCTTGTGTCAAACTGATCATTACAGCTTAGCTGGAGAGTTCTTCCCGGAAGCTGCTCAGATAGCCTACAAGATGTGGGAAACAAGTGCCATGACCAAAGTCCAGGTTTGGGCCCCATCTGCTACCCCATTAGATGTGTCATTGCATGTTTGGCTTGGCAGTGGCATGCATCCTAATTACCTGCTGGCCCTGCAATGACCCTGCCGATGACGCTGCCATGTCTACACAGCGAGGGCTTTGTGTAACTGCGGATAGGATCAGAATGCTGTGCACGCCAAAACAAATCGTTTTTTGTTATAATGCCCTCTCAAAACCACCGTTTGCCTCGCTTTGTCCTTGGAGTGAATGTCAAAAAAGATTTTGAGCATTTTGGTCAACAAAAGCTTGTCTCACTAACGCTCTATAAAACTCAGTTGTTCTTCAGCCTACCCACCTTTCCCATTGTCGGTGGTGTCATGGCTTCTAACCTCAAGAGGGCACACTCCCCCTCAACAAACTCTTTTCTGTTGCATAGTTCTGCATGTTCACTGCTTTAATAATAATTAATTACACATCTGGTGCATTTCATTGTATTTCATTTATTATATATTTATCAAGTGAAACTGTCTCACTTTGCCAGTCCACATTATGTGTGTATGTAATTATTGAATCTCCTCTTCTAATCGTGTCATCCCACTACCTTAGCTCAGGTCAACAGTGCGCCCTGCACCCAGTTTTGACCCTGCTGCTGATGCACAAGCGCTGCGGAAGGCTATGAAGGGATTCGGTATGCAACCCGTAAAAAAGCACATTTACACTGCTACAATTTTACAAAACAAGTTTTTACAAATGTAACTGCCTGTTGCTGCCTACAGGAACAGACGAAGATGCAATCATTGACATTGTTGCACAGAGAAGCAATGCTCAGAGGCAAGAGATCAGACAGGCCTTCAAATCCCAACTGGGACGGGTGAGTGAAATCAATTATTGCAAACCTAAACCTCAACCAAAACAAATTATGTCTCACCTCTTCGCGTTTTGATGCACATGTGCATCTACCGCTGGATGTGTTAAACTCCACATGTCAGACTCAACATCTAGCATTCGCTTCAAGCTGTTTGCAGTAACTCAGTGTGTTTGATCATCTTGTCCTCAGGATCTGCTGAAGGACCTGAAGTCTGAGCTGTCAAAGAACTTAGAGAGGCTGATCATTGGGCTCATGTTCAACCCTGCAGAGTTTGATGCCAAAATGATGAGGAAGGCAATAGAGGTACAGGAGATCCTAATCACCTCATGATTTTTCTTTGATGACGTGGTTAATTTACAGTGCATGTGTAGTAAAGACAGGAGCTCATTGGTGGAATTTACTCCTTCATAACTTCACTATTTTCCAAGTCTGTGCTATAGCTACTGCTTGAATGTCGCGGCAGTTACACAGAATGTATTTGAAAGTCAAATATCTTTGCATTTTAGGTATGTATTACTTATCAGACACTGACTGAATTGCCTTGTGTAGAAACCGAACTCATCCTTCACTCTGAACATACAGGAACTGAGTGCAGAAACGTTTTTTTAAATGCATGTCCCTATTGTGTACATTTTGATGCAGTGCAATTTAATAATTTGCTTATTTGACAGCATACAATCAAAATAGACAGTTTGCTGCATTTATGTCTTGAGTGGTCACAAGCACTTGTCCACTGTGCTATTTAGGCTTCAAAGAGTTCCGCCTATTTTACTTCCTGGCTTATTCATGAGGCATGAGATGATCGACACAGATCATTATCAGGAGGGTCTGTGATGTGAAAATAGGAAAAATCAAACAGGGATTACGAAACTTGGATTTTGTCAGTAAATACCGGTTCACACGTACTCTCTTCCTCGCTGTGTGGTGTGGTTCATGTTCATGTGGTTTGTTGTTTTGTCGCTGTTGCATTTGTGAAACCCCCCTGCCTTTTTGTGCTTTAAACTCTTAATTTTTTTGAACAGGGGGCTGGGACAGACGAACACGCTCTGATTGAGATCCTGGTCACCAGGAGCAATGAGGAAATACTTGCCATGAACGCTGCTTATCAGGATGGTGAGTTTAATAACCCCCCAAAAAAAGGTGTTAAAAGCACTCACTTGGACTGGAATCCTTTTACATGCAAACCTTTTACATCACAGCCTATAAGCAGTCTTTGGAGGAAGCCATTCATTCAGACACATCAGGCCACTTCTGCCGCATCCTTGTTTCTCTCGTGCAGGTAATCATCATCCTCATCTTGAGAACTTAGACTGTGTTTTGCTTCCACACCCACTCACTGGTTGCAGTCTGTCTGCTGACTGTAGCAGAGAACAAAAAAGGTCAATTTAATCACATGCACAGTTTTCTCTCACAACGTCATTGTTAAATATTAAAGAGAAAACTAAATGTTCTTGGTGAACCACTGATGGTTAAGTAGCATTTAACCGTCTTTACTCTGTCCAGGGTGCAAGAGAAGAGGGCCCTGCAGATGAGGAAAGAGCAATTGCAGATGCTCAGGTGACTCAGTCTATGCTGTTTTACTGTAACATCTTACTGTATATGTAACGGAAGAATGGGTTTGAATATTTGTTCCTCCTGAACTTATCAGGAACTTGCTGATGCAAGCAACGCCGACTCTGACGACATGGAGATGAAGTTCATGAGTATTCTGTGCACCAGAAGCTTCCCCCATCTTAGGAAAGGTAAAGGTCACGAGATCTCAGTGATCACTTTATTACAAATCTAAATGAAATGTCCTTAACTAATCGATTCAGCTCATGATAACTGATCCCAGTGCTTTCTATTCGCAGTATTCCAGGAGTTTGTCAGATACTCCAACAAGGACATTGAACAGATTATCAAGAAGGATATGTCTGGAGATGTCAAGAATGCATTTTATGCAATAGGTAATAACTGTCTTTGACCTTTTGAAAGTGTCACACTGCTGACACAATATATTCTGTGACTCCTCCTCAGCATTTTCTTTCTCTCTCTCTTTGCTTTGTAGTTCGCAGTGTAAAGAACCAGCCCTCTTATTTAGCAGATCGTCTTTACAAAGCCATGAAGGTATTTATTCATAATGCTTTACATTTTAAAGTTTGTGCAGTTGTATAATTCTGGCTGCAGGTCTGCAGCACGTCATCCAGGTCGTGCTGAGGCGTGCAATGTATTTAGGTTGTGTCTTCTCTCCTCTGTGTGCTTTCTTGGTATCAATGCTGCTGAGTGCTCTCAGACAGTAGCAGTCACTGTAAGTTGATGAGAATAAACAAATGATCTATTGATCTCGGCTGCAGGGCCTTGGTACGGACGACAGAGCGCTGATCCGCATCATGGTGTCCCGAAGCGAGGTCGACCTTTTCAACATTCGTAAAGAGTTCAAGGAAACACACGATGTGTCCCTCCATGAATTCATCCAGGTAGAAACTATGATCGTAAGTCGGAGTCTTTGTCAACTAATACTCTTGTTTGGTTTGCAGTGTTCTCATCTCGTCTGTGTGTCTCTGTGGAGGTTTTGTCTCCTGGCCTTTGTCCCACGCTGTGTCAGTGTGTGCTGCACGTTCTTCTTCTGCTGCTGTGGGGAGGGGGGGGGGGGGGGGGGGGGGCAGGGGTGTGTGTGTGTGTGTTTGGGGGTGGGGGTGGTTAAGGAATTTCCCTTGCATGCTTATTAACTTCCTCTCTATATCCGCTGTGTGATTGGCTGGCAGCCGCAGAGACAGGAAGTACCCACAAACAGTTCTATAATAACGTACAGATGAAATCACCGTGACACCAATGCAAACAAGCATGTATGGAGGCCCTGTACTGACTTTGCCAGAAATATTATCAAACTATGCAACAGCGAGGATTGCTTTATATTCTGAAGTGCGGATATAGAGAAGAAATTACAATCTTTTGTACTTGAATTTTTTGGAGTTGTGCAGTTCTGTTTATATTAATGCATTAATTTTTAGTTGCACAAGAGATCTAATGTCTGTACAGTAAACATCACCTACTGGCACCTCTAAAGCTACCAGCTCCAGCTTTAAAAGCTCTGGTAGTTGGATGTTGTTTCTTTCGTACAGAGCCAGGCTAACTGTTTCCTCTTGTTTTCAGTCTTTGTGCTAAGCTAAGCTAACCAGCTGCTGACTGTATCTTCACATTTACCGTACAGACATACGAGTGGTGTCAATCTTCTTATCTAACTCTTGGCAAGAAATGAAATGGCTTACTGAGGAACTAGTCCTTAAAAAAGATTTAGACATGACATTGTGATGATGATTATAAAGATACAAATCTGTATCTATGAGTGTCAGCTGATAATAATAACAAGTGGGTAATTCCACTTGATTTTAGCTGATTTTGTGACCCGTGGCTTGTGAGTTCTGCTTGTCGCTATGACTCACATCCATTCAACATTAGTGCGAGATTAACAGTGTTTTGCTATTGTGTGAGTGAAAAGAATAAACCCTGCTTCCCAGTTTCAGCTCTGTGATGACCAAATGTCAGCAGACAAAGACAGTATTTCCCATTAATTCAAGCTCCCTCTGTGTGTGTTCTCCATCGTTGTTCAGGGTGACACCTCAGGAGACTACCGTAAAACCCTGCTGGTGCTCTGTGGAGGGGAAGATTAAACTCGTCAAGTCTCTGCAGCTCCGTTCACAGACTTCAATGAAAACCCATGAGACAAGCCTGGTCACTGAGTGAAACTGCGGTGGTTAATGTCAGTATCTGTTGTCAGTGTCCCTAAACTGCTGCCTCTCCTCAGCCAAACCAAGTGACCCATGACCTTCCGGCCTTCCAAGCCAGTTTCCCGTCTGTCAGGATGATATCTTTCTTTTTTTTTTTTTTTTTACACATCATATGTGACATGTAGATGTTCACGTCGCTTCACATGTACAGCATATTGGAAATTAGCAAGTGGAATAGTGCCTTCAGATTGCCGGCTGTCCAATGATTACTGTGATTTTAAGGTATCATATAGAATAAAATGATTAAAAACACAAAACATGTACTCTCTCTCTCTCTTCTTCTTCTTCTTCTTCTTGGAAAACATTTGAATAAATTAAGTTCATGTGAAATGTAAATCATGCTAGCTAACATGTTCCCTTCCTGTGTTTTTTCTTTTTCTTTTTGGGTGTGGTGCCCTGGTTTGTGTTTGGCAGGGCAGTTCAATGATTACCTGTGTTGATACAGCAATGGCAATGAACTGAGCAGAATGAGAACTAGAATATCAGGAAACTACCGCTCCAATTCAATGTCTCTTCTGCTTAATAAAAGCAAACATACCCATAAGCTATTGTTATTCATAAAGGTTAACTATGTGTAAACAAAGGGTTGTATTTACAGAATACAAACAATTCATTCAAACTGATATTTGATTATTGGATGGCAGCTTATACTGTAGTCCTGAATCTAAACAAATCAGGTATTTACATTTAAACACACTGTAGAGGTATAGCATGACTTCCTTGGCTACCCGACTATCTACCATGACTGAACAGTTGTCTATACCCCTACACATTTAAATGAGCAAGGAGCAAATATGTCGTTTACACTCAACTGTATTAACATGTCACTTAACCCTTCATTTGGTCTTGTATATTTGTAAATGCAGAAGAAAAGTACAAGACAGCTGTCTCTGTTCTTGTCAATGTCTCCGTTCATGCGTACGTGTGAGCGCAGCTGTTGTCAGGCCATCTTTGAGTTAAAAGAGGAAAGGAGAAAAAAAAGATGTATGTGGCGAGGAAATCCCCTGCAGTACGCCAAAATCCAAGGCAACAAATAGAGTCTGCAGCAGTCAGTGTCACACTCCGGTTTTAATGGCCCCACCCAACCTGAAATTGCTCCATTTGATGATAATTGTGAGGGATTAAGAGATAACTTCAGTAGCACATTGTTAAAAGGCAGCCAATGTCACACATACAATTTTGAAATACCCTTTTGACAGTTGGGGGAAGTTTGTGCTGTGGTGCTTTCAAAACGATTGCCTCCTCAGAGAGAGTTATCGGTGTTACTTCAGCCTTTGACTTTTTTTTATCTGCAGTCTCCATGATTATAGTGGCATCACGACGTGACCATGAAAACGAGCCACTCACTGAGCTGCATATATTGTACTGTATATACCAGTCAGTGTGTTTTAGAGGTCATCTGTACATTTTTCTTGAATGCTGCTCTCTTCATGTCGTTGTGTCATATTTTTGTGGCCTCCTCTATTCATTGAGTTTTGTTGAAATGCATTAATGTGCGCAGCGTGGTGTGCATGCTGCAAGCTACCGTACAAGATGAACTAAATGCATTCAGTCTTTTTCATGTGTAGTGATACTCAGTGAAGGCAGGCCACACAGTTGGACAAACACCAGGTTGTGTTCAGGCTCAGCGTACAGTATTTATGGGAATTCCCCAACCCTCACATTGATTGCTTCCCCCCCCCGTTCACCAGTTTCCTTAAAAAGCGCCTCTCTCCGACACAAGCTGAATGTGTGGGTGAGTTGTTGTTTATTTGTTTTAAAATTTGAGGTGTATAGTAACAGAGCATATTAGATTCATTATCAGTATTTTGTGGCATCATCTTGTCTTGTTTTGTTATTTTATTGAAGGCAGGTTGAATAACTTTTATGTTGTCACTGAAACAGGCGTTATTGTTCTGTGTTTGGAACACGTAACATAATGAAAGGATTAATATCTGCACTTTATACGAGAAAAGAAATGCTGTGAGCTCTATGATTGTATGTCCTGGGGGGTGCTTGCTTGCTTAAGGAAATACTTTGCTGGTAGATATGATTTTGTAATTCATTACAACACGAATATTGATGTCAAATCCATTTTAAGAACAAAACAACACGATTTTTTAAACTTAAAAATAAAACATATTCTTTATCATTATTATTATTTATACATAGAGCAAAGTACCTCTGGTTTCTTGGTCGTAGTTTCGATTTTCAATAAAACTTGATATGAAGAGCCTGTTGGAGTTAACATTGAAGCCTATTTAGTTCCAGTGCACGTCCTCCACATTTTTTGCATAGTGATAGAGACTCTTCAGCTATGCCCCTGGTCTAAGGCCTCGAGAGGACAGCCGGAGTCACTAGTCGGCTAACAAAAGGACATTTTGTTTCAAGCAGCACAGAGATAATGACTATCAGCTGCTGATTTCTGCTCTTGGAGATTGGAAACTGGACCGTCCTCGTGTCTCAGCAGGGTGGGGTGCATACTCTGTACTTGTTGTACTCTTGTACTTTGTGCAATGAGGAAAAATGCTTTAAAATATTGTCTGGAAAAAGTAGGTGGGAGGAGAAAACAAAGTGTACATTTTGTTACCCAGGAGGACTAAGAGATGGGTGACATTTCCTGTGTCCTCTGGCTTTTGTTTTTGTGCACCAGCCTGTTTATTATTCCATCAGCCGGCGATGGAAACATTGTGCACCTATTAACAAGGACAAGGTGTTCGGTGGCACGCCGTGCGAACTGTATGTTTGTTTTTTCTTGTGGCCAGCTGACAGCTCTCTTGGAAACACAGCGACACATTAACAGTGTTTTCTGGCCAATGGGGCGCTGCTGGTCCACATACCATATGGTCTAAAATCATATTATCTGTCGTTTTGTTAATGAATGTGGTTTTGATTGAAGCAAGTGACTCTGCAATTTAATCTAAAACAGTTTAAGCTGCATTTGAAGGTACTATTTTACGTAGTTTATTATCTAAACTATTACTAAACTGGTTTCTCTATTACAGCAGTTTTCCTCAGTATTACTGGTGTACACCCTCAATGTGCACTTTTTTTTCGTCTTGTGTAATAATGTAATATTAATCGTGGCCATACAAATAGAAAAACAAGGGTGTGATTCTGATTAGTTTAGATTAATTTATCATGAATCATGTCATGTATAATGCAACACAATTTGGAAACTAGGTGTTTCCCGTGTTAACACAACACGCTTCCGATAACAACTCCAAGGCTGATGCTCTAAAATCTAAAATTATATGGAGGGTGTTTGTCTTAATTCTCTGTGTTCAGCGGCATGTTTTACTTGTGATTCATAGACTTTTTGGTAGTTAAATTGATCATTTTGACCCATTACAGAGTAGTAGAAATGAACAATACTTGGTTGGGATTACCAAGTACCCTTGTATGGGTCAGTCTAATTGTAAATGGTCACAAGATGAAATGCATCAGAAGTAGTTTGTGCTTCCAGTTAACTGAAGAATGATCTTTGTAACTCTCTCGGGAATAAATATGACCACAGATTACCTGTTTGTTTATTCCCACAAGATGTCACTATTGCTCTAAATCATTAATTAATCTCTGGTCAGTCAGGGGCCTGAAATAAAGTTCAAAGAACTGTGGCACAGTGATCCTCAACAAACACCTCTTTACTTGTAACAGTTCAAATAGATTGCATTTGACTTCAAGACCAGGAAAACATTACATTTAAACTTCACCGTGGTATTATTTTTAAAGTACCCACATCTGACATGTCACAGTCAGAGCTGAAAGGATTCCTTCATTATTAGTCGATTGACATACAACTATTTTAATAATTGACTTATTGTTTAACTCTTTTTCTATTCCTCAAATATGAATACTTTGCTGTGTGTTGTGCATTACTTCTATAAACTGAGTGTGTTTAAGTTTTTGGACGGTTTGTTGTACAAAGCAACCAGTTTGAATAGTCAAATTGAGCTTCATGGGCATATTTTTAACTATTCTTTATTTTATTTAATAGACTGAATAACTAATTGATAAAGAATAATAATCGTCAGATTAATCATTAATGAAAATAATAGTGTGCACTAATCACAATATTAATATCTTACATCTCACAGCAGCTTTCATACCAGATATTTCTTGTTAACCTATAGTGTGGACGTAAAAAGTTCAGTGTAACTTGAACTAGCCTTATTGCCCTCCTGGTTCAAAGGAAATGTGTGATGCAATAACAGAAACCCCCACCAGCCCCTTCTCTAAATTTATCAATGAAGAAAAAAGTAATTCTGTGAAAATGGTTGGGTTTGTCCCTGGACTATAAAACGTGAGTTACAAGAGGAAAAAAAATAATAAGAAGCTGTGTAATTACGACTCTAGAGAAAAATCTGGCTGGTTTTGATTATCTGTTTTACTCACCCGCGTCATTGTGTCATATGAGCCATTCTTGCTATATATTATCATTATCATTATTCATGAACATATTTAAAAGTCCACCATGTGTCATTCTGGTAAAAACTTCTTCCACACTCATATGAAAATGTGGAGCATTTTGCTCCAGTGTTTACATTACGGCCAGCGGCTCCTGTTGGTGTCCCGCTGACAGAGCGCTGTGTCCTGATTGGTCCGCTGGGCTGTCAATCAGTCGTTGTTTACATCAAACGAGGTGGAAATTCCCGGGTTACAGCATAGACCAGTAGACCACTTCCGCAATAGATGTCTGGGCTAGGGAGACGAGAGGCCACTGCGAACTGAAAGGTATCCAGACAAAAGACACCTCTTTGTTCTTTTGTTTGTCGCTTAACTGCGCTTTCCAACTGACTTACTGCATCAATAAAAGTATTATTAGTGGGTAAAAAAAGAAGCGCTAGCGGCTTCCTGTCCCGCACTGTCATCTAGTGTTAGCTAGCCGAGAGCTAACGAGGATGTTGCTAGCAATTTGCATGACAACAGCGAAAACTAATATTAGCCTTCTTCAGCCAATCAAGGTAGCTATCATTTGCTGGATTGTGCTGTATTTGACTCTCGACTATTGGTTAGATGTTTGTTTGCAGGATTCACCGAACATTTACCATTTTTTCCTCTGCTTTTGTCCTTTTTTTCCCTCTGGTATGAACGATGTAGTTGTCATATTTAGCCATCACAAACGTTAGCACATTCTTGCCATATGTTTCACTCTGGCAGGGTAGCGCTGTGGTGACAAATGTTGCTGCTTTTGTCCTCTCAACGCTGTCGACTAATCCGTATTTTCTTCGCTGTGCTTCACCGATAGTTTCACTTGTCACTGCTATAAATTATGAAGTGAGAAAGAGGGCTTTCTAGCCTGGTAGCTCAAAGTACATACAGTATCTGAGTGGGTGGTATTTTTTTAATCCGCGATCAAAAAGTAACAGAAACACCCATTTGTTTCATTTCTTAGTGTTTGTAATAGTGCTACAGTACACGTTGTGGTTCAAGGGGGTTTCTAGTGTAGGTAAGTTATTTTTCCTCTTACTCTAATGTTTTAGCCAATGCTTCTGTTCAACTATTTCCTTCCTCTGCTTAAACAGTTGGGTGTTGACATTTGATGTTGGTTGCTCTCATAATGTACCTACCATACTTTCCATGACACATGATCAGTTCACCTTTCAACCTGGGATTCAAATGTGTCTGTTTGTAAATGTTAAAGTCGCTTCTCTCATTGCAAAGGATGAAGGAACACAAGTACTCAGTCCTGCTGTAAATCGTTTTTTAAATAGGTGTTATTTTATCCTCTACTGAGTAGTATCATGTACTTTTATACGTTTTGAATTCAGCTGAAATTAACTGTTTTGTCTCTTCTTTTGACAGTTCAGAGAACCATGTCTAGGAAGTGAGCGACGGCGATGGAAGGGAAAGGCCCGTACCGCATCTATGATCCAGGTGGGAGTGAGGTCAAGGCCAGGGAGGAGGCCGGAGGGGGAAGCAGCTACAGACATCTACTGGCGGAGAACAGCATACTGAGGGAGCGGATGAAGGGACTTAAGAGCTTAGGTAAGGTTCCCAAAGACAGCATGGTTACCTCAAAGCTAAGGGCCGAGGACTAATGCCAGCTGCTCTTTGGCATTACACATCTGTCTGAACATCTGAGGATATTTTTCCACACATATTTGTGTGTGTATGTATGTATAAGGGGAACTGTTGTGCTGCAAATGAAGTGGAATGTAGCCAAGCTGGACGATCTTCATTTGTAGTTTGTTGAAAAGCTTGCATGCGATGAGAACGGCCTGATTGCTCCTTTTGTGACTCACCAAAGGAGTGCTACTTGCACATAGTTTGTCACCGAACTGCTATCATGTCATATGTGACGACTGCTCGTGCTGATAGATCTAGTCGAAGCAGTGTTTGTTAAAAAAAAAAATGAAGTTAGATCATGTACACTGCTGCTGGACGGAAACGAGATCTCTTTGAAACTTGCAGGTGATTTGCTGGAAGAGTCTCAATCGGAGGCATCAAGGCTTCGGCAGCGAGTAGAGGAACTGGTGAGAGACAACGAGGCCCTCAAGTCCTCCAGCTTTGCCGCCAGTCTGTGTATGGGGGGGCCCATTCAGACTGAGACACAAAGTAGGCCTCACATACTTGATGGTAATTGTTGCTTTAACTTACTAACGAGACATATTTTCACATTTGTATTCACGCCGTACTCGTAGGGCTGTTCTACTAAACTGAAACTTAACCTTGGTTTTGGTATTGGTTCAGGTAAACACTGTTTACACCCCACTGCAGAGCAGAAGGAGGAGCAAACGAGCTGTTTAGGGAAGACCCTTCATTCTGAGAAGCCCATTGTAAGTAATCTGTACTGTGATTGAGAGCTTTCGGTACAGACAGAAACAACTTTGTGAAGACTGTAAAATTGTGAATGACATTAGATGCAGAGATTATAAGGGAGGAGACCGCTCTCAACTAGGAGGATGTTTATTTTACTCTTCCAAGTTTATTGATGCAGTTACACTCAGTGCGTGTACTAAAGTGCTGCTTTCTTTCTGTTTTTTACAGGAGGCCTCAGAGTTTGAGGTCGTGAATGTAGATGGGAAGACTTCCGACGCCTTGATCGTACGTACCAGACTTTTTGCGACACAAATCATGACGAATAATTTAACAACTACCACAGGAACTCAAAAGAACGGGAAAAAAAAAACCTTTTAATTTGATCAAACAATTTAATATGTTTAGAATATGACACTGCTCCTGGTGCTCACTCCCAAAAGTAATGATTTAGTGTCGTATAAATAGGCTAACCTTTCCTCTTTTATAGCCAGTGTCTCAATATTAGGAACATATCCTTGGTGCGTTGACTCACCAACAAACTCAATACTGGTAGCTCCAGCCTGAGTCAGCCAGGGGAAAGTCCAGGATTATTACTGACTGGAATTACACCGCTGATTCATTCACACACTACATCCAAGGGGATGTGTTAATGGGACACGATGCCAGAATATTAGACGCGTATTTTGTCAGAACTAATGTTCTTGGTTATATAATAAAACTCTATAGCTTACTTTTGTCACAGTTTAACACCTGAACACATTACGTTTGGTAAAAGTATTTCCTCATGCAACTATACTGTGTGAGGATTAAATTTAGATCCAACAGGAAAGACCGGTTTGCCTTTTCAGATGAATTAGCTGCTGCTTTTCCTAAAAATAGTAGCATGATGACTTTTACAGCTTGTTGATCTTTCAGTCTTGTGCTGGTTGAAATACATTGCACTCTGAGTCAGCCTGAGAGGGAGAAGTGACGGACTGTTAACTTATCTGCATATCTCCAGGCCGGGTCAGTGGCCGGAGTAATCCCCGTCCTGCCTCAGGAGAACATCGAGCTAACCAGCCAGCTGAAGAGACTAGAGAGCTCCTTCAGCATATTCGCAGAGGAGTCCAACCCCAACCAGCTGTTGGCTCACCTCGGTCGCATGGCTGTGGAGTTTCACCATCTGTCCTCTAAGGTCCAAAAAAATGAACAGAGGACTTCCCTCCTACAGGTATGCGACACGACGACCGCCTGACTCACATTACATGCTACACGTTAACTTTAACGACATGCCGGATTCAGAGATCTGATTCTGTGATGATTTAAAGGCTCATCTCCACATTTTGTTTATATTTTTTATAAAAAGAGTCCTTTGGTGGTAGATTTTATTTGCAGAGCGTGTCACGACATATGTACGAAATTTACATTATTTTCTGACTAATGTTTGTCTTGTACAGTCGTCTGTGTGGGTTTTGAATTTGCTTTGCATTGCGTTCACTTAAACAACTGCTACTACTGGCACACAGCACAAGCTTTTCTTATGTGAACATTTGAACTGTAATAACTTTATTGCTATCGCACATTTCTAAGCAATGTGAGCAAAGTGCTTCGCAATAAAAGCAATGCAAATATCAATATATAACATAGACGAACACATAAAGAGTGAGTCGTACCAGAAACACATTACTGCTTCATTTTTATTTACAAAAGTACAAAATTGAAGCAGCATTTGCAGTGACTTCGTCTATTTTTTCACATTTTATTACATTTTTTTTTCACATAAACTGCTAAAATTGTTGTTGGACCATGTGCCTGAAGAGTAACTTCGTGCCATATCGGTGGGCCACATGTTTCAGTGTTCAACATACTAACACATAAAGTACCTTTTGCATTGTACCACCGTGTCAAAGGAAGCTGCTTCTGGCTCTATGTAGGCACGAAGATGCTAAAAACAAATGTTGACATCATCATACAGACAGATGCCAGATATTGAGTTTTATTTCTGGTTTTCTAGACTCTCTGTGAGCAGCTCAGACAGGAGAACAATGAGCTTCGGAAGAAAATGGAAGAGGATCATCATATCAGGAATCAAGACTTGGAACGGTTGAGGTAATGTTTTTCTTCCTCTTTTACATTTCACTGGTCTTTGTGTTGCTTCTGCTGGAGCACAAACCGTGTCAGTGAGGTGAAGGAGAACAAATCATTCTAAGCCCCCCCCCGATACTGTTTGGATGACAACCCCCTCCACAGTTTTGACTTCGTCCCATACTTTCACTTTTGATGGGGGGGGTTATTCCACTGCTTTCTGTTGGCGTCATTGCACTCAGAAGGTATCGTAGGTTCTTCCCAAAGGACGTCCTGAAGCTGTGAGGAAACCTCAACAAACTCTGGGAAGGGACCTTGCTCACAGACTTGTCATTGTCATTTTCTTTGCCGATTCAGGCAGGAGAATCTAAAACTCAAGGAGGTGGTCACGGGAGCAGCAGCAGCAGCAGCGGCCGCAGCAGCAGCAGCAGCAGCGTCATCTGACACCGAAGCTCTGGAGGCCAAAGAGGAGCCTGTGAAGGAGGAATCGGCTGCTGTGAGACCCAAGATGGAGGCCACCACACCGCAGAAGGTAATTTTATATTAAATAACGTAGACATTTTTTTTTTTTTTACTTCGCCTCATATCAGTAAATCTGTCATTTACATGCTAAATATATTTTATTTTAAATTGAAGGTTTTCTCAATCAGCTTGTGACTTTAAACGTCTCCACCTATAAACTCTTACGATGTGGGGGTTCTGAGTTATGGAGGAATGTTGCGGATAAAGAAATGTTTGGTGTGTGTGCCCCCCCCCCCCCCCCAGAGTGGAAAAGCTGCAGAGAAAACCCCGACTAAACCGTGTGATGCCGAGGTGTATGAAAAGAAGATCAAGCTTTTGGAGAAGCAGAGAAAGGATGTGAGTCTTTTTGTCGGCCCTTAACTGCTCATCCTCTTTTTGCCGTAAGGGAAAGTCTCCGCGGAGTCTGTTTCCTACATGTTCAGTGTCATCTGTTTCACTTTGTGGCGCTGCTTACAGGTACTGGAGGTGAACAAGCAGTGGGACATTCAGTGGAACTCCATGAAGTCACAGTTTGAACAGAAGGTACAGTGATGACTTTGCAGCTGTTGTGATTGGTGTGGGAAGACATCGCTGTGTCCTCGACCGAGGAAGGAGGATTAGTAACTAATTCTCTCTGAATTCCTGTGACAAACATTTTCATTTCAATCCAGTCCATCAAGTATTCCTGACTGGTTTATATTTGTTAATATTTTTAGGATATTATAAAGACCACTTTAACGTGCCAGGCTTCTTTTTAGATTTAAAACAAAGCACTTAGAAATTGTACAAAAATGTCTCCATGTTTATTTAGTACATGGAGTATTCATCTTGCATTTACCATAAAACTGTCCTCACTCAATATAAATAATGTGCTCAGAACGGAGAGCCCGTTGTCTTTTGCTCTAGATTCAAACTGAACTCTACTCAACAGTGGAATTATAGATAATACCAATTTTTCCATTACCATTTAAAAGTTGACATGCTTTTGAAATGACAGATGGCAGGGATTTTGTAATTCGGAAATATCTTAAAGGAACGGAGGACTCTGACGTTCGTGTGCATCAGTTGGCAGTGCAACAGCAGCAGCAGTGTGTGTGTGTGTGTGTGTGTGTTTTCTATGTGCTTGTCCAGTGGAAAGGTGCAATCTTGCAATAGCTCGCTTATCTGAGCATACTTACCACACGGCCTGTCACACCTCAGGCAGAATTCCCCTCACCTCTCTGGTACCCGCTGACTTCCTCTCGCGGTGCAGTCAGAGGGCAGCAGAGACACACACACACACATGTACACACTCTGACACCTACGCGTGTGCTCCCCCCACAATCATGAACAAACCTACATTCACACTTTGTTGAGACAGAGACACCATGCAGCCTTGGGTTTAGACCGCAGAACCCTAGATATATCCATTTGCGTCACTAGGTTTGTTCATATTCTGTACAAAAACAGAACTACATGTGTTTGCAAATGTGTCCATGTCGCTGTGGTTTAGTTTATAATTTCACAACAGACATTTGTAAGGATGCATCCTAACGCATGCAGCAACAGATGTTTACTGAAGCACATTATTATTTTTTTTTTGGTTTGAGTATTTGAGAGTTGTGTGTCGTAGCTTTGGTTAGCTGTCCT
The DNA here is from genome assembly GCA_032191485.1 of Leptoclinus maculatus. Lineage (NCBI taxonomy): Eukaryota > Metazoa > Chordata > Actinopteri > Perciformes > Stichaeidae > Leptoclinus > Leptoclinus maculatus. The sequence goes on along the minus strand of JAVDOI010000011.1, from coordinate 17,283,789 downwards.
CGACTAAATGGTTTACATTGTCCCTCAGATCACAGACCTCAGACAACGGCTGGCTGAGTCCCAGAAAACTGTGCTGGAGCTGGAGGCCGAGCGAGAGCAGAGGCAGCGCGACTACGACAAGAAGCTGCTGCTGGCTAAGTCCAAGATCGAGAACGTACAGGTGAGGACACGAGGACACAGAGCCCAGGTGGAAAATGGTCGAACATTTCAAAACCAGGACACCGAAACAAAACCAAAAAAAGGATACATTCCAAAAGGTGTTTTTGGGTGTGTGTGTGTGTGTGTGTATCTCAGGGGGAGAAGGAGTGCCTCAACTCTGAAACTACTGAGCTGAAGCAGAAGATTCGCTACCTGCAGGATCAGCTGCTGCCTCTCAGCAAACAGAGGGAGTACCAGGAGAAGGAGATCCAACGCCTCAACAGGGTGAGTGCGCTCGGTCTCTCCTCTCGTCCTGCAGCTCTTCTTCCACTTTCCTTCTGTGTTAATACTTGTTCTGTCTCACTTCAGGCTTTAGAGGAGGCCTTAAACCTGCACACCCCTTCGTCCTCACAACAACCACCTGGTCAGGGTAACTTTGCCGATGCAGCCAATAACCTGAAGAAACAGGAACTGCTCACTCAAATTGCTGTACTAAAGGAACAGGTCAGACATGCAACCACACACACACACACACACACACACACACACACACGTACTAGATGTTTGGATAACGATACCAGTATAGGAAATGGCTCTGATACAACCTAAAAGTCCATGCATTGATCTGATATTGCGTTATCGGACCGTTTATCAGCTGACAAACAGGACCAACAACAACATGTGTCCCTTGCTACCGAACCTGTACATCTGGCCTGATCGGTACTGCACATGTACTACACACCTGAGGTTGAACACTCGTGACCCGTGTAACTTTTTTTGTTTGTTTTTAAAGCACTGTGCGATCAGTTAAAGTGTCGTTATCGGAACGTCGCGAACGTTCACACAGTTCTGTTGCAATTACACATGTATTTACTCTGCTGCTTTGTTGTTTTGTACTTCAGGTGAAGATCTTTGAAGAAGACTTCAGAAAAGAGAGGAGTGACAGGGAGCGGATGAATGAGGAAAAGGAGGACCTGAGGCGGCAGGTTGAGAGACTTCAGGGTCAGATTACTAATTTGACCAATCAGGTAAACTGTGTTCTGTGTGTGTGTGTGTGTGTGTGTGTGTGTGTGTGTGTGTGTGTGTGAACTGCTCTCTAATGTGGGATTTGTTTTTTCCTTATTCATTTATTTCTTTACTTTGTTTTTCAGCTTCATCAGGCACAGAACGAGTGTCAGAGAGAACGTACGGAGCGATGTAAGCTGGAGAGACTGCAGATGCAGCATCACAAACAGGTACTGGCTGCTGCTGCTGCTCAGGTCTGAGCCCGGTAGTGTTGCAGACGAGTTGAAATTGTAAATGAAACGGTGCCGTCAGCCTGGAGATGTGATATGTTTTTGGCCACGCTCTCGAGTGCATTTACTTAGGGGCCGAGGCCTTCACTGAAAGTGGCTCTACAAGCCTTTAGGGACGCGTCATGCAGTAGGATGTGACTTGTGGTAGACCTTGCTGACTAGCGCCCCCTTGTGACAGAATGCCGTCATGTAGATGTTGACTGTAATAAGTTCCTACTGGCCAAATTAACACTCCAGTACAAGAGCCTCGCTCCAGCTCGGTTTGTTTGTCAGGTTCGCACTCCTCAGTGGGAGGCAGCTGCAGTAGGTCAGCGGTGGCCCGTGCCATGACAGGGCCACTGCGCTCGCTGAGACTAGGAGCCGGGCACTGATTGGGGATCACGTGTGCACTTGTGATCCCTCGTAGGGGCAGCAGCAGGAAAGACGTACCTCAGACCCCACGTCAGGCTCAGTGAACGGCCCGCTGAGCCCTCCCTACTGTGGTCCCTTTGTGCAGGTGGGACCGCAGGGCCCCGAGGGCTGGCCCGTACACTTCCCTCCCCGGATGCCCAATGCAGCAGGCGCCACAGCCGCAGCCGCCGCAGCACCGCCCCCTGTACGAGACTTCCAGCCCGTTACCCCGGTAAGGGTCCTCTAAGGCCCCTCTGTCTCTGTCTCGACTCTGGTCCGATGAGGAAACGAGGCCCTTTTCTCTCTCACCTCTCCTCCCCTTATCTTTTTTTGGGGGGGGGGAAGCAAGCAGTAGTAATTAGCTCTTAACTGTAGCTCAACCTTAGCCACGCTTACATTCAATAACCATTGTTGGGTTACGGCAAAGACTTGAGGGCTGCTGGTTGTGATGAATGGGTCTATGCAGTGATTTCAGCTGAGGTGGCGCTTTCTCTTTGCTCAGGGTTTTCCGTGGCAGTCGTCATTCCCGCAGCCGAGAGGGGCCAGAGCGGTCGGAGAGAGCTCGAGACCACCACCAGAGAATGCAGGTATGGTACAGCCAGCCAAGTGCACGACAGCTGGTGTTACTCTGTATATTTCCTTATTGTCAACAGAATGCCGTTTGACTACTTGAGAGTACCAGACGATACTCGTTATTATGATCAATTCAATGTTGTTTTAGTCGTTGAATGAGATTTGTTGACAAGAAGAATATAGAATATTGCCATCCTTTTACCTCTCGTGCTGATCATTGACTCATTAGATCCCCCCCCCCCCCCCCCACACCCACATAATAGCTAATTGTTTACTGTATTAATTTCAAATGAAAAGTGTTTAGCAGCAAAGTCTGTGACTGTGACGATAACGCGTTCTCGTTTCTTGTGCGTCTGTAGATCAGTCCGCCACAACAACCGCAGCATCAGCAGCAGCATCTGCAGCTGCAGCAGCAGGATTTGGAAAAAGGGAGCGACAGAACATTGACCCTGGAAAGCACTAAAGCATCACCTTTCCGACCAAATGGAGTCTGGGTAGTAGCATGAAATCAGTTTGTTTTTGAGTTGACAAGGTGTGATTTGATCTATAATTTTCCTACTGAACTGTAGATATCCTATTGTAATGTTGTTTATACTTGCGTTTTATAAGGCTATTTGTGAAACACTTCGCTATTCTGACTATATACATGAAATATTTAGTTTTTTTTTCCTTTTTCTTAAATCAGGAACTGAAGTCATTTATTAAATAGGTTGGAATAATCAACATTGTTTTTTTTTTTCCAAGAATATATATACTTATGTGCTTGCATCTCTGCAAATGTGTAACAACCTGACACTTGGTTTGTTACTTGTAGGGTTACAGGAAGCCATTCCCCAATATGAATAAGGCAACATATACTCATTCCAACAACGAATGATTAGAGGTACATCGAATCATAGACTTTACAACGTGAATGTTGATTGATCCTTCAGTACCATCGATGTTATAGAAATGTCCCATACGTGTAACTGTTCAAAAGTGGTTGTTAAAATACAAAAATTTTGGGAAATGCGTTTTGATGGTATCATACCAAAAACATGATTGTGATTGATAATTTATTTATAACCTGCTGTTTTGATAGTTGCATTGACTAAGTGTAAATCATTGTCTTTAGTAATGCTGTTCTTTCTATGTTGTTAGTGTAATCCCAATATATTGTAGCTATTGACATTGTATGTTTGTATCAGACACAATACACAATGCACAGTACATACACAACCTTTTCTTTTTCCCCATGATGATGGACCTAATCTCATTAAACACAACACTTCTACTTGACCACATTTGATTTGACCACTCATTCTGATTCTCATACTCATCTTACTGCATCCTGTACTACTGCCCACAGTTTAGCCCCGACATACAGTATCGAGACGTTAACACACCAAAACCTTTAGGCGGCAGCGATGGCCACGTTTATACTTTAGCTTACCGAGTTGTGATCTTACAGCTAGTACTGAAACAGTAAGATTTCCATCAGTGTTTAGGGGCCCTAGATCCAATGTTACAGCAACACAGCTGCTCCTCAGAGGAAAACATCTGGAAGGAGCAACGAACGAATGTCCTGTGAACTGTTGTGACACAAAGTCAAGAGCCCCGATAGACACAGGATCCACACCTCCAACAGAATGTGTGTTACCATTTTTAAAAAGGAAGATTCAATCTCAAATCAAACACCCACTAAATTCACACAGTGAAGGGCTTTAAAAATGTGTGCAAATGAATAAGAGGAAGCTCCATCTTATCAAACAAGTTACCTTACAGGGAACAAAGTCCTGATGGGTGAGAGCTGAAGTGAAAAATTAGCCGAATTGCACTTTGAAAGGTGTGCTGTAATTACTGGCAGTTGTATTTTCTTGGTTTGTAGCCCTTTTCTTTTTTGCTGTAGGCAAAAGCACATGTGAGACTTTTTGTATTTGACTGGCTTAATAAATCTATTCTAAATGTCTTAGCATCTTACCTTGCTTATTCATGTCCATTTTTTATTGCACCATAGAAATGTCGGGGCCACAGATTCTCTAAATCATGTTCACTTTTCCATGACACCCTCATAATATTGGTTGTCTCGTTTAAAAAAAAAAAAAAAAAAAGGTCCTCACATTAGTATGTTCTCTGTGATTTATTATAAGTAAGTAACATTTAGGATGCAATGGCTAACAGGTCCTGGGATGAGAAGATGACATGAAGCTGTGGGATCACCGGGCAGCTCGAATGCACTGAAGAGCTGCCCTGAACCCTTAAGACTCAGAAGAGGCTCCACAGACTTCCTGTTTTCAAGCCTCCTCTTCATTAAACATGTCGTCTTCATGTATCAGAATCTGTTAGCATTACTCTTAACTGTTTTACATTAGCTCTACGCATCTCATTACAGGTACTACACTACAGTAGATGGAGAATACAGTGTGGTGAATCAGATCTAGCCTAACATCCGCTGTGTGAACTGCTGGAACAGGTAATGGCGAATGTCAGCTTCGACCGTAGGAACGCTGACACTCGGGTGCCACCTCATCACCGGCTTCCCGTCTGGACCCACCAGAAACTTTTCAAAGTTCCACTTGATGTCGCCGAGTTTAATGGGCGTCCAGAACATTCTGGCAGGGTCACCGAGGAGGTCTCCGACTGGAGGGCAGGAGTTCTGCACGGCAGAAAGCACAGCATTAGGATGAGAGAGCGACAAAGACCAACCACCTTACAGAGCTGTACGTTATAGAAATAGACAGCTGAGATATTGAATACATAAACTCCTCGCACTTCATCCATTATAGGACACCTAGTGAGAATGTTTGCCAGTGGATCACAAATCAAAGAGCTATTAATAGCAGTTGACAGCTAATGAATCATTTGAAGAGTTTGTGCACAGCTGGAGTGCAGCATTAGGGATACAGACTACAGTATAAATGTACGCTTTCAAATCACACAACGTACCTTAAGGAAAGTGAAAACCCCTTGCTCGTCTTTTCCATTCACGTCACCTTTCTCAAACAGCAGGAAGTTTGGAACGAATTCATTGCCTGGTCTAACATACCTGGAATCCAAAAAGAGGGCAGCTTATCAGTGGACGTGCCTGTGAGCACTTTGTGGCTTGGCAGCTGCCCTAGATTCACTACGAGCAGAGAATAAAAACACTAGTCTATTGCAGTGGCTTTGCTTCGGGTATAAGACGACTGGTGGAACCTAAGCCATACATTCTATGCGTGTTAAAGCCTCGAAGAGAAACCGATCTTATTGCCAAAGGATGCTTTCCTTCATTAATGAAGCTTTGTTGATTGACAGAGGATTTAAGATTATTGCAAATTCCTCTCTACATCCAGCTTTGAAGGCTCTTATGTTACAGAACATTACAATGTATACCGTCTTGCGACTCAAGTTTAGGGGATTCTCGTGTTTCCACATCTACAAGCTGAGGAAGGTTTATACTGCTCTGAAATTAAAGCTTATAGTTCAGTTGGTTGGGTTTATAGTGTTTTCAGGCTGACTGATTTGCATTCAACGAGAAACATTGCTCACTTTAAACCGGGAAGAATTTCATGCCTCTGCCCTGGTTCCTGTTTCCCAAATTGGTTGCTGGGAAAGCCCAGAATGGTTACTCCGTGAGGCTTCATCTTCTCGTGTAGTGCATTCAGTTCTGATAAAAGGAAAAGAAAATGTATTCAGATAGAGAAGCTTGCTTTTTAAAAAAAAATACTGCAACAGAAAATAATGCTGCCTGTCGAGCCGTTTCTTACCCACGTACTGGTAGGTGAACCCTCAGTACGTGGCCACATTGATGAAGAGGACACTCTTGCCCCTGAAGTCACTGAGGTTCACAGTGAGGCTCTCGTTTAGAGTCTTCGCCTGGTATTTGTAAATAGTGTCATCTGTGGGTCCACACCGCTGGGGAGTAGAAAGACGGGTCAAAGCATGTTAAGGTTGTAACTGGCCATAGGCCAACACGATCATCAGCATTTCGGCTGATAAAAGATGCAATATATATATATATATATATATATATATATATATATATATATATATATGCAACAAAGCATATGCCTATATGGACTTCATTTGCTTTTAGACTTCTATTTTGGACAACATCTTCTAGATAATGGTAGGCCTTGACCTCTCATTTTCTACAAATAATTAATTATCGTGGGTGTGTTTTGTAACATTTCAGTCACCCACTGCGTTTAATGATTAGTTCCACGAGTCATTTTGCTTGGAGCTTTTAAAAAAAACAAAAAAAACAAGAACAGGTGTTTGTTAGCCAACAGTTCCCGCAGCCTTAATCATACAGACCTGTTAGTAACAGCTGCTACACTTTCACCTTTCGCCCACCTCATTGATTACGTTAGTTGTTGTGTTAGCGAGACATACTGACATTTCCCACAAACCCAGTGTCAACAGAGCAGGACATTGCCCTTATAAAAAAAATACAGAGGCAGTTTATTCTTACCCACTGAGGAATAATGCCCTCTACATCTTGCAATGGAATCACAACAATCATAATTTCATACGGAAAGAAAAATACAGAAAACAGAAGCTAAAAGCACCATCTGTGACGTAAACCACTGAGCATTAGAGGCCAGCATGTGTCATTATTTAAAACATTTGATGTAGCTGATGCGCTTAAAAACTAGCTGCAGAAAATAAAAGAGGTGGTTTACTAACTTTTTGATACGTGTTGTTGAGACAATGCCTACCAAGCCCAGAAAGTATTCATAAGGATGTCAACACCACGTGGAATATCTAAAACACGACAGGTGCTGCCAAATACCAGTCTATTTAGGTTTTTTTACATTATTGCGTAACACCGGTTTTCAACATAAAAGTCGACTTATGACAAAACGTTTCACGCATGGCACAACTGCTTACCTTTGAGGTTACGTCATACATCTAAATCAGTTCTCCTGCTACAGCTTAATTAAGGTTTACACAGCGCAGGTGTGAACGGTGCCTTATTATAACAGACAGTCATCTGGTTGTCGGTGTCACGTCCGTCTTTATATATCTATCTGGATACACACCGTGTATGTATGTGTGTGTGTGTGTGTGTGTAGCAACAGGTAGCCTACCTGTGTGAGTGGGGTTTCGCCGGCGCAAGGTCGCAGCAGACCGAGCAGCAGCAGGGGTAAGAAGGACCGCATCACGTCTCGTCCTTCACCGACACGGTGACGACTCACTCTGAGCTGTCTGTCCGCTTCTCCCACGGGATGATTTGACTCCTCTGGCTGTGGGGGCGGAGGGCCGCACAGCTGCCTGAGATGACGCCCTCTGCCGACGTAACGACGAAGACAAGTACCGTTATAAGTTTTCTAATGGTATCACACTGTGATACCACTCGAGTGAGGGACATGAAGCACCTGTCTGAGAAATGGATATATAGTTATATATATATATATATATATATATTATTATATATATATATATATATATATATATGTGTGTGTGTGTGTGTGTGTGTTTTATATTATAGTGAATATTATTATATGACATATATATTATTATATTATACAGAATATTATATGATATATATATTATTATATTATACAGAATATTATATGATATATATATATATATATTATTATATTATACAGAATATTATTATATGTTATATATATTATATTATACTGAATTCCCTGTGAGGGTGACTAAAATAAGATGTCCTGACGTGTTTGTCAAAGTGTTATTTACTGCTTTTTTTCGTGTTGGAATAAATGTTAAATATTTAACTGCAAAGTAGTAATGCGCGTTTGATACCTTAATTTGTTTGCATTAAATCATTCTGGGATGTTTGCTGAAATTGATTGGATGTGGCACAGCCCTACCAAGAACATTTTCCACCAGCCGCCACTGTATCACAGCATTCACGTGGTGAGGAGCCAGCTCTTTAAAACTCACTTTCCTTCATTTAGACAGTCTGCCAAAAATAAAGCAAGCACACATATGACTAGGTCTGTGTGTGTGTATGCGTGTGTGTGTGTGTGTGTCTGAGCATGCATGGGGCTTAACCTACTGTGAACATTCATAAACAGCATTCATTGACACTAGAGAATACAATATATCAGTGGCGGGCTGTGTGTTTAATACCTGGGCCTTCAGTGCTGTCCTACTACAGTCGAACCACCTCCTAATAACCTCATTATGACGCCACAGCTACGGGTTATTATTTGTTTTTCGTGTAAAAAACGCATATTCACATAACACTGCAACATTTGACAAGTGAAATCAAATGTTACATGAAGCTCAACACCTATGAGGGCTACAAATACACTAACTGCAGAGTGCAGATACATGAATGCGCACATGACGCGATGCTTCGTCATTATCGGGCAATGCATCAAGTCAAAATCAATGTAATTAACACAATGACAGGAACAAACTCACAAGAACCAGTCACATTTATTTATATGACAACAAAGCAGGTAGAATAAAATAAAACCCAAATAACACGATTCAACAGGCCTCTGCACATTCCAGCAACACTGCGGCGCTAAAACATGTATTCCACCACTCACTAAAGAGCACCATTCAAATATTATTCACATCAGAGGGAACAATATTAACCATATCATAAAAAACGACACGGTAGAAAAATTAACACAGTAGTAAGGCTAACTGCAGATGTAAAAAAAAGAAAGAAAAGCAGTTCACTTACCAAAGCTGCTGTTCACTATTTAAAGACAAAGTATATCCTCCTGTTGGTAAAATACAGAATGATATATGCATAATGCTTGCACTTTTTCATGATGCTTGGTAACAGAAACAGTCTCATTATAGCCATGACCTTGCAGTCCACAGGATGTCTTTGAAGACAGATAACATTGAAGTTTGTTTCGAAGGAAGATAAAGGAGGACTGGTTCAACCTGGTACCAACCCTCACCAAACTTTGTTATGAAGCTTGTTTATCGCTGTGTATAAAGGACAGAGACTCAGAGACAGATATCTGAGCAGCAACTTCACGCATAACTGTATGTGATACAACTCTGCTCCTTCTTGCAAGAATACATCATTGATTTTGCACTTGGTGTCAAGTAGAATTTTTCTAACACCTCCTTTCTTTGTTTACAAAGAGTTCAATGACGCGGTTGTACAGTACATCGGTGCGGTTCAGTTCCAGTAAGAAGTTATTCTCGAGTCATGGACGCCACTGATGACAGTCGAGCCTCCCCAGTTGTATTTCTTGAATATGTTTCAGTGCGTTTGAGGGCTGAAAATACACCGAACGTTAAAAAACGCTAAAAATGTCATGTCCGTAAAAACGTCTTACATATCTTTAAACTTTAACTCTTATTACTACAAAGTTCTGCTAGTTTCACAACAGTCACGCTAGCCCACTGACCAATCAAGCCGCACTTAAATGCTGACGTACTCGTAGGCCAGCTAGCAGGCTCTGACATGTCAAAGAATACACCCAACATGTCAAACTAAAGATCTGATTGGTTGAAGACTATGACAATCAAAAATATCGTCCCCATTCACTTAAACTGCAAAAGGATTCACTTGTGATTCTGAAGGCCTCGGGGTTGATTACTTTAGGGGCGAAATCTGATTGGATAAAAGCTCTACTTAAAACAAGCTGCGCTGGAAGCAGAGCAACAGAGGAAGACAGTAGCTGTGCAATGAGATAATAAGCTAATGGAAAAAATATGATAATACATGTAGTGTATTTATGAAATCATAAAATAGCTATAACTTTGTGATTCTGTCAGCCCACCACTGCTATATATATAGCCTGAGATATAAATGAATAAAGGAGACTGGAGTTGGAGTTGAACTTTGTTGAACCTTAATGAATACAAGATGATAAGCGTCATGTTCCTAAAAAGAGGAGAAAAACTGTCGGTTTAGTTTTTATTCATGATTCATTTCTCCTCTCTGGGATCAGCTGTTGCCATGGTGAGCTGGTACTTGGCCAGGTGCCCTGTGGGTGGCTGACATTACTAATTCTACTCCTGCTGGAGCTCCTCACAGACCATAGTTTACACAGTGTTCAGTGAAGATCTGCATTGTCCCATAAGGCCACATACATTATTTTTGCAGCAAGACAACCTGAGTATAAAGGCATATTCAATGTGTGAATTTGTTTAGTCTCTTTAAGGGATTTAAAAAAAATGAATTCACATATGATCCCAAGTTGAGTGACGGACCCCGGAGCTGCTATTGGAGCAAACTCCAAGGACACAATCACAGCGGCGATGATGATTTCTTAAAGAAATAGAGGTACATTTTACAACACAGAACCGTAAGACCTATCCAAAAGGCAACTATCTTTTACAGTTCAAATTTTTTTAAAGAAATTAATTGTATATTTTGTAAATATTGAATACAAAAAAAAAATGTTGCAGGTTTTTCATGCAAAACTAGTCTGGTATGAGATGGATTATGAGACACATAAAAGACTGCATCACTTGCACCTTTTTTGTTCATTTTGCTTCTTCTTGGTGTCACTAAGAGACATATTTGAAGCGGTTGAAAGCTGTAACCATGCTGGATATGAAGAAATCCAGAAATACTATACAAAATACTAGAAGGCCCCCTAAGGCTTTGGTCCCCTGTGTAGTTCATCTCTGGGTGTAGGCTGGCTGTTCCACCATTGACCACACGAGGTCGACATTGAGCACGTTGTGTTTCCTCTAAGGCCAGACGACTAGCGGGGACATCCACACTAGCAGGAGTGCAGTCAGTGAGCCCATCGACTCGGCTGAGCTGCTCAGAGATGGCGTCCCTTCTGCAGCCAGATAGAGTTGTCTATCTGGTTCGTGGAGAGAAAAGGATCAGAGCCCCTCTATCCCAACTTTATTTCTGTCGCTATTGTAGTGAGCTACGGTCTCTGGAATGTGTGTCTCACGAGGTACGTGGACGTTTTCCCTTACTATCCTCAAGCTAGCTGTTAGCTTAACTCAGTCAGCAGCTACTTTGTTGTTAGCCGGTTTGCTAGTAGCTGTGACAGGTGGGTGGGATTAGTCCAACCACCTCGCGCATTGTATGGCTAAGCCGATTGTCAATCAACAGTCTCCTCATCTCATTGGCTACAAGCGACGGGTTAACTTCCGCTAGAGTTAGCGTTATTTCGAGCACAGCATAAATCGGCGGACAAGCTAGCTAGCTAGCTAGCGCTTGGTTTTCTTTGAGTGTAACGTTTAAGTATTTGCCGAGCTCATAAATAAAGAATATGTCCGACAAGTACAAACTATTTGTTATTAGTTCACCCCAGCTCACGTCTTCGCAGTCAAAAGCCATCTTGTTAACGTGGCTCACAGTCATGGACACCACACCCAGACCGCTATAGCTTTCTCACATATTGCGATTTCAGATTACTAGTCGATGATTGTTCTTTGTAAACACGTGATTGCTTATCGTTACAGTAAAACACGAGTCCTATTCTCCTGAAAAACATAATTGACTGACTCCTCTCTTGAACCCCTGTTTTTGGTGATCAGGTGGACTCCCACTATTGTCCCAGCTGTCTGGAGAACATGCCCTCTGCAGAGGCTAAGCTTAAAAAGAACAGGTGAGACTGATGTGCTTGTGCTTAAAGAGAGCTACACACATACACAATCTAGAGATCTTGCAGGTCACTGCTGACTCTGTACCTGTCTGGTCTCCTTATGCCATCAAATGAATGCCGTTTCTGTCCTTTCATTCATTCCTGATTATCTGTGCTGCAGGTGTGCAAATTGTTTTGACTGCCCATGTTGCATGCACACGCTGTCTACTCGGGCCACCAACATCCCAGCTCCTCTGCCCGATGATCCGACCAAGACGGCCATGAAGAAGGCCTACTACCTGGCCTGTGGCTTCTGTCGCTGGACCTCCAGGGACGTGGGAATGGCTGACAAATCAGTTGGTGGGTGCAGACATGAATAATGTAGACGCTTCAATGTGCTCATGTTTTAAGTAGTTCCAAAAAGTCCGGCTGTAGGTCTCCAGTTGCTCATTAATTCAGCACATGTTCAAAGCTGTTGTATTTGTTTCTTATGGCTCATGTTTTGTCTGATTTTTGTTCACTGCAGCCAGCGGTGGATGGCAGGAGCCAGAGAACCCTTATACTCAGCGGGTGAGTTCCCCCCCCCCCCCGTGGTCATTTAGTCTCACAAGTTGCTCACATGCTTCCTGACCATGAAATGAACAAGTGACACCCACACATTGCTGGCCAGAGGCAGAAGGTTGCTTAGTTGCTGTGTCGAGAAATGCGCCACAAACGAACCATTAATGCACAAAATTAACTATTTCTAAGCCTTCAATTATTGCACAAAAGTATTTTCAGTGTTTCCTTTCAGGATTGTAACTATTAGTGATCATTTATCTGCACTTTTCTACTTTTCACAAGTTAATTAAAAGTTTGTCAGTCCATTGTTTTGAAGGGTGCCTGTGAAGCCTTATTGTGTTACATAAAAGTACATCACATTCTTTAATGTATAATCGTTGTATTTTACATCAAAGAATGTGAAATTACATTTACTCAAACTCCTCAAACTGTTGTGTAACCAAACAATATGTAGTGTTGGGACATAAGAATACAGGAGGCATTGATGACAAGTCTCTGAATGCAATGATTTGTTTCCCCACAGATCAACAAGCTGATCGAGTATTACCAGCAGCTGGCCCACAGAGAGAAGCAGGACAGAGACAGGAAGAAGCTGGCCAGGAGGCGACAGTGCATGCCTCTGGCGTTCTCGGTACTTTACCTCCTATGAGCCCAATATTCAGCCTTTCAAACAAAATTGTTATTTCTTCTTTTCCTTTTCAAATGCAAATAGCTGTCGTCTCACTGTAATCTGTGACAGAATCTAGATCAATGATGATATGCATTTGAGAGATCTATTTGATACGGAGGTTCTAACTAAATCTCAATAACATTACCAATGACACAGTCAAAGTTTGTGGCCTTGGGGATATTATTAAACATTTAACCAAAGCAGGAGTGAATAATGAGCAGCTCAGCTGCTCATGTGTTTCCTTGGAGTGCAAGATTTACACCATGTCTACACTTGGGCGGATAAGTATGAAAATGCTTTTTATTTGTGGAGACGATTTTTGGGTACATTTTCAAAAAGTTCTCCTTCCATATTGAAATTTCCAAACAACAGAAAAAAAGCCTGCTTCGTCCGTCTGAAAGGTCAGAACGGAGCAGAAGATGTACTTTCTTTAAAGTGAGCTGCCCCGGTGTGGACATGGTGTTCATGCTTCCTGAGCTTGTTGGCTAATTCTGCTTTAATTATATTAACATCCAATAATGCAAACTAGTGTCTCCTGTCGTGTGTTGGAAACATCTCCAGACATTAAGCTGCCATGTCCTGCAGTTGTTTTCCATCACTGGTGCATTTCTGTTGCTGTTGCATGTCACCAAATGCCACTAATGTTTGCTGAATTGCTTTTGTTTCACCTGGTTCTTTGTTCTCTCCTTTTCCTTTGCTTATGCACTCTGATATTTTGGTTTTTGCCCCCCCCCTCCCCCAGCAACACACTATTCATGTGGTGGTGAGTTGTATTTTTCACAACTTGGATAGTCTCATCTTTACAGTAGCACTGTCTTCTCTGCGTCTCTCTTGCTGTCTAATCTGTAACCGAGTGACCTCACAGATCACATGAATGTCTCCTTGGGTAATAGAGACGGAGATCCAAACAATGGGAGCCTTTGTGTTCACAAGAGGGAGAGAAGAAACTGAAGACTTTGTTTAAGTCTGTGTGACCAGATCAAAATATGTTCATACTAATTAAGTTGTGGACCCTCAGTCTGTCCGAGTTGATTCTCTCCCACTATCCTGGGCAGAAAGGCTCCCGTTATTGTCTCTTAACACAAGATTCATTTAATTGTTTTTGGCTTATTTATTGTTGATTTTAAATAGCATTTCTTTCCATTTTTAGTTTTTGAAACTTGTCATAAACTCCACTTTTGGATCAAGATCGTGTGTTAAAAGTAGTCGTGTAGAAAGTTATTGTAGATTAGGTAAAGTCATGAATTGTCTTTAGCTCTTCGTTTCACTCGGCAGAATGTCTGATCTTGTTTTTTTTCCTAAATTCACTCAGGAAAAATATGGCCTCGGAACCCGACTGCAGAGGCAGCGGTCTGGAGCTCCCATATCCAGCCTGTCTGGCCTTTCGTGAGTAGTCTGTCCTGTCATACACACAGAATTACTGCTGACTCCACACAAGGAACACATCTTCATAGTAAAACTACATGCATATTATCGGTGACTCGGATGAATTGACTTCTTACCGTCCAGCAGCGGTCGTTTCATTACTTCCAGTGTGCCATGAAAATCAATTTGTCGAGCCTTGAAACTCTGCTTGAGATACATGTGAATCCATCACAGTGAACCGCTCGTCACCCTCTTATATTTTCATCATCACCTTGTAGTAATGCAGCGATCACCAGTTTTATATTAAACCACCAGGATGCGTTCAAGGACCCTGCTTTATGTCTGGAAATTAATTGGCTGACAAAAGGCACTGTATTGACAGAGTATGCTGTCAGGTACAAACCAGTGTTTACAAGAACGTACAGAAGAAGTCTAAAGCCTTACTTTACGCTGGGAAAATGCTCAGCGGCAATGTAATATATACGTGTTGTTACGTGTATGTGATCCGACGTAAACATTAGAAAATCTCACTAAGCTTTACTTGCGTTCAGTTTACATTACGAGAGATGCAGCAGGTTGTTGACGTCAGTATTTGTGTGACTCCACCAGCCTGAAAGAGGGCGAGGACCAGAAGGAGATCACCATCGAGCCGGCCCAGGCCCTCGATGAAGTGGAACCCCTGCCTGAAGACTGTTACACCAGGCCCATCAGCCTACCGGAGGGTAAGAGTTCGATTGGAGCTCGCTGAACAATACAAATGATTTTGAGTTGAAGCTGAGCTTTGTTCGTGTCCTTCCAGTGACCACGCTGCGCCAGCGGCTCCTGCAGCCCGACTTCCAGCCCGCGGGGGCGTCTCAGCTCCACCCCAGACACAAACACCTCCTGATGAAGCGCTCGCTGCGCTGCAGGGTCGGTAACCACTTCACGCTTGTGTCCTCCTGGATCCAAGGCCGATCACGTTTCCATAATGATTTTCTTTCTTTATTTCCTCCTCCCAGAAATGTGAGCACAACTTGAGCAAGCCAGAGTTTAACCCGACTTCAATCAAGTTTAAAATACAGCTGGTGGCTGTGTGAGTATTGGTCGTCAGATTCTGTCCAAAACACGTGTCTTTCATGAGGATGCTGATCTTTTTTTACAACTACAGACTCATTTTCAAGGAATTATCCACGCAAAAGTAGCTTAATCTTCAAAGCATTTAAAGGAAAATAACTCCAAAATATACACATTCTAAAATGTTGTCCTTGAAAATGCATGAAATGACTCATTTGGGGCAAACCATTCTGTACAAATAGCACGTTGTTCTCAGGGGTTCATCAGGAGTTCATGGCGTGCTTCTGTTTTAACCGGCAGTGAATGTGGTCGATCGCTGTGTTGAACGCAGTCGGTGGGTTTGAGTGTAACTGTGTATTGATTGTTCCTCCTACAGGAGTTACATCCCCGAAGTGAGAATTATGTCCATTCCAAATCTCCGGAATATGAAGGTCAGTGTGTGTGTGTGTGCGCTGGTTCGGACATGTTGAGTGTTTTATCTTTTACATGTTTTATGTGTTCTGTTGAGTCTGTAGCATGCTGCTCCGTGCCCTGAAACACAGCTAACTCACCACTAGCTAACCCCTTTGGAGCTCAAGTCTCTATTTTTATTGTCTTACAAGGAAGTTAGCTCTGCTGTCCAGCTATACAACTAAAACTAACCAGAGTGATGCATTGTGTTTTAAGACACTGCAGCTTTTGTACTCGTCAACCTGAGGCCTAAAGATCAAAGTGCTAATACAAGAGGTGGTTAAGAAAAAAGGCTGAAATGCACTTTGCGTCCCAAATCAGGACACAACTTAGTTCTAATGAGTGTATTGAGTTAAATGGTCAAAAGCAGACCTTTTGAACGATACGTTTTTCTACATCCTGTCTATTTAGGAGAGCCAAGTGCTGCTGACTCTGACCAACCCAGTGGAGAACATCACCCACGTCACACTGGCTGCTTGTGAGGGCGAAGATCCGGACGACATCAACAGCACAGCGAAGGTATTTAACTGCACTTTTTATTTGTTGAAATAAACTAGTCGCACAAGTATCATCAGACAGTTGTGTTGAATACTCATTGCGGTCCAACCACTCCCAAACACTGACTCTATGATTTAGACAGTAATGGTGTGAATTCTTACTGCATTAAACGAATATGTTAAATCTTTCATGACGATCCCGTAGAGAATTATCACCCAACTCAGGAACGTTTCATTGGGATGACGCGTCCATGTTATTCTGCTGGGCACGCAGTTGTTTAACCGAAACCACTTTAGGAGGCAATAATATGCAAGGGCTGTGTGTTCATCAGCTTGTTAAAGAGTAATTCTGCCCCCACATGGTGGCCAAACATCACTGAGCGGAGCTTTAACTGCACCATGGCTCAAATACAGAGGATATGAAATGTGCACGGTCCCAGATTGTGGCGCTTGTGGCCACCTCCCTGCTCTTAAATATTGCATATTCTATCAAGCAGTATGTCTGCGGCGCAGGGCGGTCTGTTCATTCACGCCGCATGGTCCTTCTGTAGCAGGTAGCCTTATCATCTTCTTATATGCAGAGCAGTTGGGTCCAATTCTTACCTCCATCTGTCAGCTGTCACGAGCACACAGCTAAGAGTGTTCCCGCGCTAAACGGTCCGCTGAGCCTCGCAGCAGCAGCCGGTGACTACAGGCTGTTTGTCTTCGGCCTCTTTAGCGATGAAGTCACAAGACAGCGTCTTCGTGACCCATTTCCTTTCACATTGTGGCCAAACGCAGTGCATTCCTGTCTGATATTCAAACACCTGGAGGGCAGCGTGAACCACCGCTTGGTTGATTTCATGGAGCAGCTCTGTCCATATATCACTGCGTATCTTACGTGTGTGTTTACTGATGACTATAAAAGCACAATATACTCATTTTAAAAGTAAATCCCATTTTGTAGGCCCGAGAAGTATTGACCAATCCCCTTCGAGCAGATGAAACAGTCCTCCCGTTATCTCTCAAGTGAAACTCCAGACTCTAGATATCCGCTGACTACACCGAAACTCCAGAAATAGAGCCTCTCGCCCCCAGGTGATAGATGTCTGTCTGTTCAGAGATTAGTGGAAACATAAATTAGTTGTATTCAATTTGGATTTTTTGGAACACCTTCACATGAAGTCTGCAAGGAGCAGCAACACGTTAAAGAGCTGCAGGCGGTGCTTTTTAAAAAGCTCAAAGTGGAAACCTGCAGTAAAGCGGTCCTCCGTAGAGACGGACCAGAGACTACATGGTGAAGTGATTATTTTGGTCTTTATTGTGACCGTAACGTAAACATTTGTTCCATGTTATTCCAAGAGAAATGTGCTCATTTTAAGGTTTCTACTAGAACATGTTGACATTCTTTAATATCAACTTCTCATCCTGAGTGTTTAGCGACGCTTCTATCGGTGACATCACAACCGTACTGAAGTCCTGACGGACCGTTTAAAAAAGCTCAGTTTCTGAATACGGCCGGTGTGCGTTTCTCCCTAGATTGAACGTTTTGAGACTTTCACAGTATTGATGTAACACCTAGTGAAAAAAGACATCTCACTCTACAATATTGGACCTTTTCAGATCGTTAATCAGACTCTAGAATCTCATAAATAAATGTGATGTGTTGTATAAAACTAAAGCCACAACACAAACACCATTTTCAGTCCAGACATGTGTGATGACATATGAGAATACTCCTCCCTGAATAATAAGTCGTGTGTGGGGGGGGGTTTCCACAAGTTGAATTACAGAGTTTAAAATTCTTCAGTTGAATTTGTCTCTTTTCCCTCTTTGAAAAAAAAAATAAATCTATGAATATGCAAATATTGTTCACTTTAAGAGTCACAAACCGACGCTCGTACATACAGCACACGTCCTAAAGTCAGATGTGAGCGGAGCGCAGGAAGAATCCCTCTTTCAACAAATGAATTTTAAAGCAGCCGTCTGGTGACAAACTGCACGTTCATCATTCTGCTCAGTGAAGGTCAAACTTCCAAGTGAAGCAACAATAAGCAAGGCACCTTTTTATTTTATTTTTTGAGTTGAGGAGGATTGTTTTTCCCCCAAAACCCACAAATTGACATTGGCGTGCTTAAAAACAGAGAAACTTTATGATGTTTAAAACCTAAGTTGACTTATCCAAAAGTCTGAAAGTCACTGAATGTTGAACTGTAACTCTTTTTTTAATTTATCTTTTTAAGGTTATGGTACCCAGCAAAGAACTGGTCTTGGCAGGGAAGGATGCTGCTGCTGAGTACGATGAACTGGCTGAACCCCAGGACTTTCAGGATGACCCAGAGTAAGTAAACACACACACACACACACACACACACACACACACACACACACACACACACACACACACACACACACACGGTGTGAGGGAACTCTCGGTCTGATCCCTCTGTTCTTTCCACAGTGTTGTTGCCTTCAGGAAATCCAACAAGATTGGTTTCTTCATCAAAGTGATCCCTCAGAAGGAAGAGGACGCGGATGTCACCGTTTCATTTAAGATCCGACACGACTTCCGCAACCTCGCTGCTCCCGTCAAGCCGAGCGAGGAGGGAGGAGCCGACACCGCCGTCGCCGAGGCCATTTGGCTCACGCACCACGTAGAGCTGAGGCTGGGGCCACTCGCTCCCTGAACATGAATACTCTGTTTGCCATCAAACAGTCCTAGTGTCGAGCTCTTTGAACCAATTTCTGTGGGATGAGTTTAATTTAAACATGATTTCTGATTCTGCTCATTGATGTGTAAGAACTACGTGTGGTCTGCTCGGCATACCGCTGTGCCAGAGTTTTAGTTGCATCACCGGATACATGGTGGAGAATGCAGCGATTGCATTATAGCCCACTTTATAAAGCGACATGAAACCATCACTGACTGCATCAAGTTTACTTTTCTTCTTATCAAATTATGACTATATACTGTATTTCACCGCATCGTCATCCTCCTCACTACCATCTGACATTAACAATCACTTTTAGTGTGAAGCAGAACCTCATGTACACACGCTGCCATTCAGAAGGTTGCAGTCGCCTCTTGTGTTGATGCGTTTCCTCGTTCCTTCAACACTGAGTGTAATTCAGACCTCAAATCTATTATTTACCAAAAGAAGTGCTCCGTGTTTAAAAACTTCAACACACAGTCGGTGTCTCTATAGTGTTATATACCCAATTAGTCCCAAACTTGAACGGCAGTGTACATAATATTACTTATTAATAAAATGATAAGTTCTGTTTTTAACCCTCGATAAAGGTTTTGTCTCTGTGCTGCATAGAGTATTTTCTTAAATGGCAAAGTGTTTTGTCCTATTCCATGTGTCGGCTGTGGATTTGTTTTGGTATCATATTGGTCTTTAATACATGTAGAAAATCGCAGTTCATGTTCAAAGATGAGTGAGTTGATATACGTTAACGTAACATCGAGAATACATGAGCGATGAGCAGAATCAGAAATCTGACCTGAGAACAGTCTGAACGAGTCCCCTCTGCTCTGCGCTTTCAGCTTATGTATCCTCGCCGACATCCTTTCTCTGCAGACGGTAATATCGTATTAACTCGCATGCTTCAGCTGTAGCAGGTATGGCTCACGGTAGACGATGTCATCCCAGTTACTGATCTACTGTTTTCTGAGCAGACAGGTTCTCCTTGGGTTGAATCATTTTATTATTGTTTTAAGTCAAACCGTAACCTTCACTGGCACCGTGGGGAGGAGGAAGCTCTGTAGATCACATTACAGTACAAAGTGTTAATTATTTCAATGTTTTGAGACACTACCATTTCTTTCTGATTTAGTATCAAATGTATCTTCCTGATTTGTAGAGCGCACTGACCTCTCTGCCAGTATATATCGTGAGCTGCTGTCATTTTTGGTCCGCAAGTGTGTTAGTAAAACAGAGCCTTCCAACACAGTTAATCTCCTGTACGGGCTAATAAAATCATGTGATACTCTAACAGTACTCTTGACTTTTTTGTTGTTGTTGTTGTTGAGGACTGACATGACTTTTAATGCAGCTGGGAGTTTTTCCCCTTAAATTGTGACTGAATCCCACAATGCCTTTCAAACTCTCCCTGTGCCTCGTGGTGTGTCTTCATTCTCACCACAGGATGGCGCTGCAGGCAAACACGTTTCTAGAGAGTTTGTTTGGAAGAGAGCTTTCGGCGATGCGTTCTACAGTATGATCTTGAATTGCCCTACAAGCTGAAACCGTATATGTCTGATTACAGTAATGACTTGACTGAGAAGGTACAACACGCTCTGATCCAGACAAACATTTGAATACTGATCCAAGCGAAGCTCAATATTAGCTTTTTCAGGGTGTGAGTCGTGAGGATAAAAGGTCTACCTGTCAACACTGGGAGTAGCTAATAATGGAATGTTTGTCCCAACGGATACCATTTGGTATACAACACACATCGGTCCTGTTCAGTGATGCTTTGCACACACATGGGACAGTTTATTGCCTCTGGAAAGGCCGAGCAGATAGGCGGTGCAGGCCTGTCCGCTGTGTAAACAGACCCACTCCGTCTGGGTAATAAAGCCATGATTTTCTTTTATCTTCGGCAGATATAAACAGCCCGGAGGAGTGGCCAGTGTGAGAGCCATACATCACCACAGAATATGAGGTAATAAAGCACACACAGGGGCCGGTCCCGTACCACTGAAGCAGCCCAGACTCCCACTTCAAGCACAGCTGATGATAGCAGCAGCTGACTTTGAGTGCACAGCAGTGGTGTGCTGTACCTGCACTTACTGGGTGGTTGCTTCCTGCTTCAGATATCACATTTTATAAAAAAAAAAAAAGATGACTGCTTTGCTATGCTAAACTTGTATATATAATCATGGCCGTACTTTAATTTAGATAAACATGGAAGACTCATTGAAAATGCCTGGGTTGCATATGGCCTTGAATGATCTCCAAAAACACCGCCTGGAAGACAAATTCTGGATTCCTCTGGTCAGGATAATATTTTCCTGGATCAAGACTCCAATTATTTCCTGCTCAGCAACAGCGTGATCTTATTTGTAGGACCTTATACTGTAAACAGCACAGAAATCGGACCTGTGACCGTGTCACGGGGATTAGAAATGAATACGGTTCTCCAGCGGTGTTGAGTAAGTAAGTGGGTTAGTGAAGGTCTTTCACGTCCTTCCTCTACCTCTGTTTTCCCTCTTTTGAAGCCTAACATCTTTATTTATAAAGACAGGCCCGGCCAGCCTTGACCAGATGAAAAATTCCTCACTGAATTACAAGTTTGACTGCACCCAGGACGTTTCCACAATTACGTCATCGCCCCAAACCGCCAGTAGCTCAGCTCAGCCACAGAAGAAGCATGACACAAACGAGCAAAAGAGGAGAAAGACTACACCTCAACAGAGCCAGTAAATTCCCTCCATCTCATAAAACCATGACGTCTGGAAGCCTGGACGACTATCATTTCTCTATGTATTATTACCCCTCTCATGGGTCAGTGCTACAGCACATATGAGCACAACAGTGTGCATTCTGCATTAGATCTGTCAAGTGCACACATATTAAATGGCATGCAAACTCCTGCACACTGTCATTTGCGAAAATACATCTACTGTATATGTGACTTGTTGGTGCTAGACCTTCAATCCTTAGAGGAGTCTCTATTTTATTTTGCTTGTGGACCAGAATAGTTTGGACGTGTCCTGTCTCTGGGAATGAGTAGGAGAAGCACAAAAAGACCGAAGAGCTCTTTTTTTTTTTTTTACTCACTTCCCCCTTATTTTTAGGTTGAGCAGTAGGCCTGGAGGTGCTGTGAGTGATTAATCGCCTGCTTCATTTTATGCTCACCAGACCATCATCTGGTTAATTAGAGGTAATGGATGATGTCTACCCTGATGAATAACTGTAGACATGTGGGCTTCCAAAGCTGGCAAAGCCAAACCTGAGAAACATTAGCTTTTTAGGAGGAAAAAAACAAAAAAAAACCCCTCTCCACGATGCTCCTTTTGTCATTTTCTCTCCATCGCCCTCCATTTCCTCTCGCTTTCATTCAGTCTGCATTCAGGCGGCTGTAGGTTAGCTGGAATGTTGACTTTGGACGTCTGGTTGAAAAAGATCACTCTGAGAAAGCAGCTGACCCTCTGAGCCCCCGTTAGACACGCAGGCTGCAGGCCCGCTCATTGCTTTCATTTATTATTTGCTCAATTGCTCACCGGGTGTATTACGTGTGTTAGGGCTCAAGTGTGTCAGCACCCCGAAGCCGAGGCCAGTGCCACAGATTGGAGCTCTGGGAGGAATCACTGTAGCCACTGGAGGGCTGGAAGTCTGCTGCTGGATCCACATTTTCCCACTCAATGAAGAGACCAGAGTAGATATGAAATCAGACTTAATCAGGATTAGTCTGGTTTAGTGACGGACATCGGATAGCCCCATTAGTCACCATACGGTCCTCTGTAGTTCGGTCATAGTGTTCTCTTTGCAAACCTTAAGAGCAAAGTCAGAACGGTTGTGACCCCACAAAAGTCTCCTGTCTGCCCAGAGAGATAAAATATTTCACCAGTTTTGAGGAAAACGTTTAAATACAATATTTCTTCACAGGCCACTGCCCGGCCTGATTCGGCGTAGGCCTGTTCCTGTGAAGAGTAAAGAGTGGAGCGGGGGAGGCGCAGCTTAGCTTAGCATGAAGACTGGAAACAGCAAAAACGGCGTAATTTAAATGAGATATAATGTGCAAAGTAGATAGTTGTAGACGTGCTGGTAGTTGAATTTCGTTTTTTTTTTTAAAGTTTGGACACAGCCAGCTGAGTCCAACTGTTTCCAGTCGTTATGCTGAGCTCAGTCAAGCAGCTGCTGGCTGTAGTTTCATATTCATCTTACAGATACGATAGTGGTATCTTTCTGTACGGAAGCATATCAGTGAAGTTCCCAAATTGAATAAGAGGTGATTTTAAATGGCATGGTTGGTGTACACCAGTGTGCAGAGTTGTGTTGACACCTTGAAGATCAACTTGAGCATGCTGTCGGAATCACACCGAGGCCCGAATTTTCCAAAAGGCTTCGAGTCTCTTTGCAGGGACGTGCAATTCCACCCACAAGATATTTCACCCTGGAACAAGAATCATTTTATTTGCTTATATCAGCAAACAGAGACGAGCTTGACTTCCTCTGACATTTACAGAAAAGAGTCATGCATCTCTGCACCTGCCACACTCCGATCTTAATTCAGTAATGCTCAGCACAAGATAATCCTCTGTGGTCTACAAGCATCCATTCCAAAACAAGGTTCATTAACTGCCCAAATGAATTACATGCCCCAAAGAAATTCAGCCACACGCCAGCAATAATGCAAGTTCAATAAATAGAGGATTTCAATTAGGGCAACACTTGTAATAGAAGCACTATTGTTGTCTCATTGTGGACGGTATATAGCCGGAGGCATCTTGGGCAGCTCAGCCCCATTAGGTCTGAAACTGTGCTGGCAGCTCAGACGCTGAAGACAGAGGCGACTGGTTTCTGCTGTGCTCCTGCTGTGTTCCAGGCCAAACATACAGCCAAACCCACGATTAGCCCAGCCCAACATGACCCACCAACTCACCACAAATACTGTAGGCCTCGATCCAGATCCAGTATACACACACACACACACACACACACACACACACACACACACACACACACACACACACACACACACACACACACACACACACACACACACACATCACTGAGCAGTGCCGTATTTCACCCAGGAGAGGCTAAGTTAAATCGATGAGAGCTTCATTGGATTTACCGTGCAGGAATATGAAATGTCAAACTGTAGATGTGGATTTGTTGTGGACTCTATCAGTGGCACATCTCACAGGCTGAAGAGGTCCTCCACTGTAGTTGGACCTGAGGAGTAGACAGCAACACAGCGTTTCCATCCTGTGATGAGAGGTCATATGCTCACACTGTATATTAGAAGTGGATGTAGTCACTGAGACATATACATTGGTTGGTGGACTGCCGTTTGGAAGCCTTGAGTTTGGTATTTTTGGCATCACCATCTTGGTTTTTGGCAGTTGCCATCTTGGCTTTTTGCAACCAGAAGTGACACGAGAGGGTGGAGCTGACAACCGAACTCTGAATAAGACATTTTTAGGTGACTGAAAAGGTTACAATTAACTTTCATGAACTGAAAACACACTGTGGAAGGGTTTAAGTTTTAAGACGAAAATGCTGACAACTCCCGGACCGGACAACGCCGTGGTTAGAGACCTGTCAATCACAGGGAAGCCACGCCCTGAAGCATACGCTGCTTTATTGTCTTTTCCTCTAAATAGGACTATAGTTTACTAAATGAATATCATGCTGTATTGAACAAGAATTAAAACTAGCGATTGATAATATAAACTCATGTTTACAATGTTTGCCGAGGTAATAAATCAGGTGAGAAGTAGACTTCTGTACAATCTGACTTGTTTTTGCCTCCAGAGCCCCCTGCTGGCCAGTAGAAAGAATGCAAGTTTAAGGCACTTTCCACATAGGCTTCACTTTTCAGACCTGGTCGCAAGTCGGTCACACACTAACACACCGTTTTATATTCACCATTTTGTCAGCAAGTAAATACAGGAACTTTTAATCCAGGTCCACTTCTCAAATGCCCACTTATTATCTGTTGGCACTCTTGTTATTATAACTGTTTTGAGATTTGTGTTTAGTTAATTTACTGCAATCCGTTTACTGCTCACCAAGCTAGCCAGTATGCTAGCTGTCTGAGGTCAATGTGTTACTAATACAACATGCTAAATAACTGTTGATGTACTGCTAAGTTTGTGTATTTTACTCGTGTGCATTCATTATTGTGTTTTGCTAGAACTTGTTACTTCCTGGCATGATTTAGTATAATACTTGTAGATTTTGTTTGCCAAACTCATTTGGAGTGTGACGTTTCATTAAATACCCTGCATAATTAATTATCCAGCAGCTGATGCAGCCACAGATGTCGAGCGGTTTATTTTGGATTTAGTGTTAATTATCTTTAAGTCCTAAGTGATCTTGTTTTCCACCTGCACACTCTAAACTTGCACCCACTGAATTAATGAGAGCATCATCTGTAAAAAAAAAAAGTTTTATAGATACTCAAGCTCAGCTGTGGAAACAGAGTCAGACTAAAGATCCCACAGGAACCGTCGGCAGAGAACAGAGGGCTAAGTTACACATTTCAGTCATGCCGGAGGAATTTAAAACAGATTATGCTTTGCCACCCCTGCTGAAACAATAAAACAGGGAACATATAATGAGATCATCAAGACACACAGTTCGTGCGATTAAAGGAAAGCTAATTGTAGTCAGAGAGGGCGTTTGTGAAGTAGAAATGAGGAATCTAAGGAGGCCGTATTAACTGAGCCTTTTCAAAAGCAGAAACATATTAATGAAATGAGCTCAGAGAAGCCCGACTAGAGGATGGAGACTACAATCAGTGGTGTTTGGTAGACATTTCCAAACATTTATTATTTACATAAGGATATCTGCTGTCTGAGGACTCTGGCTGCTGTTTGTATACAGATTGGAATGAGGAGTGTGTCACGGTCAGGACGTCCTGAAGCATTGCCAGGCAGTGGTTGGAGTGGCTGCTGGGAGGATCTGGGTAGACCGGGCTTTGTTGGCTCTTGTCTAAACCATGTTGTTTTCTTTAATTTCCTGTTGATGGGGCTCACAGATTTGATTTCCTGCCTACACAGGACAGATAATCTTGCTGTCAATGGGCTGACTTTGTCGGAGGAGAATTTCACTTCGGTGAGCCACGCCGACTTTATCTGAGACCCCCCAAACCCCCTCCCCCCCCCCCTCCACCACCTTCGCTGTTAGATAGGCCTCCCTGTTATGTGTACTTTCATAATTTAGTTTTGATAAGACCTGGTGAGCGAGTGTGTCAAAGGAGAGAATGAAAATGAGAAAGAGAGTCCGTGTAGGTATATAATACATTTTACAATTGAGATAATAACATAATCCAGCAACAACTATAGATACAAATCTGGTTTTATACAATATATCTGACGTTACATAGTGTCGTGATATTGCAGTGCAGTAGACATGGCTTGACCTGGCAGCAAGGTAGAAGAAGGTCAAAGAAATAGAGGAGGAATAATAAAGATCGAGGATGGGGAGGAAGAGAGATGTCCCGAGGGAAGAAAATGTGTCTTCAATGGAGAGTCATATTTTGGTCTGGGCCCAATCTGAAGCATCTGCCACTCCTATCCTGTGTAACATACTCTGGTAATGGTTGAGACTTAGCATCAGGGACTCCTCATAGGATCTCACTTTCTCCATCAGCTAATTTGAATTCACACGAGTTGGCTTCTTCTGTGTCTTCGGCTGTAAACTGTGTCATTTGTGTTAGAACAAGACGCTAATGGCAGTCGGCGGGCAACATCCGATCTACACTACTATGAGCGTAGGGCTTCCAAATGGAAAGTCTGTGCACACAGCAGCTCACCCACACCTACAGGTATGGGACTGCACTCCAGGCCGTGCAGTAGCAGTCATACATCTCTAACATCTTTCCGTCTGCCAGAGGACGGATGAGCTTGACCCCTGAGTACTTGGCCTTGTTCGCCCTGAAGCTAGAGCAACACATTCTCCACTGTATCAACATCTCGCTTTTTAAAAACTTTCCGTTCGCTGGCTGTTGCAAGAGGGACCACCTCTGAGGTGTAGCCTCACACAGATTAGAGTCGCATGGAGACTTTTGTGTTGCTGTTGAGATATTCCTTTAATGGAGTAAAACAACATGTGGGTGTCAGCCTGAGCACTGCAGTGACTTCATGTTTCTGGTGCAGCTTGCACAACACCGTTAGCAGGAACTTGTTTCCAACGTGATCTATTATTAATTAAGGGCCTTACTTTCCCTTCACTTCACTGAGTTCATACATATTTTCATGGTGAGGGTTATCATAACATGATCTCATGAAAAACTAAACAAAGCATTCCTTCTCCTGGGCAGAATAAAAATCGTCTACATCCCTCCCCATGTATTTTTCATTGTCTCCCTCTTATTCACAGCTCTTATTGACGTCTTTCCTTTCCTCTCCTTTCTTTATTTCTCTGGCCATCTTTCCATTTGTCCATCCCTCCTTCTTTCTCTCCTCCATGGTCCACCCAGCCCTTAATTAGAGGGGAGTAAAAATAAGAGTGGTGTTGCTAAGCTTTGGCAGACCCGTAGTCAAGCAAACCAGGTCTGGTGCCAGACGAGAAACCTTTCAGGGCACGTTTGCCAGCACATAGCCTTTAAGTGGGTCACGAAACTGAAGCCAGGGCAGGACTTTTTAGTGCTTAACACAGCCCTCTGGAGGCAGAGAGCCCGGACCAGAAGGTCAAACATCCCCTCAATCAAGACCCCCAAATCTCAGACACCTCAAGGACCGAGGTGCTGAATTAATTAGTGAGCTTTTACACTGGCTCCATCACCTGTGGGCTGGAACAGGAGACGGTGGTTTTTCCTTGAGTCAGCCTGAACAGGAACTTGGTCCTGCAAGCTATTTATCTTCTTATTTTCTTATTCAGCACTGTAACTGGATAGGCCCAGATGGCGGCCGCTGGCTGGATTGTCAGGCGTGTATTTCAGGCTGTTTATATTTGGATCCGTCTCCAGGGATACTCTCATAACTGACATGGCTGTTATATCAATACCCGATGAGTTGACAAATAACACGGCATTGCCAAAGATGTTATTGTTTTTTTTTATTCATTTTTTAATTCAACTATGTGACTGTTTATTGTGCACAGGAATGCTTTAATGGGCGGAGGATTTGTTTACCAGATTTTGAGTTTTTGATGTTTTTTTCTGGATGCTCTGTTGAACATTGTACCCTGGCATTAGTCCCTCACTGGTGAGAAAGTAAACAGTATCATATTCAGCTGCAACGCCTTGTGTTGTGGCAGTATGATTTTAGTTTCGCAGTCAAATAACCTGAGCTGAACCCATTTCTTTTTGGCATGTGTTCTTCAACCTCTGCCACATACCTTCCTAGTTGATGTTGGGCATCCTGAATGGCTGATTTCATGGTTGGTTATGGCCCACCCCAGTGTTACAGTTGTCAAAAGTGCACACAGGCCTGGCTGCCTCTCGCTGTGCAAAAGAGGGCTGACAAGGAAAGGATGCAGACAACTGATTTATCTTTTCTATGAGTGTGCAGTTTCTGCAGAAAGAGCTATTTGTCACATACTTGTTTTAATGGGTTGTGTGGTGTTGCCTTACATTACTAAAGGTTTATGAGGGGAAATATGGGAGAACCCAAACTGTCAGTTATCCTTGGCTGCAGCCAGTAATTAGACTTCAAGCACACACAATGGTTAGACTACTGACTCAGATTGCTGGTTTGGATTTAATCCCAGAAGAAATGGTCCCTTCTTTGATTCTACAGACAATAATAACACTGTGATGCACTGGTGTGGGCTTTCAGTCTTGTGTTGACTTCATTGCACACATTGCCTGCATTTAGTACGGTTAGTTTTTTTTTTCATGTGATGCTTTCAAGCTCCTATAGCACGAAGGAGTAGCCTAAATCTTTAAAAGGAAAAGTTTGATGTTTTGCTTTCCTGTTGAGAGTTAAATGAGAAGATCAATACCACTTTCATGTCTTTACGCTTACTACAAGGCAGCTGCCAGTTAGCTTAGCTTAGCATAAACACTGGAAACAGGGGGAAACAGCTAGCTTGGCTCCGTCCGATGATAACAAATTCTTCCTACCAGCACCTCGGAAACTCACTGAGTAACACTTTATATCCTGTTTGTTTAATCCGGCCAAGAAACAGTTCAGCACACAAACCCCCATAAAAACTACAAATATAGTTTTTAAGTAGAGGTTAAACGAACAAGATACCAAGTGTTCATTTGTGAGCTTTAAAGGTGCTTTTTATTTGAAATATCCAGCTGCGATTTTTTTTTTTTTTAGCAGCTTATCATGTTCTTTCTCAACATTCATCATCGATTTATGGTCTGCCTGAAATAATAAGGTTATGAAACACGCTGGTCTCAGCTGAAAGTCTGAAAATACAGTCCATACAATATTCAAACCTTGGCGCAGGAAATGGTTGGCAGAATGACTAGTGGGTTATTATTTTTCTCTAAGGGAGTCTGAACATGTGCTAGACTGCACTGAGAGGAGGTGGAGGAGGAGGAGGAGGAGGAGGAGGAGAAGGAAAGGGTGTTGCCGGGGATGCTAACTTCGAGAAGCACAGTACCTTCCTATTCATGCTCGCTGGCTAACAGGTGGTCAGGAAATGACACACGGAAAGTGCTGCTATCACCTAACACACCTATTTAATTTCAGCCAACCACCACATCCTCATGCACTTCATCTCTCTCTACACACACACACACACACACACACACACACACCCACACGCACGCACGCATGCACGCACACACACACACAAGCTATCATCCTGGTTTAACCTACACACCCTTTGTCTATCCTGTCCAAATCGTGTGTCATATGCTGTCACATATCACAAACTTTCCATTGTAATTAATCCAGATTTGAGTAAAATGATGATTTGCCCCTCTAGCTCATGTATCTCTGATCAGAATGATTACAGTAGTACACTAGAGGCTGTTTTCATTCCTGCAGCTTTTGATAGATTCACGATGTGCCTTGTCTTTCTTAGTGCTGATCGGAGGCAAACGACAATTTAATCAAAAAGCATTTTGGGGGGCAAAGAGAAGCTGAATGTGGATTTCACCATGATGGCCCTGTAACTCATTTTGTTGAGTGGAAAATGAAACAAGGGGGCATTCACATAGCAGCGCACACTGTTTCAGCTGTTTCAGCATCATGTTGAATAAATCTTTTTGTATTCAGCTGCCATGACATAATCTAGATGTACTGCCCGTCATCAAAGTCAACTTTGCCTGTCTGCTTTGATGTCCTCCATATCACTTTTGGCGTACAGTAATGCCTGCCGTGACTCGTCTGATCGGAGAGATGTTACATTTTTCCACATTTTCCAGTGGTTTGCTTGATGGCAAAAGTGGGATCTTAAGGTAGATGTGAGTCAAAAGTAATTACGTTCCTCATCGGACCTCCTCTCCTTCTGGAGAGCATTGGGGCAGAAACCAAGAAAGACAACATCAAGGCTGATAGCACTCTTGGCTGCCTGCCCTGTACACAACAAAAAAAAGCATGAGGCATGCAGAGAGACGGGAAGCAGATGCGAAGGTTTCATCAGGCTGCTGTTGAAAGGCAGATTTAGCACCCTGCGTCCAGTTAGTCAGCCAACCCATCTTGGGCCTGGTCCATGCCCACTTTCTCCACACATCTGTAAAAGCTTAGAAGAAGTCAGTGGGCTGGATCACAGAGACAGAGCTGGGCTTTGTCAGACCACAGATTCTCTGCAGGGACTCGATCTGAATGGATTAGACTCAGAGAGCACCAGGGGAGGACCGAGTTTACTGCCCCCTGACCAGCAGCCCCAGTCCCTTTCGTTCATCAGAGCACTGGTTTGCACAGTGCCAGGACTGGGGGACTGCTCTCCATCCCCCTTAAGGGGTTTTCTTTGAGAGCACTAGAGAGTAGAGGCAATGCAGCCACCAGAGTCATGGGTATGAGAACACTAAACAAAGGCGGAGAGGGTGGTCTAAATAGACTATACAAATGCCTCTCTTCATTTGATGACTTTGGCTTTTTAGCAGCAACAGCTTACCCTGGTATTTCTGTCTAAATACCTCCTCCTCTCGTTTCTCTTTCTGTCACCTTCCCTCCCTGTCCTTGTTTTTTCGTCTCCAGGCCTCTCACCCAGCTGCCATATAATGGCATGTGTTTTGATTGGTGCAGCACGGGGAAGCCGGGTATTGTCTGGACAGGATCTAGGCTGAGATCAGCAGATAGATCGAATGGTGGTTTAGGGCAGTGCTCGAGCTACCAACGTCATCTTTGTTTTAGTTGGACCTTGCGAACACTTAGCTAACCCTAGAAAAGAGCCAGACATGCAGGAAGTAGGGACCAATGAAAACAAGCAACAAGTCCACCATTATTATTATGTCAAACTCGTTCATTAGAAATATGTTACTGTTGATTATGTTTCCAGATGTTATCGGACATCTTGTTTTCATTTTGAGGACTCTGAACTGAAATGTAATCTCAAAGATTTATAACTGGTTGAAATAATATCAATTGTTGAATTTCCTGCTTTTTCCAACCTGTACACATTTTATTTTGTACGTTTGAGCATCCTGAATGGCTGATTTCATGGTTGGTTATGGCCCACCCCAGTGTTACAATCGTCAGAAGTGCAAAAGCCTGGCTGTCTCTTGCTGCGCAAAAAGGTGCTGGCACTGAAAGGATGCAGACAACTGATTTATGTTTTCTGGCAAAAAAGTAGACAATTTATTCCTGGCGATGGGCTCAAATTACAACATGCTTGGGCCGTTGTGGCAGGGGTGCCTGACCTGAAAAAGCTGGTCTGTCAGTGCCATGAATCTGCTATGATATAGAGGGGTTGGTAGCAAATATGAAACAGGGCGTGAATGGTAATATATCCCATATGGTGTTCCACGCTTTGATCAATGCAGTGAGAAGTCAAAATGTTTCAAGACTTCTGTTTTGAGTTATTAAATAGGCTTGTGTGATGTACAGCATACAGAGTATATGTACACATTTAGAGATACTAAGGTTGTGAGTCCAAGTTCCCCATTGCAGCCCCTCCAAACCCAGCCCCCAATTTGACCAATAAATAAAGTAAAATCTAAATATTAAGTCTTAAAAAATACTGGAATCAGCCTGTAAAATACAGTACATGTACAAGTACAAGTACAACTTTCAAGTGTAGAATGTCAACTTGTCCCAGGTTGCTGAATCTACAAAATGTCTTTAGAAAGAGTATTCAGCCATGCTAGCAGTTACTTGTTTGTTTGCACTTAGGCACAGTGCAAATGACAGTTCACCCCAAAATAACAAAAAATGTATCTTTCCTCTTTCCTGTAGTGCTGTTTTGGTGTGAGTTCCCTAGTTTTGGAGATATTGGCTGTAGAGATGCCTGCCTTCTCTTGAATATAACGGGTCTATTTGGCATTCGGTTTGTTGCTCCAAATACAAACTACAGCTGAGGCGAATTGAAATGTCATTAGTTTTGCAGGTGTTTGGTCATAAACCAAAGTATTGGACTAACTGAAATGTTGACCTAATGATAGCACTAACTTAAAAGTTAAGGACTCACCAAAGTTATTACAATCCCCTTCTTTAGGGGAACATTAATGTTTGTACCATAATCTGTGAACCATAATTGTCAGTCACAAATGAATGGCAATCCATCCAATAGTGAGATATTTCAGTCTGAAACCAAAGCGGTGGACTTACCGACCAACAGACCAACATGATAGAGTCTTCGTGATGTGTCCCTCTCCTGTATTACACATTGTACTGCTGTCAGAGTGACAGTAACACAGGAATCAGAATATATGCCCAGTTTGTTGAAATAACTTCCTCTCCTTCAGGGGTGGACTCCACATCGCCTGATGTTCTGTGGGATTCAAGGCCTCTGAGACTTTCCACAGTGTGTCATTTCCTCCCTGGAATCTGTGGATTCGTCATATCACTTCCTAAAGTCCTTGCCAGGCAGTGGCCCTCTTGGCTGCAGCTCCTCTTTGTTCATGGCTGCTTTTATGGCCTTATGGTTGTGCCACGGTCAGCACATGTCCACTACTGTCAAAAACATTATTTCCTTTGCGTTTATTTTTCCTTTCCCATTTAACTGTTGGAAAATGAATGAGTGCAACTGTCAACTATTTCAATATAATTCCCAGGCTTTGAATGGCATTTGGCGGAGGACTTTATTATGTGGCCAAATGCAGGCAGCAGTTATCCAACAATCTTTCAAAGCCATGCCCGTATATGGTGTTGGTTAAACCATTAAATAGACATTTAGTTGCTCATTTGATGGTAAGTTCAACTTTGAGTGATACAAGTCTGGAGTGTGTCACTAAAATTAGAAAGTGTTAATGAGAAAACAGTTGCTTCAACACTTTTTTTCCACAAACTTAAACACTTTCTGTGAGGCAGATACTGCTTTCTTTCCTGAAGGCTTGAGTTGGCCACTGGTTGGATGAAAAAGAAGGGAAGAAGGAAAAAAAAAAAATAACTTTTCCATCCAGCCCCTGGATCTGCATGTGGAAGCTTTAATGGGAGTCAGATGTGCTCCTAGTCAAAGGGATATGGCGGGAAATGTTAGAGAACCCAGGCAGGGAGGAATAGGTCTACAGGAACTGTGATAAGACTCAAACGACAGTGACAAATTACACTCCTTGACTTCAGAGCCAACAATCAAATTCACAGTAGGTCTAGAGTTGTTTTTACCTCTGCTGGGAACATGGTCATATGTTGGTGTTAAATACCATTTTATGAGGTTCTGTACATTATGGGACATTATGGGACACAATAGCTTGTAAAACAGGGACAGGCTGTAGATCTTTTTTAGTGGCTACAATATTAAAGTTCTTACATGTTGTTATTATATTAACCATGCTTATTCATTTTCCTGATATCACTTGGTATTTAAAGCAACTATAACACATATTTTCACATCAACAATGGAGCAAAAGACTATGTGTAATGTAAGGGGGTCATTTGTAGTGACGAAGCAACAGAACAGAGAATTATCACCTGACTCTTCCCCCCCAACTCTACTCAACATTTTAACGTCTTTCCGCTCATTGTTTCTGTTTTACGGCCCACAACTATCATTTTTGTTCACTCTCATCAGTGTTGTTATTGGCTGCAGCTGACAG
Organism: Leptoclinus maculatus; assembly: GCA_032191485.1. Lineage (NCBI taxonomy): Eukaryota > Metazoa > Chordata > Actinopteri > Perciformes > Stichaeidae > Leptoclinus > Leptoclinus maculatus. The sequence goes on along the minus strand of JAVDOI010000011.1, from coordinate 17,249,567 downwards.
CTGTTTCATTGGAAAAGCTCTAAAAACCAATTGCACGTTACCCGACCAGCACCAAACTGCAGACAGACAAAGTTAGCCACTAGCTGATATGATATAGCAGAGCATTTAGCAGCTTAAGAGCCAGATACGTCTCTCAAGTGTTGGTGGAGGCGGAAAACAGAGCTAAACGGAGAGTGAACATTGGACAAATATGTAGATCCAAATGAATGCTAATGTTGCTCAATGTCTGATTTATATGTCAATTGGCAATTGCTTGCTAACAAGTTAGCCACATCAACTTAAATGTTGATATGTCAGTGTTGTTTTTACAATTGTTTTATGTTTCCCCCGAGTAGCCAAACATTGTTTTATTGCAAGTTCTTCTGCCTCTTCAAATAGAAAATAAACTAATTCATTCATAATTAATTTGCATGATAAGTAAAACTAATAAATATTAATGACCTTGAGTTGAGCTTTAACTGACATTAATAACCAACTGCATTCATAGCTTCTCTTTAGCGTTCTTCATCACCTCCAAGTGTGTGTTATATTTTCAGTTTAATGATTTTCTCTCCACAAAAGAAACAGTTACTGTTGCTCAGCGTATTTTTTGCGCTGATGTTGCACATGTAGTTAACACTCTGGTAATACCACAGCTTGCTCTATCCTGTGACAATGGCATACCGCCTATCTAATCACCCACTGCACCCGACCTCGCTCTCTCTTCCTCTCTCGCCCTCTGTTTTCCAATCATGCATCCCGCTTATTATATATTTCAGTGCCTGAGCATGCCCAGAGCACACTGACCACCAGTCCGGCGACGGCATGAAAATGGATGTGATGATGTCATGTGCTGATACACGTTCACAGGAGAGGAACAAACTCGGCTATTCGTCTTTGTCAAACCACAAGCTCCTTTCCTCTGGCCTGTAGACTAAACACACTCGCACGCAGACAGGCATGCTCACACAATCAAAGGCCGCTACATACACAGACATAAAAAGCACATTATAAGACTTATGCAACAACAGACTGACAAGCACGCACTAACTAACGTGCCAATGTTCACTAACGTGAATGTTTTGTATATCTAATTTGTCACTCATCTGCCTGTCCATGATGTCCCTCTCTTGTACGGTGGTGACTTTAACAGTTTCTGAAGCTTTATTTGCATCCATCTGACTCTCGCAGACAGACGAACCGCAGAGCTGTGACGGCCGTGCCTCGAACTCCCATAAAATAACCTTAGGTCATGCACAAAGAGCTCATGGGAAAGCAGCACTGAGTCTTACCGCTCAGGCATTGGCTGGATTATAAAAGGACATTTCATTGCACTCCATTTTTGGGACCGAACTGGCTTGCTCCACAGAGAATGGTGGGTTTAAGAGTACTACTAAAGCGGGTGGAGTAGGAAAAACCAAAATAGTGAACGAAGTAAAAGACAGCAAATGTCGCAAAAAAATAGGAGTCGATGTCGGAAGCCTGTCGAAGCATGTTTTGTCTATTTACAACACACTCATTGGTGCAGTCTGGAATGCCTGCATTTGACTGGAAGAGCAATAATCAAGAGAGCTGCAGGCTGTGGTAGCCACACGAGAGAGGCTATTGGTATGCAGCAGTTTGCGTTAACTATGTTTTTGGCTCGGTCGTGCCAGTGAGACAAAACCTTAAAAACATGCTTATGCCTAAAAAAAGAGCCTCTGATGTCTGTTTTCATTTAGCGCTGCACGGAAGGGCCACAGCGGTGTCATCATCCAGGTGGGTGGCTGACGGGTTTTCTTGAGGCGTAGATAGTTTTTCCATTAAAATTGGATCTGGTGAAAAAACATGTTTTCTTAATTGGCCATTGTAAAGAGCGAAGAGAGTTTTTCTCCCCAAACCCATATGCTGAGCAGATGGGATTAAACCTAACTGGCATTCACGGGCAGTTATGTATAAACAACTTGGATGGCCGGAGGTGTAACCTCCTCTTTACAATAACAAATTAGTTATTTTTAAATTGAGAAGGACACTTCCGCTGCACGCTGGTGTGAATAATTCGGGTATTGATTCCACATTGTCCTGCCTTGCTTAGGGGTCAGGTGCAGGAACAGACATGATGGAGGATCTGGTATTTATGGGAGGAGACGATGATTTCAGAGCTGCTGCCTCTTCTCCAGACATCCGGTTGAGGCGATGTCTGATGTCGGGTAAGGTTCAGCAGGCTGAATACACCTGAGGCTGATTTAACAGGTCTGGGAAAGGTGTCTGTGTTTATGTGTGTGTGTGTGTGTGTGTGTGTGCACGCTCAAGTGCATTCACACACACACACACACACACACACACACACACACACACATTCAGAGTGTAGAGTGAAGATCCAGTCATCTGAATCACCTGGCCAGTGTCTGAGCTCACAAGGGCATAGTCAAAAGTGGTGTACCAAGTTCAAAGAGTTAATGTTCCTCCACTCCTCCTCTGTATTGTCATCGTCTGAATCACCCTTCTGTGGTATTAAGGAATGTTTTCAGTCCTGTCTGGTATTTAGCTTCCCAAAGGAGCAATTTTAGGAGTTCACAGTTGATGGAGAAGAACCGAGGAAGAGCTTCGGTGGCTTCTTTACTCTTTCTATGTTTGTAAGGATGAAATATAAAGACTATTCCTGGGGCAGAAAGTATACAGTTTGTCAGGTGTTTAGACGAAGGGCCACTCTATCCTAAATCAAAGGAAAAATGCAGATTATTACAACTTCTGTTTTATTTTGTAGCTCCTGCCATAGGTTATATAAGTTATGATAATCAGTTAGATCTTAGGACTGAAATAGATCCAACTGAGCACCATCAAAATCAAAGTTGTAGTTTTTGTTACATTGGGTATATATTGTGTACAGTGTGTACTGACTTTACGATGTCAGACTTGGTTCAAATATCTTTAAACACAGCACTGGTAAAGAACAATGCTACCAGTCCAGCACATACAGTAATACATGCTTCGGTTTGCTCCATAGTGATGAATGGAGACGAATATTGAATGCTGTTGAATAGACACAGACAATATATTGTGAACACGGTACTGAAACAGAATTGTCTTTTGACCATGAAATTTCCCAAACGTCCAAACCTCTTCAAGAATATACTAGTGCAGAGAGACGTAGATAATGAACTGTATCTTTGACAATTACACTGCCATCAGTGTTTACATGACCACTGAGCTGCGACTGGCATTGACAGGAGTTCAGAGAGGACACTGAACGCCACAGAAGCCTCCCAGCGTGAGCCGACAGTAATATCCCCTCCCAAAACACTAAGGCATACAAAGCTGATTAGCCAGCTAATAAATCTGATTAACCAGTTAGAGATTCTGGGATGTAATAATAGACCATGAGCCAACATATACAAGCTGGGCTAATCACCATGATTTCAATACATCCCCCCTCTGCTGGGGCCCATGGAACCTGTATACTCTCATTCATCACACAGTGGCTTCTATTTTCTAACTACACATGATCTCAAAATTTAAAAAGTATTAGAATTTGATTATGTTTGGTTTGTTAAATGTTGAGTTTGTAATAAGAATCAGAATATAACAGAAAATCCCCTCACTTCCTGCATCTCACTTGCTCTTTGCCTAGCTGTTATTTTTTCTACTTTGTCCTATTTTTTGCTACTTGTCTCAAACTACAACACATCTGTTTGCGATTATCTTCTTTGAACTACCTTCTGCTACCCACAACGTTAACGTGACCCACACAGTAACTTAATGGACTACAGACAGAGCTGTGCCCTGCTCTACGCCTCTCTGCTCATCAGAATCGATAAAGTGCACAGACTGTCAGACATTGTTACTGAAGATTGGATTTTCGCACTGGAGAAGTCCCCTACAAATGGACAGCTAACTCTAAATGACACCATAACTTTCCCAAGACTCACTGAAACGAAACCAGTGAAGTCATGTGCTGTGAATGGGATTTCTACCTGCTGGGATAATCTGAGTGCTAAACCTAGAGATAAGTGCAAGACTGTCCCCCCCACCGAGGGCAACTTTTATGGATTAAGCTCAGCCAACTTTTACCCCGGACATCGTAACTGGAAAACAGCTTTGAATTGTTATTAAATCTCAATGAGACAGAGGTGGAGATGACTGCTGATGAGACATGGGAGTATTATGAAGAGTGCCAGTTGACCAGATAAAGCAAAAGTTACATGCGTGGAAGCCCAGTTATTTCTGAGTGGACCACAGACAAAAGTCAACAAAGGGACATGGCTCAACAAAAACCTACATTGATATATTCTATCTGTTCTGGGGACGCAGGCGTCTCTTCAGGGCGTATGGCCTCCACCAAGCAGATCTGGAGTCGAACTACTGATGCACCATATTTTGTTCAGTTATGTCTAAGATGATGCACCCTGACGACAGCAGCCTCGGCGCCACAAAGACAAAGCACCACAGCCTCAATGTCAGCATGTTGACAACCAGCTCAAGGATCACTGTCTTAATTCCTCCTCCCTTTACTTTCCCCTGCCTCGTCTATAATCTGCATTCACAACGCCCAGGACAGCAGCACTAAAGAACTGTGTTGTATTCTATATAACTATGGACTGAGCTCACATGCAATAAGGATGCATTGATTATTGGCATCAGATCTTCTACCAATAATCAACCCTTCTCTACTCTCAGCTATTCCCCACAGGCCCTGAAAAGTGCCGTTATAAAGCCACTCTTAAAAAAGAACAATCTAGACACCTCACAAATGAACAATTAGAGTCCTAAATCAAACCTCATATTTTTAATAAAGATCATTCTCCCTCAGCAACTAAACACCCTCTTGGCCCTAAACAACTGTTGCACTGAGACGGCTGTTGATATGATCTTGAATGGCGTCTTGGTATTTTTGGATATCAAAGCTGCATTCGATACGGTCGACCGCAACATATTACAGGCTGGAAAACTGGGCTTTCTGGCACTGTGCTCAACTGGTTTGAATCATATTTGAAGGATTCTCTGCTCTCTTCTGTTCCACTACTACATTTTTTCCACTAGCTGAGTTTCTGTAAAGCAACAAAATATCTTACCATAATTATGCAGACGACACACCCATTTATATAACGATATCACCGGGCGGATTTCTTTGATATTTTTTGAAGGTGCAACTTGTCAATCAGCAAGCTTTCTGTAGACCCAGCGTTCCACCAGCCCGCTGTGACTCCTGATGCTGGGGTTTGTGCTGGCTGAAGTTGAGGTGCTGCGACAGATGACTGGGCCGCTGCAACTGCAAATGTAAACTATAGGCCGACACCACACGTGAAGATTACAAGATAGCAGTGTTATTTTGACCGGCTCTCAGAGTTTCAGCAGTTTGGTTGAATTTAGCCTCATCTTGCCCTGCTGTTAGTTAGGGGTTGCCTTTTTTTGACAACCCAGATGTGAAATGCTGGCCCCTGTTTCTTTGGAATAGGTGGCTAGGCATTACACATTGCACCTTTAACGCCTTTCTGTCTTATGTAAAGTACTTTGAATTGCCTTGTTGTTGCAAGGTGCTATTCAAATAAACTCCCCTTGCCTTCAGTAAATTAATTGGAACTGTACTTGGTCATCACTGACTAATGACTTAAATCTGTCCAATCGCTGGAAAACACCATGAAGAACATTATTCTCATCCTGAACCACTGTAATCTAGAAAGGAGGGTGCGACCACCTATCTTTACTCCATCCAAACACACATACCTTCACACACACGCACACACACTCCAAACCCCAAAGTAATGGCCAACAATCCGTCGGTGTGGCTGCCCACCACTTCCACAATGAGCACCAGTATTCCTTTACTTTGTAGGAGTCACATAAACCCTTTTTGCATGTGAACCCTCCTGAATGTGTCAAAACTTTGACTGTGATCGAGTTGCCTGTAACTTTTACAGAGGAAATTCTTTCCTAAAACTGTCTGGGCTTTGAATTGGGGATTTTTACATTTCTTTTACTGATACAAACCACTATTGAATAAGTCATTGTGGTGAAACAGACCAATCACTAGAAGCCATAAAAAGAGTTACCGAGCTCCCATTGCTAGTGGGTAAGTTCCATGGCACTTACACGACTGTTTATCCTAAATACATGTCCGTATGTACAACTTGTTGTGCATTTAAAGCATCATGTAACATCTTATTTAGTAGGTGGTCTGATTAAACAGGTGAGTGGGTTACTGCAACGCCTCTTGTCAAGGCTTGTACCATTCACACCTTCCTGTTGGGCAGAGCTAACAAACATGTTTTTATTCCTCATTCTTCACAAAGGAAGTGAGAAGCTCCTAAGAGCGAGATGGGAGATGATGCCTCCTCATTGTCAGGTCTTGAGTATGATTTTTCCAGGGTGCAGAGGCGGCTGTCTCTGTTGCTGTTAGTCCCATCTGTCAGGCGGCTGGTGGACAGCTCAGAGGGGTCCTCTTTAGAAACTGCTTGTCTCCTGTGGTCTCTCGAGCCTGTCCGAGGAGGATACATAACCATCTCCAGCCTCTGATGAAGCAGCTTCACCGTGACCCGTCCATCGGTCTCCATGGACTCTTTTATTAGCACTTTCTCCTTAATGGAAAAGTCATGTCCTTGCCAGTATCTGCACTGAACTCAAAGTAATGGGATCCACTGCTGGCCCAGTGAAAGACCATTAAACTCATGGAGTGACAGTGATGAGCAGAGGACACGGCGGAGACTTTGCTTAAATGTGAACAGCAGGAACACCTGACTCACCTTCTGGCAAACCTTGAGGCTTTACCTGGCAACTGAAATGACACTGAGCTTCAGCTTTTGCTCTTTGATGACATTTCTCTCTGAATAAGCCCTGTGAATGGGTTTTGCATCGTGAATGAAATCATTCAAGAGACTATGGCTCACCATAAACCGTCTAACAACATCATTTGACATGAATGTTTTTGCAGCTGCGTTATTTGTGCATTAACTCAGCAAATCTTGTTACAGTGAGTTATTCCCAGATGGGAGATTGAAAAATTTTCCAGTGGCTTATTTTTACTGAGAAACTGTAACAAGGCTAAGAAAAACTGACTTTACAGAGACTCTAGTGTCTTGAGAATAAATATGAGCCCACAGAATGGAAAAAAAAAAGATTCAAGCTAGTCTCTTAATTTAGTGAGTAAAAAAAACGAGAGCCCAGATGGTATGAAAGAGGTATGAAGGTATGAATTGAATTACAAACAGAGGGGGGTACAAGGTACTGTAACTGCACAAACACACCCTGAGTGACTTCTGATGAGGATTAATGTTATTACAACTCACCATGTCTGGAATGACTGAAATGAATTGTGGCGACGACATGAGCAGCGCCATCCCACCGAGCACTGACCCATAATCTCCGTCGAAAGTCTTAATTGTTAAAAACCAGGTCAGGCCGAGGCAGCGCAGAAAGTAGCTCTATGGTTTCTAGTTAGATCTGCAGCAACATGAAACATTGTGGCAGTGTGATGCTAGCAGCCCTCTACGGATGTCACAACGTCAGCCCTCTGATTTCACAAGCTGTTCATCAATTCATTCCTAAATGTGAGTGTGAAGTCCTTCCTAAATTCTTAGTAACTACTGCACAAACTAATGACTTACTAAACCGGGTTGCACCATTCAAACTTAAGAAACGTCTTAGCTATTTTAGTCATGCGGTAGTTAGTAAACAACTGTAGCACTGTCAAATCAGAAGCAACCAACTATGTAAACAGGAAGTCAGTGCAGCATCACAAACTGTAGCATCAATTCCAAAAAATATAATATTGAAAATCTATGCATAACCTTATTACATATGCATACATGGAGATGCATGTGTCTTTGAGTTAGTAGTATTCACGCAGTTTAGTATAAGTGGGAAATATCTGATTATGCTAACCTAACTGATGCTACATTGTAAGAAAAAAGCAATACTTTACATATTTTGGGTCATTATTTTTTATCTAGTGTCATGTCAGCAATGTCATATTTAGTAACCTACCTCTTAAAATACAAACAATTAATATACATGGATCACGTTCAGAAGTCCAGAAAGCTACGTTACAGTAACAGCAATTTCTAGGTGTAAAATTAGCCTGTGTTATGTGTTCATTTCCACTTAGAAAATACGTTATAGTGAAGAGCTGGAGCTGAAAATAGTATTTCTCTCACTTTCTCCTTCCCTTTGTGTTTTTCACTTTCTTTGATTCTTTCCTTCTCTCTCTCTCTCTCTCTCTCACACACTGGGGCCTCTGATTTCCTGGCATTTCCCGACATTACACATTCACAGTGACTGCGGCAGATATTTTGGGCACACGCACTAATGTCATTTGCAGGAGGGAAGACGAATACATATTTTGTCAGGACCTTGCATTGTGTGTTACACAGAATAAGTCCTTCGCTTGCGTGGCAGTGAACCAGATCAGTGTTTGGCATTTTTGTTTTTGTCTCCCGGTAAATTTTGATTACATTCTGCAGAGCGTTGATCCAAACAAAGAGTGAGCCTCTTGTTAGGAGAATAATTCCTGCCTTGTTCCATCTGCAGAGAGGCCCGACTGCTAAGCAGAAAGGCATTTAGATGGAAATAGGCTGAACCAAACAGAATCAGTCGGGGATGTCACATCTATTGATCCATACACTTATGCATATGCTGATTTGATGGATGTACAACTTGCTATGAAAAGTGCAGTTTTGACAATGTGGTGATTAAACCTGATTGGCTAGAAGGAGGCCGCATAGAGAAAGCCTCTCTGCAGCAAAGTGACAAGTTACAGTGTGTGTGTGATGGGTCTTTTTGTTTTTTTACTTTGGCTCCCACCCACTTCCCCTTATTCTTTAACACTTCTCACTGCAATAGAGTGAATAAGGAGTAAGAATGTTGCATGACATTCCATTGAGTTAAGTAATGTCCTGTACAGATAACAACCTGCATTTGGGAGACCTCTTGTTGTGTAGTGCTGCTCACACCCACATCACAGAACTGTGATGCCGACCTTTCATATTAACTCAGTTTCACTCAGCAGATACTCATTTAGCTTTTTAAAATGTGACATACGTGATCTTTTTGGTGCTACATAGGGCCTGTTTGCTCTTCCACTAGTAAACTTGGACTAAATCAAACTGACCAAACTTTTTGCAACATCCGGTGTTTGTTTGTTTTGGCTGCTGGAGCCATGTGAACAGTAATGAGGGTGATTTTACACTGATTCAGAACCAAACATTTATAACATTAAACCATTACAAATCAAAAACAGATGAGCTGGCAGTGATTTTGTCCAGGGCAAGCTCCTGAGATTCATTTGGAGTTATTTCCCACATGTCTGATTCCCACATGTCTGAGCAGCATTGTTGCCACTATTAGGAAGGAGGAGATATGTTGCCATATAGCTGATTAGATTTTTTTTGTTATGTGTAAATAGCACCGTTGTCTCTGCGTTTCTGTGTTTCAACAGACAGACAGCCTGAGCCAGCTGATTGTGGTTTGGGCGCCGTCTCTGTCTGTGTATCACTGCAGCCGGGCTCCCACCATATGCTGATGGTGCTGTGGGTCTGGCACACGCATACAGTTCATAAATGAACGCACACGCACATGTTGACGCACACAAACAACAAAAATACGTCTGGAGAGTCTACTGTATAGCAGCTCAGATGCCCTGCCCAGTCTGTGGAAGCAATTTAGACCACTAAACTATGTCGTAGTGGTACTTCTGCCATGGAGTATATTTAGTGTATATGTGGGCTTTGGGGAGTTTGCTGGCACTCGAAGCAGAAATAAGCAGAGGTTTAAGACATACTCAGATCGTGTACTTAAAGCTGGGTAATGTATTTGAGAAACATTTATTTTATTATCTATATTTGTTGAAAGTCTCTTTACATCCCGACAGAAGTCAATAAATCAAATATTGGGGCCGCCACAGGACTGTAATAAGCCTGCCAATCTATCTACCCGCCTTATAGCACGTCAGCAGAGTCTTCCAGATGTTGCTAACTAGACAGCTGTGAGTACTAACAGAAGCCATGTTTGTTGTTTACATTCCTTATGATCATTTTGGAGGAGTGGCTTTGGAGGGAGGCCTGTAGGGACGGGCTGTCAGTGTTGCAGACCTTCTCGTTAGATGTAGTAACTGTTGGAGCTAGTGCTGCTAGTTATTTTCAAGAGTTGGCAACACTGGGCTGGATTTTTTTGGGTTGGATATCTTTTTTAAATCTTGATTACTCAAAGAGCTTAAAGTAGAAGTAGTCAAAGTCATGCACTCAATTTTTTTACTTAAGAAAAAGTACTGTTGGACTGTCTCTTTCTAATGAGGCCTTACAGTAGTATACATCACCAAACCACAAGTGAACACACCCTCATTCTACCAGGCTTTCTTCATCTCTGCTTCAGACCACAACACCCTCTGAGGTAGTTTATGAGAAATACAGATGTCTGGTTGACTGAAAATAAACAGAGGCAGCGCAGAGCCGAATTAGTCCCGCATACATACCGTATCGCGGAAGATTCTTAATCAACCCTATCGCTGTGCAGCTGTACTCGAGACGAGAGCTCGACTGAGTTGCGGAATCCATCATTGAGGAACATCTACCCATCAAAACATCCACAATCACGACAAATATCCTCTCTTTCTCTCTGCCTTTCTCTGTGTTCAGAGCTGTGCCTTTGAACAGCCCCACGGCTGTATCCCATTACCTCCAGAGGGATGAGCTGAGGGTTGGTTTGGTGAGCAAGAAAGCAGAGAAGGGCCCTGTGTATGATTCTAATCAATTCAGGCCTCCGACGTAGCAAACGCTCTCTCATAACTTCTGTAGAAGGATCCGACTTGAGAGAGAATGCAAACCAGATCGCTTAGGAAATTCCGCGACGCTCTCTTCGCAGCAAAAGCCCCTCTTGTGAAGGAATGTGCTCTAACATTTCCCCTCAGCTCCCTGCTCTCCCACACACACACACAGCTGCCCTTCAGAGAGTCACGGCAGAAGAGCACAGGCCGCTGGAAAGGCAGAGAGGGAGCAGTCAGAGAGATAGGCCCAGCAAGCTAATGGCTGCTCTCCCAGCTGCATTGGGTCTTACATAGATAAACATGCCAGTGGTCGAAGGCAAAGGAGAGAGCACGAATGGTGATGCAGAGAGGGAGATTAAGGGGGAAATAGGAATAAGTATAGCCTAAAGTGGGACTGTAAAGAAGGAAAATACAGAGATAAGGAGAGGGAAGATCGATCTGGGCTGACAGATGTGTGAGGAGAAAATGATGGAATAATACAGAGCGGGAGGAACGGGGTGTTGGAGGAGGAGAAGAGGCAGCGCTGCTGAGACGGTAGACAATGATGGATTGTCCGAGCAGTTTGGCAGGACCATCTATCAGGTGAGGAATAGGTGGAGAAAAGAAAAGTTCAGATAAACATATGACCAACAACACCCTCCGAATTACAAAAGAGGCTGGGATGATGTCATATTCTTTGAAAATGATCCAAACTGATTTGGGAAGTTTGTTAAACTTTGTTGTGACCTGCTGTTTGAAAGAGTAGAGCAGAGTAACTTCACCATTATGTAAAGTTAGCTTATTGTATGTCTAAAAGTAGATTAAGATGCTACTCTTAAACCCTGGCAGCCAGTCAAGAAACATATTTCTTTTCCCACCGTATGACTCATGGAGTCTCCACTGTGGATCCAAGAACCCAGCACCCACAGCCAGTCCTCGTCTCTCTGGAGGCCCTCTGGATTCAACGTGAAAGATTAAAAAAATGAAGTGAAATATATCCAAATGTTTCTCTGCAGAAAACGTCAGATCCATAAATCTAAAGATCTAATCTCTTCTAAGCCTCAGGCACTATATGGTGAACCAGATGTTACTGACTTTTTATGGCACTTGTGGGATCTCTTGAGTAAATCACTGTTTGAAGATCAGAAATGATATTAGCGAGGATCATCGTTTTATGATTAACGTCCCTGCAGAGAGGCCAAAAGTTGTGTACGGTACAACATCTAACTGTTCATGAGTTACTGTCCTGAGCAATCCACACACATGGTTAAAAAAAAGCTCTGAAGGGCCTTTATATCTGACGTTTCTTGTTCTAAGTCTGTGTGTTTTATTATCAAAAAGCAGCCAGTGACTGGATCAACAAATTCTTGGTGGGTTTAGCAGAAACTTTGTCTATTTGGATTTCCCTGCCTGGTGTACATGGCGGGAAAATGGGTCCAGAAAGGAAAAGGGGGGGGAGGGCAGAGTGGGGCCCACTGGTCCCTCAACATCCCTGTGTTGAATATGAAAATATATTATACCATAATGTGTTCAGTATGCAAGCTTGAAGGAAACCATATGAAAAGATCCCAGACAAAGAGCCTTCTGTGTTCCAGCTGACCCCCCTCCCACCCTCATCCTTCGTCTGCTTCAATTGAGAGAGGGAGGGAGAGAGAGAGAGAGAGAGAGAGAAGGGAGAGGTAAAAGGGGGAGGTGTGTGTGCAGAGTCGAAGGAACTGAAAAGGGGCAGTACACACACTCGCTGCCCTCACACAGCCAGACCCACCGGAGTACAGGTGAGCAGCATGACTAAACCAAACAGGAAGGAGTGCAGAATCCCGGAATTTTATCTGTCGCTGTGAAACTGTGATTGCTGCAGAGTTTGTCACCTGCAGCCCATTTTATTTTATCTTTCACGGGGTAAGACACTATCTTTGTTTGGAGAGGGAGAGAGAGAGAGGTGGGAATGCAGTGAACTGGAGCAGAAGAGGAGGGAAACTTTGAAAAGTCTTTGTTTGAGTAGATGACAAACATCTGGGGCCGCTGTTTTTTCCCTCGGCGCAGGCTGCAGACTTGCAGAAGGGGGTCGGCCGGCTACATTAGCACTGTGGCCACTGATATCGGAGCCTATTGTCCTGACTGTGTGAAGCCTGCTGTGTAGCCAGGTTATAGAGTTAAACTGCACTGTGTAACATTAGATGGTGTATCCAATTAAAGACCTGGATGGAGCTGTATTGACTTACATATATAAGTAATTGCTTCCTGTTAACACAACAGGTGAGGCCCATTAACTGCTTTACAGGGGAGGCAACTGCAGGTTTTCTTCAGCCACATGTTACCATGGATATATTCACCAATGATACCCCTTTAGTTTGTCGTGACAAAAGATGCTTTGAAACTGCAGAAAAGTCGTTTGTCGTTTGCGGGAATAACAATGCTAAAAGTCAATGCCACTCTTCAAATAATTCCTTCCGTATTGATATTATTTGCACACATCTTACATTTATAAAAGTGCTTGTACTTTCTCCCTTTGATGTCTAACAGTTTTCAGATTATGACTGAATGTTTTAGAAGCCCCCCCCCGACACACACACACACACACTCTCTTGGCACTAGATCATACACACATACTTCAAGTATTTATCTTTCCTCTTGAAGTTCCCCACCTGTGACTCTGAGAGTAGGATGGGCTCCGCATGAAAAAAGGTTTTCCGCTGCATGATTTATGACAGCACTTTGCAAGATTCCTAAAAGAGGAAAGGGAAACAGAGAGAAGAAGACATTTGTGACTTTTATTGGAGTCTGTGTCTTGCAGTGTGTGTTAGATGTCACTCATCAGCCAGCGCAGGCCGAGGCATGTTGACTATCACAGCCTCCCGAGGAATTATGAACCAGGAATGCCAACTTCGGGAGCACTACCCAAAATGATTTTGTAATGCTGCGAGGGCCCTTGAATAGTTCTTTGTCTGAGCAGGCGCGCGAGAGAGAGAGAGAGAGAGCAAAGGGCCCTGCTAAAGCCTTTAGCATTCACGGCTGAATGATTTGTGCTTGCCAAACTGTAAGGGATCCAGGCAAAAAGGGATAAGAGATAACAGACACACAGCAGCTCTGCCCCAAAGGGATTCAATCCTAAAGGCCTGCTAGTCAACGTCGTGACCAGATGCCTCATTAAAAGCTGTGTAACTGATACACTTGCAAGTCTTACAGTAGGTGGAATGCACGCTCACCTGACATCCACACATCTCACATACCTCAACACATGTGCGCCCAGAGCAACTGATGATGTAAAGATGCCATATCTGAGGTGAAAATGCATGCAGTGCATGAGTTATTAGGTGGATGACATGCTGTCTACATGTTAGCTATTGATGCAGATGTGTAATAAATGTACATGACATCGTCCATGAGAGACAAATGATTGTGGTTTGTATGGCTGCCAAAGCCATTTCTTTTGAGCGAGGCATGCCGCAGAGAGGAAAATTTGGGAAATGGGAAATTTGCCGTCAGCGTATGGATCCATCATTAATGTTGATGATGTACAGGAACTCTGCGATTACACACTAAAGCCGCCTACGGGCAAGACTGGAAAAGATGTCCATGGCTCTAATCGTGGAGGTCAATGAGTGGCACAGGAAAACTGTGTGAGGGTGTGAAATACCTTGTGAACTTCAAGGCAATTGGACGGTAGATTGTGGAAGACGAGGATTTCAAGAGCCCATATGTCTGTGTGTGAGGTTTTCTTTTGCCAAGTCTGCATCTCTGCTACATCTGTTCTTTCGCTGGGAGTTAATAAATCTTTGCAGACTGAATCAAAGAGAAGTAATCAAACCATGTTTCAGTCAGACCTGCGCTCACCTCTCTTCTCATTGATTACAGCAAACATGATATCTTGGAACCACAAAGACAACTTTGAATAAAGGAAATGTAGCAAGATGAGGTGCTAATCCAAAAAGACAATGTCAGCCTCCAAATGAGATCCAGATAGAACCGAACACTTCTGGGGGAATCAAAGAGCTGTTGTCAGTGTGTCGAAACAATACCGGCCTTCATCTCTTCTCACTTGACACGGTCGCGCCAGTAAACGAAAAAGGGTTTTTCTTTCTTTTGCAGGGAGGTGGGGCAGTGTTTTGTTTGGGTTGATTGTCTTCAAGGGCCGATGAGCAGTCCTCCCACAGACTGTCATGACTCAGCTGTCATGTCAGGGGGACGTGTCTCCACAAAACACGATCTTTAAGGGATGCGAACAAGTCAATGGCGCTTGCGTACCTTCAGAAAAGATGAATGCGAGCGTGGTTGCTATGCCCCGCAGGAATTTCAGAAGTAATGATTATGTGTGTAGTTCTCTGCACAGACCTCCCACTCCTGAGTGTTACAGGGGGTGATTCACGAGCAAACACAAATGCAATCGTGATCAGCTTCCAGGAGAGGCAAGTCTGAGCATGGAAAAGGACGTGCAAACACTGGTTTGGTGGGTACTATTAGCTTTGAAGTGGGAACATGACACTGCGGATGTAAGGAAATGCTTTATCCTATAAGGAGGGATGCAAAAGATGTCACTGTTGGACATTTTTGTCTTTGTCTCTTCTACGTAGAAATCTTGAATCCGACATTCACTTTCTCACCGTTCTGCATCACATCACAGAGCCCGAGCTAGAGATGAAGCTCATTTTTTTGACAGGTTTAATACACATTTCTGACCTTATAGCGAAAGCGAATTGCGACCTCGTCTTTGGAGACAACACTGAGTTTATCATGTTCAGACTTTTATAAAGGCGTCTCCTCATTTCCTTTTCCACTCTTTTAGCCTGACTGCAGTTCAAAGTCAGAGGGCTGATCTTTATCTTGGAAGACAGAGAATTGGACTTTCACTGTCTCAAAAATGGACATATAGGTTGAGATATAAGCCTTTTGGAAGTAAACCAGTGTTCATTAAAAGTATTAGATGAGCCAAACTGAGTATATTAAAGTGTTTATCAAGCCACACTTCTGTCACCCACTCCAATTTGTAAAATCTGCAGACTCGGCACAAAAGACAGATCTTTTGGACTGCTTATACACTTTATATCCCGTACAAGGCATGGGGTTGAAACTCATGCCATTACAGAGAGGGCGACGATGGAATATCGAGTAGGATTCTTGTACCAGCTGTTTGCCAAAGCTGCGGTTTGTTTGTGGGTCGATGCGACATCCAGCTTTTGTCTTTGCAAATGTCACATTTGAATAACACAATTGACAAAACGTTTGCAAAACTGAATCTTAACCTGTATATTTCTCTTTCTTGCAGATGGTTCTGGACAGAAAATGGACCCAGTGAGGAATGCTGGATAAAGAACAGCCGGCTTTCATCCATTCATCTACAGCTGAAGCTTTGTCCGCCAAACTAAAACAGTTTTTTTACAAACTGGGTGAACAAGCGCAGCCATCAAATCTTTTCTACAAGCAGCAAAACAAACAAAAAGAAAATCCAAATGGCGCAGCTGCCAACCACAGAATTACTGCACTCATGACAAATTCTTAGCTCCAGTGTGCTGATGCATTTCAGTATTAATCAAAACTACCACCAGAAGAAATAAGAACTATCCTTCTCAATTGTGGTTTTGTGAATAAACAAAACAGCGGGATTGATTATACTGCCTTCAGAGGCTGAGTCTGGCTTTAATGTATAAGAAATAACACAGAACACCAGAATAAAGCAACTTTAATTGAATACATTGGAGCGCTGAATACAAAGCAGTCTCTGGAATGACCTTTCCAGAGTGAAATGTTATTCCTCACATGCACCTAACAGCAGGAAGCTGCCATATACACAGTTCCCCTTCACGTCACTGTGGAGTTATGAACTCCAAGATAAAGGGCAGATCCTTTTCTCCGAAAGAAAAATAATCTGCGAGCTGGAGATTGGGACGCAGACGAAAAGCATGTTTTGGTGACCAAAATAGCAGAGGAGGAAGAGCAACGTCTGGGAAAGAAGAAGAAGGAGTATTAGAGAAATGCAAATAGAGAAGACCGGACTGTTTCTCAGCCCTGTTTGCCAGAATTCTAACAGAGCACAACAAACTTGTGCAATTTTCGTGGCAGTTGTCCATGGGAACTCGTCCAAGGCACCTCTGAGCTTGACCCTCCTGGGAGGTCCTGTTAGTTCGAGAATAATACTTCATGAAGACCAAAGTAAGAGCACACTTTTTCCGTCAAATTCTGGCTGACTACAGGATAACATGTGGAAGGATTATTGCTGAAAGGGGAGCCACGACCGGAAGCAGCAACTTGGAAAGCTGAGCTACTCCTTTCCTTGTCCCGTTTTGTCTGTTTTCTTGTATTTGCAAACATATTCACTGCCTGCCAGCGAGGACTAAAACTTCCATCTTCCAACTGCACCGACAGTTTCCTCTTATCAGGAGAGAAGATTGAGCTGACTGGAACGAAACGCTCACACATCCCCCTGTCGAGGGCTTTTGTTTTCCGCTGCAAGCAGAAGCATTTTACTTTGAGTGGCGATGGAAATGGAGAAGGGACATACGTCTATCAGGAGGGGAGTGAGCTGGAGTCCAGGAGGACTGAGAAAACCTCTCCAGGCAACCGACAACACGCACACTCCTGGGACAGAGTGCAATGCATCATGGGAGACGGCAGGATTCAACAAAGAACAGATGAGCCGGAAAACAAGTAAGTGAAGCAAGAAAGGGTATTGTTTCCCTGTTACTTCATAACACAGAAATGTAGTTGCAAATACGTTTGCAGTGGGTTGTTTGTAGCGCTGCCGTAATACTACAGTGAGGCTTTAACTGTATCATCATATCAGAAGACCTATGACTGAGGGGAGTAGATAGCAAATAGAGGAAAAAGGCAGCCCTGCCTCCTCAGTGCAACTTGACACAGTGAAGCTCTCTATGAAACATCTGGTTCCATGCCTTGAAAATACAAGCTGCCCCAGCAGCAATGGAAATGCAATCATGCATCATTGCTAAAAGCTGTTCTGAATATACAACACAGCCACTGACAGTAACGGGCTAACCTGTGGCAAAAGCTGTTCGGAAACTTCTTCAGACTTTTACTTTCACAGCTGTCAACCCCCAGCAAGTAAGAAAAAAGACGAGCTCACGCTCTATAACACCAACAACATTCTGTTGTTAAATGGAAAAATGGTAAAAACACTGAAACAACACTTAGCCGGAAGGCTGGATAATTATCTCTGTGCTGTAAAAAGTCTGTCAGATGCAGTTTTCAAAGACAGTAAAAAAATACATTGTGCTGTGAGGAAGTTTAACAGGAAGGTCATGGCAATCAGATAACTGTCCCCGATGATGTAGATCTATAGCCTCTGCACCTCCAACACTGTTCCCATCACTCATTACTCACTGATTAGTTTCCTCAAATGGAGCTCAGACCACCAAAAACAACACCGAGGCACAGTTAATAGTGGACTACACCTCTGCAGAGACTTTCCGTAACACACAGAAGTAATAGTATAAGCAGTAGAGCATGGTCTTTTATTCCCCCCACGGGATCCACTAAGAGTCTAAGTCACATTCAGTCGGGGAATATCCCAGGACCCCTGTTAATCCTCGTCTTTCCATACCGCTTCACACATCACCCACGGGGGCCGGTGCTGTCATCCCGCTCACCCCACAGCCATCGCCCGGAAAAAGATAACATCCGACAGGGTAATCTGACCTTTGATACACAAATGCAGGGTTGGCCCCCTGATTTAAATCCTCCGGCCGTGGGGGCAGTTTGCCGTCTGATCTCACCCACGCAGGGATGAGGGGGCTGGGACAGAGAGCAGAGGGATGAGTTATAGGAGAAGGGGGGGGGGGGGGGGGGAGGGGGGTGCGGAGGCTCTTGCATCATTGCCGAGGGCTGAGTTTTGTCTCCGCTGGAGGACAGGAAATTCCTATGTTGCCCTTGCAGGTTGGAGCTTAGGGCCCGGGAGGGTTCAGGGAGGGCAGACACTCGGTTGGGGAGAGAGTGCACGATAAAGACACACTTACATGGCGGGATCCAGACAGACATGGAGGGCAGCAGAGGTCAGGTGCTGGATCTCTGGAGTCTCAGTGATCTAATCCATAGACACATTTTTTATCGCTGGTATCCATTTCCACTTCAAAGACTTGCAACAAGGGTCAGACACTTCCCTGCCATCACAGGACATTAGACAGAGATAAGCTGCTCAATGCTCGCCATTGATTGGATACTTCTCCAGAACTGTCAAAACAAAGTGCAGTCTATGTGCATCTGCTAAAACGTCAATACCTTTCGCAAGAGAAGCCCTGAGCTCTTTTCTCAGAGGCATGTCTCTGTTTTTGTAATTAGTAGGGAACCCTGGAGGAGGGGGGGGGGGGGGATTTGAAAAAGTGAAACAGAGCTGGAGGCTGAATGACAGACAGCACAGCCTCCAGCTACACGGACCACCTCCCTCCCTGTCTGCCCGTCTGTGCGCCGGAGCGCGGAGGAAGAGAAATCCGACCCCGTGTCTCGCTACAGAAAGGGGGTGTGAAGCTATCAGACGCAGTTCAAATGAAAACTCTTGTGGAAGTACAAGAAAACAGCGGAGCTCTGAATTTGAACATGAAAAAGGTAAGGGATCAGGCGCTAAATTGGATCCAGCCAGATAAATGAAACTTTCGGTTAACTTCGGGATATTTTACAGCAACCTGAGGAACAACTTGTGATTGGCTGCCTTGTGAAGAAATGTGACTAGTGAGAAGCAGCGTGTTGTTTTTGTAACGGAAGGCTTCGGCTACCGTCCATACACTTTAGGGGATTTTTTCCCCTCATAAAGCAAAAAGTTATAACCGAAGTCCTTTTATTTTTATTTTGAGCCTTTCTGTGTAATCTGCTCCTTATGACATCTGTAATATATGCTGTAAATTAAAAAGATTAGATTCGATTTATCTCCGTGTATTGGTTGATTATTAACATATTTATTAGTTTACACATTACTGGTAAGTGGTTGGTGTCATTTAATCAGATAATGACCAACGTTTTTTACACATTACTATCAAATTCACTGTACGACATGAAACAAAAACTCCACTATTACTTTGTTTCATGATTTTTGTCATGATTTGAATCACCTGCATGCACTACTCGATGACCAGTCTGGCTCCCACTAGAGGTAGATGTTTACAGTGAGGGGACAGTTCATTTCAAGCCTCACTGCTCTGACTCTGGTGTATCCAGGTGGCCCCGGGATTATAAAAAGTGAAATAGCTAATAAAAAATGGGACCTGTGGTGGTATCCCCACCCATGATAAAAGGCACTGAGTATACAGTAAGTACCTGTGTGGTAGGTTCTCTGCTGCAGTCTATAAAGGAAGGTGATTTATGCTCATGCCAATAGCTGTGAGAGGGCCGCTTGTTTAAAAGGTTGTGTGATCACGCTTTTATCATTATTATATTGCTGACACAAATACGTAAGGTGGTTGATATATCTCCCTCTAATAGTGTCACGTTCTCTTTTCATCTGTCAGTGTCAAGTTGAGGGATTTACCATAGTTTATGCTGACATTGAATTATGGCCTTGCAGACATAACCACCGTCATCTAAATGCACTGCAAATGTTTATCATCCAAACTGCACCTATAGTTCCTCTTTGTATATAAAATTATAATATAATAAACGTATGCTATTGAACTTTAGATGGGTTCTTGTAAAAGGAACTCATGGGTTACCTACAAAGAGTTAATTAAATTACTGTGAGGGCAGACTGAAAGTCTGTAAAATCAATGACAGACGCATATTATTCCTTTTTGCTGGGGGACGGATCATGTTAGCTTCATTCTCTGTGCCAGGAAAAACTGCATGCAGAATTTGCTATAGGAAAGCTTTACAAGTGATTGATTCACACATAATTATTGTGATTGGCACATGATTAGATCAAATAATGTAGCTGTCTGCATCCGTCACTTTATTAAATGAAGAGAGAGTCTATGGCTGTGACAGTGAGACGTTGAATATCTCCCACCACAGTTACATAAATTAGACGAATAATGGGTGTCACCAACACCAGTTATTTTCCTTTAAAATGTCCATCAGAGAATCTATAACTGAAGGTTTTTATTCTGAAATGCAGCTTTGATTTTCCTCTGGTGAGCTTAGAAGCGTGATGTAGTCACTATATTTAAGATGGGAACACTTGATTGTATAGTATGTTTATAGACGGCAGTCGAAAGATGTCATTTTTGGGAGCCGTAGATTGTAAAAATGCTCTATTAAGGGTTCGTGCAGCAGTATTGCACAAATTAACTACAGAGAGAAACCAAAGGCATGTTGGAAGCTCAGGCAGGGAGTTTTCTCAGCGGTGGAGGAATGCTCAGGGAGGGACTACTGCAGATGGCAGAGGAAATAGCTCCGCTGCCTGCTGGAGCTCTTAAGCTCCAAAAACAAACTGTCAATTTTAACATAGCTATATGTTTTCAAGGCAATCGGCAAACCTGCAACATCAGTGTGAGACATGATTGATAACAACTTCTTTAGTACTGAGGGACACATTGATGTAAATCTTCTTATTAACTTTAGTCAACAGGCTTATTAAAATGTTTCCTTTGCCTACGTCTGTTCTTTGTCCGCAAAGACGTATTTTTCTCGCTGGATTGGTTGTAGTCAAAAGGACTGTAAAGAGCAATCAAAACCATATGGTGCAGAAACAATTATGTGGGTTTTTAAAGAGAATATTTAATCTCAGACTTGTTAAAAATTTGTCCTTGCTGGTTCTCTCTATTTGTATATAAAAAGCGGTTTGGTGAGTTTTAATTAGATGTTGAGGGAGTTGTCTTTGTTTGAACACGGAACAGTACATGCAGCACATTGCTAAGTCTCCCAAATGTAGGGTCCCTTTTATCATTAATCAGACATCTCTGTTGTCTCTCATTGATCAGGCTATTCACTGTCTCTTTCACTCCAGATCTGACCAGGAGCGCCAGTTTGTCGGAGAAGGAGCTGAAGGAGGCTCGTGTCAGAAGTCACATCATCGCTGCTCAGCTCACCGTCCCTTCCAACTCCAGCTCCAGAGGCGTGCAGCTCTTCAACCGGCGCAAACAGAGGGTCAGCGCCTTCACGCTCGAAAGCTGTGGAGAGGGGTCAGGGGGGGACAGAGCTGAGAATGTGGAAACAGACCCTTCATCTAACAAACTAACATGGGCAGAGAAGAGCACTGAGGAAAAGGATAGAGACCTGAACTTTAAGAATAGCGCTACCAAGCCCCTCTTATCACCACCTGGGAGTGTACATTCAGTAGGTGATATCATGGAGGAACCAGGTAAGGATTTCCACAAGGGAGATGACATAGAGGACATTGTTATCCAAGAGAGACATTTCCTCCCTGTCAAGGAGGAGCAGGAGGAAGAGGAAGAGGCAAGAGATAAAATCCATGAGATTCCCCCTGGAAGTAATAATACTGATCCAGTTCTGATGGGACATGATGAAGGGGAGGCAGACACACATGGGGGTCACACAGGGCCAGCTCCCCCCGGAGAGCTTCATAATGGCTGCCAGAGTAACTCTGGAACTGAGAGGGTGTCTGTGCCCACATCAAAGCAGACAAGCACCATCGTCAATCGAACTGCCAGGCCCTTTTTCTCGCCGCTGACAGTGCAGTCCCCAGAGGCGGTCAGCCCTGTTATGGGAATTCCCCCTCCTCCTTCCTATTCCACTCCTCCACTCCCTACTTTCTCTGCCCCTCAACCATTGGCGTTCTCACCTCCACCTCCGCCTCCTTCATATCCCACACCTCCTCTACCGGCCTTTACAAACCAACCTCCGCAGACCTACTACTCCAGTCCACCTCCGATGTCTCCCCTTATGTCTCCTTCCTTCAATACACCACCCCAGTTCCCTGTGTCTTCTGTGACTCAGTACCCACCTATGCCCCATTATGGCCCTCCCACAGTCCCAAAGCCCTCCACCTTCGTTCCTCAGCCTGCTGGAGAGAGGAAGCCGATAACACAAATCAAAACAGGAGTACTTGAGGAGGGTGCTGCTAGAAGGGGAAATAGGAAGTCAATGTTCACATTCAAAGAGAAGACAGTGGTAGCTCCGAACCCTGAGCTGCTCTCTCTGGTGCAAGGGGTGGATGACAGCAAGAAACATGGACATAGACCTGTGCCTGAGCCAGCATCCGAGGAAGAGTTGCTGGCGCTGGGGGCAGAGGCCTCCAACTTCCTCGCCAAGGAAGAGGACAGGGCCGAGGAGGCAAGAGCTCCAGAGTGGGCTTCCTGCCTCAAGACCTCCAGGACCCGTCCAAGGGCAGAGCACAGGCCAGAGCACACCCTCACCAATGTATCAGGAAAGGGGGCTGAGCTGTATGTCAAGCGGCAGTCCAGGATGGAGAAATACGTCGTTGAGAAGCAAAATGCAGGACAAATTAGGTCTCCTTCTCCCACGATGTCTCTGCCACCGTCTTGGGTGTTCCCATCAAACATGCCCGGCAGGGTCAAGGCCATTGCCAAAAACTCTGACATGAGTGCTCAGCTTTCACAAAACCTGAAGGCCCAACAAGCAGTCAAGCAAAAACCGAGGCAAAAAGCTGCAGCACCAGAGCCAATTCCAGAGCCCCCTCCTTTGGAAAATGGTTGCTCCAAGATAGAGATGGACCTGTCGAGGCACCGGCCCTACCAGATTTCCTCTTCCCTCTTCATCTTTAACCCAGTCAACGACCCCATTAGTACCCTACCCAGAGGAGCGCCACAGTCCAAGAACCTGATGTCTTCCCAGTCTTTCTCTAGAAAGGCTTCCTTACCTTATAACCCTCCTTCTCACTTCAGTGCCCAGTGTATGTCTCCACAGCTGCCTCTCAGCCCCACAAGAGGAGGAGCAGAATATCGGCCAGATCCAGCCTATGGGGAGCCGAGGATCAGCTCTCCTATGGCGGCCTTTTCTCCGGAGCGAGTGTCCTCTCCTCGGTCAGGGCTCCAGGCGCCAAGGCCCACGTTTTCTGCCAAGAAGGCAGGGATTGCGGCACAGGTGTGGAGACCCTCTCTGTACCATTTTTAGAAAATGTGTTTAAAACTAAACGTTTTTAGTAGGGCTACATTTGGCAGGTTTCTGCACTCTTTTGCTCAACTCGTGCCTTCTTCTAGTACTGTCTCTTGTATTGTAGGTATGAAATGGTGTGGAATATTTGTATGTGTATCACGTGTCAGAAAGCAATTGATTGTGTAAGAAGCGCAATAATAATTGCAGTAAGGGCGAGACCTTGTCTGTTCCTAACTAAATTATCTAAGTAATTACACCTTAATTCTTCAGTGAATCTAAAATTATACTTTTTCTACAGTAGGAAACAAATAAACAGCAGTAATTACTATAGTTAAAATAAAAATGTGCCTTGATGTAATCAGATAAAATCCATACCCAAAGCCGCTAAGCACGTTAGCCCTAAAATACATCCATTTTCGGTAAGTTTTAAAATATGATGAGAAACAACCTCACACTTTTTCCACTTTGTCTCCCAATTCTGTGGGCACCAGGGGATGCTGCTCCACAAAGCACTTTAACAGATGGGCTGACATCTGCTTTATGATCTATGATTTGCAATTTAATGCTGCTCACTGACATGAAAGTTGCAGCGACAGAACTCCTTTTATGTCTTTATGTCTTCGGGGTAATTTACTCTGCTTTCCAGCGTTTTCTACATAAATATACGTTGTGTGCTTAGATTCTTTGATGTTTCAAACTACAGGCTGCATACTAATTTGCATCACGGAGCTACATATGTATTCTTTTTCTGACTTAAAGCAGTAATTCCAGAGGTATTTTGTTCACAGGACATCATAAATCACTGTTGTTTTAGACTACAGGGTTTATGTTTGTTGAATTTCATAAACTTTGATTCACTGCTCTCTTCTGCTGCTATCCTGTCTGTGATGATTGATTCTTTTGTGTGTGAGAGTCTTTCCTTCTCTGATTAAAACTTTATGCTAACTCTCTGCTGGGACCTCTTCCTCCTTTTTCTCATTTCCTGACTTCACTGGCATCTTTCGACTATTAGTTTGACTGTTTAGTGTTCGTTATTTCACTTTCCTGCCTTTCTTTCAATCACTGCAATCACCTCAACACACTAATAAATGCCTCCGGTTAATAGATCATTTGACAGATCTATTTTGAAACATAGTGAGTGACATTTATATTTAAATAGTTATTCCAGCTTGCCATAGCAACATATTTCACACTTTAACAAGAATTTTAGTTATGTGCGCTCGTGTTAAGACCTGCCCCTTGTTCTTGTTTGTCGTCAGACAAATGGTTTGACCCTTGACCTTTATGCTTTTAGAGATGCCCTGAACTTTTGAGATGTGACCGGGTAACATTAATCTTAAAAGAGCATAACTTCTCAGGTCACTGAGCCTAGCAGTACAGTCTGTAACGCCAAAGACTATTATTATCACCAGTGGAGATAGTTTTCTCTTAATTATTATATGCATAAGATGGAATGCTTTAGTCGAGTAACTTCATATCCCCGTAAAGGTTAGCCACCTCAGGACGGCCAGATGACAGTAACCTGAGAGAGACACTGAAGACCTATGTGTGCTGGCAGCCAGGCTTATTGAAGAAGAAGGGAATACACAGAGATGACCTAAATGCCACTAGGGCTTAGACGTAACACATAGATAGTTATCAAAACAAATTCACTTACAGTAGTATAATTAAAATGTGTCCTATTGTATAGGGTTAGCGTCTGTTTCACTGTAAAATGTTGGTCTTTTGTATTTTTATGCAGGACAAAACATCTTGTCCTGGGAAAATCAAAACCTTAGAATTAACATAATGAGGACATTTATTTATTCTACATTATACTAACATTTCTATTTTCTAAGCTGTATTTTAAATGTATGTTTCCAAGAGTCTAAAATACATTATTTGTCAACAGACACCAAAAGAGTCCTTCCCAGTTGAACCCCCCAGTGAGACTCCCACGCCAACCAGGACGCCCAGCCTCACCAGACGTTTCAGCAGCCCAGAGGGCCCCGTCGCTGGGACCTGGACTCCCAGCCTCCAAACTAATCGGCCCTCCACCACCATCTTTAGCCGCTCAGTTACTTCCCCTGTATCCTCTCCCAGGGGTACAAGATGCCAATCCCCTATGGCCGGTCAGAATATCCAGTTATCCACGGTTACCTCCACTACAACATCCAGACCCTCTCAAACATCTACAGCCACCTCTCCACGCTCTCCTCCTTGGGGTTCAAGATGTCAATCCCCGATGGTGAGCCAGAATACCCAGTCCTCCAGCATCTCCTCCAATCCTGGTTTCAGACCATCCCAAACGTCTACGACTACTTCCCCTCTTTCTCCTCCTTGGGGTTCAAGATGCCAGTCCCCAATGGTAAGCCATCATACCCAGTCCTCCACTGTCACCTCCATGTCCGCATCTAGACCCTCCCAACCATCTACAGCCACATCTCCACGCTCTCCTCCTTGGGGATCAAGATGCCAGTCTCCGATGGTGAGCCAAAATACCCAGTCTTCCACCATTTCCTTTGTTCCTACTTCCAGACCAACCCAAATATCTACAGCCACATCTCCTGTCTCTCCTCCTTGGGGCTCTCGTTCCCAGTCTCCTGCACTCTCTCAGACCAGTTTATCCTTCCAGGCCACTAAACCTCTGTACACATCCTCTGCCACCTCTGCCGTTCCCCCACCCAAAGACAGTCGCTGCATGTCCCCCATTGTTAATAACCCAGACTCTAAAGCCAACCACCGCCTTCTGGCTAAGAACATCATCAATGCAGCCAAACGTAAAAACAGCCCCTCCCCTGGAGCACTGAGCGGTCACAGCCTCCCCATCTCACCTCTGGGAAATTCCCACCATGGCTACGACTGTCACAAACCACCCATCAGCCCTTTC
Organism: Leptoclinus maculatus; assembly: GCA_032191485.1. NCBI lineage: Eukaryota > Metazoa > Chordata > Actinopteri > Perciformes > Stichaeidae > Leptoclinus > Leptoclinus maculatus. Next base: position 17,223,057 of record JAVDOI010000011.1, on the reverse strand, counting down.
CAGTCGCGGGCATTTGGTGCCCAGTCCCCTACATTCACCAGCCCTCCTCCAACCCCAACGCAGAGGATCTGCTCCCCTGTGAGGCTCTACAACACTCGCTCCCTCACCGACTCTGATGCCTCTGTTGAGTCGGAAGACTCGGGCCTCCGATCGCCTGGCTTGCAGTCCTACAACACCTGTCCCCGCGGCTGGGGCGGTAGCCTGAGGGTGAAGAGAAGCACCGTCTCCACTGACCTGTGAGGGCGTGACAAGAAGGCCATCACAGCATGATTTCAGTTTTAATAGACTTCTGGGGCATTGGATCAACCAGTTAAAGAGTTTCTGATGGCATTTCATCAGACTAAGAGAAGATGCCTTTCTGTAACTTTGAGAAGTGATCCTGGACAATGGTAAATGTTGTATCAAGGTAGTAATAGTATTTTATATGACTCACATTCATAGTAAGGACTGACAAGAACAAGCTTTTACATAACGCAGTTGCTGTGGCTTGTACGCTTTCTTAATACCAAAAAGACTCAAAATGCAGTAACCAAAGTTATTTGAATTTACTTCAGTTATGTTATACTTTCTACACCTGCACAACAAACATACATACATAGCCATTGTTCAAGTTAAATGGTGTTTTGTCCGTTTTTAATGTTATCAATGAATAATAATTATGTTTGCTGGTCTGATGCAAGTCAAAATGGGAAGAGACTTTAAAAGTAGGGTATAGAAAAGGACATATTGAATGAGTAATGTGTAAATATGGAGCTCATTGGACTGTACAGTGCTTTGTTAAAGGCATTCTCATTCCATTAGTAAAGGATCAAATCTAACGATACAGTAAATAATGAGTTTCCATCATTTTTCCATGACAAAAACACAGTGGTAGGTGGGACACATGCTATTCACAATATCATACAGGGTCACAGTATTCACCACAGTTTATTATCCATTTTACTCAATTGGAAATAAATCATGTGCATAATTATATCAGTGCAATAATCAAAAACAATAAACAGCGTTTGTTATGTATGTTATATGTTGCTTTATGTACTGCATTTGCTAAAATGAATGTGAGCTGTACAGACAGATTGACAGAGAATGACGAGAGGATGAAGAGATGATTAGTTAAGTGGAGGTTCGGTGAGGCATTGACGCACCTGTTCAATCAAAACACTGTTTCCATGATTCAGGAGGAGATTTCAAAGGGTTTAAACATTGCTGGAGAACAATTCAATGGACAAATATTGGCTGTCAACGTGCAAATGTAATGAAATATTGATTGTAATATTCATATTGGAGATCGACGTTTGTATGCCTTGGTTTTTTCGCCTGTAATGTCCTTCATGAGAAACAAATGAACATATTTTGTGCCTGTACTTAGTGTACAGAGTGGCTTGGTTGGATGAGGTCCAGGATCAAATGCGTATGTCAGAAAAGGTACAACAAAACGTTGTTAAAAAGAAAGTTAGAAGTATGTTGTATGTTGTGACATATTAATCTAAGTGTTTGTGAGAAAAGGACAAGAGCAATGGATTGTATTTTAAATACATACATATCTCTTTTAAATACATTCTCTTTGACTTCTGAAGTTTCTTTTTATACTTGATTTGCACTTATGTTCATTCCATTTTAACGGCTGAATTGGCATTGTTTAAAACTTGATTTGCTCAAACGTGTCATTCAAAAATATAACAAGCAAATAAACAACAATGAGAACATTCTTGCGTGATTCAATATGTTTACATGATGGTGGCAATTATAGCTGTCAAACCCGACTGCTGACTCCAAACCACAACTGGCTTTCTTTTCACACCATTCGATTCTTGCCCAGTCCTGAACCAGCACACACAACAGACTCCCCCCCCCCCCCCCCCCCACCCCCGACATGAAGGTCAAAAGCATCAGCCCATTTCAAAATATTTACTTCTGTGTCTTTTGAGTGACAGGGACACCTGCTACACGGTGACCTGGCTCCTTCAGCAGGATTAAGCTGTCATGGATTGGTTTCAACCCGGGTCCCTCTGGACAAACTGAACACCGCTGACATACTCAAACACAGAAAATTATTATTGTACTTGTTCATTTTGGATGGGGGGTAATTATTATTATTTTATTTTTTCAACACAGCATTTTTTTCTCTCATTTCAAACTGTATGATGTCTGAAAATCAATGCATAATAAAAACTTTTAAAAATGTATTGTCTTTTTTTTATATATACTTCATAACACATTGGACTGAAAACTGTAGTAAATTACTGTAAGCTGAAGTAGTCATTTACTTTTTGAAATATACAATACAAAAATGAAACATTATTTGGAATCATGTCATGGAATGCACATCATTTCATATACAACGCATTTCTCCACACATTTATACTGTTGAATTAGTCTTTTGCTTATCTAATTAATTCATCCCTATTCTACACAAGGAGCAATTTCGGACAGCAGTAGATTTAGGACTGCAGTAATCCTGCACAGTGCCACTCACACTATAGGATTCTTATTCCATCTGGTCCTTACATGAACCCATCATCCACTTCAACCGCCCCTCCATTAACACTTTATGGTAGTGAAATTATCATATCTTGATGCAGTTTAGTAGTTGGAGTGAGATATTATGAATTGTCTATTTCCAGTCACTTTAAAAAATACCAATACAAACTTCTTAGATGTATTTAATTACAGCATAAGATCTACCCTTTGGCTCACAAGTTAGGTACTTACATAGATCACCACATTTAAGGACGTATTTCTTTGGTTTTAACACTAATGTCGTGCTTCACTGTCAGTGCAACCTACTACACATTTGAGTTAATAGCTGCAATGTCCCTTACAGCAACTCCTCAGGGTGAAAAGAAACCTACATTTATCACAGGTTCATAGACTGCCATCTGTAGGACTCCAGACAGAAGTTGAAATGAGGCGACACTGTTTGAACTGATCGTGTACATGCAGCTGTTTCTCAAAATACATTTCATATATTCTCTCACTACCTCTATTTCTTTCTATTCAATAATTCATCATAGTATTAAAATGAAGCCAAAAACTACTATGAAGAAAAAACATTGAAGATACAATTTCTTCAATGGGGGGGGGGGGGGGATATCTCTGTGTTAGATATCACAGGTTTCATTTAAGTCAAAAAGTGAATGCCTCACAAGAGAACTGCAAACAAGGTGTCATGTAGTCAGCAGCTGTGCAGCAGGTTTGAGAGCTGGTGTTCACAAGCTGAGCAGTTTCCCTTTCACAGCTCCTCTCTTTTCCTTCTTCTTCTTCTTTTTTTTTTTTTACTGTGTTGCAGAATATAAATTACTCCATAAGATAAATAATTGTATAGTAATATATTGTTATATGACTAATTTGCTGTGGACGGGAAAATTAACAACACGGTGGTCTGTGAACCGTGTAATTAAAATGCTATTGTTGATTGTTTTTTTTCTCTATTTTGCATTGATTCAATCATAAAACTGCTGCACCTGCGCATCTATTAACCTGAAATATAGGGGAGTAAAGATATAGATAATTCAGCCTGTCCTCCTTTTGGAGACCCGTCCTCGAGACACAGGGGGGCGCTCGTGAGGGGGGGGGGGGGGGGGGTGGTGGAGGTGGAGAAGGTTCCCAGTGCAGTCGTTTCCTCGTTTGACAGCAGGGGCTTGTTTTACAGCACAAAACTACAAGGATGAAGATTTCAAGGGACGATGCGGCAACAGAGATAACCGAGGAGACGTTTAGCTGAAAGGCCATCAGCTTGATATCTGTCTCCCGGTGTGTGCGCTACGAAATCAACCCCAGGCAACTTGAATATCGACCGAACAGCCAGACGAACGTCTTTGCCTTAAGTGTCCATGCATTTGTTGTTGTTAGCTGCTAATGCTAACCATAGAAGTTGCCAGCTAGTTAGCTGGCCTAGCAATCTACTGGTCAAAGCGAGGAGAAGATAATTAGCCGCATATGTTTGAGTTACTTAACGCGTTGTGTGACGTTAGCTGATGGAGCCATGCTAACCGGGGCTCTGGTCGATCAAGAACTGCAGCTTTGGCCGAGCTTTTAAAGTACCGACCGTGTTAGTTAACTACCTAACGTTGGTTAGCTTCGCAGTTAGCCACCACTATCCCTGGAAGAATGAGTAGAAAACAACATCATCTAAAAGAGTCCGAAGTCAGCTGCTGCGTGAAATACTTCTTGTTTGGATTCAACATTTTATTCTGGGTAAGTAAATGTGAAAATAACGCTGATGTTGCGAACTTAAAAGTTTGAATGTTGTGGTAAAGTTAGCTTAACGTTAGTAACCGTTGGAGTAACACGATCCTTTAAGTTTCCAGAAAAGTATTAAATGAATTGCCACGTGTTGTTGTTGTTGATGTTGTTGTTCTTCTGGTTTCATTGTTGTTGTTAACGTGTGGTAACTTGCATAACAGATCAACTTGTTTAGCTACTTAATTGTCCGAGAGGAAGTCACTAATTAAGTTATTTGTTTTGGTGAGAATAATAGTCAGGTGTGCTATAATTCTTTAAAACTTTCTTGTCATAACTTTAAATTATTAATTTTCACTTCAGTTAGCGGTCCACTTATTCTCAAGTCGTTCTCTTTATTGTCCTCATGCTCCAACTTTTCCTTTCATGTAACTCTGAAATAGCCTCTTTGGACAATAGTGGGGAGCAGCTAAGTCACAAATATCACCGCTCTCTTTCAATAGCCTCCTTCATTGGCTCACTATAGTGTCTCAAATGTTCAGGCACCTCTGATGATGGTTTGATTATCTCTGAGTGTAGCTGGTGGAGATGCACACTAACATGAGACAAACGCTGCACTGATGTTAGTTTCTCGGGTAGTGAGGATTGGTACCATTGTGTATGAGAAATGACATGCATCCCATTTGTATTGTTGGGCCACTGGCAAGTTAGCCCACACCTCCATTCACAATGCCCCCCCCCCCCTCCATATTTATCCCTCCTCAGTCTGAAAAGTTCCTCTGTTCGGTCTCCTTCACCCCTCCCTCCTCACCCGTCTGGTGTATCATGATGTCTGTGGGTGAAGGAATGGCGTGTCTGTGTGCTCCGGAGGGTCTTCCCACACACTGTTGGAAGGAAAAGGCCACACGGACCTGAATACCCCCCCCCCTCCTCTTTTCAAGCACCCCTATTCACTCGCTCCACCACCATAGTACTCTGGCTCTGTGGGACAGCATTGTTTCTCTCACTGACACACCCACTAACGTACAAAGACGCACGGTAATAACAAAGACTGGGGGGGGTGAGTCTGTGTGTCCCCCCCCCCCCCCCCCCCCCTTGTACGCTTGTTCTGATGGACTCATCAGGGCACATGGGATCCACATGCAACTGGATCTCTTCCTGTCGCTCCTCCTTTCGTCACCACCTCCTCATTCCTCAACATGTGGGAGTATCGCACTGTAATCTCTCGACATGTCTGTGTGCGTATGTGTGAGAGGGAGAGAAACTGAGGTGATATGAACTGCCGAACATGTCGCGGGCCTTTTTAAAGAACAATGCACAAGTTAATTTTACAATTGGCCTCACAAATGAAAGGCGCTCGAGAATTCAATTGGGCTGAGCAATCGAGCAGGAAATAGGGCCGTAGTGTTGTGTCTGACTCGCATTGCGTTCTTTCACACTGTTTTGACACTCGGGCCGAGCTAACAGTCCCTTGTCTGAGCGCTCTCTCGCGCTCTCGCTCTCTCGCGCTCTCGCTCTCTCGCGCTCTCGCTCTCTCTCTCTCTCCCCCCCCCCCCACCCCCCACCCCCCACCGAAACAGTAGAACAAGTTCCAGCTCGCTGGCTGTTTCCGTTAATAATTACTGGAAGATGTTCTCCTCTTGTCTGTGCGCCGCGAAACCGGATTTGACAGACAAGCAAGTGCATTGCCGAAATAGAGAGAGATGGGGTTTATTCTCCACAAATCAACCCATTTGTCTTTCCCATAGTGATCTTGTCAGGCTTGAAAATGCTGCCTAAATTGAGACAGAATGCTTATAAGACCCAAAACTTTTTGTCAACAAAATAGAGCAGTACAAACTGCTCGAAGTCCTCCCAGCGCCCGAGCTCGCTGTTGACAGCCGATCGTTCTCACCCAAGAACAACATACCTTCTCTCATCCTCACAATAGACTCATTCGCCCCAAATGAATGTTTTTTTTCCCCTGCCTGAGCTGTCGAACTGTTTTGGAAGCTCTGCATGCCGTAATTATGCGCTTGTTAAGCTCTCACCAAGCTGCTGAGTTGGTTGGATGCAGGCTGTGTGTTATTAGCCCAGCTTCAGCTTTTAAGTGTGACTGTTCACTTTAGGTTATCACATCACAGGTGGTGGACAGCTGTAAATAAGTGTGAACGCACGTCATTTGTGGACACGTCAAGCTACATTTAGAGGTATAGACGGGGGTTCATGTTTCGACGTGTCGTGAACAGGGAGGCAAACGTTTTATTTCTGTGCTGGTACTCCGTGTCTAGTGCAGTGTTTCTCGTGAGTCATTTGTGTCTACACAACATCTGGATGTATCTGGATACACGGTAATAGTGTAGCTTCTCTCCATTATGGCATCACGTGCCCGTAGTCCATTCCAGTCAGATATACTCTGGCCCTAAAACTTGTTTTTAGTAACACGGCGTTGTAATCAATCAGCCAAATTGTTACATTGACGTTGCAGATTTAAGCGTGAATGCAAAATGGCAGCGCCGTTGATATCGTATACCAAAGAATGGCTGCGTTCACATGGCCGGCCACGTTCAGCTTGTTAGCGAGTCAACAAAAGGGCAGTCACACTTGAGTAGGTCTACACCCTCCCCGTGTATTTGTGATGTTGTGTCTGTCCGGGCAGCTTGGTTTGTCTGCTAGTTAGTTGAGGGTTAATGGGATCAGCTGATTTAAGGAGGCATCTTCTCAAGTGTTGATAATCTCTCTCGCTCTCTCTCCACACCCAGAGGAAGTGCTTGCACACACACACACACACACACACACACACACACACACACACACACACACACATCCTGCAGCAGCACTTCGACAGAAAAATAAGCGGGTACAGGGGCATCTAGTTCCAGATTTGTGTTTCTTTGCTCCGTGATAACAATACATAGATTAGGTAGATACAGAGGAACGGGAAACAAATTGCTTCCTAGAGCAGGTGAGATAAAAATAAATGAATCTTTTCAAAACGATCTCCAAATCAACACTGTCAATGCCACCGACTGAGCTGAATGTGACTCTGGCTGCTCGCTGCGCGGGGGAAGTTAGATGAAAGGGAAATACCGCAAGAAGTGTACAAACGCAGCTTCAGTTCAGTTTCAATGTATACTCACTCCGTCAAATTCACTTCAATCCAACCTTATTGTGCCGGGTGGGAAGTTTGGTTTGCAGATAAATGCTCTATAAAGAATATGCTTATGTTGTGCTGAACAGTGTGTGAGAGGCTTGTACAGTAATACACTTCACAACATTACCGAGTGATACTTTGACGTAACCGTAGCTCAAGTCTCTGCAATAGAGGGATGAAAAGAAAGACTTTTACAGGGAAAAGTAATGAATATAATTTGAGTAATTTACAGGTCTGGATAAGTAGAAAGAAACGAGAGTATGGAATACTATTTGTGTTTCCATACTATTGTCCCTATTCTGTTTTCTAAAATATAACATTCAATAATTTAATCCTTGAAGCCGAGTGTTTTTCATGGCGTTTTGAGCAGGCAGCAAATGTTTACCACCGCGTGAGAGTATTTCAGGGGGCTGGCTTGACAGTCCTATGAAGTTTGGTTGGGATCCCAGAAGGGAAAAGAAAGCTAGCGCTGCAAACTCTTGTGTGAAATCGTTGGACATCCCTACATGGGGGAGGCGGCAATTGTAAGCCCATATGCAAGGACAGAAGCACTGTAGGCCTGTCACAGCATCCTCTGCACCCAGAGGCACCACGTCAAAAAGCCCAATATGGTCTCAAATAACCCTGCTGAGGTGTCTGAAAGAGTTCGGGATTTTGAAATGGAAAATGTGTCGGAACCCTGAATTTAGTTGAGCTTCATTTTTTTTGTCTGTTGCTTAAATTGACTTACTTTTAGTCGTGCGTTTATTTAAAGTTTTGTTCAGCTGTGTTGCTTTTCTGTAAAAAAATGGCTGAATTATTGTGTGTTTTAGAAATAAAGATAATGGTGCCATGGCTGAGAAAGAGACTGAGAAACTGTGTAAGACATAGTAAGCCAAAATGACAGGGCTGATGCTCGCCATGCTCACCTCCATATTGTCCCACTTCATGCTGCCTTCAAGGTGGCCTCAAGCTGTAGCAGGGGAAATGCAACTTGACGTGTCGAGCATTGAGGTACTTTTGACCGGAAATAATAACAAAATTGGCCATATAAAAGAAGTACTACTATTCTGAAGCACCAGCTTTCTTCCTGCTTTATTGGATAGTTCATAGGAGAGATCAAACAGGAGAGATTGTGATGCGTCCTTACTCAACCACCAGGGCATTGATGATTTGCAATTATCCATAAATAGTTGTATATTTACTCAAACTAGCCAACCTATACTATACATACTTTATGACACATGCCATCAATCATTCTGTGCTCTCTGTCTCCTCGCGGTAGCTCTGGTATCACCACAAATGTCTGCTTTCCCCACAGAACATGCATACTTCTTGAAACCGATGAAGGTAGCACTGAATTCTGGTAATGTTTCCACTCCACTTCAAGCCATTCTCAATGATCTTCTGGCTAATTATGTCAATTGTAAATGTTTCAAAAAGCTTCCTCAACTCCTGATTTCCTGTTGAGGACAGAGCAATGGAAACTAGACAGGAAGTACATCAGCCATGTGACGGTGGGCAGGCGTTCACTTGCTTGTTAACACAAATGGCTAATCAGCCTTGGCAGCTAATCAGTACATGGCAGCAAGTCGATGCATGTAGGCATCTAGACGCAGTGAAGAGGACTTGCTGAAGTACAAAGCGAGCATCAGAATGGAGAAGAAAGGGGATTTAAGTGACTTTGAACGTGGCATGGTTGTTGGTGCCAGACGGGCTGGTCTGAGTATTTCAAAAACTGCTGATCTACTGGGATTTTCACGCACAACCATCTCTAGGGTTCACAGAGAATGGTCCGAAAAAGATATATATAGAAGATATCCATTGAGCGGCAGTTGTGTGGATGAAAATGCCTTGTTGATGTCAGAGGAGAATGGGCCTAGTGGTTGGAGATGATAGAAAGGCAACAGTAACTCAAATAACCACTCGTCACAACCGAGGTATGCAGAACACCATCTCTGAACGCACCACAGCAGCAGAAGACCACACCGGGTGCCACTCCTGTCAGCTAAGAACAGGAAACTGAGGCTACAATTCGCACAGGCTCACCAACATTGGACAACAGAAGATTGGAAAAACGTTGCCTGGTCTGATGAGTCTCGATTTCAGCTGTGACATTCAGATGGTCGGGTCAGAATTTGGCGTAAACAACATGAAAGCGTTGATCCATCCTGCCTTGTATCAACTGGTCAGGCTGCTCGTGGTGGTGTAATGGTGGGGGGGGGGTATTTTCTTGGCACACTTTGGGCCTCTTAGCACCAATTGAGCATCGTTTAAACGCCACGGCCTATTGTTGCTGACCATGTCCACCCCTTTATGACCACAGTGTACCCATCTTCTGATGGCTACTTCCAGCAGGATGATGCAGCATGTCACAAAGCTCAAATCATCTCAAACTGGTTTCTTGAACATGACAATGAGGTCACTGTACTCCAATGGCCTCCACAGTCACCACATCTCAATCCAATAGAGCACCTTTGGGATGTGCTGGAACGGGAGATTGGCATCATGGATGTGCAGCCGACAAATCTGCAGCAACTGCGTCACGCCATCGTGTCAATATGGACCAAAATCTGTGAGGAAGGTTTCCAACACCTTGTTGAATCTATGCCACGAAGAATTAAGGCCGTTCTGAAGGCAAAAGGAGGTCCAACCCGGTACTAGCAAGGTGTACCTAATAAAGTGGCCGGTGAGTGAGTGTATGTATGCTATCAGTAAACATAAGTTTACTACACAACATCCTTAGTGGGACTCCTAATTTTAGCATTTAATGTCTGATGTTGGGAGTTGTAGTTAAGAATGCTAGCCAACTTCCTGGTGATAAACTGGATATTGTCAAATCGTCAAGTGCTGCTTTAATGCAACCTTCATTTTGGGCTCTGTGTTTCAATCGGAAAGCCGGCACAGGTTCAGACTAGCCTTCAGGGGCCTCATTACAGAAACGTATCCTCACTGCTCATCCTATTGTAACTCAAGTTTCAAAGATCGGAAAAAATCCAATCTTCCTAATCCAATTAGTGAAGCAATTCCTAAAGTCATGGCTGTGTCCTGTCTTATTTCAGACCTCCTATCTTATCTTTACTTAAGAAATCCTAACTAACTTCAGTCGGCATTCGTGCTGTCGTATCTATGTTTAGAATGTACACACGATCTGCCACCTCAGTCTGGAAAGTCTCCCTAAAAAACAAAGTGTATTTGTGCGACGACCGGCAGAGCCCCGATTCTCTTATAGGCCTCTCCAGAGACGGACGGAGCACATCAAGCAAACAACAGTGCTGCTGCCAATTTTGGCAGAATTTAGGACATTAGGACATAAGCAATCCTACTATAATTTATGATTCCTAACTAAGAAAGTTCGTAAGTGATTACAGTTCTATAATAGCTAAATTCCTATTCTAAGATCAGATGTGCAGGAAGGAAACGTGTTCCCAAAATACTAAATGCCATCTTAAACTAAGAAGGAAGTTTCTGTAATGAAGACCTATGTTCTCCCAAGGACACAACTTTGTGTGTGCTGCGTGTTTAGAAAGTCCAGCCCCTTAATTTGAATAAAGAAAGATTCAGAAATCGCATCCAAAAACATGTTGGAACACATACAGGTGTTGTCCTAGAGTGCTTGGCAATGCCTGATGCAATGACATCCACATGATTTATACTTCATTTGAAAATAAATGAAAACTATTGCGTAATACTGCCAACTTTAGCGTGTTGCATACTGTATATACTGCAAACAGGTCTTACTAGAAGAAGATTTTAATTCTATACAGTAGTAGTCTAGGTTTAATCGTCATGTGATGCCATCTGAGTCCCTGTCTCGGCCAAGTTAATGTTTTTAATTACATTTTGATATAACAGACAATTAATTAACTGTTGTCCTGAATGTATATATAGATTCCTTTAATAACAAAGTCTCTCTGAAGCTCATCTTCACAGCGCAGTGTGAATAATATCCCAGTTCTACTTTCCTCAATTGAAAATGTTGTATAATTAATCATTATCAAGCATTCACAACTGGAACCATTCAGTAAAATGATACCTTAGTTGTGTAACAGTGGTTTCCTTGCTGTGAAGTGAGAGTTGTTTTCTCTGTCTCTTTATAATCCATATGGATTATTTAGAGCCGGATGCTAAATGGTTTAATACTCCCTCCGTCAGTCTAATCTCCTCTACCTGATCTCCACGCGCTTACCGGGACTCCCCCCCCCTCCTAGTGGAACTCACCACACCCTTCACTACAACTGCTTATGCATCGACCAGAACATGCCTGAAGCAACGCCTCACAGTCACTTCTGTTGGTCTTGTTATCTATGTTGACGGATTGCCATCAGTTTTACCTGCTTCCCAAGATTTAATCAGCTTCCCAACAATATGATTTAATCCAATTTCAATGGAGCTGTTATGTTTCTGGTCGTTATAGTGTGCCTCAGTTAAGTTCATTACTTTCCTAAATCTCTTAGGAATGACATTTTGTGGCATGCTAAGCAGTTGATTAGATAATATTATTATACCAATAAAACCACACTACCAAAAATGGGGAATATTCACTTAAAGCCGTACTGTTGTTTTGTTAAAAAAAAAATAGAAATCTGTAATAAAGCACATCGGTTACTTTAAAATCCATGAACAGAAGGGCTCTTACATTTTGAAACGCAGCTGAAAAGCCTGGATACATATTAAAAGCAAACGATTAAATCCTCACAACCTATTTACATCTCTCTTTACAAATGACAGTATAAAAGTATCTAACTTTGTTCTAAATACCAGTAAAATCATGGAACAAACTGGCATCCTAGTATTCCTAGCAGCATGCAAATGTGGAGTAATCCATCAATAAAAATCCAAAATGTGGAGCTGAAGTAGTTGAATTAAATAAAATATGTAATACTTAAACAAAAATGTAATTCTCGGTTCAACTGTGTATTTTTTAGGATGCCGAACAAATAAGATACCTACGGCTATCTTTTCCTTCCTTGTTTATATGAAGCTTTTTTTTTTTTTTTTTTTTTTAAACTGAAAAAATGGCCCTAACTTAACATATTTGGAAAGAATTTATTAGATATTATTTGACCATCGCAATAAAATGAAGCAATTCCATGAGGTGTGGAGGTGCATTAATGGGGCCCTATAGGAAATAACCCGGCACGGCTGGGAAGACGTATGGGTGATATGAATGTCCTTGTGTATTTGTGTAGGTGAATGTGTTAATGGTTTATTCTAGCCTGACACCATTCTTATATAGTATCGTATACATGAGAGTTTCTTTACACATGGTGGTCCATCTCAAGCAGTCACCCCGGTACTTTTCAAAGTTCTCGTTTTCTTTTGGCGTGTTTTGAACTGTGAGCCCTACGTCCATCCTTCACTGGGACAGGAGGCTAATGCTGAAGGGATTATCCTTAACTCTCAGGATATCACATCCTCCAACCTCTTAAGTGTGCAGCGCAATGACTCTAACCTGCAATAACCTGATGTAATGATTCATTCTGTCCACAGCGAGGTAAAACATTTCTCACTAGTTAGGTTTCTTTAAAGGTTCTAAAAGACAGTTTTCTCAATTAGCTTCTTTCTACAAGTGATGAGGTTCGACACAAACGCACTATTAACTGGTTACTTTAAAGAATGCTGGTTATTTTCACTGAGAGATTTCTGTACGAGCTCTTCTTGTGTGTTTGATTGATCCACAGTATTCCATGACATCACCTTTTTCCTACAGCCTCACCCACATCAGAGTTTAACAACACAGTAAAAGGGCTGTCTATCAGGACCGTGTGTGTGTGTGTGTGTGGGGGGGTGGGGTGTGGGTGTGTGTGTGCGTGTGTGTGTGTGGTTCGATGACTTCTGATTTCTGTCGATTACAATTTGTCATAGAGAAAAGTTATTTTTTTTTGTCTATCTTAACTTTATTTGATGGTTATTAAGTCTCAAATATAGATTTTTTTTCATTATATAGTGAAGTGACTCTTCTTTGTGCTTTGTGTTACAGTTACTAGGAGCCGCCTTCTTGGGCATAGGCCTGTGGGCATGGGCGGAGAAGGTAAGTCAAGACGTCACACAAACACACACACACTGTTTAAATACAACACGATTGCCTTAACAACATAGCTCAAATTCTTCTCTTCACTCCGGCGGAAATAAGCTGGAAGTACAATTTGCACGAGAGAGTTCGGGGGGGGGAAAAACAGGGCTTTTAAGAAAAGTGGCGTGGAAAATAAAGGCCCTGTTCCTGTAACACTTTGTAGCACTCAAAGGCATATTACCGTATAATGGTCCTGGTGAACATGCCACGGTCGTCTCGGGGAATAAATTTGTATTGCTGCAGCCGAAGTGTGATTTGTGACTGTGAAAAGTTGAGCCAATCTGTTTTTACCAATAGTTGCAGAATTTTAACAGAAGCTAGTAATGGCTACAAATAAGGAGTCAAAAGGCCAAAATTACAACGCTACCACGAATTCAGTGCCTCACATTTGCATGGAATCTGGATTCTGTTTATGTTCCACAGTATACTAGCAGCACACATCAGGTGAACCTTTTCGTGTGCAGTGGATCGTGGCCACATTTAAAAACTCCGCCCTATCGAGTTAACGGTCAATTTGTTCATTAATTAGGCCGAATTGTACCGGCCTGTTCCGTAAATGCTGCGCCAGCGTGGAGGCATGTACTGATTAGTAACGTCTGGTCATGAACTCTAATAGGCCTGAACCGGAGGACCTGGGTGGAACCGCGTGAATATTTAAAGGGATTAGACCGATTGATGAATAGCAGGTCCTGGAAAAGGCACAATGGTGAGTTTTTGGGTCTCCGTGACTATGATTGGTTTTTGTACCCGGCAGCGTTCAGCCAGGCTACATTGTTTCCTGTGCTTCATGCTTAAATTCAAATAAACACACTTTATTCTGCAGGATTGCCATTAAAACCAGCAGATTGCAGTTATGCCTCTGTCCCGTAGTTGCTCAATGCAGTGGGAGCTTAACGTAAGCAGCATGAGACTTCAGCTTCTTGGGCTTTTTAGCTGCAAGTGTTTGACATGTGCACTGTGTGTGACAAGCAAACATGTCAGAACCGAGAGCAGGCGCGCACACACATTCTCCCCCGGTGGGCTCTCTTTCAAGATGGGTGATAAATATAGAAAGAGTTGATGAGAGATCATGAGCGAACCAGAACACGTTCTGTGCGAACAAGCCTTTTCACTCCCGCTCTGGTGTGCTACCCTGAGACACGTTGACTCATCTTCCGGTGGGCTCCACTCTTTGGCGTCAGAGTTTCATTTCTGTTTGGATAATGTGTCAGAGACTGACGGGAAAACACGTTGGACGCCCTGTGGCCTCGGGGCGGTGAGGGCAGGATGTGCAGAGAGGAAGGACAGATGCCTGTTGGTTGAATGTTTGCGGAAGGCTCTGAACTGTGCCTCTTCTGATAACAGTGACTTGTTTCATAGGTTGGACAGAGATCTGCCAAAATGTAGTTTTAAGATAAAACTCTGTGGTTAGGAAGCACACAAAGCAGATACATTCTTATCAAACAACAGTATTTTCTTTTAATCAGATGCTTCTGGATCTCTGAGCAGGACAACCCAAGCTGGCCTCTCGGTTCATTTCTCCCTATTTGTCTTTGTTGTCACGATCTCTTTTCAAGGTCAGCTGTGTGTTTTTGTAGAGAGAGGACCTTGTAATAGTCAGGTTTTTTTTTGGAAATATTACAGTCAGAATTTTAACCACTCTCTTTTGTCTTTTGTCTTTTTCCCCTTTCCCTCAGGGCGTGCTGTCCAATCTGTCAACCATCACAGATCTCGGGGGCTTGGACCCCGTGTGGCTCTTCATCGTCGTTGGAGGGGTCATGTTCATCCTGGGCTTTGCCGGCTGTATCGGAGCGCTCAGAGAGAACACCTCCCTGCTTAAATTTGTAAGCCAGCTCCCGACTTTCTGAGCACAGACACCATTTCAACCGCTTCACGCCCCCTTAATTCTGCAGTTCACACCGGAGCCGAGGCTGTCGACTGCAGCAGGTGACTCACCCGAGCCAAATGCTCTGGGTGGTTTGCGTGGCACAGATATGCGTTAGTCCTGTTCTATCAGAAAGTAATGATCAGAAACGGCGATCCGAGCTTCATAAGCCACCAAAAAATGTTTTCTAGTCTTTCTCTAACGGCCAAAGCCACGGCAGCACCATTTTGGGAGGTTTGTTTGCGTCTAGCTGTATTGATAACTACATGTGACCGACGGAGACAAACATGCCTTGTTGCTGGCTGCGATGCTGAGTAGCTATTAACTCCAGCCAATGTCCATTAGCAGCAGTAAGTCAGGCGTCAGAGCGAGGAGCTAATGTGGCTTTTGTGCATTTATCATTAGCCCCGTCTCCTCCTACATTTACTGTAAAGGGGATGGTATAACGGCACCTCTGGGACTGCAGCACTCTCACTCAGCAAATCAGTACCGGCCCTACAACCAGACCCGCACAGGGACATTACATCAGAGCTGTTGTCCTTCTAATTCTTTTACAAGAAATGCCAGAAATACTGTTAGTGGTGCTCTGATCCCTTTTAGAAAACAGCGTTCTCCTTCGTGTTCCCAGATTACCTGATTGAAGTGAATGATTTATTGTTTTCTGCTCGTGTGTTTCATGTGCCTTTCCAGTTCTCTGTGTTCCTGGGTTTGATCTTCTTCTTGGAGCTGACGGCGGGGATCCTTGCCTTCGTCTTTAAGGACTGGATCAAAAACCAGCTCAACTTTTTCATCAACAATAATGTCAAGGCCTACCGCGATGACATCGACTTGCAGAATCTGATTGACTTTGCCCAGGAATATGTGAGTCAACGCCTACTGACTGAAAACGTGTGTGTCACTATAACTAACTTCCTCATAACAGCTCATGTTCCCTTCCTGGAAGAAGTCCCTCCCATCTCTAGAAATTTGAGTTTCAAAGCTGTTGAATCAGGTCAGTTGTGGGCAGAGAGGAGAGCGAGTGAGCCACTGCGATTGTGGAGTAAATCTCATGATTAATGTGATTGAATTTCCCTCAAATGATTATCCAATTATGTGAATGAGACAGTTTAGCTAATTGGCTCCCGAGTGTAAACACTGGCCTCTGTCATGACGTACTGTAAAGGCGATTAGATCCTCTGTTGCCTCGCCATCTGTGTCTCACTATCTGTAGTCGTGACCGGCTCACGGTAAGCTGACTACCCACCCAGGCCGACCTGAGCCAGGCCCTAAAGAGCTGTTCAAAGACCAGATCAGAGCAAATAAATCTGTCCGTTAACCCGGAGTCGGCTGCCTAATCTCTGCCTGTTGTTGCCGCCGTCTCAGTGGTCGTGCTGTGGAGCTAACGGGCCCGACGACTGGAACATGAACATCTACTTCAACTGCACTGACCTGAACCCCAGCAGGGAGCGCTGCGGAGTCCCCTTCTCCTGCTGCATCAAAGACCCTGCAGTGAGTCATTCATCCACATTAGTGCGTGATTGATGGTGCATAATTACACATCGTGGTTTGAATTCATAACCTGGTGTAGGAGTTGTAACGGTCAACAGTAAATTCATCAGCTAACTTGATAATAGAATCATTTTATTAAGTGAAAATGCCACTTGCTGGTTTCAGCTACTGCAATGTGAGAATGTGATGCTTTTTCTTTGTCATGCATGATCGTATACTGGATGTCTTTTAATATAGATTAGATCATAGATATATGTTAAAAAAAAAGATGAATCGAGAAAATAATCCACAGATTAACTCGTAACAAAAATAGACGTTAATCGCAGAGCAGAACTGAAGTGAGTTAACTAACTGCTCAAACAAGTAACTTTACAACAAGCTATTCATAAACAATCCGACAACCGAGTATGGCTCCAGAATAATGACAAGAATTGCTACATATTGGAGTCATTAATAGCCAAAATACCCGTTCTACTCCATCTTGTTCCTTTTCTACTTTTTTTTTTTACTTTAGAAGAGGAAAAAGTAAAAAAGCAATACTGCAGTTTAAAACAGACATTCAACATCTCAAACAGGATTTTCTCATTTTTGTGTTTATTTTTACAGGAGGATGTCATCAACACGCAGTGTGGTTATGATGTTCGGCTTCAATGGGTTTGTAGCTCTATACATGTCTCTACCGCGCTCTATATACTTAACCCTATATTGGGTTTACTTCACTCTCCAGTTCATCTCTTGTCTATAACTAGGTCTCTGAAAATGTGTACTGTGATTTGTGTTATTTTTCAAATAAATCTGGATTTATTAAATTTCAAGTCTAATCAAATCCTAGCAGTTGAACAGAACCAATCCTCATTCACAGTGTGTGTGTGTGTCAGTAGTGGAGCGTGATTGACAGGCAGCGCCGGCCTTTCTGCTGAGTGACATCACTCCTGAGGGCGCGTTGATTGACAAGCTGCGAACCTGTTTGATTGAAACGACCTGAAGCATTAGCGATGGGTGGAGTGGCAATCAGGTTCATTTGTATTGGGCTTGATTGCTTGTCTCGAACCCCCTGTAAAAATGGATTAATGGATTAAATATAATAAACCAATCAAACTTTGATTTTTATCGCCTTTTTACTTCACATTCTCGATAAGAAAGATGTAGAAAAAACACTAAAAACGTGGAGCTGGCAACAGTTGGCCGACCCAGAGAATGTGTAGGGTTAAGTCGCACGCGGGCCCCTCTTCTTCCTGCTTCTTGCCTTAATAACAGATTGTTCTTCTAACGGGGATAATTAGGCTCCGGTTATAGCCTAGAGAGCAGCCTTACTACACTCTGTAATTGGCAACTGGGTTCTGCCAGTCCGTTCCCTTTTCCTCTGTGTGTGGGTGTGGTGGTTACAACTCACTGCACTGCAGTCAGAGACGTCGCTGTTGCTAGGCGCACTGCAATACAGTGAACCACCTGCCTCTTGTGTTGGTATGAATTAATTTCCCCCGTGTGCTCTTCTGCTAATGCCCTGGCCATTGACATTTTGCTGAAACTATCAGTGATGTGCAATACGTTCCTGTGCAGCTTGTTTATGGAGTGCAGGCAGAGGAAGAGGAAGAGGAAGAGCAGGAGACACGGAGGGCTGACATAGCTTTAGAGGAAGTTCGCAGCCAGAACAACATTTTCTGCTTTTTTTTTTTATTGGCTGCCAAAGGGGCTCCCTTTAGCGTCCATTGGTTAAAAGCAAGCTTTCAGGTTTTTTGCAAGAGAACAAAGGGTTCCGCCTGGTTGAATTGTCTTGAAGAGTAACAAAGAGAGCATTGTATATACTGTTCACACCCATTCTTACTCTCCAATTGTAGTGTCTTTGCAGCTCTAAATTACACCTTTTTTTTATGTCCATCCCTGAATAGACCATGTATATCATGGTGTGGATCTGACAACGGGAACAGCCATCTGGACACAGCCTTCCGTCTGTTTGTTCAGTCCAGGCAGGGTCCCCCGAGAAACTGACCACGCTGCCTCGATATTCCCCGTGATGTCCGGACACTGACCCGTTGTAATCCAAGAGTGACTCAGCTATCATGCCCTCCTCAGCGGTGAAGGAGTCACTGCTCAAAATGCTATCTGTGCTGTTTGTTCAGCATTAGTCATCGGCCAGAGTTCACGAATTCACATGTTTGTTTAAATCGTGCAAAAGGCCAATGAGATGTCTGAGAGCCGGTCGTTTTAATGTGTTAAGAATCTGTATATTCCCTCTTCATTTAAATTAACTTCTAATCTGTTCTTGTTGTTGGAAAAAAAAGGAGCTGGAACGGCAGAAATACATCCATACCAAGGGCTGTGTGGGACAGTTTGAGAAGTGGCTTCAGGACAACCTGATTATTGTAGCTGGAGTCTTTGTTGGTGTTGCACTTTTACAGGTAAGACGTCCCTGTTCGTAGATGGCTTTTCTTACAAAAGTTTACACAAGGAAACCGAGTGCATTAGAAACAACTAGCAATGTTCAATAGGCCTGATTTTGCATCATCATCGCCATCTAGTGGTGACAACGGTGTAACATCACGCAAACCCCTGTGACTCTTAACGTGCTGTATTCTGGTTGACTTTTCCTTCATGCCCCGCCTGCTTTCCTCTACAGATTTTTGGTATCTGCCTTGCTCAAAACCTGGTGAGTGACGTCAAAGCTGTCAAAGCCAACTGGTGACAGCAGGAGAGGTGAAGTGAGGGAGCCCCCCCCCTCCCCCCGCCCCGCCCCTGAGGCCCAGCAAGGTCAACACACAGCACACAAGTCCCGTCCAGCTGAGGACGGGCGACCGAGACCCGTCGACACCTACATTGCCGTTGAGCTAAGCAGCACATACGCACTCTCCCACTTTTATACCTGCATACACAAAGAGTTTACTTCCCTGTTTATCAGTGACACTTGAATGGGGAGAAGAATATCCCACACAAACCAAACAGTCAACACTTTGTTTACCACTCAGCTGGATTTTTAACCCTAAAATGCAGAGGACGGTCCTGCCTACTTCATAGTTAGTTTTCCCCCTTTCTGCTTCCTCTGATTTTGTTCTTTGGACAAGTGTATTTATGGGGCGCAGTTGCACAAGGACTCCTGTCAACTGGGAGGCTGGAAGCCACGGATGAAATAAACAAAGGAAAAGGGACAATGTAATGCTTAGGTCGAGCATTACATTGTCCCACGTGACTCCTTCCTCTCAGTGAGGGGTTGAACCTCTCCGCCTACAAACAGCCTGTTTTTACCGCGCTTGTCCTCCACTTCCTGCTGTAGGGAATCGTGGGTGGCTGGCCGGCCCAAAATAATACATGGATCCCTCTGCGTGTCAATCTTTTCTCCATTCTGACTTTTTTTTTAATGACCACTGAAAAGACTACGAACCCTGGCCGGTCAAGTCGGCAACTTCAAATCGTTTGAGGAGATTTCAATTCTAACTCAAAGTGTAAAAAGTGCCATTCATTTCCAGTGATATTTTTGTCCCCTTTCCTGTTCTTTACATGGAATTTCTGCACCCCGCCCCACAATACCTCAGGACCTGGCTGAAAATATAATGCTTTTTGCCTTTTGGTTAAATGCATATCTATTTTTTTTTTTTTTTCATCCATTGTCTGTGCAATTCAGAAACTCTTAACTTGTTGCAGAAAATACTAACAGTTCCTGGAAAACAGCCCTGTTTGCCCTGCAGTGATTGTATTATCCGTTGACTTACTGAAGGATGTTGTATTGTGTGATGTCGACAGGCCTGGTGTGGTTGGGATCATAGGACTACGCTATACAGGGAAAGGGCTTTAATGATAGTTGAGGTTGTTGTTCATCTCTAAGCATCCCTCAGGCACATGGGATTGCTGGTTTGGGGCCTTTTTTTTTTTTACTTGACTTATGTTACCACACTTGTCTTATATTGTCTCCTCTGCCTAGTGAAATAAGAATATTTGTCTGTTTTTTAAAGATGTCCTGTATTCATCCTTTTTATTTCCTATCTTTTTATAGACACCGATTTTTACCCTGGGTTCATTGTTTGGCTTCACCAGGCACCTGTTCTTACCTCTGACCCATCAGTCAACTGCTAAATCGCTTCTTATTGTTGATGTTGATCGCAGTCCCGATGGAGACCAAATGATATCAGCCGGCCACAAGCTCACTGCCAAGGGGTTTTGTCCGGTCTCAATTGTGTTTTTATACGGAATGCCAAGCAAATGACAAATGGCATTTCTAGACAGCCAAAATGTGAATTTATTGTTTCTTTTATGCGAGAAGTGCCAGTTGGAATAAGAAGTCAAACAAAAATTAAAAATGTTACATTATAGCTTTTTTTTTTTTTCCTTTTAATCAATGTCGTGTCTTTAGTTTGGACTGTTTTTTAAATAGAATAGTAAAAAAAACAAGCTGGTACCTTTTCATATTAGTAACAGCCTCAATATGGCACGAATGCTGCTTAAACGTTGACTAGATTATTGATATGTAGTACAATAACCAAGCTAACAACAAGTCTCTCAGTTTGCCGTGTTGTCATTGTTTCCAGGCCGAGGACATATTCTGATCATGTGTTCTTTCTCAAGTTTACACTTTGTACTCGGCTTGTGGTCTCTGGCGTCACATTATTAAGTCACAGCTTTTCATCCCTCGTCCATGATATAACTGGGTTCACTTGATGCTTTTTGTACATTTTTTGTCTGCATTTAAACCACTACAGTTGTAGCAGTGTCATTCAGATACGCAGCACAGGCATGATTTGGCAAAAAAAAATGAAAATAATAACACCCAGCCAAAACAAATGTTTTGAATTGCAATGCACATAAGTTGAAAGATGAGTAGCATTAATATTCTGTGAGCAGAACACCAAACCCTGCTTCACTGAGTCTGTCTGTAGTCTATATATACACACACACACACACACACACACACACACACACACACACACACACACACACAGAGAGAGGAGCTCGTTCAGTAACAGCACCTTATGATCGCCTGCTATGCTTCCATGTCGCATGTCTCTTTCACCCACTCGCTCCCTCTTCAAACCACTACCTGATCTGACTGCACCTGTTTCAGAGTCTGTCATTTTGATGTATTTTTAAACACAGGGCTCGTTTGAAGAAAAAAAAAAAAAAAAAAGCGAGAGAGAAACTCAAGACAAAACATCAATCGTTTGGATTCAGGTGTCACGAATGAGCGATTGGAATAGATCCAGGAGCAGCACTAATGCATCTGTACTGAGTGACTGAAGTGAGTTCTTTAATGGACTCTCGGTGGATATGGTGTTCCACAAGGTGATGTGGCACTTCATTTTCATGCGTAGTACAGTTGTAATTCAATGAGTAATGGACTTCGAGCAGTCTTAAGAAAATAGTCTTTTTTTTCCCCCCCTTCAGATGTAATGTACTCATGCATGTGATATAACTTCTCTCTATTCCGTGTGTGTGTGTGTGTGTGTGTGTGTGTGTGTGTGTGTGTGTGTGTGTGTGTGTGTGTGTGTGTGTGTGTGTGTGTGTGTGTGTGTGTGTGTGTGTGTGTGTGTGTGTGTGTGTGTGTGTGTGTGTGTGTGTGTGTGTGTGTGTGTGTGTGTGTGTGTGTGTGTGTGTGTGTGTGTGTGTGTGTGTGTGTGTGTGTGTGTGTGTGTGTGGCCTCTTTGATTTCACTAACTGTTGTGAATCAATCTGTCCCACTGAAGTCTAGAAGATCAGGAATAAATAAACCAGTTTGTTTTCCCTCCACACCTTTCTCGTTTAATCTCCTCAGAAGTAGGTAGAAGCCGATAACGGGTGATTAATTAGTTCGACGCATCTTTTAAAGTGTTTTCTTTTTTTTTTTTCTTAAATCGTCATTATTTGGAGGTGTTTGCTCAGGGTCTTCGACACCCCTTCCCCTTCATGACAAAAATACCCTCCGCTTAAGCATTCGAGAGGATTCTGTGTTGCACATGATAAAATGGTGGGCTGCTGCCTTTTGAGTGATGCTGAGGATCTGGCTGAAGGCTGATGGAGGCCACGGGTGTCAGATCTGCTGCAGTACGGAGCTGCAGCTCTTAGACAAAAAGCTCTCTCTCCCTCTCTCTCTCTCCCTCTCTCTCTCACTCTCTCTCTGCAGCCGCGTCTAGGTGGATATGCCAATAATCAGACAGTCACCTTGGTAATAAGGACAATAATGCCATAATAATCAGTCATAGCAGCGTGGCTTTATTATACAGACAGACTCCACAAAGTCACCTTTGTAATGTTTGTTTTAACAGCATTGGGTAATTTGGGGCTTTGTATTCCTTTTAATGTAGGGGGAGGGAGAAAACAATGCTAATTATGCTTTGTCCTTTATCATAATGGCCTTGCGTTATGAAACACCCTCTTAATTTCTCTGCTTTCCCCGCGGGCAGTTGAATCATTCCCGAGGAGGAGCCTTATGCATACCATGAATGTGTAAGTGTATCGGCGTGGACCCGCTGCTCCAAGCTCTTCTTACCCTCATGCAGTGCAATGCACAAGACAAGTGAAGCTGAGGAATGTGAAATAAAGGGTTGTCTTTAGCAATGTTTGAGATGTTATTCTGGTTTGTACATTTTTTTTTTTTTTATGTGTTTCAGTGACCATGAAAGCAGATGAGCATTCCATTTCTTCTGTTTGTGTGCAGACCTCTTATGCAATCGCTTAAGACTTTAAATCGACAGAAACGACCAGTTGAGCAACGTTTCGCTTGTCAATCTCACTTAGCTGTGAACAATGAGGGTGAAATCATCTCTGTGTCCAGGTTTTGATAATACTTTATTGATCTAAAACTTATTTAGCTGCATATGCACTTATGAATGATGTGACTGTACTTTTTTTATTTTATTTTTTTTTTATATTTCCCTTTTGCATACAAATACAAAGAGACGCATATTTCCCTCTGATAATCTACCCTGTGATCCTTTTGTGTGGTTTGACGTCTGCTTTATGTTTTGAGGCATTTTGTGTTTATGAAGGTGAGCAACACATCAGGCATTCACAAGTCTTCACATGCTCACGCCGGCCACAGAGCCCAGAGAAGCAGCATAATTGACTGGTTTGTGAGCATGCTAACGGGCAATATCACGGTTGTTAGTGTTGACATTGCCGTACCAGGTCACGACATTTGATCAAGACACCAGCGTGATCCGACTGGAACACAAAAGTGTTTTGAGTTTCATGGGTTTTACACTTGGGGGAATACGGATTCAGTAGCTACTGATCTTTTAGCCACACCAAAAAAACACTATAAATATTCCTTTGTTCCGCCGAGCAACAAGAACGGCTTTCTCGGTTTGACTTAAGTTTGCAAGTACGGTTTTGAGTTGCGTCTCGATTGCAGCAGAATACAACAAACGAAACCATGTTATCCATCCGCTCTCTCACTTTAGACCCGTCTACTCGGATGGGTAGCCTTGTAAAGAGTCGTTGCATATGAAAGCTGTGGGACATGGTCTGTTACACTGTATATTGTGTTTAAAATATGCCCCTTTCATGTATTAAAGGATTTATGATAACAGAGGAGTGTTGTCTTTTTTTAATCCGAGCATTCATGGACATATTATTATATGTTAAAGCATCTTAATACTACAGTAATAATTATGACGTGTGTGATATATATATATATATATATATATTTATATAACAGTCAATGCTTTTACTTTTGGTGCTTTGAGTACATTTGCAGATTGATTGTACTTTTACGAGATTATTTTCACGCTGTGCTTTTCTGACTTTTACTAAGCGTCTGAATTCTTCTTCTTCCACCACTGAACTCTGAAGGAAAGGGGTCAAGCAAGTCTGCTCTGTTAGACACCGGGAAGGAATGAAGAACGAATGCCGCACTAATTGTTCCACTTAACACTGGAATGTTGTTTTTCAGGTTTTTCTGTTATTAGAAAGTGCTTTAATTCATCACATGACGGATGAGTCAGCCAATAGAGGGAGACAAATGGTGACTGTGAGCTCAGACACTGACACACATCTGCAAAAGCAGCAAAAATGCAATGCAGAACCTGCTAACAGACAGAAGGAAATCGGTGTCTGTTATATCATTGCCATTAGAGGCTTTGGGAGAGCAGCTAGCGGCGATAATAACATCCATTCGGTTACCTGCTGTTGCAGCTCTGCTTGATGTTGAGATCAAAGAGAGTAACTCGAAGGCAAAAAATAATCCATAAACTTCAGAGACTATTGACATTACCTTTTACCGTGCATCTCAAAGACAAAACACGCCAGCAGGATGCAGTAAGTGGAGCTTGTTTCCTTGACAATGAACGACTTGTGTCCTTTATGTTACAGATTCTGGCAGCAGGGAACGGCAGCGAATTACCATTTGTAAACCCGGCCACCCTTGAAAATTCATGAATTTAGTGTCGTACCGGTTTACATAAAGCATGTGGCTACAAGGACAGCTACCGCAGCTGAGATCCCTCCTTTTTGATTTGATTTAAAGCAGCTGCCACCATGAGCCTTATCAGTCCAATAAATATGACTGGCCTTGTGTTTTTATCTGCACAGGAAACATCATGCATGTAGGAGGCAGCAACAATCTCCTCCGATGGAGCCACACTGTAGTCCATTGCTCAGAACCAGACTGATATTATTTAAAGGACACAGTGAAGTGAGATCACTGCTATAGATACTCCATTTATAGATGATGATTGTAATCTCACAGATCTGCAGGGCCACGCCGGACTCTGCTGCTGCAGCTCTCGTCTTGTATTCTGCTTCAAGTTGTAACGAGAGCTCAGAGCATGCTAATGCGTCTGACCCCATGCAGACATGTAGATGCTGTTCCACGGTACGATGGTACCTTGTCATTTCCATGTAGCTCACTTTAAGGATGGTTGGGCTGGGATTCTTTAGCCTGCTGAAGGTGAATACCAGAGTTCAGGCTGTTCTCATACACTGTACCTAAGATAAGTAAGGCGGTATGATTCGTATATAACCCACGTAATCAATTTGAATGAAACTCACGTAATCGGGAGCCAAGAAAGACAAAGTATAAAGAACAACAAAGTCCGCGTAACTTCCGTACTTAAGTAACATCACTTCTGTACTTATTTAAACCCTAAACCACAATCTTTTCCTAACCAAGTAGTTTTGTGGCCTAAAGGCAGCAGGGGCTCTCACTGGCGCACTGATCGCTTGTGTTGCTGGACATTCGTAGGAAAGCGCACAAAAAGTAATAAAATAACTTTTCATAAGGCATCATACAAACCCGTTATATGAGGATATGTTGCAGAGTTATCACCCGTTAATGTCAATATCTTAAATTCTGCATTAATATTACATGTTATCTGTGAATGTATTTTACATGTACTATACACCACCAACTGTTAAATATACAAATCTGCTTATGTTTTAAACATCAGGTGCGATATCTTCCGCTTTTGTCTGGGCTTTTACTAACGTACAGGCTTTGTGTTATTCTTCTAAGGGGGTCTTAAGCCTCGCTCCCTTTCAACATTCATATCTTCTGTTGAGTTTTCTACTCTGCAGAACGATTAGTGAGATTTGCCACACTTCATTGCACTGTAGATATGATCACGCAACTGACAGCAGGGGCCCCAGGTCCGATTCCTTGCAGCCCTGCAGTGTCTGTCCGTAGCCCGAGAGCCCCTACGTCTTCAGGATTTCACCAAGTTTAATCCTTGGCTGAGCAGCCGAGTTAGATCCACGCAGTTTGTAATTAGCCAATTAAAGAGCGCGGTGGAGCCACGGTTTGCGATCTTACAGGAGGCTGACCGGCCTCCATTTGACACTCGGAGAAGAAAAGCTTCTTGTTCCTGAAGGTTGGTCGCTCTGAGCTCAACCTGGATTCAGTGATTTTAAATAGGAAAAGTCACACCGCTGCATTTTATTTCAAATTGTGAGGACAAAGGACAAACTCGGGTTGAGCATGACACATTTATGAAAACAAGAAAGGTTTATGCAACACAGATACAATGCATGCTTGAAAATGTCTCATGTGCAACATCTACGCCCTTCAATGTCTGTTTACCACCTTCATCACACCAATCACGACTCAAATAGGATATGGTTACAGCACGTCAGCGAGCATAGCAATTCTTTCCTGTGGTTCACACGGGAATAAAACCTGCAACTGTGGAGCAATAGGCAGAAACCTAGATGCACCGATTGAACTGAACAAACATCGGTCATCAAGGAACGCCAACACATTACGAGGCAGTGGGAAAACTTCCTGTGGTTCTCCACGAGGGAAGAACCATGTCAGCAGGACTAACGGCCTGCTGACATGGACGGCAATTGATTTCATCGATGCGCTTTGTGGACCAGACGCTCCCTGCCAAACTGTCAAAGGCGGCCATTCAGTAGCAGGTGACGTCACATCTGCGTCAGCTAACTTGGAGAAATAGACATCACATGACGGTACGCGGCCCCTCGCCTTTTCATGTGGTGTGTTAAAGGCTTTCTTTGAGAGCAGCTAGGAAAGAGACGGAGCGGTACGAGGGAGCCATCGACAGTTGCTAGAAATACAAATCTTTGGAGAATTTAGGGAAAAATTCTATACTCGGAAGTCAAACTTTTGCACCACTGAGCAACTTCCACAGGACGCATGTGTCCCGTTCTCTTTATACATCCAAGCCTAAACCTAACTAAGCGGTTTAGTTGTCTAAACCTAACTTTCTGTGAACAAAACTGTAGCTGGAGGGGTACGTCGAGCGTCATTTGACGAGTTGGGAGTGAGAATGTGTTGGGAAAACAAGAATACGCTTCATCTTTATAGTGCTGTGCTCCTTTTCTTATCTGTTTTTTAAAAATGTCTGATTTTTTTATCTCTTATCCCTGAGTTTTGACACCACATGATCCACAACTGGCGATGGCCTCCTCTTGAACCAGACAGATAGACATCGATGATGTCACGTCGTCTGAGCTTCTTGGCGAGTGTTGTGGTCAGACCTGATTGGTTGATGGCATACTTGAACGAGTTTCTGTAATTACCCCGAAAAACAGTGATCGAATCAGAGCTCAATTTAATTAATGGCAAGAAGGATTATGGCTGAAGCACAAAACTCACGGCACTGCTCTTAATCTGCTGGCACCTCAGTCACAGGAGCGAGCGCGCCTCGGGGTTAAGTTGAAGGATAGAGCTTCTCTGGCCAACAATAATTCACCCAAGTGGCTCTGCTTTTAAAGACAGAATCACACAAGAGCTAATTGCATGTCACCTATTTTTAGCTGGAATATTTATCTGCGCTATACAGTATATATTTATAGTGCTTTCAAGGTGCTCGGCCAGAAGAGCGTAATGGATGTGTGAGTGTGCTTCTGGGGGCCACAGCTTTACATTTAAACCAGTTCATGAGGGGGGGGGGGGGGGGGGGGCTGTTTTCTAGAGCTAAAGTTAAAAAGGCTGAGGGCAGACGGGGGGATGGCTGAAGTTCGACTTGTATTTGTATGTAGAGTCTTTAAAGGAATTGTCCAATACGCTCTCTTCACTCTCTTATTGAGAGTCTGCTGGTTGGCTGGCAACCTCACGGTGAAAACAAGACTCCAGGAAGTCACTGCATCCTGTGCGATGTTCCCATTGTTAGTTTTTCAGGTAGTTTTGCACTTTGTGCTTCGTGCTATGCAGCAAATGCTTGCATGCAAACACACTAAACGAAGACGGTGAACATAGTAAACATTCCTGTTCATAGAATTGTCAAAAAGCATCTTTTCCAAAAATGTGAAAAAGTAACCGAAGACACAAGCCTTAGTGAGCAGGTCTTTTATCAGCCAGATCCAATTAGTTTCTCCATCATGTTCTGCTATTCATTCAGTCGCCTCATGTTGCCAGCATCATTTTTTAGTGCCACAGCAATCCCCTGTAAATAATATCGCCTCATCACTATATTTAAGTTTTCATAATTGATATTGGGAAAGTAGGTTCAGTGCATCCTTAAAAGCAAGTGTGTGTGTTTGCGTGTGAGCCTAAGTTGCACCACAGTACCTGGTGTACAAACACATACTGTAACCTCTCACTGTAAGTCTATGTGAGGCGAGTGTGTGCCCTTATTCCCTCAAACACATTCATTGAGATGTTACCTCTGGGCGCATAAAGAACAGACTTCTTTATATTCATGAATACTGAATGATTAAAGTTTAAATGCAAGGATCTTTAAAGGCCTTGAATGGTGTTAAATAACAAGCCAATGGCTGCCTCCCCAGGATATCAATCATTTCGAACTCCATGAAGGGTTCAGCTGATAACGTCCTAAAAACAGCTAAAAGTGAAGTGCAATACGAGTTCCTTACATACTTCATGTGCCAAAGAGTTTAAGCTTTCTTTCGCATGAAATATTGAATTCTGTCTACACAGCCGTTTGCTCATAATCCCATCATTCCTCTATATATCATCAAGGCAAGGTTACATAACATATGCAGCTGCCAACAAGTCCTACTTAATCATATTAGCAAAAAAACAGGTTATTCAATATCTCTGACTTATTTCTCAGCCTATTTATTGCAGATTTGTTCATCTCCCACCATGTAACTGTGAGGCAACTTAAAGCTGGTGTGTGCAGTTTATTTTTGGCGTCATTGGGCAAAAATGACATAATGGCCTTTCAGCATATTGTAATTCAAGAGTCCTGAGATAAAACCAGACTGCTGCACCTCCTCTTGGCTCTGTTTTAAGGCTAGCCAGTGGTGGGAGACTTTTAATTACAGGTCTTTTCAGAGAGAGGGCGTCCCTATTGTCTCTTCTACAAATGCAGGTGTGCGTGTACATCCATTCAGATGATGAAAGCCTGATTCAATGGCGGAAACTCCTGCATGCTATTCCAGCTTTTGGTAGCAGCTGCCTCCATTGCAAGGCAGCCCCAAAAACAGAAGATGGTCTTAACAAAAAGAACGCATGCATTTTTGCTCAAACCTTACGGTTCCAAAACCCTTTCGTTCCAGTGCGACTGTGTTTACATGCTGTGTAGCGAGATGAGCCTCCTGAATTTGCACCTAAAATGCTGTCAGAACTTTCAATTATAATTGCCAACCAGGGTATTAAATCTTTTTTCCTCACCTGCCACTGTGAGCACTAAACATTTCTACCGGCCACTACATTTTTTTGTGTCTGCCACTTGGAAGTCTATGTCGAACGTTTAAAAATGAAAACATGAGTCAGTGGTAGCAGACAGTAGAAATAAGGAATACGTCATGTTACCTTAATCCCTGACTATTTTTGACTTACCTTGAATTTTACCAGCCACAGCCAACATTTATCCTGTATTTGGCAAGTGGCAGGTGTTAAATGCATTCCCTGTTGCCAATGCAGCCGCCATCATTCTAAACCAAAAAGAGAAACAGAAAAACCTTGCCAAAAAATAAATGGAAAGAAATGGCAGAGATGTCGACTGATATTATCGCATGACCTCTCTCTTCAGCAAAATCTGGAAGGTCATTTGTGGTTGAAGTTTTCCTTGACGAGGCAGATTCGCACGGGATTAAGATCACAGACGACCTCTGCCATTACTACAAATTACTCCCAGGTAATACTAGTCCCGTGTGAATAAGGCTTGTTGAAAGGAACCTTTGTAGTTGCCAGGAACGGTAGAGGAGGATGAAGAAGTACATGCAGTAAACACATTCACTCTGATACTCATCCAGACAACAGTCCTGATCTTGACATGCTACTAAAGAAAGCTCACCAAAAAAAATCACCTTACTTATTTCCAAATTATAGCACAATTGAAGTCTCGTTCATTTGAGGAAACAAAGTCACCACAAGGTGCATTTGGTGGCTTTTCTGGAGCATTATCGCATAATCTTTATCGGCAGATTGAGCGTGCCCAGCTGACGAGAAGCTCTCAAACTGCTCAGGGAAAAAAAAAAAAGTGATCTTCTACATTTCCATGACAATGGGGCAAACATGTGTGAGATGATCAAAAGTTTCAGAACAGCGACTAAATGGACAACGTATCCATCATGTTACCCGTAGTTTGTTTGAATGTTATCTTTGAATGCATCTTTCCCCTTTTATCTTTACTTGTATCCTAGTAATACTCTATGTACTATGACCTGCACATAGTCTGTGTATGTGACACATATATCTCTGTGAATCCTTCAACGGTGATTTGTATCGCATCTTTCTTGAGCAGACGCCACAAAATGCAGAAAAATCCCAAAACGAGTCCTGAAATTCACACAGTACAAGCGGGTTTCTCCAACAGCCCTGAAGCTCTTACATACTGCCATGAGTGTTGGCAGCTTTTGTTGTTTTCCTTGTTGAACCTTGTTTGAAACCAATCGATAACGCCACAGAATGCCCCAGCCAGCATTCTGTGGCGTATTATTTCATAATAATTCTCTAAAAAGTTTACTTTCCACAGATATGAAGTTCAACTTTAGTTCAACTGTGTAACTGCAGCTGAGCCAACACACACACACACACACACACACACACCATGAGCTCGCCAAGACTGTTTGAATTATGTGTGGTTAACAATCTATATACTAAATGATGTACTCCACGTGATCACACACACCTTGGTCTCCTCATTACTGTTGGCGGTATTTATTCTTTAGCTTCAGAGCAGATTTGTGCTTCTGCACCTATTAAACTGGTCTAACTGCTTCTGCTGCCAAAACTCTCGTCTTCTGGCCTTTTATTGCCTGCTGAGCTCTGAGCCAATACTTTAAACCATATTCTCCCCTTTAAGCGTCACGACGAGAACAGTACGTTCTCTGGCAGCCCGCTCCAAAAAAAACGAGTACTTAGTGTTTCTTTATGCAGATGGACTTGCTTAAGTGAACATTATCGAAATTAGAAATGAAAAATGCTAATCAGTTATTTTTGAGGACACCAGAAGTTGACCTTTTTCCGCTGACGATATAGAGTTGAAAAGAAAATAGCACTCAAACAACAGCAAGAGACTTTGAGAAACAAGTGTCTATTGGCAGTAGACCTGATGGGCGACCAGTAATGCACTGTGCAGGGCCTCAGCAGGTGTCCCTTTCAGCAAGACAAACACCTCAGCGTCTCGCTGTGCGTATGAAAGCGGAAAAGTGTTTTTCAGCGTTGAAATTGAATGTCGAAATCGATGTCCAGATTTAGTTTTGATATGGCTTAGGGTTGTCATATCACATTAAGATGGATACCCTGTGGGAGGTTTTGCCAGGAAGTGTGATGAGGAGGATCCTTTCCTCCAGGAGCAGCTAATCAATATGCCTCTCAGACACTCTCTTTTTCAGCCTGAGCACCATTTTTCTTTTTTTAACACTGCTGACACAGTTCAATTAAACTTGAGCTGCAAAAAAAAAAAACTAACTCATTTCAATTTCAGTACACTCAAGCATTTCCCCCGCTATTTAATCTACATCTCACACCGTCCTTTAAATAGAAACGTTACAAAAGTTATGATGCATCTGGATTAGCGCTCGAGTGTAACCGAATCTCACTCTCATAGCTGGTGTGTGTGTGTGTGTGTGTGTGTGTGTGTGTGTGTGTGTGTGTGTGTGTGTGTGTGTGTGTGTGTGTGTGTGTGTGTGTGTGTGTGTGTGCATCGAGTGATGACAAATCACACCTCGCGGCGTGGTTGCATCTGTCATCACTCCATCAGCCTCGCTCAGAAGGAGACAGAACAAGTGTGGAAATGATTATATTGAGGTGCCCCAAAGCTGTACACAGGCACCTGATCAATATTCAATCTCAGTTATTTCATCCCACATTACCATCCCACACAGGGCCGCTCGATGACTGGAAGGCCCTTCGCGGCTCGTTGAGACTGAGAATCGCTTAATCAGAGAGAGTAACTAGATTCTGTGGCGTCAATAAGTGCACCGTGAGCTTGTGTGTTTAAAGCAGTCGGAGATATTATGGTGAGCCTTTGATGCATGTATGAAAAGTTGAGGAGGAACACCTTCAGGATATGAGACAAATCATTTTCAGTAGATGTGCCAGTGTGTGTCGCTATTATCTGTTGTTGTTTTCGTTGTGGATGACTTCAGTCAGTGGCTGGATGGATGGATGGATAAGAGACACGGGAACATTTGCGTGGAAAGTTGCTCGTCCATTCTCAAGTGAGCGTGTGCAGTTAATGGTGACGAACTTTTGTTATATCTGTCCTATATGATACCTGCTCGCATTGGAGGGAATCATGAACCACTCCTCCAACCTAATCCACTTCTCTGCTGCCGATCCAGTTCCAGTCATCTTTTTACAAACGCTGTGATGCTGTATTTATGCGTCTCTGCGTGGCATGTAGGCTGGCTTCTGCTCTTCCATTGACCAACCCTCTCATTGGCTTAACCTGACAAACCCAACCGGCCCATTCGGTAGTCCGAGTTCCTATTATAATAAAAAAAATAATAATTTAAATAGTTCTATTTGGAAACAAAAACACGAGATTATTGCCATCTAATTCAGTTTCATATAACATATAACATGCTCTGTTTTCTTTATTACGTCACTGTGTGTGTAAATATACATACACACAAAGTAAATACTTCATCAAAAGATAAAATGTTGCACTAAATAACCTAGCGCATGGAACCATGCTGCACTCAGGGTCACAGAGAAAATTCCAAAAGCTTTATGAAGTGATTAATGCAGTTCACATACAGCCTCCATAGAGACAAACATAATCCCGCCATGATACATTTACTCTTTGTTTATGTTGTTGGGCCTTGATGTATCTAATAATCATATTTACTTGGCATTGCCTGCTGAGAGTCTTGGTGCTGATGTTGGCGGAGAGAGTGAGTATAATTTTTCTAAAAGCCTTCGTGAGAACACAGTACACTTTATTGATTCTTAAGTCATGCAGGAATTAGACAAAACACTCTTTTAACACAGACTTGTATTCTTTTTTTGTATTGCAGAGTGCATAGAGAGTGGATATTCAGGCATTGCTTTGTAACAGCAGATTCATTTGGGGTAAGGCCTGGAGGAAGGTGTTTATCAGCACAAGGCTGGTCATTATGTCTGAATGAAAAGAAGGGATGACTTATGCTTTATGAGTGGTGTTCAATACACAAACAGCTTTCAGTGTGAATCACTGAATCAACCGCATACCAGCAGCTTTGTCAGTCTCCACCACTAATCCCAGAACAATGCAACTACATAAAGATGATCACGCATTTTCATCTGGGGGTATTTTTATTTAGGACACTATGAAAGAGGTTTTTATCAGCCTAATGGTCACACTTTATTTTCAGTTATCTCGTTGGTGCAAAGAACAGAAGGAAGTAATTGTGGCTTTAGATTCAGATTCACTGTAAATGGAAATCAAGTGCTGATATTCTACTGAGCCGGTCTTATTTGCCAAACATTGTGGACTTGTTGAGTGATTGATTATTATTGATTAATTCCGTTTATGGAAAAAGATGGTTCTATAATCATATATTTGCTTTTTTTTCTAGGATGTTTGTTGTACTTTTATCTTCATTTTTTTTGTTTTTTTTGTTCTTTGGTTATGTTTGGCACTTATTATGTTGTCTGACGGGCGACCAGACATGTTTTTGCCTCTGAGCATTGATAAAGTTAAGTAAAGAAATCTAACAGTTGCTTGCAAATAACTGAAAACAATATAATAAGAGAAGGAGCAAGGGAGAGAGATTGGAGAGATTGTAAGTTTTGCGTTGGTCAGAAACATCCTTGTTATTGTTGGTCCTGGTAATGTTTGGTGAGGGACTTTCACTGCAAAGATCCTGTTGTGTGTAACATTTAGAAAAGTACATTAGAGCCAAGTTGTTCTCCCAAGTGCCAAATTCTATTTTTAAGAGGGCTTTGCATGAACTTCTGAAGTGGTTTCTTTACAAAAAGTATATGAGCTGGAACAAAGTGATGCAAAGCCAGCTGACTAAAGAACACACTGCTCCTCTTAGTGCAGTGAAAAGATAAAAGGGATTTAGTGGAAGCACAGCAGACCTAATGAACCAAAGAGTAGCCAGGTTTGCTGGAAAGAAAATAAAAATGTAACCTTAAAAGTTAATGCAACATCGTTTGACCTAACACTCAAACAAGGAGATGGAAGCATGGGAGAAGGATGTCGAGCATATTCAGAGATGTAAAAGATCATCTCCACTCGGTACACAGAGAGGAGCCACTCTGTTCTGCAGGCAGTCCCGCCTGACTTAAAATAGTGTTGCAGTTTTCTAGCAAGACAAAAGTTAAACGTGCATCAGAGCTGCCTTCCAGGCCTATTTAATGTCCAAGGAAAAGCAACAAGTACTCACCCGCGAGGCTTTCTGCCAGCAGTCACAAGACCTCAACCCAAATGAACGTCTTCGAGAACATTGAGAAGGAAAAGTATTCAAAAAATATCACAAGACTGGAATGTGGGTTTTCAAATTCTTAAGAGTTGGTAGAAAATAAATGTCTGAGTGTGAACTCTGACAAAGACAAACAGTGGACAATACAGATGTTTGAATGCTGTGGAGAAATCTGTTTAATCACCAACTGTACCTTCTACCCACACCAAACCGCTTTTTTAAACAAGCTCACCACAATGGATGAATTTTCAACACTGTCTCTCAAGTGTAGGCGAGAAAACCAGATTTTTTTTCTTAAAACACTGATCTATAGTTGTTAAAGGATGAATTAGGTTTGATGGATAAAGTTCAACATTCTAAAAGTCTATCATGTAAAGACTTTTAAAAATGATCCGTACATCTCAAATGCCCTTCTTGTGTTTTTAAATGATTACTTATAAACCAGGTTAAGCAAAAAAAAAATGTGTGGAGTTTTTCACACTAAAGAAAAATGTGTAACCACCACCCAGCCAAATTTGAATGATAAAAAAAACAGCAAGTATATAAAATTAAGTTTCAAAATTGTGAAAAAGTAAGCAGTATTCTCTGCTCTGAAACGTCCGCTGAAGGCTCAGACACCACGCAGAATTTTGGGTGAGGGTTTATTACATGTATAGTTACAGTAAATACCACATACTTTTGCAGAATGTTAACGCTCTATGGGCAGAGCATGCACACCACAGACTTACCAGCTAACTTAAATGGTGATAACCTATAATTTGATTGTGCGGCTCTTCTGGACTTTCCAAATATTATTGGACTGAATATATCAAATTCTGATCGGGGGAAACTAGTCATTTTGAGGAAGTTCTGACGCTCAAACAAGCATAGGCTATGATGTAAGCACAAGTGAAAGTGGAACACGCACGCAGCACGCTCTCATGCACGCCCTGAATGACAGACACACAGAGAGACGGTAAAGAGACAGACGAACGGTAAAAACAACTTTAATTATATTTTGCACCCGTGCGTGGGCCCAGATGGCCAGAACACAGCTGCTAGCTAGCAAACTGTATAAGCTGCGGTGAGCAAGTGTTGTCACTGGCGATGGAGCAGCAGAACCTTTACAATGCTTTACAATGCTATACCTTACCATGGCCAAATGCAATGCCTGAGCAGTTGCATTGAGATCCTCAGTCAAGTCACTGCTTTATACTCATGTTGCCTGTCAAACATGTTGAATACGGTACGTCAACACCTCTATTGTGTGATCAGATATAGCGGAATAAAACATGATTGCAGAGAGAGCTGGAGGCTTCTACACGCTGCTGCTCCACAAAAGTATTCACTTAGTCAGTGAAGGTCAAAAGGAAACCTTTGGTATTTTTCAACCTGGATCTTATTTTCTTTTATGTTCTTTGTGTCTATGATACTAATGGGGACAATCATTTTTAAACTGCTTTTTTTTTTTTTAAACATCAAGTGCTAAACGGGCAGCAATGTAATCCTTCCAGGTTTATTTTTGTCAATGACAGGCTCAGATTGTTATTAATATTTGGAAAGGACCCAACAGAGGAATAAATCATTTTTTGTTCCCTTTTGCTTGATCCGGTGTGTTTGTTATTGAGTCTAAACATGTCTCGCTCGGGTTAGGTGTCATCCGCGTTGTCCTCATCTGATAAATATTCAGCTAGGACATTGAAAATCTTTTACATAAAACTGAGATTTTCTGTACTCCAACAAATGAATCTCTGCCCAGCACTCCTCTTTCCGACTCTCACTCACGTTTTCACCATTGTCTTCTGGCAACAAGTCCCCTCGCGCAAGATTTTAAAACCATACTTCCCCTTTAGCAAGACGTGGTCCCTGTCCATACTGTTGTCTGACAATTCTGAACCTGTCAGTGGCAAAAACAAGCACTTTTATTAGATGTACAACACATTGACAGTGTGCAATTGCCCGGAATAATTACATTTTAGCCCCTTTAGCGGCTGCCGGCTGCAGCGTTCTCGCCCAACGCTGCACCATTAGTCACCTAGACACAAAAACATGGCGAAATAGGGTCCAGTTTGAAAAATACCTCAGTTTAACTTTTACTTTTGTGTACTTTTGTGTAGAAGCCTCCAGCTCTCTCTGCAATCATGTTTTATTCCCCAAAAGCTGATCACACAATAGAGGTGTTGACATGTTGACAGGCTACATGAGTCTCAATGCAGCAGCTCAGGTGTTACCGTTGGCCTGGAACAGGCATTGTAAAGCCAGACAAGTACATTATTTTACTGCTCTGCAGTCGCCTATTGGCAAAAACATGTTGAAACATGTTACATTTGACCGACAATCAAATCCCAACACCCATATTGTGTGTTTTAACACAAAGAATAAGGGCTCACGGTGAGTGGAGGTGACAGAACGCACATTCAACCCGCTGAGAACAAGAACAAAGTGTCAAACATCCCGTCCCCTACCAGATGATGGATAGAATGCATAATTATGTTGTTAGCCAACTGAAAGAGGAGGAAGCAGGATACATTTAATAATTTACCAGTTTCTGTAGATGGAAAGTAAACTTTTAAGTAACACTTTGAAAACACTATTTACATTTGAGATGTAAGGAGCCTTTTCAAACGGATTAGTGTTTACATGCTAGAATACTTTGACTTTTGGAGTGCATGTAAATGTTCTATCCTTAAACCAAGTTTCATCCGGTAATTTGATTTATTATGCGCATGTAATTAAGCAGCGTCACCAACCTGGTCTCGACAGCACCAGCAATTCATTTTTTCAGTGATTCAATCTCAAGAAGCACATCATTCAGTGCAGTCTGTGATGCTTAAGGATATTGAGTCCACGCTCCTTAAGGAACTCCAAGTGCCCTTATGTTCAATTTGTACCCGAGTGGTAACAAATAATGAAGCATCGAGTCACCCCTTCCACCTCCAGAAAACTTTGAATTTGTGGCCTCAAACACAACATATCAGACACGAAGCAATGCGTGTGAGCTACTCCAGGCCGACACCTCAAGTCCGCGCTGCCACACTTACATGGCATACATCCCCTCACTGCAGCATAGTGAACATTATTCTAATCTAGTCGGTGTGCTGAAGCCTGCTGCCTCCCTGCTCACCTGCAAGCTATGCTTATGCCGCCTCCACCTCAGCATTCAGCTGTAAGCTCGGAGTCTGTGTTCCCCTCAGTGGAGGATTAGTATTGTAGCATGTGGAGAACGCTGCACATATTCAACAGTTACATAATAATCTAGTCCGCTGGAGTTGGCTAACTGGTGTGCAATTTTCATAGCAATACATTCAGTATTAAAGCTTCAAGATGAGATTTGGAGCATTTTGATTGTCTCCCGACGGCTCTCAACATGTCGACAGCGAGCCGGCAGCTCTCAGCTAATGGTGGTCACAGTGCTAAAAGTGCAAACTACGGTCGTCGCATGAGAGCCGTCCAGAGCCGTCCAGAGCCGTCCAGAGCCGGCGGCCGTGAGCTAGCCAGTGGGGCACAGTCGAGTGCTCGATCATGCACTAAAAGCAGAGCGGTTCTCGAGAAAGCTGCAAGCAGCACTTCTGGGCGACCAAGCATTAAGCCCGCTCCGAACAGGCAGTAGAGTTCAGAACGGCCTCGTGGTCAAGTAGCAATAAATGAATTGACTCGTTCTGAACCAGCACGACCCAAAGGGGCACTGCACCGGTCTTTACAAATGGGTCACAAATCTTTAGCATCACTTTAAAAAAAAAGCTGGGCACTGGGATTTTCAGCCAATGTTACTCAAATAGGAGTGAATTGTGCATTTTCTTAGGGACTAATTTTAGCAGCGGATTATTCTACATTTGGTTCCCCAGTGAGTAGTTACAGTAGCAGGATGATTCATGTGGGATTGACTTAAGATAAACTACAATGCCCATGTTCATTGTAATAAAGGAACATGCACTGGTGTGGCTCATTGATGTGTTTTTAATAGTTTTTTTGGACGACAATGTAGCAGTGGAGAAATAAGCTAGACTTTAGCTACACAGACTGTAAGTATCCTTTATCATGGGGTTTGTTGACAACAAGTAAAAGGAAGAACATAACCAGAGTTATCTTTCCAGTTGGTTGGCAAAACTCATCCCATATAACAGTTAATATAACCTGTGAGTTATTTCTGGCAACGCAATTTGAAGAGACAGAAATAGTAGTTGTGTGAGACAGTGTGATATGTGGTTGAAGTTTAGGTGTCGACGGTGGATGAGCCAAAATTAACATGGTATTCATTTATAGTCTACCTCTCCGAAATATGGCAAAGGCCACCCTGCTTCCTCTTCCACAGGGCAATGTTTTTTCAAGCGTAATATCCATGATATTGTGACAGCACTGTGCTACAGCAGCATTTTAGTGTTAACAAGTGAAGTTTTTATCGTCAGCGTTGGTTTCACAAGCCATAACTCTCCACCTGAGCACCTGAAAAGCGCTGTAAAACCAGCCCACTTACTCTACATGGAGCGATCTTCTTTAATGTTTCAGCAGCAGAGCGGAGAATTTGTCAGATGTGCATCTTTTATGATGTGGTGATGATAGCACCTTCTGTAATGCAGGAAGAAGAAGAAAAAAAAGAAAAAGGTTTGGCTTCTTTTTCGCCAGGCCTGAGACATGAGTGTAAAGAATCCACGATTTGATTTATGTCGTCTCCAGTGGGAACCGGAGGTATCTGCTTCACTGAGATAGGAAAGAGAAGTCAGTGCAAAGAAGAGGTGAGGAGGGAATCGTGTGATTTATGTGTTTGCCCATAAAATGACTGCATTTCTGGAATCAGGTCTGGGGTGTGTTTTTGAATGTGAAGAGCAGGGTAAGATGACAGGTTTAACTCTTTTACTTTAATAACGAACAAGGCAAATTCCTATGAATTTACATATACATTTTCCTCACACATTTTGGAAAATCAGCTCATTGACTTTTCTTGAGTTATTGATTGACTCTCATGTCTGTTCCCCGAGCAGAAGCATTAAATCTCCCAAATGAACACAGTTTTTAACATTTGTTGAAGAGAAATGTAACAACTGCCAGTGGTTTTACATCGGGTTAGTGTACGAGCTGTGACTAAGTGCTGAAACTCTTTGAGTTTTCGACTTGAATGACCGTTCCTTTGCACTTTAGCGCGTCAGAGGTTGTTTTTTTTCTCTGTTCAGAGTACAATGGTTTGCAGCTTTAGCTTTCTTGTATCCAATATACATGAGAGAATGTCTCATCTCCTTTATAAACATATAGTTTTTTTTATCCCCTCTGTTATTCATGAATATATTATATTTATGTGTTTTGTTTTCCTTGTGGGGAAAATGGCACATTTTATTACACATTTGCTGTGTAATGTCTCCTCCGGTCTATAAAATACATACTGTCAAAGTTTTACCCAAAGCAATCTTCTTAAACATGAAAAGGAAAAAGGAAACTGACTACCATGATCATTTTGTTCAACTGTTTCCACAACTTTCAAATCAAATTACACAGAGGATCCATAACTCCCAAAGCATTTGGCCTCATGACAGGGAAGTATTATTCATAAAACCGCTGTGTCGACACAATGATACTTCAGAAGGATTCTAATACAGCTTATCAGATTCTCTGCAGTCTGAATCTGCAGTTGTTAACATGAGAATTAAACCGGAGCCCGCTTCGAGGTTGAGATCTCATCCACGGTCACTTAAGTGGACGATTGCTCGTGACTCTGAAACTGCTTCTGCTATCAACCCTCAGATTTTGGCTTCCTAAAGGTCACATAGACTCACAGTACGTCCCGCAACATCGAGCAAACTTGAGGCAGATAGACTCCCTCAGCACCATCTCATTTTCATGCAGTCCTTTCCACTGTTACACTTGGCATCCTCGAGCAGCCTGCCCTAGAGTCATAAATAACTTAAGAGCTTATGAAAAACACTGTAAACAGCAAAGTCGAGGGAGGGCAATCAAAGATAAATCTTGAGCATTACCACTGCACCAATCAATAATTAAAACACTGACTCTCTCCCAGGTATTCTTTATGGTTGATAGAATAAGAAATGAGAGCACTGATGAATTCAATAAAACTGAAAGTAGTCTCTGTACAACAGTTTGTGTGACACTGCTTAATGTAGTGACAAAGTACCGGCTGCAGTTTCATTTGATATTTGGGAAACATTTGAAAGTATACCGTACAATATGTGTCTGAATCTTTACAAACGGTGTTTACATTCAGTTATAACTCATATAGAATCATTGTAAGTTATAGCATGTACGTTTTACCATCGACTACAACGACCACTCTAATGGTACATTCTTTTACGTAGTATATATTTCTACTCAGTATATTGTATTCATGCATAAGTACTTCTGCTCTGAACTTTGTTGAATTTCACCGTGTCTCTGTTGTGCAAAAGAAGGAATCTCCCTTGCCTGTGCACAAAGATAACTGTGTTGTATGAGAATGTTCCAGCGCCAAGGCCTTCGGGCCGCTTGTTTTGGTTGCTTGCCGTTTGTTTTTCATTGTTGTTCCTATCAGTCTGAGACCAAAATGTCTAACATTGGCCATCGGCCCCCACCTTTGCTCATTCTGTATAAAGAAAGCTTGTTCGCTGTTTTCTTGGTTCTTCCTCACTGAGACTGTACGCATTCTGTTGTGATGATTGAACCTTCTCTGCGCAGAGAATAAATACTTAAAGACAACCTCTGGAGTTTGGTATTCTTTATTTCAGCATCAAAAGACTCACGCAAAGCAGGTATAACATGTTTCCACCACACCAGGTAAGCTTCGGAGGATTTTATTGGCCAGTGGATACAGTAACCATCACAAAACAGTGACAACTATTTAACAATAGCAAACACTGAGCAGATTGAGCCACCGTAAGGCAAATATACGCTGTGTCCCCAAGTTAGTTTGTGATAGTTTGTTTTCTCAACTTTATTTAGCAATATGCACAGTGTTAACAGTTGTTTAATGTCTTCTGTGGCTATGGAGGAGCTTCGCAAAGTCTGATAAAATGACCCTGATGATGTCATCGGGGGTTATCTATGGTGGCCCCGAGGGCTCAATGCACTGCAAATTAAGAAAACACCTATTTAATACATATATGCAATACAATTTAGAGAAAACTACCACCAAAATACAGAAACGTGCTGTAAGTAGCACGAAACTGCTGTCCAAGAGACACTAGAAATTGATGCACACTGCTGAAATTAATATTACCAAACAAGGCTGCATATTAAAATAAATTATCACAAACTAATTTCTATAGAGTTTCCCGCTTTGCCCAGCTGGTAGTCCAGCCGGGATCAAAGTAAAAACAATGCCTACAATCTTTGCACACAGCACAGAGAAGAACCATATATTTAGCCATACATACCTGCATGAACGTAGCAGACGTGGTATTTGTACAGGACACACAGTACATAACATTTAGTGCTCCAGTGCGAAGCAATAACTCTGATGATAAATTATTATGGTAATGTGAATTTCTTGTACATTGCCTCTCACTTTTCATCATGCAAATGTCCAATCGGGCAAATGAC
Organism: Leptoclinus maculatus; assembly: GCA_032191485.1. NCBI lineage: Eukaryota > Metazoa > Chordata > Actinopteri > Perciformes > Stichaeidae > Leptoclinus > Leptoclinus maculatus. Next base: position 17,180,646 of record JAVDOI010000011.1, on the reverse strand, counting down.
ACGATATTGATGCGAGAGCATTACCTGTCCTTCATGCTGTCTTAGTTGTCTCTGCAATATCACTGTATCTGTCCTCTGAATCCATTATGAAAGTAGCTCCTTGTCACAAGAAATACACTTCAAAGCAGCTTGTGAGCAGTTTGAGTGAATACAGATGAGTCACTGAGATGAGATGCATTGAAAGTAAGAAAGGCACAGTCACAATCTGAAGGACGTTGTACATTAAATACGACAAAGGGAGAACACCACCACATTATTCTGCAAATTAAGACTAACACCATCTAACTCAATATATAATATCAATATATAGTATCACAATACAATACATCTTTGTTGTTGAGCAGGGTGGAAATTTGTCTTCGGGGTCGTACTGTGTTAGCTATATCAGTTTGGCAAAATCTCAAGTAACAAACCTGTCAGTATTTAGGTCCATTGCTTTGTGTGTTCATACCTTTTCTTTTAGTTGAAACCCAACAGAGAAAAGGACAGTGGTGGTGAGGTGTGTAGCTTTAGTTGTAGCTCAGGAGGCT